>CM073578.1:53303247-54557400 GCA_037074715.1 Magnolia kwangsiensis
CAAGTACAACATTCACTACTTTAAGATGACAAGCTTCAAGTACTTCATGATAATCTATCAACCGAAGCGAACGATGTTTCAATGTTCAATTTTCACCTATAAGGTATGAATGACCCTAGATTGACTATAGCATAGGTCATATTGATTGAATACTTAATTTGGGTCATTATATAATTTTATAGGCTTTATCTCGACTAGTCTTAGCCTATGTTTGACTAGTCTAAGCACTGGCTCGACTAGTCTAAGAATTTTCTCAACTAGTCTTAGGTTTGTTGTGAATTTTTGAGATTTTTGTTGGACCCTTGACCAGTCCTGGAGACTGCTCGACTAGTCGAGCGAACAGTGCTCGACCAGTCGAGCAGGCTCAACTCAAAGTCCAACAACCAAACTGGGTCCCACTCAACCAATCAAGTGAAGGGCTCGACCAGTCGGGTAGCGATCGTATCTTATTGCGCCTAAAATTTTAAATTCTTGTTGGTCCTTCGACCAATCGAACCGACCAATGGGCCAGTTGAGTGAACAGTATTTTTACCTATAAATTGAGGACAATTTTCAAAGTTTTCATTCAATTTTAAGATATTCAAGTCACAACTCTGAGAGAACTTGTCCCTACATTTAAAAAGCTAATTGGTTAGTATTTAAGATTCTTTCAAAAGTTTTTTTTGTATTTGATTTTGTGATCTCTATTCTATTCTAATTCTTTTGTAAAGGGAATATTGATTTTACCCTTTTTGAGATCAAAATCAAATCAAGCTAGCCCTAGAAAATTTAATCTAAAAATCATTTAGATCTAAGAACCCTTTCATATGTGAGATTGTACATTGAACGTCTACATTAAACATCCAGATCAAATCGATTTTACCGGGCTTCATCAAACGAAGAATCTTTAGATAAGTACATTTTTATTTTTATTATTTGGTTTGTAAGATTGCCTGAAAATCTTTTATTTTTGGTTTTGACTGAGATAGCTAGAAAATCTCAGTAAGTGGGGTTTTTAATTGTGGTAGCCCTTTAAAAACACAATTGTGAAGGTTTTAGGTGAACCTTAGAAAACTTATTTCATAGTGAAAGCCAATATCTACTGTGTGAGGATATTGGGAGTGGAGTAGTTGTGTGGTTGTTCTTTAATAGTAGGTGTACACACAAGTGAACCACTATAATTGTTGGAGTTGTGGTGAATGGTTGCATGTGTTTAAGTTTTTAAATGTTGTAATTTATTTTTCAGCATTTGTCGTGAATGATTGTAATTTACTTTTTGCACATGTTGTAAATGTTGTAATAGTAATAGAAATTTATTTCTATTTTATTCTTTATTCCTCTATATTTGTTTGAGTTTTTGATACACAGGTCGTTCTAGTAATTAGGTTGTCATACCATAAGCCATTGGTTTTTTGTGTAAGGTTGTCCTTAGAACAACATCTGTATCAACCTCTCAATACTTATACATTTGAGGTTGCAATTCATTTATGCTATTTGAATTGATAAGTGCTATCTTTGATTATTTCTTTATTACTCCGCATTTAATTTTTTAATTTGGTATAGTCCTATTCACCCCCCCCCCCCCCCCCCCCCCCCCAAGACTCTTAGCTTGGCCTTTTTAGACTGTCATGTAATTAGTGATGATAAGGGGTCGAAATGCTGCCAAAATGCTTAGGCTTCAGTTCTTCTTCTATCTAAGCTTTAAGAAGGGAAAACAACTGATCGGATGCACACAATATTCCTTTTAAAGAGATGATCAAATCACGAGTCGAAGTGTTACCAAATTTGACATCCGGATCTAACATTTGAACTTTGTCAATTTCTATATTCTAGATAATTTATCTTATAATCATGGAACACCTGAGGATGTAAATGAACTCAGTATTAATAATACGATGATTGTTCTTAATGTACTCTTTCTCTATTATATTTGAATAAGATAATCTCCCAAATCGAATGCATTTGTTTCTTCTTTGAAACAAAATGGTGACTCTGCTGGGGACTTTTATCTTATTTAATATTAACATTAAGATAGTTACAGGACTTTTATTGAAGTTTGGCGTCGTTCTAACGCCAAAATGGTGACTCTCAGTGGGAACATCCTCCCCTTCATCTCTTAGATAAATTGTATTGTTATTAAAATAATAATTACAATTTTGTGTTATATTTTGAAGGTAAAAAGATAAAATTGTGAGCCACAATCAAATGGCAAACTCAGCGATGAAGATAAATTTTTACTTCACCGCAACTGGATTCATGGTGGAATATGCACTGGATCAGCCTCCGAGGTGCAAAACCCAGTCTCCCGTAAATAAAAATGACTCAACCCGAACAATGGTTAGAGTCATGTCTGCTTCACCCTGAGTACCAGAAGATGACTAGAATTGGACTGTCGTGACATCTCAAAGAACCAGGGCTCAAAATGCAAGGTGCTTCAGAACAAGCTTACCTTCTCCATAAATCAAGGGACCAACAACACGGAACACTGCCAAAAAGAATCCCGAATTGGCCCCTCCTGTCATATATCTTAGGCAAATGGTTCCATAGTTAGCATCACATGACTTCCCAGCTCTGATTGCTTCAAGAGTTCGATGGAAAAAAGAAAAAAAGGGGAAGGCGTTACTCGCAGGATCACCTACTGCTATATCATCTCGATCAATCAGTTGCAGTGGAAGTATGGGAAAATTAAACAGAACTCACCTCCTTGTAAGCCCCATCACGTCAACATACTCTTATCCCACCCCAACTACAGCTTCATCAGGAAGTGGGGAAGCTACAGTACACATGGCCTGAACAGATCAAGGAACTATGCCGACTACGGAGGAACGTATGAATGAAATGGCACAGAGCACAGAAGATTTTAATGAAAGAATGTAGAAATCTCAGAGAGGCTTTGGTAACTCTCACGCATAACGTAGCCCAGATAGCAGCTCCTCCAATGATGGGCATGATGAACAGACAAGAACATCAACCTGAAGGTTTCCAGCCACAGGGGGCAGGATCACTCGGATATGCTCTGGCAATGAAGACCATAACTCAAGAGGAAGTACTACAAGTTGATGAGGAAGTTATTAGACTGAAAAGGGAATGCGAGAATGTTGGCCGGTTCAGATATCGGACACCATATCCACAGGAAGTAGAGGATGTCTCGTTCCCAGTCAACTTCAAGCACTTGGATTTTCAAAAGTTTAATGGGGAAAGGTCGCCTGAGGCACATTTGATGTACTTTATTACCAGCATGGGAAATTTCTCCACAATACCACAGTACTAGTTATGTTAGTTCGGATCATCCCTGACAAGTAAAGAGTTCTAATGGTATTCTAGTCTGGCTCCAGGATCGATATGCACATGGGAGCCGATGTAGGATGCCTTTATGTCAAACTTCATCTCTTCAGAATGCGATGTTAGCATCACAGAGTTGGCTTCAGTACGACAGAGATAAGGGGAACCAGTGGAGAAGTTTATAAACAGATGGAAGACATTGGGAGCCTCATGCAGGCAGTTACCGAAAGAAAAAGAACAGGTTAAGATGTGCCTAAATTCCATGGAAACGGGAATTATGTTCGGTCTCACTAGCACCGATATTAAGACTTTCCATGACTTGGCCACCAAAGCCCACGCCCTAGAACTGATGACCCAAAAAATGCCAGCATTTCACTATGAAACGGCCAGAAGAGGACCTAATAGGTTAATTACAAATACTGTGGACCATGAAAAAAGGAGTTATTGAAACAAGAGATTCAGGAGAAAGAAGGATAGAGAAAAAGGAAGAATCAAACCATCCTAGAAGCAGGTTCACTGGAAAAAAGCCCAAATCTCTTAATTCTCACGAAGGGTTTACATTCGATAGAGAAGATGTTATCCCTATGCTGAACCAGTTGTTGAAAGCCAATATGATAGAATTACCCACATCCAAGTGCCCTTAAAATGCAGGAAGGTCAAGAGAAAGATATTTTTGCCGCTACCATCGTCTGCTAGGGCATCTGATAGAAAATTGCTACACATTAAAGTGTATAATACAAAGTAAAATTGCGGTAATGACCACTTTAGTTGAAGTGGGAATATACCAATATGTCCTAGAGGGGGGTGAATAGGACTTTTTAGTATTTTATGATAATTTAAACTCCTATCAATCTTATACTAAGAAAATATGCTTGAATCAGGATTTCTTCAAAGTAACTCTAATGGGTTCCAAGCCAAATAGAAGATCAAGTTATAAAACTATTTGAAATATAAACAAGATGAAAATCATGGTTTATGATGGATGTGATTGTGTGTGAGGTATGATCTCAAATAATCAAATATGAAAACTTTTAAGGAAATCACACAAGCAATAGAAGAAAATAATAATCTCAAATACAGTTATTTTTATAGTGGTTCGACTACTTGTCTACCCCACTTTCGGCGGATGCACTCAACCCTTGAGTGTACAGGATCTCAAATGGAGGTTTCACAATAGGTTCACCTCAAACCGGAGGTTTCAAATCAAGTTCACCTCAAACCAGTACAACCTACTCTAGGCTGACTCTAATGTGTCTACACGACACAAGTTTATGCCCCACACAGGAGTAAGGGTCAACACACAACACCCAACTTTTAGGCCACACAAGCCAAGGATCCACATAAGGAACCTCACTAGTTTATGCCCCTATGAGCAAGGGTCAACACACATCACCCAAGTTTTAGACCACACAGGTCAAGGACCTAAGAGTTTATGCTCTCCATAGAGCAATGGTCAACACAAAGCACCCCCACGTACACTCCCGTCGGAGGCCTCTTATGAGGACTTGAAAGGGGTGAGAAAAACCTTAAACCCAATCCTACAAAAGGAATGATCACAAGGGTCCTCTAAACTCTAATGACTTACAAATAAGTAGATGAGCCCCATTTAGCACGTTAACGAAGATCTCCTCCTTTGACGATAAAGAATCTTCAGCTCCCTTGAACTGCAACTTAGATGATGTACCAAGATAAGGCTACGGGTTGGGTCAAGGTTATGATGGAATCCTACTCTATTAAATGTTTTCCTATAAAGGAGATAGAATGATTCCAATCATTTATGCATTCAAGGCATCCCAACTTAATGATTTGTCATTAAGATGGTAGCTGAAGGATCCTTAAATCCGGAAGTTCATTCCCCGATCCACTCTATTGAATGTCAATGATGAGGGTGGATTGGAGGATGAACTTTCATGAGAGACAAGGGATACGGTATATGATCTGGGGTTAAACACTCAAAACCACTCTCTATTTTCTCTACCAACAACCAAGGGCAAGCTCTCATTAAATAGGCAAAAGGTTCCAACAGATATAAAACGGTCATATTTTTGACAAAGTGCGATATCATCGAGAAGGGTCGATATCAATGAGCATATACTCTTGATAGCATCGACTGACCGCTTGATGATATGAACTCAACTGTCAAATGCTTTTAGAACTTTTTGCCAACTGATCGAGGAAATCGAACATGCTTCGATGTCATCGGATTTCGAACTTCGATTCATTGACACGAGGTTCGATTCCTTGACATTTGAAAATATGAGTATTTTCCTTTAAAACTTATCCGGTAAGATATGATTGAGCATAACTCAATATTATCAGAATTTGAATATTGATGATATCGATGACAGTGTCGATTAATCGATAATTTCAAGAAATTTTCCTATCAGCTTGTTAGACAGTTTATGTCCTATTTCGATGACATCGACCATGCCTCAATATGATCAATATTTGAATATCGATTTTATCGAGTGATCCTTGATCCTAGAAAGATTAACCTAAAAAACTTGCTGGATAGATTTGGTCCCAATCTGATATCATCGAAGGTTTATTGTTATCATCGAGATTTAAATTCTGAGGATATCGAGGAGTCCTTCGATATATTGAGAATCACGTGATTTACCTTAGTGTTATTTTGGACACAAAAGACCAGATGTCGATTTTATCGAGTTGACTCAATGGACTCGAGATTCAAAATTCAATGATATCGAACAGTCCATTGATTCATCGATAATTCAGTCTAGAGATCTTTGTGGTTACTGGACATCTTAAGTCCTCATTTGGATAATATCGAGTGAGCTTCAAGGACATCAATAACAGGATTCGATTTAATCAAGCTATATATCGATAAATCGACAAGGGTAGAAAACTTAAAGATTTTCCTGATTTTGAAAAAAAAGGTTTCTAACCAAAAACCCTAGGATGTTCTATTTAATTTTAAGGGTTTTATTTACCTGGTGTTTTAGGATATGGGATGTGAGGCTAAGGTTTACCTTTGGCAAGTTCGGGCATAAATCTTTTTGAGGTAGGCGCTTGATCAATATTCTTACGGGGCTCCTTTGTCTTGCTGACTCAATGCTCAAGCTAATTGACAAACCATGGCACTTTCACAAAGAATGATAAACAGGGACGAAATAATGATAGGAAAAGAAAAAGAAAGGGATACAAAGGCGATGGTGAACGTGTTGACAGTTCAGGAAAGTGCTCATGAAAGAGCAAAGAAAGAAAATCATGACATGACAAGGAAAGCCATGGTAATTACGCTACGATCAGGAAAAAGAATAGCAAGTCCCCCAAGGCAGAAAGTCGAAATGACAAGAACAGAGATGATCAGGGATCAACGCGATAGTGATAAGAGAAAAGAAAAGGATGAAACAACAAAAGTGACTTATGATGTTGTGGATCATTTCAAGGTTATACTAGCTCGGTTATGCTTTTACGACGTGTTAAAGTTATCAGAAGATTTCAAGAAAAGTCTGATTCAAGCGCTATCCGACCACAATGTCAGAGAAACATTGTTGATGGAAATGGAAAATGAAGAACACAAAGAGTGGAAAGACTGTATGCCAGTAGTTTTCTTCTCTGATGATGATCTATCTTGTGATGCAGGGCATAATAGGCCATTAATGATAGTAGGCCATATTTGTGGCAAAGAAGTAAAAAAGGATTATGCTTGACAATGGATCAGCGGAAAACTTGTTACTGTTAACAATGTTGAATAAATTGGGTTACCATCTTTGCAATTTGTGCCCTAGTGGAATGATGATACAAGGCTTTAATTAAGATGGGCATCGTGTGCTTGGCAAAATTATGATGACATTAGAAATAGGAGACTTAACTACTGATGTTGTTTGTCATGTGATCAGTACAGTCACGACATATAATCTTCTCTTGGGAAGACCGTGGATACATCAGTACGGTATTATACCTTCTACCCTTCATCAATGTTTTAAATACTGTAGGGATAGGATACATTATAAAGTAATGGCCGATGCAAGACCATACACAGAAGCCAAAGCCTTCTTTGCAAATGCTAGTTATTACGACGGATTTGCTAGAGGAGAAGAGAAAAAGAATGATGAGAGCAAGACCCTGAAAAAAGCTCGTGAGAAAGCAATAAAAGGAGAATCCGAAAATGCAGGATCATTTGAAAACTCAGAACCAAAGAAGAAGTTATTTTATGCCGAGACATCTAAGGTAGTCAGGACAACCGCCCTTAACGTTACTATCACCTGAACAATTAAAAATCCTGTAGTCAAATTATACAATTCCATTGCCATATGCTGAAAGAAACAAGTCATTCCCAGCTGTTCCAGGGAAGTTTCATGTTGAAGCTAATGCAAAATACCCAGAGCCGATTGAATTTTATGCCTCTTCAGAAGTAAAATTAGAAGCAAGGGCTGAGAATAATGTGCATCACAAAAAGTTGACATCTCACAATCTCAAAAAATATAGGCCGGTAAGCAGAAGAATTATGAAAAGAATGGGTTTTGATGATGAAGAACCGAGTAGTTTAAATCAGGGAAAAGGAATTCAAGTCCCACTTGGAGTCGGTGAGATGAGAAGAGAAAATTTTCAAGGATTGGGGGCAGAGTCTTCAGTAAATATGATCACAGTCGATCAACTATCAGAGGTAGATTTTGAAATAATCAAACATCCTAAGACAATTCTGAAGCAGACAGAAGACGGGGGGCAACTGATAATCGATAGTTTACGAGAGGTAAATTTGGGCATAGAAGAAGAGCTGAGAAATACATTCATAAGTTTTGGTCTTCCTGAATAAGAAGCCGAAGAATATATTCAACTGCTGAAAGAAAATAAAGATGTTTTTTCCTAGACATATGCAGAAATGTTGGGTTTAGAACCCTCAGTAGTCGTGCATTGATTAAATATTTCCAAGGATAAAAGACCGATTAAGCAAGCGCAAAGGCAGTTTCATCTAGATTTGGTCCCTCTGATAAAAGAAGAAGTGAATAAGTTGATCAAAGTCGGATTTATCAGAGAGGTCAAATATCCTAAGTGGATATCAAATATTATCCCAATAAAAAAGAAAAATGGACAAATTAGGGTGTGCGTAGATTTCAGGGACCTAAATGAGGCTTGCCCGAAGGATGACTTTCCCCTCCCAATAACAGAGCTGCTGATCGACAGTACAATGCAATATGTTGTCATGTCTTTTATAGATGACTATGTTGATTATAATCAAATTAGGATGGCACCTGAAGATAAAGAAGCAACAGCATTTAGAACTTTGCTAAAAATTTACTACTACAAGGTTATGTCGTTCGGTCTTAAGAATGTTAGGACAACATACCAAAGGGTGATGCAAAGTATCTTTCAAGATATGATGCACTAGTATGTTGAATGTTATATTAATGACCTGGTGGTTAGGTTGGGGGATCATTAGGAACATCACTAGCATTTAACATCGGTCTTCCATCGGTTGAGAAAGAAGCAGCTAAAGATGAACTCGGCTAAATGTGCTTTTGGAGTATTGTCAGGAAAGTTTCTTGGCTTTATCATCATGCATAGGGGTATCGAAATCGACCCAGGGAAAGTCAAGGCCATTTAAGATATTCCACCTCCAAAAACACTGAAGAAATTGAAGAGCTTGCAGGGGTAACTGTCGTATATTCGCTGTTTTATTTCAAATCTAACGGGAAGATGTTAGCCATTTTCCCATTTGATGAAGAAAGGAACAGAGTTCGTGAGGGATAAAGCCTGCCAGAATGCGTTTGATTCAATAAAAGAATTTCTAAGACAACCTCCGGTATTAACAGCTCCTATAAAAGGTAAACCACTTATCTTGTACATATTTGTGGCTAAAAAATCACTAGGAGCTTTGTAAGCACAAGTGAATGAAGATGAAAAAGAAACTGCTCTTTATTATTTGAGTCAAACTCTGGTAGGTGCAGAATGTAACTACTCTCCGATTGAGAAAGAATGTTTGACACTAATATTTACAGTATAAAAATTGAGACATTATTGTCTCTCCCATGACATAACTTTGATCTCAAGAGCAGATCCGATAAATTTTTTAATGACAAGGCCGATGTTATTAGGAAGATTGGCTAAACCGATGCTTTTACTTTCAGAATACACAATCACTTATGAACTGGCGAAAGCAGTAAAGGGACAAGCAATGGTAGATTTCTTAGCAGCGCATCCTGTAACAGGAAGTGAGATAATTAGCGATGATTTTCCTTATGAGCAAGTAATGATGATTGAGTCACAAGATCAATGGCAGATGTTTTTCGATGATGCTTCTTGAACATCAAGAGTGAGGGTAGGAGTTATTTTCATCACATCTCAGGGTGATTTATTACCCTATTCCTTCACATTGGGCACCACTTTTACTAACAATGAAGCTGAATATCAAGCTCTCATCATTGAAATGGAAATCGCTCAAGAGATGAAAATAAAGACGTTGCAGATTTTTGGAGATTCCAAGCTGATTATAAATCAGCTAACGACTGAGTTTGAAATAAGAAAACAAGAACTCTTGTCATACTGTCGAAAAGCCCAGCAGTTACTGGATTAATTCTTCCATGTTGAAATCAAGCATGTAGCTCGATCAAAAAATACAAAGGCAGACGTCTTGGCTGTCTAGCTGCAGCCCTGTCCTATTCAAACCGAAGTCCTCTCCAAGTAACTATAGAAGAGAGGAGATTCCTGCCTTCTTCTGAAGTTATCAATAAAGTCATTAAAGTGCTTCCTATATCATGTTTAGGAGTGACAATGAATGATTAGAGACAACCATTCATAGATTACCTCAAATATGATATCTTCCTAGAAGATACAGCACAAAAGCAGCAAATCAGACAGCGATCAAGAAAATTCATCATTTGTAGTGAAGTGCTCTACAGAAAATATTACAATGGGATGCTGCTACATTATCTTGATGAACAAGAAGCAGGTCAGATGTTACAAGAAGCTCACTCTGGGGAATGCAGGATACACCAGGCCGAACGAAATTTATTTCATTGAATACATCGAATGGGGTATTACTGGCCCACAATGTTCAAAAATGAAATAGATTATGCAAAAAGGTGCCACGAATGTCAGATCCATGGAGATGTCATGCATGTTCCCTCTGAAGATCTCCATCACACTGTCACTTCTTAGCCTTTCACTGTCTGGGGACTCGATGTTATCGGACCCATAAATCCGCCTTCGTCCAAAGGAAAATAGTATATTCTGGCAGCAACAGACTGCTTCTCCAAATGGACAAAAGAGGTCGCATTGCGCAATGTTAAAGAGAAAGATGTGGTCAATTTCATTTGACAGGTGATAATATATTGCCATGGCATCCCGAAGAAGATTTTTACTGATAATGGTACCCCCTTTAAGAACAGAGGCATGGAGAAATGTGTCAAAAGTTTGGTATCCACCGTTCGTTTTCAACACCCAACTATCCACTGGAAAATGGATTACCAGAGGCATTTAACAAAATAATTGTGAAAATACTGAAGAAGACGATGACTGAAAATAAGCGAGACTGGGACAAAAGATTGCAAGAGGCATTATGGGCGTATAGGACTACTCACCGAACGACAAGAAGTGTAACACCGTATTCATTGGTTTATGGCATAGAGGCAGTCGTTCCGATTGAAACACAAGTTACATCGCTGAGAGTAGCAGTCCATCAGTCAATTACAGATGATGAAATGTAAAGATAAGATTGAAAGAACTAAACCTACTCGATGAGAAGCGTCTGGCGGCCCAGCAATGAGTACAGTTGTATCAGGTAAGAATATCAACTACCTTGATAAATGAGTAAGATATCGCTCTTTCAAGAAAGGGGATATGGTACTAATGTTGAAAAGATCAATAGTGGTGACCCGCATAATAGGGGGCAAGTTTGAGCCTAAATGGGATGGGTCGTGCATTATAAAAGAATTATATTCAAACAGAGCATACAAAGTGGTTGATCAAGATGGACAGGGTATCAATATACCAGTTAGTACACGCTTCATTAAGAAGTATCATCCCTGAAGATGGTTCTGATTTTAATCCAAAAGATTATTGTCATAATGCTTCAATATCAAAAGGGGGCAAAGACAAGTGAAGTCATGTTCATATATTCTTTGTCAGATGATTGAATAAATATATTGTTAAAGATTATGTATCAGTGGTTTATTAAAAGAAAGTAACCATCATTGTCGTTATTGAATAAGCTCCATTGAAACTCATGAAAATTGGTATCATCACTAGGCCAATATATTATTATGAGCATAGCGTGAATATTGACAACATTATCAACATTGGTGATATATTGATCAAGACACCTATTATTACGACAACGATGGCAGCTTATCATCATTTAAGGCAGCCAAGCCAAGCTTATATGGCCAACTACGCATAAAGCCTATTTTCATCGCCATTCAGGCAGTAGTGAGAAGTCAGTGGCCTTAAAAAGCCCATGAAGGCCATCATACGCATACCCATGCGGGCAGCGGATGGAGCCAGTGACTGAAAGCCCTAGAGAGCCAAAAAGTCCTCAACGGCCAATTACGCGTAACACCCATGCCTTCTGTATAGCTTTCCATTAGCGTTACGGGAAATGGATAAAATTGTCCTCTCGTGAATGGGTCGAACCTTGCAAACAAAGAAAACACGGGCTGCAGTGTGCGTTCTTTGGCCATTGTCCATAGATAGGCCAATCATGCATAAGACCCCCCAGATTCTTAGTTTGATTTCAGAAGTAACTCATGAAAAAGGGCCTAAACCTACTCATTGATGGACTAGTGGCCCTGAATTTGGTACCCCAAAGGTCGCCTTGTGTACCCCATGAACTCTAGAGAGTTACTGTGGCCAACCCCGTGCGTAAATCTAACCAAGTTAATGGCCTCATTAGCTTCACTGGGCCCCTCTGATGGATCGCGGTTTGTGAACTCACCAGGCTGTGAGAAGTCCAGTGAACTCATGAGAGTTACTGAGACTATCACGTGAGACCCAACTCAACCACTCAAGAGTCTAAAAAAACTGCGTTACTCCACTACTCAAGAGCTTAAACTGTGTGATCATCTGATTAAATTGAAATCTAGTACCGCCTATCTAAAAAAATCATATAGGCAATCCCATACTAACAATCATAATATGTTGATGTTTTATTTCAATTCTTCATTAAATATCATGATAAGATTATTGCATAAATGAATATGCTTGAAATGATCCATGATTTAAAAAATTTATATGCTGAAGATGTCATCATGTCTTCATTGATATATGCTGAAGATATCATCATGTCTTCATTGATATATGTTGAAAATGTCATCATGTCTTCATTGGTATATGTTAAAATCAAAAGGAACTACATGTTCTATAAAAAAAATACATAAATGAAATAACTCCTTTAAAGCTCGTCTGTAATTCCTAATATTCCCATGTACTTTTACAAATCCTCCTTTAACTGAACTTGAGTCGCGACATGTTTTAACTTTTCTTCAAGGATGATCTTTTCCTGATCAGGAATTCCAGCTAGCTTGCTTTCCAAGGATGCGATCATCTCTTCGCTTCTAAGTAATTCAGATCTCTCAGCATCGGCAGATTGGATACTGATCTGCCATTTTTCTTCGATTTCCTTCATGGTTGATTCCTTTGAATGATCTTTCCACTCCAGCTGTAAGATTTCCTCTTTTAGGGCAGCAATATTGTGATTCTGAATAATCGTCCTATCATTGGCACAAGTCTTCAACTATTCCTAAAGAGTTAGTTGTTCTTGATTAAATTCAAAAATAGAAGAAGTGATGAGGGAAGCCATTTCCTTGGAAAGAGTTAGCTGTCTCCTGTATTCCAAAATCTCAAGTGCAATGGTGACATTTTCCACTGATGCTAGAGAAATTATTGAATCACGGAATCTGAAAAGAGAATCACATAGGGTGAAAATGTTGATCTTTTCCATCCTTGCAATACTTTCCAGGATTGCGATGGTGATGTCCAAATCCGACCATTGCTCAGGATCCTTGAAAATATGAACTATTGCCAACATAGAATTCTTCATCAAAAACACTTTGTGTGTAGGAATCTTCACAAAGGACAATAATTCAGACGTAGTGACTATAGATTCGAAGCTTGCTGCACCACTACAAGGAGGAGTTCCTATAATATAAAGAAGAAAAGAAATTAGAGTATTAATAACAGGGCTTAAGGATATGGAAATATCAATAAAGTAATCGATATATATACCTACTGTAGAAGTACAACTGACAGGAGGTAGAACTTCCTGAACAGAAGAAGGACCAGCTCCTAACATATCTACAAAGGAAGGCACTCTGGCCTCCATTCTTGAATCTCTAGTAGTGAGAGTTGGCAGATCAGTGGTCTCTACTTGGAAAATAATTTCACGAGCTACCACTTTTGGTGCTACCAAAGGAATCAGAGGAGCCCTCGGTGAAATCACTGGTGCAGCCAAAGATGGATCCGTAGGAGGAGTATCACTCATCTAGCATTAATAATATGAACACATGAAATAAAGATATAACAATAATAATGCGATAACTATCATAAAAAGCACGCGCACACACATATTTAGAATATATAAAATTTTAAAAAAAAAACAAAGAGAGAAAAAGAGAGAATTCCTTACTTGGTGAATATCCATACTCTCCATAATCCAAAGGCTCATCTTCTTCCTCCTCTATTACTACATGAGATTTTGCAGGAATATTGATACCAGGAAGAATCTCAGAATTTGATGGGGGATGCTCTTTGTCAGTACTTTCTGCAATGACATCTTCCTCACCATCCATGTCAACTTCTCCCTCTTCGAAATCATCATCATTTTCATCATTTTAATCATCTTCATCATCTTCATATTCGATAGAAGTGGTACCCGCTGATGAAGAGGCTGAACTTTCATCCCCTAAGTTTTCTTCGTCGCCTTCTTCAATCATGACCTGTTTCCCTTTAGAAGGAGGAGCTCGACTACCTTCTGGTTGAGGGTCTTTGTTAACTGGAATCGAAGGAGATGGAGAAGCCTGGCTACTCCCTTTTTGGGGAACAGATGGTGACGCTTGCAAGTGCACCCTAGACCTAGCCATAGGAGATGATGAGCTAGGAGGAGTAGACTGTGAAGGAGGAGTTGGCTCATCCTGAGTAGCAGTAGTGTCTACCAAAATGGGAGAGGATGTTCCTTCAACATCATCTGTAACTCGGTCAGTGAAGTCATAAGAGACTTGTTCAAATTCCGCCAAGATCCCATGAGCAATCCAGCCTTCCAAGGTACTGATGGCCTTCTTCTCATGGATTGGATCTTCTAAAGATATTCTTTTGCAAATCTGGTCATGAAAAGGTGCGTGGCTCTTCTCCGGTATATAGCCAATTTTGTCTTCGAGCTTCCTACCTCTTAGCCTGGGTGAGGGAAGCCATATGGGTTCATCTACTGGAAAATGATTGTTGACTAAGCATGATTGGTGATCCCACCATCGCATCCAACTATAAGAAGCATGAACTATATGATCACAACTTGGAATTATGAAAGAAGAATCAACGTGACCTCCTAGTAGCTATTTCCATACTATGGCCCAATTGTAAGGACCAGTGCCATAGCAGTGCATTCTTCTGGTAACCAATTCGTAGTCTTCTAGAATAGCTTGATCAAAACTAAACTGATGAACAAAGTGACTGGAATAGTACGGTTCTCTCCAAAACTCTGTTCCTTCCTGCAGTGGCAGGCTATAAGAACGTATAGAGAGAAAGAATGCCCTTTTCCCTATAGTGAGTGTTACGGTATCTACCATATCAATATCTTCAATATAGCGATGAAGACTAAATTGAAAGAAATTATAACACCCAGAAAATCGGGGGTCGTGAATAAACTCAACTCCCGAGTTCCAGACCGTCACTTATGCAACAAAAATGGTTATGATTCAATGTTGTCTGATTTAAAGCATTCACATGAGTAAAAGTATACCAAAACTGCAATTCATACTTCAGATCCAGTGATAAAAGCAAGCGGAAGACTAAACAATATATATATCACTGTATGGAAAAACAAAGTAATCTCAACTGTCTCCAAAGTATGACTACATCTCTGAGTCTCATATACATGTAAATAGACAAAAGAATAAGTTCAAAAAAAGTCCCACTAAAGTCCCCCTCGATCCAGGTCACCTACGGGAAGCCGTCGTGATACTGCATATACGAGAACTCATCCTGGTCCTCGTCAATCTCCGGCTTCACCTCCTGGATCTCGTCGTCACCTGCAACTACAACAGGGTCTGGTGGGTGTTGCAAACACCATCCCGTAACGTGAGAATGAGTGATCAACTCAGTGGAATCATAGAGCAAAGATTAGCATGTTCACAATTCAATCACGCGATAATAGTAAAGCAGTAAATCAGACAAGTCCTAATACTGTTGTTAATGCAAGATGATATGACGTGATGTATGCCCTCACCGACGATCACCCTCATACGACAACATCTTACGACCGCGGCATGCCACACTCCCTAGAGTGCTCCACATCTTCCAGGCACATGCAATGCTATGGTGATATGATTACCAAGTTGTTATTAGTCCATTCAAACAGCAGGATTGGGAAACTAAGGTACCTCCCTTGTATCAATCCCAACACGGATCCTGTCTAGGGTCGTCACTCCTAGTAATCTCATACGATGTACATTTCGTAGGTCACTGCAAGGGCTGCCAGGGCTGTTGCTCGCACTCGTTGCACCGCTCCCCCATCACCTTATCAATACAGGCCTACTGTACTCTACGGCACGGAAGGGTCGTCGCCTCCCGTGAACTCAGAATACGCTCGCGGTCACTACAAAGGGCTCGTCGCCTGATCAGTGTAGGCCGACAGCTAGAATATAGTGTCCCATACCACCATAATCTGCTCACGAGTCAAGGTGCTCATTGGTCACTACGGGGAGGTTTGTGGCCCCAGCGTAGGCCGACAGCTCGACCACGGTGTCCCATACCACCATGCCCGGCTCATGAGTCTTCGTGGATCAAGGTACCACGGTTAATAGGGTTTACAATGGTAAGTTCAGTACCCTAGGTTCAAGCAGTTATGATACATACAAGGTGAACAAACATCGGCCAGTCGGGTTACTTGACGGGCTCGACTAGCGCGATCGCATCTCGAATTGAACGACATGAAGTGCGTAAAACACTTCGCGTGGCCTAACTACTGCCGCCAACTCTCAACACGAATCACATTCATCGACGCGTCGTTCGTGGCTATGACCAGTCAGCCACGAATTCGCTCGGTTACCGACTGCCTGGACTAGGTCAAGTCCCACACATCTATGGAATTTCATTAACATTATATACCAAGGTATTGGAATTGAAATACATCATGTGAGCATGTTAGCACATGTTATAACATTCAACTTAAGCAAATCTTCAATGCATACTTCCCATGCATATTCAACTTAAGCAAATCCTCAAGCACATACATTCCATGCATGTAATGAAATCATGCATTTTGTCAACATGTAGAAAATCATTTAGTTCAGCATAATAATTGAAAAATCAATCACAAACTATCAAATAACATCATTTAATTCAATACATACTAATACAAGCATTTATACAAACACATACACTACACACTTAAGTCTACACATAGTATGTCGACCCAAAGTGCGCAACTAGGCGAATCTCTTCGCCAAACTAATTATGCACGCATTCCTAACTTCCTAATGCGACAACAAACCATGTCAATCACATCAGCAAAATATGAATGTAAACAGTACTTCCTACAAATGACTAAAATGCCCTAAATCTCATATTCTTCGTTAGCTTACGAAACGGGAAACGGAGAGCATTTTGTACATGTCAAATGACGATGCCGTCAAGAATCTACTATTAAACGACATTGAAAGCATTGGGAACCGTCAATCCAAGCGTCTAAAATCCTCACCTAGTGTCTTGTAGACTCGGGAATTGAAGCGGAGTGTATATGGTTCGTCTACGGCGAGTAAGGAGCCTAATACATAAGATCCATAAGCTACATCGCTATGGAAACAAGGAAAACTCAAATCAACAACTATTTAGGGTTTTTACTTACCTAGGATTGCGGTGAAATCATCGGGAAAGCGGTAGAGGAGTGTTGCTTAAGCACGTGCAACACGTAGCACAAGTGGCAGGAAGAACTCTCCCACTCTCTCACAATCTCTCACTCTTTTTTCTCTCCCAAGCTAGGGCTTCTCTCAAATTCGGATGGGAGAGAGGAGTGAGGGTTTCAACCCCTTTTATAGCCTAAAACATTCCCAAAATAGGCTTGGGAACAATGTTTACTTGGTGCCTAACCAAATCGGGGCCGTTTCGGTCCAAAAGAGCATTTCTGGAGGTCCCCAGGTCAAATGCGGTCGGACTTAAGCTCATGCATACTGGATCTAGCACACATCCAGTTTTCAGACCGGTTGGGTTCCCAGATCGCACGTGGCGGCCCAGTTTCAGTTTAACGGTCACCGCACCAAGATCAGGCCTATAAGTCTCGTGATATATAATAGATATTTTTCCTGATCCAAGGGTGTAATTTGGCTGTATTCTGACGGTCAGAATGCTCAATACTGATGTGTCAAATTTGTGTGCCAGATTTGAATTTGAAATTCCAACTATGTCCCTATTCACACTCTCTTCGGTCCGGGCTCAATGAAATAGCCTGTGAGTATCGGTTTGACTTGATTTTTGGAATGAGTGTCAAGTCCAGCTAGACGGTTCTAACGGTCTAAGATAGGAGGTATCGGACTTTCAACGTGCGGTCTAGATCCAATACAAAGATTCAAAGTGGTCCAGAGAACAAACCGGTTTAGAGTTTGATCCGAGGCTTTAGAGCATTATAGCACCCTTGGTTCCACTCGCTTCGGGCCTTGTAGAACGTATTTAAAGTGATCAGGGACCATTTCCCAGCTACTCCAACGTTGCACTAGCTAACCTAGTCATATTTTCTAAAGGAATGAATTCTACGCAATTTCGGGTCGAGTTGGTACTCGAGCCCAAGTATGGATTTTTCACGGGCGTTACAATCTACCCCCCTTAACAAATAATTTCATCCTCGAAATTTTGTACCTTTTCGTACTCCTCGAGAAGCTGTGGGTAGTTCTTTCTGATCTCGGCTTCTGTCTCCCAAGTAGCCTCCTCCTCAGTATGATGCGTCCATAGTACCTTCACAAGGGGAATCACCCTGCTACGCAGTACCTGCTCCTTCCGGTCTAAGATGCGTGTCGGTCGCAGGATATAAGTAACATCCTCTCATAACTGCACCTGCTCCCATCTGATGATATGAGAGGGATCAGCAACGTACTTCTTTAGCATAGAAACATGAAATACGTTGTGGACGCTCGCGAGGGGCGTGGGTAAAGCCAATCGGTAAGCCACTGCTCCCACACGATCGAGGATCTGAAATGGACCAATGAATCGCGGTGCCAGCTTCCCCTTCTTCCCGAACCGAAGGACTCCCTTCATAGGGGAAACTCGCAAAAACACATGATCCCCGACTGTGAACTCTAGTGGTCTCCGTCTCGTATCGGCGTAGCTCTTCTGTCTGCTCTGCGCTGTAAGAAGCTGACGTCGTATAATATCAATCTTCTCTGACGTCGCCTGCACCAACTCTGGGCCAATCAAGCTGCGCTCACCGACCTCTAACCAGCAATGCGGTGCGCGACAAGGTCGCCCACACAGCGCCTCATAAGGTGCCATGCCGATACTCGCCTGGAAGCTATTGTTGTACGCAAACTCCGCATATGCAAGACAGTCATCCCAACTGTCCTTGAAGTCCAATGCGCAAGCCCGCAACATGTCCTCCAGGATCTGGTTCACTCGCTCCGTCTGTCCGTCCGTCTGTGGGTGGAAGGCAGTACTGAACTTCAACTTCACACCCATAGCCTCCTGAATGCGAGTCCAGAAAATAGAAGTGAACCGCGTGTCTCTGTCCGACACGATCTCCAACGGAACTCCATGCAGACGCACGATCTCTCTAATATACAATCTAGCCAGCTCGTCTGCAGAGTTCGTAACTCTGATCGGTAGGAAGTGCGCCGACTTCGTCAATCGGTCGACGATCACCCAAATGGAATTATGCCCCTTCCTCGTCTTCGGCAACCCAGAAATGAAGTCCATGGAAATGAAATCCCATTTCCACTCTGCAATCGGCATAGGCTGCAAAAGTCCAGGTGGTCGGCGATGCTCTGCCTTCACCTGCTGACAAGTGAGACAACGGGACACGAACTCAGCAATGTGGGTCTTCATACCTTCCCACCAGTACGTCCTCTTCACGTCACGATACATCTTCGTGCTGCCAGGATGCATCGCGAGTCTAGTAGAATGCGCAGCCTCGAGAATCTCTCGTCTCAAGTCAGGGACATCAGGAACGCATAGGCGGCCACGATAACGTAAGCCTCCATCCATACCAACTCGCCAGTCGGCGTCAGCATCATCACTGGCCTGCTCTCGAAGCTCAGTAAGATGCGCGTCGTCCCTCTGCGCCTCGATGACACGGTCATCGATCTGGGATCGCACCTGTACGTGTGCGATGAACTCAAATGGCTCCTCTACGGTGAGTTTCTGCTCAAAGTCTCGCAAAAACTCAACCATATCCCACTCGGCAACCATCAGAGGAGCCGCAAACTCTATCGCCTTCTTGCGGCTCAACGCATCAGCCACAAGGTTCGCCTTCCCAGGATGGTAAGAGACTTCAAACTTGAAGTCCTTCAGCGTCTCCATCCATCGCCGCTGCCTCATATTCAAGTCCCGCTGCGTGAATATGTACTTGAGGCTCTTGTGGTCGCAAAAGAGCTCGAACTCCTCTCCGTAGAGGTAATGTCTCCAGAGTCTCAGTGCGAATATAACGGCTGCCAACTCCAGGTCGTGTGTAGGGTAATTCTCCTCGTGCTTCCTTAATTGTCTCGAGGCATACGAAATTACCCTGTCCCTCTGCATAAGGACACAACCCAAACTAACGCTAGACGCGTCAGTGTATATAGTGTATTTAACCCCTTGCTCTGGCAATACTAGCACAGGGGCGGACGTAAGTCTGTCCTTCAGCTCCTGAAAAGCTGACTCCGCCTTATCATTCCAGGCGAACTTCACGTCCTTCCGTGTCAACTGAGATAAGGGTCTCGCGATCTTCGAGAAATCCTGAATGAAGCGCCGATAGTAGCCAGCGAGACCCAAGAAACTCCTCACCTCAGTGACAGAACCAGGCTGCTCCCAGTCCTGCACCGCAGCTACCTTAGACAGGTCAACTGCCATGCCATCCTTGGACACCACGTGTCCCAGAAACTTCACCTCCTGCTTCCAGAAGTCGCACTTCTTATACTGTGCGAATAACTGATGCTGTCTGAGCGTATCAAGGACCAAACGCAAGTGCTCCTCATGCTCCTCTCGACTCCTAGAGTATACCAAAATGTCGTCGATGAAGACAACGACGAATCGATAGAGGAAAGGCCGCAACACCCGGTTCATCAGATCCATGAACACGGCCGGTGCGTTCGTGAGACCGAACGACATCACGAGGAACTCGTAGTGACCAAAACTGGTCCTGAACGCTGTCTTCTGCACGTCCTCATCTCTGACGCGCAGCTGATGATATCCTGACTGAAGATCAATCTTCGAGAAGTACTGCGCTCCTCTCAACTGATCAAACAAGTCATCGATCCTGGGCAAAGGGTACTTGTTCTTCACTGTGAGTTGGTTCAGCCTGCGATAATCAATACACAATCGCAGCGAACCATCCTTCTTCTTCACGAACAAGACCGGTGCTCCCCAAGGAGATACGCTAGGCCGTATAAAGCCAAGCTCTAGCAGACCGTCAATCTGCGTCCTCAACTCCTCCATCTCACATGGTGCCATGCGATACGTCGGCAGTGAGACGGGTGTAGAACTAGGAATCAGATCGATAGTGAAATCGATCTCACGTCGGGGCGGCAAACCAGGGATCTTCCTGAACAGATCCCCGAACTCAGAAACAACTGGCGTCTGCTCAAGTACCTGGGCACCAGCGTCGCGCAATAGAGTGGCGTAGCTAAGAATGAGGAAAGGAAGATTTACCCGCACTGAAAATGTGAAAGGCGTGCCCTCAGGCTCATACACCGTCACCACACGAGCCTCGCAGTCAATCTCGGCTCTCGCTGCAGTCAACCAATCCATGCCAAGAATGACGTCGAGATATACGAGCGAGGGATCGACGACCAGATCAAGAGTCATCGTCCTGCCTCCCAGATCAACTAAACAACCCTCACACATCTGGGTGACATCCGAATAATCTCCATGAGCTGCAAGGACTCGCACGCTATCCATAGTGATAGTCTGCAACCCAAGACGTCTGACTACGGCACGCGATATCAAAGAAATCGTGGAACCAGTGTCCACCATGACAAGAACGGGAGTACCTCCGATATGGCCCGTGACCTCGAAGGCTGAATGCTGGAAAGTCGGCGTCGTAGCTGCCTCAGCGGTCAGTGCATGAACTCGAGCCTGCTGTGGCCGGTTCGGCCGCTGTGTCAAGGGCCGTGGGGGCTGTCGAATCTGCGATACTGTGGGTCTGAAAGAGGAATGCGCAGGAGCTGACCGTATAGGCGGTGCTGATATCGCCTATGGACGTACACGATCAATCTTCTGCGGCGGCGAGAACCCACTGTCCCGCATCCTCGAAAAGCAACTCTGCGCTAGGTGGCCCGTCCTCCCACAGTATGTGCATGATAAATCAGGACACCGAAACGGTCCTACTGGCGCCGTGGTCCTGGTAGGAGGA
This sequence comes from Magnolia kwangsiensis, assembly GCA_037074715.1. Classification (NCBI taxonomy): domain Eukaryota; kingdom Viridiplantae; phylum Streptophyta; class Magnoliopsida; order Magnoliales; family Magnoliaceae; genus Magnolia; species Magnolia kwangsiensis. Next base: position 53,325,212 of record CM073578.1, read on the forward strand.
TCAACGCGGGGCCTCTTGCCCGCGGAGGGCCTATCTGGCAACTCCGGTCGCGGCCTGGAAGTAGTCGGGCCTCGTGATCGCGCAAGTCGATCCACGTCCTGCTCCGCCCGCATGGACATGTGAACCAACTCCGCATAGGAGGGGAAACTGATACAGCACATCTTCGACCGAATATCCGGTCGCAAGCCCTCCAAAAAGCGCCGTAAGCGCATCTGCTCATCAGCTAGAATCGTCGGGACGTACCTGCCCAACTCTGTGAACCGATGCTCATACTCGGTAACCGTCATCGCTGCCTGCCTGAGACGGAGAAACTCATTCTCCCTCTCGTGCCTGTAGGTCTGGGGATAATACTTCTCATGGAAACGAAACTCGAATGCTGCCCATGTCCATACGAAGTCTGCGGTAACAGTCCGCAATACACTATCCCACCACATACTGGCCTCTCTCTCAAACTGGAAGGTAGCCAGCTCTACCTGCTCTGCCTCAGTACAGTGCAACATGCGTAGAATCTTCGACACTCGGTCGAGCCAAAACTCAGCCTCCTCGGGTCTGTGAGAACCCGTGAAAGTAGGAGGCCGCAAGCGCAGAAATCGCTCCAGAAGGCCCCGTGTGTCGGCGGGATTCTCCGCAGGGAAAGCAGGCTGCGCAGGATGTGCTATGCCCTCATCCTGGGCGTAAGCATAGGCATCCTCAGCTGGATGTGCAGGTGGTGCAGGCGGAGCAGATGCAGTCGCACCCCCACCCTGGGCTAAAGTCCTAACTATGGTGGTCAGAAGCTGCTGCTGCTGTAGCATCATAGCCATCATCTGCTCGAATCTATCAGGTGGTGGAGCAGGCTGTGGCGGATGAGGTGCGGAAGTAGATGCGCGCTGTGGCTCTATAACTGATGGTGTAAATGGCGGTGGTCCATCTGTAGGACCAACGGCAGGCTGAGACGACCGAACCGTCTCAGGAATCGGGCCCACAGCAGGGTCCGGACGAGTGCCAGACTGAGAGGGAGCCTGATCCATCTGCTCTGACAATGAAAGCCGAACCGCGCTCCTCGTAGTCTTAGGTGGCATTCCCTATATTCAAAATAGGGCGCAACCATGTCAGTCTCAATTGCTCAAATACACCACAATCATTCACTAAAGAGTCAAAGGCATTCCATGCATTTCAATTAATCAAAATTGTCACAATACAAGGGATATATCCTTACAAGCATCATGACTAGAATGACATGGAAATTAAGACAATTAAGCAACAACAACATAAGCAAAGCACTAGCCCTAATAGGCTTTACACACTTAAAACAGAAAATGGCTAACTACTCATAACAACATCGAAGATCGCTTCGCTAGTCGGAGTCTGGCGACGGAGGAGGAGCACCCTTATCCTGTAAGCAACACAGGATTGCCTTCAAGGTGCGAGTCACCTTGCCAAACTTCTTCTTTGTAACAGCCTTGGCATCAGCGACTTCCGCTCGAAGTTCTTGGACTTCCCTTCGCAAAGCGGTCTGACTCTCCTCCATCCGAGCAATGCGATCGTCGATAGTAGCCTGCGCAGAAGGAGGAGGGCTCTCATCAGTATCCTGAGCCTCCTCTTCTGCTTCTTCCTAAACCTCTTCCTGAACCTCTGCACTAGGTTCTCCTTCGCTTTGATCTTCCTCTTCATCAAAGTCGTCCCCACTATCCCTTTCAAGTTGATTTTCACGATATTGCGACCCAATCTTCATCTTAACCATCGTCGACTCATCGATGGTGTGAATCGATACCGGCAATTCGGGTCCAAGTCTATAGGCAAACTCAAGCGCAATCTTGCAAATGAGTCGGCCAAAGGGAAGGGATTCGGATGTTCTCCTCGACCTAGCTATGAGAACTATCTGCCGTAAGATGAAAGTGGCCATACATACGTTCTCTCCCTGGGCCACCAGAAATAAGAAATCGACCATAAGACGTGTACATTCAATGCGGTTCGTCGACCTAGGATAAACATTGAACGTGCAGATATGATGCAGCAGACGCAAATCCTCAGACATGTACGTCGCCTTGAGGCTATTATTAGGCTGCCATGGAACCAACTTACCGCATAGAAACCTGGTGCGACGATCTCGTTCACGTCTAGTCCTCAAATTCTTCTCACTTGGATGTACATCACCTAGAGGCACATTGAGAAGTCGCGCAATCAACCGGACGTCGATCGTAGCCATCCGATCTCTAGCAAAAGGGATTTTGAACTGCAAAGGATCCAAGGTAGGACTCTGGATGCTAGCATAGAAGGCACGAACAGTGCTCACATTAGCACGAGCGCGAGCTTCAAAGATCGGTCCCCAGTGCGCAGCTTCAATGCGTTCGAACAACAGATATTCGCCGAACAACCGTCCATCTACGTCCACCTCAAATAACACTCTACGATCAGTGTATTCACCATGAGGCATCTCTGATAGAATGGTTCATCCAAGATGTGCATGGGGATCCAAATCCCGCTTTGTACGGCACTCCAGGACTGCAGCTGGACCTGCGGCGGCGCTTGAACTTGCGGCACCACCCCGCGGTCTTCTCAATCGAGCAGGGCGGCTCGGCTTAGCCTCGTCTGTTGCAGTTTTCCTCTTACCCATCAAAGACAGGATGGATGAGAGTGACAAAAGACCCAAAATAGCTTCCACGAAAGCCATGGAAAACGCCAAAAATGCGGAGAAATGGCTGCCCAATCTGACAAAAGGAAATCTAGGCGTCGTAGAGGGATGCTTCAAGCTTCCCAAGGCTGTACTTTCAGGGAAAAATAAGAACAAAAAGATGGAATGGAGCTGCTCACGATTTCAGCACTATTTGGGGGATTTTGGAGCTCCAAATGGGGAAATCTTCAAGGAAGGGGGCTGCCAACACCCAATAACTGATGGGTGGTGGTCGGTTTGGGCCAAGGAAGGTTGTAGAGGTGATTTGGGTCGCCGGGATTTGGAATGGAGTGCTGAAAATCGAATCTAGGGTATGCAAGGGGGCTGTTTGTGAAGGAGAGGGGGGTTTTAGGGGTTTTCGTGGGATGGGAGGTAGCTAGGGGTGATGTGGAGGGCATTTAAGTGGGGGCGCCCGAAGGGCAGCACCAACGGAGGTGGCCGGCCGGCGATGCATCGCCCGGCCGGCGATGGCATCGCCGGTCAACTCGAAAGTTGACCGGTGGGACCCCATGGGTCTGGTCCCCCATGGTCCCAGGGTCCCAAAAAAGTTGGTCCCACCCCTTGGTTCATAGCATTTTGGTCTCTATGAGCCCAAACATGTGTTCGGGGCTTTCCGGGTCCACATCGCAATCCCGAATACCAAACCATATGATGAAGCATATGAATTTGGGGTAGAAGGAGCCAGTACATCTTTCTAGCTCCTTAGTTGCTAAAGAAAGTGAAGTTAGAATGGCCTTATGGCCATTTTTCATGAAATTTTACTATTCACTGTAAAATTTGGTGAATGTGCTAATTTGTGTTATTTTCACATTAGGTTTGATGCCTAATATGAAATGGATAAGAAAGAACTGAAGGTTGAAGTGTTTGGAGAAGGAATTTTGAAGATTTTTGGTGAAACGGGGTTTTTAAGCCCTGGCGATTGATTACTGGAGTCATGGTCATCCCACGGCCCAAAGATTCACTTTTGCGGTTTAAAACCGCTCATAGGACGTCTCCACCCGACTTCCTACAGCTTAGAAGTGATTCGGGTCGCTTTACGCGACCCGAGATATGTTACAGACTCGATCTTGTGATCGATCCTTATAGACTTCGCCTATCGGCGAATCTGTGATCCTAGAAGTGTTTCTAGACCCTTCTCGCACCCACCTAAGTCAAAGGAAGCGACAGCGTACGTCGCAAGACCATAACCCAGGCCCAGTATACTCTCATTCATGCTCTGATACCAACTTGTAACACCCTGAAAATCGGGGGTCGTGAATAAACTCAACTCCCGAGTTCCAGACCGTCACTTATGCAACAAAAATGGTTATGATTCAATGTTGTCTGATTTAAAGCATTCACATGAGTAAAAGTATACCAAAACTGCAATTCATACTTCAGATCCAGTGATAAAAGCAAGCGGAAGACTAAACAATATATATATCACTGTATGGAAAAAAAAAGTAATCTCAACTGTCTCCAAAGTATGACTACATCTCTGAGTCTCATATACATGTAAATAGACAAAAGAATAAGTTCAAAAAAAGTCTCACTAAAGTCCCCCTCGATCCAGGTCACCTACGGGAAGCCGTCGTGATACTGCATATACGAGAACTCATCCTGGTCCTCGTCAATCTCCGGCTTCACCTCCTGGATCTCGTCGTCACCTGCAACTACAACAGGGTCTGGTGGGTGTTGCAAACACCATCCCGTAACGTGAGAATGAGTGATCAACTCAGTGGAATCATAGAGCAAAGATTAGCATGTTCACAATTCAATCACGCGATAATAGTAAAGCAGTAAATCAGACAAGTCCTAATACTGTTGTTAATGCAAGATGATATGACGTGATGTATGCCCTCACCGACGATCACCCTCATACGACAACATCTTACGACCGCGGCATGCCACACTCCCTAGAGTGCTCCACATCTTCCAGGCACATGCAATGCTATGGTGATATGATTACCAAGTTGTTATTAGTCCATTCAAACAGCAGGATTGGGAAACTAAGGTACCTCCCTTGTATCAATCCCAACACGGATCCTGTCTAGGGTCGTCACTCCTAGTAATCTCATACGATGTACATTTCGTAGGTCACTGCAAGGGCTGCCAGGGCTGTTGCTCGCACTCGTTGCACCGCTCCCCCATCACCTTATCAATACAGGCCTACTGTACTCTACGGCACGGAAGGGTCGTCGCCTCCCGTGAACTCAGAATACGCTCGCGGTCACTACAAAGGGCTCGTCGCCTGATCAGTGTAGGCCGACAGCTAGAATATAGTGTCCCATACCACCATAATCTGCTCACGAGTCAAGGTGCTCATTGGTCACTACGGGGAGGTTTGTGGCCCCAGCGTAGGCCGACAGCTCGACCACGGTGTCCCATACCACCATGCCCGGCTCATGAGTCTTCGTGGATCAAGGTACCACGGTTAATAGGGTTTACAATGGTAAGTTCAGTACCCTAGGTTCAAGCAGTTATGATACATACAAGGTGAACAAACATCGGCCAGTCGGGTTACTTGACGGGCTCGACTAGCGCGATCGCATCTCGAATTGAACGACATGAAGTGCGTAAAACACTTCGCGTGGCCTAACTACTGCCGCCAACTCTCAACACGAATCACATTCATCGACGCGTCGTTCGTGGCTATGACCAGTCAGCCACGAATTCGCTCGGTTACCGACTGCCTGGACTAGGTCAAGTCCCACACATCTATGGAATTTCATTAACATTATATACCAAGGTATTGGAATTGAAATACATCATGTGAGCATGTTAGCACATGTTATAACATTCAACTTAAGCAAATCTTCAATGCATACTTCCCATGCATATTCAACTTAAGCAAATCCTCAAGCACATACATTCCATGCATGTAATGAAATCATGCATTTTGTCAACATGTAGAAAATCATTTAGGTCAGCATAATAATTGAAAAATCAATCACAAACTATCAAATAACATCATTTAATTCAATACATACTAATACAAGCATTTATACAAACACATACACTACACACTTAAGTCTACACATAGTATGTCGACCCAAAGTGCGCAACTAGGCGAATCTCTTCGCCAAACTAATTATGCATGTATTCCTAACTTCCTAATGCGACAACAAACCATGTCAATCACATCAGCAAAATATGAATGTAAACAGTACTTCCTACAAATGACTAAAATGCCCTAAATCTCATATTCTTCGTTAGCTTACGAAACGGGAAACGGAGAGCATTTTGTACATGTCAAATGGCGATGCCGTCAAGAATCTACTATTAAACGACATTGAAAGCATTGGGAACCGTCAATCCAAGCGTCTAAAATCCTCACCTAGTGTCTTGTAGACTCGGGAATTGAAGCGGAGTGTATATGGTTCGTCTATGGTGAGTAAGGAGCCTAATACATAAGATCCATAAGCTACATCACTATGGAAACAAGGAAAACTCAAATCAACAACTATTTAGGGTTTTTACTTACCTAGGATTGCGGTGGAATCGTCGGGAAAGCGGTAGAGGAGTGTTGCTTAAGCACGTGCAACACGTAGCACAAGTGGCAGGAAGAACTCTCCCACTCTCTCACAATCTCTCACTCTTTTTCTCTCTCCCAAGCTAGGGCTTCTCTCAAATTCGGATGGGAGAGAGGAGTGAGGGTTTCAACCCCTTTTATAGCCTAAAACATTCCCAAAATAGGCTTGGGAACAATGTTTACTTGGTGCCTAACCAAATCGGGGCCGTTTCGGTCCAAAAGAGCATTTCTGGAGGTCCCCAGGTCAAATGCGGTCGGACTTAAGCTCATGCATACTGGATCTAGCACACATCCAGTTTTCAGACCGGTTGGGTTCCCAGATCGCACGTGGCGGCCCAGTTTCAGTTTAACGGTCACCGCACCAAGATCAGGCCTATAAGTCTCGTGATATATAATAGATATTTTTCCTGATCCAAGGGTGTAATTTGGCTGTATTCTGACGGTTAGAATGCTCAATACTGATGCGTCAAATTTGTGTGCTAGATTTGAATTTGAAATTCCAACTATGTCCCTATTCACACTCTCTTCGGTCCGGGCTCAATGAAATAGCCTGTGAGTATCGGTTTGACTTGATTTTTGGAATGAGTGTCAAGTCCAGCTAGACGGTTCTAACGGTCTAAGATAGGAGGTATCGGACTTTCAACGTGCGGTCTAGATCCAATACAAAGATTCAAAGTGGTCCAGAGAACAAACCGGTTTAGAGTTTGATCCGAGGCTTTAGAGCATTATAGCACCCTTGGTTCCACTCGCTTCGGGCCTTGTAGAACGTATTTAAAGTGATCAGGGACCATTTCCCAGCTACTCCAACGTTGCACTAGCTAACCTAGTCATATTTTCTAAAGGAATGAATTCTACGTAATTTCGGGTCGAGTTGGTACTCGAGCCCAAGTATGGATTTTTCACGGGCGTTACAGAAATCAACTTGATCGATGTCCTAAATCTTGTTAGCTACCCAGTTGTATGATCTTTTTACCATGGCCCTTTGCTGAAAAAACTAGAGTGGAAGGTGCAAAGGATGAACGTACGCTTTCTCCGGTGCTTCAAAAGTCCAAGGAAAATAGACTCCAATCTAGCCAGTAATATAATTTCATGGGGTGTATGATGAGGAAGATCCGATGGTAGGGTTCTTAACATGAGTGGCTATCTCCCCAAGGGCTCTATAAATAGAGCATAATACTAGAGGTGCAAGTGAATGCTTGTGGCATTCCGCTAAGGCGCCAGTAATGATAAAGACCGTGGGGTGAATGACATCTGCCATTTTGAAATGGGAACCACTACAATTCTTAGCCGATAAGCTAAGAAGGTCGGGAGTTCCCCATATAAGTTATACTCTACTCTCTCTTTGATATTGGTGTAAGGCTCTGTTAACTCTCTAAAATGACAATTGCAGAATCCGCAAGAAAAAGTAAAGGGTGAGCAAGAGAAGGGTGCAATTGAAGAAAGCAGTTGATTTGTGAAAATTGAAATTACTTGAGAGCTCTGGTGAAATTTGCAAGCCATTATAAAGAAGAAATCTTGTGAATGTTTGGAAATTTGACATTTCCTTGAAGAGTTCAATGGTGGTTTCTGAGATGGAAGTTTGCGGTCAGGTGAAGAAACGAACGCCAATTCCTTGTTAGATGGGTAATGCTTCCCTGTCAGTGGAAGGCCCACCATTCGATGGAAATCCTAGAGCGTGATTCTCATCTCACCCACTAGCAAATGAAAGGAGTTGGTAGTGGGAGACCAATAGTCGAGGAAGCCTTTTATCACGGTCGGCTCTTTATACAAGTACTGGGATGTAAGTGTTATGGCATTATATAAACCTATCTTGATGAGCATCTTCACATGTTTGGTCAAGACAGCTTCCACCCAATCCAAGTAATAATGGCGCGAAGTTAGGAGACCCCTCGTTCAAAATTCCTCTGGTCCCCAAAGTAGATCATGGTCTTGAAAACATTGTTGAACTGTCTCATAGAAGTATGTGGGGAATAGGTTGTGAGGATTGTGAGAAGGGGTGAGGAAAATCATTGGGTAGACCTCGCTAATGTGTTGTCGCGGCTTATGCGCTAGCAAAATCCCCTCGAGAATGCGTGGTTCTCTCGACGACCAAGAAGAAGTGTACATCAGTCTCTCTCCATCTATGTGATCTCTTGGCTCACAGTCGAGCATAGATTGATGGTGATGAAGACTGAGAGGGATAACGGTCATACCCTCTGAGTGTGGGTTGTCAAACTTCATGATGCCTTCAATCACTCGGACCATCTCCCATGAGTTTTGGAGCTTCTTTTTGTTATGCTCCTTAATCTTCTCTTTGAATTCTTTGGCTTTATTGTGGTGAGTTTTTTTTTATCGAGAGGTAGGAGGTGTATCCTCTCGAGTGGGAGGTCTTTGGCTGTCAATGTGAATGTGGGCGGTTGATTTTAACCACTCGTCCCAATTGTATTCATGACCATGCTTTGGTGGTCATTCTACGTCTTCCATTGAAATTTCCTGATGAATAGGAGACAGTAGTGAAGAAATGCGATCAATAAAATCAAAGGTTGGGATTACGGGGTCCTTGAAATAAATAAGATGGTGGGAAGTGGTTTTTGTGCACTTTGGTTGTGGCTGGTTAGAGGATGAAGGATGAAAAGATGGGTCTAGCAAATCTTATTGAGAGGGCTGTGTAGTCGGTGGGTCAACGACACGAAATGTTCGTTTAATGTGGGACATGGTGAAGAAAAGTTTAAGTCTTAAAGAAGAAAAAAGTGTCTAAATTTTTTTTCTAAGTCTTGGTTACGCGGGTTCACGGAAATTGCACGGACGAGAGACTGTTGCGTGGGTTCGCACAAGCAAAAACAGTTGCGCGAGGATTTAGCGAAGAGATGGAAGTTCTTTACAAAATGGAAGCAAGTACAAAGTGAATGAAGTTCCAGGTATTTATAGTCCGTGTGGCCGGCTACGATACACTGGCGCCAGTTGCGCAGGTCTGCATAAGCCCTTTAAGAGTGAAATCGATCCTTATTCTTTGATTTCTTGAGAAACAAAGAAAGGATCAAGGGGGCATCTATTGAGGCATAAAAAAGAGAAGAAAGAATTGAAGCATAAGAAGATAAAAAGTGAAAAATGGAAGGAAACAGAAGATGAGGAAGAACAAGTACTTTAAAGGAGGTTTTGCACAGGTCCGCACAAACCATATCAGTTACGCAGGTCCACGTAACCAATAGTTCAATTGCGTGGGGTTGCACAACTGATTTCTGGACTTGTTGTCTATGGATGTTCAAAATCAAAGAAAGGTGGGTCCCTTGGCACCAAGATCGAGGTTTCGCACGTGTGAAAGCCTATAAATATCCCCTCCCACCCTCATTTGAGAGGATTAAAGATTTTGGAAGAACTACATAACAACAAAGAAGATAGAAGGTAGGAATGCAGAGAAGCCCATGGCTTGCACGGACCTGCGCAAACCATGTTGTGTGGATCCGCACAACTAGACTGCTATGCAATCAGTGATGATAAGGAGTCAAAATGCTACTGAAATGCTTAGGCTTCATTTCTTCCTCTGTCCAAGCTTCAAGAAGGGAAAACAATTGATTGGATCCGCACAATATTCCTTTTAAAGAGACGATCAAATCACAAGTTGAAGTGTTGCCGAATTTGACAACCAGATCCAACATTTGAACTTTGTTAATTTCAATATTCTAGATAATTTATCTTAGAATCAAGGGACACCTGAGGATGTAAATGAACTTAGTATTAATAATACGATGATTATTCTTAATGTACTCTTTCTTTATTGTATTTGAATAAGATAATCTCCCAAATCGAATGCATTTGTTTCTTATTCAAAACAGGAAGCATATGGTTAGCACAGAGAGCATTACCAGATTTCCATTCAGCGTCAAAGTGACATAGTCTATAAGTGATCACCTGTTGCTCAGTATGAGTCATTTTATCGATAAGACTGGCAATAGGAATGCCATCATCAACGACGGCTATTTCAGTCAAGGATGAAATCAATTGGCGATCAATAGTGACTATTCCTTCTCTAAAATTAATTGTAAAAGTAATATTTTTAAGGTAGATGTCGCTTATGGACACATACATGGCTTGCATAATGAAACGGTAAGCCGTTTCGTCCCAACCAAGAATATTTTCCCCATCGAAATTCTTAAGGATAGGCACAAGCTGAAATGGTGCAATGTGATCAACATTCACAATCCTTTCTATTATTATCTCTCTAGTGCAGAAATCCTTAACATGCTCTGAATCTTCTTTAGAGCCCCTTAAGGTTCTCACACTAATAAGAGTCGTGACCTAGAGAAAGAGCCGCCATGGCCCTTGCGAGTTGGCTTCCTCCTAGTACGATACTCCATTTAGTGATTTCATAAGACAGGATTAATGAAAGTAGATGGGTTGAGTTTAGATTAGATTTTTGTTAAAAACCTACTACAAAAAGGTTGGAAATTACAAATATGCCACGAATACAAATAGACTAGCAAAGATCAACCCAAATTTAGAAGGAAAATGAAAAAAGACCTCTTACAACAAAGATTGGAAAATGGGTTCATCGAGAGAAGCACCGACTAGTCAAAGGAGAAGGTGGGAAATGAAATAAAAAAGTGATTTTTCCCCCTTTATTGTGAAAACCTACGATCCTCGACTGGTTGAGCATGTCCTCAACCCGTCGAAGGTTGACTAGTTAGGGATGTACTCAACTCGTCGAGCAGGCCACAAATTTGAAATTTTTTATTTAAAATTTTAATTTTATTTACATGTTTTGCATTTAAACATTATAAATGTATAATTTTTTTAAAAATGCACAAACAACATGATTAATTAATTAAAAATACACAAACCAATATCATGCTTTATTTTGAAAAATCTATTCCTGTCGAGCAGTTTTGTCATTATGTCCTCAACTAATTCTTGAATATAATGGTATTGAATTCGATATGTTTTGTATAAGAATGTTGAATAGGATTTTCGATATGTTTCGTATGAGAATGTTGAATAGGATTTTTTTTAATATTAATTGCTCTTGAGTTATTACAGTATAATGTCATTGTATCTTGCACAATACCATAACCAACTAACATTCTTTTCATCCATATCAGTTGAGTGCAAGCATTACCAACTGCGATATATTCAGCTTCAGCTGTTGAGAGAGATACAGAGTTCAGTTTCTTATCGAGCCAGGAAACTAAATAGTTCCCTACGTAGAAACATCCACCACTGGCAGATTTTCTATCGTCAATATTTCCTGCCTAGTTTGCATCAGTATATCTGGCAATTTGTACAGTTGTATCATGTGGATACTATAGACCTAAGTTTGCAGTACTTGTAAAATAACTGATTATCCATTTCACAGTCATTAGATGTGATTCCTTAGGATTAAATTGATATCTAGCACATATTCCAACACTAAAAGAAATATTAGGTTACTAGCAGTTAAGTATAGAAGACTACCAATCATACTCCGATATAGACGGGAGTCTATACTTTTACCTGATTCATCCTTGGAGAGTTTGAGAGTTGTTCTCATACGAGTATTAAACTTTTTCCTATTCACAAACACAAATCTCTTTACAAGATTCAAGGCATACTTGGTTTGTGAGATGAATATACCATCTTCATGTTGTTTTACTTATAATCTAAGAAAGTAATTTAATTCTCCAACCATACTCATTTCAAACTTAGACTTCATTAGATCTATAAACTCAATAGACAAATTAGAGCATGTGGATCCATAAATAATATCATTAACATTGATCTGAACTATCATATATGATCTTTATATTTCTTAATGAATAAGGTTCAATCAACACTTCCTATGATAAAGTTGTGACTAAGTAAGAATTTAGTCAGTTTTTCGTACCATGCCCTGGGAGCTTGTTTCAGATTGTAATGTGCCTTTTTAAGACGATGCACATGATTTGATAGTTTGGGGTCCTTAAAACCCTTAGGTTGTTCAACATATACTTCCTCATATAGATCACTGTTTAAAAATGCACTTCTGACATTCATTTGATATATTTTGAATTTCTTATAACATGTAATTGAAATAAATAATCTTATGGATTAAAGGCGCACAACTAGTGAAAAAGTTTCATCATAATCAATATCTTCTATTTAAGTGTATCCTTATACAACCAGTCATGCCTTGTATCTATAATATTCCTAATTTCATCAAATTTGTTCTTAAAGATCTATTTGGTTCCAATTACATGTTTATCAGAAAGTCTAGGAACCAAGTACCAAACATCATTTCTGATAAATTGATTTAACTCTTCTTGTATAGAAAATATCCAACTTTCATCGACAAGCGCTTCATTTACATTTGTCGGTTCAATTTGAGAAGTAAAGCAGACGTAATTACAGATGTTTTCTAACTGTCTTCTTACTTGAACACCAATACGAAGGTTACCTAACATCTGATAAGTTGGATGGTCTTTGACTAATCTTAATTTAATATTAAGTGATTTAGATGAAGAGAAAGGTTTATTTATAATGTTGACTTCATCATCATATTATCTTGGATTAGGTGTGATCAGGTGATCGTCAATCACAATATTAATAGATTCCTGAATCACCCCTGTTCTTTTGTTAAGAATACGGTATGCTCGACTATTTAAAGCATAACCCAAGTTTATTCCCTCATCACTCTTGGCTTCGAACTTTTTTAAAATTTCTCGGTCGCGTAAAATGAAACATTTACTTCTGAAAGTCCAAAAATATTTAACAGTCGGCTTCTTATTAAACCATAATTCTTCGGCTATTTTATCTTCAGCTTTTCTAACATAATGTTATTTATAATATAACAAGAAGTATTAACAGCTTCAACTCATAAGTTTTTCGGTAAGTTCATGCTATTTAGCATTACATTGGCCATTTCCTGTAAAACTCTATTCTTTTGTTTCAACAACTTCATTCGGTTGAGGTGTTTTAGGAGCAGAGAACGCATATGATATACCATGGTCATTATAGTACTTCTTAAAATTGTTATTTTCAAACTCAGTACCATGATAACTTCTAATTTTGATCACAAGTACCTCTTTCTCAGTCTGAATTCTTTTTAGAATTTTTCTGACTTCATCAAGAGTATCTGATTTCTCTCTTAAGATGGCTACCCAAGTAACTCTGGTGAAATCATTAACAATGACTAGAAAATACTTCTTTCCACCTCTACTCTCTGTTCTCGCTAAACCCACCAAGTCCATATGAAGTAGTTCTAGAGGTTTGGTTATGGCTAAGGAGTTCACTTTCTTGTGGCTACTCCTAATTTGCTTGCCAATCTGACATGCACCACAAATTTATTTATTTTTACCTTTTTTTAATTTGGATAAGCCATGAATGTGATCTTTCTTTCTTGATCTATAAAGATCTCTAAAGTCAACATGTCCAAGATGTTTATGCCATAATTCAGTCTCATTTGTTTGGACCATGTAACATGAATAGTTAGATGAGTACGAGTCATCAATAATGTAGTAATTTTTAGAGGTCCTATGACCATTTAATATCAAACAACCCTTCTCATTTGTAATCTCACATCCATGATTTTTACACTGTGTTTGTTATCGCATATTTAAGATATACTCAAGAGGTTATGTTTTAAACATTCAACATAAAGTACATTTTCAAAGAGAGGGAGGTTAGGAAGTTGAACAGTACATTGGCCTATGATTTTGCAGTTGCTTCCATCTCCAAAAGTAACTGAACCATTGTTTACTTCTTTGAAGTTGGTGAATATCGCTTTGTCACCTATCATATGTCTTGAACATCCACTATCCAGGTACCATTTTAAGTGACTAATGGCTTTGAAAGCTGTGTGGACAACAAGACATGTATACTTTGGAACCCATTTCATTATGGTTCTAGGTTTAAGAGTACCATTAGATTTTCTTCATTTTGGAGAGTTGGAATTTCTCCACTTTTTATTAACTTCAATTCCATTTGAGTTGGATTTTAGAAGCTCTTTGAGTAAGTCCACAATTTTTTCAGCTAAAGGTGATTTATTATATCTTTGATTTCTATTGATAATGGCATTAGTGTTAATTTTAAGAACTTGAAGGGATTTTGAGTTTTTGAAATCATTTCTATTAAAATGTCTTAAATTCTTACCTTTAGAGTTAGAGGATTCTCCTTTTACAAATGTAGGAGGTGTATTCTTGATTTTCAGGGAATCATTTTTTATATAACTCAGACTTGACTTGTCACTACATTTTCTGGGTGAGGATAACAATTTTCCCAGTTTTGGGTCTCCATGGGCATATCTCCAAGTATCCTTAGAACTCAAAAGGGAAAAAACTTCGAATTTTAGTTTCTCATTTTCAGTTCTGAGTTTTGTAACTCTGATGATTTAAAATTTAAATCTTTTTTTTTTTTCAAAATAGTCTGAAAGATGATATTTTTTGAAAACATTTTTTTTTAAGTTCTTCTTTTAATTTATCATATTTCTCTTTTTGAATTTTTAATTTGACTACAATTTTACAATTTTTCCTATATAGGGCATTGTAGGCGTCTTGAAAATCATCTTCATTTTCATTTTCACGGTCACTCCTGAGCTTTTCATAGTCAGATATATTACAGCTATCTGAGGAGGTGACTCTAGCTATAGTCATAAGGGCTTTCACATCATTTGTGGTTGCATTTTCTTTTTTTGATTCATCAAACTCAGAAGAACTTTCAGATCCAGATGATTCATCCCAAGTAGCTATCATGCTCTTTCTTTTTTGACTTATCCATTTTAGGACATTTATTTGTCAAGTGCCCGTATTCATGATAGTTGAAATATTGATTGTCCTTTAATTTAGATTTCCAAGACTTATTTTTTCTTTTTCTTTTATTAGATGGTTTTTAAAAATGTGATCTTTTCTTGTTTTTAAAAATTCTATATAATTTCTTAGCTATCATTGTCATATAATCTTCAGTTTCTTCAAAATTAGAATTAGTACAATTTTCTTTTGAAACAGATTTAGAAGATTTAAGAGCAATAGACTTACCTTTAGTGTTACGCCCTAAACTCAAAAATCGGGCTCACAAAATTTTCGATCGCCGAATCCGGTACCGATAGCCTCCGTAGTAGTCCATTCTCAACTCACAGTGTCCATACACTAGATTCCAATCCTGGGATCCTATAAGGAGGATTTCCAATGTACTTTTATCTCGTAATAAGCATAACCACAAGTTTACCCAAATCACAAAGGTAACATCATCATCATATATCCACTAATATAAACAGTTTAATACAATGCTGAAAGGGATATACATATGTCAAAATAAAATCAAAGCTCCAAAAGACCACTGCAAGCTCCATGCTCAACACTGCTACAACCTAACGCTACCTACATGCATCTATCGTGCATAAGCTTATAGAAAGCTTAGAGGGTGGTGTAAGTGTATGCACAAGGTAAGTGTTAAGCATATAGATATCAAAGTAAGCAAAAATACTAGCAATCCATAAATCGTATAATATCAAAATAATGTGAAAACATGCTGATAGTCCCATAAATACCATCAGCCATATCCAGGCTATGCGATGTAAAAATATAATAAACCAATATCATATACCGATGAAGTAATGTAAATTAGCTATGCAATGTGGAGATAATAAGCCAAATACTATGTGCTGAGGATGCAATGCAATATGTAATGCCAATGAAATGACCAAGTTAGAGTGTGAAGTTGAGATGATAGTACGTAGTATCATAGGCTACAGGGTCCACCACAAAGGACTTCTATCTAAACCAGTCCTATACCTAAATATGGAAGTCAGACTCAACATGATAAAATCTTGATCTCAGGTTAGTCACATGCCCCAACCGAAATCCCACCCATTAAGAAGGTACACGTAACAAATAGTTGCGCACCACTAGCCCGAGTGGATAGTGAATGAAAGAATGAATGAGTATGCAACTCCAACTCAATAAGTCCATATATCAGTACAGTTCATTTCTAGGATCATCATTGGGGCCTAATACACTCCAAACTGGCTACCGCACTTGTAGGCTGTGCAGCCCAGTGAGTGGACAAGATCTCACTACCTGCCTGTCAGTAACATACCAATGCCTACCGGGCTCATCGATAGTGGACCCATTTAGGAGTTAATCACACTCAGCCTAGCTTATAGCCCCCTCACTCAGACAGATAAGGCTGCACCCCTTCCCAACCAACCATGACACAGTGGGAGACGTGATCTCCTGGTATTCAGCACTCGGGCCTCATGTATCCACTCAGTCTTGACGTTGGGGTGTCCTCTGGTACCAAGAGGGTTTAGAGATTTTCACCTAGGGCCATTTATGGCAACTCGATACTCGAACTAAACATTTTCGGTGTCCCATCTGGACATCCATGATATGACTGTGGAGGCTACGGCCTTGATGTTGCTAGAGTTTACAGTAATCATAATCACACAATGTGAGATGCATGAGTCACACAGTCAATCATGCATCAATCTTACGCATACCATGCGCTCATGTGGGACAACTCCGCTTATCAGGGAGTCCCATGAACAAACTATCATAGGCAATGGCCAACTATATCTCACAATCAAACATGCAGATGATATGTAACGCCCTGAAATTCGGGGGTTGAGCATAACTCAGCTCCTGAGTTCCAAAACATCACTTATGCAACATTTTTTATGATAGATGAATGTTATCTGTATTAGTGCATACAACATGAAATAGATTAAGCCAAAACAGCAAACATAAACAAGGAAAAGTTAGAATACGCAAGCGGAAGACTGAAGAAATATATATACCAATATAAGTCCCCAAGATATGTATGCTCTGCAGGTCATAATTACAAGTATTGTCTCAAAATATAAATATTCCAAAATGTGATAGACCACTACAAACATAGCCTTGAATCCCCCTCAATCAGGACATGGTTAACATGAACCCGCCTGAGAACTGCATGAATGAGAACGCCTCCTCATCATCCTCATACTCCTACTCTGCCTCGAGTGTCACATCATCACCTGCAGCTAAGTCAGAGTCTGGTTGGTGTTTAAGCACTATCCTAGAATGTGGGAGTGAGTGATCAACTCAGTGGAACTATACAGTAAAGGTTAATATGTTATCAATTTAATCAAGCAGTAATGATAAAGAAGTACAATCAAACATTTCCTAGATACTCTTGTTAATGCAAGGATGATATGAGGTAATGATGCATTCCCTCACCTGCACTCCCTCTTGCGACAACATCTAACGATCGCGGCATAAATCACTACCACTATGCTCTAAACCAACACCAACAGCTATGCAGTGCGATGTTATGAGCATGATTACTAAGTTCTTATTAGTCCTTTTCATACAGTAGGATTAGGAAGCTAAGGTACCTCCCTTATATCAATACCCAAACAATGATCCATTCTAGGGGCGTCAGTCCTTGTAAATCTCATACGATGTTATAGTTTTAGATCATTGTAAAGGGCTCGTCACTAATCAATACAGGTCTAATTATACCCTAGATACTACAATAAGGCTCGTCGCCTCAATGCAGTTTCAGGGTATGCTCGAGGTCAATACAAAGGGCTCGTCACCAGTCAATGTAGGCCGACAACACGAATACAGTGTCCCATACTACCATATTCAGCTCACGAGTCTGGGTTGCTCATTGGTCACTATGGGGAGGCTCATCGCCCCAGCGTAGGCCGATAGCTCGACCACAGTGTCCCATACCACCATGTCCGGCTCATGAGTCTTAGCGGATCAAGGTACCAAGGTTAATAAGGTTTCATTGGTGAGTTCAGTACTTTAGATTCAAACAATAGCATCCAAACACGGAGAACATACATCGGTTAATTGAGTTAATTAATAAGCTCAACTAGGACGATTGTACATTGAGTTGATCGACATGAAATGCTTAAGCACTCCGTGTGGCCTAACCACTGTTGAACATCCCAAGTACGGCTCAGATTCGTCGAACATATCCTGTGTGGTGAAAACAACCTCAACCACCAGTCCGAGAACTGTTACCAATTACCTGGACTGTGATATAGTCCCAATCACGTGTAATCATGATAAGGAATATTTAAACCAAATCCTACAATCATAAGAACATATTATGGAATATAACTTAAACATAAATATGCAGTACATGGAGGAAATCATACACATAATTAACATGAATAATTAGGCTAAACAATTCATGGAGGAAATCATACACACAAGTAAGGTAGTTGGGATTCATATCTTAACTGCCTTATAAACCACACTTTACTAACTACTAACTTATTCAGAAATTTTCACAAACACTTAGACTACACGTTTCAACATACATCACGTATGTCGGCCGTATTACGTATTAGGAAAAATCCTTTTGCCAAGGAGTTGTCACATACATATCAATCATATACCTATGACAATTAATCATGGAAATCATAACATCAAATTCCAGATGCATACAAACATTTCAACAAACACATCTATTTACAACATAAGTTATACATATAAGTAAAATGAAACAGATAGTACATTTAGCATATGTAATAGTACCCACGTCAGTAATAAATCATTATCTGACATTGAAAGTCTTGAAAACTGTAACCTAAACATATATAGTACACACCTTAAACCGAAAAATGTGTAACGAATATGATTTAGACGATAAGTCTTCGTCAACGGCAGATTGACAACCTAGAATATGAAATAGGTTAGCTACATCATTATTTAAACTATTGAAAATCCTAGAACAGGTTAGGGTTAGGATTTCTTACCTATGTATGGTATTAAAATCGTCAAAATAACGATTCAGATAGGTGGATTATGCATATAGAGAGGCAGGGTAGAATCCCTGGGAAAATCTCCAACTTCTCTCTCACTTTCTCTCTCTCTTTTCTCTCTCTTATCTTACCTAGGGTTTAGAATTCGTATGGAATTTAAGAGAGGGTGTTTAAGGTCCTTATATAGGCCCAGAACTGACGAAAATAGTCTCAGGGCCATGGTATACTTAGGTTATAACTAAATCGGGCTTGTTCCGGTCTAACGGAGCATTTTTGGAGGTCCTTTTACTGAATGCGGTCGGACTTAAGCTCATAAATATTGGATCTTGATCAAGTTAGTTTTCAGTCTAATTGGATTTCCAGATCGACCGTGGTGGACCAGTTTCAGTTTAACGGTCATCGAAACTCGATCAGGGCCACAAGTACATTGGCATGTGTGGGCCATCTTCCCTGATCCGAGGGTGTATTTGGGTCAAAATCCAATGGTCAGAACGCTTATAATTGGTCCGCAAGTGACACGACTCAGATTACTTAAATTTATATTTAATTTCTAAATATATTCACTTTTCTCACACATCTCACTTCGGACCCAAGAAAATAGTCTCAAGACATCATCTGGACTTGATTTTTGAGGTAATTTTCAAGTTCAACCAGGCGGTCATAATTGTCTAAGTTCATCGCTATCAGACTTTTGACGTGCGGTCCAGGTCCGATACGGAGTTTCAATGTGCTACCGAGAGCAACTGGGTTTAGAGTTGGATCCTAGATTTCAAGGTAATGTAGCGTTACTAATTCTATAGGTTTCGGGTATTGCAGATCGTATTTAAAGTAATTGGTGCTAATTTCATAGGTAATCTAGTTTAGCGCTAGTTAATTCTCGTTAAATTTCTAAAGGATTTGGTCTTAAGTGATTTCTGCTTGAGGTGGTACTCGGGTCTTCGTACGAATTTTTTCAGGACTTCACATGATGCGTATGGGCATGTATCATGATGTTATGTTATCACATACTCATAATCGATATCAATAACCGGCATCGACAATCAATCTCGACAATGTAGAAATTTTACCAACATTGCCTCTAAGGAATGGCCCATAAAGAGCCTACCATATAATAGACCCAAGGCCTCACAAAAGGGCCAAATATATGACACTGTAGGCCTCACTCAAGAGCTTAATACACATCACGATGGACCTTTCACATGGGCCTAACATACATCACAATGGGCTCCATCTCCTGGCCCTCAAATGCATCATGATGGGCCTCATCACATAAGTCTCATATACATCACATTGGGCCTTAAACACGGGCCAAATCCACATCACAATGGGTCTCTAATATGGGCTGCATATACATCACATTGGACCTCGCCAATTGGCCCCAACAATTAGAATCAACCTCAATAATTGACCTCGACAATCGGCCTTAATAATCAGAATCGGGCTCAACAATTGGCCCGATAATCAGAATCAGCCTCGATCATCGGGATCGACCTTGACAATCAGAATCGGAAATGGCCAAAATAATATGCCTCTACAATCGAAATCAGCCTCAACAATTAGAATCGGTATCGACAATTAGAATCGAAATTAGCCTCGATAATTGAAATCGACCTCGACAATCGAAATCGGCCTCGATAAACAGAATCGGCCTTGACAATCGAAATTGGCCTCAATAAACAGAATTGGCCTTAACAAACAGAATCAGCCTCAACAATCAAGATCGACCTCCATAATTATATTCGACCTCAACAATTGGAATCAGTATCAACAATCAGAATCAGCTTCAACAATCGAAATCAGAATCGGCCTCAACAATCTACCTTGAAAATCAGAATCAACCTCGACAAATGAAATCGGAATCGGCCGCAACAATCAGCCTCGACAATCAGAATCGGCCTCTACAATCGAAATCGGCCTCAAAAAAAAGAATCAGCCTCGACAAATGAAATCAACCTCAACAATCGGGATCGGCCTCAACAATCAGTATTAGCCTCGACAAACAGAATTGGAATCGGCTTCAATAATCAGCCTCGACAATCAAAATTGGAATTGGTCTCGATGATCAGTCAAACAAGGCCTAAGGAAGGTCACAATGTGGACATTAAATTATCATTGCCCATCATTGTGGCCATTTAACTAACATTGCTCCCAAGGAGTGGTCCACATGAACATCATTACATATATTATAGTGAAATCACACATTAGATCGGTCCACACATTCATTACATTGGGCCTCACTTAAGGGCCACATATACACCACATCGGGCCTGGCCATACGGGCCACAAATACATCACAATGGGCCTTATCAAATGGGCCACAAACACATCACATTAGGCCCTGCCCATGGGCCTTAAATACATCACAATGGGCCTCGCCCATGGGCCTTGAATACATCAATTAGGCCTCGCCCATGGGCCTTGACTACATCACATTGGGCCTCTCCCATGGGCCTTGAATACATCACATTAGGCTTCACCCATGGTCCTTGACTACATCACATTGGGCCTTGCCCATGGGCCATGAATACATCACATTAGGCCTCACCCATGGGCCTTGAATACATCATAAACGGCCTCTCATATGGCCCAACATACATCACATCAAGGTGGGGCCCACACATTAATGAGAGGTCATTTTTTAGCATTATCAAAATGAATCTTATCGAAATATCATCTAGACCGCACCCTAAATAGTGGTGGAGATAACTATTTTCATGTTTAAAATCCACAGGGGGGGCCACCATAACGTTTATTTTCCATCCAAGTTATCCATACAGTCACAAGGACCTGGATTAAGTGGAAAAATAAATTACATGTTGATCCAAAACTTCTGCACATCCTAAAAGGGGTTTCAATGGTAGACATTCAACCCCTCACTGGTTGTAGTGTGGTCCACCTGATAGACAGCGTGAACATAGAATGTAACATCTCAAAAATCGGGGGGTCGAGTAAAAACCTAACTCCCGAGTTCCAAAATGTTATTTATGCAACGTAGATATGTATGGTTGAATGTTGTCTGTATTAATGTATTAAACATGAGTGGGATTACGCCAGAACAGTATATCATACTCCAGAGACAGTTAAATTAACAAGCGGAAGACTGTGATAGTATGTATAACATATATAAACTGTTGTATGTCTCCAGAGTGTGAACATGTTACCAGGTTATATACATATATGTATACTCCAAAAGTAGACAAAATGAATATACATGAGTGCGCTAAAATATAAAATGACAAGTGTCAAGGCATCTAATCAACCTCCCTGTAATCCCATCAATCAGATCATGCATAAAGAAGAGATCCTCCTCATCATCATCAAGTCCAGCTCCGCCTCACAGGCCGCGCCATCATCTGCAATCACAATAGGGACTGGTGGGTGTCCGAAAACACCATCCCGTAACGTGGGAGTGAGTGATCAACTCAGTGGGATAAGAGAGTAGAGATTAACATGTTATCAAATCAATCATGCGATAATAATAAAGCAGTAAAGCAAACAATCCTAATACTGTTGTTAATGCAATATGACATGACATGATGGATGCCCTCACTGACGTTCTCCCTCATACGGCACCATCTTACGCCCGCGGCATGCTTGCATCCCGCTCAGTGCTCCACATCTTCCAGGCACATGCGATGTGATGGTGATATGATTGCCGAGTTATTATTAGTCCATTCAAACAGCAGGATTGGGAAACTAAGGTACTTTCCTTATATCAATCCCAACACAGATCCTGTCTAGGGTCGTCACTCCTAGTAATCTCATGCGATGTATATTTTGTAGGTCGCTGCAAGGGCTGCCAGGGCTGTTGATCGCACTCGTTACACCGCTCCCCCATCACCTTATCAATACAGGCCTACTGTACTCTCACTGCTACGGAAGGGTCATCGCCTCCCATAGACTCAGAATACGCTCGCGATCACTACAAAGGACTCGTCGCCTGATCAGTGTAGGCCGACAGCAAGAATATAGTGTCCCATACCACCATAATCTGCTCACGAGACATAGGTGCTCACTGGTCACTACGGGGAGGTTTGTGGCCCCAGCGTAGGCCGACAGCTCGACCACGGTATCCCATACCACCATGCCCGGCTCATGAGTCTTTGTGGATCAAAGTACCATGGTTGACAGGGTTTACAATGGTAAGTTCAGTACCCTAGGTTCAAGCAGTTATGACTCATACAGGGTGAACATACAACGGCCAGTCGGGTTACTTGACGGGCTCGACTAGCACGATCGTATCTCAAGTTGAACGACATGAAGTGCGTAAAACACCTCGTGTGGCCTAACCACCGCGCCAACTCCAGAACACGACTCGCATTCATCGACGCGTCGTTCGTGGCAAAGATAGGCCAACCACGAACTTGCTCAGTTACCGACTGCCTGGACTAGGCATAGTCCCACACAATTATGGATCCACATCAGCAAATCATATGAGAGTATTGGAAATGAAATACAACAATGTGAGCATGTTAACACATGTTATAACATACAACTTAAACAAACCTTCCAACGCATGCATTTCATACATACAATGAAATCATGCATATAGCTAACATGTAGGAAATCATTTACTTCAGCATATCAATTAAGAAATCAATCTCAAACTAATTCATAACACCATTTAATTCAATACATACTAATACAAGCATTTATACAAACACTTACACTACACACTTAAGTCTACATATAGTATGTCGACTCAAAGTGTGCATTTAGGCGAATCTCTTCGCCAAACTAATTATGCACGTATTCCTAACATTCTAATGCAACAATAAGCCATGTCAATCACATCAGAAAATTATGAATGAAAATAGTACTTCCTACAAATGACTAAAATGCCCTAAATCTCATATTTTCCGTCGGTTTACGAAACAGGAAACGAACAGCATGTTGTACATGTCAAATGGCATTTCTGTCAATAATCTACTATTAAACGACATTGAAAGCGTTGAAAACAGTCAATCAAAGCGTCTAATATCCGCACCTTTTCTCTTAAAAGTGTATCATTTCGAACGGAGCGTATACGCTTCGTCTACGGCGAATAGACAACCTGATTTACAAGATCCATCAGCTAACATGCTATGGAAATGGAGGAACACTAAATCAACAACTATCTAGGGTATTTTCTTACCTAGAAAGATGGAGAAATCACCGGTAAAGTGATTGAAGTATATTGCTTAGGCACTTGCAACAAGTAGCACAAGCGGCAAGGAATTCTCTCCCACTCTCTCTCACAAACTCTCACCTTTTCTCTCTCCCAATCTAGGGTTTTTCTCAAATTCGGATGGGAGAGAGGAATGAGGGTTTCAACCCCTTTTATAATCCCAAATGTGCCCAAAATAGGCTTAGGAACAAAGTATACTTGAGGTATATCCAATTCGGGGCTGTTTCGGTCCAAAAGGACATTTCTGGTGGTCCCCTGGCCGAACGCGATCGGACTTAAGCTCATGCATACAGGATCTAGCATACATCAAGTTTTCAGTCTGGCAAGGTTCGCAGATCGCACGTAGTGGACCAGTTTCAGTTCAGCGGTCACCGCACGTAGATCAGGTCTACAAGTCTCATGATATGAAATAGAAATTTTTTCTGATCCGAGGGTGTAATTTAGCTGAATTCTGACGGTCAGAACGCTTAATACTGACGTGTCAAGTCGTGTGCCAGATTTGAATTTTAAATTCCAATTCTGTCCCTATTCTCACTCTCTTCAGTCCAGGCTCAATGAAATAGCCTGCGAATGTCGGTTGGACTTGATTTTCAAAATGATTGTCAAGTCCAGCTAGGCGGTTCTAACAGTCTAAGATTGTAGGTATCGGACTTTCGACGCGCGGTCTAGATCCAATACAAAGTTTCAAAGTGGTCCAGAGAGCAAACCGGTTTAGAGTTTGATCCGAGGTTTTAGAGTATCATAGCACCATGGATTCTACAAGTTTTAGGTCTTGTAGAACGTATTTAAAGTGATCAAGGACTATTTCCCAGCTACTCCAGCGTAGCGTTAGCTAACTTGTGCTTAGTTTCTAAAGGAATTAATCCTAAGTGATTTCTTTGGCTATGGAATTGGGTTCTGAGCGATTTCCCAGGTGTTTTAGTCGACCCATTACCTAAGGATGTCTAATCCCAGGTTGGACAAAATCCGGGGTGTTACATAGAATAAATACATCAATGGTGGGTCCCACCGTCTAGCTATCTAGACGATGTGGAACCAACATATACATCAAGGCATGGCCCAGGGGGCTTGCTGCTGCTACTGCAAGTACAACAGTAATACTACTGACATGAGGTACACTAGTCAATCTACTCCCACCGTCCAGGATCTGGATGGTGAGGATGGATTACGTTAAATCAAGGCGGGCCCCACACGCTACCATGGTGGGGCCACATTCAGTGAATGGATGGTTAGGATATAACAAATACCTCATGTACGGGTCCCACAGGACCATCCAGGCTCGTACGGACGGCCTAAATATGAAACGCAGATATCATGGAGGTCCCCACTAACTTGCTTACGTTAATATATCAGCAATATAGCTAATGTAAGGTACATCAGCCAACGACTTCCCATACCAGGTGGGTCCCACATTGGGCCCATCATAAATATAATATACATATTATATATATATATATATATATATATATATATATATATATATATATATATATATATATATATACAAACATCATGGTGTGCCCCACCCTGACCATCCAGATGGACGGCTGGGGTGAAAGACCTGCACTAGGTGGGCTTCAACGTCAGAATGGATGGACGGCTTAGATATAGTACGTACCTCGTGATCAGGGCCACACTGATATCTGAGAGCTATGTGGGCCCCACATCAATTGCTAATGTTAATACCACAGTAGCTACGTGCTACTGTGTAACCGTGGGACCTACAAAACTTGCTGATCGTCAGTATCATACAAGTCTTAAGGTGGGCCCCACCCTCACACGTGTAAGGTGGGTCCTACACCCAAAAAATGGATGGGCAGAGAGGGGATAAAATACATAAACCATGGTGGATTCCCACCACCGTCCCAACAGATGAGTGGCTGGGATAAAACACATAAGACATGATGGGCCCACGGCTGGGGACGTACAGTCAATTGGCTCTAAAGAGGTGGGTCCCACGTAGGGCCCACTAACAGATATGTTATACATATGTATTATTATATTATTATTGTTATTATTTTTTTTACAAACACTGCATCCAGCGTCCCTGTCCAGGCTTGGACGGACGGCTGGATGTACACATACATCATGGTGGGCCCCACACGCTGGCATGGGGGGGTCCAAATCTAAAGCATGGACGGTGTAGATATAACATATACCCCCATGATCAGGGCCCACATAGAATTTTTGTCCAAGCAGATGGATAGTTTTGAATCTAACACATACACCATACGGGACCCATAGACTTGCTGACGTTAAACAATAGGTGGGTCCCACCATCCAGACAATGGATGGTGTAAATAAAACCCATACATCATGACTGGCCCCACATGGCAACATCAAGGTGGGCCCCATGTCCCATGCATGGACAGGGTGGATCTAGAATACATACATCAGTGTGTGGTCCACGTGGCTGCATGGTGTGGATCAAGTGGGCCACACCTATCACAAGAGAGAGAGATAAAGAAAAAAAAATAGAGAGAGAGATCGGTGAAGATGGGAGGAGCTCCGCCACTATGAGTTCCTCCATGATACAATACATACATTATGATGGGTCCCACCATATGTGGTCCCTCAAATCATAAAAAAATCAAGATGAAGAACACCCACCGTTAGATCTTGGACTCTTCCTTCTACCGATGCGATCTAGAGCTCCAAGGGCACATTTTTAATGGTTAAGATGATCTTAGGATGGTGGGCCACACTAGCTTTTCCATGGAAGCTTGGACGTTGGGGCTTGAATTTCTTGGGAGAATGAGAGAGAGAGAGGGGTGATGGGAGAAGTTATGGGAGAGAGGGATGGTGAGTGATGGATGTACTTTGTTGTAAGAGAAGTTGACTTTTGGAGAGGGTGGTTGTACTTGGGGATGGTTGTGAGTGATGGGAGTGATGTGTACTTGATTGATGTGATTGATGTGATGTGTCGTAGAGATTCCCTCGGTATTTGTAACGCATGGTGTTTTCCTCGAACTAAACACAAGCCCTCACCTCATGGCCTGGGTATTGCCTCGGTGCATAATATACGCGGCGTTGGAACTGCAGCGATGGTGCGATCATAAGGGTACAAGTTTTGAGTCAAGCCAACTTTGATATATGGGACGCGATTCAGGATCATGAGCAAACGCTGATAACAGATCGCGAGTCACCAAAATTTGACCAGGAGGACCGCGAAGGCATACGGAATGGTATGGGCTAGAATACGGGTCTCACATTTAGGATCCTTAAAATTTAACTCATATGTTTGGAGAGAGCCAACTAACTCCTCAACCTTGATATGATCATATCTCTTAATTCCTGAATGGTAGTAACATTAGAATTGAATCTGTCAGGAATAGATCGCAGTAATTTTGCATAGACATTTCTTTCTGAGATTCCATCTCCTAGACCCCACATGAAATTTACCATATCATTTAGTTTCGTATAGAAGTCCATGAAAGTTTCATTTTCTTTCATATGAATTTTCTCAAATCTATTAGTGAGGATTTGAACTTTTGATTTCTTGACTATAGTATTTCCTTTATGTGTCATTTCAAGAATATCTCAAACTTGCTTAGTTGTATTGCATGAAACAATTCTTTTAAATTCATCAGGCGATAGAGCACAAGTTATAACATTTAAGGCCTTAGCATTAGCACTGCTTTAACTTTTCTTAGTTTCAGTCCATAAGTAAAATGCAATTTCTCTCATAGACTTGGTTCCATCTTCGGCTACTATCTTAGTCATAGGAGGTTTCCATTTGGTTATAATGGTGTAGCACACACTTTCATCTAAGGATTTTAGAAAAATCCTTATTCTGGCTTTCCAGTATGCATAGTTAGAGCCATAAAAAAGTGATATCTTGGTAATAGATAAACTATCGAAATTTGACATGATAAAGCTCTAGATCTTTTTACTCAAGGAATTTAATCTAAAAAAATGAGCAACTTAGCCCTGATACCACTTGAAAAGGAGAGCTTAAACAGTCCTAGAGGGGGGTGAATAGGACTATGTCAAATAATCAAATAGAGTGTATAAATAGTAAATTAATCAGAGGTCTTAATTGCACTAGTATTGAAATGTTGATTCAAATAGATTCATAGGACAACCTTCACCCAAACAAGTTTATGTAGGACAACCTTATTTCACGATAGTTGTAAGAATCAAAATTCCAAACTAAGTAAGAGTCAATAAAATTTAAACTATTACAAGCATTCACCACTTTAAATTAAACAGAATATAACCATTCACCACATAAACATTAAAGGCATTCACCACAACACCAAGAATTATAGTAGCTTGGTGTGTCAACAACTGTTCTCAAATAGTCATACCTACTCCACTCTCAATAATCACTCTCTATGTGATATTGACTTTCACTATAAATAAGGTTTTCACAGGAACACCTTAAAACCTAATACAGTTGTGATTTTAACGAACTATCACAAAAAAAAAAAAAAAAAACCCTCACTGAAATTTTATGGCTATCTCAGGAAAACTAACAATGAGATTTTATGGCTATCTCAAGAAAACCAACAATGAGATTTTATGTCTATCTTAATAAAACTAAAATATAAAAGAATTATATACTTATCTTCACCTTTTAAGACGTATCTTTCGATGTATCCATAGAACCACTTCTCTTAAATGTAAATTGTTTAATGTTCAGTCATATAGACAAGGGTTCAAGGTTCTAGATTGATTTTAAATAGATTCAAACTAATAGCTACTTGTTTGAATTCCTTTAAGATCTTAAAAAGAAGAGTATTTACTCTTTTTATAAAATAAAATTGACAGAATAAGGGATCAAGGAATTAAATAAAAAGCTATTAAAAATATTTTATAAATATCGTACAATAGTTTGAATATAACAGGGCTTTTGTCTCTCTTGTAGAAGGATTTGATAAACTTGAATTTTCTTTTAGGATTGAGAGAAAGCCTTAATTAATAAGTAAACAAGTTTTCGCTTTGGCTCGTCTAAGAAAGGGATTCAATTCCAACAAATTTTTAAATTTGAGCACGATAAAGTGTAACAGATCTACGATTAGTCGAAGGCCATGCTCGACTGGTCGAGGGTCCTGTTTGAATCGTCAAGCATGGTCTTTGACTAGTCGAAGGTGAAAAAAATATGAACCGATTCAATTACTGGACTTCGAGTCGAACAACCCTGGACTGGTCGAAGGCCTACCTTTGACTAGTCAAGCAGCCTCCTCGACTGGTCGAAGGTGTAACAGAAAATTTGTTTCACTTCGATTTGAACTAGGACTAGTCAAGCCACAACTTAGGCTAAGCGAACCTTAACCAAATATAAGCATAAAAACCCATTTAATATATATTTTGAAAGTAGGGTTTATAATACCTGAAATGATTGAACTTTGAAGTAGATTAGATGCTTGAACTTTATGAAGCTTGTTCTTCTATTAGATTTTTCAATAGAACATGAATTTTTAGATGGAGTTTGATATTTTACTAAAACTTTAGTAGAACTTGAATTTTCCATCTTGATCTTAGTAGAACTAAAACTTTCCGTCTTGATCTTTTACTTGACTTGAATTTTAGTAGAGCTTAAACTTTCTATCTTGACCCACACTAGAAGGCCACTTCATAAGCTATTTTGTCTAAACAAAATTTGACAAACAAGTTGTGTTTTAAACATTATAACACTTATAGAATGCGTTTTAAAATTCTTTTAACTTCATCAAGAGTATCTGATTTCTTTCTTAAAAAAACACCCAAGTATATTTGGTGTAATCATCAACAATGACCAGAAAATACTTCTTTCCACCTCTACTATTAGTTCTAGTTGGTTCTACTAGATCCATGTAGAGTAATTCTAGTAGTTTGGCTAAGGCTAAGTAGTTCACTTTCTTGTGACTACTCATGGTTTGTTTACCAATTTGACGTGCATCACATACTTTTTCTTTCTTTTTCAACTTGGGTAAGCCTTATAAGTGTTATTTTTTGCTCAGCTTATACAGATCTCTATAGTTAACATATCCAAAATGTTTATGCCAAAGTTCAGTCTCGTCTGTTTGGACCATGTAACATGAATGGTTAGATGAGAAAGCGTTATCGATAATATAGCAATTTCAGAGGTTCTATGACCATTTAATATTACATTACTCTTCTCATTTATTATCTCACATTCACGATAAAAAAATTTCACACTGTGTTTGTTATCACAAATTTGAGATATTCTTAAGAGGTTATGTTTTAAACCTTCAACATAAAACACATTTTCAAAGGGAGGAAGGTTAGGAGGTTGTACAATACCTTGGTGAGTTATTTTGTAGTTGCTTCTATCACTAAAAGTAATTGAGCCACCATTAACTTCTTTGATATTCATGAATATTGCCTTGTCACCTGTCATATGCCTTGAGCATCCACTATCCAAGTACCATTTTGAGTGGCTAATGGCTTTAAAAGCTGTGTAGACTACAAGACACTTAACCTTTGGAACCCATTTCATAACGGTTCTAGGTTTAGGAGTGGCTCTTGAGATTTTCTACATTTGAGAGTTAGAATTTCTCCTTTCTCTATAGACTCCAATAGTACCTTAAGCAAGGAAGATTTTTTTTTAGCTAAGGAAGATTTCAATAGTACCTTAAGCAAGCTAACAATTTTTTTTAGCTAAGGAAGATTTATTATTCCTTTGATTTTTATTGATGATGGCATTATTATTTTTAGAAACTTGAAAAGGTTTTGAGTTTTTAAAATTATTACGATTAAAATCTCTTAAAGTCTTACTTTTAAAGTTTGAAGATTCTCCTCTTACAAATATAGGAGCAGAATCCTTGGATTTTGAGGAGTTTCCTTTAATATAACTCAGACTAGATTTATCACCACATTTTTTAGTTGAGATTAACAATTTTTCAAGCTTTTGGTCGTCATGGGTATATTTCCAAGTGTCCTTTAAACTTAAAATGAAAGAAACTTCAAGTTTTAGTTTCTCATTTTCTGTTTTGAATTTTTCTAGTTTAGAAGGTTTAAAACATAAATCTAATTTTTTTTCAAAATAATCTGGAAAATGAGATTTTTCTAAAACTATATTTTCAAGTTCTTCTTTTAATTTAACATATTTTTCTTTTTTGAATTTTCAGTTTAATAGAAAATTTACAACTATCTCTGTATAGGACATTGTAGGTAGCTTGAAGATCATCTTCATTTTCATTTTCAGGGTCACTCTTGAGATTATCATAGTCAGATAGATTACAACTATCTGAGGAAGTGACTCTGGGTATGGTCATAAGAGATTTTACATCATTTGTATTTACATTCTCCTATTCTAATTCATCAGACTCAAAAGTGCTTTCAGAGTTAGATGATTCATCTCAAGTTGCAATCATACCCTTTCTTTTTGACCTATCCTTTTTAGGACATTTATTAGCCAAATGCCCATATTCATGACAGTTGAAACATTGACTGTCCTTGGTTTTAAATTCCCAAAAATTAGATTTTTTTTTTTTTTTTTTACCAGTTAATTTTTGAAAATCTAATCTATTCTTGTTTTTAAAATTTCTATAAAACTTTTTAGCTAACATTGACATATCATCTTCTTGTTCTTCAAAATCAGAATTAGAACTAATTTCTTTTGAAATAGATTTAGAAGATTCAAGAGCAACGGACTTAGCTTTAGGAGCTTTAAAATTCAACTCATAAGTTTGTAAAGAGCCAACTAACTCCTCAACGTTCATAAGATCAGTATCTCTCAATTCTTGAATGGCAGTAACTTTAGAATTGAATCTGTCAGGGAGAGATCGCAGTTTTTTTGTACAGAACTTGCTTTCTGGGATTCCATCTCCTAGACCCTACATTGAATTTACTATATCATTTAGTTTCGTATAGAAGTCCATGAAAGTTTCATTTTCTTCCATTCAAATTTCCTCAAATCTAGTAGTGAGGATTTGAACTTTTAATTTCTTGAGTATAGTAGTTCCTTCATGTGTCATTTCAAGAATATCCTGAGCTTACTTAGCTTTGTTGCATGAAATAATTCTTTTGAATTCATCAGGTGATAGAGCATAAGTTATGACATTTAAGGCCTTAGCATTAGCATTGCTTTTATGTAACGTCCTGAAAATCGGGGGTCGAGTATAACCCAACTCCAGAGTTCCAAAACATCACTTATGCAACAATTTTAATGATGGTTATATGTTGTCTGTATTAGTGCATAAAACATGAAATAGATTAAGCCAAAACAGCAAAACATAATCCAAGGACAGTTAGAAAACGCAAGCGGAAGTCTGAAATAAATAGAAAAACCAATACAAGTCCCCAAAATATGTGTGTTATGCTGAGTCAATAATTACAAGCCTTGTTTTAAATACAAATAACAAAATATGATAGTCCTCTATAAAGTATAAACCTAAAAATTCAGGTGATTCAGAATGGTCTAAGTGAACCCGCCTGAATACTGCATAAACGAGAATGCCTCCTTGTCATCCTTGAACTCCGGCTCTACCTCATGCGTCACATCCTCATCTGCAACTAAGACAGAGTCTGGTTGGTGTTTAAGCACCGTCCCAGAACATGGGAGTCAGTGATCAATTCAGTGAAAATATATAGTAAAGGTTAACATGTTATCAATTCAATCAAGCAGTAATGATAAAGCAGTACAATCAAACATGTCCTAGATACTCTTGTTAATGCAAGAATGATATGTCATAATGATGCATGCCCTTGCCTGCACTCCCTCAGCGTCTTCATCTTACGGCGCGCATGACAACCACTCGAAAGTTCTCTTCCATGCCAAAGCACATGCAATGTGGTGCATGGACTTGATTACCAAGTTCTTATTAGTCCTTTTCATACAACAGGATTGGGAAGCTAAGGTACCTCCCTTATATCAATTCCTAATCAATGATCCATTCTAGGGTCGTCAGTCCTAGTAAATCTCATACGATATTACGGTTCTAGGTCACTGTACAGGGCTCGTCACTAATTAATACAGGCCTAATCATACCCTAGATGCTATGATAAGGCTCATCGCCTCAACACAGTCTTGAGATATACTCGAGGTCACTACAGAGGGCTCGTCACCAATCAGTGTATGCCAACAGCACGAATACAGTGTCCCATACCACCGTATTCAGATCACAAGTTTGAGTTGCTCATTAGTCACTACGGGGAGGCTCTTTGCCCCAGCATAGGCCGACAACTCGACCACGGTGTCCCATACCACCATGTCTGGCTCATGAGTCTTAGCGGATTGAGGTACTAAGGTTAATAGGGTTTCACTGGTGAGTTTGGTACCTTAGATTCAAACAGTAGCATCCAAACATGGTGAACATACATCAGGTCAATCGGGTTAATTGACGAGCTCGACTGAGACGGGCGCATGTTGAGTTGATCGACATGAAATGCATAAGTACTCCGTGTGGCCTAACCACTGTCGAGCATCCCAAGTACGGCTCGGATTCGTCGAACACATCCTGCATGGCAAAAATAACCTCAGCCACCAGTTTGAGGACCGTTACCAATTACCTGGACTATGGCATAGTCCCAACAATGTGCATTTATCACAAGTAAGCATATGAGATATTCAAAGCAGTACTAAACACTTAAGTCAATTCCTACAATCATGTGAGCATATTATGCAATACATACATGGAGGAAAACATACACACAGTTAAACATGAATAAGTAAACTGTATCGTACATGGAGTAAATCATACACATAGTTAAGTTAGTTGGGATTCATATCCCAATTCCCTTAGAAATCACACTTTACTAATTCCTAACTCATTCAGGCATTTTTACAAACACTTAGATTATACTTTTCAACATACATCACGTATGTCGGCCATATTACGTATTAGGGTAAATCCTTTTGCCAAGGAGATGTCGCATACATAACAATCATGTACCTACGACAATAAATCATGGCAATCACAACGTCAAATTCCATATGCATATAAACATTTCATCATACACAAGAAATACTCTATTTACAACATAGTTTATATATAGACGTAAAGCAAAACAGATAGCACATTTAGCATGTGTAATGGCACCCACATCAATAATAAATTATTATCTGACATTGAAAGCCTTGAAAACCATAACCTATATGTATATAGTCTGCACCTTAAACCGATAAACGCGTAATGAATATGATTTAGACGATAAGTCTTCGTCAACGGTTGATTGGCAACCTAAGTCATGAATTTAGTTAGCTATATCATCACTTAAACTATGCTAAGTTCTAAAATAGGTTAGGGTTTAATTTTCTTACCCAAATATGGAATTAGAATCGCCCGTATAGTGATACGATTAGGTAGAATAGGCATGTAGAGTAGCTGGGAAGAATCCCAGGATGAATCAGCAATTGTTCTCTCACTTTCTCTCTCTTTTTCTTCTCTTTCCTCAACTAGGTTTTAGAATTCGTATGAATTATGTGAGAGAGGGTTTAAGGCCCTTATATAGGCCCAGAACTGACAAAAATAGCCCCAGGACCAAGGTATACTTAGTTTATAACCAAATCGGGCTTATTCCGATCTAACGGAGCATTTCTGGAGGTCCCTTTACTGACAGCAGTTGAACTTAAGCTCCCAGATACTAGATCTAGGTCAAGCTACGTTTTCAGTCCGATCGGGTTTTCAGATCGACCGTGGAGAACTAGTTTCAGTTCAACGGTCACCGATACTTGATCAGGGCTACAAGTACATTGGCATGTGTGGGACATTTCCCCTGATTTGAGGGTAACTTTGGGTCAGATTCTGATGATTAGAATGCTTATAATTGGTTTGCAAGTGACACGACTTAGATTACTTAAATTCATATTTAATTTCATAAAAACCTTCACGTTCTCACACACTTCACTCCGGACTCAAGAAAATCGTCTCAGGACATCATCTAGACTTAATTTTTGAGGTGATTGTTAAGTCTAACTAGGCGGTCATAATTGTCTAAGTTCATCGCTATCGGACTTTCGACGTGCGGTCCAGGTCCGATATGGAGTTTCTAAATGCTCCCGAGAGCAAATGGGTTTAGAGTTGGATCCTAGATTCAAGGTAATGTAGCGTTAACAGTTCTATAGGTTTTGGGTCTTATAGATAGTATTTAAAGTGATTGGTGCTAATTTCATAGGTAATCTAGTTTAGCGCTAGTGAATACTCGTTAATTTCTAAAGGATTTGGTCCTAAGTGATTTCTGCTTGGGGTGGTACTCGGGTCTTCATACGGATTTTTCTAAGACGTTACATTTCACTTTTCTGAATTCAAGTCCATAGTAGAATGCAATTTCTCTCATAGACTTGGTTCCATCTTTGGCTACTACCTCAGTCATAGGAGGTTTCCATTTGGTTACAATGGCTTACCACACACTTTCAACTAAGGATTTTAGAAAAATCCTCATTATGACTTTCCAGTATGCATAGTTAAAGCTATCAAAAGGTGGTGGCCTGGTAATAGACAAACTATCGAAATTTGACATGATAAAGCTTTAAATCTTTGAACTCAAGGAATTTAATCTAAAAAAATGAGCAACTTAGCTTTGATACCACTTGAAAATGAGAGCTTAAATAGTCCTAAAGGATTATGCCAAATAATTAAGTAAAGTGCAGAAATAATAAATAAATCAGATGTCTCAATTGCACTAGTATTGAAACGTTGATTCAAATTGATTCGTAGGACAACCTTCACCCAAACATGTTTAGGTAGGACAACCTTATTTCACGAAACTTGTAAGAATCAAAATTCTAAACTAAGTTAGAGTCAATAAAATCTAAATTATTACAAGCATTCACCACTTTAACTTAAACAAATTACAATCATTCACCACATAAACATTAAAGGCATTCACGACAACACTAAAAATTATTGTGGCTCAGTGTGTCAACAACTGTTCTCAAACAGTCACACCTAGTCCACTCCCAATAATCACTCTCCACGTGATATTGGCTTTCACTATAAATAAGGTTTTCATAGGAACACCTTAAAACCTGATACAGTTGTGATTTTAGAGGGCTATCACACAAAAAAAAATCCCTCTATGAATTTTTATGGTTATCTCAAGAAAACAAATAATGAGATTTTCTGGCTATCTCAATAAAACAAAAATATAAAAGAATTATATACTTATCTTCACCTTTGAAGACGTATCTGTTGATGTAGCCGTAAAACCACTTCTCTTGAATGTAGACCACTCAATGTTCAGTCATATAGATAAGGGTTTAAGGTTCTAGATTGATTTTTCATAGATTCAAACCAATGGCTACTTGTTTGAATTCCTTTAAGATCTTAAAAAGAAGAGTATTTACTCTCTTTATAAAATGAAAATGACAAAATAAGAGATCAAGGAATTAAACAAAAAGTTATTAAAAATATTTAATAAATACCGTGCAATAGCTTGAATATAACAGGGGCTTCTCTCTCTTGTAGAAGTATTTGATAGATTTAAATTGTATTTTTAGATTAAGAGAAAGCCCCAATTTATAAGTAAAGAAGTTATTGCTTTGACTCGTCTAAAAACCGAATTTCATTCCAATAAATTTTCAAATTTAAGCAAGATAAGATATAACATATCTTTGACTCGTCGAAGGCCTTGCTCGACTGGTTGAAGGTGCAAAAAATTCAAACTGATTCAGTTGTTGGACTTCAAGTCGAGCAACCCTCGACTAGTCGAAGGCCCACCCTTGACGAGTCGAGCAACTTCCTTGACTAGTCGAAGGTGTAACAGAAAATATGTTTTACTTCAATTTATACCAGGACTAGTCTAAAAATTCTTAGACTATCGAGCCACAATTTAAACTAGTCAAACCTTAGCCAACTATAAGCAAAAAAATTCATTTAAAGTAGATTTTGAATGTACCTGAACCTAAAGTCTTTCTAGGGTTTATAATACCTGAAATGATTTAACTTTGAAGTTGATTAGATGCTTGAACTTTATGGTGGTTGATCTTCTACTAGATTCTTTAATAGAGCTTGAATTTCTAGATGGAACTTGATCTTTTACTAAAACTTTAGTAAAACTTGAACTTAACATCTTGATTTTAATAGAACGTTCCATCTCGATCTAAGTAGAATTTGAACTTTCCATCTTGATCTACACTAGAAGGCCATTTCATAAGTTATTTTGTCTAAATGGAATTTAACAAACAATGTGTGCTTTACACATTATAGCACTTACAAATCAGACACTCTCTATGAAGTCAAAAAAAATTCTAGAAAGAATTCAGACTGAAAAGAGGTACTTTTGATTAAAATTAGAAGTGATCATGGTACTAAGTTTGGAAATGACAATTTTGAGAAGTATTGTAATGACCATGGTATATCATATGAGTTCTCTGCTCCTAAAACACCTCAACGGAATGGATTTGTTAAAAGAAAGAACAAAGTTTTATATGAAATGGCCAATGTAATGCTAAATAGCATGAACTTACAGAAAAACTTATGGGCTAAAGTTGTTAATACCGCTTACTACATTATAAATCGTGTGTATGTTAGAAAAGCTAATAATAAAACAACTTATGAATTATGGTTTAATAAGAAGCGGACTGTTAAATATTTTAATACTTTTAGAAGTAAATGTTTCATTTTACGCGACAAAGAAAATATAAGAAAGTTTGAAGCCAAGAGTGATGAGGGAATATTCTTAGGTTATGCACTAAATAGTGAAGCATACCATACCGTGTTCTTAACAAAAGAATAGGGGTGATTCAAGCATCTATTTATGTATTTATTGATGATTAGGGAATATTCTTAGGTTATGCACTGAATAGTGAAGCATACCGTATTCTTAACAAAAGAATAGGGGTGATTCAAGAATCTATTAATGTAGTGATTGACGATCACCTGATCACACCCAATCCAAGATAATATGATGATGAAGTCAACATTATAAATAAACCTTACTCTTCATCTAAATCAATTAATATTGATTTAAGATTACTTAAAGACCATCCGACTTATCAAATATTAGGTAACCATCATACTGGTGTTCAGACAAGAAGACAGTTAGAAAACATCTGTAATAACGTATAATGCCCTGAAATTCGGGGGTCAAGCAGGAGCTCAACTCCCTAGTTCCAATGCATCACTTATGCAACATAGCTAATGATGATTAAATGTTATCTATATTAGCACATTAAACATGAATGAGATTACACTAAATTAGCATATCATACTCCAAAGACAATTAAATTACGCAAGTAGAAGACTATGATAAATATATAAAGCATATGAGTGATTGTAATCCCCAGAGTATGAATGTCATTACGTTAAATATTTACATGTAAAATTCTAAAATATACAAAATGGTAGTGTAATGTCATCTAATCATATCCCTGTAACCCCAGTGGCGCAACTCCAGATCTACATAGATCCACTAAAGAGTTGCTTTTAGGAGAACTCATCATCATAAAAATCTGGCTCCACCTTATAAGCGTCGCCCTCATCTGTAGCTAAAACAGAGTCTGGTTGGTGTTTAAAGCACTGTCCCAGAATGTGAGAGCGAGTGATCAACTCAGTGGAGCTATAAGGCAAAGGTTAACATATTATCCATTCAATCAACCAGTAATGATAAAGAAATACAACAATCAGGTCCTAAGTACTCTTATTAATGCAAGGATGGTATGTGATAATGATGCATGCCCTCGCCTACGCTCTCTATGCGACATCATCTTACGATCTCGGCATGCACCCCTTCCTCTGTACACTTCCTCGCCAAAGCACCGTGTAATGCAATGCATGGTCGTGTTAACCAAGTTCTTATTTAGATATATTCATACATCAGGATTGGGAAGCTAAGGTACCTTCGTTTATATCATTTTTCCAACATTAATCCATCTAGGGTTATCAATACTAGTAGTCACATACAATAGGCAGTTTCCAATTCACTACGGAGAGGCTCATCACCTTAGCGCAGGCCTGGTTTATACTTTAGTTCACTACAGAAAGACTCGTCACCTCACGTAGACCAAGTGTATACTCTAGGTCACTATGGGCTCGTCACCTGATCGTAGGCCGACAACTCGAATACAGTGTCTCATACCACCGTATTCGGCTCACGAGTCTAGGTTGCTCACTGGACACTATGGGGAGGCTCGGCAACCCAGCGTAGGCCGACAACTTGACCACATTGTCCCATACAACCATGCCCGGCTCATGAGTCTTAATGGATCATGGTACCAAGGTTAAACGGACTTTGCACTGGTAAGTTGGTACCACAAATTTAAACAGTAACGTCTATACATGTTGAACATACATTAGGCGAATCGGGTTATTTAACAAGCTCGATTGGTACGAGCGTACGTCAAGCTGATCGACATGCAGTGTGTAAGCACTCCGCTTGGCTTAACCACTGCCGACAAGCAGCGTACGACTTGAATTCATCGGGAGTGTCTGTCGTGGCTAAACAGTTCGGCCACCGATCACAAACCATTACCGATTGCTTGGACTACATCGTAGCCCCATTCACACTCCAAACAATAACATTTCACAGGTGATAGCCAAAGACAGCATGTGACAACCAAATCTGAATGTAAATCTCAATTGAGAATTTTGACAAAACACACACTACACATATTACCATACATAGACATTTTATTCATAAATCATATAGTAGTAAGATAGGTTACATGATGAAAACTGTAACCATAGATAAGGGGATTGAGAATCCTATCTCAAGACCCTCATTACATACATCTAATCAAGCATCTTCTCATTCAGGCATTTTATCAAACACTTAGGCTACACATCATATACATGTAATAAAGTAGTTATAATAAGATTATAGCAAATCCCTTTGCAAAAGGGTTCACCATACATACAACAATCATGTATTCTAAATCAATAAATATAGCAAGAATAAATCATAATTCTATACTCATTCAAACATTTCAACAAACACATGGAATACATTAAAATCAACATAGTCTACATGTATATGTAATATATGAAAAATGTCGTATTTACGCACATGTGACAACAATCAAGTCAGTCATAAATCATTACTGACATTGAAAGCCTTGAAAACTATAACCTAAACATTTATAGTCCGTACCTTTCGCCGGTAGATGCGTAATGAACTCAGTTTAAACATTAAGTCTTTGTCTACAGCACGACGACAACTTATAGTATGAAATAGGTTAGCTACTTCAACACTTACTCTAATTGAATCCCTAAAACAGATTAGGGTTAGGATTTCTTACCCGAGAATGGAGTTGGAATCACTAGGATAGTGATACAGACAGATTGATTCGGCATGTAGAGTGATGGGATTGAATCCCAGGAATGCCCCCACTTTCTCTCTCACTTATCTCTCTCTTTCCTTTTCTCTTTGCTCTCTTCTCTCTCCTAAGGTTTTGTAAATTCGTATGTGAAGGGAGAAGAGGGTATAAGGCCCTTATATAGGCCCAAAATTGATGGGAATGACCCTAGGGCCATGGTATACTTAGGTTATAGCCATAGACTAGCCGCTTCTATCCAACGGGGCTGATCTAGAGGCCCCTTTTCTGCATGCGATCGAACTTAAACTTCCTGACATTAGATCTAGGTCAGATTAAGATCTTGGCCTGATCAGATCAATGGATCAGCCACCGGGGACCAGTTTCAGTTCAACGGTCACTGATACTCGATCAGGGTCACAAGTGCACTTACTTGTGTTGGAAATTTTCCCTGATCCAAGGGTGTAATTGGGTCAGATTCTAATGGTCTGAATTCTTAGATGTGGCCTGTAAGCAAATGACTCAATTCACTTAAGTTTCAGTTTATTTCCTAAAGATATTCACGTTTCTCACACACTTCGCTCCAGGCTCAAGTTGTGCATTTTTGAATACCTTTAGGACTTAATTTTCGAGGTGGTTGTCAAGTCCAGTAAGGAAGTCATAACCATATAGCTTTGGGGTAATCAAACTTTTGACACATAGTTTAGGTCCAATACGGAGTTTCATGATGCTCCCGAGAGCAACTGGGTTTTGAGATGGATCTTAAGTTTTTAAGTAATGCAGCGTTAATGGTTTTACTCGTTTTGGATCTTACAGATCATATTTAAAGTGATTAGTACTAATTTCATAGATAATCTAGTTTAACACTTAGTTAATCCACGTCTAATTTCTAAAGGATTTGGTCCTTAGTGATTTCTACCTGAGGTGTACTCGGGTCTTTGTACGAATTTTTTCGAGATGTTACAATCTACCCCCTTTAAAGAAAAACTTTATCCTTATAATTAGTACCTTTTTATACTCCTCGAGAATCTGAGGGTGGTTCTTTTGGACCTCGGCTTCCTTTTCTCAAGTAGCCTCCTCCTTAGTATGATGCGTCCACAGTACCTTCACAAGTGGAATAACCTTACTGCGCAACACTTGCTTCTTCTGATCTAGAATACGTTTCAGCTGGAATACATAAATAGCGTCCTCACTCAACTATACCTGCTCCCATTTGATAATGTGGGAAGGGTCAGGAATGTATTTCTTCAGCATCGACACATGGAATACGTTATGCACGTCTACGAGTGGTGTGGGCAAAGT
Source organism: Magnolia kwangsiensis (assembly GCA_037074715.1). Lineage (NCBI taxonomy): Eukaryota > Viridiplantae > Streptophyta > Magnoliopsida > Magnoliales > Magnoliaceae > Magnolia > Magnolia kwangsiensis. The sequence goes on from CM073578.1 coordinate 53,366,671, forward strand.
CAGGTGGTACGCTACCACCCTCACTCGATCTAGTATCTAAAATGGGCCAATAAATCTCGATGTGAGCCCCCCTTCTTTCCAAACTGAAGAACTCCCTTCATTGGGGAAACTTTCAGAAATACGTGGTCCCCAACCTCAAACTCTAGCTGTTGCCACCTCGTATCGACATAGCTCTTGTTTGCTCTATGCTGTCAAAAGTTGACGCCTGATAATGTCAATCTTCTCTGAGGTCACCTGACCTAACTTTGGGCTAATCAGTCTCTTCTCGCTAACCTCTGCCCAGCAATGTGGTGCCTAACAGGGACGCCCATACAGGGCCTCATAGGGAGTCACGCCAATACTCTCCTGAAAACTGTTGTTATACGTAAACTCTGCATAAGGAAGGCAGTCATCTCAACTATCCTTGAAATCAAGCATATAAGCTCACAACATGTCTTTTAATACCTGATTCACCCGGTCCGTCTACCCGTCAGTCTGTGAGTGGAACGTGGTGCTGAACTTTAGTTTCACCCCCATTGCTTCCTTGATACGACTCTAGAAGATAGATGTGAATCGCGTGTCTCTATCTGACACGATCTCCATAGGAACTTCATGCAGATGTACAATCTCCTTGATGTACAACCCGGCCAACTCGTCTATTGAGTTCAAAACTCTATAGGAAGAAAATTAGCCGATTTCGTCAATCGGTCCACGATCACCCAAATGGAGTTATGTCCCTTCCTTGTCTTCAGCAACCATGAAATGAAATCTATAGAGATGAAATCTCATTTCCATTCAGCTATGGGCAAGGGCTGAAGTAGTCCAAGAGGTCGGCGATGCTTTGCATTGACCTGCTGACACATGAGACAATGAGACACATACTGTAATACCCCAAATTTTGGCCAACCTGGGATTTGACGTCCTTAGGCAGTGGGTCAATTAAAACACCTGAAAAATCGTTCAGAACCCAATTCCATAGCCAAAGAAACCACTTAGGATTAATTCCTTTAGAAATTAAGCGTAAGTTAGCTAGCGCAACGTTAGAGTAGCTGGGAAACAGTCCCTGATCACTTTAAATACGTTCTACAAGACCCAAATCGAGTAGAACCAATGACTCTATAATACTCTATAACCTCGGATCAAACTCTAAGCTTTGTTCTCTAGACCACTTTGAATCTTTGTATTGGATCTAGACCGCGCGTCGAAAGTCCGATGCCTGCTATCTTAGACCGTTAGAACCACCTAGCTGGACTTGACAATCATTTCGAAAATCAAGTCCAACCGATAATCACAGACTATTTCATTGAGCCCGGACTAAAGAGAGTACGAATAGGGACAGATTTGGAATTTGAAATTCAAATCTGGCACACGACTTGACGTGTCAGTATTAAGTATTCTGACCGTCAGAATTCAGCCAAATTACACCCTCGGATCAGGAAAAATTTCTATTTCATATCATTAGTTTGCAGGCCTGATCTACGTGCGGTGACCGCTGAACTGAAACTGGACCGCCACGTGCGATTTGCGAACCCTGCCAGACTGAAAACTTGATGTATGTTAGATCCAGTATGCATGAGCTTAAGTCTGACCGCATTTGGCCAGGGGACCTCCAGAAATGTCCTTTTGGACCGAAACAGCCCCGATTTGGTTACCCCTCAAGTGAACCTTGTTTTCGAGCCTATTTCGGGCAAGTTTGGGCTTATAAAAGGGGTTAAAACCCTCACTCCTCTCTCCCATCCGAATTTGCAAAAATCCCTAGATTGGGAGAGAGAAAAGATGAGAGTTTATGAGAGACAGTAGGAGAGAATTTCTTACTGCTCGTGCCACCTGCTGCAAGTGCCTAAGCAACACACTCCGATCACCTGGCCGGTGATTTCTCTACATTTTCAGGTAAGGAAATACCCTAGAAGTTGCTGATTTGAGGTTACCTTGGATTCATAGCTTGTTAACCAATAGATCTTGTAAAATAGGTTCTCTTATCGTTGTAGACGAAGCGTATACGATCTGTTTGAATCGTTCACCTATAAGGGAAAAGGTGCAGATTTTAGACGCTTTGATTGACTGTTTTCAAAGCTTTCAATGTCTTTTAGTAGTAGATTATCGACGGCAACACCGTTTGACATGTACAACATGCTGTCCATTTCCTGTTTCATAAACCGGCGAAGAATATGAGATTTAGGGCATTTTAGTCATTTGTAGGAAGTACTGATTTCATTCATATTTTGCTGATGTGATTGACATGGTTTATTATCACATTAAAATGTTAGGAATGCGTGCATAATTAGTTTGGCGAAGAGATTCGCCTAATTGCGCACTTCGGGTCGACATACTATATGTAGACTTAAGTGTGTAGTGTAAGTGTTTGTATAAATGCTTGTATTAGTATGTATTGAATTGAATGGTGTTATGAATTAGTTGAGATTGATTTCTCAATTAATATGCTGGTGTAAATGGTTTCCTACATGTTAGCCATATGCATGATTTCATAATATGAATGAAATGCATGTGCTTGACGATTCGCTTAAGCTGTATGTTATAACATGTGCTTGATGATTTCATTATGATTTAGTTCGAGATTGAATTCTCAATTAATTTGCTGATGGAAATGATTTCCTATATGTTGGCGATATGCATGATTTCATTATATGTATGAAAGGCATGTATCAGGTGATTTACTTAAGTTGTATGTTACAGCATGTGTTAACATGCTCATATGGTGGTATTTCATTTCCAATTCTTTCACATGCTTTGCTGATGTGATTCCACATGTTTGAGACCGTACTTAGTCCAGGCAGTTGGTAACCGAGCGAATTCGTGGTTAGCTTATCTTCGCCACGAATGACGCGTCGATGAACACGAGTCGTGTTTTGGAGTTAGCGGCAGTGGTTAGGCCACATGAAGTGTTTTACGCACTTCATGTCATTCAACTTGAGATGCGATCGTGCTAGTCGAGCCCGTCAAGTAACCCGACTGGCCGTTGTATGTTCACCCTGCATGAGTCATAACTGCTTGAACCTAGGGTACTGAACTTACCATTGTAAACCCTGTTAACCATGGTACCTTGATCCACGAAGACTCATGAGCCGGGCATGGTGGTATGGGACACCGTGGTCGAGCTGTCGGCCTACGCTGGGGCCACAAACCTTCCCGTAGTGACCAGTGAGCACCTATGACTCGTGAGCAGATTATGGTGGTATGGGACACTATATTCTTGCTGTCGGCCTACATTAATAAGGTGATGGGGGAGCGGTGCAACGAGTGCGAGCAACAGCCCTGACAGCCCTTTGTAGTGACCGCGAGCGTATTCTGAGTCTACGGGAGGCAACGACCCTTCCGTAGCAGTAGAGTACAGTAGGCCTGTATTGATAAGGTGATGGGGGAGCGGAGCAACGAGTGTATGCAACAGCCCTGGCAGCCCTTACAGCGACCTACAAAATATACCTCGTATGAGATTACTAGGAGTGATGACCCTAGACAGGATCTGCGTTGGGATTGATATAAGGGAAGTACCTTAGTTTCCCAATCCTGCTGTTTGAATGGACTAATAATAACTCGGAAATCATATCACCATACCATTGCATGTGCCTGGAAGATGTGGATCACTTGAGGGTCGATTGCATGCCGCGGTCGTAAGATGTTGCCGTATGAGGGAGATCGTCGGTGAGGGCATACATCACGTCATGTCATATTGCATTAACAATAGTATTAGGATTGTTTGATTTACTGCTTTACTATTATCGCATGATTGATTTGAGAACATGCTAATCCTTGCTCTATTATTCCACTGAGTTAGCTACTCACTCCCACGTTACGGGATGGTGTTTCCGGACACCCACCAGACCCTTTTATGATTACAGATGATGGCGCGGCCTGCGAGGCGGAGCCGGACTTGATGATGATGAGGAGGATCTCTCCTTTATGCGTGTTCTGATTGACGGGATTACAGGGAGGTTGATTAGATACCTTGACACTTGTCATTTTATATTTTTAGCACACTCATGTATATTCGTTTTGTTTACTTTTGGAGTATACATGTATGCATATAACCTGGTAACATGTTCACACTCTGGAGACATATAACAATTTATATATGTTATACATACTATCACTGTCTTCCGCTTGCTAATTTAACTGTCTCTGGAGTAGGATATGCTGTTCTGTCTTAATCTCACTCATGTTTAATACATTAATACTGACAACATTCAATCATACATATCTATGTTGCATAAATAACATTTTGGAACTCGGGAGTTGGGTTTTTGCTCGACCCCCCGATTTTCGGGATGTTACACATACTCTTCTATGTGGGCCTTCATGTTGTCCCACCAGTACGATCACTTCATGTCTCAGTACATCTTCATACTTCCAGGATGCATTGTCATCCTCGAATTATGAGCAGCCTCGAGAACTTCCTTCCTTAGGTCATGAAGATTTGGGATGCATAGGCGGCCACGATAACATAAACCCCCATCCATACTAACTCTTCATTCTGAGTCTTCACTGCCACTAACCTACTCTCTCATCTTAGCAAATAATTCATCGTCGCTCTGAGCCGTAATGATCCTGTCCTCAATGAGCGGCTACACCCAGATATGTGCGACACTCTCAAACGACTTGTCTACCTTAAGTTTCTGTTCAAAATCTCACACAAACTCTACCATATCCTATTCTGCTATCATCAGCGGAGTTACAAATGCTATAGCCTTCTTGTAGCTCAACGCGTCTACCACAAGGTTGGCCATACCAAGATGGTAGGAGACCTTAAACTTGAAGTCCTTCAAGGTTTCCATCCATCGCAGCTATCTCATATTCAGGTCCCTTTACGTGAATATGTACCTGAGGCACTTGTGGTCACAAAAGAGTTCGAACTCCTCTCCATAGAGGTAATGTCTCCAGAGCTTCATTGCAAAGATGACGACTGTTAACTCTAGGTCATGTGTAAGGTAGTTTTCCTCGTGTTTCCTTAACTGTCGTGATGTATAAGAAATAACCCTGTCCTTTTGCATCAAAACACTGTTCACACCCCAAGTGCAGGGCTGTGATGTAGTAATAAACTCGGTAAGACCGAGGTCGAATCCCAAGGGACTGATACCTATACGTTATCTGAAACTAAGTAGAACTAGAACTAGACTAAGATGGAATCTAAACTGAATGAAATTTAGAGAATAATGGTGTAATAATTATCTAAAACTTTAGAGAAATCAGAGGTAAGAAACTAGGGATTCAAAGGATCCACTTGTAGAGATCAGGGAGATCTTATGCCTGCTTCAAGAATCATGAAAATTAACTGAACTGCCATTGATATAGTTTTCAAGAGATGAAAGGTATATGAATTAGAATGGATTCCATCACCAAACCATGCCCAGGAGACAAAGAAAATAACAGAATTAAACTAATTACCAACCAGTCAACATGCTATGAAGGTTAGGAAGGGTACCGTCATCCGACCATGCCTAGGAGATGATGGTGAACAACAGGGCTTCCTGACGTCATAAATTAAAGGAAAAAGAACATGCTTTAAGCTATTGCAGACCCATTATAATTTTAGTCACAACAGACCATTAAAGAACTAAAAACATTCCTTTAAATACATGAAATAATAAATAAAAGGCAAAATCAAAGTCTCCCCATCACACTACAAGCTTCACCTCTTAGCCCTAGCTAAGAGGTTTAGCCCATCACAGACATGATGAGGCTAGATCTCATAAGAATAAAATAAAAATAATAATAATAAAAAAAAAACTCTAACAGATAGACTCTCCCTACTCCATGCTCACATCCAGGTCCCCCTTCTCTTTCTCTTTCTCCACACTTATAGGCATGGGAGGTCGATCGAGGTGAAAGTTGGTCGAAACTCCTGGACGTAGCCAGCAGCGTGCGCACGGAAAAATGCAAAATGTCTTACGTGTGGATTGAGTTTTCAGATGGCGGACGGTTCACTGCAAGATCCAAGCAGTCAAGGCTTCTTAGCAATGGTCGGTGACCCCATATGAAGGTTTTGGATGGCTAGGATCTATGGTCCGAACTTGGCCAAGCTTCCAAAATGACCTAGATCATCCGGGTCTCTCAGGGCATGCGTAATAGAGCTGCGCATCTTACTCTGCGCTGAAAGTGGGACCCATTTTTGGGAATTTATGAGAAATCCAATCCATCCATTGGATGAGGAATGAAAAACCATTTAGATATGAGTAGTTTTGGATTGGGTTTGGTGTGGCCAATTTGATTTATCTTGCGGCAAAGAGTCTGTCATTCAGCAAATTTCCAGCCTCTGTCTGGCGTGTCCCAGATCAGGAACCACTACATCTTGGTCAGAATCCTCATATGATTCAAATGGATGGCTCGGATTGAGCTTGTTGGTCATGATAATGGCCCATAGAGATCGTGTAGAGGTCCCCTGTTTGGACGCTAGAAGAAACGGAGTTTCCATTTTTTACTTGTTTTTAAAGAGGAGACGAGTCAAACGTTGGTTTGACCCGTTTGAGGTGTGGTGCACAGTAAGTGCCCTTGTGCATGGTGCACACACTATGTAAAGTGGGGTCCACTATGATGGCCATGAGACATCTGCTCCATCCATCCATTTTCACATCTGATTTTAACCGTGGGGACCAAAGTTGAAGCATATCCGGATAGCAGGTGGGCCCCAAATCAAGGTATTAGTGGCTGATGTGTCTGTTGGGCCACTTCTATAATGATTCAATGGCTAAAATTTAATGTGTATGGTTAATTTATGGCCGTCAGACCATGTATGAAGTTTCGAGCCAAACAGATGGTGGGAACCCCATGATCTTCCATTCTGGATATTTTTAAGCCACTTGAGCTTTAATTTCTCAATTTTCACAAATCCATGGTGTGTAATTCCATTGATCTTGGTCCCATGGAGTTCGTCCCTTACCTTTGGTGTCATCAGAGTGTTAAATCTATGCTTTTAGCATCATATTTCAATGCAAGCTTGTAAATATACCCTGCATCACACACACGATTAAATCGGGGCGTTAAACAGTATCATGCTCGTAAATCCAGACAATAACTGGGGTCTGGTATGCAATATTTGACCCTCAACACAACCCCCAACCAGCATTTTGCTAGTCCCGAGCAAAGTATGTGAAAAATAAGTTGAGAACTACAGGATAATTTCTATGTACTCGAGTGAATTTTGCAAAATAATCCAGATACATGAATTTTAAAATACATGAATGTTAGGCATTACTTTCTCCTAGACTCAAGCGCATGGTAAACTTCATCATGAAGTTCAAGTGTTAATTCATTAATTAGAACAATTCTAAACATTGAGTTCAATGGATGTATAGTGTAATCTCGGCTTAGCAACTTTAAGATTCACTTCTCTATTTCAGGGTATCATTGGTAACCAACAAGAGAACTCATGACTGAAAGTACACCTACTAGTGCCATGGTTTGTCAATTACTGTGTGAGTTGAGTCAGTCAAACAACAGTGCCTAATAGGAAGATCAATTTAAGAGTCTGCCTCAACTAGATGTGTGGAAGCTCACCATAAGTAAATTATAGCCTCACATTCCATGTCCCAAAACACCAGATGATTAAAACCTTTAAAACTAAGCAGAACATCTTAGGATTTTATAGTAAGAAAACTTTTTATCAAACAGAAAAATATTCAAGTTTTCTTACCCTGTCGATTATATCGATTCACCTTTGTATATGATCAACCTTCTCTATCGATGTCCTCGGCATCTCAATCGATACAATTGAGTGAAGACAAAAAGCGTCCAGCAACCACACATTTATCTAGACGATTTATCGATATATCGAAGTATCAATCGATATTCAAATATCGATCCCATCGAAAGTGGAACGATAATATCGACAGACAGTTTTTCGGCGCCCCTGTTTTTCTAAAGAAAACTACAATAAGCTTCGATATATCGATGATTGTTCTGATTCAATCTGAATTTAAATATCGATCATCTCGGAAGTTGTTCGAGTATATCGACAGTGGGTGCGTGTTTCCTCCAGCAAATATTTCAGGATATTCTAAAAGTTGATCGGGGTCCACTCGAGGAAATCGATATTCTTATATCGATGCCATCGATACCTGGTCGATTGGATCGAGCTTGGACACAAACTGTCCTGCGTGCTTATAGGTAAATATATATGATTTATCGATCCTATTGACACAGTCTCGATATCATCGACATTCAAATTTTGATGACATCGGTTGACCCTCGATCATATCCTATATCCTGAAATATTTCGGCTAGTCTTTCTCATTCTTCAAGTGTCGATAGATCGATCCAAGTATCGGTGGAATCGAAGTTTGAAATTCGATGACATCGACACATGTATCGATCCCATCGATCAGCTAGCAATAGGTTTCAAAAGCGTATGACTTTGAAGTTTATGTTATCGAGCGGACAGTCGATTCCATCGAGAGTATACGCTCGATGATATCGACCATGCTCGATGACATCGAACTCAGTCATAAATATGACCATTTTATATCCGTTGAAACCTTTTTGCCTATTTAAAGAGAGACTTGGTCATATTACTGGTAGAGAAAGAAGAGAGTTCTTTTGTGTGTCTTATCCTCAAATCATATACTCAAAGCCCTTTCTCTCACGGGAGTTCATCTTCCATTCCATTCTTACCATTGACATTCAATAGAGTGGATTAGGAAATGAACTTTCGCATTCAAGGATCCTCCAGCAACTATCTTAATAGCACATCAACAAGCTGGGATGCCTTGAATGAATAGATGACGAGAATCACTCTATCTTCCTTATAAGAAAATTTCAAGAGAGTGGATTTCCATCCTAACCTTGACCCGACCCAAAGCCTAGTACTGGTACATCTTCTGTGTTACGGATCAAGGGAGTCGAAGACTCTTCAAAAACAAGGAGGAGATCTTCGACATTGTACTCATCAACTTATCTGTAAGTATCTAGAGTCCAGAGGACACTTGTGATCATTCCTTTCTAGGATCGGATCTTAAGTGTTGCTCACCCTTTGAAATCCTCAAAGGAGGCCTCCAGCGGGAGTGTACACTATGGGTGCGTTGTGTGGACCCTTGCTCTGTGGAGAGCATAAACATCCAGGTGCATTGTGTAGACCCTTGCTCTGTGTGGGTATAAACATCTGGTTAGGAGTGCACCAACAAAATTCCAGGGTTAGAGGTGAACCGAGTAGAAACCTCCGTGTAAAAGTTGAAGGTGAATATGATTTAAAACCTGAGGTTTGAGGTGAACCATGGGAAACCTCCTTAGTGAAATCCGATACACTCAAGGGTTGAGTGAGGCAGCCGGGAGTAGAGTAGACAAGTAGTCGAACCACTATAAATGACTGTGTTTGTGATTGATTCTTGTGCCTAATCATTTGTGTGATTATATTAACTGCATTTATATTTTCTCACACTTCACACACAGTCACATCCATCATAGACTATAACTCCTCCATGCTTATCATTTAAATAGTTCTGTGATTGGATCCTCAACCAGGCTTGGAAGCCAATAGAGTTAATTTTGAGTAATCTTAATCTGTACTCTGTGATAGGATTAGTGTGATAAGATTTTTAATAAATCATAAAAACTTTAAAAGGTCCTATTCACCCCTCTTTAGGACATATTGGCATATTTCTACTTCAACTCAAGCGGTCTTCTCTGCTATTTCAATGACAACCAAAACCTAAACTAAAATGTACCTCACAGATCATTCTTTTTCTTTCTTTTAGCCTTTAATTTTTTCATTAAAAGTAATATTATTAAGGGGAATCAAATCCTCACCTATAGGGAGCAGACCTATGGTGAAGATTGTACACCCAACCCTTTTCACATTTTATCCATTGGGAATCAAATCCTCACCTATAGGGAGAAAACCTATGGTGAAGATTATTCGCCCAACCATTTCCAAAGGTATCTATATATATTTTTTTTCTTCAATTGATCATGACGGGCAAATTTTTTAAGCTGGTTCCTTACATGCTTCGTGATTACCAAGTTAACCCTTCAATATCAATTTGAAACCTTAATATGAAAGCGAGATGTGACCTGTGAAATCATGACTCAATCAATGTTTACAATTTCTAATTCTAGATTAATAATTCAAACTTAACTGTGAAATCTAACAGATACTGAATCCAAGAGTCATAAATTACTAACAACATGTATCTTAAAATTCTAAGTTAAAAGATGACTGTCAAAATCACTTCGAATTCATAAGAAATTCTAGAAAAATTAAAAATTTTCACAATTTTTACTCAAGACCAAGAAAACACTGATTAGGCACCTAATCTCTCACCCCCATCCTAAAACCTACATTATCCTCAATGTAAAAGATATGAGCATGTAATGCACATGGGACAATGAAAGTAAATGAGAAGTGATGGAAAGATAATACCTGAATGAAGAAATTAAAAGAAAGACTTTCTAAGAGATCGCAACTTGAGAGCGGGTGAGTATGAGAGTGAAACACAAAAATCAACTATCCTAAGACAACGTATCAAGTAAACTAACCTAAAAACATAAAACCATCTAACCTAGAACAGCATAAAGAAAACTACCCTAGTCCTATGAATGCAGGAAAAAACTACTTGATCATGCCACAAGGTTCCTCTTCTGGCTAGTATCTTGATAAGTTTCTCAGTAAGTTCCTCAAAAGAATTATCCAAAAGCCCTTTTTACAATAGGCTTGGATGCTCTGGAGCATGACTTTTCAGAGAAACATATGTACTTCATAAGAATTTTTTCGTTAAATTGCTTAAGGTATCCAGAGTATATACGATTCACCTGTGACAGAAGAAGTTTCAACATTAGTATCCCATGGTGAATCAGAGACTATAAGTAAATAAAGTTTAAAAAACTTCTTAAGAAGTGATGTAGTCTCAACACATTTCAAAGTATCAGACTTCAGTTTCATTGTCAGCCCTTCCTCCTTTAATGGTAGACGTTTAGGATCAAGGGAAGAAGGGGCTTCAGAATAAGGGTTCTCTCAGTCAGTGATGACTACCAAGATGTTGTCTTGCAAGGCATCCACTTTATCTTTTGACATGGGATCATTTAAATCTACAAAGTGTGTCAAGCATTCCTCCAACGAGTCAAAACATTTAGTTGAAAGGAGTTCATTCATCCTATCGAGATCTGTGATGATATGTCCAATAACTCCTTTATCTTCTTCGAGAGTAGAAATGAGCATACTCCCTTATTTATTCTCAAGGTGAGATGAAATCACCATCGGGTATGTCTCTTCTTGACCTAAATGGGCATAATCTAAATCAGAGGGTAAAGGTTTTATGTCAAGCTTCGGTGGCTTGAGGTTAGATGATAGAGGCATGACATTAGTTTGGGGAAATTTTTTAAATTGTGGCCTCCACTGGTTAGCTTCAAGTACTGGCTCAGTATTAAGAAAAGCACACCTCTTCCTTAATCATGACATCATCCAAGTCATGGGAGTGGGCCAGGCACGTCTCTAGAGGTTCAGAGGATAAGGTCAGAGATGTTCTATCTTCCACGAAAGAATCAATCATGTTAATGTCATGGAAATCGTCATCATCCTCTGAGTTTCTGTCGTTATTAAAAAAGATTTTTGACTCTAACGTCATATTCCTAAAAGACACAGTCATGACACCATTCCTGCAATTGATAATTGCATTTAAAGTGACAAGGAATGGGTGACCAAGAACGATGGGAATCTGAGTGCTCATGTTATTGAAGGGTTTAGTGTCCAGGATGATAAAATCTACAAGGTAGTAAAATCTATTAACCTAGACTAACACATCCTCAATTATCCCTCTTGGTACACAAACAGAGCGATCAGTAAGTTGTAGTGTAGTTAGGTTGGATTTTAATTCACCCAAACCTAACTGTTTGTATACTGAGTAGGGAATCAGATTGACGCTCGCTCCTAAGTCAAGAAGTGCGTGATCAATTCGATAGTCTCCAATTACACATGATATGGTTAGGATACTGGGATCTTTGAATTTTTGTGCCACATCTTGCTTTAGAATGACACTCACTTTCTCAGTCAAGAAGATCTTCTTTTGAATACTCTTCCATCTTTTGGTCGTGCATAGGTCTTTCAGGAATTTGGCATATAAAGGTATTTATTTTATGGCATAAAGTAGAGGAATGTTGACTTTCACTTATTTCAACACCTCTAGAATATCTTGAGAGTTAGAGAGAGGCTTTGGTGCAACCAACTGTTGGGGAAATGGAGCAACTAGCTTCTCTAGACATTTCAGTTCTAATTTTTACGGGGCATCACTAGATCCATCATTGTTGTCCTCTTCTGATTCTTGAGGCTTTTCGGGCCTAATCGGGAGGGTTTTATCAATAATATTTCCACTCCTAAGAGTAGTGATGGATTTAGCATGCTTCATCTGATTTGAAGAGCTTGGGTTGCCAACTTCATATTGCAGCTTTGGATTGGGAAGAGGTTTAGCTGGGAGGCTCCCCTTATTCACAATCGTGTTTTCAGCCTTAAGTTCTTGTAGCATTTTGTTAAGGTCTTGTAAGGCTTGTAGCATACCCTGATTGAAATGATCTTGCTTTTCAAAATATTTTAAAATCGGATACTCTTAAGGTTTCTCTTGTTGTTGTTGTGAAGTTTGATTAAAGAAACCTTGAGGGGTAGTAGTTTGTCCATTCCTCCAACTAAGATTTAGATGATTTTTCCAACCAGGATTGTGCATATTAGAGGTAGGTCCATTGAAAGGTCTTTGATAGTTATTTATGGCATTGGCTTGTTCATTCAACACTCCTCGAAAGGCAGGTATTGTGGGATAATTTTCAGTTGTGTGAATGTTGCAATCGCAGATGCCATAAACTATTTCATTAAACTTATCCTTCTTTCCTTCCATAGTCTCTAATTTTCTTATGAGGGTCGTCACTTTATATTAAGATCATCCTCTTCCTTCAGGAGATACAATCCACCTTTCTCCTTAGATTGAGTAAGCATAGACGTGGTGTTCGAATTTGGGTAATGGTCCCATAATTGTGTTTTCTCAGCAAGTCCATCGAGGTAATCCCATACCTCATCGACATCTTTATTCATAAATTCTCCATTACACATTATCTCGACCAATTAACACATAGAAGATATCAGTCCATTATAGAAAAAATTTGTAATGTGCCACGTTTCAAAGCCATGTTGTGGGCATGAACTAACAAGATCTTTAAACCTTTTTCAATATTGGAAGAATGTTTCATCTTCCTTTTGGGTGAAGTTCATGATTATTTTTCTAAGGGTAATCGTTTTATGATGTGAAAAAAATTTCTTTATGAATTCCTTCTGCATATCATTCCATGTGCCAATAGATCTAGGACATAGTGAATGTAACCATGTCTTAGCCTTCTCCTTCAAGGAAAAGGGAAAGAGTTTCAGCCTGACTGTATCCTCGGATATATTAGGAAAGTATAGAGTGGTGATGATCTCATTGAACTCTTTCAGATGTAAGTATGGACTTTCTGATTCAAGCCCATGAAATTTAGGAAGGAGTTGGATAACCCCTAACTTGATGTTCATATGTCCTTTATTTTCAAAAAAAATCATGCATGAGGGCGTACTCACCCCAACCGGTTGTAAATAATCTCACAAAGTACGAGGCGGGGGTGCTTGATACACCTCATTCTCATCCTGAATGTCCTCCGTCCTAGGTGGGGGTAGTTCCGGTTGATTTGCAGCCATTACTTCAATTAACTCTGGGGACCTCGAGCGGTGTCTAGTCCTGTGATGGATAGTCAACCCCTCAACTAATCCTCGTTTGGTCAAGAGATGCCGAGTGTTATCACAAACCTACTTGGGCATGAAACACTCGCAGCCCTCAATTTAGATTCTAAACCTATACCTAAGAGGAAGAATAGAATGAAATTCTAAAAATAAAGAGGAAAGATAGAAAGAGGTTAGCGAATTCGAAGTCCTAAGTTAAGATCCTGCAAAACACAACAAACTAAGTTAGTATTTTGGTGAAAAAAATCTAATATAGAAAATAGAGAAAGTAAAAAATTAGGACGAAGTTACCAATTTAGAAGATCTATTAACAACCCTACAAAACAGGAAAGTTCTAAAAATTAAATGGAAAGAAAATTCTAAAACTATAATTAGTAAAATCATAATCTTAATTTAATTCTAAAACTAATTAATTTCACAAAATCGTAGCCGTTAGTCCCCGGCATAGGTGCTAAAAACTTGTTTACACCCCAAGTGCAGGGCTGTGATGTAGTAATAAACTCGGTAAGATCGAGGTCGAATCCCAAGGGACTGATACCTGTATGTTATCTGAAACTAAGTAGAACTAGAACTAGACTAAGATGGAATCTAAACTGAATGAAATTTAGAGAATAATGGTGGAATAATTATCTAAAACTTTAGAGAAATCAGAGGTAAGAAACTAGGGATTTAGAGGATCCACTTGTAGAGATCAGGGAGATCTTATGCCTGCTTCAAGAATCATGAAAATTAACTGAACTGGCATTGATATAGTTTTTAAAAGATGAAAGGTATATGAATTAGAATAGATTCCATCACCAAATCATGCCCAGGAGACAAAACAAACAACAGAATTAAACTAATTACCAACCAGTCAACATGCTATGAGGGTTAGGAAGGGTACCGTCATTCGACCATGCGCTGGAGATGATGGTGAACAACAGGGCTTCCTGACATCATAAACATAAAGGAAAAAGAACATGTTTTAAGCTATCGCAAACCCATTGTAATTTCAGTCACAACAAACCATTAAAGAACTAAAAACATTCCTTTAAATACACGAAAATCAACATCATTTAAGAATAAATAAAAGGCATAATCAAAGTCTCCCCATCACGCTACAAGCTTCACCTCTTAGCCCTAACTAAGAGGTTTAGCCCATCATAGACATGATGAGGATAAATCTCATAAGAATAAAATAAAAATAAAAATAATAATAATTAAAAAAACTCTAATAGATAGACTCTCCCTACTCCACGCTCACGTCCAGCTCCCCCTTCTCTCTCTCTTTCTCCACAATTATAGGCATGGGAGGTTGGTCGAGGTGAAAGTCGGTCGAAACTCCTAGATGTAGCCAGCAGCGTGCGCATGGTAAAACGTAAAATTTCTTACATGTGGGTTGAGTTTTCGGACGATGGACGGTTCACTGTAAGATCTAAGCCATTCAGGCTTCTTGGCGATGGTCGGTGACTCCATATGAAGGTTTTGGATGGTTAGGATCTACGATCCGATCTTAGCCAAGCTTCCAGAACTACCTGGATCATCCGGGTCTCTCCGGGCATGCGTAACAGAGCTGTGCGTCTTGCTCTGCACTGAAAATCGGGCCCATTTTTAGGAATTTATGAGAAATCCAATCCGTCCATTGGATGAGGAACGAAAAACCATTTAGATATGAGTAGTTTTGGATTAGGTTTGGTGTGGTCCATTTGATTTATCTTGCGACAAAGAGTCTATCGTTCAGCGAATTTCCAGCCTCTATCTGGCGTGTCCCAGATTAAGAACCACTACATCTTGGTCAGAATCCTCGTATGATTCAAATGGACGGCTCGGGTTGAGCTTGTGGGTCATGATGATAGCCCACAGAGATCGTGTGGAGGTCCCCTGTTTGGACGCTGGAAGAAACGAAGTTTCCATTTTTTATTTATTTTTGAAGAGGAGATGGGTCAAACGTTGGTTTGACCCGTTTGAGGTGTGGTGCACAGCAAGTGCCCTTGTGCATGGTGCACACACTATGTGAAGTGGGGTCCACTGTGATTATTATGAGATATCCACTCCATCCATCCATTTTTACATCTGATTTTAACCATGGGGACCAAAGTTGAAGCGTATCCGGATAGCAGGTGGGCCCCAAATCGGGGTATTAGGGGCTGATGTTCTGTTGGGTCACTTCTACAATGATCCAATGGCTAAAATTTGACGTGTATGATTAATTTATGGCCCTCAGAGCATGTATGAAGTTTCGAGCCGAACAGATGGTGGGAACCCCGTGATCTTGCATTCTAGATGATTTTTGAACCACTTGAGCTTCAATTTCTCAATTTTCGCGAATCCCTGGCATGTATTTCCATCGATCTTGATCCCCTGGAGTCCATCCCTTGCCTTTGGTGTCATCAGAGCGTTAAATCCATGCTTTTAACATCGTATTTCAATCCAAGCTCATAAATACACCATGCATCACACACACGATTAAATCGAGGTGTTAAACAGTATCATGCTCATAAATCCAGACAATAACTGGGGTTTGCTATGCAATATTTGACCCTCAACAAACACCACCCAAACTAACACGAGATGCATTAATGTATATCATATGCTTGACCCCTTGCTCTGGCAATACTAGCACAGGGGCGGACGTCAATTTATCCTTTAGTTCCTAAAAAGCTGCTTCTGCCTTCTCATTCTAGACAAACTTAAGATCTTTCCGAGTTAGCTGAGACTACGGTCTGGCTATCTTGGAAAAATCTCTAATGAATTGACGGTAGTAACCTGTCAATCCAAGAAAACTCCTCACTTTAGTAACCGAACCAGGCTGCTTCCAATCCTGAACTGCAGCTACCTTAGAAAGGTCCACAACTATCCCTTCCTTAGACACCACATGTCTCAGGAACTTGACTTCTTCTTTCCAAAAGTCACACTTCTTGTACTGTGTGAACAACTAGCTCTCCATGAGACTATTGAAGACTGCTCGCAGGTGCTCCTCATGCTCCTCCCGACTCTTGGAGTGTATCAAAATGTCATCTATAAATACGATGAAGAATCGGTACAAGTACGGTCGAAATACCCAGTTCATTAGGACCATGAACATACCCGGTGCATTTGTGAGTCTAAACGACATCACTAGGAACTCGTAATGTCCAAAGCTAGTCCTGAATGCTGTCTTTTGCACGTCCTCATTTCTGACGCACAATTGATGATACCCTGATTGTAAATCGATCTTTGAAAAATATTGTGCCCCTTTCAACTGATCGAAGAGATCATTTATCCTAGGCAAAGGATACTTGTTCTTCACCGTCACTTGGTTCAACCTACAATAATTAATACACAATCGCAGCGACCCATCCTTCTTCTTCACAAACAATACGGGTACTCCCTAAGAAGACACACTCGGTCGTATGAAGTCGTCATCCAATAGATCGTCGATCTGTTTCCTCAGCTCCTCCATCTCACATGGAGGCATGCGATAAGTTGGTAGTGAAATGGGTGTCGCACCAGGCACTAGGTCGATAGTAAAATTGATCTTGCGCCACAGAGGTAGTCCCGGGATCTTCTTGAACACTTCCCAGAAATCCTGGACCATGGGCGTATCCCCAAGTGTCGGACCGTCAATATCCTCTAGCAAGGAAGCATAAGAACTAAGGCGATAGGGCCAACTGACCTGCACTGGGAATGTAAATTTCGTGCCCTCAGGTCCCTGGGTTTTCACCACCCCATCATTACAATCAATTTCTGCCCTCATCTCTGTGAGCCAATCCATACCGAGAATGATTTCATAATGATGTAATGGGGTGACCAGCAGGTCAACAAGCACTACCCTGCTCCCCAGGTCTATTGAACAACCTCTACACATCTTGGTAGACTCTGAGAAAGTTCCCGTGGAGGTAAGGAGTCTCATCCCAACCATAGGACTAGTTTCCAACCCCAGTCGCTTGACTGTTACACACGATATAATAGAGATAGTGGGCCCGGTGTCCACTAAGAAGAAGACTGGTGTACCTTGAACATGTGTCGTGACTTCAAAAGCCAATGGTACTACAACTACTTTCTCGGATGCCTCGGGTGTGAGTGCACGCGAGCCTGTTAAGAACAGTTCGGCTACGGTACCATAAGCCGTTGAGGTGACCTAAATCGAGTCGCAAGCGACCGAAATGAGGGATGTGCAGGTGCTGACCGTAGAGGTGGAGCTACAATCATCTGAGGAAGCAGGCGGTTGATCCTCTGAGGCGGCAAGAAGTCGTTGTCCCTCATCTTGGAGAAACAATATGTATCGACGTGGGCCGATCTCTTGCAATAAGTGCACCATAAGTCTAGTCACCTCTTAGGGGTTGGTGGAGCTACAAGTCTAGGAGGCGAGTCTGCACGGGGCCTCTTACCGAGGAACGGCCTGCTCGACAAATCCGGTGGTGGGCAAGGATCCATAGGCACATGGGTGTGGGATAATCTATTCACATCCTGCTTAGCATGTAGAGACATGCCCACTAGCACAGCATAGGTGGAAATGTTAGCGCAATACATCTGCGAGCGTATCTCGAGCTACAGACCCTCAGAAAACTGCCTCATCGGCATCGACTGATCAGCTAAAATCAACGAAACATACCTAGCCAGCTCCATGAATCCATTCTCGTACTCCGCCACTGTCATCCCTCCCTAATGGAGGCGAAGAAACTCACTCTCCTTCTCATTCCAATACGTGAGGGGAAAGTACTTCTCATGGAAGCGCATCTCGAAAGCCTCCCACGACCATACATATCCGACAGCAATAGTCTGAAGGACGCTGTCTGTAACACCCTGAATTTTTTATCAACCTGGAGTTAGACGTCCTTAGGCAATAGGTCAACTATATCACTCTTAAAGCTCAATTCCAAAGCCAAAGAAATCATTTAGAACTAAATTCCTTAGAATTTTAACATGAATTAACTAGCGCTACACTAGATTACTTGCAAAAGTAGCACCAACCACTTTAAATAGGATCTGTATGACCCAAAACCTATAGAACTGTTAACGCTATGTTACCCTAAAATATAGAATCCAACTCTAAACCCAGTTGCTCTCGGGAACACTTGAAACTCCATATCGGACCTAGACTGCACGTCGAAAGTTCGATAGCGATAAACTTAGAAGATATTGATCGCGTAGTTAGACTTGACAAGCACCGTGAAAATCACGTCCAAACGATGCTCTGGGACGATTTCCTTGAGTCCGGAGTGAAAAGTGTGAGAAAATGAAGATTTTTAAGAAATTAAATATAATTTTAAGAAATCTGAGACGTGTCGCTTGCGCATTATTTCTAAGCGTTCTGACCGTTGAATTTTGACCCAAATTTATCCTCAGATCAGGATAGGTGGCCCTTACATGTCATAGCACTTGTGGCCCTGATCGAGTTTCGATGACCGCTGAACTGAAACTGGTCCGTCACAGTCGATTTGGAAACCCGACCGGACTGAAAACTTGACTCGATCAAGATCCAGCATTTATGAGCTTAAGTCCGATCGTATTTAGTAATAGGACCTCTAGAAATGCTCTGTTGGATCGGAACAAGGTTGATTTGGTTATAACCTAAGTATACCTTAGCCATAAGGCTATTTTCATCGATTTACAGCCTATATAAGAGGCTTAAAGCCCCTCTCTCATATCCCATATGAATTTCTTAAACCTAAGGGAGAAAGAAGAAAGAAAGAGGAGGAAAGAGAGAGAAACTAAGGGAGAGTGTGAGGATTGTTCTTGGCAGTTGTTCCTGCCATTCTTCATGCACATCTACTATATTTGGATCCTTATGCCAACGATTCTGGTGTCGTTCTTAGATAAGGAAACCTAACCCTAATCTGTTTTAGGGTTTTGATAGTTACAAGTAGCTAAATAACTGACTTACCTCCTGTTATAGGTCGTCATATCAACGTTGATGAAAGTTAGAGATTCCATCGACTTCTTTACCCTTCTACGGCATAAGGTGCGGACTTTAGACGTATAGGTTATGGTTTTTAAGGCTTTCAATGTCGGTTAATAATTTATAACTGACTAGGGTGCTATTACACATGCAAAATGCATCGTCTGTTTCGTTATACGTGTTCACATGAACTATGTAGAATATAGTGTATTCTATGCATATGTTGGAATGTTTGAATATGTTTGGAATTTGGATTTGTACTTAACATGTTTATTTGTCGTAATACATGTGCGACAACTCCTTAGCGAAAGGAATTTCCCAAAATCACGTCACGGTAAATATACGTTATATGTGACTAAGTGTGTAGCCCAAGTGTTTGTAGAAATATCTAAATGAATATGGAACCCGGATTCATGCATGTCATGATAATCCATTGTGGGTATATGTGCGTGGTATACGGGGCAACTCCCTAGTGAAAGGATTTGGCCTAATACATGTGTAGCCAACACAACATATGTATGATTTTATGTGTAGTCTAAGTGTTTGTAGAACTGACTGAATGAGCTAGTTGTTACCAAGTTATGCTTGTATGAGGGCTGAGATGTAAATCTTGGCTACCTTACTTATGTGTATGATTTCCTCCATGTACGTTTACATTATAATGTCTACTTTCTTTATGGAATGAATGTTTGTGAACTCATGTTTGTGTTGCACTTCACAACATGCTCATATGCTTGTAAGAATCGAACTATGTGTTCATTACTGCTTTAATTGTTTCATATGATTACTCGTGGAAATGGAATGTGTATGGTGCCATGTTATGGTCCAGGCAATCGGTAATAGGTTTGGAGTTTGTGGCTGAGATTCATTCGCCATGTAGGAAACGTTTGACGAACCTGAGTCGTACATTGCTGACAGCAGTGGTTAGACCACACGAAGTGCTTACGCATTTTATGTCGATCGATACGTTGTGCGCTCGTACTAGTCGAGCTCGTCAAGTAACCCGATTGACCGTTATATGTTCACCTTGTATTCATCATAACTGCTTGAACCTAGGGTACTGAACTTACCAGTGATATTCCCGTTAACCTTGGTACCTTGATCTGCTAAGACTCATGAGCCAGGCATGGTGGTATGGGACACCGTGGTTGAGCTGTCGGCCTAAGATGGGGCCACGAGCCTCCCCGTAGTGACCAGTGAGCAACCCAGACTCATGAGCCGAATATGGTGGTATGGGACACTGTATTCGAGCTATCGGCCTACACTGATAAGGTGATGGAAAGCGGTGCAACGAGTGCGTGTAACAGCCCTGACAGCCCTTTGTAGTGACCTCGAGCATATTCTGAATCTGCAGAGAGGCGACGAGCCTTCCCGTAGTAAACAGAGTATAAATTAGGCCTGTATTGATAAGTTGATGGGAGAGCGGTGCAACGAGTGCGTGTAACAGCCCTGACAGCCCTTTACAGTGACCTAGAACCGCATCATCGTATGAGATTATCTAGGACTGACGACCTTAGAATGGATCATTGTTTGGAAATAATATAAGGGAGGTACCTTAGTTTTCCAATACTGCTGTATGAAAAGGACTAATAACAACTTGGTAATCATATTCATATCACACTGCATGTGCCTGAAAGATGTGGAGCACTGAGGGACGAAAGAATGCTGCGAACGTAAGATGGTGTCGCATGAGGGAGTATGTTAGTGAGGGCATGCATCATTATTGCATCTCATTCTTGCATTAATTATAGTATTTAGGAGTGTTTGATTATATTGCTTTATCATTACTGCTTGACTGAATTGATAACATGTTAACTTATGCTTTATTATTCCACTGAGTTAGCTACTCACTCCCACATTACGTGACGGTGTTCTAGACACCCACCAGACCCTGTCTTAGATGCAGGTATTGGTGAGGCGCAGGAGGCTGTGCCTGACTACTATGATGATAAGGATGAGTTCTCATATATGCAGTTCTCTGATGGTTTCGCCTAGGCCATTCAGATTGACGAGACTACAGGGTTCACCATGCTAGTGGAACTATTCTTTTGACATTTTGATTTTTTTGTACTATGACATGTATATGGTAGCTCAGTGATGTATTCATACTCTGGAGACCGAACATGATCTTTGACTTCTATATGTTATATTCACTCGACAGTCTTCCGCTTACTTCTTATAAATTAATCTAGAGTATGAATTACTGTTTTGGTATAATCTCACTCATGATTAATGCACTAACACAGACAACATTCAATCATAAGCATTTATTTTGCATAAGTGATGTTTTGGAACTCGGGAGTTGGGTTTATACTCGACTCCTGATTTTTAGGATGTCACAGATGGTATCAGAGCATGATTTGGATTAAACCGGACCTGGGTTATGGTAACACGACGCACTCTAGCGCACTCTAAATTAGGAAGGGGGCGATAAAATCTAGAAACCATATTAGAATCCCAAGTTTCACCGACAGGTGAGACTATACAGTAATATAGTCTGTCACGTATCTTTGGTCGCGTGAAGCGACCTAAGTCGCTTCTAGGCCATCAATCGACGGGTTTGAGTCATTCCCTGAAGAATTTCAAACTTAGAAATGAATGTCATTAGGTTGTGGGTCAACCACAACACCTTACACTCAATCTCAAAGCCTAAAACCCCTTTTTATCCATTTCCTTCAAAATCTCACCCTCCACCACTTTATTCTTTATTTTTTTAAGCACATTCATAATACACACCAATCCTAGGGTATAAATGAGGAAGAACAATACCAAAATTAAAAATTACCATAAATAGTACATAAATATATAAAATGGGTTTTGACCCTTAACATTTTGGAATTTAACAAAATAAATGGGTTAGTTGGATAGATTAGCGTCTCCTACCTAAAAATCATATGCTGCACATCACATAAACTCATTTCAATTTACAAATTAGCCCCAAAAATGCCTCAAATGGAGTTGGGGGCCAAACGGAGCACTTACAGGAGGACCCAAGGTGGGACCCACATACATTTGGGGTCCAGGGGGCAGGGGGACCTCGCCCAAAGGGAGAGCCCTCGCCCATCTGTCCAGGGACCGGGGAGGCCCTCGTCGAGTCGGCGAGGCCTCGCCGATTACCGGGCTCAGCCGGGAAGGCCGGTCGGGCCGACGCCATGTGAGGTGTTGTATGGCCCCCTGGTATGTGGTGTTTCATTTTTAAACACTCCAAACACACCCCTCATTCACAAAGCACCCCTCCAAGCTCTCCTTTCTCCATAAAGTTTCTAATTTTTCATAGAAAATGTCCCTCCAATCACTCCTTCCATTTAGTGTACCACTATCGTCACCCATTCGAAAACTCCCTCCTACAGCTGCGGTCTCTCTCATTTCCCTTTTATTGAGCATTTACACTCTCTTTTGGGTCTCAAAATGGTGCAAACCTCAAATCCCATCTTCTCCTTCTTAGGAAATTGATTTCCTTCATCATTTTATGCTTTCAACTGGCCTCCACAGTTGCATACATCTCCCATCTCCTTCTTTTCACTTGTCTTAAGTTCCCAAACCCCTCTTTGTGGCTCATTTCCTCACAACTCAACAACCCATCAAACCCCATTCCTTTTATCCCTTTCTTCACTTCTTATGGCTCTATTTGAGTTATTACGGCCGTATTTTCAATTTCCACTTTTTTCTCTCTCATGGGAAAGAGAAAGGGTGTCGTGGATGAAGCCGGACCTAGTCGCCCCACTCATTTTAGGAGGCTGAGAGCCACCACCGCTAGTGCAGACGTTGACCTGGAGCTTCGGACTAAGCGGGAGCTTGATCCACGGGCTCCTCTTAAGAGGATTCTTCTGGCAGGACTGTCTCATGGCAAATTTCATGACTGTAGGGTCCTTTTTGAAGCTCAGATGGATGGGCGGCTATTTGGAGAGTACCTATTATTAGAGCGCCTGGAAGAGGCCCAGTGGGCTCCGCTATTTTAGGGCAAGTACCGTACAAATGTGGTCACTGTCCGAGTTTTCCATGCCCACATCCGAGATCCTACACTGGAGCCCTTGCAGTTCAAGATCCAATTTAGCAGAGATCGAGAGGCCACGATTGACGTTGGTTTAATATCGCGGCTTATGAATGTGCCCCTTGGCGTGGTACATGCAAGTGAGAAGAACCTAAAGAGTGCACGTGAAACGGATCATCGCACACGGTTCCTTTATGGTCTACTGGTTCAGTGGCAGCCCAACAATAGCCTTTTAGCGACCAATATGACTGACGACTTCCGTAAATACCAATATGTCAAGGCAACAATAAATGTGTGTGTAAGGTATTGTCCCTAGATTGGGTGTATCCCATGGTTTCTAGCACTATGGTTGGAATGTATGCAATTAACAGTAAATCCCAAGATTTTCCTTTCAAATTACACTTAGAAATTCTTCATCATGGGGTTTGGAAATCCCATCTCATACTTTTCAACACAAGGCACATTTTTCAAAGTCTATGTAATTGATTTTAATCCCGTCCCACCCTCCTACCAAATATGCCATTTCTGATCCTGAGGCAGAATTAGTAATAAAATATGCTTAATAAAACTTAATACCACTGGCCAAACAGGCCCTTAAAGTTTAGACCTAAAGTTGGTACTCTTAGATTTCAAAGGATTTGACAGTGTAGGAAATTCAATAAATTAATAACGTGAATAACGTGAACCCTAGGACTTTCTTAGCTAGTATGAGCATGTGTGTAGTGCTCAAGCATAGTCAAATTCAATTTCGGGCAACTCAAATTCCACTCAGGCAACTTTGACCCTGAGCGATAAAATAATTCCTTATATTAGAAATGATGTGAAATCATCTAGCGTATAAACATAGACTTTAGACTACAACTAGTGGATTACCGCTACTCATAAGTTAAGACTAGGCTACTGGTGATACTAAGGAATGTAGACGAGTGATTATGCAAGATAATTGAAAGATAGACTTAATTAGTAGGCTTAATTAGGTTAGAGTGAGATCTCACTCCTTTGTTAAATCCCCTACTACGTATAGCCTTCTTTAATGACTCTTAGGAACGTTGTTTGGAACGTTGCTTTGATTAGAAGCTATTCACGCTCAGAGAAAACTGATATATCCCTCGAATTGAACCTTAGGTCAAATCAATACACCCCTTAGAATTTCCTTCTCAAGGACTTATTACAGTCAAGAACACAGGGTGGAAGAACTATATATAAGCGAAGTATTTGTGGTTTGAATCGAATTCTCAGTCCTAGTAGTTACCAATGAACTCAATGCTCTAATCAAGCAGAAGATTGGGATCAACTAGGGTTAAGAATTGATGCAACAAATTTTCTGTCACATACTAGGCAAAAGGTCCATGTATCCGACTCAGACCCACTACACAACTTTCCTCTCATGTTGGGTCAACCACTTACAACCTCAAGTTTCTTACTTTGTCTTTGAGAAGTGTTGAGAATAAAGAACCAATAAAGAATTTTCCTTTTAGGCCCAAGAAATTTCTTAGATAAGCAACAAATAGTTAGGAATTAGATCTTGAACAACAGACCGTTCCGGGATACCTATTGTGCATATGCACTTAGAAAGATAGTTTGCTTCTTAACCTATCCTGTCCAGATTCCTTGGGTACTAAACTAGACATGATTAAAGAAGATAAGTTGGGACCGTGGTAAAAGTCCTTCTTTGGTAGGATTAGGTAGCTTGCCACAAACTCACACCCATCGCTGGAATCAACCACAACACTCATCATTTTTATCTCCTTTCTATCACCATAGGTACCAATGCTCTAGTACGCATCATCGATGAAGGGAAGACCAATGTATCGAGAGATCGTTCCCCATTTCATGTCAAGAATAGATCCTACATTACCCTCATTCCGACATACGGATCGAGACATAGATTCTTGAGCCTTGAGTGTAGAAATAATTGTTAAGGGGGGGTAGAACTTTATGAGCCCAATCTAGTTAGGTTAGCTAATACAACTGTTAGATTAGAGTATAGTAGCGAAAGCGTGGTTGGCCCCTTCCCCACTAGCCTAGGATCGAAGGTAATTGATTTAGGTTATACGTAATGTTAAGTCATTAAATAAGATCTCAATCTTCCTTAGAATATCAATAATGAAGTCTTTAAAGAGAAACAATTAGGGCTTAAGTGTTGAACCCATTCATATTAAATCATAGGCTTAACAATGGGATGAACGGAGGTCAGTATATCCATAAATCTACTCGTTAAATATGAACATAATAGAAGCCTTGGCCAACTCTATACGATTAGAAATCCTTTTAGGATGATCTATTAAGGTGCTTAATAATCCCTAACTTAGACATATATTCAGACGATGACTCTCCTAGATCAAGACCCAAAGTACAATCTTATAAATAGGAAATTTGAACCTTTTCGTGATGGGCATTCCCTAAGCTTTTAGAGTGATTGGACTACGGAATTATTGAAATGTACAAATGCGAAACATTCGCAGCTTGACCCAATTCCCAATCCTGGCAGACTACTAATGGACTCACTGCTTGACCGGGCAGCAGACTGGGATCCACCAGGATTAGGAAGGGATACGACATTGTCTACCCTAGTCAGGCGGACATCGACGTATCGGGATCAAGCCCACTACAACCGTCTCTCCGTATTGGTCGACCATTGAAAATGAATATCTTACTCTATATAGTTGGGAATTATTGTCAAGACTACAAATAGGTAAAGAAATAAATTGTAGCAAACCATCAAGGTGTAAGAAATGGATAAAGAAGTAAGTTTTTAAGGGGAGTAGACCAAGAGGAACCAGACTAATATAGATCGTATACACCCTACCACGTTTAGAAACTTGAAATCAACAAAACTTAGGCAAAAGAAATAATTAATCTTTCCTTATTACCCTTAGGCAATTTTGGGGATGAAATTTTATTTTAAGGGAGGTAGATTGTAACACCCCAGATTTTTTTCCAACCTGGAGTTAGACGTCCTTAGGCAATGGGTCAACCATATCACTCTTAAAGCTCAATTCCAAAGCCAAAGAAATCATTTAGAACTAAATTCCTTAGAAATTTAATGTGAATTAACTAGCGCTACACTAGATTACCTGCGAAAGTAGCACCAACCACTTTAAATACGATTTGTAAGACCCAAAACCTATAGAATTGTTAACGCTATATTACCCTAAAATCTAGAATCCAACTCTAAACCCAGTTGCTCTCGGGAACATTTTGAAACTCCATATTGGACCTGGACCGCACATCGAAAGTCCGATAGCGAAAAACTTAGAAGATATTGACCGCGTAGTAGGACTTGACAAGCACCATGAAAATCACGTCCAAATGATGCTCTGGGACGATTTCCTTGAGTCCGGAGTGAAGAGTGTGAGAAAATGAAGGTTTTTAAGAAATTAAATATAATTTTAAGAAATCTGAGACGTGTCGCTTGCACGTTATTTCTAAGAATTCTGACCATTAGATTTTGACCCAAATTTACCCTCAGATCAGGATAGGTGGCCCTTACATGTTATAGCACTTGTGGCCCTGATCGAGTTTCGGTGACCGCTGAACTGAAACTGGTCCACCACGTTCGATCTGGAAACCCGACTGGACTAAAAACTTAACTCGATCAAGATCCAACATTTATGAGCTTAAGTCCGACCGCATTTAGTAACAGGACCTCCAAAAATGCTCCGTTGGATCGAAACAAGGTCGATTTGGTTATAACCTAAGTATACCTTAGTCATAAGGCTATTTCCGTCGATTTACAGCCTATATAAGAGGCTTAAAGCCCCTCTCTCATATCCCATACGAATTTCCTAAACCTAAGGGAGAAAGAAGAAAGAAAGAGGAGGAAAGAGAGAGAGAAACTGAGGGAGAGTGTGAGGATTGTTCTTGGCAGCTGTTCCTGCCATTCTTCGTGCACATCTACCGTATTTGGATCCTTATGCCAACGATTCTAGCATCATTCTTAGGTAAGGAAACCTAACCCTAATCTTTTTTACGGTTTCGATAGTTGCAAGTAGCGAAATAGTTGACTTACCTCGTGTTATAGGTCGTCATATCAATGTTGACAAAGAACTAGAGATTCCTCGACTTCTTTACCCTTCTACGGCATAAGGTGCGGACTTTAGATGTATAGGTTATGGTTTTTAAGGCTTTTAAAGTCGATTAATGATTTATAACTGACTAGGGTGCTATTACACATGCAAAATGTGCCATTTATTTCGTTATACGTGTTCACATGAACTATGTAGAATATAGTATATTCTATGCATATATTGGAATGTTTGAATATGTTTGAAATTTGGATTTGTGCTTAACATGTTTATTTATCATGAATAAATGTCTAATATATGTATGACAACTCCTTAGCGAAAGGACTTGCCCAAAATCACGTCACAACAAATATACGTTATATGTGACTAAGTGTGTAGCCCAAGTGTTTGTAGAAATGTCCAAATGAATATGGAACCCGGATTCATGCATGCCATGATAATCCGTTGTGGGTATATGTACGTGGTATACGGGGCAACTCCCTAGTGAAAGGATTTGGCCTAATACATGTGTAACCAACACATCATATGTATGATTTTAAGTGTAGTCTAAGTGTTTGTAGAACTGACTGAATGAGCTAGTTGTTACCAAGTTATGCTTGTATGAGGGCTGAGATGTAAATCTTGGCTACCTTACTTATGTGTATGATTTCCTCCATGTAAGTTTACATTATGATGTCTTCTTTCTTTATGGAATGAATGTGTGTAAACTCATGTTTGTGTTGCACTTCACAACATGCTCATATGCTCATAAGAATCGAACTATGTGTTCATTATTGCTTTAACTGTTTCATAAGATTACTTGTGGAAACAGAATGTGTTTGGGGCCATGTTATAGTCGAGGCAATCAGTAACAGGTTTGGAGTTCGTGGCTGAGATTCATTCGCCATGTAGGACGCGTTTGATGAACCCGAGTCGTACGTTGGTCGACGGCAGTGGTTAGACCACACGAAGTGCTTACACATTTCATGTCGATCGATACGATGTGCGTACATTTTAGTCAAGCTCGTCAAGTAACCCGATTGACCGTTGTATGTTCACCTTGTATTCGTCATAACTGCTTGAACCTAGGGTACTGAACTTACCAGTGATATCCCCGTTAACTTGGTACCTTGATTCGCTAAGACTCATGAGCCAGGCATAGTGGTATGGGACACCGTGGTCGAGTGTCGGCCTACGCTGGGGTCACGAGCCTCACCGTAGTGACCAGTGAGCAACCCAGACTCGTGAGCCGAATATTGAGGTATGGGACACTGTATTCGAGCTGTCGGCCTACACTGATAAGGTGATGGAGGAGCGGTGCAACGAGTGTGTTTAAAAGCCCTGACAGCCCTTTGTAGTGACCTCGAGCATACTCTGAATCTGCGGAGAGGCGACAAGCCTTCCCGTTGTAAACAGATTATAAATTAGGCCTATATTGATAAGGTGATGGGAGAGCGGTAGAACGAGTGCGTGAAACAGCCTTAGCAGCCCTTTATAGTGACCTAGAACTGCATCATTACATGAGATTATCTAGGACTCACGAACATAAAATGGATCATTGTTTGGGAATGATACAAGGGAGGTACCTTAGTTTCTCAATACTGTTGTATGAAAAGGACTAATAACAACTCAGTAATCATGTTCATATCTCATTGCATGTGCCTGGAAGATGTGGAGCACTGTGGGACGAAAGCATGCCGCAAACGTAAGATGGTGTCACATGAGGGAGTATGTTGGCGTGGGCATGCATCATTATTGCATCTCATCCTTACATTAATTATAGTATTTAGGAGTGTTTGATTGTACTGTTTTATCATTACTACTGGGCTGAATTAATAACATGTTAACTTATGTTTTATTGTTCCACTGAGTTAGCTACTCACTCCCACATTACGGGACGGTGTTCTGGACACCCACCAGCCCCTGTCTTAGATGCAGGTATTGGCGAGGCGCAGGAGGCTATGCCTGACTACTACGATGATTAAGACGAGTTCTCATATATGCAGTTCTCTGATGGTTTTGCCTAGGCCATTCAGATTGACGGGACTACAGGGTTCACCATGCTAGTGGAACTATTCTTTTGACATTTTGATTTTTTTGTACTATGACATGTATATGGTAGCTCAGTGATGTATTCATACTTTAGAGACTGAACATGATCTTTGACTTCTATATTCTATATTCACCTGACAGTCTTCCGCTTGCATCTTATAAATTAATTTGGAGTATGAATTACTGTTTTGGTATAATCTCACTCATGATTAATGCACTAACACAGACAACATTCAATCATAAGAATTTATGTTGCATAAGTGATGTTTTGAAACTCGGGTGTTGAGTTGCGACTCGACCCCCGATTTTCAGGGCATTACACTATCCCATTAGAAGCTGGCCTCCTTCTCAAACATGTAGGTGACCAACTCCATCCGCTCTGCCTTAGTGCAGTGCATCAGCTTCATCATCTTAGAGATGCGGTCAAGACAATACCCAGCCTCCTCGGTTCTATGAGTACCCACAAAAGTAGGAGGTCGAAAGCACTGAAATCACTAAAAGAGGCCGCTAGAGCTCATATTGCCCGCAGGTTGTACAAGATGTGTAGGTGGAACCACACCCATGCTCTGGGCAAAGACCCCTGTAATGGTGGCCAAAAACTGTTGCTTCTACTGTTGTTGCTACTGCATCAAGAGCATCATCTGCTCCAACCTATCAGTAGGAGGAGTCGACTGAGGCACATGCAGCGTCAAAGTGGATGCACAGTTCTACTTAAGAACCACTGGTGCAACAAGTGTCGGCTCATTAGTGGAGCCAGTAGCCGGCTGAGAATCCGGCATAGTATCGTGAGTCGGGCCCGAACTGGGGTCCGTATGGCTATCGTTTAGGGGAGGTGCCCCGCCAATCGAATTGCCAAGAGTAAGACGTGTCGTACTCCGTGTGGCCTTAGGTGGCATTCTCTATATACAACATAGGGTGCAACCCAGGTCAGATTCAGCATACTCACAAACTCAACTACACAGCATTCACATACAGCTTAAAGAAACTTCAAGCATTTCATTTATCAAAATTGTCACAATACATAAGATGCAATATTACATGGATCATGACAGAAGATGCATGTGAGCTAACCTAAGAAAAGTTCCAAACACTAAAATATACTAACCACTCCACCACACTACTATGCCTATTAAGGCTATACATAGAAACAAGAAAGAAGCACACACAAAGTGAACTAAAAAGATGACTATATAAGCTACTAGTCATCATAATCTGGCAATGGTGGAGGTGCACCCTTATCTTCCAGACAACACAAGATAGCCTTCAAGGTGCGGGACACTTTGTTGAACTTTCATTTTATGAAGGCCTTGTTCTTTTCAAGTCCCTGTCACAGGGCAGCCTGGCCCTCCTCAAGTCGAGCCAAGCGGGCTTCTATAGCAGCCTGGTCACTGTCACGCACCTGCGTAGTAGGAGGAGAGACCTCATCAATGTGTTGGGCCTCCTCTTCCTCTTCCTGCTCTTCTTCTTCCTCTACCTCATTTCCTTCCTCCTCCTTTTCTTCTTCACTCCCCTCAGCCCCGTCGCTGCTTTCCTCTTCCTCAGACCTAACACGTCATTGTAACGGCCTAATCTTCATGTTGGTGAGTGTGGTGTCATTTATAAAGTGAATCGGCGCCAACTCATCGGGGCAAAGTCTGTAACCAAACTCGTGAGCCAGCTTGCATATGAGTCAGCCAAAGGAAAGTGTAGTAGACATCCTAGTAAAATGGGTGATCAAGATTATCTCATGTAGGATGAAGGTAGGTAGGCACATGTTGTCTCCCTGCCCAAAACGGTATAAGAAGTCTACCATCAAGTGCGTGCACTCAGTGCGATTGCTTCACCCGGGATACACATTGTATGTGAATATATGGTGGAGTAAGCGAAAATTAGGGGTCATCTTAATTGCTAGGAGGCAGCTGTCGTGGTTCCAGTGGACCAATCGGCCACAAAGAAATCACGTGTGGTGATCCCTTTCACGCGCACTCCTGAAATACTTCTCATCAGCATGCACCTCACCATGCCGTATCCCCATGACCCGAGCTATCAAACCAAAATCGATTTCTGCTTCCTGCCTTACCATGGGAATCTTGAACTGTAGAGGCTCCAGCGATGTGTCCTATATATGGGCGTAGAAAGCTCGGGTAGTGTCCACAGTTGTACGTGACTTGCCTTCAAATATGGGCCGCCATCCTGCGTCCGACAGGCGGTCCATCAACAAATAAAGCCCAAATAAGTTCTCATCCACATGTGCTTCGAACAGAACCCTACGGCCCTGATATCTACCATGTGTAAAGCCAGGCTGTAGAGCTCTCTTAATGGGAACATGGGGATTGAGCTCCCACTTCATCCTCAGCTCTTGTGCGGCACTCATACTTGGCTTTGTGCCCAACCTCTTCCTTGGACGGGTTCGGCAGCTAGGCCCAGCTTCATCCATAGGAGCTCTCTTCTTTCCCATGAGGGAAAGAAATGTGGAGAGAGATAAAATGGCAGCCACAAGCTCAAAAAAATCCATGGAAACCAAATAGCCTTAGGATAAAGGTGGATTTGTAGGTTTTTGGAAGATGAGACACAATGTTATTAACTTTGTGCCCAAATGTGTAAGGAATAGGGAAAATGGGAGTAGTAGAAGATAGTTTTTCATTTTCTTTTGAAGGGGATGAAGGAAAGGGAGTAGGTGGTGGAGGAAATGAAGAAGATGGTTGAATGGAGGGGGATTTGAGAGAGAAAGATAAGGTTTTGAGGGATTTGGAAAGCTTGGAGTGGTGTGAGGGAGAGAAATGAAGTATAAAAGGTTAATGAAAGGGGTCCCACATGATTTCGTGGGCCCCATAGCCATCTACACTCGCCAGCCTGCCCTGCTCAGCACGGCCCGACAGGCCCACTGTTCAAATTTGGGGATGTATCCTTGATTCGGGGATACCATCCCCGGTCGCTGGACAGTTTAGGGATGCCTCCTCAATTCAGAGATGATATCCCCTCCCCCCCCCCCCCCCCCCCCCCCCCACGAACACTGGATGTGTGCGGGACCCACCTCAAATCCCTCCGATTTGAGTTGTTTGGACCCCCAGGTCCGTTTAAAACATTTTCGGGTCCCATTAGGCATATATTCACACTTTTCCACTTCTTTGAGTCATCTAAACTTATTGATTGATGGTCTGGGGAAGGATTTAAGGCCATCTCACATGATCACCGAGGCCTATGGGCCCGGTTTCAACGGTCAATTTCGGTCACTTTCTTCAATTGGTGAAACTGGGCATCCTATAACTGTTTCTACATTTTATCACCCCCACCTAAGTCAAAATATGTCAGTGTGCATTGTGTTACCATAACCCCGGTCTAGTTTAATCCATAACATGATCTGATACCAACTTATAATGCCCTAAAATTCAGGAGTCGAGTAGGAGCTCAATTCCCGAGTTCCAATGCATCATGTATGCAACATAGCTAATGATGATTAAATTTTGTTTATATTAGCGCATTAAACATGAATGGGATTACATTAAATTAGCGTATCATACTCCGGAGATAATTAAATTATGCAAGCAAAAGACTCTGATAAATATATAAAGCATATGAGTGATTGTAAGTCCACAGAGTATAAATGTCGTCAGGTTAAATATTTACATGTAAAATTATAAAATATACAAAATAGTAAAGTGTAATTTCATCTAATCATATCCCTGTAGCCTCGGTGGTGCAACTCTAGATCTACATAGATCCACCAGAGAGGTGCATGTAGGAGAACTCCTCATCACTAGAAAAATTCAGCTCTGCCTCATAAGCATCGTCCTCATCTGCAGCTAAAACAGAGTCTGGTTGGTGTTTAAAGCACTGTCCCAAAACGTGGGAGTAAGTGATCAACTCAGTGGAGCTATAAGGTAAAGGTTAATATATTATCAATTCAATCAAGTAGTAATGATAAAGCAATAAAACAATCAGGTCCTGAGTACTCTTATTAATGCAAGGATGGTATGTAATGATGATGCATTCCCTCGCCTATGCTCCCTTTACGACATCATCTTATGATCACGACATGCACCCCATCCTCTGTGCACTTCCTTGCCAAAAAACTGTGTAATGCGATGCATGGTCGTGTTAGCCAAGTTATTATTTACACATATTCATACAGTAGGATTGGGAAGCTAAGGTACCTCCCTTTATATCATTTTCTCAACATTGATCCATCTAGGGTTGTCAATCCTAGTAGTCACATACGATAGGCAGTTTCCAAGTCACTACGGAGAGGCTCGTCACCTCAGCGCAGGACTGGTTTATACTCTAGTTCACTACGGAAAGGCTCTTCACCTCACGTAGACCTAGTGTATACTCGAGGTCACTAGGAGCTCGTCACCCGATCGTAGGCCGACAGCTCGAATACAGTGTCCCATACCACCGTATTCGGCTCACAAGTCTGGGTTGCTCACTGGACACTATAGGGAGGCTCATCACCCCAGCGTAGGTCGACAGTTCGACCACGATGACCCATACAACCATGCCCGGCTCAAGAGTCTTAGCGGATCATGGTATCAAGGTTAAACAGACTTTTCACTTGTAAATTGGTACCTTAGATTCAAATAGTAGCGTCCATACATGGTGAACATACATTAGGCCAATCGAGTTGCTTAACAAGCACGATTGGTATGAGCGTACGTCGAGTTGATCGACATAGAGCGCATAAGCACTCCGCGTAGCCTAAATATTGCCGACAATCAACATACGACTTGGATTCATCGGGCGTGTCTTTCGTGGCTAAACAGTTTCGTCACCAATCACAAACCATTACTGATTGCCTGAACTACATCATAGCCCCATTCACACTCCAAACAATAACATTTCACGGGTGATAGCCAAAGACAGCATGTGACAACCAAATCTAAATATAAATCTCAATTGAGCATTTCAATAAAATACACACTACACATGTTACCATACATAGGCATTTTATCCATAAATCATAAAGTAGTAAGATAGGTTACATGATGAAAACTATAACCATAGATAAGGGGATTGAGAATCCTATCTCAACACCCTCATTACATAGATCTAATCAAGCATCTTCTCATTCAGGTATTTTATCAAACACTTAGGCTACATATATCATATACATGTAATAAAGTAGTTATAATAAGTATTATAGTAAATACCTTTGTAAAAGGGTTCACCATACATACAACAATCATGTATTCTAAATCAATAAACATGGCAAGAATAAATCATAATTCTATACTCATTCAAACATTTCAACAAACACATGGAATGCATTAAAATCAACATAGTCTACATATATATGTAATATATGAAAAATAGTATCTACGCACATGTGACAGCAATCAAGTTAATTATAAATCATTACTGACATTGAAAGCCTTAAAAATAATAACCTAAACATTTATAGTCCACACCTTTCACCAGTAGACGTGTAACGAACTCAGTTTAAATACTAAGTCTTTGTCTACAGCACGACGGCAACCTATAGTATAAAATAGGTTAGCTACTTCAATACTTACTCTATTTGAATCCCTAAAATAGATTAAGGTTAGAATTTCTTACCCAAGAATGGAGTCAGAATCACCGGGATAGCGATACAGATAGACTGATTCGGCACGTGGAGTGATGGGATTGAATCCCAGGAACTCTCCCACTTTTTCTCTCTTTCTTCCTCTCTTTGCTCTCTTCTCTCTCATAGGGTTTTGTAAATTCCTATGTGAAGGGAGAGAGAGAGAGGGTTTAAGGGCCTTATATAGCCCCAAAACTGATGGGAATGGCCCCAGGGCCATGATATACTTAGGTTATAGCCATAAACTGGCCGTTTCGATCCAACGGGGCTGATTTGGAGACCCCTTTTCTGCATGTTGTCAGACTTAAGCCTGCTGACATTGGACCTATGTCAGGTTAAGATCTTGGCCCAATCGGATCAGTGGATCGGCCTCGGGGGACCAGTTTCAGCTCAATAGTCGACGATACTTGATCAGGGTCACAAGTGCACCGACCTATGTTGAAAATTTTTCCTGATCCGAGGATATAATTGGGTCAGATTCTGACGGTCTGAATCCTTATATTTTTCCTGCAAGCGAACGACTCAATTCACTTAAATTTTAATTCATTTCCTAAAGATATTCACGTTTCTCACACACTTCACTCCGTACTCAAGTTGTGCATTTCTGGATACCTTTAGTACTTGATTTCTGAGATGGTTGTCATGTCCAGTAAAGCAGTCATAACCATATGGCTTTGGAGTAATCAAACTTTCGACGCACAGTCCAGGTCCGATACAAAGTTTCATGACGCTCCCGAGAGCAGCTGGGTTTTGAGATGGATCCTAAGTTTTTAGGTAATGTAGTGTTTATGGTTCTACTCATTTTGGGTCTTACAGATCGTATTTAAAGTGAATAGCGCTAATTTCACAGATAATCCAGTTTTGCACTTAGGTAATCCACGTCTAATTTCTAAAGGATTTGGTCCTTAGTGATTTCTGCCTGAGGTGGTACTCAGGTCTATGTACGGATTTTTCCAAGACGTTACATTATGTCTGCTTCACTTCTCAAATTGAACCGACAAATGTAAATGAAGCGCTTGCCAATGAAAGTTAGATATTTGTTATGCAAGAAGAGTTAAATAAATTTGTTAGAAATGATGTTTGATACTTGGTTCCTAGACGTTCTGATAAACATGTAATTGGAACCAAATGGATCATTAAGAACAAATCTGATGAAATTGGGAATATTATATAAACAAGGCACGCCTAGTAATAGAAGGATACACTTAGATAAAAGGTATTGATTATGATGAAAGCTTTACACCAGTTGTGTGCCTTAAATCCATAAGATTATTTATTTCAATTGCTTATCATAAGAAATTCAAAATTTATCAAATGGATGTCAAAAGTGCATTTCTAAATAGAGACCTACATAAGGAAGTATATGTTGAGCAACCTAAGGATTTTGAGGACCTCAAACTATCAAGTCATGTTTACAGTCTTAATAAGGCACATTATGCTCTGAAACAAGTTCCCAAGGCATGGTACGAAAAACTGACTAAATTCTGACTTAGTCACAACTTTATCATGGGAAATGTTGATTGAACCTTATTCGTCAAGAAATATAATGATCCTATATGATAGTTCAAATTTATGTTGATGATATTATTTATGGATCTACATGCTCTAACTTGTCTATTGAGTTTGCAAATCTAATAAAATTTAAATTTAAAATGAGTATGGTTAGAGAATTAAATTACTTTCTTGGATTATAAGTAAAACAACATGAAGATGGTATATTCATCTTACAAACCAAGTAAGCCTTGAATCTTCTAAAGAGATTTGTGTTTGAAAAATAGGAAAAAGTTTAATACTCCTATGAGAACAACTCTCAAACTCTCTAAGGATGAATCAGGTAGAAGTATAGACTCCCATCTATATCGGAGTATGATTGGTAGTCTTCTATACTTAAATGCTAGTAACCTGATATTGCTTTTAGTGTTGGAATATATGCTAGATATCAATCTGATCTTAAGGAATCAGATCTAATCACTATAAAATGGATAATCAGTTATGTAGAAAGTACTAGAAACTTAGGTCTATAGTATCCACATGATACAATTGTACAAATTTCTAGATATACTGATGCAGATTGGGTAAGAAATATTGATGATAGAAAATCTACCAGTGGTGGATGTTTATACGTAGGGAACTATTTAGTTTCCTTGCTCGACAAGAATCAGAACTTTGTATCTCTCTCAACAGCTGAAGTTGAATATATCGCAACTAGTAATGCTTGCACCCAGCTGATATGGATGAAAAGAATGTTAGCTGATTATGGTATTGTGTAAGATACAATGACATTATACTGTAATAATGTAAGAGCAATTAATATTTTAAAAAAATCTTACCTAACATTCTCATATGAAACATATCGAATTCGATACCATTATATTCGAGAATTAGTTGAGGATAAGAGTATTGCATTATAAAATATTTAGACTGAGAAGCAACTTGCAGACATAATGACAAATCCGCTCAATAAGAATAGATTTTCTAAATTAAAGCATGATATTGGTTTGTGTATTTTTAATTAATTAATCATGTTATTTCTACATTTTTTTTAAATTATTATATGTTTATAATGTTTAAATGCATAAAATGTAAATAAAATTAAAATTTTAAATAAAAAAATTTTAAATTTGTGTCCTGCTCGACGAGTCGAGTACATCCCCGACTAGTCGACCTTTGATGGGTCAAGGACATGCTCGACTAGTCGAGGATTGCAGGTTTGCACAATAAAGGAGAAAAATTCACTTTTTTATTTCATTTCTCTCCTTCTCCTTCTACTAGCTGGTGCTTCTCTTGACGAACCCATTTTCCAATCTTTGTTGTAAGTGGTCTTTGTAAGGCTCGTATCCTATCTCGTACCGTTCCATAGACTTCCACAATCCTCCCCATCAAATTTCGACGACCTGTGACCTGTAATTGGCATTGCGCACAATCTTAAGTCGCATCCTATATATCTGAGTTGAATTGACCCGAGATTTGTATCATAACGACCACACCACTTTCACGGTTCCAACGTCGTGTCTTACGTACCTATGCGATACCCAAGCCAAGAGTTGTGGGCCCGCATTTATTTTGAAAAAATGCTAAGCGTTGCAAATTCCAAGAAGAGAATCTCTATAATCTATCAAATTAATCCTATTAATCAATTGAGTACAACACCCATCCCTCTTTCACCCAAGAGTCAACACAACCCATGCCTCTCATGTCACTCTCTTATACAACCCATACCACCCAACACTCATCACCCATCCCTTTTCATCCCATCACCACTCCTCCCTCTCTCATTTCTCACTCCATTCCAAGCAAATCCCAAGAGAGAAGATTCTCCAAGCTCTAAGGAGAGCTAGGAGAGCCTAGTGTGTGGCCCACTTCCTACCCCTAAACTCCCATCTCCACCCTTCAAACCACATCTTCCTACACTAAAGTTGAAACCAAGGAGCTAAGGAAGCCATAGAACTAAGAAGATTAGCAATCGGTGGGTGTTTATAGGATTAGATTGTGATTTTTGTGATGGACCAAGTGGGGTCTACCGATTGATGGTGTGGATCCTATTTGGGACCCCCTTTGATGTATGTTTTATAACTTAGGGGGGCTCATAGTGGCGGAGCCCTCCATCTCTTGATTCCTCTCTCTCTCTTTCTCTCTCTCTCTCTCTTGCAGTGGTGTGTGGCCCACATGATGTGTCTAGACATCCAAACCATCCGCCCATTTGGCTGCACATGTGGCAGCCACTATGATGTATTCCATCCAGGTCATTCGTCTGCTAGACGTCCAGGACGCCTGGATGGGAGTAGGGAAAACACAAATATCACCTTTTATCCTAAGCTGGTGGGCCACACGTGGGACTCACCTGATGTACCTGTCCCATCCACACCGTCCAATGGACTGGACGGTGGAAACCCACCTACTGCACGTCCATCCCCATCGTCCAACAGGTCTGGATGGTGGAGAAAACACAAATATCTGCTCGATCCAAAGCTCTGGTGGGCCACACATGTGGACCCAACTTGATTTTTTGCATGTGTGACTCAACCGTCCAGCAACAAGGATGGTGGTTCCCACATGGGGTACATGTTATATCCAAGCCGTCCGCCTGACGGGCCACACCATGATGTAAGTGCTTCATCCACACCATCTGTCATGCCCCAAACTCAGAAATCGGGCTCACAGAATTCTTGATTGCTAAATCTGATGCCGACAGCCTCCGTATTATCCCATTCTTTGCTCCCGATGCCCATATGCCAAATTATGTTCCTGGGATCCTACAAGGAGGATTTTTCAACGTATATTTATCTCGTAAGAAGCATAACCACAAGTTTACCCAAATCACAAAGGCAACATCATCATCACATATCCACTAATATAAACAGTTGAATATAGTGTTAAAATAGAAAATACACATATAAAAAATTAAAGCTATATAAGATAGTTGTACGCTCCAAGCCCAACGTTGCTGCTACCTAATGCCACTTACACGCATCTATCGTGCATAAGCTTATAGAAAACTTAGGGGGTGGTGTAAGCATGTGCTCAAGGTAAGTATCGAGTATGCAATATCAGAGCAATATGAAAACATGTTGGTAAGTCCATAAATACCATCAGCCTTATCCAGGGTATGTGATACAAAAACATAATAAACTAATACCATATACTGAGGAAGTAATGTGGATCAACTATATAATGTAGAGACATAGTAAGTTAAATATTATATACTGAGGATGTAATGCAATATGAAAATCCTGATGAGTTCACGAATACCA
Source organism: Magnolia kwangsiensis (assembly GCA_037074715.1). Classification (NCBI taxonomy): domain Eukaryota; kingdom Viridiplantae; phylum Streptophyta; class Magnoliopsida; order Magnoliales; family Magnoliaceae; genus Magnolia; species Magnolia kwangsiensis. The sequence goes on from CM073578.1 coordinate 53,406,543, forward strand.
TCAACCTTATCTACGCCATATAAATGAAGAAACATAGCAAATCAAAATGTTATATATCACAGATATAATGCAATATGCGGTGTGAATGAAATGACCATGCTGGAGTGTGAAGTCAGGATGATAGCACGTAGTATCGCAGGCTATGGGGTCAATCACAAGGGACTTCTATCCAAACCAATCCCATACCTAAATTTGGATAGTCAGACTCAATGTGGTAAACTCTTGATCTCAGGTTGGTCACGCGCCCCAACCAAAATCCTGGCCACTGCGAAGGTACACACGATGACTTGATTGCGCATCACCAACCCGAGTGGATAGTGAATGAATGAGTCAAATGCTGAGTACACAATTCCTACTCAGTAAGTCCACATATCAGTATAGCTCATCTCTGGGATATCACCGAGGTCTAGTACACTCCACAATGGTGTACCTCCCTAGCTGCACAACCAACAAGTGGAAAAGACCTCACTATTTGCCTAACCAGCAGTCTATTAATTCCTACCTTGCTCATAGATAGTGGACCCATTTACAAGTTGCTCATACTCAGCCTAGGTTATAACTCCCTCACTCAGGCGGATAAGGCCACATCCCTTCCCAACCGACCACGACACACTGGGAGACGCTGCCTACTGGATTCGGCACTCGACACTCATGTATCTACTCAGTCTAAATGTTGGAGTATCCTCCGGTACCAAGAGGATTCTGGGACTCTCACCCAAGGACATCCTATGTGCCCATAGTGCTAGAACTAAATATTTTTGATATCCCATCTGGCCATTTATGATGAACCTGTGGAGGTTATATCCTTGATATCGCTAGGGCGCTAAGCGATCATGTCACACAAATGTGAGGTGCATGAGTCATACCATCCAGTCATACGTCAAATCTATGCATACCGCGTGATCATGTGGGATAACTCCATCTCTTAAGGTGTCCCCTAAATAACTCAGCTCAACGGCAATGATGTGATCAATTACTCCTCATATAAAGCATACATATGATGCGCATGGGCATGGATCATGGAGCTATACTAAGTATGATATATGATGATGATGTACTCTCCTCATATCAAGGAAGGGCCTAGGCGGCCTACTCATATCAAGAATAGGCCTAACGAGGCCTAAGGGAAGATCATAATTTGGACCTTTAACTATCATTGCCCATTAATGTGGACATTCAACTAACATTGCTCCCAAGGAGTAGCCCACATAGAGTCAAACATATGGTGGACCCATGGCCTCACACAAGGGCCTCATACACAACATAATGGGCCTCACACAAAGGGCCTAATATACATCATGATGGGCCACAAATACATCACATGGGCCTTATCAAATGGGTCGCAAATACATCATATGGGCCGCAAATACGTTATGTTGGGCCTCATCAAATGGGACTATATATATCATATTGGCCTCACCAAATAGGCCACAAATACCTCATATGGGCCTCATCAAATAAGCCTCATACACATCATATTGGGCTCATCAAATGGGCCATAAATAATCATATTGGGCCTCACAATGGTCCATAAATACGTCATATTGGGCCTCAAAAAATGGGCCATAAAAATATCATATTGGGCCTCATCAATGGGCCATAAATACATCATATTGGGCCCTCTCAATGGGCCATAAAAACATCATATTAGGGTGGGCCCTGCACATTCCAAATGGGCCCCACTAGATGGACAGCTAAGATCAAACACGTACATCATGTGGGGGCCACGTGAATGGACAGTGTGAATACATAACACATCACAAGGTGGGCCTCATGTCTAAGGGTAAACGATAGGGATAAAGTAAATACATCATGGTGCATCCCATGGATGGACAATAGGGATAAAATAAATACATTATGGTGATCCCCACCACCGTCAAAGGTATGGACGGTGTGGATATATACATGCCATTAAGGTGGGCCCCACCCATCCAGAAATTAGATGGACGATGTGGAGGAATACATACATCACGGTCACCTCAGGCAGCACCATCTAGGGATAGACGATGTTGGTATAGAATATATATATTAAGATGGGCCCCACCTGTCCAGCAAACAGACGACGAGGATGTGACCCATACATCAAAGGTGGGTCCCACCGTCCAGCCATCTGGACAGTATGGATGACAAATACATCATGGATGGACCCACAAAACTTGCTGATGTTGCAAAGCAGATGAGGCTGCTCATCCAACAAATGGATGGTTGGATGTAACACATGCCTTATGTGGGGGTCATAGAACTTGCTGATGTCAGCTACAGCAGCAAGCTGCTGGTGGGACCCACAAAGCTTAACGACGTCACATATACAGTAGCTGTATAGTTGGTGGAGGTACTCTAGCCAATCCTCTTCCACTGTCTAATGATTGGACGGTGTGGATGAACAGATATCAAGGTGGGTCCACACGTCCTAAAAGGCTAGACGATGTGCATGTAACTCATACCTCATGATCTGACCCACCGTCCAGAGTTCTGGATGGTGTGGATTTATAGCACATACATCATGGTAGTCCCCACGTGGGACCTATGGACGGACAGCATGGTTGTGGGCCACACCTAGCTTCTCCTTTCTCCCTTAGAATGCTTGGACATTTCTCTTCTTTGGGTTGCTTGGAAAAATGGTAGGGGAGAGAGAGAGAGAGAGAGAGAGAGAGGTTGTAAGGGAGAGGGATGAGTGTGATGGGTGTACGTGACTTGAGAGTTGACTTTGGTTGAGAGAGGGATGGGTGAGTGGTGAATGTATACTTGATTGATTTATTTGAAAGACAGTAGAGATTCGTAATGCGCAATGTTTCTTTGAAATAAATGCAGACCCACATCTCTTGGCCTGGGTATGACATCGGTGCGCAAGACGCATCGTTGGAACTGTAAGACCCGTATCCTAGCTCGTACCATTCCGTAGGCTTCTACGGACCTCTTAGTCGAATTCTGACGACCTGTGATATGTTATCGGCAGTTACGCATGAACCTTACATCCTATCGATTTGAGTCAGATCAGCCCGAGACTTATATCATTATGACCGCACCGTCGCCGCAGTTTTGATGTCGTGTCTCGCACGTCGAGGCGATACCCGGGCTAGGTGATGTAAGACCGCATTCAGTTTAAGAAAATGCTACGCATTTGTAATCCCAAGAGAATCTCTACAACTTATCAAATCAATCAAGTACATGTCACATCACCCAAAAATAACCCAAAGTCAACTCTCTCTCCACCCATCCCTTTTCAGTACACCCATCACTCACCATCCCTCCTCCCATCACTTGTCTCCCATCATATCTCTCTCTATCTCTCATTCTCTCTCTCATTCTTCAAGCAACTCCAACATCCAAGAAAGCTTCCCAAGAGAGAGCTAGTGTGGCCCACCCTCATACCTCCCATCTCCACCATCCAAGTTTCATCTCAACCCTTAAAATGTGTCCATTGGAGCTTTAACATGCTTTGTCAGAAGAACAAAGAAGAGATCAAAGGTGGGTGTTTTTATAGGCCAAAATTTCATGGTTTTGATGATGGGCCAATTATGGCCTACCGATTGATGGTATGGATCTCACTTTGGACCCTAGGTGTGGCCGATGGCCCACCTTGATTCTCATGATCATTCCATGATGGGGCCATTCTCCATGGACCCCATCATGATGTTTATTTTCCTTACATGAAGAGAGGTCATCTAAACCTTCCATTTTGGTGGAGAAGGAATCTCCACCGTTGATCTTTGATTTGGTGGGCCCACATATATTGAGACCCACTTGATGTATGATCGAATGCAAGGGAGGGCTCATGGTGGCGGAGCCCTCCATCACATGTTGAAAGAGCCTAGCTATATGCCCTAAAGGGGGGGTGAATAGGGCAATGCCAAATAAAACTTAAAACAAGGAAATAATAAAAGAAATAAAGCACAATGCTGAATTAAAAGTAATCTCAATAACCTAGAATTAAGAGAATGATACTATATCAGTTCTAAGGACAACCTTACACCAAAAACCAAAGGTTTAAGGTAGGACAACCTTATTTCTAGAACGTCCTTTGTATCATAAACCAATGACAAATAAAAAGCAAGAAAACTAAAATAACTTGCAGAAATAAATCCTAAGTTATTACAAAATTTCCACACTTGCTTGAAATAAAATGATTACAACATTCATTCACAAATACAATCCACAAAACTGAATGAATAAAGGAATGAAAGAATAAAGCACATCCATAACACAATGATATATAGTGGTTCGCCTGTGTGTACATCAACTGTTATCCAACAGCCACACAGAATGCTACTCCACTCCTAATATCCTCACACTGGGGATATTAGTATGCACTATCAAAATAGGTTTCACAGGTTCACCTAAAACCTTCACAATTGTGTCTTTTTATCTCGGGCTTACACAATCCAAAAATCCACACAATCTGAGTTTTTTGGCTCTCCTCAGATAACCAAAACAATGAGATTTTTCTAGCAAATCTCAAATAAAACCAAAGAATGTAAATTACACAAATGTAAAATACCTGAATCTCCTTTTGAAGTAGCCCGGTAGAACCAATCGAAGTAGAAGTTCAATTCAATGTTCAAAGTCCAATACTCACTTTAAGAATGGTTTGAAGTCTAATTGATTTTAAATCAAAAGGGCTAGTTCTATTTGATTTTGAATCCAAGAAGAAGGAATATCAGAAATTTCCCTTTTCAAATAAGATTGGAATGTAGATCAAAATTAAATAATAAACAAGCTAGCAAAAGGAATATTAAATGAGCACAAAGTAGCTTAAAAACAAACACGAACTTATCTCAGAGTATAGCCTAAAGATTTCTTGAATTGAGTTGAATTGAATTGAAAAAACTCTAAAGTTCGTGCTCTATTTATAGCCTGAAAAATCCCATCTAAGACTAGTCTTAGGATCCTAGGACTGGTCGTAGCTTCAAAGATTTTTAAAGATTTTCACGGGATAAGGATTAGTTGTTCCACGACTGGTCCTGGGTAGCCTACGACCGGTCGTGGGCCGCCTACGATCGGTCGTGGGTCACCTACAACTGGTCGTAGGACCCCCAGATTAGTTGCTGAAGTTTGAGTCATAGGGCTAAGATAGGTCGAAGGACAAGTCGTACAGCTCACAGGACTGGTCGAAGGATGTCCAGGACTGGTCATAGGATAACCAGAAAAATTTGAAAATCTTTAACAACCTAGGACTGGTCCTGAAAAACTTAAGACTGGTCGTAGCAGAGTTAGGACTGATCTTAGAACAGCCCGAAAAAGCATATTAAAATATACAAATTATATATCCAGAATGACCTACAGTAAAGCCCATCCTAAGGTCAATCTAAGGTTAAACAAACCTTAAAAGTGAGATGGACATTGATAGTCTGTACACTCAGATGAACCTTAAGAGAAGCTTGAGAATTTATGAATCTTGTTGTAGGCCTTCTCGAGCTTGATCCTTTCTTGAGTTGACAAAGTCTTCTTCTATACTTGTACTTGTTTGAATCTTGAACATGCATACTTGGAGACTTCTATTCTTAAATTCTTCATCCATGACTAGAAACTTTCTTCATTTAAGTTCTTGTTTTGAAATACGATGTCTTGAAGCAATGAATAGTCTCAAACATGAAACACAAGATATACAAGACATAAATATAGGTTTTGGCACCACAAAATTTGACAACCAAAGGGATATGAAATCATAGCACTTACACATGCGTCCCTCTCTCTTTCTCTCTCTCTTTCCCTCTCTTTTTTTATTCTTATTGTGTGTGATGATGTAGTTGTGTGGCCAACTTGGATGAACCCCACCTTGACGTATGCTTATCCACACCATCGGCCCATTTGGTGGCCCACCTTAAATATGTGTGCGCCTAAACCGTCCAGCGTCCAGGGACGCTGGACGTGAAATGAAAATAAAAATATCATTTTGATTTAAAACTTGGGGTGGGCCACTCATGTAGGCCCCACCTTGATGTATAGATCTAATCCGCACCATCCATTCTAATCCCCATCTCATTTTACACGCTGATCTGAATTATGAGGTCAATTCGATTTTTCTGGCAGGCCATAGCTTAGAAAACATTAGTTTTTACCATTAAAATCCACTCTAATATTTCTATACACAAAACATATCGAATATTGGGCTTGATGGGTCTGTCTTGAGCCGTATGATGCAATGGCTAGAGTGGATTCACCTGATGCTGGCCCCATGTATGAAAAAGCCCAAAAATATAAGTTTTTCAAATATATATATATATATATATATATATATATATATATATATATATATATATATATATATATATATATATATATATATATATAACAGCAGTAGATGCTCTTACTGCTGAGCGCAATAGCATCCTGCTGCCGTGGATGCTGGAGGCAAGGACCATGGTCCCAGCCGTGGGCCTCACCATGATCTGTGTCGTCATCAACACCGTGCATTTGGGTGGGCCCCTTAGGGCAGTGGGCCACCCCCAAAATTAGCCATTTACAAGCTCAGGTGGCCCACATCACAGGAAAATAGTGGGGTTTAACGGCTGCCATTGAAACCCTGTTTGGGTTCATAGAAGTTTTGGATCATGATGAAATTTGTTTTCCTCTGCATCTGGGTCCGTGTGACCTTATTAACAGATTGGTGGTAGATAAACGTTATTGTGGGCCTCATGTGGGACCCATATGTGGAAGGATTAGATTAGCTGGTGTATCGCACACCAACCACATGGCTGCTGTTGACACAGCGGGTGTTGTGGAACCCACCTTGGTGACGTGTGCACCATGCACCCAGTGTGTGGGACCCTTTTTTATGTATGTGTTGCATCCACTCTGTCCATCCATTTGGCAAGCTCTTCTTAAGGCTTGAGGCAAAGAATGAGTCAAATTTAAAGTTTAAGTGGACCTCACCATTTAAAGTAGTGGATAAAGATGTCCACCGTTCAAAACTTCTTAAGGGCCATGGTAGTTCTGATCAAGTTGATGCTTTTACTTTCACTTCATCTGCCTCTATGTTAACTTCTGAATAGGTTAGATCTCAAAAATACATAAGGGTGGGCCTGATTGATATGCATGAAGCCCATTTGATTCAGCCCATTTGATTAGGCCGGTTGATATGACCCATTTAATGTATTTTGGGCCCATTTGATGAGGCTCGATGTATATTTTGGGCCCGTGGGTTGAGGCCCATTATGATGTATTAGGGCCCGTGGGTTGAGGCCCATTGTGATGTATTTGGGGCCCATGAGTTGAGGCCATTATGATGTATTAGGGCCTGTGGGTTAAGGCCCATTATAATGTATTCCCAACCCATATGATGAGGCCCATTGTGATGTACTTTCAACCTATTTGGCAAGGCCCATTATGATGTATTTAGGGCCCATGGGTTGAGGCCCATTATGTAGGACCCATGGGTTAAGGGCCATTGTGATGTATTCTCGGCCCATATGATGTATATTCGTACCATCCATCCCCAATAAATGAGGATCACCTTAGTGTATATATTCTATATCCACTGTCCGTCCAGTTCCCTAGATGGTGGACTCCACTTTGATGTATGTGTTTTATACTATCCATCCATCTGCCCGAGGAAGGTGGTAACCCACTTCATGTATATTTATGCCTTCCATCTATTTTTCTGGGGTGGGACCCATCTTAATATATGTATTGTATTTCAACACCGTCCATCTAGACGTGTTAAGGGGCCAGCTGCGATGTATATGTTTGGCCTGCACCATCTAGCTTGCTGGATGGTGGGCCCACCTACTATGTATACCCAGGCCCTACCATGTTATACGTATTTCATCTATGCCATCCACTTATGCGGCCCACCTTGATGTGTGTGTAGCAGGCACACTGACCACCTGTTGGGGCCCACTTTATGATGTGTTGTATATCTTAGCCGTCCAACAACTCATGCTGCTGTTAACCTTGCAGTTGTGGGTTAACCATGGGGCATGTGTTTCTTCATGACGTCCACCTATTTTGCCGTGTACAGCCCCACCATGATGTATTTTTTTCATCCACACCGTCCAGATTATGCTGGACGGTGTTGGATAACGTTTAGATTATGCTGATTTACAAAGACAATGTTTGGACAGTGCTAATCATCATTAGTGGGCCATGTGCCCCATGGGATGATAGTGTACAGTGATACATGTGTTACACCTACCACTATTGATATAATTTTTGGTGTGGTCCAAGTCCACTTGAGGCCCGTTTTGATGATTTTATGGCCCATGTAATGTGGCCCACTTGATATGTAAGGCCTAGTATTGAGGCCCATGGGCGAGGCTCATCCTGATGTATATTTGAGGCCCATGTGATAGGGCCCACTTGTTTGAATCTGAGGCCCATAGGTGAGGCCTAATGAGATGTATTTGAGGCCTAATGTGATATATTTGAGGCCCATTATGATGTATTTGAGGTCCATGTGATGCAGCCCATAGTGATGTGTATGTAACTCTTGTATGAGGCCCATTGCGATGTGTATTAGGCCTTTATGTGATGTCAAGGGCCCACTATATGTTTAACCCTATGTGGGCCACTCCTTGGGAGCAGTGTTGGTTAAATGTCCACATTGATGGGCAATGATGGTTGGATGTTCACATCGTGACCTTCCCTTAAGCCTTGTTAGGCCCATTCTCACTGATTACTGATTTCGATTATCGAGGGTCGAGGCCGATTATTGATTTTGATTATCGGGGTCGAGGCTGATTTCAATTGCCAATTACCAATTTCAATTATCGAGGGTCAAGGCCGATTCCGATTGCCGATTATCGAGTTTGATTATCGGGGTCAAGGATGATTCTAATTGCCTATTATCGATTTCGATTATCGAGGGTCGAGGCTAATTCATATTACCGATTACCGAGTTTGATTATTAGGGTCAAGGCTGATTCCGATTATCGATTATCAATTTTAATTATCGAGAGTTGAGGCCAATTCTGATTGCCAATTACTGATTCTAATTATCAAGGTCGAGGCCGATTCCGATTGCCAATTACTGATTTTGATTATCGGGGTCGAGGTCGATTCCGATTGCCGATTATCAATTTTGATTATCAAGGTTGAGGTCGATTTCGATTACCTATTACCAATTCCGATTATCGAGGGTGGAGACCTATATGATGTATATGTGGCCCGTATTTGAGGCCTTTTGTGATCTGTATACATCCTATGTTTGAGGCCCAATGTGATGTATATGTGGCCCGTATTTGAGGCACGTTGGGATGTGTATTCAGCCTATGTTTAAGGCCTAATGTGATGAATATGAGATCTATGTGATGAGGCTCATTGTGATGCATTTGAGGGCTAGGCAATGAAGCCCATTGTGATGTATATTAGGCCCATATGAGAGGCCCATCGTGATGTGTATTAAGCACTTGAGTAAGGCTCATGGTGTTGTATAGGCCATTCCTTAAGGCATTGTTGGTTAATTGTTCACATTGTAGAAGCCAATTGTTGATGTTGATTATTGATACCGATTATAAGTATGTGACGACATAATATCATGATACATACCCATACGCTTCATTTACAAGCTCATTATGAGATGTGGTTGACCACTACATATGTCATTGGCAAGGTTGTTATGAGACTTCCTGATAGGCAGAGATTGTCTCACATGAGCGCACGGTATGCGCAAAATTGATGCATGACTAGAATGTATAACTCATGCATCTTGCATTGTGTGTTGTGATTACTGTACGCCTTAGCGACATCAGGGCCGTAGCCTCCACAGGCATATCCTGGATGGCCAGATGGGACACCAAAAATCTATTACTAGCATCGGGATACCATAGATGACCATGGGTGAAAATCCCTAAACTCTCTTGGTACCAGAGGATGCCCTTACGTTGAGACTAAGTGGATATATATATATATTTATATATATATATATATATATATATATATATATATATATGTGAGCACATGAGAGCCGAATACCAAGAGTTCGTGTCTCCCATTGTGTTGTGGTTGGTTGGGAGAGGATGTGGCCTTACCCACCCGAGGGTAGGGGGCATTGCTAGGCTGATTTTGACCAACTTGTGAATGGATCCACTATCGATGTGCAAGGTAGATATTGGCTGACTATTAGCTAGGCGAATGGTGAGGTCTCTTCACTTGCATGGCCGCGCGTCAGTGGGCGGCGATTTGCACGTAGAATGTACTAGACCCCATTGATGATCCCAGAGAGGAACCGTACTGATATGTGGACTTATTAAGCAGGAGTTGCATACTCATTCATTTATTCACTGTCCACTCGGGCTAGTGGTGCAAAACCATTTGTTACGTGTACCTTCACATGGCAAGGATTTTGGTTAGGCACGCGACTAACCTAAGATCAGGAGTTTACCACATCGATTCTGACTATCCAAATTTAGGTATGGGACTGGTTTGAATAGAATTCTCTTGTGATGGACCCCATAGCCTATAAAATTATGTACAATCATCCCGACTTCACTTTAGCTTTGTCATTTCATTTGCACCGCATATTGCATTACATCCTCGACATCTGATACTTGACTGTTTATGGCATTTTATTGAATACTTGGCTTACTATGTCTTCGCATTGCATAGATGATTTACATTACTTCTTCGGTATTTACCTCATTATGATCTGCATTGCTTGCCTTGATGTCGTATGATTTATAATCTTGTCAGTATTTATACTTATCCCGATGATGTATGATTTATGGGCTTTATTGTATACTTAGCACTTACCTTACACACACTTTCACCACCCTTTAAGCTTTATATAAGCTTATGCACGATAGATGCGTGTAAGTGGCGTTAGGTTGCAGCAACATTGAGATTGGAGCATGTAGCTGTCTTCTAGAGCTTTAATTTTTGACACATGTATTTATCTTTCAGCATTGTATTCAAATGTTTATATTAGTGGATATGTGATATTATTGTTGCCTTTATAATTTCAGTATACTTGTGGTTATGCTTCTTATGATACAAATGTACGTTGAAAAATCCTCCTTGTAGGATCCCAGGATCGGAACCTGGCGTATAGATGCTGGGAGCTTAGAATGGGGTACTACGAAGGCTATAGGCACCGGATTCGACAATGGAGAATTTTGTGAGCCCAATTTCTGGATTTGGGGCATGATAGGAACCGCAACGACGGCGCGGTCGTTAGGGTACAAATTTCGAGTCAAGCCGACTCAGATCTATGGGATGCGACTTAGAGTTGTGTAATGCCCTGAAAATCGTTTGGTCGAACAGGATCCCAACTCTCAAGTTCCAATACATCACTTATGCAACATATATAATGATGATTAAATGTTTTCCTTATTAATGCATTAAACATGGTGGGATTATACCAAATCAGCATATCATACTCTAGAGACAGTTAAATTTTGTAAGGAGAAGACTATGATAAATACATATAAAGCATATAAGAGATTGTAAGTCCTCATAGTATGAACGTCACCAGGTTAAATAATTACATATATAATACCAAAATTCCCAAAATGATAAAGTGAAATGTCATCTAGTCCATATCCATGTGGCTCCGGTGGTGTAACTCCAGGTCTACGTAGACCCACAAGAGAGTTATAAATAGGAGAATTCCTCCTCATCATCATAGAAAGCAAGCTCCGTCTCATATGCCTCACCATCATCTGAAACTACAATAGAGTCTGGTTGGTGTTTTAAAACACCGTCCCAGAGTATGAGTGAGTAATCAACTCAGTAGAGCTATAAGGTAAATGTTAACATGTTATCAATTTAATTAAGAAGTAATGATAAGGCAGTACAACATTCATATCCTAAGTACTCTTGTTAATACAAGAATGAGATGTTATAATGATGTTTGCCCTCGTCAGCACTTCCTCTGTGACATCATCTCACAGTCGTGCATGCAACACTCCCGCTGTTCTCAACTCCAACGCCAAAGGTACATGCAATGCGGTGCATGTGCGTGATTAGCCAAGTTCTTAATTACATTTATTCATACAGTAGGTTTGGGAGCTAAGGTAACTCCCTTTATATCATTAACCCAAACATTAATCCATCTAGGGTCATCAATCCTAGCTAGTCACATACGATGGGCAGTTCCAGGTCGCTACGGAGAGGCTCATCACCTCAGCGCAGGCCTAGTTTATACTCGAGGTCACTACGAAAAGGCTCGTCACCTTAGCGTAGTCCTAGTGTATACTCGAGGTCACTATGAGAGGCTCGTCACCTGATCGTAGGCTGACAGCTTGAATACAGTGTCTCATACCACCATATTTTGCTCATAAGTTTGGTTTACTCAATGGACACTATGGGGAGGCTCATCATCCCAGCATAGGTCGACAGCCAGACCAAGGTGACTCATACCACCATGTCAGGATCATGAGTCTTAGAAAATCGTGGTACCAAGGTTAAACAGGCTTTTCACTGGTAAATGCTACCTTAGATTCAAGCAGTAGCGTCCATACATGGTGAATATATAATTGGGTCAATCAAGTTACTTAATAAGCTCGACTGGTACAAGCGTACATTAAGTTAATCGACATGGAGTGTGTAAGCATTCCGTGTGGCCTAACCACTGTCAACAAGCAGTGTACGACTCAGATTCATCGAACGTGTCTTGTGTCACAAAACGACCCTGGCCACTAGTTCAAGAATCATTACCGATTGCTTGGACTATGTAGTAGTCCCAATCATATTCAAACACAATAGGCATTCATAGGTGATAGTCAAACAATAAGTGATAAATAATTCAAATATAAATCTCATTCGAGCATTTTAACAAACACATAGTACACTTGTTGTCATAAAGAGGCATTTCATCCATAAAGCACATAGTGGTAAGATATGTTATATGAAGAAAACTGTAACTATAGATAAGGTAATTAAATCATATCTCAACACCCTCATTAAATACATTTCAACAAGCATTCTCTCATTCAGGAATTTTATTAAACACTTAGACTACACATATCAACATACATGTAATAAAGTAGTTATAACATATACTATAGAAAAGCCTTTCACAAGGGATTTGCCACACATACAACAACTATATATTCTCATCCAATATTCATGGCAAGCATAAATTTTAATTCCATATTCATTTAAGCATTTCAACAAACACATAGATTGCATTAAAATTAACGTAGTTCATATATATGTGCAATACAAGGAAAACATCGCAGCTAAGCACATGTGACGGTAATCAAGTCAGTCATAAATCATTAACTGACATTGAAAGCCTTAAAAATCATAACCTAAACATTTATAGTCTGCACCTTCCGTCGGTAGACTCATATCATACTCAGTTTGAACACTACGTCTTTGTCTACGACACGACAACAACCTATAACATGAAATAGGTTAGCTATTTCACCATTTACTCTATTTGGATACCTAACACAGATTAAGGTTAGGATTTTTTACCCAAGAACGGAGTCAAAATCACTGGTATAGTGATATAGATAGGATGATTCGACACGTGGAGTAGACGGATCGAATCCCAACAACGATCTCTCTCACTCTCTCTCCCTCTTCTCCTCACTCTTTCCTTCTCTTTTTCTCTCTTCTCTCTCATAGGGTTTAGAAATTTGTATGAAATGAGAGAGGGGTGGGTTTAGGTCCTTATATAGGCCCAGAACTGGTGTAAATAGCCCTAGGGTCATAGTATACTTAGGTTATAGCCAAAGAGTGGTTATTTCTATCCAACAGAGCTCATCTGGAGGCCCATTTCCAGCATACGGTCTGGGAAAAGTTCCTTGACATTATATCTAGGCACGGTAAAGATTTCGGTCCGATTGGATTTGTGGATCGATCATGGAGGACCTGTTTCAGTTCAATGGCTATCTTCACTCGATCAGGGCCACAAGTACACTAACCTATGTAGGGAACTTTCCCTGATCCGATGGCGTAGTTGATTCAGAATCTGACGGTCTGAAACCTTAAATTTGTCCTGTAAGCGAACTGCTCAATTCGCTTAAATTTGGGTTCATTTCCTAAAGATATTCATGTTTCTCACACACTTCGCTCCGGCCTCAAGTTGTGTGTTTTGGGATACTATTTGGACTTAATTTCCGAGATGGTTGTCAAGCCCAGTAAGGCTATCATAACTGTATAGTTTCGCAGTAATCAGACTTTCGATGCAGTGTTCAGGTCCGATATGGAGTTTCGTGATGCTCCCAAGAGAAACTGGGTTTTGAGATTGATCCTAGATTTCTAGGTAATGTAGCATTAACGATCCTATTAGTTTTGGATCTTATAGTTCATATAGAAAGTAGTTTAAGCTAATTTACCAACTAATTCAGCTTAGTACTTAAGTAATTTTCATCTAATTTTCACATAATTTGATCCTTAGGATTACCTGAGGTGATACTCGGGTCTTTGTATAGATTTTTCTAAGACATTTCAATCTACCCCCCTTAAAGAAAAATTTTATCCTCAAAATTAGTACCTTTTCGTACTCCTCGAGAATCTGAGGGTAGTTCTTGTGGACCACGGCTTCTGTTTCTCGAGTAGCCTCTTCCACAGTGTGATGCATTCACAGTACCTTCATAAGTGGAATCACTTTACTGCAGAGCACTTACTCTTTCCTATCTAGAATCCATGTCGGTCGCAGTATGTAAGTAGTATCCTCACTCAACTGTACACGCTCCCATTTGATAATGTGGGAAGGGTTAGGAATGTATTTCTTTAGCATCGATATATGAAATACATTGTGCACACCCGCGAGTGGTGTGGGTAAAGCGAGGCGGTATGCTACCACACCCACTTGATATAAAATCTGGAATGGGCCAATGAACCATGGCGTGAGTTTTCCCTTCTTGTCAAACCAAAGAATTCCCTTCATAGGGGAAACCTTAAGAAATACATAGTCCCCGACCTCAAACTCTAGCGGTTGTCGTCTCGTATCAGCGTAACTCTTTTGTCTGCTCTGTGCTGTCAAAAATCGACACCTGATAATGTCAATCTTCTTGGAGGTCGCCTGCACTAACTCTAGGCTAATTAAACTCTTCTTGTCAACCTTTTCCTAACAATGCGGTGCTCTACACGGACGCCCATATAGTGCCTCATAGGGAGCCATGCCAATACTCACCTGAAAGCTGTTGTTATAAGCGAACTCTGCATAAGGAAGATAGTCATCTCAACTGTCCTTGAAATTAATCACTCAAGCTCGTAACATGTCCTTTAACACCTGATTCACCCGTTCTGTCTGCCCATCCGTCTGTGGGTAGAACGAGGTATTAAACTTCAGTTTCACACCCATTGCTTCCTGGATACGAGTCCAGAAAATAGATGTGAATCGTGTGTCTCGGTCCGACACGATCTCCATAGGAACTCCATGCAGACGTACTATCTCCTTGATGTACAGCCTGACCAAATCGTCTCCTGAGTTTGAAACTCTAATAGGGAGAAAGTGAGACGATTTTGTCAACCGGTCCACAATCACCCAAATGGAGTCATGTCCCTTCCTCATCTTCGGTAACCCAGAAATGATGTCCATAGAGATGAAATCTCATTTCCATTCAGCTATGGGCATAGGCTGAAGTAAACCAGGAGGTCGACGATGTTCGACCTTGACTTGCTGGCACGTGAGACAACGGGACACATAATCTGCTATGTGGGCCTTCATGTTGTCCCACTAGTACGACCTCTTTATGTCTCGATACATCTTTGTACTACCAAGATGCATCGTCATCTTCAAATTGTGAGCGAATTTTAGAACTTCCTTCCTCAAGTCATGGAGATTTAGGACACATAGGCGGCCTCAATAATGTAAACCCCTATCCATACCAACTCTCCATTTCGAGTCTTCACTGTCACTCATGCTCTCTCATCCTTACCAACAGTTCATCACCTTTCTGAGCCGTAATAA
Source organism: Magnolia kwangsiensis (assembly GCA_037074715.1). Classification (NCBI taxonomy): domain Eukaryota; kingdom Viridiplantae; phylum Streptophyta; class Magnoliopsida; order Magnoliales; family Magnoliaceae; genus Magnolia; species Magnolia kwangsiensis. The sequence continues at coordinate 53,422,348 of CM073578.1, forward strand.
TCCTATCATCAATGAGTGGCTACACACGAACGTGTGTGATGCTCTCATACAACTTCTCTAGAGTAAGCTTTGGCTCAAAATCTCTCACAAATTCTACCATATTCCACTCCTCTATCATCAGCGGAGCTGCAAATGTTATTGTCTTCTTACGGATTAAGGCATCTGCTATAAGGTTAGCCTTACCAGGATGGTAGGAGCCTCGAACTTGAAGTCTTTCAAGGTTTCCATCCATCGCCACTGTCTCATATTCAAGTCCCTTTGTGTGAATATATATCTGAGGCTCTTGTGGTCGCAAAGGAGCTCGAACTTCTCTCCATATAGGTAATGTCTTCAGAGCTTCAATGCAAAGATGACAGTCGCTAACTCTAAGTCATGTGTAGGATAGTTTTCCTCATGTTTCCTCAATTGTCACGATGCATAGGCGATCACCCTGTCCTTTTGCATAAGGACACAACCCAAACCAACACAAGACATATCAGTGTATGTCATATACTTGACCCCTTGCTCTGATAATAGTAGTACAAGGGCGGACGTCAACTTGTCCTTCAATTCCTGAAAAACTGCTTCTGCCTTCTCATTCTAGGTAAATTTGGGATCCTTACAAGTGAGCTGATACAACGGTCTGGTTATCTTGAAAAAATCTCTAATGAATCGACGGTAGTAACCAGTAAGTCCCAGAAAACTCCTCAGCACTGTAACCGAACCGGACTGCTCCCACTCCTGAACTACTGCAACCTTGGCGAGGTCCACAGCTATTCCTTCCTTAGACACCACATGTCCCAGGAACTTGACATCTTCCTTCTAAAAGTCACACTTCTTGTACTGGGTAAACAACTAGTTCTTCTTGAGAGTATCAAAGACTGCTCGCAGGTGATCCTCATGATCTTCCTGACTCTTGGAGTATATCAAAATATCATCTATGAATACAATGGCAAATCGGTACAGATACGAATGAAATACCCGGTTCATAAGGTCCATGAACATGGCGGGTGCAGTTGTGAGTCTAAACAACATCATAAGGAACTCATGATGCCCAAAGTTGGTTCTAAACGCTGTCTTTTGCACGTCTTCATCCCTGACGCGTAACTGGTGATACCCTGACTGTAAGTTTGATCTTGGTGAAGTATTGTACCCCTTTCAACTGATCGAACAGATCATCTATCCTGGGAAAAGGATACTTGTTCTTCTCTATCACTTGGTTCAGCCTACGATAATCAATACACAATCGCACGGATCCATCCTTCTTCTTCACAAACAACATGGGTGCTCCCCAAGGGGATACACTCAGTCGTATGAAATCTGATTCCAACAGGCTATCAATCTGTCTCCTTAATTCCTCCATTTCACATGGAGGCATGCGATACGTGGGTAATGATATGGGTGTCGCACCAGGCATAAGGTCGATAGTAAAGTCGATCTCACACCAGGGAGGTAATTCAAGTATCGTCTAAAACATTTCCCAGAAGTCTTGGACCACAGGCGTGTTTCCAAGTGTCAGACCGTTATGATCCTTCAAAAAGGCAGCATAACAAAGAACCTGGAAGGGGCAACTGACCTGAACTAGGAAAGTGAAGGCTGTGTTTTCAGGCCCATGTGCTGTCACCAGTCGGGTCTCACAGTCAATCTCACCCTTCATTTTCGTAAGCCAATCCATGCTGAGCATGACTTCGAAATGGTATATCATGGTGACAATCAGGTCAATGTGTATCGTCCTTCTCCCTAAATCTATCGAGCAACCCTCACATAACTTAGTGGCATCTATAAAAGTTCCTGCTACTGCAATAACTCTCACCCCAACCATAGGGGTCGTATTTAGCCTTAAGTGCTTGACCGTAGAACATGATATCATCAAAATAGTGGACTCAGTGTCTACCAATAAGAAGACTGGTGTACCTTTGATGTGGGCAGTGACCTCGAAGGCTAAAGATACTGTAGCTGCTGACTCAGATGCTTTAGCTGTAAGCGCATGTACTTGCACCTACTGAGAACGGTTTGGTTATAGTGCCGTAGGCCGTTGAGGTGGCCTAAATCGAGGTGCGGGTGGCCTGTATGATGGCTGTGTAGGTGGTACAAAATGTAGAGGTGGAGCTAAGATAACCGGTGGCATCTGATGGTGAATCTTCTGAGGGGGTATAAAGCTATTGTCCCTCATCTTGGTGAAGCAGTAAGTGTCAGCATGGCCTGACCTCTTGCAGTAGGTGCACCATGTCAGGTCACCTTGGCTGTGTCAGTGGAACCATAAGCCGAGGAGGAGAATGTGTACGTGACCTCTTGTCGAGGAACGGCCAGTTCAACAAATCTGGTCGAGGCCTAAGAGCCATAAGTACACGTGTGTGAGATAGTCTATCCCTATCCTGCTCAACTCGTAGGGACATGCTCACTAACTCAGCATAGTTATTAATGCTAGTGCAACATATCTTTGAGCGTATCTCTGGTTGCAGACCCTTAGAAAATCACCGTATCTTCATCGGCTCATTGGCTAGGATCAAAGGAGCATATCTGGCCAGCTCTGTGAACCTATTCTCATACTCTACTAATATCATTCCTCCCTACCGGAGGTGAAGAAACTCTCCCTCCTCGTTACAGTAGGTGAGAGGGAAATGCTTCATATGGAAGTGCACCTCAAAAGCCTCCCACGACCACATGTAACTAGGAGCAACAGTCCTAAGGACGCTGTCCCATCAGAGACTAGCCTCCTTCTCAAACATGTAGGTTACTAACTCTACCTGCTCAGCCTCAGTGTTGTGCAGTGACTTCAGCATCTTAGAGATGCGGTCAAGCCAATACTCAGCCTCCTTAGGTCTATAAGTACTTAAAAATGTAAGAGGTCAGAAGCGCTGAAATTGCTCAAACAAGCCACTAGCACCCACGTTTCCACCAAGGTGCATAAGTGGTGCAGGTGGAGTCACGCTCATGTTCTAGGTAAGGGCCCCTGAAATGGTGGTCCATATCTACTGCTGTTGTTGCATAAGGAGCATCATCTGCTCCTACCTATCAGGAGGAGGAGCCTGATGCATATGGTGCATAGACGAGGATACATGGTTCTACTCGAGAACTGGTAGTGCAACAGGTGTTGGCCCATTTGTGGGGCCAGTGGTCGGCTGAAAATTTAACATAGTCTCGTGAGTCAGGCCTAAACTAGGGTCCATATGGCTATTGTTTAGGGGAGGTGTCCCATCAATCGAGTCACCAAGTGTAAGATGTGTCGTACTCCATGTGGCCTTAGGTGGCATTCCCTATACATAACATAGGGTGCAACCCGTATAAGATTTAGCATAAGAATACATACTCATCCAAGCATCATTTTCATTTCAAACCAAAGAAGCTTCATTCATTTCATTTACCTAAAATTGTCATAATACATGAGATGTAGTATTACATAGATCATGACTGAAAATGCATGTGAGATAATCTAAGCAAGGTTTCAAACACTAAAACATACCAACCACTCTACCATATTACTAAGCCTATCAAGGCTATAACATCGAAAATAGGAAAGCAAAGAAAACCCAAGGACGACTACAACATGGGACTAGTCGTCAGAATCTGGTGATGGAGGAGCACCCTTGTCCTGCACATAGCACAAGATATCCTTCAAAGTGCGAGACACCTTGAATTTTTATTTCATGAAAGCCCTATTCTCTTCAAGTTTGGCCCGGGTCTCACTGACCTCCTATCGCATGGCGACCTGGCCCTCCTCAAGCTAAGCCAAGTGGGCCTCTATAGTGGCCTAATCATGGCGGTGCCCATGTGTAGTAGGAGGAGGTCCCTCATCAGACTCTTGGGCCCCCTCTTCATCTTCTTGATCCCCCCTTCATCACCGCCCTCTTCTTCACTGCCTTCCTCACCACTCCCTTCTTCTTCGCCCCCACTTTCTTCCTTACCTTCACTTCCCTCAACACCTTCACTCTCTTCTTCCGTATCATCGTTGTGCTCCTTAAGTCGGGCTCGGCGTCGCCTAAGGTCAATGCTCATGTTGTCAAGTGTGTTTTCGCTGATAATGTGGATTGGGATTACGTCTTCCATATGAAGTCGAAAACAGTAGTGGTGGGAAATTTTACAAACTAATCAATCAAAAGGTAGCGAAGAGCTTTCCCTATCAGATCGCACAGTGTAGATTATTTGGGATAGGACAAGAGTAGGCAGGCATACTTTCTCTCCTTGCCTAACCCTGAACAAGAAATCCACCATGAATCTTGTGCATTTGGTGCGGTTACTCCACCTAGGATACATATTATACGTGCTTATGTGGTGGAGTAGGCGAAAATCGTTCATCATCTTGGATGAAGCGAGGCTATTTCCCTGCTTCCAATGCTCGAGTTGGCCACATAGGAAGTGTGTACAGAGTCTTTTTGCTCGCTCACTAGTGAGGTTCTTCTCACTAGCGTATACCACACCTCTTTCAACTCCTATAAAGCAGGTTATCTCATCCACACCAAAAATCACCTCCTACCTTCCCAAAGGGATAGTAAACTAGAGAGGCTTCAACAGCCGATTCCAAATGAGGGTGTACAAGGTGCGTATAGTGCCTTCACTTATATGTCCTAAGTACTCTTGTTAATGCAAGAATGAGATGCTATAATAATGTATGCCCTTGCATGCACTCCCTCTGCGACATCATCTCATGGTCGTGTATGCAACATTCTCGTTGTGCTCAACTCCATGCCAAAGGCACATGAAATGTGGTGTATGTGCGTGATTAGCCAAGTTCATAATTAGATTTAATCATACAGCAAGTTTGAGAAGCTAAAGTACCTCCCTTTATATTATTAAACCAAATATTGATCTATTTAGGGTCGTTAATCCTAGCTAGTTGAATACAATGGGCAGTTTCAGGTTGCTATGGAGTGGCTCGTCACCTCAGTGCAGGCCTAGTTTATACTCGAGGTCACTACGGAAAGGTTCATCACCTTAGCATAGTCCTAGTGTATACTTGGGGTCACTACGAGAGGCTCGTCACCTGATCGTAGGCCTACAGCTCGAATATAGTGTCACATCCACCGTATTCAGTTCACAAGTTTGGTTTGCTTAATGGACACTACGGGGAGACTCCTCACCCCAGTGTAGGTCGACAGCTCAACTATGGTATCCCATACCATCATGTCTAGCTCATGAGTCTTAGCGGATCGTGGTACCAAGGTTAAATGGACTTTTTACTAGTAAGTAGTACCTTAGATTTAAGCAGTAGCATCCATACATGATAAACATATAATTGGCCCAATCGAGTTACTTAAAAGATCGACTGGTACGAGTGTAAATTGAGTTAATCGACATGGAGTATGTAAGCATTCTGCGTGGCCTGACCACGGTCGACAAGCAGCGTACAACTCGAATTCATCGAACGTGTCTTGTGTGACGAAACGACCCCGGCCACTAATTAGGGAATCATAACCAATTGCCTGGACTACAAAGTAGTCCCAATCATATTCAAACAAAATAGGAATTCATAGGAGATAGTTAAACATAATGTGACAAACAATTCAAATATAAATCTCATTTGAGCATTTTAACAAACACATAATACACATGTTGTCATACAAAGGCATTCCATCCATAAAGCACGTAGTGGTAAGATAAGTTACATGAAGGAAAGTGTAACTATAGATAAGGTAATTGAGAATCATATCTCAACACCCTCATTAAATGCATTTCAACAAGCATTCTGTCATTCAGGAATTTTATCAAACATTTAGACTGCACATATCAACATACATATAATAAAGTAGTTATAACATATACTATAGCAAAGCCTTTCACAAGGGATTTGCCCACATACAACAACTGTATATTCTCGTCCAATAGTCAAGGCAAGCATAAATTTTAATTCCATATTCGTTCAAGCATTTCAACAAACACATGGAATGCATTAAAATTAACATAGTTCATATATATGTGCAATACATGGAAAACATCGCATCTAAGCACATGTGACAGTAATCAAGTCAGTCATAAATCATTAATTGACATTGAAAGCCTTGAAAACCATAACCTAAATGTTTATATTCTACACCTTCTGTCAGTAGACTCGTATTGTACGCAGTTTGAACACTACGTCTTTGTCTATGACACGACAGTAACCTATAGCATGAAATAGGTTGCCTATTTCACCATTTACTCTATTTGGATACCTAACACAGATAAGGGTTAGGATTTCTTACCCAAGAATGGTGTTAAAATCGCTACTATAGTGATGCAGGTGGGATGATTCGGCACGTAGAGTTGTGGGATTGAATCCAAGCAACGATCTCTCACTCACTCTCTCTCTCTTCTTCTCACTCTTTCCTTCTCTTTTTCTCTCTTCTCTCTCTTAGGGTTTAGAAATTAGTATGGAATGAGAGAGGGGTGGGTTAGGTCCTTATATAGGCCCAGAACTAGTGCAAATGGCCCCATGGCCATGGTATACTTAGGTTATAGCCAAAGAGTAGCTGTTTCCGTCCAATGGAGCTCATCTGGAGGCCCATTTCTTATATACGGTCTGAAAAAAGTTTCCTCACATTGGATCTAAGCTAGTTTAAGATTTTGATCTGATTGGATTTGTGGATGGACCGTGAAGGGCCTGTTTCAGTTCAATGGCTATCGTCACTCAATCAAGACCACAGGTACACTGACCTGTGTAGGGAAATTTTCCTGATCCGAGGGTGTAGTTGGGTCAGAATCTGACGGTCTGAAACCTTAAATTTGGCCTATAAGAGAATGGCTCAAGTCACTTAAATTTGGGTTCATTTCCTAAAGATATTCGTATTTTCCACACACTTTGCTCCGGCCTCAAGTTGTGCATTTCGGGATACTATTTGGACTTGATTTCTGAGATTGTTGTCAATCCCAATGAGGTGGTCATAATCGTATAGTTTCACAGTAATCAAACTTTCGACACGTGGTCTAGGTCCGATACGGAGTTTTGTGATGCTCCCAAGAGCAACTGGGTTTTAAGATTGATCCTAGGTTTTTAAGTAATGTAGCGTTGGCGATCCTATTAGTTTGTGTCTTGCAGTTTGTATAGAAAGTAGTTTAAGCTAATTTACCGACTAATTCAGCTTTGTACTTAAGTAATTTTCATCTAATTTCCACATAATTCGATCCTTAGCGATTTCTGCCTGAGGTGGTACTCAGGTCTTTGTATAGATTTTTTCTAGACGTTACATGTTGCACATAAATGCTGTCTACAGATCGCCGGTGGCTGAAATTCAACGGGGAGGATCACGGGAGTCTACGAAATAGTATGAACTAGGATACGGTCCTTACATTGTCCACTGTCTTGGACGGAGAGACACCCCTATGATGTAACTATTTTATCTAGACCGTCCAGGTCATGGATGGTGGGTCACGTACGTGTGGACCCACCTCTGATATATTCGTTTCATCCAAGCTGTCCAATGTTGGGAATCCACCTTGATTTATGTGTTTAATCCTGGACGTCTGTCCTGGACGGGCCTGGATAAAGGAAACCATAAATGCCAGCTTGATTCAAAACTTTGGTGGGCCACGTTGATGTGGACCCACCCTTATATATTGATTTTATCTTCAACATCTATCTGTTGATGGTGAGACAGAAGCAGTTTGGCCGGTGCTCTTCACACCAGCAATATAATTGTTGTATAATGTTAGCAAGTAGGTCCCCTTTGATGTATGTACCTCACCCACCGTCCAGATGGATGGTAGGGCCTGCATGTGATGTGTGTGGGGTCCACACCATCCAGATGGATAGGATGGTGGGACCCACCAGACATGCATTTTATATTCACCACCCATTTGTGTGGGCCCCTCTGCATGATGTATGTGTGGTATCCGCACCATCCAAACCTTGGAAGGTGGGACCAACCATAATGTATATGATGTATATCCACACCGTCTAGACCTTGGATGGTGGGGATTAGATTGACTGTGTACCTCACTCCAGCTACCTACCTGATGTACTGACGTCAGCAAGTTCTATAGGCCACCATGATGTATGTATTTCTCCATGTCATCCATCTATTTTACTAGGCGTGGACCAACCCCACACATGTTACACATGTGAGGGTGGGGCCCACCTTGATGACGTGTTGTATATTCACACTGTCCATCCTGGACGGTGCTATTTGGGGGCTACCTTTAATGAATGTATTGTACATCCACACCGTCCATCTGGACGGTGTGTTGAGTGGGGTGCGCATGATGTATGTGTTTCATTCCTGCTGTGTGGTGCACACCATGATCCATGTATTTTGCACCCACACTGTCCAATTAGTTGGATGTGCGGCCCACTGTGATGTATGTGTTGTATACACACCGTCCACCATGATGTGTGCATTGTCCATCCATGCTGTCCATGTTCATCTGGTGGGGCCCGTTTGGGAGGTGTGGGCTCACCATGTTGTACGTGTTTCATCGACCTCCACTTATGCAGCCCACCTTTTGATATGTTGTATATTCGCACTATCCATCCTCGTGGCCCCCATGTGATGAACGTGTTTGATCTAAGCTGCCCTAATAGTGAGGCCCATTGTAATGTATATTAGGCCCAAGTGATAAGGCCCATTGTGATGCATTTAAGGGCCAGGCGAGCAACCTATTGTGATTTATTTGAGGTCCTTATAATGAGACCCAATGTGATGTATGAGGCCCATATGATGAGGCCCAATGTAAGGTATATATGGCCCATTTGAAAAGGCCCATTATGATGTATATGGGGTCCATGAGTGAGGTTCAATGTGATGCATATGTGGCCCATGAGTGAGGCCCATCGTGATGTATATTAGGCCCTATGTGTGAGGACCATTATGTTGTGTATGGGGGCCCTTGTGTGAGGCCATGGGCCCACTATATGTTTGGCCCTATGAGGGCCACTCCTTGGGAGCAATGTTGGTTGAATGTCCACATTGATGGGCAATAATGGTTAAATGTCCACATTGTGACCTTCCTTTAAGCCACGTTAAACCCATTCTTGATATGAGTAAGCCGTCTAGGCCCATCCTTAATATGAGGAGAGTACATTATCATCATATAACATACTTAGTATAGCTCCTCTCATTTTGTGATATGACCACCATATGCCTTAACGACATCAGGGTCGTGGCCTCCACAGGTATGTCATGGATGGCCAAATGGGACACCAAAAATATTTAGTTCTAGCATACGGGTGCTATAGATATCCCTGGGTGAAAATTCCTAAACCCCGAGGATAAGGGACACCCCCATATCTAGATGAGTGGATATATATATGAGCGCATAAGGGTCGTATGCCAGTAGGCTACGTCTCCCACTATGTCATGGTCTATTGGGAGGTGGTGTGACCTTGCTCACCAGAGTGAGGGGACAATATCTAGGTTGAGTTTGACCAATGGGTCCGCTATTGACGAGTTGGGCCCGATATTAACAAGCAGATAGTGAGGTCTCTTCCACTTACCCAGTTGTGCTCTTGGATAGGGGCGGAAAGCTGATGTAGAGTGTACTAAACTCCGGTGATGATCCTAGAGATGTACGGTACTCATATGTGGACTTCTTGAGTAGGAGTTCCATACTGAGCATTTTACTCATTCATGCATTCATCACTATCCACTCAAGCTGGTGGTGTGCAACTAATTTATTGTGTACCTTCATAGTGGTTAGGGTTTTGGTTGGGGCGCGTGACTAACCTAAGATCATGAGTTTACCACATTGAGTCTGACTATCCAAATTTAGGTATGGGACTGGTTTGGATAGAAGTCCCTTGTGATGGACCCCATAGCCTGCGATACTACGTACTATCATTCCGACTTCACACTCCACCTTGGTCATTTCATTCACACCGCATATTGCATTACATCCATGGCATATGACATTTTGAGTTGTTGTGTTTCTGCATTTATATGGCCTAGATGAGGTTGATGGTATTCATCAACTCGTCATGATTTGCATATTACATTGTATCCTCAGTTTATGATATTGGCTTATTATGTTTTTGCATCGCATAGCTTGGATAAGGCTAATAGCATTTATGGACTTACCAGCATGTTTTCACATTACTTTGATATTGCATACTTGGCATTTACCTTACGCACACACTTTCACCACCCTCTAAGCTTTCTATAAGCTTATGCACGATAGATGCGTGCAGCTAGTCTTAGGTCGTGGCAACATTGAGCTTAGAGCATGCAGCTGTCTTCTGGAGCTTTGATTTTTGAAATATGTATTTCCCTTTCAGCATTGTATTCAACTGTTTACATTAGTGGATATGTGATAATGATGTTACCTTTGTGATTTGGGTAAACTTGTGGTTATGCTTATTATGAGTTAAATGTACATAGGAAAATCTTCCTTTTAGGATCCCGGGAACAGAATCCGGTGTATGAGCGTTGGGAGCTGAGAATTGGGTACTATAGAGGCTATCGGCACCAGATTCGGCGATCGGGAATTTTGTGAGCCCAGTTTTCGAGTTTGGGGCGTAACAGTCTTTTTTCATTTTCCTTCTAGATTTGTATATTTTAATTAATTAATCATATTGTTTATGCATTTTTTAATTATTATATTTTATAATGTTTAAATGCATAACATGTAAATAAAATTCAAATTTTAAATATATTTTTTTTCAAATTTGTGGCATGCTCGACAAGTCGAGTACATCCTCGACCAGTCAACCTTCAGCGGGTCGAGGAAATGCTCAACCAGTCAAGGATCGTGGGTTTGTACAATAAATGGGGAAAATTTACTCTCTTTTTTAATTTCATTTCCCACCTTCTTCTTCGACTAGCTAGTGTTCTCTCAATGAACCCATCTCCCAATCTTCATTATAAGTGATTATTTTTCAATTTCCTTCTAGATTCGGGTAGATCTTTGCTAGTCTTTCTTGTATAAAATCTGATTTAGACTCAACCCATCTACTTTCTTTAATCTTCTCTTGTGCAACCATTAAATGGAGTATCGTACTAAACATAAGGCTACGCAAAAATCTCGTGGTAGCTCATCAGTTAGGCCGACTTCATCTAATGTGAGAGCCCTAAGGGGCCCCGAAGAAGATTCAGAGCAAGTTAGGGATTTCTGCACTAGAGAGATTATAATAGAAAGGATTGTGAATGTTAATCACATTGCACCATTTCAGCTTATGCCTCTCCTTACCAATATCGGTTGGGAAAATATTCTTGGTTGGGGCGGAACGGCTTACCGTTCCATTGTGCAAGCCATGTATGCATTTATAAGTGAAATGTCCTTAGAAAATATTTCTTTTACAATTAATTTTAGAGAATGGCCAGTCACTATAGATCACCACTTGATTTCATCTTTGATTGAAATAGCCGTCGCTAATGATGGCATTCTCATTGTCAATCTTACCGATAAAATGACTCATACTGAGCGACGGGCGATCACTAGTAGACTATGTCGCTTTAACGTTGAATGGAAATCTGGTAATGCTCTCTGTGTTAACCAAATGCTTCTCAAATATCACATCCTGCATCAAATTTTTACGTCCAACGTTTATCCAAGATTTGGGAATAAGTCTGAGCTTACCTCCTTCATGACTCATGTCCTTCATTCTGTAATAACTGGTATTCCAATATATCTTTCTTCTTTAATGTGTTATTTGATCATTAAATTTCGTACTCATCTTGGTCATGTTTCAATTCATTTCGCCTATCTCATGACTTGCATTACTCTTCATTGCAATGACATCATAACTTTAACCAAAGCACGGGAGTCGGAATTACCTTTTAATAATACAAATTTGAACAAAATAAATCTGGAATTTCTTCCTGGCCAGCAAGATCAAGAAAGGAGGAAGCACATGTACCAAAGGACACATCGATGGAAGATATATTTGTTGAGCTTGATGAGTTGGATGATCCAGCTGATCCAGACTTTCAACCTTCTCATGTTGATGATCATCTCAAATCCTTGGAGGAGAAAGTTGAAGGTCTCTTAAGACAATCTGGCACAAAATCAAAACTCTTCAATGAAATACATGCGAAAGTACTTTCATCCCATCGCCAGGACTTTACACTAGATTAATCCTTCTGTGAATACTCCTTCTTACTCTGGATTCAACTAAGTTTATTTAAGTTTTTAAATTATTGCTTTGTAAAACTTATACTTTGTGTGTTTGCTTGATGACATTTTCTTATACTCTCCTAATATCCTTGAATGCTTATTTCCCTTAACTTGACATTTTCATATGCTTATCGCCTAATATATTCATATCTTTATATCTTCTTCTACTTTCATTGATATGGTTATTTGAATGTTTTATTTTCTTGATAGTAAATTATTCTTTCCCTTGTAAAATTATGACAAAAAGGGGGAGAGGGTTAGTTATTACTTATTACGCTCAAATTTGAAAATTTATTGGAACTGAATCTGGTTCTTAGATGAGTCAATGTCATGCCCCAAACCCGAAAACCAGGCTCATAAATTCCCAATAGCAGAATCCGGCGCCGATAACTTCCGTAGTACCCCATTCTCGGCTCCCGGCACCCCTATACCAGGTTCCGATCCTAGGATCCCACAAGGAAGTTTTTTAACATGAATTTGTTTCATAATAAGGATAACCATAAGCATAACCCACAAATAACAACCAACAACATCATCATAAATCTACTATGATAAAAAACTTTGAGTACAATGCATAAGGGAAATACAATTTCAATAATCAAAAGCTCCAGAAGTCAGCTATACACTCCAAGATTAATACTATTGTAGTGTCCAAGTGTCACCTACACGCAATGGTCATGCATAAGATTATAGAAAGCTTAGAGGGTGGTGAAAGTGTGTGCACAATATAAGCATGCTCATAATACAATATCGGAGTAATGCGGAATATACTAGTAAGTCCATGAATGCAATCAGTCATACCAAGGCTATACGATACAAGGCATGAATGCTATCGACTATATTAAGGCCATGCGATGTAAGACATGAATGATGTCAGCCATACCAAGGCCATGCGATTCGAGATGCAACTCAAGCATACTAATCCTCATCTAAATCCACATATCAATGCATCTCATCACTGGATCATCAAATATCAGTACAGTTCTTACTCTAGATAATCACTGGGGCCTAGTACACTCTCAATGGCACTACCCCTTTCCCAGGCGCGCAGTCCAAGTGAACGTAAGAAACCTCACTATCCACCTAGCTAATAGTCTGCCAATACTTATCTGGTACATCACTAGTAGACCCATTTACAAGCTGCTCAGACTCAACCTAGCAATTGCCCCTACCCTTAGGCGGGTAAGGCCACACCCCCTTCCAACTGAACATGACACAGTAAGAGACGCAGTCTCTTGGTATTCGACCCTCATGCGCTCATGTATCCACTCAATCTCGATGTTAGAGTCATCCTCTAGTACCATTGGGTTTAAAAATTTACACCTAGGGACATCTATGGCGACTCGATGATAGTAACAGTATTTCTGGTGTCCAATCCTGCCATCCATATTATACCTATGGAGGCTATCGCCCTGATGTCACAAGGCGTGTAAAAATCATATAACATAAATGTGAGATGTATGAATCAAACTATCGAGTCATGCAGCAATCCTGCGCGTACTGCGCGCTCATGTAGGGCAACTCCGCCTATCAAGGAGTCCTATAATAATCCGTCCAATGGCATGTGCAATGATCAATCACTCCTCATATCAAGCATACATATGATGCGCATGGGCATGGATCGTGAAGCTATACTAAGCATGTTATATGATGATGATGTACTCTCCTAACATCAAGGATGGGCCTAGATGGCCTACTCATATCAAGAATGGGCCTAATAATCATGGGGGCCCAATGGTTTGGGTTAGCCCACTAAGGGGAGGTGAGAATAGGCTTAACAATGAGCCCTAAGGAGAGTTACATGTGGACATTTAACCATCATTTCCCTTATAATGTGGACATCAAACCATCATTACTCCCAAGGCATGGTCCATCATAAATATTATTACATACATCATGGTGGAATCATACATCACATTGGTCCTCATATACATCGCTTTGGGCCTCACACAAGGGCCTCACATATATCGTAATGGGCCTCACTCATGGGCTTCACATGTATCACATTGGGCCTTATACAAGGGCCTCATATACATCGCATTAGGCCATATCCCATGGGCCTCGAATACATCACAATAAGCCACGTCCCATGAGCCTCGAATACATCACAATGGGACACATTCATGGGCCTCGAATACATTACATCGGGCCTCACTCATGGGCCTCACATACATCATACTGGGCCTCACTCATGGGCCTCATATACATCACATCGGGCCTCATCATATGGGCCTTATATACATCACATCGGGCCTCACTCATGGGTCATATATACATCAAGTGGGCCACATCACATGGACCTCATATACATCAAGCAGGACCCACCATCCTAACTGGACTATCTGCACCATTCATCTATTTTTAGAGGTCATTTTAGAGTATTACCTAAAAAAATGGTTCATATCAAAAGATCATCTGGACCATACCAAAAATAGCAGTGGAGATAATGATTTTCACTGTTAAACAATTCATAGGGCCCACTATAAATTTTATTCCCATCCAATCTATTCATATGGTCATAAAGACTTGAATTAAGAGGAAAACAAATTTCATATTGATTCAGAACTCCTGTGACCCCAAATGGGTTCAGCGGTAGACGTTCAATCTTCCATTGATTTTTACAGTGTGGTCCACCTGATAGATCTGTCTTATTTCATGTCTCAAGCCTAGGACGAGCTCACAGGGTGGATGGACGGTTAGATATAACACAAGCCTCATGATCAAGACCACTGATCTTGCTAATAGGGCCCACACAGATGGATGTCGTGGATGAAATAGATAGACGGCATGGAATGAAATACATAAATTATGAGGGACCCATAGAACTTACTAACGTTAATATAATAGCTATATAGCTATTGTAAACATACACCAGCTAACTCGTTACCAGTAAGGTGGGCCCCACCCCACACGTGCAACATGTGTGGGTGGGTCGCACCTTTTAGACGAATGGTGTAGATAAAACACTACATCACGATAGGCCCTGTACAGCACCGTCCAGATGGACGGTGTGAATATAGAATGCATACATCAAGGTGGGCCCCACCTCCACACGTGCAACACGTGTGGAGTGAGTCCCATGTCCTGGATGGATGATTGGGATATAACGTAGACCTCATGATGGGGCCGCAGAACTTGCTGATGTCAAAGCAGCAGCTGTAGCTGCTGGCCATCGAGTAGATGGATAGCCCAGATACAAAAACATACATTAAGGTGGGTCCACACGTGTGGGACCCACTAGCTTTGGATGAAGCTGATACTTGTATTTTCACTTCATCTAGACGTCTAGCGGACCGACAATCTAGATGGAAGGCGTCATCAAGGTGGGACCACTTCTGGCCAGGGATGGATGGCATGGACACAATACACGCATCAGGTGGGTCCACACGTGTAGGCCATCCCTCTCCTCTCAAGTTGAGATAAGGTTGCCCGGCATGGATATAGAATACACACATCACGTGGAGTCCACAACACATGGGAAAGAGAGAGAGAGATAGAGAGAGAGAGAGATCGATGGAGATGGGAGGAACACCACCACTATGAGCTCCTCCATGCATATGCATATATCGAGATGAGTCTCACCATATGTGGGCCCTCAAATAGAGATTAATGATGAAAATCTTAAGATCACCCACCGATTCCACTTCTTCTTTAGCTCCTTAGGCTCCTTAGCTCCTAAGCTTCTTCTTTAAGGGTGGATGATGAAGATTGAAGGGTTGGATGGCGAGATGTGGGGGTAGGAAGTGGGCCATGATGTTTTCTCTCCTTATAGCTTTTCTCTCATGGAAGCTTAGGAAATGGTGGAGAGAATGAGAGAGGAGTGGTGTTGTGTAAGAAGGATGAGATGAGAGGGATGGGTGGTGTAAGACAGAATTAACTTGTAGGGGGTCAGGTGGCATGCCGTATGGGTTGCTTGTCTTTATTGGGAAGAAAGGGATGGAAGAGGCATGGGTTATGTACTTGACTAGTACTTGATTGATTAATGTGAAAGGTTGTAGAGATTCTCTTAGAATTCACAATGCGAGGCGTTTCCTCAAAATATATGCGGGCCTACAACTCCTGGCCTGGGTATAGCATTGGTGCGTAGGACGTGGCGTTAGACCCTCGGTGATGGCGCGGTTGCTAGGGTACAAGTTTCGAGTCGAGCCGACTCAGATCTACGGGATGCGATTTAGGGTCACGTGAAAACACTGTTTACAGATTGCAAGTTGTCGGAATTCAATGGGGAGGATCACGAGAGTTTACGAAACAGTACGGTCTAAGATATGGGTATTACAGTCGAAGACTGTCTTAGACAAGTCGAATCAACAACTTCTTTGCCTATAAATTAAAGCTTTCTCTCAATCTGTAGATATAATTCAAGTCTATCAAATTCTTCTACAAGAGAGAGAGAGAAGCCCCTTTTATATTCAAGTTATTGCATGGTATCTATAAAATATTATTAATAGCTTTTTACTAAATTTTTTGATCTCTTATTCTACCAATTTTATTTTATAAAGAGAGTAAATACTCTTCTTTTTGTGATCTTAAAGGAATTCAAATAAGTAGTTATTGGTTTAAATCTATTTAAAATCAATCTAGAACCTTGAACCCTTGTCTATATGTCTGAACATTGAACGATCTATATTCAAAAAAAGTGGTTCTACGGCTACATCGACAGATACGTCTTCAAAGGTGACGATAAGTATATAATTCTTTTGTAGTTTGGTTTTATTGAGATAGCCAGAAAATCTCATTGTTGGTTTTCCTGAGATAGCTAAAAAATCTCAGTGAGGGGTTTTTTGTTTGTGATAGCCTACTAAAATCACAATTGTATCAGGTGTTAAGGTGTTCATGTGAAAACCTTATTTATGGTGAAAGCCAACATCATGTGGATAGTGATTATTGGGAGTGGAGTAGGTGTGGTTGTTTGAGAACAGTTGTTGACACACCAAACCACTATAATTCTTGGTATTGTGGTGAATGCCTTTATTATTTATGTGGTGAATGATTGTAATCTCTTTAAGTTAAAGTGGTGAATGCTTGTAATAGTTTAGCTTTTATTTACTCTTGCTTGGGTTGAAATTTTAATTCTTACAAGTTTCGTGAAATAAGGTTGTCCTACATAAACTTGTCTGGGTGAAGATTATCGTACGAATCAGTTTAAATCAATGTTTCAATACTAGTGCAATTGAGACCTCTGATTTATTTACTATTTCTGCACTTTATTTGATTATTTATCATAGTCCTATTCACCCCTCCTCTAAGACTGTTTAAGCTCTCCTTTTCAAAGTTCCTTTCTCCCTAACTGCTGGTTGTTACTCAATTCTTTGGATAGATGATGCAAACACTCCCAAGGATGTTTTGATATCCTAGAATGCTTATAATGTATTTTGGTTAAATTGCTCTTAATTTTGAATGAATTTCTGAACCGTATCATGTTGGTTTCTTTTCTAATTTAATGAATTGAAATTTGATGGAAAAGGTCATTGAGGATTTCTCTCTGTATTGCCTGTTTAGCCATTCTTCCAACTGAAGTTTGGATGGTTCCTCCAACTAAGATTATATGTGTTTGAGATGAAGGCGCTGAATGGCCTTTAATATTTTTTCACCACATTAGATTGCTCATGAGCAACTCTTAGAATGTAAGAATTCTAGAAAATTCTTACGTTAAGTGTATGTTACTAGCACAAATACTACAAACAACCTCAATGGTCTCACCAGGTTTGACTGTTTCTACTTTCTTAAGTTCCATGGCCTCGACTTTTGTTATGAGTTTGGCTACCTTAGCTTCACATCGCCTTCCTCTCTTAAGACGTGCATTCCCCCATTCTCTCTATATTGAGTCGACCTAACATTTACAGGCTTTGATGAGGTATTCCATGACTGTCAAGCCTGTATCCTAGTCCATACAATTCCGTAGACCCTCGCGATCCTCCCCGTTGAATTCCGGTGACCTGCGACACCTTAGATAGCATTTTGTGCATGACCCTGAGTCACATCCTATTAATCTGAGTTGGCTCGACCCGAGACTTGTACCCTTGTGACCACGTCGTTGTCGCAGTTCTAACACCGCATCTCGCACACTAATGAGATACCCAGACCGGGAGTTATGGGCCTGAGAATAAATTGAGGAAACACCGCGGGCAATGTGTGCACCATTTCTAGGAAGATTCCTAGTTGAGAGAATGGAATCTCTACCAAACCCCCTCTCTTCACCAAGTCAACCAAGTCCTTACCTCTCTCATACCTTTCATGCCAACAAGGCAATGCTATCCATACCCTGTCATGCCCCAAACCCAGAAATTGAATTCAAAGGAATCTCGATCACCAAACTTGGTACCGACAGCCTCCGTAGTATCCCATCCTTGGCTCCCAACATCCATATGCCAGATTCTGATCCTGGGATCCTACAAGGAGAATTTTTCAACATACATTTGGATCATAAGAAGCATAACCATAAGTATACCCAAATCATAAAGGCAACATCATCATCACATATCCACTAATATAAACAGTTGAATACAATGCCGAAAGGAAAATACATATGTATCAAATCAAAGCTCTAGAAGACAGCTGCATGCATCAAGCTCAACGCTACTATAACCTAACGTCATCTGCACACGTCTATCATGCATAAGCTTATAAAAAGCTTAAAGGATGGTGTAAGTGTGTGCACAAGATAAGTGTCAAGCATATAAATATCAGAGTAATTAGAGTAAGCGGAAACGCTAACAAGATCATGATAATCATACAATACCGAAAATACTGGTAATCCATAAATTGTACAATATCGAAATAAGCAGAAATACTGATAAGATCATAAATTATCAGAGTAAGTAGAAATACTGACAAGTCCATGAGTCATACAATATCAGAGTACACAATAAAAATTAGCTAGGCAAATGAGGAGTCATGGAGAGTCAAATATTAGATGTCGAGGATACAATGCAATGTGTAAATCTTACTAAGTCTGTCTAGAACATATAAGTACAGAAACATAGCAACCCAAAATGCCATATACCGCAGATGTAATGCAATACGCGGTATGAATGGAATGACCATGCTAGAGTGTGAAGTCGGGATGATAGTACGTAGTATCGCAGGCTATGGGATCCATCACAAGAGACTTCTATCCAAACCAGCCTAATACCTAAATTTGGATAGTTAGACTCAATATGGTAGACTCCTGATCTCAGGTTAGTCGCGCGCCCTAACCGAAATCCTGGCCATTGTAAAGGAACACGTAACAAACAGTTACACACCACCAGCCCAGTGGATAGTGAATGAATGAGTATGCAACTCCTACTTAATAAGTCCACATATCAGTACGGTTCCTCTATGGGATCATCACCAGGGTTTAGTACACTCCAAATGGCATTGTCCCTCTCCTGGCAGCACAATCCAAGTGAGCGTAAGAAACCTCACTATCCGCCTGGTCAATAGTCTACCAATACCTATCCAGCACGTCGATAGCAGACCCATTCATGAGCTGGTCAAACTCAGCCTAGCTATGCCCCCTACCCTCGGGTAGGTAAGGCCACACCCCCTCCCAACTGACCATGACACAGTGGGAGATGCGGCCTCTTGGTATTCGGCACTCGGGCGCTCATGTATCCACTCGATCTTGACGTTGGGGCATCCTCTGGTACTAAGAGGGTTTAGAAATTTTCATCCAGGGCCATCTATGGCAGCCCGATACTAGAATAAATTTTCAGTATCCCGTCTGGCCATCCACGATATGCCTATGGAGGTTACGGCCCTGATGTCGCTAGGGCACACAATATAAGATGCATGAGTCATACAATCCATTCATACATCAATCCTACGCATACCGTGTGCTCATGTGAGATAACCTTCACCTATCAGGGAGCCTCATAACAATTTATCCAATGACATATGCAATGTTCAACCACATCTCATAACAAACATGCAGATGATGCGTGTGGGCACGTATCATGATGTTATGCAGTCACATACTCATAATCGGTATCAATAACCGGCATTAACAATCGACCTCGACAATATAGACATTTAACCAACATTGCTCACATGGCATGGCCCTCATAGAGCCTAACATACAGTGGACCCATGGCCCCACAAAAGGGCTAAATATACTAAAAGTGCACCTACTAGTGCTCTTGTTTGTCAATTACGATGTAAGTTGAGTCAGTTGGACTACAGCACCTAACAAGAAGATCAATTCAAGCGACTGCCTCAACTGGTTGTGTGGCAGCTCACCATAGGTAAATCATAGGCTCACATCCCTTGTCCCAAAACACCAGGTGATTAAAACCCTTAAAACTAAGTAGAACATCTTAGGATTTTATAGTAAGAAAACTTTTTATCAAACAGGAAAATCTTCAAGTTTTCTTGCCCTGTCGATTGTATCGATATACCTTTCGATATGATCGACCTGCTCTGTCGATGTCCTCGGAATCTCAATCGATACAATCGAGTGAGGAAAAAAAGCATCCAGCAACCACACACTCATCTAGACGATTTATTGATATATTGAAGTATCAATCGATATCATCGATATTCAAATATCGATCCCATCGAAAGTGGATCGATAATATCGACAGGCAATTTTTCGGCGCCCCTGTTTTTCTAAAGAAAACTACTATGAGTTTCGATATACCGATGATTGTTCTGATTCAATCTGAATTTAAATATCAATCATATTAGAAGTCATTCGATCATATTGACAGTGGGCGCGTATTTCTTCCAGCAAATATCTCAGGTTGCTCTAAACCTTGATCGGGGGCCACTTGAGAAAATCGATATTCTTATGTCGATGCTATCGAGTCCTGGTCAATTGGATCGAGTCTGGCACAAACTGACCAGCATGTTTATAGGTAAATCTATATGATTTATCGATCTTATCGACACAGTCTCGATATCATCGACATTCAAATTCTGATAACATCAGTTGACCCTTGATCATATCCTAAAACCTGAAATATTTCGGCTAGTCTCTCTCATTCTTCAAGTGTCGATAGATCGATCCAAGTATCGATGGAATCGGAGTTCAAAATCCGATGACATCGACACAAGTATCGATCCCATCGATCGGCTAGCAATAGGCTTCAAAAGCATATGACTTTTAAGTTTATGTTATCGAGTGCACAGTCGATCCCATCGAGAGTATACGCTCGATGATATCGACCATGCTCGATGACATTGAACTCAATCATAAAAATGACTGTTTTATATCCGTTGAAACCTTTTTTGCCTATTTAAAGAAAGACTTGCTCATATTGCTAGTAGAGAAAGAAGAGAGTGCTTTTGTGTGTCTTACCTTCAGATCATATACCCAAAGCCCTTTCTCTCACGGGAGTTCATCTTTCAATCCACTCTCATTCATTGACATTCAGTAGAGTGGATTGGGAAATGAACTTCTGCAATCAAGGATCCTTCAGAAACTATCTCAACAGTATATCTTTTAGCTGGGATGCCTTGAATGAATAAAGGATGAGAATCACTCTATCTTCCTTATAGAAAAATTCTAAGAAAGTGGATTTCCATCCTAACCTTGACCTAACCCAAAACCGAATACTAGTATATCTTTTGTGTTGCAAATCAAGGGAGCTGAAGACTCTTCAACAACAAGAAGGAGATCTTTATCACTATGCAAAAAGGGACTCATCAACTTATCTGTTAGTACTTAAGTCCAGAGGATACTTGTGATCATTCCTTTTTAGGATTGGGTACTAAGTGTTTCTCACCCTTTGAAGTCCTCAAAGGAGGCCTCCGATGGGAGTGTACGCTGTGGGTACGTTGTGTGGACCCTTGCTCTGTGTGGGCATAAACATTTAGTTAGGAGTGCACCAGCAAAACTCTAGGGTTAGAGGTGAACCGAGTAGAAACCTCCATGTAAAGGTTGAAGGTGAACCTTATTTAAAACCTTAAGTTTAAGGTGAACCCTAGGAAACCTCCGTAGTAAAATCCGGTACACTCAAGGGTTGAGTGCGACAGCCAGGAGTGGAGTAAACAAGTAGTCAAACCACTATAAAAATGACTGTGTTTACGATTAATTTGTTTGTTTGATTTTCTTTATCAATTCAATATCTGAATATTTGAGATCACACCCCACACACATACACAGTCATATCCAGCATGAATTAAGTTCTATATTCTTATCTTTGAGTAGTTTGTGATTGGATCCTCTACTAGGCTTGGAAGCCAGTAGAATTACATTTGAGTAATCCTGATAATTACATATCTGATAGGATTAGTGCAATAGGATTTTAAATTATTTATAAAAGTTTAAAAAGTCCTATTCACCCCCCTCTAGGACATATTGGCATATTCCTACTTTAACTCAAGCAGTCTTCACCGCTATTTCAATTGGTATCAGAGCAGGTCTCTCTTTAAGGGCTTCACCACCTAGAGAGTGATCTTGACTAAAGTTGAGAAATATTGCCAAAGGAGAGAGCTTATCAGCCACTAGGCTTCCAGTATTTGATGGTTCAAATTATGTAAACTGGAAGGCTAGAATGCATTATTTCCTGAGATATTTGGATCATGATGTTTGAGATATAGTTAAGAAGGGATATGTGGTACCATCTGAACAAATTGTACTTGAAGATGAAACTACCATCACTAAGCCTAAACCTAAAGAAAGAGGACGGCATTCGATAAAGAACAGTGAACTGCTGAAGCAAAAGCAATGAACGTCATCTACTGTGTCGTGTCTCAAGATATATTCAATCAGATAAGTATGCGTGAGACATCCAAAAAGGCATGGGATCTACTGGAAACAACCCATGAAGGCACAAGCACTGTGAAGAGGTCTAAACTACAAATTTTGACTTCACAGTTCGAAAATCTCAGGATGGAAGAGCATAAGACATTTATGGAGTTTTTCACTAAATTGAATATTATTTGTAACTCCATGGGTGGATTAGGAGAAAAAGTTTCGGTATTAAAAATATGTAGGAAAATCTTAAGATCTCTACCGAAATGATTTAATCCCAAGGTAACAACAATTGAGGAGTGTAGAAATATAGATAAAATGAAAGTAGAAGAACTAGTAGGTTCCCTACAAACTTTTGAACTACACTTCACTCAATCCCAGAAATCCAAAAATATTGTCCTAAAAACTTCTAAGAAATCAAAACATGAGAACAATGAGAGTGAAAAAGAAGATGAAGATGAGGAAGTGGCTTTGGTGGCATAGAGATTAAGAAGATTCTTTCAAAAGAATCACGGTGGCCCCTCTAGAGGAAGAAAGGTGGATGAGAAACCTTCTACAGGCAAATTTAGAAAAAGAACCAAAGAACCACAATGCTACGCCTGTCGGGAGTATGAACACCTATCTACCAAATGCCCAAATAGAAAAACTAAGAGCAAGGAAATGGCCGCCACATGGGATGATACAGAGGAATCAAATTTAGAATCAAGCAACTCAAAGAGTGATGGGGACCAAAAATCTTTGAAAATACTTATGATCTCCACAGCTTCGATCATTCCAACTGAATCTGAAGTTGAACAACAAGCAACTGAATCATTTCCATCTGATAACAAGGAATCTGGAGAAGAGGAAGAAGTCAAAAAGGATAAACTGCAAGATGCTTATAATCAACTCTATATCCATAGCATCAACGTGATTAAACGACTTGGTATATCTGAGAATAAAAAGGAATTGTTGCAATTAGATTTGGATATTAATACTCATCTAATTACTAATTTGCAGCAATGTCACTTAGATAATGATAGACTTGAAAGAACCAACATTTCCTTGAAATCTAAGTCAGGAAAATTAAAGAAACAAGTTAAGCATTAAATGAGGAAAACTTGATTCTTCAGAATAAAAATTACACATTTCAAAATGAATTAGAAGAATCCTGGAAAATAGCCCATCTAAACTGTAAATTTTCCCAGAGTAGTGAGAGGCTAGGAAAACTTTTAGGTATGAGAAAATCTGAAAACAACAAATATGGTTTGGGCTACGAAAAAGGTAGAATAAGAACTAAATATGGAACACATGAGAAATCTGATATTTCCAGTTGCAACAAAGGCAAAAATCTGGCCTATCAGTCAAGTGGTGATTCAAAGTATGTGTTAAACAAAGGAATATATAACACCATCACCACTCAAACTATCTGACAGGAAGAAAGACTCAATGAATCAAGTGGTTGAATCAGATAAGAAAAACAAATTTGGCACAAGAAAGAATTCTGTCACAAGATGGGTAATCAAAGAGAAGAAAAATTTCCTTATTATACACTCCAATCATTTAACCGGCAATAATGCTAGATGGTACCTAGATAGTGGTTGCTCAAGACATGTCACAGGCAACAAATCCCTTCTCTCAGAATGTATGGAGCTTCAAAAAGGGATAGTAACCTATGGAGATGGAGCCCCTGCCAATGTAATTGGACAAGGAATGATAAGAGGAATTGATTTTCTCAAAAATGAGATTACCTACTGCATAAATGGATTGAAGCATAATCTGTTAAGCATCTCTCAAATTTGTGATAATGGGTATGTGGTCAAGTTCAACAAAGAAGAATGTGATATCCTAGATCAATCAGGAAAATTAGTAATTAAGGGTCATCGCACGAACAACCACTACTACATTATAAAAGGAGAGGTGAGGAATGATACAGAGGAGCATTAAGAATGAAGGAACAAGTCCAGATTATGCATCAAAATCTAGATATTTGCTGAAATGATGCAATTTTACTAAGCCCCAAATTAAATACCCAAGGTTCCAGACCTCATTTTGTATATAAACAATCAAATGTTTATACTTTTATGTATATACAGAGATTATATATTATTTTGTTAAGTATATCATTATCTCTTAGAAATCCTAGGAGTATGCTTGAAAAATGAAACCAGAAAATCATTGACCTTGGACATAACTGTTCGATTACATCGAACAAGGATCGATACAATCGACGGCCCTTCAGAATGTGAAAACCCATATGATCGTTGATGACATCGGAGACAGAATCGATTTAATCGATCGACAACTTCTCGATATCATCGAAATAATGATCGATATGATCGACAAATGGCGCCTAATAAAAAGCTGAATGAGAGAAAAAAAAAATCAATTTTACAATAGTTAGTCCCATCTCGCTGCCCTGATCAATTTCTTTGGTTGATCTGCTCGGAGTCTTGATGAAATCTCAGTATCCAAATGAAGCAAGGAAGATGGTTAAAGGGAAAGGTAAGGCTCTCTCATCTATAAAATCTTCCAAGATTAAGAAAGAGAAAAATACTAGACCACCTCGAAACCAATCAGATTGGGAACAAGTCACGATAGTTGATCGTACTATTCTCATTAGTACTGTCAAACCATATGGGGTGGATCTCATAATGGAGACTATTGGGTAGAAGAATATGCTTAATATGGATGGCCCATATCAGTTTGAAATGATCCAGCAGTTCTTCAACTGTTATCATGTTGTCTAAGATTACCCACCTTGTATGTGTCTGAAATTCATGCAACGCACTAAGAACATTACTCCAACAGTCCTTGTTCATGTTCTAAACATTGAGGTGACACAAATCCCCTTCACTAGTAGAAATCTAAACGAATTGGGTTGATGGGGGGAAACTACTCGAGCACTGTGCCAGGGTATAACAATTCCTAGAAATGATGACAATATCCTTCTAATAAAACATCTAGAAATCTTATTTTGACTCCTTCATAGTATTTTCAACAAGAATGTGTACCCATGTGATGCAAATGACACATACATGAGTCCCGTTGTGCTCAATATTCTGTATGATGTCTATCAAGAGGTCCCTGTATGCCTACCAACTCTCATACTAGACCAGCTAATTAAGGTAGTCAAAAGTGATCATCTTAAAATCCTACCATTTCCATCTCTTATCTGCAAGCTCGCACATTGGGCAGGTCTGTCGGAAACAACTGATAAGGTATATCCTGAAGTATGGTTCAACCATGATGCAGTGCAACAAGTGTATGTCTCTGTCTCATCGCATACTAAGCTCCCTCCACCTATTGAAGGTAGTGATCCAGTGCCTAATGAAGAAACTCTCTGGGGATCCAATCGAACTCCTGAATATAGTCCTACGTTTGTCACAAATCGTTAGTGTCATGTGCTTGAGCACCAATTTTTAAACAATCTCACTGGAATTGATGAGTGACTCCAACACTATGAACAACGACTATCAGGAATAGAAAAAAAGATGGAAGCTCTTCAACATTCCGTGCAGCAGATTCTTGAGCTACTAACAACTGGCGTGTCTTCTATGTGTTAGAAGTAGACAAATTTGGTGGAGTAGTGTGTTTGGTTGTACACACTTGATTTTGCACCCATCTTTATTTATTTTTGGTACCGCTACATGGGTTTGATATCTCTGTCTAATGATTAAACTACTACTATCTGGAGCAGTATATATATATTTTTGGACACTGTTGAATATGGCTACACATAATTCTATTCTTACTGCCATATGATGTTCCCTAGTTAAACGAAGTGTCTTTTTTTGAAGTGCATGTGTTCTTCCTGATTATCCTATCTGATTGTGTCTTCTGACGTTAATGTATGGCTTAAAATGATTTAATCTTTATGCATTTATATCTGTAAGTCGGTTCTCTCATATGCTTAAACTCTTCAGTCAATATCACTTGTTATGCCTTTGTCAATGACTGACAAAAAGAGGGAGAAAAGTTAAAAACACCCTGTGTGGAAAATTGGATATATGTTCTTATAAATTGCAGGTGTAAGGGGGAACAGCTGCACCAAGAAAGGGGTTTTTACAGTAAGGGGGAGTAAATTGTGGTTATGTACATGAATGTGTTAGAATTTATAAAATTGTGAAATCACATGTACACACAATTTAGGATGTATCTGTCTAGATATTTTTCTAGTGTGTTTTGAAAATTTTGTCACGTAATTGATAAAGGGGGAGATTGAAAGTGCACCTACTAGTTCTCTTATTTGTCAATTACGATGTAAGTTGAGTCAGTCGGATTACAGCGCCTAACAAGAAGATCAATTCAAGCATCAGCCTTAACTAGTAATGTGGAAGCTCGCCATAGGTAAATCATAGCCTCACATCCCTTGTCCCAAAACACCAGGTGATTAAAACCCTTAAAACTAAGTAGAACATCTTAGGATTTTATAGTAAGAAAACTTTTTATCAAATAGAAAAATCTTCAAGTTTTCTTGCCCGATCGATTGTATTGATACACCTTTTGATATGATCGACATGCTCTGTCGATGTCCTCGGTATGTCAATCGATACAATCGAGTGAAGACAAAAAGCGTCCAGCAACCACACACTCATCTGGACGATTTATTGATATATCGAAGTATCAATCGATATCATCGATATTCAAATATCGAGCCCATTGAAAGTGGATCGATAATATCAACCGGCAATTTTTCGGTGCCCCTGTTTTTCTAAAGAAAACTACTATGAGCTTCGATATATTGATGACTTTTCTGATTCAATCTGAATTCAAATATTGATCATATCGAAAGTCATTCGATCATATCAACAGTGGGCGCGTATTTCTTCCAGCAAATATCTTAGGTTGCTCTAAACCTTGATCGGGGGCCACTCGAGAAAATCAATATTCTTATGTCGATGCTATCGAGTCCTGGTTGATTGGATCGAGTCTGGCACAAACTGACCAGCGTGCTAATAGGTAAATCTATACGCTTGATCAATCTTATCGACACGATCTCGATATCATCGACATTCAAATTTCGATGACATCGGTTGACCCTCGATCATATCTTAAAACTCGAAATATTTTAGCTAGTCTCTCGCATTCTTCAAGTGTTGATAGATCGATCCAAGTATCGATGGAATCGGAGTTCAAAATCTGATGACATCGACACAAGTATTGATCCCATCGATCCGCTGACAATAGGTTTCAAAAGCGTATGACTTTTAAGTTTATGTTATCGAGTGGATAGTCGATCCCATCGAGAGTATACGCTCGATGATATCGACCATGCTCGATGACATCGAACTCAGTCATAAATATGACTATTTTATATCCCTCGAAATTTGTACCTTTTCGTACTCCTCGAGAAGCTGTGGGTAGTTCTTTCTGATCTCGGCTTCTGTCTCCCAGGTAGCCTCCTCTTCAGAGTGATGCGTCCACAATACCTTCACAAGGGGAATCACCTTACTACGCAGTACCTGCTCCTTCCTTTCTAGGATACGTGTCGGTCGCAGGATATAAGTAACATCCTCTCCTAACTGCACCTGCTCCCATCTGATGATATGGGAAGGATCAGCAACGTACTTCTTCAGCATAGAAACATGAAATACGTTGTGAAAGCTCGCGAGAGGCGTGGGTAAAGCCAATCGGTATGCCACTACTCCCACACGATCGAGGATCTGGAATGGACCAATGAATCGCGGTGCCAGCTTCCCCTTCTTCCCGAACCGAAGGACTCCCTTCATAGGGGAAACTCGCAAAAACACATGATCCCCAACTGTGAACTCTAGTGGCCAACATAACTCTTCTGTCTGCTCTGCGCTGTAAGAAGCCAATGCCTAATGATGTCAATCTTTTCTGACGTCGCCTGCACCAACTCTGGGCCAATCAAGCTACGCTCACCGACCTCAACCCAGCAATGCGGTGCGCGACAAGGTCGCCCATACAGCGCCTCGTAAGGTGCCATACCGATACTCGCCTGAAAGTTGTTGTTGTACGTAAACTCCGCATATGCAAGACAATCATCCCAACTGTCCTTGAAGTCTAATGCGCAAGCTCGCAACAAATCCTCTAAGATCTGGTTCACCCGCTCTGTCTGTCCATCTGTCTATGGGTGAAAAGAAGTACTAAATTTCAACTTCACACCCATAAACTCCTGAATGCGAGTCCAGAAAATAGAAGTGAACCGCGTGTCTCTGTCTGACACGATCTCCAACGGAACTCCATGCAGACGCACAATCTCTCTGATGTACAGTCTAGTCAGCTCGTCTGCAGAGTTCGTAACTCTGATCGGTAGGAAGTGCGCCGACTTCATCAGACGGTCGATGATCACCCAAATGGAATCATGTCCCTTCCTCATCTTCGGCAGCCCAGAAATGAAGTCCATGGAAATGAAATCTCACTTCCACTCTGCGATCGGCATAGGCTGCAAAAGTCCAGGTGGTCGGCAATGCTCTGCCTTTACCTGCTGACAAGTGAGACAACGGGACACGAACTCAGCTATGTGGGTCTTCATACCTTCCCACCAATATGTCCTCTTCACGTCACAATACATCTTCGTACTGCCTGGATGCATCGCGAGTCTAATACAATGCGCAGCCTCGAGAATCTCTCGTCTCAAGTCAGGGACATCTGGGACGCATAAGCGGCCACGATAACGTAAGCCCCCATCCATACCAACTCACCACTCAGCGTCAGCATCATCACTGGCCTGCTCTCGAAGCTCAGCCAGATGTGCGTCGTCCCTCTGCGCCTCGATGACCCGGTTATCGATCTGAGATCGCACCTGTACATGTGTGATGAACTCATACGGCTCCTCTACGGTGAGTTTCTGCTCAAAGTCTCACAAAAACTCAACCATATCCCACTCAGCAACCATCAGCGGAGCCGCAAACTCTATCGCCTTCTTACGGCTCAACGCATCAGCCACAAGGTTTGCCTTCCCAGGATGGTAAGAGACTTCAAACTTGAAGTCCTTCAACGTCTCCATCCATCGTCGCTGCCTCATATTCAAGTCTCACTGCGTGAATATGTATTTGAGGCTCTTGTGGTCGCAAAAGAGCTCGAACTCCTCTCCATAGAGGTAATGTCTCCAGAGTCTCAGTGCGAATATAACGGCTGCCAACTCTAGGTCGTGTATAGGGTAATTCTCCTCGTGCTTCCTTAATTGTCTCGAGACATACGAAATTACCCTGTCCCTCTGCATAAGGACACAACCCAAACCAACGCTAGACGCATCAGTGTATATAGTGTATCTAACCCCTTGCTCTGGCAACACTAGCACAGGGGCG
The DNA here is from genome assembly GCA_037074715.1 of Magnolia kwangsiensis. Taxonomy (NCBI): domain Eukaryota; kingdom Viridiplantae; phylum Streptophyta; class Magnoliopsida; order Magnoliales; family Magnoliaceae; genus Magnolia; species Magnolia kwangsiensis. The sequence continues at coordinate 53,452,282 of CM073578.1, forward strand.
GACGTAAGTCTGTCCTTCAGCTCCTGAAAAGCTGACTCCGCCTTGTCGTTCCAGGCGAACTTCACATCCTTCCGTGTCAACTGAGATATGGGTCTCGCGATCTTCGAGAAGTCCTGTATGAAGCGCCGATAGTAGCCGGCGAGACCCAAGAAACTCCTCACCTCAGTGACAGAACCAGGCTGCTCCCAATCCTGCACCGCAGCTACCTTAGACAGGTCAACTGCCATGCCATCCTTGGACACCACGTGTCCCAGGAACTTCACCTCCTGCTTCCAGAAGTCGTACTTCTTGTACTGTGCGAACAACTGATGCTGTCTGAGCGTATCCACGACCAAACGCAAGTGCTCCTCATACTCCTCTCGACTCCTGGAGTACACCAAAATGTCGTCAATGAATACAACGATGAATCGATAGAGGAAAGGTCGAAATACCCGGTTCATCAGATCCATGAACATGGCTGGTGCGTTCATGAGACCGAACGACATCGCGAGGAACTCGTAGTGGCCAAAACTGGTCCTGAATGCTGTCTTCTGCACGTCCTCATCCCTGATTCGTAACTGATGATATCCTGACTGAAGATCAATCTTCGAGAAGTACTGCGCTCCTCTCAGCTGATCAAACAAGTCATCGATCCTGGGTAAAGGGTATTTGTTCTTCACCGTGATCTGGTTCAGCCTGCGATAATCAATACACAATCGCATCGAACCGTCCTTCTTCCTCACGAATAGGACCGGTGCTCTCCAAGGAGACACACTAGGCCGTATAAGGCCAAGCTCCAGCAGACCATCAATCTGCGTCCTCAACTCCTCCATCTCACACGGTGCCATGCGATACGTCGGTAGTGAGACGGGCGAGGAACCAGGAACCAGATCGATAGTAAAATCAATCTCTCGTCGGGGCGGCAAACCAGGGATCTTCCTAAATAGATCCCCAAACTCAGAAACAACTGGCGTATGCTCAAGTATCTGGGCACCAGCGTCTCGTAGTAAAGTAGCGTAGCTAAGTATGCGGAAGGGGAGATTTACCCGAACTGAAAATGTGAAAGGCGTGCCCTCTGGCTCGTACACCGTCACCATACGAGTCTCGCAGTCAATCTCGGCCCTCCCAGCAGTCAACCAGTCCATGCCAAGAATGACGTCGAGATAAACAAGAGATGGATCGACAAAAAGATCAAGAGCCATCGTCCTGCCTCCCAGATCAACCAAACAACCCTCACACATCTGGGTAACATCTGAATAATCCCCATGAGCTGTAAGGACACTCACCCCATCCATAGTAATGGTCTGTAGCCCAAGATGCCTGACTACAGCACGTGATATCAAAGAAATCATGGAACCAATGTCCACCATCACGAGAATAGGATTACCTCCAATATGGGCAGTGACCTCGAAGGCCGAATGCTGAGAAGTCGGTGTCGCAGCTGCCTCAGCTGTCAATGCATGAACCCGTGCCTGCTGTGGCCGGTTCGGCCTCTGTGTCATGGGCCGTGGAGGCTGTCTGATCTGTGATACCGGAGGTCTGAAAGAAGGGTGCGTAGGAGCTAACCGTATAGGCGGTGCTGATATCGCTTGTGAACGTGCACGGTCAATCTTCTGCAGTGGCGAGAATCCACTGTCCCGCATCCCAGAAAAATAACTCTGCGCCAAGTGGCCTGACCTCCCACAGTATGTGCACGATAACTCGGGGCACCGAAACGATGGTGCTGGTGCTAGAGCCCGAGTAGGAGGGTCGACACGAGGCCTCTTGCCGGCGAAGGGCCTGTCTGGCAAGTCTGGTCGTGGCCTAGAAGCAGCAGGGCCATGAGATCGCGCAAGTCGATCCACATCCTGCTCTGCCCGCATAGACATGTGAATCAACTCCACATATGAGGAAATGCTCACACAGCACATCTTCGACCAAATATCCGGTCGCAAACCCTCCAAAAAGCACCATATGCACATCTGCTCATCAGCCAAAATAGTCGGGACGTATCTGCCCAACTCCGTAAACCGATGCTCATACTCCGTGACTGTCATGGCTCCCTGTCGGAGGTGGAGAAACTCATTCTCCCGGTCATGCCTGTACGTCTGGGGGTAATACTTCTGGTGAAAGCGGAACTCAAACGCTGCCCATGTCCATATAAAGTCAGCGGCAACGGTCCGCAATACATTATCCCACCACAAGCTGGCCTCTCGCTTAAAAAGGAATGTAGCCAGCTCTACCTGCTCGGCCTCTGTGCAATGAAGCATCCACAATATCTTCGACACACGGTCGAGCCAATACTCGGCCTCCTCGGGTCTATGAGAACCCGTAAAAGTGGGAGGCCGTAAGCACTGAAATCACTCTAATAGGCCCCGTGTATCTGCGGCATTCCCCACAGGGTAAGAAGGTGGTACAGGATGAGTCATGCCCTCATCCTGGGCGTATGTATAAGCATCCCCAGCTGGATGCGCAGGTGGTGCAGGTGGAGTCACACCCCCACCCTGGACTAATGTCCCCACAATGGTAGTCAGGAGCTGCTGCTGCTACTGCATCATAGCCATCATCTGCTCAAATCTATCAGGAGGTGAAGCAGGCTGTGACATGTGTTGCGTCGAAGTAGATGCACGGTAAGGCTCTCTGACTGGCGGTGTTAACGACGGTGGTCCAACTGTAGGACCAGCAGTAGGCTGAGACGTATGAACTGTCTCAGGAATCGGGCCCACAGTAGGGTCCGCATGGGTGTCAGACTGCGAAGGAGTCTGATCCATAGGCTCACTCAATGCAAGCCGAGCCGCGCTCCGGGTAGTCTTAGGCGGCATTCCCTATATTCAAAATAGGGTGCAACCTTGTCAATCTCAATAGCACAAATACACCGCAATCATTCACATAAGAGTCAAAGGCATTCCATGCATTTCATTTAATCAAAATTGTCATAATACAAGGGATATATCCTTACAAGCATCATGACGAGAAATACATGGGAACTAAGACAGTTAAAATTACAACAGCAACATAAGCAAAGCACTAGCCCTAACAAGCTTACAAAACATAAAGCAGGAAATGACTAACTACTAACAACAACATCGAAGGTCGCATCGCTAGTCTGAGTTGGGTGACGGAGGAGGAGCACCCTTATCCTGCAAGCAACACAGGATCGCCTTCAAAGTGCGAGTCACCTTGCCGAATTTTCTCTTCGTAACGGCCTTGGCATCCTCGACTTCAGCACGAAGTTTCTGAACTTCCCTTCGTAAGGTGATCTGACTCTCCTCGATCCGAGCAATGCGATCATCGCTAGTAGCCTGCGCAAAAGGAGGGCTCTCATCTGTATCCTGAGCCTCCTCTTCTGCCTCTTCCTGGACTTCTTCCTGAACTTCTGCTCCAGGTTCTCCCTCACTTGGATCCTCCTCATCATTAAAGTCATCCTCGTTATCCTCCTCAAGCCGATTTTCACGGTACTAAGACCCAATCTTCATCTTGACCATAGTCGACTCATCAATGCTATGAATCGAAACTGGCAATTCCGGCCTAAGTCTGTAAGAAAACTCAAGCGCGATCTTTCATTATCAGTCAGCCAAAAGGAAGCGATTCGGACGTTCTTCTTGACTTGGCTATGAGGATTATCTGTCGCAAGATGAAAGTGGCCATACATACATTCTCTCCCTGGGCCACCAGATACAGGAAATCAACCATAAGGCGCGTACACTTAATGCGATTCGTCAACCTGGGATACACATTGAATGTGCAGATATGGTGCAGCAGGCGCAAATCATCAGACATATACGTCGCCTTGAGGCTATTATTAGGCTGTCATGGAACCAATTTACCGTACAGGAACTTGGTACGGCGATCTCGCTCACGCCTACTCCTCAGATTCTTCTCACTAGGATGAACATCACCAAGAGGTACGTTCAGAAGTCGCGCAATTAGCCGCACATCGATCGCAGCCATCCGATCTCTATCAAAAGGGATTTTGAACTGCAATGGCTCCAAGGTAGGATTATGGATACTAGCGTCGAAGGCACGAACGGTGCTCATATTAGCACGAGCGCGAGCTTCAAAGATCGGACCCCAATGCGCAGCTTCAATGCGCTCGAACAATAAAAATTTATCAAACAGTCATCCTTCCACATCTGCCTCAAACAACACTTTGTGATCAGTGTATTGGCCGTGAGGCATCTCTGCTAGAATTACTCGCCCAAGGTGAGTATGGGGATCCAAATTCCGCTTTGTATGGAACTCTCGGGCTGTAGCTGGACCTGTGGCGGCGCTTGAACTTGCGGTACCACCCCGCGGTCTCCTCGATTGAGCAGTACGACTTGGCCCAGCCTCATCTACTGTAGTCTTCCTTTTACCCATCAAAGATAAGATGGTGGAGAGTGACAAAAGGCCTAAAATGGCTTCCACGAAAGCCATGGAAAATGGAAAAAATACGAAGAAGGGGCTGTCCAAACTGGAAAAGGGAGATCTAGGCGTTGTAGAGGGATGCTTCAAGCTTCCCTAGGATGTATTTATAAGGAGAAATGGAAATGAAAAAGTGGAATGGAGCACCTCACGATTTCAGCTCGATTTGGGGGTTTTTGGAGCTCCATAAGACGAAATCTTCAAGAGGGAGGACAGCCAACTTCAAAGGAACGATGGAGGGTGGTCCTTTTTGGCCAAGGATGGATCTAGGGTTGGTTTGGAATCACGAATTTTGGAGATAACTGCTGGAAAATGAAAATGGAGCTATGGGGAGGGCTGTTTGTGAAGGAAGTGCAAGATTTAGGGATTTTCTACCCATGAACCATACATGGAGGGTGTGAAATACCCAAAATACCCTCAGATCTCAGACCACGCATCCAACCGACCACATTGGCCGGCGAGGCATCGCCTACCAAACCTCTATTGAGGTGGTGGGACCACATGGGTTTGGTCCCCCATGGTCTAAGGACCCCAAATATGTACGGCCCCAACCTTGGTTCATTGTATTTTGACCTATATAGGCCCAAACATGTGTTCGGGGCTTTCCGGGATCAATCCACAATCTTGAATACAAAACCCTATCATGCAGCATATGATTTTGGAGTAGAAGGAGCTACTACATCCATCTAGACTATTAGTTGCTAAATAAAGTGAAGTTAGAATGGTCTTATGGCCATTTTTTATAAAATTTTACTATTCACTGTAAAATTTTATGAAAGTATTATTTTATGTTATTTTCACATTAGGTTTGATGCCTAACATGAAAATGATAAGAAATAATTGAAGATTGGAGTGGTGAGAGGAAGAATTTTGAAGATTTTTGGTGAAACGGGGTTTTTTAGCCCTGACGATTGAATACAGGGGTCGTGGTTGTCCCACTGCCCAAGGATTCACATTCACAGGTTTAGGATCATTCAAAGAACGTCTCAACCCACTCACCAACAACCTAGGAGCTATCCGGGTTATTTTACGCGACCCGAGATGCGTTACAAACTCGATCGTGCGATCGATTCGAATAGACTTCGCCTATTGGCGAATCTGCGATCCTAGAAATGTTTCTAGACCCTTCTCGTACCCACCTAAGTCAAAAGAAGCGACAGCGTACGTCGCGAGACCATAACCCAGGCCCAATATACTTTTATTCACGCTCTGATACCAACTTGTAACACCCTAAAAATCGGGGGTCGTGTATAAACTCAACTCCCGAGTTCCAGACCGTCACTTATGCAACAAAAATGATTATGATTCAATGTTTTCTGATTTAAAGCATTCACATGAGTAAAAGTATACCAAAACTGTAATTCATACTTCAAATCCAGTGATAAAAGCAAGCGGAAGGCTAAATAATATATATATCACTGTATGGAAAAACAAAGTAGATCTCATCTGTCTCTAAAGTATGAATACATCTCTGAGTCTCATATACATATACATGAACAAAATCAAATGTTTAAAATAGTCCCACTGAAGTCCCGTCAACCCAGGTCGCCTAAGCAAAGTCATCATGATATGTATGTACGAGAACTCGTCCTGGTCCTCGTCGAAGTCTGGCTCTGCCTCCTGGATCTCAGCATCACCTGCATCTACAACAGGGTCTGGTGGGTGTTGCAAACACCACCCCGTAACGTGGGAGTGAGTGATCAACTCAGTGGAATCACAGAGCAAAGATTAGCATGTTCACAAATCAATCATGCGATAATAGTAAAGCAGTAAATCAGACAATCCTAATACTGTTGTTAATGCAAGATGACATGACGTGATGTATGCCCTCACTGACGATCTCCCTCATACGACACCATCTTACGACCGCGGCATGCAATCGACCCTTAAGTGCTCCACATCTTCCAAGCACATGCAATGGTATGGTGATATGATTTTTGAGTTGTTATTAGTCCATTCAAACAGCAGGATTGGGAAACTAAGGTACTTCCCTTGTATCAATCCCAACACAGATCCTGTCTAGGGTCGTCACTCCTAGTAATCTCAAATGATGTATATTTTGTAGGTCGCTGCAAGGGCTGCCAGGGCTGTTGCTCGCACTCGTTGCACCGCTCCCCCATCACCTTATCAATACAGGCCTACTGTACTCTACTGCTACTGAAGGGTCGTCGCCTCCTATAGACTCAGAATACGCTCGCGGTCACTACAAAGGACTCATCGCCTGATCAGTGTAGGCCGACAGCTAGAATATAGTGTCCCATACCACCATAATCTTCTCACGAGACTAGGTGCTCACTGGTCACTACGGGGAGGTTTGTGGCCCCAGCGTAGGCCGACAGCTCGACCACGGTGTCCCATACCACCATGCCCGGCTCATGAGTCTTCGTGGATCAAGGTACCATGGTTAACAGGGTTTATAATGGTAAGTTCAGTACCCTAGGTTCAAGCAGTTATGACTCATACAGGGTGAACATACATCGACCAGTCGAGTTACTTGACGAGCTAGACTAGCGCGATCGCATCTCAAGTCGAACGACATGAAGTGCGTAAAACACTTCGCCTGGCCTAACCACTGCCGCCAACTCCAAAGACGACTCGCGTTCATCGATGCGTCGTTCGTGGCTAATATCAGCCAACCACGAATTCGCTCGGTTACCGACTGCCTGGACTAAGTATAGTCCCAAACACATATGAATTCACATCAGCAATTTATGTAGGAGTATTGGAATTGAAATAAAATCATGTGAGCATGTTAACACATGTTATAACATACAACTTAGGCAAATCTCCAAGCACGTACATTTTATGCATATAATGGAATCATGTACATAGTCAACATGTAGGAAATCATTTACGTCAGCATATTAATTGAGAAATCAGTCTCAAACTAATTCATAACATCATTTAATTCAATACATACTAATACAAGAATTATACAAACACATACACTACACACTTAAGTCTACATATAGTATGCCGACCCGAAGTGCACAATTTGGCGAATCTCTTTACCAAACTAATTATGCATGTATTCCTAACTTTTTAATGCGACAACAAACCATGTCAATCACATCAGCAAAATATGAATGTAATCAGTACTTCCTACAAATGACTAAAATGCCCTAAATCTCATATTCTTCGTTGATTTACGAAACAGGAAACGGATAGCATGTTGTACATGTCAAACGGCGATGCCGTCAATAATCTACTATTAAACGACACTGAAAGCATTGGAAACCGTCAATCAAAGCGTCTAAAATCCTCACCTTACCTTTTATGGATGTGTCGTTTCAAACGGAGCGTATACGGTTCGTCTACGGCGATAAGAGAACCTGTTTTACGAGTTACGTTAGCTAACATGCTACGAATCCTAGTAAACCTTAAATCAGCAACTTCTAGGGTTGTTTCATACCTGAAAATGGGGAAGAATCACTGGCTTGGTGATCAGGAGGTGTTGCTACAGCACGTGCAACAGGCGGCGCGAAGACAGGAAAATTCTCTCCTACACTCTCTCTCAAACTCTCACCTTTTCTCCCTCCAAATCTAGGGTTTCTCTCAAATTCGGATGGGAGAGAGGAGTGAGGGTTTCAACCCCTTTTATAAGCCCAAAAATGTCGAAAATAGGTTCCGGTACAAGGTTCACTTAGTGCATATCCAAATCGGGGCTGTTTCGGTCCAAAAGATGCTTTCTGGTGGTCCCCTGGCCGAATGCGATCGGACTTAAGCTCATGCACACCAGATCTAGCACGTATTAAGTTTTCAGTCCGGCAGGGTTCACAGATCACGCGTAGCGGACCAGTTTCAATTCAGCGGTCACCGGACGTAGATCAGGGCTGAAAGTCTCATGATATGAAATAGAAATTTTTCCTGATCCGAGGGAGTAATCTGGATGAATTCTGATGGTCAGAACGCTTAATATTAACGCGTCAAGTCGTGTGCCAGATTTGAATTTAAAATTCCAATTCTGTCCCTATTCGCACTCTCTTCAGTCCGGGCTCAATGAAATAGCCTGTGATTATCAGTTGGACTTGATTTTCGAAATGATTGTCAAGTCCAGCAAGGCGGTTCTAACGGTCTAAGATAGGAGGTATCGGACATTCGACGTGCGGTCTAGATCTAATACAAAGATTCAAAGTGGTCCAGAGAACAAACCTGCTTAGAGTTTGATCCGAGGTTATAGAGTATTGTAGAGTCATTGGTTCTACTCGATTTGGGTCTTGTAGAACGTATTTAAAGTGATCAGGGACTATTTCCCAGCTACTCTAGCGTTGCGCTAGCTAACTTACGCTTAATTTCCATAGGAATTAATTCTACGTAATTTCGGGTCGAGTTGGTACTCGAGTCTAAGTACGAATTTTTCACGGGCATTACAAGATCATATACCCAAAGCCCTTTCTCTCACGGGAGTTCATCTTTCAATCCACTCCCATTCATTGACACTCAGTAGAGTGGATTGGGAAATGAACTTCTGCATTCAAGGATCCTTCAGCAACTATCTCAACAGTATATCTTTTAGCTGGGATGCCTGAATGAATAAATGATGGGAATCATTCTATCTTCCTTATAGGAAAATTCTAAGAGAGTGGATTTCCATCCTAAACTTGACCTAACCCAAAATTGAATACTGGTATATCTTTTGTATTGTGGATCAAGGGAGCTAAAGACTCTTCAACAACAAGAAGGTGATCTTCATCACTGTGCAAAAAGGGACTCATCAACTTATCTGTAAGTACTTATAGTCCAGAGGATACTTGTGATCATTCCTTTCTAGGATTAGGTCCTAAGTGTTGCTCACCCTTTGAAGTCCTCAAAGGAGGCCTCCAGCGGGAGTGTATACTGTGGGTGCATTGTGTAGACCCTTGCTCTGTGGAGAGCATAAACATCCGGGTGCGTTATGTGGACCCTTGCTCTGTGTGGGCATAAACATCTGGTTAGGAGTGCACCAGCAAAACTCTAGGGTTAGAGGTGAACCGAGTAGAAACCTGAAAGTACCTAGCTATATGCCCTAGAGGGGGGGTGAATAGGGCAATGCCAAATAAAACTTAAAACAGTGAAATAATAAAAGAAATAAAGCACAATGCTGAATTAAAAGTAATCTCAATAACCTAGAATTAAGAGAATGATACTATATCAGTTCTAAGGACAACCTTACACCAAAAACTAAAGGTTTAAGGTAGGACAACCTTATTTCTAGAACGTCCTTTGTATCACAAACCAATGACAAATAAAATGCAAGGAAACCAAAATAACTTGCAGAAATAAATCCTAAGTTATTACAACATTCCCACACTTGCTTGAAATAAAATGATTACAACATTCATCCACAAATACAATCCACAAAACTGAATGAATAAAGGAATGAAAGAATAAAGCACATCCACAACACAACGATATATAGTGGTTCGCCTGTGTGTACACCAACTATTATCCAACAGCCACACAGAATGCTACTCCACTCCTAATATCCTCACATAGGGGATATTAGCATGCACTATCAAAACAGGTTTCATAGGTTCACCTAAAACCTTCACAATTGTGTCTTTTTATCACTGGATTATACAATCCAAAAAATCACACAATCTGAGTTTTCTGGCTCTCCTCAGATAACCAAAACAATGAGATTTTTCTGGCAAATCTCAAACAAAACCAAAGAATGTAAATTACACAAATGTAAAATACCTGAATCTCCTTTTGAAGTAGCCTGATAGAACCAATCAGAGTAGAAGTTTGATTCAACGTTCAAAGTCCAATACTTACTTTAAGAATGGTTCTAAGTCTAATTCATTTTAAATCAAAAGGGCTAGTTCTATTTGATTTTGAATCCAAGAAGTAGGAATATCAGAAATTTCCCTTTTTCTAATAAGATTGGAATGTAGATCAAAATTAAATAAAAAATAAGCTAGCAAAAGGAATATTAAATGAGCACAAAGTAGCTTAAAAACAAACACAAACTTATCTCATAGTATAGCCTAAAGATTGCTTGAATTAAGTTGAATCGAATTGAAAAACTCTGAAGTTCGTGCTCTATTTATAGCCTGAAAAATCCCATCTACGACTGATCTTAAGATCCTAGGACTGGTCGTAGCTTCAAAGATTTTTAAAGATTTCCGCGACATAAGGATTAGCTGTTCCACGACTGGTCCTGGGAAGCCTACAACTGGTCGTGGGCCACCTACGACTAGTCGTGGGTCACCTACGACCGGTCGTGGGACTCCTACTTTAGTTACTGGATTTTGAGTCGTAGGGGTAAGACTGGTTGTAGGACGAGTTGTACAGCTCATAGGACTGGTCGAAGGATGTCCAAGACTGGTCGTACAACAACCAGAAAAATTTAAAAATCTTCAGCAACCTAGGACTGGTCTTGAAAAACTTAAGACTGGTCGTAGCAGAGCTAAGACTGGTCTTGAAGTCCCTAGGACTGGTCTTAGAACAGCCCGAACAAGCATATTAAAATATACGAATTATATATCCAGAATGACCTACAGTAAAGCCCATCCTAAGGTCAATCTAAGGTCAAACAAACCTTAAAAGTGAGATGGGCATTGATAGTATGTACACTCAGATCAGTCTTCTGCACGTCCTCATCCCTGACGCGCAACTGATGATATCCTGACTGAAGATCAATCTTCGAGAAGTACTGCGCTCCTCTCAGCTGATCAAACAAGTCATCGATCCTGGGTAAAGGGTACTTGTTCTTCACCGTGATCTTGTTCAGCCTGCGATAATCAATACACAATCGCATCGAACCGTCCTTCTTCCTCACGAATAGGACCGGTGCTCCCCAAGGAGACACACTATGCCGTATAAGGCCAAGCTCCAGCAGACCATCAATCTGCGTCCTCAACTCCTCCATCTCACACGGTGCCATGCGATACGTCGGCAGTGAGATGGGCGAGAAACCAGGAACCAGATCGATAGTAAAATCAATCTCTCATCGGGGCGGCAAACCAGGGATCTTCCTAAACAGATGCCCAAACTCAGAAACAACTGGCGTATGCTCAAGTATCTGGGCACCAGCGTCTCGTAGTAAAGTAACGTAGCTAAGTATATGGAAGGGGATATTTACCCGAACTGAAAATGTGAAAGGCGTGCCATCTGGCTCGTACACCGTCACCATACGAGTCTCGCAGTCAATCTCGGCCCTCCCAGTAGTCAACCAGTCCATGCCAAGAATGACGTCGAGAGAAACAAGAGAGGGATCGACGACAAGATTAAGAGCCATCGTCCTGCCTCCTAGATCAACCAAACAACCCTCACACATCTGGGTAACATCTGAATAATTCCCATGAGCTGTAAGGACACGCACCCCATCCATAGTAATGGTCTGTAGCCCAAGACGCCTGACTACAGCACGTGATATCAAAGAAATCGTGGAACTAGTGTCCACCATCACGAGAATAGGAGTACCTCCAATATGGGCAGTGACCTCGAAGTCGGTGCGCAGGAGCTAACCGTATAGGCGGTGCTGATATCGCCTGTGAACGTGCACGGTCAATCTTCTGCGGTGGCGAGAACCCACTGTCCCGCATCCGAGAAAAACAACTCTGCGCCAAGTGGCCTGACCTCCCACAGTATGTGCACGATAACTCGGGGCACCAAAACGATGGTGCTGGCGCTAGAGCCCGAGTAGGAGGGTCGACATGAGGCCTCTTGCCCGCGAAGGGCCTGTCTGGCAAGTCTGGTCGTAGCCTAGAAGCAGCAGGGCCACGAGATCGCTTAAGTCGATCCACATCCTGCTCTGCCCGCATAGACATGTGAATCAACTCTACATATGAGGGAATGCTCACACAGCACATCTTCGACCGAATATCCGGTCGTAAACCCTCTAAAAAGTGCCGTATGTGCATCTACTCATCAGCCAAAACAGTCGGGACGTATCTGCCCAACTCCGTAAATCGATGCTCATACTCCTTGACTGTCATGGCTCCCTTTCGGAGGCGGAGAAACTCATTCTCCCGGTCATGCCTATACGTCTGGGGGTAATACTTCTCGTGAAAGCGGAACTCAAACGCTACCCATGTCCATATAAAGTCGGCGGCAACGGTCCGCAATACGCTATCCCACCACAGGCTGGCCTCTCGCTCAAACAGGAATGTAGCCAGCTCTACCTGCTCGGCCTCTGTGCAATGAAGCATCCGCAATATCTTCGACACATGGTCGAGCCAATACTCGGCCTCCTCGGGTCTGTGAGAACCCGTAAAAGTGGGAGGCCGTAAGCGCTGGAATCGCTCTAATAGGCCCCGTGTATCTGCAGCATTCCCCGCAGGGTAAGCAGGTGGTACAGGATGAGCCATGCCCTCATCCTGGGCGTATGTATAAGCATCCCCAGCTGGATGCGCAGGTGGTGCAGGTGGAGTCACACCCCCACCCTGGGCTAATGTCCCCACAATGTTAGTCAGGAGCTGCTGCTGCTGCTGCATCATAGACATCATCTGCTCAAATCTGTCAGGAGGTGGAGCAGGCTGTGGCGTGTGCTACGTCGAAGTAGACGCACGGTAAGGCTCTCTGACTGGCGGTGTGAACGGCGGTGGTCTAACTATAGGACCAGCAGTAGACTGAGACGCACGAACTGTCTCAGGAATCGAGCCCACAGCAGGGTCTGCATGGGTGTCAGACTGCGAAGGAGTCTGATCCATAGGCTCACTCAATGCAAGCCGAGCCGCGCTCCGGGTAGTCTTAGGCGGCATTCCCTATATTCAAAATAGGGCGCAACCTTGTCAGTCTCAATAGCACAAATACACCGCAATCATTCACATAAGAGTCAAAGGCATTCCATGCATTTCATTTAATCAAAATTGTCACAATACAAGGGATATATCCTTACAAGCATCATGACGAGAAATACATGGGAACTAAGACAGTTAAAATTATAACAGAAACATAAGCAAAGCACTAGCCCTAACAGGCTTACAAAACATAAAGTAGGAAATGACTAACTACTAACAACAACATCAAAGGTCGCATCGCTAGTCTGAGTTGGGTGACGGAGGAGGAGCACCCTTATCCTGTAAGTAAAACAGGATCGCCTTCAAGGTGCAAGTCACCTTGCCAAATTTCCTCTTCGTAACGGCCTTGGCATCCTCGACTTCAGCGCGAAGTTCCTGAACTTTCCTTAGCAAGGCGATCTGACTCTCCTCGATCCGAGCAATGCGATCATCGCTAGTAGCCTGTGCAAAAGGAGGAGGGCTCTCATCTGTATCCTGAGCCTCCTCTTCTGCCTCTTCCTGGACTTCTTCCTGAACTTCTGCTCCAGGTTCTCCCTCACTTGGATCCTCCTCATTATCAAAGTCATCCTCGCTATCCTCCTCAAGCTGATTTTCACGGTACTGAGACCCAATCTTCATCTTGACCATAGTCGACTCATCAATGCTATGAATCGAAACTGGCAATTCCGTCCTAAGTCTGTAAGCAAACTCAAGCACGATCTTACATATCAGTCGGTCAAAAGGAAGCGATTCGGACGTTCTTCTTGACTTGGCTATGAGGATTATCTGTCGCAAGATGAAAGTGGCCATACATACATTCTCTCCCTGGGCCACCAGATACAGAAAATCAACCATAAGGTGCGTACACTCAATGCGATTCATCGACCTGAGATACACATTGAACGTGCAGATATGGTGCAGCAGGCGCAAATCATTAAACATATACGTCGCCTTGAGGCTATTATTAGGCTGCTATGGAACCAATGTACCGCACAGGAACCTGGTACGGTGATCTCGCTCACACCTACTCCTCAGATTCTTCTCACTAGGATGAACATCACTAAGAAGTACGTTCAGAAGTCGCGCAATCAGCAGCACATCGATCGTAGCCATCTGATCTCTACCAAAAGGCATTTTGAACTGCAATGGCTCCAAGGTAGGATTCTGGTATCTAGCGTAGAAGGCACGAATGGTGCTCACATTAGTATGAGCGCGAGCTTCAAAGATTGGACCCCAATGCGCAGCTTCAATGCGCTCGAACAATAAAAATTCGTCGAACAGTCGTCCTTCCACATCCACCTCAAACAACACTTTACGATCAGTGTATTGGCCGTGAGGCATCTCTGCTAGAATTACTCACCCAAGGTGAGTATGGGGATCCAAATTCTGCTTTGTATAGAACTCTCGGGCTGTAGCTGGACCTGTGGCGGCGCTTGAACTTGCGACACCACCCCGCGGTCTCCTCGATTGAGCATTTCGACTTGGCCCATCCTCGTCTACTGCAGTCTTCCTTTTACCCATCAAAGATAAGATGGTGGAGAGTGACAAAAGGCCAAAAATGGCTTCCACGAAAGCCATGAAAAATGGAGAAAATACGAAGAAGGGGCTGTCCAAACTGGAAAAGGGAGATCTAGGCATTGTAGAGGGATGCTTCAAGCTTCCCTAAGATGTATTTTTAAGGAGAAATGAAAATGAAAAAGTGGAATGGAGCACCTCACGATTTCAGCTTAATTTGGGAGTTTTTGGAGCTCCATAAGATGAAATCTTCAAGAGGGAGGGCTTCCAACTTCAAAGGAACGATGGAGGGTGGTCGTTTTTGGCTAAGGATGGATCTAGGGGTGGTTTGGAATCACAAATTTTGGAGATAGCTGCTGGAAAATGAAAATGGAGCTATGGGGAGGGCTGTTTGTGAAGGAAGTGCACGATTTAGGGGTTTTCTACTCATGAACCATACATGGGGGGTGTGAAATATCCAAAATACCCTCAGATCTCAGACCACGCATCCAACCGACCACATTGGCCAGCGATGCATCGCCGGATCGGCGATGGCATCGCCGACCAAACCTTTGGTCGGGCGGTGGGACCACATGGGTTTGGTCCCCCATGGTCCAAGGACCCCAAATATGTACGGTCCCAACCTTGGTTCATTGTCTTTTGACCTATATAGGCCCAAACATGTGTTCGAGGCTTTTCAGGACCAATCAGCATTTCTGAATACAAAACCCTATCATGCAGCATATGATTTTGGAGTAGAAGGGGCTAATACATCCATCTAGACTATTATTTGCTAAATAAAGTAAATTTAGAATGGCCTTATGGCCATTTTTCATGAAATTTTACTATTCACTGTGAAATTTTGTGAAAGTATTATTTTATATTATTTTCACATTAGTTTTGATGCCTAACATAAAAAGGATAAGAAAGAATTAAAGATTGGAGTGGTGAGAGGAAGAATTTTGAAGATTTTTAGTGAAACGGGATTTTTAAGCCCTGGCGATTGAATACAAGGGTCGTGGTTGTCCCACGGCCCAAGGATTCACATTCACGGGTTTAGGATCGTTCAAAGAATGTCTCAACCCACTCACCAACAATCTAGGAGCTATCCAGGTTACTTTACGTGACCCAAGATGCGTTACAGACTTGATCGTGCGATCGATGCGAATAGACTTCGCCTATTGGCGAATCTGTGATCCTAAAAATGTTTCTAGAACCTTCTCGCACCCACCTAAGTTAAAATAATCGACAGCGTACGTCGCGAGACCATAACCTAGGCCCAGTATACTTTTATTCACGCTCTGATACCAACTTGTAACATCCTGAAAATTGGGGGTCGTGTATAAACTCAACTCCCGAGTTCCAGACCGTCACTTATGCAAAAAAAATGATTATGATTCAATGTTGTCTGATTTAAAGCATTCACATGAGTAAAATTATACCAAAACTGCAATTCATACTTCAGATCCAGTGATAAAAGCAAGCGGAAGACTAAACAATATATATCACTGTATGGAAAAATAAAGTAGATCTCATCTGTCTCTAAAGTATGAATACATCTCTGAGTCTCATATACATATACATGAACAAAATCAAATGTTCAAAATAGTCCCACTGAAGTCCCGTCAACCCAGGTCGCCTAAGCAAAGCCATCATGATACTGCATGTACGAGAACTCGTCCTGGTCCTCGTCGAAGTCTGGCTCTGCCTCCTGGATCTCAGCATCACCTACATCTACAACAGGGTCTGGTGGGTGTTGCAAACACCATCCCGTAACGTGGGAGTGAGTGATTAACTCAGTGGAATCACAGAGCAAAGATTAACATGTTCACAAATCAATCATGCGATAATAGTAAAGCAGTAAATCAGACAATCCTAATACTGTTGTTAATGCAAGATGACATGACGTGATGTATGCCCTCACCGACGATCTCCCTCATACGGCACCATCTTACGACCGCGGCATGCAATCGACCCTCAAGTGCTCCACATCTTCCAAGCACATGCAATGGTATGGTGATATGATTTCCGAGTTGTTATTAGTCTATTCAAACAGCAGGATTGGGAAACTAAGGTACTTCCCTTGTATCAATCCCAACACAGATCCTGTCTAGGGTCGTCACTCCTAGTAATCTCATATGATATATATTTTGTAGGTCGCTGCAAGGGCTGTCAGGGCTGTTGCTCGCACTCGTTGCACCGCTCCCCCATCACCTTATCAATACAGGCCTACTGTACTCTACTACTACTGAAGGGTCGTCGCCTCCCGTAGACTCAGAATACGCTCGCAGTCACTACAAAGGACTCGTCGCCTGATCAGTGTAGGCCGACAGCTAGAATATAGTGTCCCATACCACCATAATCTGTTCACGAGACTAGGTGCTCACTGGTCACTATGGGGAGGTTTGTGGCCCCAGTGTAGGCCGACAGCTCGACCACGGTGTCCCATACCACCATGCCAGGCTCATGAGTCTTCGTGGATCAAGGTACCATGGTTAACAGGGTTTATAATGGTAAGTTCAGTACCCTAGGTTCAAGCAGTTATGACCCATACAGGGTGAACATACATCGACCAGTCGGGTTACTTGACGAGCTAGACTAACGCGATCGCATCTCAAGTCGAACGACATGAAGTGCGTAAAACACTTCGCGTGGCCTAACCACTCCCGCCAACTCCAAAGACGACTCGCGTTCATCGATGCGTCGTTCGTGGCTAATACCAGCCAACCACGAATTCGCTCGGTTACCGACTGCCTGGACTAAGTATAGTCCCAAACACATATGAATTCACATCAGCAATTTATGTAGGAGTATTGGAATTGAAATACAATCATGTGAGCATGTTAACACATGTTATAACATACAACTTAGGCAAATCTCCAAGCACGTACATTTTATGCATATAATGGAATCATGTACATAGTCAACATGTAGGAAATCATTTACGTCAGCATATTAATTGAGAAATCAGTCTCAAACTAATTCATAACATCATTTAATTCAATACATACTAATACAAGAATTATACAAACACATACACTACACACTTAAGTCTACATATAGTATGTCGACCCGAAGTGCGCAATTTGGCGAATCTCTTCGCCAAACTAATTATGCACGTATTCCTAACTTACTAACGCGACAACAAACCATGTCAATCACATTAGAAAAATATGAATGTAATCAGTACTTCCTACAAATGACTAAAATGCCCTAAATCTCATATTTTTCGTTGATTTACGAAATAGGAAACGGATAGCATGTTGTACATGTCAAACGGCGATGCCGTCAATAATCTACTATTAAACGACATTGAAAGCATTGGAAACCGTCAATCAAAGCGTCTAAAATCCTCACCTTATCTCTTATGGATGTGTCCTTTCAAACGGAGCGTATACGCTTCGTCTACGGCGATAAGAGAACCTGTTTTACGAGTTACGTTAGCTAACATGCTACGAATCCTAGTAAACCTTAAATCAGCAACTTCTAGGCTTATTTCATACCTGAAAACGGGGAAGAATCACCGGCTTGGTGATCAGGTGTTGCTGTAGCACGTGCAACAGGCGGCGCGAAGACAGAAAAATTCTCTCCTACACTCTCTCTCAAACTCTCACCTTTTCTCCCTCCAAATCTAGGGTTTCTCTCAAATTCGGATGGGAGAGAGGAGTGAGGGTTTCAACCCCTTTTATAAGCCCAAAAAGGCCAAAAATAGGCTCCGGTACAAGGTTCACTTAGTGCATATCCAAATCGGGGCTGTTTCGGTCCAAAAGATGCTTTCTGGTGGTCCCCTAGCCGAATGCGATCGGACTTAAGCTCTTGCGCACCAGATCTAGCACGTATTAAGTTTTACAGTCAGGCAGGGTTCGCAGATCGCGCGTGGCGGACCAGTTTCAGTTCAGCGGTCACCGCACGTAGATCAGGGCTGAAAGTCTCATGATATGAAATAGAAATTTTTCCTGATCCAAGGGAGTAATCTGGATGAATTCTGATGGTCAGAACGCTAGTCGTGTGCCAGATTTGAATTTAAAATTTCAATTCTGTCCCTATTCGCACTCTCTTCAGTCCGGGCTCAATGAAATAGCCTGTGATTATCGGTTGGACTTGATTTTTGAAATGATTGTCAAGTCCAGCAAGGCGGTTCTAACTATCTAAGATAGGAGGTATCAGACTTTCGACGCGCGGTCTAGATCCAATACAAAGATTCAAAGTGGTCCAGAGAACAAACCTGCTTAGAGTTTGATCCGAGGTTATAGAGTATTGTAGAGTCATTGGTTCTACTCGATTTGGGTCTTGTAGAACGTATTTAAAGTGGTCAGGGACTATTTCCCAGCTACTCTAGCGTTGCGCTAGCTAACTTACGCTTAATTTCCATAGGAATTAATTCTACGCAATTTCGGGTCGAGTTGGTACTCGAGTCTAAGTACGAATTTTTCACGGGCATTACAAGATCATATACCCAAAGCCCTTTCTCTCACGGGAGTTCATCTTTCAATCCACTCCCATTCATTGACATTCAGTAGAGTGGATTGGGAAATGAACTTCCGCATTCAAGGATCCTTCAGCAACTATCTCAACAGTATATCTTTTAGCTGGGATGCCTGAATGAATAAATGACGGGAATCATTCTATCTTCCTTATAGGAAAATTCTAAGAGAGTGGATTTCCATCCTAAACTTGACCTAACCCAAAATTGAATACTGGTATATCTTTTGTGTTGTGGATCAAGGGAGCTAAAGACTCTTCAACAACAAGAAGGTGATTTCATCACTGTGCAAAAAGGGACTCATTAACTTATCTGTAAGTACTTATAGTCCAGAGGACACTTGTGATCATTCCTTTCTAGGATTAACTCCTAAGTGTTGCTCACCCTTTGAAGTCCTCAAAGGAGACCTCCAGCGGGAGTGTATGCTGTGGGTGCGTTGTGTAGACCCTTGCTCTGTGGAGAGCATAAACATCCGGGTGCGTTATGTGGACCCTTGCTCTGTGTGGGTACAAACATCTAGTTAGGAGTGCACCAGCAAAACTCCAGGGTTAGAGGTGAACCGAGTAGAAACCTGAAAGTACCTGGCTATATGCCCTAGAGTGGGGGTGAATAGGGCAATGCCAAATAAAACTTAAAACAGTGGAATAATAAAAGAAATAAAGCACAATGTTGAATTAAAAGTAATCTCAATAACCTAGAATTAAGAGAATGATACTATATCAGTTCTAAGGACAACCTTACACCAAAAACTAAAGGTTTAAGGTAGGACAACCTTATTTCTACAACGTCCTTTGTATCACAAACCAATGACAAATAAAATGCAAGGAAACCAAAATAACTTGCAGAAATAAATCCTAAGTTATTACAACATTCCCACACTTGCTTGAAATAAAATGATTACAACATTCATCCACAAATACAATCCACAAAACTGAATGAATAAAGGAATGAAAGAATAAAGCACATCCACAACACAACGATATATAGTGGTTCGCCTGTGTGTACACCAACTATTATCCAACAGCCACACAGAATGCTACTCCACTCCTAATATCCTCACACAGGGGATATTAGCATGCACTATCAAAATAGATTTCACAGGTTCACCTAAAACCTTCACAATTGTGTCTTTTTATCACGGGCTTATACAATCCAAAAAATCACACAATCTGAGTTTTCTGGCTCTCCTCAGATAACCAAAACAATGAGATTTTTCTGGCAAATCTCAAACAAAACCAAAGAATGTAAATTACACAAATGTAAAATACCTAAATCTCCTTTTGAAGTAGCCCGATAGAACCAATCGGAGTAGAAGTTTGATTCAACATTCAAAGTCCAATACTCACTTTAAGAATGGTTCTAAGTCTAATTGATTTTAAATCAAAAGGGCTAGTTCTATTTGATTTTGAATCCAAGAAGTAGGAATATCAGAAATTCCCCTTTTTCTAATAAGATTGGAATGTAGATCAAAATTAAATAAAAAATAAGCTAGCAAAAGGAATATTAAATGAGCACAAAGTAGCTTAAAAATAAACACAAACTTATCTCATAGTATAGCCTAAAGATTGCTTGAATTAAGTTGAATCGAATTGAAAAACTCTAAAGTTCGTGCTCTATTTATAGCCTAAAAAATCCCATCTACGACTGATCTTAAGATCCTAGGACTAGTCGTAGCTTCAAAGATTTTTAAAGATTTTCGCGGGATAAGGATTAGCTGTTTCACGACTGGTCCTGGGAAGCCTACAACTGGTCGTGGGCCACCTACGACTAGTCGTGGGTCACCTACGACCGGTCGTGGGATTCCTAGTTTAGTTGCTGGATTTTGAGTCGTAGGGCTAAGACTAGTTGTAGGACAAGTCGTACAGCTCACAGGACTGGTCGAAGGATGTCCAAGACTGGTCGTACGATAACCAGAAAAATTTAAAAATCTTCAACAACGTAGGACTAGTCCTGAAAAACTTAAGACTGGTCGTAACAGAGCTAAGATTGGTCTTGAAGTTCCTAGGACTGGTCTTAAAACAGCCCGAACAAGCATATTAAAATATACGAATTATGTATCCAGAATGACCTACAGTAAAGCCCATCCTAAGGTCAATCTAAGGTCAAACAAACCTTAAAAGTGAGATGGGCATTGATAGTATGTACACTCAGATGACCCTTAAGAGAAGCTTGAGAATTTACAAATCTTGTTGTAGGCCTTCTCGAGCTTGATCCTTTCTTGAGTTGACAAAATCTTCTTTTATACTTGTACTTGTTTAAATCTTGAACATGCATACTTGGATACTTCTATTCTTGAATTCTTCATCCATGACTTGAAACTTTCTTCATTTAAGTTCTTGTCTTGAAATATGATGTCTTGAAGTAATGAATAGTCTCAAACATGAAACGCAAGAAATACAAGACATAGATATAGGTTTTAGCACCACAAAATTTGACAACCAAAGGGATATGAAATCATAGCACTTACAATCTCCCCCTTTGTCAAATTTGTGACAAAACACATATCATATAGATAAGAGCAACATCATACAAATTACTCTACTCCCCCTGAGAGATACGAGTACTGCTCATGTAAACAATAAACAACATGTAAACATCAAGACTCCATATTGTCAATCCACATATCCTTCTCAATCAATCAATCCAAACAAATTACTCCCCCTTTCCATACTACTCCCCTTTACCATACTACTCCCCCTTTTTGTCACAAAATGATAAGGAATAGTGACAATAGGAAAGTCACAACAACATAGAGAATAATAAAAAGTAAATAATGAGAAAGAAATATGGAAGGACATAGCATATTTCAAAATATAAACCAGAATCATCAAGCCATAACCAAGTTAATACAATATCCAAAATAAAAGAAAAGATAATGTTATACAATCCAAAAGATAATTCGCCCAATCAGATCCAGAGGAGGGAGCAAGGATAGTAGGATCAATCTGGTGTAAGCCCCTATTGATGCGATGAAGATATTTTTGTGTATATTTAAACTGCATATCGTGGGCTACACTCATGTTATCAGCCTTCTCCTCCAATGCACAAAGGCGTGCATCATAACTAGATGGATCGTAATCAGGATCATTCGGCGAATCAGTTTCTATCTCATCAAATAACTCATCCATATTAATATCCTGTTGAGGAAGATCGTCAGCTTTCCTTCATTTCCGGCTTCACCACCATCACCACCAACACCACCTTCATCTACTTGGCTAGGAAGCAAATCCAACTTCATCTTATTAAGATTGGTATTGTTGAAAATAAGATGATGAATTGGTGCCTCATTAATAGGTTTATCGACAAGCATGTGAGTGGCTAACACAGTCATAAGATAACCAAACGGAATATCACTATGACTCGGATGGAGACGAAACTGTATGATAAAGTGACAGATTAATGAAGGAAGGCAGACCATAGTACCAGAAGCAATAGAATGCAACACACAAACCATGAAAGAAGTCAACTCGTTTTATTACCAGACCGAGGATACAGATTTGAAATAAAAAAAATGATGTAACACTCTGTATCTAGGTAACAGATACTTTAAAGGGAGCGCATTCCCTTTGTGTATCCATTGCGCATTAATTTTGCATAAGTCTCTTGTTAATATGCGTTTTTCCGATTCAGATGGTTTTTCGTATAGAGTATGAATCGGTATACCTTCATCATTAATGGGTATATCCATAATACCCGATATTAAGTGACAGTCTACTTCAAATTTCCCTTCTATAGTATCAATTGAAAAAGTTAAGTTGTCAAGGGAGAATTCTGAGATACATGCAACCATTAATTGTGTAATAGACTGGTATGCAGGCTCACCCCAAAGTAAAATGTTAGCCCAGCCAACAGATTCAATGAGGGGGATAATTCCATATGGAGCAATGTGATTAAGATCAACGGTATGCTCAATAATAACATTACGGACACGTAAATCCCGTACATCTTGAGGATCATCTTCGAGTGACCGAAGGTGCCGTTTTGTTATCGGTGTAGATCTAGATGAGGATGGACCACGGGATATTTTCTTCTTCCCTCTAGCATCCATCTTTAACTAGATATATTAAGAGCAAGAGAAATGCACTAAAAGAAGGATGGGTTTTCTCTAGATCAGCAATATGAGAAGAAACCCTTAAAAAAATAATAAAAGATGAAATCTAGCTACACAATGATCAAATCAAAGCATAGAGAGCATGAATCTTCATGAAAAATGAAGAAACAGGACTAACCTTGAAGAAATACAGGAAATCTTATGACTGGTCGAGCCACGACTCGTCGTAGGTCAGAGTGGAAATGAAGAAGAAGGAGGTTTTCCCCAAATTATATCATGTTCATGAGCTCCACGACTGCTTGAGTGCGGTGCACGACCGATCATAGCACGACTGGTCGTGTATAGCTACGACCGGTCGAGCATCGACCAAAAATACATTTTTAATGTAAAAAATTAAAATTTAAATACAAATAATACTAAATATAATACATTATGATACATGTAAGCAAGAATACTCAATGTAAAATGCACATACCAAGATCAAATTTCAATTTATTAAACCTGCTTTTGTCGAGCAGTTTAGTAAATATATCAGCAAGAGTTTCGGTTAGTATATGTTCCAAGGAAATAACTTTTTCTTCAACGAACTCACGAATGTAATGATACCTAATGTCAATGTGCTTAGTACGTGAATGTTGGATTGGATTTTTAGAAATATTTATAGCACTGGAATTATCACAATGTAAGATCATTGAATTTTGATTAATTCCATAATCGCTTAACATGCGTTTCATCCAAACTAGTTGAGTACATGCATATCCAGCTGCAATATACTCAGCCTCAGCAGTGGAGAGCGATATTAAGCTTTGCTTCTTGCTGAACCAAGAAACTAAGCAATTTTCAATGTAAAAACCAACGACCACTGGTTGATTTTCTATCATCAATATTATCGGCCCAATTAGCATCTGAGTACCCGGCTAATTGAACACCAGTATCAAAAGGATACCAAAGACCCAGATTTATAGTACTTGCGACATATCTAATAATCTGTTTAACAGTAGTAAGATGTGATTCCTTTGGATTAGACTGATATCTTGTACAAATACCAACACTTAACGCGATATCAGGTCTACTAGCAGTTAGATACAACAAACTACCAATCATACTACAATATAGTTTAGGATCTATATCTTTACCTGTAGAGTCTTTTGAGAGTCTTAACGTTGTACTCATAGGAGTATTAAAGTTCTTACCATTCTCAAATTCAAACCTTTTAACCAAGTTTGAAGCATATTTGGTCTGGAAAATAAAAATTCCATCAGGTTGTTGTTTTACTTGCAACCCTAGGAAATAGTTTAGTTCTCCAACCATGCTCATTTCGAACCTTGATTTCATTAACTCTACAAACTCAATAGACATGTTAGAGCAAGTTGATCCACAAATAATATCATCAACATAAATTTGAATCATCAAAATATCATTGTTATGTTTCTTAACAAAGAGCATCTTATCAACACTTCCTACTTGAAAACTATGACTAAGTAAGAATTTAGTCAATTTCTCATACCATGCCTTGGGCGCTTTTTTTAGACCATAGAGAGCCTTTTTTAGACGAAATACATGGTTAGATAACTTGGGTCTTCAAACCCTGAAGGTTGTTCAACATACACCTCTTCATGTAAATCATCATTCGAGAAGGCACTCTTTACATCCATCTGATAAATCTTAAATTTTCTAAAGCATGTGATGGAAATAAAAAGTCTGATTGATTTAAGGCGAGCCACTGGAGCAAAGGTTTCATCGTAATTGATGCCTTCAATCTGAATGTACCCTTGTATAACCAGTTTAGCCTTGTTTCGTATTATATTTCCAAGTTCATCAGACTTATTTTTAAGGATCCATTTTGTTTCAATAATGTGTTTATCTTTAGGTCTAGGAACAAGATACCCAACATCATTACGAACAAATTGATTAAGTTCATCCTGCATAGCAATTATCCAATTTTCGTCAAAAAGTGCTTTCACATTGACCGGTTCTTTCACATTGACCGCTTCTTTCAAGTTGTTTGCGAGTACGAACTCCAGTGAGAGGGTTTTTAAGAATTTGATTGGTTGGATGATCTTTGACAGTCTTTGGTTCAAATTTTTTTTGACTTGATGAGGTATCTTGATTGTCGATAATAAGAGCTTCATCATCATCTGAACTCGGAGCTGGTGTATTCAAATGATCATCAATGACCACATTGATGGATTCTTGAATCATACCAGTTCTCTTATTTAGAACCCTATAAGCTTGACTGTTCAAAGAATAACTAAGAAAAATACCTTCATCACTCTTTGTAACAAACTTTTCCAAATTTTCACGATCACGTAAAATATAACACTTGCTGTCAAAAATCTGAAAGTATTTGACAGTAGGTTTCTTTTCAAACCATAATTCATAAGCAGTCTTATTATCAAATTTACTGGTATAAACCCGATTAAAAATATAACATGCGGTATTAACTGCATCAGCCCAAAGATTTCTAGAGAGCTTCATGCTATTCAACATAACATTAGCCATATCCTGAAGCACTCTATTTTTTATTTCAACTATACCATTTTGTTGCGGTGTTTTGGGCGCAGAGAATTCATGTGATATTCCCTGATCGTTACAAAATTTCTCAAAACTACTGTTTTCGAATTCGGATCCATGATCACTACGGATCTTACTAACATGAGAACCTTTTTCATTTTGGATTCGTTTAATGACCTTTTTCACTTCATCGAGGGTTTCATTTTTATCTTTTAAGAACAATACCCAAGTGAATCTTGTATAGTCATCTACGATAACCAAGATGTATTTTTTGCCTCCTCGACTCTTCATTCTGTTTGGTCCAATAAGATCCATGTGGAGAAGCTCGAGTGGTCTAGTTGTGGTATTGGAGTTCACTTTCTTGTGAGAGCTCCTAATGTATTTGCGCAACTGGCATTCACCACATATTTTGTCTACTTTTAGCAATTTGGGTAGACCTCTAATTAGTTCTCTTTTGCTCAATCTAAATAAGTTTCGGTAGTGTACATGTCCAAGGCGGTTATGCCATAATTCAGTCTCATCGATATGGACCATGTAACATGATTGAGTAGATGAGCTTGCATCACTAACGATGTAGCAGTTTTCAAAAGTTCTGCGACCAGTTAATATAACAGAACCCTTTTTATTAAGTATCTCACAACCTTGATTAGAAAACTTCACACTATGGTTGTTACACATATCTGAGAAATGCTTAATAGGTTGTGTTTCAAGCCCCCAACATATAAAACATTCTTAAATAAGGGAAGGTTATAAAGTTGAACCGTACCTTGGCCAATGATCTTGCAATTGCTTCCATCACCAAATGTGACTGACCTGTCAGTCATATCTTTTAGATCGGTGAATAAAGCTTTGTCACCTGTCATATGCCTGGAGCAACCACTATCTAGGTACCACTTTGAATGACTTGTAGCTTTGAAAGCAGTGTGGGCAACCAAGCTGGCAACTTTAGGAACCCATTTCAGAACTATTTTGGGTTTAGGAGTATAGATGGTCTTTTTCTGTCTGTTGTTATAGGAGAGACATATAGAGTTAGACTTTAATAGCTCCTTGAGTAGATCAATTATTTTTTCCGCCAATGGATTTTGATTTTGAAAATCAAAGTTGATATGACTACCTTTAGGTTTTTGAAAAGTCCTTGAATTTTTAAAAAAAACTTGATAAGTATTCTTTTCTTTTGAGGTTGAAGACTCTCCTTTTACAAATTTAGGTGCAATATTCTTTTGTTTAGGAGATGTATTCTTATCATAGCCCAACCCGGATCGATCGCCACATTTTCTTGATCCGAATAATAATTTTTTCAATTTAGGATCACCTTGGGCATATCTCTATGTGTCTTTCAAACTCAGAAGAGAAGCTACCTCATTTTTGAGCTTCTCATTTTCGGATCTCAAATCTTCAATTTTGGAGGTTTCGAAATATAAATCACATTTGGTCTTTTCAAACGAGTCAGAAATATGAGACTTTTCTAAAACGAGAGACTCATAATCTTCCTTAAGCTTATAAAATTTTTCTTTTTGTAATTTAAGCTTGACGGTAATTTTACAACTCTCCTTATAAAGGACATTATAAGCATCCTGAAGATCATCTTCATTATCGCAATCACTATTCAGATTTTCTTCACTAGATATATCATCAATATCTGAAAAATTGATCTTGGCTAGAGTCATAAGGGCTTTAACATTATCGCCCGACTCGATTTCAGAATCTTCTAATTTAGAAGAGGATTCAGAATCAAACGATTCATCCCAAGTAGCCATCATGCTTTTCCTTTTTGATTTGTCCTTTTTAGGACATTTGTTAGCTAAGTGCTCATACTCTTGATAGTTGTAACATTGACTATCTTTCAAAGATTTTCAAGCTCTAGGTTTAGATTGTCTCTTATCATTTGACTTTTAAAAATCAACTTTTTTCTTGCTTTTGAAAATTTTGTAAAACTTTTTTGCTAAAAGCGCCATATCATCTTCGAAATTTCCTAAGTCCGAAGTGCTTTCTTGTGAAACATTTGATGATTTGAGAGCAATTGATTTTCCTTTAGGAGCTTTAAAGGACAACTCGTACGTTTGTATTGAACCAACTAGTTCCTCAACCCTCATGGTATCTGTATCATGAAGTTCCTGAATCGCAGTAACTTTAGAATTGAACAGTTCAGGAAGTGTAACACCCTGAAAATCGGGGGTAGTGTAGAAACCTGACTCCCGAGTCCAGACCATCACTTATGCAACAAATATGATTATGATTCAATGTTGTCTGAGTTAGAGCATTCACATGAGTAAGATTATACCAAAACTGCAATTCATACTCCAGATCCAGTGATAAAATGCAAGCGGAAGACTGAAGAATATATATATCACTGTATGGAAAACAGAATAATCCCAAACTGTCTCCAAAGTATGAATAGATCTCTGAGTCACATATTCATAAATCAAACAAAAATAAAATGTCATATAACCGTCCAACTAGCAAGTCCCGCCGATCCAGGTCACCTACGCAAAGCCGTCAGCGAACTGCATATACGAGAACTCATCCTGGTCCTCGTAGAAGTCTAGCTCTACGTCCTGTATCGCCTCGTCACCTGCAACAAAGACAAAGTCTGATAGGTGTTGCAAACACCGTCCCGTAACGTGGGAGTGAGTGATCAACTCAGTGGAATCATAGAGCAAAGATTAGCATGCTATCAAATCATTCACGTGATAATAGTAAAGCAGATAATCAAACATTCTGAGATACTGTTGTTAATACAAGCATGAAATGACATGATGGAGGCCCTCACCGACATACTCCCTCATGCGGCACCATCTGCATTCGCGGCATGTTTTTTTTCCACAGTGCTCCACATCTTCCAAGCACATGCAGTGCGATGTGAATATGATTACCGGGTTGTTATTAGTCCTTACATACAGCAGTATTGGGAAACCAAGGTACCTTCCTTATATCAATCCCAACACAGATCCTGTCTAGGGTCGTCACTCCTAGTATTCACATACGATGTTATGTTTATAGGTCGCTACAAGGGCTGTCAGGGCTGTTGCTCGCACTCGTTGCACCGGTCCCCCATCACCTTATCAATACATGCCTAATGTACTCTTGTTGCTACGGAAGGGTCGTCGCCTCCCGTAGACTCAGAATATGCTCGAGGTCACTACAAAGGGCTCGTCACCAATCAGTGTAGGCCGAAAGCTCGAATGTAGTGTCCCATACCACCACAATCGGCTCACGAGTTAAAGGTGCTCACTGGTCACTACGGGGAGGTTTGTGGCCCCAACGTAGGCTGACAGCTCGACCACGTGTCCCATACCACCATGCCCGGCTCATGAGTCTTTATGGATCAAGGTACCATGGTTAAAAGGGTTTTCAATGGTAAGTTCAGTACCCTAGGTTCAAGCAGTTATGACTCATACAAGGTGAACATACAATGGCCAGTAGGGTTACTTGACGGGCTCGACTAGTACGAGCACATCTCAAGCTGATCGACATGAAGTGCATAAAACACTTCGTGTGGCCTAACCACTGCCGCCTGCCCAAGGCACGACTCGCGTTCATCGACACGTCCTTCGTGGCAAATAGAAGCTAACCACGAATTCAATCTATTACCGACTGCCTAGACTAGGTTATAGCCCCAAGCATTTGTAAACAACATCAATGATCATATGAGAGTAACAGGAATGAATATAAACAATACAAGTATGTTGACACATGTTATAACACACAACTTAAGCAAATCAACCAAAACATGCATTCCATATATATAGTGAAATCAATTCATATAGCCAACATGGTGAAAATCATATACATCAGCATGTTAATTGAGAATTCAATCTCAAAACTAATTCACAACACCATTTACTCAATACATACTAATACAAACATATATACAAACACTCAGTCTACACACTTTAGTCTACATAGCGTATGTCGACCCAAAGTGTGCATTAGGGGGAATCGCTTCGCCAAACAGATCATGCACGCATTTCTAATATCCTAACACGACAAATACCCATGGCAATCATTTCAACAAAATACGGACGTATTCTGTATTTCCTACAAATACCTAAAATACCCTAAATCTTATATTTTTCATACGCAGTCGAAATGGAAAACGGACAGTGTGTTCTACATGTCAAACGGCATTCTTGTCGATAATCTACTATTAAACGACATTGAAAGCTTTGAAATCAGTCAATCTAAGCGTATAAAATCCTCACCTTTCGCCATAGACGTGTATCGATTCGAATAGAACATCTACGCTTCGTCAACGGCATTATGGTGACCTAATGCACAAGATACAAAAGCTACTTCGATATTTGATCCAAAGAATCCTCGAAACAGCTATAAGTTAGGGTTTTCTTACCTAGAAGTGAGTTGGAATCACCGAAAAAGGGATTTGAAGGCGGTGCTTTGGTACGTGCAAAATCTGGAGCAAATGGCAGGAAGTTCTCTCACAAATTCTCTCACTAACTCTCTCTTTCTCTCTCACCACTTTCTAGGGTTTCTTCCAAAATTGGATGGGAGAGATATGAGAGGGTTTAAAGCCCTTAAATAGGCTGAAACCTCACCTAAATAGACTTGGGACAAGGGTATACTTGGGTTATAACCAAATCGGGTCTCTTACGATCCAAAAGAGCATTTTGGGAGGTCCCTTGGCCGAACGCGGTCGGACTTAAGCTCATGTACATTAGATCCTACTCACATCAAGTTTTCAGACCGGTAGAGTTCCCAGATCACACGTGGCGGACCAGTTTCAGTTCAGCGGTCACGGAGACTCGATCAAGGATTTCAAGTACACTGACCTGAGTGAGAAATGTTCCCTGATCCGAGGGTGTATTTGGGTCAGATTCCCACGGTCTGAATGCTTATACTGATCTCGCAAACGAAACGTGCCAGATTCATTTAAATCCCATTTAAATTTTTATGAATTTCACTCTTTCTCACACTCCCTACTCCAGGCTCAATGAAATAGCCTCAGGACATCAGTTGGGCTTGATTTTTGAAATGATTGTCAAGTCCAGCTAAGCGGTCATAACGGTCTAAGATGGTGGATATCGGACTTTCGATGCGCGGTCTAAATCCAATACGAAATTTTAAAGGGTTCCTTAGAGAAAACGGGTTTAGAGTTTGATCCTATGTTTCATGGTATTGTAGCGTCATTGGTTCTACAAGTTTTGGGTCTTGCAGAACATATTTAAAGCGATCAGGGATAATTTCACAGCTAATCTAACATAGCGCTAGTTAACTTACGCTTAATTTCTAAAGGAATTAATCCTACGTGATTTCTGATCGAGTTGGTACTCGGGTCTCTGTACGGATTTTTTCGAGGCGTTACAATCTACCTCCCTTAACAATAAATTTTATCCTCGAAATTTGTACCTTTTCGTACTCCTCGAGAAGCTGTGGGTAGTTCTTTCTGATCTCAGCTTCCATCTCCCAAGTAGCCTCTTCTTCAGAGTGATGCGTCCACAACACCTTCACAAGGGGGATGACCTTGCTACGCAGTACCTTCTCCTTCCTGTCTAATATATGCGTCGGTCGCAGTATATATGTAACATCTTCACCTAACTGCACCTGCTCCCATCTAATGATATGGGAAGGATCAAGAACGTATTTCTTCAGCATAGAAAAATGAAATACGTTGTGTACGCTCGCGAGAGGCGTAGGCAAAGCCAAACGATAAGCTACTGCACCCACACGGTCAAGAATATGGAACGGACCAATGAATCGCGATGCTAGCTTCCCCTTCTTCCTAAATTGAAGAACTCCCTTCATAGGAGAAACTCGTAAAAATACATTATCTCCAACTACAAACTCTAGCGGGCACCGTTTCGTATCGGCATAACTCTTCTGTCTGCTCTGCGCTGTAAGAAGCCGGCGTCTAATAATATCAACCTTCTCCGAGGTCGCCTGCACTAACTCTGGGCCAATCAATCTGCGCTCACCAACCTCTGCCGAGCAATGCGGTGCTCGGCAAGGTCGCCCATACAAGGCCTCATAAGGTATCATACCGATACTCGCTTGAAAACTGTTGTTGTACGCGAACTCTGCATATGCAAGATAGTCATCCCAACTGTCTTTGAAATCTAACACGCAAGCCCGCAACATGTCCTCTAGAATCTGGTTCACCCGCTCTGTTTGTCCGTCTGTCTGTGGGTGGAAGGCAGTACTGAACTTCAACTTCACACCCATAGCCTCCTGAATGCGAGTCCAGAAAATATAAGTAAAGCGCGTGTCTCTGTCTGACACGATCTTTAAAGGAACTCCATGCAGACGAACTATCTCTCTGATATACAGCCTGGCTAACTCATCTACAGAGTTCGTAACTCTGATCGGTAGGAAGTGAGCCAACTTCGTCAGACGGTCGACGATCACCCAAATAGAATCATGTCCCTTCCTCGTCTTCGGCAGTCCCGAAATGAAGTCCATAGAGATAAAATCCCACTTCCACTCAGCTATAGGCATAGGCTGAAGGAGTTGAGGAGGTCGGCGATGCTCTGCCTTCACCTGCTGGCAAGTGAGACAATGGGACATGAACTTTACGATGTGGGTCTTCATGCCCTCCCACCAATAGGTCCTCTTCACGTCACGATACATCTTTGTGCTTTCCAAATGCATCGTAAGTCTGGTACTGTGCGCAGCCTCGAGAATCTCTCGTCTCAAGTCGAGGATATCAGGGACGCATAGGCGGCCACGATAGCATAAGCCCCCATCCGTTCCAACTAGCTACTCGGCGTCTGCATAGTCACTGGCCTGCTCTCGAAGCTCAGTCAGACACGCATCATCTCGCTGCGCCACGATGACCCTGTCATCGATAAGAGATCGCACCTGAACATGTGTGATGAACCCAAATGGCCCCTCCACAGTGATTTTCTGCTCAAAGTCTCGCAAAAACTCAACCATGTCCCACTCGGTAACCATCAGCGGAGCTGCAAACTCTATCGCCTTCTTGCGGCTCAACGCGTCAGCCATAACGTTTGCCTTGCCAGGATGGTAGGAAACCTCGAACTTAAAGTCTTTCAAGGTCTCCATCCATCGCCCCTGCCTCATATTCAGGTCCCACTGCGTGAATATGTACTTGAGGCTCTTGTGGTCGCAAAAGAGCTCGAACTCCTCTCCGTAGAGGTAATGTCTCCAGAGCTTCAATGCGAAAATGACGGCTGTCAACTCAAGGTCGTGTGTAGGATAATTCTCCTCGTGCTTCCTTAATTGTCTCGAGGCATACGAAATTATCTTGTCCTTCTGCACAAGGACATAACCTAGGCCAACGTTAGACGCGTTAGTGTATATCGTGTATCTAACCCCTTGCTCTGGCAATACTAGCACAGGGGCGGACGTCAACCTGTCCTTCAGCTCCTGAAAAGCTATCTCTGCCTTTTCGTTCCAGGCGAACTTCACATCCTTCCGTGTCAGTTGAGATAGAGGTCTGGCGATCTTCGAGAAATCTCGAATGAAACGTCGATAGTAGCCAGCAAGACCCAAGAAACTCCTCACCTCAGTGATAGAACTAGGCTGCTCCCAGTCCTGAACTGCAGCTACCTTAGCCAAGTCAACTGCCATCCCATCCTTGGACACCACATGTCCCAGGAACTTAACTTCCTGCTTCTAGACATCGCACTTCTTATACTGTGCGAACAACTGATGCTGCCTCAGTGTATCCAGGATCAATCGCAAGTGCTCCTCATGCTCCTCTCGACTCCTGGAGTATACCAAAATGTCGTGTATGAACATAATGACAAATCGATAGAGGAGAGGCCGAAATGCCCTGTTCATCAGATCCATGAACACGGCTAGTGCATTCGTAAGACCGAAAGACATCACGAGGAACTCGTAGTGGCCAAAGCTGGTCCTGAAGGCTGTCTTCTATACGTCCTCATCCCTGACGCGCAACTGGTGATACCCTGACTGAAGATCAATCTTCGAAAAGTACTGTGCCCCTCTCAACTGATCAAATAAGTCATCTATCTGGGCAAGGGATATCTATTCTTTACCGTAATCTGGTTCAGCCTGCGATAGTCAATACATAATCTCAGTGAACCATCCTTCTTTGTTACAAATAATACTGGTGCTCCCCAAGGAGACACACTCGGCCGAATGAGGCCAACCTCCAACAGATCATCAATCTGTTTTCTTAACTCCTCCATCACACACGGTGCTATGCGATACGTCGGCAGTGAGACGGGCGTGGAACCAGGTACCAGATCGATAGTAAAATCGATCTCTCGCTGAGGTGGAAAACCAGGAATCTTCCTGAACAAATCTCCAAAATCACGGACTACTGGCGTGTGCTCAAGTATCGGGGCATCAACATCCCGCAATAAGGAAGCATAGCTAAGTACTCGGAAGGGGAGATTTACCCGCACTGAAAATGAAAAGGGCGTGCCCTTCGGCTCGTAGACTGTCACCATATGGGTCTCGCAGTCAATCTCGGCCCTCCCTGCAGTCAACTAATCCATGCCAAGAATGACGTCGAGATAATAGAGAGAGGGGTCGACGACAAGATCAAGAGCCATCGTTCTGCCCCCAGATCCACCAAACAACCCTCACACATCAGGGTGGCATCAGAAAAAGTCCTATGTGCTGGAAGAACTCACACCCCATCTATCCGAATAGTCGGTAGCCCAAGGCGCCTGACTATGGAATGCGATATCAAGGAAATTGTGGATCCTGTATCCACCATCACAAGTATAGGAGTACCTCCAATATGGACGGTGACCTCGAAGGCCAAGGGCTGGACAACCTCTGTCTCGGATGCCTCTGCTGTCAATGCATGTACCCGAGCCTGCTGTAGATGGTTCGACCACGGTACCATGGGCCATTGAGGCGGCCGGAACTGAGGTGCGGGAGGTCTGAAAGAAGGGTGCGTAGGAGCCAACCATAACGGTGGAGCAGACAACGCCTGTGGGCGAGGACGGTCGATCTTCTGCGGTGACGAAAACCCGTTGTCTCTCATCTGAGCGAAACAACTCCCCACAGTGTGGCCCGATCTCCCACAATAAGTACATGACACATCGGGGCACCTCATCGAAAGTACTGGCGTTGTAACCCTAGGAGGAGGGTCGATGCGAGGCCTCTTGCCAACAAATGGCCTGTCCTACACATCTGGTCGTGGTCTAGTAAACACAGGGCCACGAGATCGTGCCAAGCGATCCACATCCTGCTCTGCCCTCATTGACATATGTATCAACTCTGCATAAGAAGGTATGTTGACGCAACACATCTTCGACCGAATGTCCAGTCGTAAGCCCTCAGAAAATCGTCGTATGTGCATCTGCTAGTCAGCAAGTATCGTCGGGACGTATTTGCCCAACTCAGTAAACCGATGCTCATACTCTATGACTGACATACCTCCCTGCCTGAGGCGTAAAAAATCGTTCTCCCTCTCGTGCCTATAAGTCTGGGGATAGTATTTCTCATGGAAACGGAACTCAAATGCTGCCCAAGTCCAGATGTAGCCAGCAGAAACTGTCCGTAATACACTATCCCACCATAAGCTGGCCTCGCGCTCGAACATGAACGTAGCCAACTCAACCTGCTCAGACTCTGAGCAGTGCAGCATCCTCAAAATCTTTGACACACGGTCGAGCCAATACTAGGCCTCCTCGGGTCTGTGAGAACCCATAAAAGTAGGAGACCGCAAGCGCTGGAATCGATCAAGTAGGCCCCGTGAATCAGCAGTATTCCCCGTAGGGTAAACAGATGGTGCAGGATGAGCCATCTCCTCATCCTAAGCCAAAGTCCCATCATCCTCAGCTCGATGCACAGAAGGCGTAGGTGGAGCCGCACTGCCACCCTGGGCTAAGGCCCCTGCAATCGTAGTTAAAAGCTGTTGATGCTGCTGGTGCATCATGATCATCAACTGCTCAAACCTATCAAGAGGTAGAGCAGGCTAGGGCACATACTGCGTCGAGGAAGACGCACGATACTGCTCTCTGACAGGTAGTGTGAAAGGTGGCAGTACGACTATAGGACCTGCAGAAGGCTAGACTCAGGTGCAGTCTCAGGAATTGAGCCCACAGCAGGATCTATATGCTCATCAGTCTGGGGAGGAACCCGATCCATAAGCTCTCCCAGTGTAAGTCGTGTCGTGCTCCGCGTAGCCTTAGGCGGCATTCCATATATTCAGATTAGGGTGCAACCTTATCAGTTTCAGCATTAGCACAATCTACACCACCACACAATCATTCACATAACAAGCCGAAGAACCCCATGCATTTCATTTAATCAAAATTGTCACAATACAAGAGATAAATCTTTACATGCATCATGACAGGAAACACATGGAAACTAAGTTACCCAAAGCTACAACTGCAACATAAAGTAAACACTTAGCCTTCTGAGGCTCACACACACAGAAAGCAGGAAACAAACTATCTACGGGCATCTGAAATCCCAATCACTAGTCCGAGTCTGGCGATGGAGAAGGAGCACCCTTATCCTGCAGACAACACAGGATGGCCTTCAAGGTGCGAGTCACCTTGCTAAATTTCTGTTTCATGACGGCCTTGGTATCTTCAAGATCTTGTTTCACCTCAGCCAGAAGTTCTTGGACTTTCCGTTGTAAAGTAACCTGGCTCTCCTCAAGTCGGGCTATGTGAGCATCCCTAGCAGCCCGAGTCGCAGTAGGAGGACTCTCATCAGTATCTTGAGCCTCATCTTCTTCTTCTTCCTGGTTTTCTTCCTTTATTTCTGCCCCAGCTTCTTCTTCACTTGCATCCTCCTCACTATCATAATCGCCCTCACTGTCATCATCTAGCTGAGCCTCACGCTGTCGAGGCCCTATCTTCATCTGGTTCATGGTAGCCTCATCAATGAAGTGAATCGGCACAGGCATCTCTGGCCCAAGTCTGTAAGCAAACTCAAGAGCGATCTTTCATATGAGCCGGTCAAAAGGAAGTGACTTAGACATTCTTCTCGATTTCACTATGAGGATGATCTGTCGCAACACAAAGGTGGTCATGCACACATTCTCTCCCTGGCCCACTTGGTATAGGAAATCGACCATGAGACGCGTACATTCACTGCGGTTGGTCGACCTGGGATACACATTGAACGTGCAAATGTGGTGCAACAGGCAAAAATCATCCGACATGTAGGAAGCTAAGAGGCTCTTGTTACACTGCCACGAAACCAAACCACCACATAAGAACCTAGTGCGGCGATCTCGCTCACGAACACTCTTCAGATTCTTAGCACTTGGATGTACCTCGCCAAGAGGCACATCCAAAATGTGAGCTATCAACCGAACATCGATCGTGGCTTCCTGCTCTTTATCAAAGGGAATCTTGAACTGCAATGGTTCCAATGTAGGGTTCCGGATATGAGCATAGAAAGCACGAATAGTGCTCACGTTCGCACGAGACTGGGCTTCAAAGAGCGGACCCCAGCTGGCACCTTCGATGCGCTCAAATAATATAAACTCACCAAAGAGTCACCCATCCACATGCGCCTCAAACAGAACCTTACAATCAGTATACGTGCCATGAGCCAAGTCTGCCAACAGTGCTCGCCCTATGTAAGCACGGGGATCCAAATCTCGCTTCGTATGCAGCAAGAACTTGAAGAAAGGAGAGCTTAAGGGACATTTTTGTGAAGGAGGTGTGTGTTTAGGGGACTTTTAAGGGACGACCCACATGTAGGGAGGGTGCCCGAGCCCTCAAACAGCGTTGGCCCGACGCCCGGCCCGATCCAGGTCCAAAATTGATATGGGTCCAACCCTGGATCATGCTAGATCAGCATGGGTGGGCCCCCCACTCCATTTCGATCCAATTCGAGTCATTTCGGGTGTCAATGGCTGCATATTCGCTTTTAGCAATTTTTTGACAGCTGAGATTGAGTCTAGAGAGGTCTAGACCTGTCCACACATGATCTAAAAGTGGTCCAGGGTCGTTTCATGCGACCACGGATGCACACGGACTCGATCAAAACGGTCAGTTTGAGTGAACTTCGCCAATTGGGCGACAGTGTATGTCGTGTGGCCATAACATAGGTCCCGTTTAATCCAAATCACGCTCTGATACCAACTTGTAACGCCCCTGAAAATTGGGGATCGTGTAGAAACCCGAATCCCGAGTTCCAGACCATCACTTATGCAACAAATATGATTATGATTCAATGTTGTCTGAGTTAGAGCATTCACATGAGTAAGATTATACCAAAACTACAATTATACTCCAGATCCAGTGATAAAATGCAAGCGGAAGACTGAAGAATATATATATCACTATATGGAAAACAAAATAATCCCAAACTGTCTCTAAAGTATGAATACATCTCTGAGTCACATATAGATAAATCAAACCAAAATAAAATGTCATATAACTGTCCAACTAGCAAG
Source organism: Magnolia kwangsiensis (assembly GCA_037074715.1). Classification (NCBI taxonomy): domain Eukaryota; kingdom Viridiplantae; phylum Streptophyta; class Magnoliopsida; order Magnoliales; family Magnoliaceae; genus Magnolia; species Magnolia kwangsiensis. Next base: position 53,490,213 of record CM073578.1, read on the forward strand.
TCCCGCCGATCCAGGTCACCTACGCAAAGCCGTCAGCGAACTGCATATATGAGAACTCGTCCTGGTCCTCGTAGAAGTCCGGCTCTACGTCCTGTATTGCCTCATCACCTGCAAGTAAGACAAAGTCTGATAGATGTTGCAAATACCGTCCCGTAACGTGGGAGTGAGTGATCAACTCAGTGGAATGATAGAGAAAAGATTAACATGTTATCAAATCAATCACGCGATAATAGTAAAGCAGACAATCAAACATTCCTAGATATTGTTGTTAATGCAAGCATGAAATGACATGATGGATGCCCTCACCGACATACTCCCTCATGCGGAACCATCTGCGTCCGCGGCATGCTTTCTTCCCACAGTGCTCCACATCTTCCAAGCACATGCAGTGCGATGTGGATATGATTACCGGGTTGTTATTAGTCCTTTCATACCGCAGTATTACGAAACCAAGGTACCTTCCTTATATCAATCCCAACACAGATCCTGTCTAGGATCGTCACTCATAGTATTCACATACGATGTTATGTTTATAGGTCACTGCAAGGGCTGTCAGGGTTGTTGCTCGCACTCGTTGCACCGCTCCCCCATTACCTTATCAATACAGGCCTAATGTACTCTCGTTGCTACGGAAGGGTCGTCACCTCCCGTAGACTCAGAATACGCTCGAGGTCACTACAAAGGGCTCGTCACCAATCAGTGTAGGCCAACAGCTCGAATGCAGTGTCTCATACCACCACAATCGACTCACGAGTTAAAGGTGCCCACTGGTCACTACGGGGAGGTTTGTGGTCCCAGTATAGGCCAACAGCTCGACCACGGTGTCTCATACCACCATGCCCGGCTCATGAGTCTTTATGGATCAAGGTACCATGGTTAACAGGGTTTTCAATGGTAAGTTCAGTACCCTAGGTTCAAGCAGTTATGACTCATACAAGGTGAACACATAATGGCCAGTCGGGTTACTTAACGGGCTCGACTAGTACGAGCGCATCTCAAGTTGAGCGATATGAAGTGCATAAAACACTTCGTGTGGCCTAACCACTGCCGCCTGTCCAAGGCACGACTCGCGTTCATCGACGCGTCCTTCGTGGCAAATAGAAGCTAACTACGAATTCAATCCATTACCGACTGCCTGGACTAGGTTATAGCCCCAAGCATTTGTAAACAACATCAATGATCATATGAGAGTAACAGGAATGAATATAAATAATACAAGCATGTTTACACATGTTATAACACACAACTTAAGCAAATAAACCAAAACATGCATTCCATATATATACTGAAATCAATTCATATAGCCAACATGGTGGAAATCATATACATCAGCATGTTAATTGAGAATTCAATCTCAAAAATAATTCACAACACCATTTACTCAATACATACCAATACAAACATTTATACAAACACTCAGTCTACACACTTTAGTCTACATAGCATATGTCGACCCAAAGTGCGCATTAGGGCGAATCTCTTCGCTAAACAGATCATGCACGCACTTCTAATATCCTAACACGACAAATACCCATGGCAATCATTTCAACAAAATACGGACGTATTCTGTATTTCCTACAAATACCTAAAATACTCTAAATCTCATATTTTTCGTACGCAGTCGAAATGGAAAACAGACAGTATGTTCTACATGTCAAACGGCGTTCTTGTCGATAATCTACTATTAAACGACATTGAAAGCTTTGAAATTAGTCAATCTAAGTGTATAAAATCCTCACCTTTCGCCGTAGATGTGTATCGATTCGAATAGAACGTCTACGCCTCGTCAACGGCGTTATGGCGACCTAATGCACAAGATACAAAAGCTACTTCGCTATTTGAATCGAAAGAATCCTCGAAACAGATATAAGTTAGGGTTTTCTTACCTAGAAGTGAGTTGGAATCACCGGAAAAGGGATTTGAAGGCGGTGCTTTGGTACGTGCAAAATCTGGAGCAAATGGCAGGAAGTTCTCTCACAAATTCTCTCACTAACTCTTTCTCTCTCACCACTTTCTAGGGTTTCTTGCAAAATCGGATGGGAGAGATATGAGAGGGTTTAAAGCCCTTATATAGGCTAAAACCTCACCTAAATACACTTGAGACAAGGGTATACTTGGGTTATAACCAAATCGGGTCTCTTACGATCCAAAAGAGCATTTCGGGAGGTCCCTTGGCCGAACGCGGTCGGACTTAAGCTCATGTACATTGGATCCTACTCACATCAACTTTTCAAACCGGTAGAGTTCCCAGATCGCACGTGGCGGACCAGTTTCCATTCAATGGTCACGGAGACTCGATCGAGGATTTCAAGTACACTGACCTGAGTGAGAAATGTTCCCTGATCCGAGGGTGTATTTGGGTCAGATTCCGACAGTCTGAATGCTTATACTGATCCCGCAAACGAAACGTGTCAGATTCATTTAAATCTCATTTAAATTTTTATGAATTTCACTATTTCTCACACTCCCTGCTCCAGGCTCAATGAAATAGCCTCAGAACATCAGTCGGGCTTGATTTTCAAAATGATTGTCAAGTCCAGCTAAGCGGTCATAACGGTCTATGATTGTAGATATCGGACTTTCAACGCGCGGTCTAAATTTAATACAAAATTTCAAAGGGTTCTTGAGAGCAAACGGGTTTAGAGTTTGATCCTAGGTTTCAGGGTATTATAGCGTCATTGGTTCTACAAGTTTTGGGTCTTGCAGAACGTATTTAAAGCGATCAAGGACAATTTCAAAGCTAATCTAATGTAGTGCTAGTTAACTTACGCTTAATTTCTAAAGGAATTAATCCTACGTGATTTCTGATCGAGTTGGTACTCGGATCTCTGTACGGATTTTTTCGAGGCGTTATAGGAAGTGAGCGTAGTATCTTTACGCACACTTTACTTTCTAGGATTCTATCACCAAGACCCCACATAGAGTTCACAATGTCATTCAATCTAGTGTAGAAGTCCATAAACATCTCATTCTCCTCCATATGAATTTCTTCAAATTTAGTTGTGAGGAGTTGGACTTTAGATTTCTTGACAATTGATGTACCCTCATGTGTCATTTCTAATACATTCCATGCTTGTTTTGCATTTTCACAAGAGATGATTCTTTTGAATTCATCTGGTGATAATGCACAAGTAATTGCATTTAATGCTTTTGCATTGGCACTACTCTCACTTTTCTGAAGTGTGGTCCAAAGAGAATAAACTGTTATTTTCATTGATTTTGAACCATCGTCACTAGTTACTTCAGTGATAGGAGGGTTCCATTCATTCACTGTGGCCAACCACACACTTTCATCCAAGGATTTGAGGAAGATCCTCATCCTAGCTTTCCAATAGGCATAGTTTGTATCATTAAAGGGTGGTGGCCTGGTGACTGATAGGCTATCAAAATTTGACATCCTAATATAGCTTAGATCGTTAGCTCAGGAAATAAATCCAATAAATAAACAATAAGCACGAGCTATTAGGCTCTGATACCACTTGAAAGGGCCTAGCTATATGCCCTAAAGGGGGGGTGAATAGGGCAATGCCAAATAAAACTTAAAACAGCGGAATAATAAAAGAAATAAAGCACAATTCTGAATTAAAAGTAATCTCAATAACCTATAATTAAGAGAATGATACTATATCAGTTCTAAGGACAACCTTACACCAAAAACCAAAGGTTTAAGGTAGGACAACCTTATTTCTAGAACGTCCTTTGTATCACAAACCAATGACAAATAAAATGCAAGGAAACCAAAATAACTTGCAAAAATAAATCCTAAGTTATTACAACATTCCCACACTTGCTTGAAATAAAATGATTACAACATTCATTCATAAATACAATCCATAAAACTGAATGAATAAAGGAATGAAAGAATAAAGCACATCTACAACACAACGATATATAGTGGTTCGCCTGTGTGTATACCAACTGTTATCCAACAGCCACACAGAATGCTACTCTACTCCTAATATCCTCACACTGGGGATATTAGCATGCACTATCAAAATAGGTTTCACAGGTTCACCTAAAACCTTCACAATTGTGTCTTTTTATCACGGGCTTACACAATCCAAAAACCCACACAATCTGAGTTTTCTAGCTCTCCTCAGATAATCAAAACACTGAGATTTTTCTAGAAAATCTCAAACAAAACCAAAGAATGTAAATTACACAAATGTAAAATACCTGAATCTCCTTTTGAAGTAGCCCGGTAGAACCAATCGGAGTAAAAGTTCGATTTAATATTCAAAGTCCAATACTCACTTTAAGAATGGTTCTAAGTCTAATTGATTTTAAATTAAAATGGCTAGTTCTATTTGATTTTGAATCCAAGAAGAAGGAATATAAAAAATTTTCCTTTTCTAATAAGATTGGAATGTAGATCAAAATCAAATAAAAAATAAGCTAGCAAAAGGAATATTAAATGAGCACAAAGTATCTTAAAAACAAACACAAACTTATCTCAGAGTATAGCCTAAGATTGCTTGAATTGAGTTGAATTGAGTTGAATTGAATTGAAAAACTCTGAAGTTCGTGCTCTATTTATATCCTGAAAAATCTCATCTACGACTGGTCTTAGGATCCTAGGACTGGTCGTAGCTTCAAAGATTTTCAAAGATTTTCACGGGATAAGGATTAGTTGTTCCACGACTGGTCATGGGAAGCCTACGACCGGTCGTGGGCCACCTACGATCGGTCGTAGGACCCCCAGTTTAGTTGCTGGAGTTTGAGTCGTAGGGCTAAGACTGGTCGTAGGACAAGTCATACAGCTCACAGGACTGGTCGAAGGATGTCCATGATTGGTCGTAAGACAACCAGAAAAATCTGAAAATCTTAAAAAACCTAAGACTGGTCCTGAAAAACTTAAGATTGTCGTAGTAGAGCTAGGATTGGTCTTGAAGTCCTTATGAATAGTCTTAGAACAGCCCGAACAAGCATATTAAAATATACGAATTATGTATCTAGAATGACCTACAGTAAGCCCATCCTAAGGTCAATCTAAGGTCAAACAAACCTTAAAAGTGAGATGGACATTGATAGTCTGTATACTCAGATGACCCTTAAGAGAAGCTTGAGAATTTACGAATCTTGTTGTAGGCCTTCTCGAGCTTGATCCTTTCTTGAGTTGACAAAATCTTCTTCTATACTTGTACTTGTTTGAATCTTGAACATGCATACTTGGAGACTTCTATTCTTGAATTCTTCATCCATGACTTGAAACTTTCTTCATTTAAGTTCTTGTCTTGAAATACGATGTCTTGAAGCAATGAATAGTCTCAAACATGAAACACAAGAAATACAAGACATAGATATAGGTTTTCGCACCACAAAATTTGACAACCAAAGGGATATGAAATCATAGCACTTACAAAACCTCCATGTAAAGGTTGAAGGTGAACCTTATTTAAAACCTTAGGTTTGATGTGAACCCTAGAAAACCTCCGTAGTGAAATCCGGTATACTCAAGGGTTGAGTGCGACAGCCGGGAATGGAGTAGACAAGTAGTCGAACCACTATAAAAATGACTGTGTTTGCGATTGATTTGTTTGTGTGATTTGCTTTATTAATTCAATATCTGAATATCTGAGATCACACCCGACACACATACACAATCATATCCAGAACTAAGTTCTATATTCTTATCTTTGAGTAGTTTGTGATTGGATCCTCTACTAGGCTTGGAAGCCAGTAGAGTTAAATTTGAGTAATCTTGATAATTGCATATCTGATAGGATTAGTACAATAAGATTTTAAATTATTTATCAAAGGTTAAAAAGTCCTATTCACCCCCCTCTAGGACATATTGGCATATTCCTACTTCAACTCAAGCGGTCTTCACCGCTATTTCATATACAACACCATGGGCCTCACTCAAGAACTTAACACATCATGATGGGCATTTCACATTGGCCTAACATATATCACAATGGGCTACATCACTTGGCCCTCAAATGCATCACAATGGGCCTCATCACATAGGCCTCATATACATCACATTAGGCCTCATCAATTAGCCTCGATATCTGGCCTCGATAATCGAAATCAATCAATAATCAGAATCAGCAAATCGGTCACATCAATGACAATTGGAATCGAAAAATCGCTCCGTCAATCGGAATCTGCAATTGGCCTTGACAATCGAAATCGGTGAGAATGGGCCTAATAAGGCCTAAGGGAAGGTCACAATGTGGACATTCAACCATCATTGACCATCAACGCGGACATTCAACCAACATTACTCCCAAGGAGTGGCCCACATAGGGTCGAACATATAATGGGCCCACGACCTCATACAAGGGTCTAATATACATCACAATGGGCCAAATACATAGGCCTAATATACATCACCATGGCCTATGAACCATGGTCCTCAAATACATCATAATGGGCTATGACCCATGGGCCTCAATATACATCAAGTGGACTGCATTAATGGTCTCATATACACGACAAGTGGGCCCTGCACGTGGGCCTCAAATACATGACATGTGGGCCCTACACATGGGTTTCATATGCATCAAATGAGCCATGTTTATGGCCCTTGAATACATTAAATGGGTCATGCATCATGGGCCTAATACATATCACAATGGGCCTTCCCCATAGCTACGAATACATCACAATGAGCCTTGCCCATGGGCCTCAAATACATCAAAAGGGGCCCCATCATATGAGCCTTAAATACAAGGCAGGTGGGCCCTATTAAATGGGTCTCAAATATACATCATGATGGGCCTCATGGATGAGCCGCACCAATGGGCCTCAATTACATCTAATGGGTTGAATCAAATGGTCCTAATACACATCACGGTGTGCTGCATCACATGGGCCATAAATACATTACATTGGGTCATACCAAATGGGCTTTAAGTATATCGCAATGGGCCATGACCCATGGGCCTCAATACATGATAGGTGGGCCCCATCACATGGGCCATAAATACATCAAGGTGGGTCTCACGTACATCACATCGGGCCCCACATATGGGCCTCATCCATGGTCCTCAAATACATTACAACGGGCCTCGTCAAATGGACAACTCAGATTAAACACGTACATCACGTGGGATTACATAAATAGATGGTTTGAATACAAAATGTGTGCATCTAGGTGGGCTGCACAACTGGACAGTTTGGACGAAGCATGCACAACATGATGGGCCTATACAGTGCAGGTGGGCCCAACACATATAGCAAGTGGGCCCTGTACCCTCAAGATGGGTGGACAATGCAGATATAAAATACATACATCGAGGTGAGTCCCACCATCCAGCGAGCTAGATAGTGCGGATATACAATACATTTATCATGGTGAGCCACGTCAATCATGTGATGCGCGGTGTGAATGCAACACATTCTTAGAGTGGGCCGCACCCCAACAAATGGACGGTCAGCATGGATGAAACGCATACATCATGGAGTCTCATGTGGTACCCATGATATGGACATACTGTTTGAATATAATACATACATCCAAGGTAGATTCCACAGCACAGCATCAGGGTGGGCCTCATCACATGGGGTGGATGTACAGTACATTCATCAAAGGTGGGCCCCAAATAGTACTGTCTAGGGATGGACGGACAGACTGCATATACTACAAATGCATGGGGTGGGTCCCCACATCAGTTGGATGGACGGTGTATACAAAACATACTTCAAAGTGGGCCCCATGTGCGGACGGCATTGATGAACCCATACAGCATGGTGGACGTCCACGTAGCATCATGGTACATCCCACAGCACCGTCCAAGGGGCAGACGGTGTGGATGCTAAACACATACATCGTGGTTGGCCCATGGACGGTGGATGCAATCGCATCATCAAGGTGGTGCCACATGGTGGCCCACCGATATATGTGTTTTCTCTTCGTCCAGATGGATGGACAGTATAAAATACATACATCAAGGGGGACACTGCACACTGCAGGTGGGTCCCATCCATTGTAACACCCTGAAAATCGGGGGTCGTGTATAAACTCAACTCCCGAGTTCCAGACCGTCACTTATGCAATAAAAATGGTTATGATTCAATGTTGTCTGATTTAAAGCATTCACATGAGTAAAAGTATACCAAAACTGCAATTCATACTTCAGATCCAGTGATAAAAGCAAGCGGAAGACTAAACAATGTATATATCACTGTATGGAAAAATAAAGTAATCTCATCTGTCTCCAAAGTATGACTACATCTCTGAGTCTCATGTACATATACATAACAAAAGAATAATGTTCAAAAAGAAAGTCCCACTGATGTCCCCTCGATCCAGGTCGCCTACGGGAAGCCGTCATGATACTGCATATACGAGAACTCATCCTGGTCCTCGTCGATCTCTGGCTCCACCTCTTGGATCTCGTCCTCACCTGCAACTACAACAGGGTCTGGTGGGTGTTGCAAACACCATCCCGTAACGTGGGAATGAGTGATCAACTCAGTGGAATCATAGAGCAAAGATTAGCATATTCACAATTTAATCACGCGATAATAGTAAAGCAGTAAATCAGACAATCCTAATACTGTTGTTAATGCAAGATGATATGACGTGATGTATGCCCTCACCGACGAACACCCTCATGCGACAACATCTTACGACCGCGGCATGCCACACTCCCTAAAGTGCTCCACATCTTCCAGGCACATGCAATGCTATGGTGATATGATTTCCAAGTTATTATTAGTCCATTCAAACAGCAGGATTGGGAAACTAAGGTACTTCCCTTGTATCAATCCCAACACAGATCCTGTCTAGGGTCGTCACTCCTAGTAATCTCATACGATGTATATTTCGTAGGTCACTGCAAGGGCTGCCAGGGCTGTTGCTCGCACTCGTTGCACCGCTCCCCCATCACCTTATCAATACAGGCCTACCGTACTCTACTGCAACGGAAGGGTCGTCGCCTCCCGTGGACTCAGAATACACTCGCGGTCACTACAAAGGGCTCGTCGCCTGATCAGTGTAGGCCGACAGCTAGAATATAGTGTCCCATACCACCATAATCTGCTCACGAGTCAAGGTGCTCACTGGTCACTACGGGGAGGTTTGTGGCCCCAGCGTAGGCCGACAGCTCGACCACGGTGTCCCATACCACCATGCCCGGCTCATGAGTCTTCGTGGATCAAGGTACCATGGTTAACAGGGTTTACAATGGTAAGTTCAGTACCCTAGGTTCAAGCAGTTATGATACATACAAGGTGAACATACATCGGCCAGTCGGGTTACTTGACGGGCTCGACTAGCGCGATCGCATCTCAAGTCGAACGACATGAAGTGCGTGAAACACTTCGCGTGGCCTAACCACTGTCGCCAACTCTAAACACGAATCACATTCATCGACGCGTCGTTCGTGGCTATGACCAGTCAGCCACGAATTCGCTCGGTTACCGACTGCCTGGACTAAGTCTAGTCCCACACATCTATGGAATCCTATCAGCACTATACGCAAAGGTATTGGAATTGAAATACATCATGTGAGCATGTTAACACATGTTATAACATTCAACTTAAGCAAATCTTCAAGGCATACTTTCTATGCATGTAATGCAATCATGCATAAGGTAAACATGTAGGAAATCATTTAGGTCAGCATTTTAATCATGAAATCAATCTCAAACTACTACATAACATCATTCAATTCAATACATACTAATACAAGCATTTATACAAACACATACACTACACACTTAAGTCCACATATAGTATGTCGACCCAAAGTGCGCAACTTGGCGAATCTCTTCGCCAAACTGATTATGCAAGCATTCCTAACTCCCTAATGCGGCGACAAACCATGTCAATCACGTCAGCAAAATATGCATGTAGACCGTACTTCCTACAATTGACTAAAATGCCCTAAATCTCATATTCTTCGTTAATTTACGAAACAGGAAACGGAGAGCATGTTGTACATGTCAAACGGCGATGCCGTCGATAATCTACTATTAAACGACATTGAAAGCGTTGTAAACCGTCAATCAAAGCATCTAAAATCCTCACCTAGTCTCTTACGGTTGCAGGATTTTGAACGGAGCGTGTACGCTTCGTCTACGGCGGTAGGAGAGCCTAATTTATGGAATACGTTAGCTAACATGTTAAGCATCTAAGCAAACCCTAAATCAGCAAGTTTTTGGGGTTATTTTATACCTGAAAAATGGAGAAATCACCAGCCAGGTGATTGGAAAGAAGTGCTGAAGCAGCAACTGTCAGGGGCTCGGAAGCGGGAAAATTCTTTTCTTCTCTTTCTCTCAAACTCTCTCTCTTTTTCTCCTAGGGTTTGTGATTTTCGGATGGAAGGGAGAAATGAGGGTTTCAACCCCTTTTATAAGCTTGAAATCGCCGAAAATAGGCTCCGGGACGAAGTTTACTTGGTGCCTATCCATTTCGGGGCTGTTTCGGTTCAAAAACTGCTTTCTGGTGGTCCCCTGGTCGATTGCGATCAGACTTAAGCTCATGAGTACCAGATGTACCTCGTATTAAGTTTTCAGTCTGGCAGGGTTCGCAGATCGCACGTGGCGGACCAGTTTCAGTTCAGCGGTCACCGCACATAGATCAGGGCTGAAAGTCTCATGATAATAAATAGAAATTTTTTCTGATCCGAGGGTGTAATCTGGATGAATTCTGACGGTCAGAACGCTTAATACTGACGCGTCAAGTCGTGTGTCAGATTTGAATTTGAAATTCCAAATCCGTCCCTATTCGCGGTCGCTTCAGTCCGGGTTCAACGAAATCGTTTGTGATTATCGGTTTGACTTGATTTTCGAGATGATTGTCAAGTCCAGCTGGGCGGTTCTAACGATCTAAGATAGGAGGTATCGGATCTTCGACGCGCGGTCTAGATCCAATTCAAAAATTCAATGTGGTCCAGAGAACAAACCTGCTTAGAGTTTGATCCGAGGTTATAGAGTGTTGTAGAGTTGTTTGTTCTACTCGATTTGGGTCTTGCAGAACGTATTTAAAGTGATCAGGGACTATTTTCCAGCTACTCTAGCGTCACGCTAGCTAACTTACACTTATTTTCCAAAAGAATTAGTCCTACGTGATTTCTTTGGCTATGGAATTGGGTTCTAAGCGATTTTTCAGGTGTTTTAGTTGACCCATTGCCTAAGGACGTCTAATCCCAGATTAGCCAAAATCCGAGGTGTTACATCTATATGGACGATTGGGACAAAACCCATATGTCAATGGATCTTCCACCATCCAGACAGCAAATGATGTGGATCATTTCATACATCAAGGTAGGTTTCCGCTGTTCAGACAAGGGACGGTGGAGGTATAAAATATATACATCACGTGGGGTCCACGAGTACAACAGATGTACCAAGGTGGGACCCACACGGATGAACAGTTTGGGTACAACACATACCTTGAGTGTGGTGCCCTCAGAAGATGGGACGCCCATACAGCAACCATAAAGTTGGTGTGTTCGTACACCAGCCAATCCCTTACAGTGGGTCCCACGTGGGGCCCACCATATCGTTGATCTCCCATCTCATCGTTTGATAAGGTCACATAGACCTAAATAAAGAGGAAAACTAAATAAATTTCATATTTATCCAAAACCGCTGGGACCCAAAAAGGGTTCAATGGTAGACGTTCAATCCCCTGTTTTCTACTGTGTGGGCCACCTGACTCGTGCTTACGGCTGATTTTAGGATAGCCCACGGTCCCAGAAGGGACCTATCAAATGCACGGTGTTGATGTACGGAAGACATCATGGTGGGGCCTACGCATGGGACCGACGTCCCTCCCCTTTCAGCACCTAGCGCAGCAGGACGCTGCAGCGCGTCCTCTGGACGTTGCAGCAGCACCTGGTGCTTATTTTTTTATTTTTTTTAATGGTTTTTTTATTGTTTTTCACAGGTGGAGCCCACATCAGGAGAATCTGACCCTGCCGTTAGATTCTATGGCCCGATACAATGTAAATGAGCCTAATATTAGATGTCTTTTGGTGTATGAAAACATCAGGGTAGATTTTAACGGTAAAAACTACTATTTCTATACTATGGCCTGCCAAATAGTCGAATTGGCTTTATTTTTCAACTCTACGGCTAAAATGATCTAAGAAATAAGATAGACAATGTGAATTTGATCCTTGTATCAAGGTGGAGCCTGCATGACTGGCCCACCCAAAACCTTTAAATATTATATTTTTTTCTTGTCAGAACACCCACTGTCTGTTCAAACTCCACAACCACGTCCAGCGTCCGTGGACGTTGGACGGCGTGTGTATACAATTCATCAAGGTGGGTCCCACATGGACGTGGCCCACTTGATTAGATCAATCTAATATTTGTGTTTTTCCTTTTCCTGGGACATGCCAGTGGGCCTATCACTGAACAGTCCAGCAAGGTGAGCCCAACATAAGGATGGCATGGATAAAATACATGCTCCATGGTGGGGTGCATCAGGGTGGGCCACACACATCAAAAGAGAGAAAGGGACAGAAAGAGAGAGAGGGAGATCAGGTAGCGGAGGGACCCCGCTACTATGGGCCCCTCAATTCATCAAAACCACACAAATAAATACTAGAAAACACCCACCATTTACTTCTTCTTAGGCTCCTCCTCATCTTAGCTCCAATGAGACATAATTCAACGGTCGAGATCATTTTTAAAGGGTGGGGATGTGAGATAGGAAGGTGGGCCACACCTAGCTCTCTCATGGAACATTGGTCATGGGTTGCTTGGGAGGAAAAATGAGAGAGAGAGAAAGAGATGAGAGAGAGAGGTATAAGAGAGAGAGAGATGGGTGAGTGATGGGTGAGAGTTGACTTTAGGAATGAGTGTTGTACTTGGGGATGCTGTGAGTGATGGTGAGTGATGGGAGTGTACTTGACATTTGATGTGATAGATTCTCTTGGGATTTGCAATGCGCGGTGCTTTCCTTGGACTGAACGCAGGCTCACATCTCCTGACACGGGTATCGACTCGGTGCGCTAGACACAGTATCGGAATCGTGGCAACGATGCGATCGCACTGGTATAAGTCTTGGGTCGAGTCAACTCTAATATTCAGGACTTGGCTTACGATCGCGCAAAAGTGTTGGATACAGGTCGAAGGTCGCTGGAATTCGACCAGGAGGACCGCGGAAGCCTACGGAACGGTACAGTTTAGGATATGGGCCTTACATACCCCATCTCATCTCATGCCCAAAAAGTCAACAAGCCCCCATCCCTCACCCATTGTAATATCCCGAAAATCGGGGGTCGGGTAGAAATCCAACTCCCGAGTTTCAAAACGTCACTTATGCAACATTTTCAATGATGGATGAATGTCAGTGGTAATGGTACATAAAACATGAGGTGGATCAAACCAAAACAGCATATCATACTCCAGAGACAGTTAACTTAACAAGCGGAAGAATGTGATAGATATATAGAATATATGAACTGTTGTGAGTCTCCAGAGTGTGAACATGTTACTAGGTTAAACATATACATGTATACTCCAAATATGAGTAAAAAGAATATACATGGTGCGAAAATAAAAGGTAAAATACCACTTATACTAGCATCTAATCAGTAACCCTGTAACCCCGTCAATCAGAACCTGCATATAGGAGGGATCCTCCTCATCATCATCAAGTCCGGCTCTGCTCCGCGAGCATCGCCATCATCTGAAACTAAAATAGGGACTGGTGGGTGTCCAGAACACCATCCCGTAACGTGGGAGTGAGTGATCAACTCAGTGAAATCATGGAGCAAAGATTAACATATTATCAAATCAATCACGCGATAATAGTAAAGTAGGCAATCAAACATTCCTAGATATTGTTGTTAATGCAAGCATGAAATGACATGATGGATGCCCTCACCGACATACTCCCTCATGCGGCACCATCTACGTCCGCGACATGCTTTCTTCCCATAGTGCTCCATATCTTCCAGGCACATGCAGTGCGGGTTGTTATTTGTCCTTTTCATACAGCAAGATTGGGAAACTAGGGTACCTTCCTTATATCAATCCCAACACAGATCTTGTCTAGGGTCGTCACTCCTAGTAATCTCATACGATGTTATATTTATAGGTCGTTGCAAGGGCTGTCAGGGCTGTTACTCGCACTCATTGCACCGTTCCCCCATCACCTTATCAATACAGGCCTAATGTACTCTTGTCGCTACGAAAGGGTCGTCGCTTCCCGTAGATTCAGAATATGCTCGAGGTCACTACAAAGGGCTGCTAGGGCTGTTGCTCGCACTCGTTGCACCGCTCCCCCATCACCTTATCAATGTAGGCCGACAACAAGAATATAGTGTCTCATACCACCATAATCTGCTCACGAGTCTGGGTTGCTCACTAGTCACTACGGGGAGGTTTGTGGCTCCAGCGTAGGCCGACAGCTCAACCACGGTGCCCCATACCACCATGCCCGACTCATGAGTCTTTATGGATCAAGGTACCATGGTTAACAGGATTTTCAATGGTAAGTTCAGTACCCTATGTTCAAGCAGTTATGACTCATACAAGGTGAACATACAATGGTCAGTCGGGTTACTTGACGGGCTCGACTAGTACGAGTGCATCTCAAGCTGAGAGACATGAAGTGCATGAAATACTTCGTGTGGCCTAACCACTGCCGCCTGCCCAAAACAGGACTCGCTTTCATCGACGCGTCCTTCGTGGCAAATAGAAGCCAACCACGAATTCGATCCATTACCGACTTCCTGGACTAGGTCATAGCCCCAAGTATTTGTATATCAATATCAGTAAGCATATGTGAGTAACAGGAATGAATATAAACAATACAAGCATATTGACACATGTTATATCATACTACGTAAGAAAATCAACCAACACATGCATTCCATATATGTAATGAAATCAATTCATGTGACCAACATAGTGGAAATCATATACGTCAGCATATTGATTGAGAATTCAATCTCAATACTAAATCACAACACCATTTACTCAATACATACTAATACAAACATTTATACAAACACTTAGTCTACACACTTTAGCCTACATAGAGTATGTCGACTCTAAGTGCGCATTTGGGCGAATCTCTTCGCCAAACAGATCATACACGCATTCCTAATATCACAACATGACAAATAGCCATGGCAATCACTTCAGCAAAATACGGACGTATATTGTATTTCCTACAAATACCTAAAATGTCCTAAATCTCATATTTCCCGTATGCAGTCGAAATGGAAAACGGACAACATGTTTTACATGTCAAACAGTGTTCTCTTCGATAATCTACTATTAAACGACATTGAAAACTTTAAAATCAGTCAATCAAAGTGTCTAAAATCCTCACCTTTCACCTTAGACGTGTATCGATTCGAATAGAACGTCTACGCTTCGTCAACGGCGTTAAGACAACCTATATCATAAGTTACATAAGCTACACCGCTACTCGCATCAAAGGAATCCCTAAAACAGCAAGAGGGTAGGGTTTTCTTACCTATAAGTGAGTTGGAAATCACCGGGAAAGTGATTTGAATGCGATGCTTCGATACGTGCAATAGCTAGTGCAAGTGGCAGGAAATCTCTCCCACAACTCTCTCACAATCTCTCTCTCTCTCTCTCTCTCTCTCTCTCTCTCTCTCTCTCTCTCTCTCTCTCTTCTAGGGTTTGTAGCAAATTTGGATGAGAGAGATATGAGAGGGTTTAAAGCCCTTATATAGGCTAAAATCTAACCTAAATAGACTTGGGACAAAGGTATACTTGAGTTATAACCAAATTGGGTCTCTTATGATCCAAAAGAGCATTTTGAGAGGTCCCCTGGCCGAACGCAGTCGGACTTAAGCTCATGCACATTGGATCCTGCTCACATCAAGTTTTCAGACCGGTAGAGTTCCCAGATCGCACATGGCGGACCAGTTTCAGTTCAGCGGTCACGGAGACTCGATCGAGGATTTTAAGTACACTGACCTGGGTGAGAAATGTTCCCTGATCCGAGGGTGTATTTGGGTCAGATTCCGACGGTCTAAATGCTTATACTGATCCCGCAAGCGAAACTTACCAGATTCATTTAAATCTCATTTAAATTTTTATGAATTACACTCTTTCTCACACTCCCTGCTCCAGGCTCAATGAAATAGCCTCAGAACATCAGTTGAGCTTGATTTTCGAAATGATTGTCAAGTCCAACTAAGCGGTCATAACGGTCTAAAATTGTAGATATCGGACTTTCGACGCGCGGTCTAAATCCAATACGAAGTTTCAAAGGGTTCCTGAGAGCAAACGGGTTTAGAGTTTGATCCTAGATTTCAGGGTATTGTAGCGTCATTGGTTCTACAAGTTTTGGGTCTTGCAAAACGTATTTAAAGCGATCAATGCTAATTTCACAGGTAATTTAACGTAGCGCTGGCTAATTCACGTTAAATTCTAAAGAATTTGGTTCTAAGTGATTTCTTTGGCTTTGGAATTGGGTTCTGAGAGGTTACCGAGGTGTCATTGTTGGCCCATTGCCTAAGGACGTCTAACCCCAGGTTAGCAAAAGTCCGGGGTGTTACACCCATACAGTCCATGTCATCCGTCCTTACTACTCCCATCCCTTTCTCATTCCCTCTCATTCTCCCTCCATCTCTCTAGCAACAAAAAACAAAAGACTAAGTAAAGAAAGAAACTAAGAACAAGAGCCATCTTCCTACCACCCAAAGCTTCCCATCTTACCATCCAAATCTCATCATCCTCCCTTAAAGAGCTAGCTTGGGAGGCAAGGAGTCCATGGAGCCTAAATGAAGTAAAATTGGTGGGTGATCATAGTGTTATATCTTGATTTTTAATTTAAGGCTCACATTCGATGAGACCCAAAGGGAGGGCCCATAGTAGCAGAGTCCCTCCCCTCCGTCATGTTTCTCCCTCTCTCTCTTTCATTTTTTATGGTGATAATGGGGTGTGTGGCCCACCTAATGGGTTCAGCCGAAATCCAGGCCATCCAAATTTTTCTGGGCATCCAGTTGGTGGAGCCCACCTCACTGTCCATTGATGGACAAGTCTGGATGAAGGAAACCACAAATATCAGCTTGATTTAATAAGTGCGCTGCGTGTACATGGACCCACCTGATGTGTGTGTGAAATCCACCTCGTCCAGCGATCTATACGTGGGTGTGATCCATGCCGTGATGTATATGTTTCATTCATTCCGTTAATCTGCTAGACATGTGGCCCCACCCTGATGGTATGTGTTATATTCAGGCCGTCCATCCATGGGGCCACCATGATATATGCATTGTACCCACTGTCTAGCAGCTAGATGGTGGTACACACCTTGATATATGTATTCTGCACACCGTCCATCAGAGAGATCATTTTTGGGCCTGGGTCCAAACTGGACAGACCTAGCAGACAGCCAGGCCCACTGTGATGTTTGTGTTCTTTTTCCAGGCTGGCCCACCTGGTTGAGTGGGTATTTGGGGTCCGCCCAGTCCATGGGTGGCCCACGTGCCAATGGGACCCACTTGTATGTAATACATCCACACCGTCCAGCATTTTAAGACATGTGGACCTACCTTTATGTCTACATTTTACCTCCACCAGCTACATAGTTGTTGTATATATGACATCCGTAAGCTCTGGTGGGACCCACATGAAGCATGTGTTTCATCCAACCGTCCATCTGTTGGACGAGCAGCAGCAGCAGCTGCTGTGCAAACATCATCAAGTTCTATGGGCCCAGTCATGAGGCATATGTGTTTTATCCTTATCGTCCATCTAATTGGCAGATGTGTGGGGCCCATCCCACACGTGCTGCACGTGTGGGATGGGCCCCACCTTGATGAATGTATTCTATATCCTCACCGTCCACTTGATTGGGACGGTGGGACGCCACTGTGATGCATGTTTATCCATGCAGTCCATCCATTATCTGACGGGTGAGGCCCACCTTGTGGAATGTGTTTCATCAACGCCGTTCATATGTTTTGAGGCGTGGACCCACCCCACACGTGTGTCAGGTGGGACCCACCTTGATTTTTATATTGTGTATCCACACAGTCCATCATTAGACAGTGATGGTGGGACCAATCATTATTTATGTGTTTCTCCACACCGTCCAGTCCTCTGGATGGTGGGACCCACCCAATCAGGCCGTCCGTCCATGAGGGACGTGTGGACTGCACCATGATGTACAGGCCTTATCCTCAACATCCAGATTGTTGGACGATGGGAGCCCACCTTGATGATATGTGAGGAATCCAATCCGTCCACCCAGTTTTCCAGATCATTTTAGGAGCTGGGCCAAAGAAGTCAGGCCCAGCTGACAGCAGATTCACCTGCTACTGGGCCAGCGTCCAACAGCAGCCGGGCCAAGGCCCACCATGACATATGTTTTATCCCTGTCGCCCATCAGTTTTCAGGCCCACCAGAGGTATGTGTTTTATCAAGCCACTTGCTGATTGATTGAGGCCCATTGTGAATGTATGAGGCCTGTCGGGATATGTGTGTTGCATACACATTATCCATTTGGTGGGGCCCATCTTGCAAGCCCACCATGTTGTATATGTTTTATATTCATGTTGTCCATTTATTTCTAGACTGTATGGGCTACCCATCAGGCCCATTATGACGTATATGAGGCCCTTGTGTAAGGCCCAACGTGTTGTATATGAAGCCCTTGTGATGTGACCCATTTTAGTGTTTATGAGTCCCATTGTTGCGGCCCATTGTGACAGACATGAAGCTCATGAGATGCGACCCATTATGATGTATATTGGGCCCATGTGACACGACTCATTGTGATGTATTTAAAGCCCATCGTGATGTGTACTAGGCCCTTAAGAGAGGCCCATGGTGATGTATATTGGGCCATTGTGTGAGGCCATGGGCCCACTATATGTTTGGCTCTATGTGGGCCACTCCTTGGGAGCAATGTTGGTTAATGTCCACATTGACGGGCAATGATGGTTAAATGTCCACATTGTGACCTTCCCTTAGGCCTTATTAGGCCCATTCTCATTGAGGCCGATTGTCAATGTCGATTATCGATGCTGATTATCAGTGCCGATTATTGAGGTTAATTATCGATGTTAATTATCGATGCTAATTATCGGTGTCGATTATCGAGGCTGATGATGATCATTGATTCCAATTATCGATGTCGATTATCAGTGCCAGTTATCGATACCGATTATGAGTATGTGACAGTATAACATCATGATACATGCCCATATGCATCATTTGTATGTTTGTTATAAGATGTGGTTGACTACATTGCATATGCTGTAGGGCGGATTATTATGGGACTCTCTAATAGGAGGAGTTTGTCACATGAGCGTACGATACGTGCAAGATTGCTGCATGACTGAATGGTATGACTCACGCATCTCACATTTTGTGATATAACCACTGTATGCCCTAACAACATCAGGGTCGTGGCCTCCACAGACATGTCGCGGATGGACAAATGGGACACCAGAAATGTTTAGTTTTAACATACAAGCGCCATAGATGTCCCTGGATGAAAATCCCTAAACCTCCGTGGCTAGAAGACTCCCCAACGTCTTGACCAAGTGGATATATATGAGTGCATAAGGACCGTATACCAGTAGGTCACATCTCTCATTGTGTCGTAGTCAGTTAGGAAGGGGTGTGACCTTGCCTGCCTGAGTGAGGGGGCAATTTCTAGGTTAAGTTTGACCAGCTTAAGGAATGGGCCAGCTATCGACAAGTCGGGCCCGATATTGGCAGGCAGATAGTGGGTCTCTTCCACTTACCCAGTTGTTCACTCGGATAGGGGCAGCAAGCTAGCATAGAGTAAACTAAACCGTGGTGATGATCCTAGAGATGTACGGTACTGATATGTGGACTTATTGAGCAGGAGTTGCATATTCAGCATTTTACTCATTTATTCATTCACTATTTACTCGGGCTGGTGGTGCGCAGCTAATTGTTGTATACCTTCGCAATGGCCATGATTTTGGTTGGAGAGCACGAGTAACCTTAGATCAGGAGTTTACCACATTGAGTCTGGCTATCCAAATTTAGGTATGGGACTGGTTTAGATAGTAGTCCCTTATGATGAACCCTATATATCCTGCGATACTACATACTATTATCCCGACTTCACACTCTAACCTGGTCATTACATTTGCACTACATATTGCATCACATCCACAGCATATGACATTTTGGGTTACTATGTTTCTGCATTTATATGACATAAATGAGGTTGACGGTATTTGTGGACCCATCAAGATTTGCATATTGCATTACATCCTCAATATATGATATTTAGCTTACTATGACTCCACATTACATCGCTGATTTACATTGTTTCCTCAAAATATGATATTGGCTTATTATGTTATACATCTCATAGTTTGGATAAGGCCGATGGTAATTATGGACTTACCGGCATGTTTCTGCATTGCTCTAATATTACATACTTGGAACTTACCTTGCAAACACACTTACAGTACTCTCTAAGCTTTCTATAAGTTTATGAACGATAGATGCGTTAGGTTGCAGTAGTGTGGAGCTTGGAGCATGCAACGGTGGCGTTAGGTTGCAGTAGTGTGGAGCTTGGAGCATGCAACGGTCTTCTGGAGTTTGATTTTTGATATATGTATTTCCCTTTCAGCACTTCATTCAACTGTTTATATTAGTAGATATGTGATGATGATGTTGCCTTTATGATTTGGGTATACTTGTGGTTATGCTTTTTGCGAGTTAAATGTACGTTGAAAAATCGTCTTTGTAGGATCCCAGGATCGGAATCTGGCGAATGGATGCTGGGAATCGAAAATGGGGTACTAAGGAGGCTATTGACACCAGATTCGGTGATCGGGAATTTTATGAGCCCGGTTTCCGAGTTTGGGGCATAACAATGACTGCTCATTTTCAGCAAGTACATTGAAATAATCACACGCGTCATCAGGATCCTTATTCATGAATTCTCCATTGCACATCATCTCTATAAATTGGCACATGAGAGAAGTTAATTCATCATAGAAAAAGGTTATTAACCACCAAGTTTCGTAGCCATGGTGTCGACAAGAACTCGAAAGGTCTTTGAATCTTTCCTAACTTTGAAAGGTCTCTTCCTCTTTCTAAGAGAAATTCATGATCACTCTCCTTGGGGTATTAATTTTATGAACCGGGAAGAACTTTCTTAAGAAACTCCCAAGTCATCTCGGCCCATGTCCCAATTAATCTTGGCTTTAGAGAGTCAAGTTAATACTTGGACTTCTCCTTCAAAGAGAAAGGAAACAATTTCAGTCTCAAGGTGTCCTCAGAGATATTATTGAAGTGTAGGGTTGCAACAATCTCATCAAATTCATTGAGGTGTAGATATGGCCTTTCAGAGTCAAGTCCATGAAACTTCGAAAGTAGTTAAATCACTCCCATTTTAAATTCCACATTTCCTACATTGTATGGAAACACCAAACAGGAAGGTGTACTCTTCCTCGTTAGTTGTAAATAGTCATTTAAAGTTCTAGGCAGATGAGCATTACATACATCGTTCTCATCTTATTGTTCTTCAGCAGGATGGTGGGGTTGATTTGCAACCATATTTTCTGCTAACTCAGAGGATCTCAAGCTGTGTCTAATCCAGTGATGGATAGACAAACCTTCAACTAATCCTTATCACTTAAAAAACATACGGTGTTGTCACATACCCAGTTAGGTATGAAACACTCTCAAACCTTTAGTTTAAATTAAAACCTTTAGTTTAAATTAAAACCTTAAAGAAATATTCAAAAAAATAAGAATTCTAAAAACATTACATTAAGAAGAGTTGGAAGGATATTACTGGATCGATGATTTTATGCTAGTTTCTACAAAACAGAATAATAAGGTTAGTATCTAATAATTTAGAAAAACCTAATCCTAAAAACACTGAAAAATTAAACATAATCCTAACCTAATTCTAATATTAATGTGTTTCAGAAAAACTCATCCGAAGTCCCTGACAACAGCATCAAAAACTTGTTATCACAACCCTAAGTGCAAGGCTACGATGTAGTATTAACTCAGAGAGACCAAGGTCGTTCCCACAAAGACTTGTTTTTGTGCGATTTTTAGAACACGTTAAAATTAGAAATAGAATCTAAACTAATTATTAAATTTAATTTTAAAGAGTAATTATACAGAAATTATCAAAGGTAAAATACTAGAGTGCTAAGGATATACTTATAGCTTCATTAATGTTAATTTACTTGATTCAATTGAATCACACAAGTGGAATCTAAGTCCTATCCTATCCTATCCAACCGGATAATAGAACAATTAAATCATTATTTATATACTTCAAAACATATTTGAACTTCATTAAATTGGTTCCCTCATAAAGCATCAACATATTAATTGCAGAGAATTTAAAGCATTTATCATGTCTGGAATCAATGACAGATTAATGGATTTTATAGATCAAAAGACTGCAAAACATGTAAGAGAATATCAATAGTCTTCCTAAGCATCCAATATTATCGGAGTTGACAATAGATTAAAGTAAATTGAAAATACTTCTTCATTCAAACAAAAATCAATGAATTATTCAACATAAAAACCAAATAACTTGAATCAAAGTAAAATAAACGTTAAGGAGAACTACAAGCTTCACCTCTTATCTCTAGCTAAGAGATTAGCCAACCATAGACATGATTGAATTAAAACTCTCAAGAAAAATATAAAAACTAATTAGAATTAAAGGATTGAAGAGGGAGGACTCCTTGAAGCACCATAACTCCTTGCTCTACTCCTTCTATCATAATTCGTTCTTAAAAACTCTTAAAGCATCCCTTTATATAAGCTTAATTTGCACCGACTTCAAAACTGACTTGATTTTATACAATTATTGCAGATTCGATGGCATTGAGCTCCAATTGAAGAGTCCGAGTGAAATTCAAAAACTATCTAACAACGAACTTTTGAATTTACATATTTTTTTCAATGTTGTCGAACCTCCTTCGATGGAATTGAACTAGATTTGATGGCATCAAACATCTCCTCGATGGAATTAAAGAATGATCAAATATGTTCAGCAACAAAATCAGATTTTTCTTGATTTTTACGATGTGATCGAAGTGTCATTTTTTGTACTTCCAATTTTTTGCACTTTGTCTCTTCAGTTTTCTTCCTTCTTCATTTAGTTTTCTTAGATCTTAGACTTTTAAAATTTTCAATATTAATCTCCATAGATCCAATCTTTCATTTGGTAATTCTTTGAGCATTAAATCCATACTTTAAACATTATTTTCTTCTTAGCTCTCAAAATCACCTCATAAGAGAAAGCATGAGTAATTAAATCAATTAAGTACATTCATGTTCATAAAATCAATGCATAATAAAAGGAAAATAACCGGGTCAGGTTTACTTGAGCAAGTCCAATTTCATCTCTCTGGTTTTCCATATGCTTACAATTCCAAAAATATTCTAGATTGCAATATTCTACCCATGTGCACTTTGAATGATGATTGCATTAACCAATTTTTATTTTTATTTTTGTTCTTCTTTCTTTTTTTACCAAAAGGATTGAGATCTTGTAATACGCGTTAATTCCCAAAGAAACCCCTCTTCGCAATTGGGCATTAGATCCACTGTTCGGATCATAAGCCACAACTTTTGGTCTGGGGCATCAGGTCAATTGTTCGGATCACAATTCAGGGCTTCGTCTGGGATCAGGCCTTTGGACCAATCTCACAATTCCCCATCAAAAAATATTTTCTCAAATCTGAGACTGGCCACATCTTCTTCTCTTAAAATACAAAGACTCGATGATCACTGGATATGTTCCGGAACATTCAATTAACCATTAGATGGATTAACTACTGAACTTGAAAGTAGCCATCCCCGTTACTGAAGTGATTGTGGGCTCCACCATGATGTATGTGGTGTATCCACATTGTTCATCCATTTGGAGAGATCATTTTAGTACATTAGTCAAAGAATGAAGTAGATCCAAAGCTCAAGTGGATCCCACCATAGAAAAAAAGTGGGGATTGAACGCCTACCGTTAAAAACTTCTTTGGGCCATAGAAGTTTTCGATCGAGCTCATATTTGAATTTCCCCTTATTCCATGTCTTTGTTAACTTTTAAACAGGTTGGATCTCAAATAAACATCGTGGTGGGCCTTAGGAAGGTTTCAACGGTCGGTGTCACTGTCCACTTGATATTTGGATCTGCCTCATTCTTTGTCTCATGCCCTAAAATAATCTCTCCAAATAAATGTACAGTGTTGATACAACACATACATCATGGTGGGCCCCATAAAACGTGGTGATGTCACTTAAGACTCGCTGTTGTCGGGTTTCAATAGCAATCCGCGTCCACTTCCTATCAAGTCAGGCAGAGTTAGGGCTGTACACGAGTCAAGCTAGCTCGAAAAGCTCGCTCGACTCGGCTCGAATCAGCTCGGATTGACTCGACTTGAAAGGCCAACTCGGGGCGAGTCAAGCTTGTTTTCTAAAGCTTGAGTTGAGTTCAAGCCGAGTTCGATCATGGTGCATTTCAACTCGACTCAACTTGAACTCGACTAGACTTGAAGCTCAAGCTCGAGCTCAACTCAGCTCCGGTAATATATTTTAATATATATTAATATTAAATATATATAATATGTTTAACTTTAAAAAAAAAGTTAAAACTTAAAATTTTTTACTAAAAAACTCTACCCAACCACGCCGGATTGAGTCGGGTTGAGGTTTGAGTCGGGGTGGGGGTTGGTTGGGTTGGGTTGGGCACCGGGTTGAGTTGGGTGTGTGTTTGGGTCAGGATGGGCACTACATTAGCATATGAACAAACTCAACTCAACTCGAGGTAAGCTCGACTCGACTCAAACCAATAGCTCGACTCGAGATTGACTCGAAAGCTTTGGCAAACAAGCCAAGCTTCAATGGTGAGCTTGAGGGCAAGCTTGAGCTCGAGCTCGAACTCGTGTATAGCACGGACGAGTTAAGCTAAGCTTGGCCTAGCTTGACTCGACTCGGCTCGATGTACAGCCCTAGGCAAAAGTCCCAAAGGTCAGCCGATTCATTATTAAAGTGAACCACACCGAGAGAGTATAGTTGGAAGGGATGCCACTCTTAATTTTGTGTGGTTCTACTGTGTTGTGCATGTTTTCAACCATTCTGCCACTTCATTTGCCATGGATGAAGGACAAGAAAAAGATCAAGACACTTTGAGCAACAAATGGTTATCAATGAAATCATGGGTAGGCATTCCCTCCCAACTGTTTTTCTTGGTGTGGCCTACTTAAATCATGAATTGAACTAATTTTTTAGCCCTAGCCCTAATATGATGTGACACATTTGATGGTCAAAGTGAATGTCAACAACAACACATAAGGCTTACATTTTGAACATTTTTGTCCTCACAATTAGTTCTAAGAACTTTTAATTGTTAGAAGTTAAAACTATCATTAAAGGAAAATGGTACTGTGAGGTGGACTTGGTGGCAATTTTCCATGAGATTGAGTTGTGTGTGGCCCACCATGATGTGTGTTGAACATCAACCCCATCAGTTAAATGCAATGTTCCATGGTGGGCCACGAGCTTAAAAATCAAGTCAATTCATGACTTAGGTGGGCCACCCCATATACAACACTTGAGAGGGGTTACTCTCCCATTAAAACATTCATAATCACTTATTAGGCCCACTGAGATGTGGTTCAAAAATCCAGTCCATCCATTGTGTATGTCCTACTCAGATGAGGGGTTAGACCAAGTTTCAGCTGCATTCAAAACACAGGCGGGCCCTACCAAGTGCTTTTATATGTTTTAGGCATGTCTTCACATTATTTTAGATGGTATGGCCCACTTGAGTTTCGTATATGGATGATTTTGGGGATATCCCATAGGACCCATCAAATGCATGGTGTTGATATTTGACACACATCACAGTGGGGCCTACCCAGCTTGACCTCATGGTACCATTTCCCATCATTAAAAATATAACTACTTAACATGTGACAATTCAAAATTAAAATAGCGGAAGGTGCCATGAACACCCTAATATGAACCTTACTTCCGTTCACTTCTTTTAATCCGAGTAGCCTATATTGATCTCTCTGCTTTGTATATAAACTATAAAAAGTATATATAGACATCCCACCTAAAATGAGGATAAGCCACTTTTTGAGCTTTAGCTTGACTTCAATAAATTTATCTCTTATTGACTTTGAAATCATTGAAAATTCAAACGGGTCAAACAGGAAGCATCATCGACACGTCCAGAAGACAACCAATAGACCCGATTAGTTAGCACCAAATCCAGTAATGATTTGATTATGGATGAGTATCCAAACTCTAAAACCCCAGGATCTTTCTATACAAAACAACTAATGTACAAAAAGAATGATAAAATGAACTCTCCCTACTCATGGATCACTCTCTTTATTACTTTGTTTTACCCGATAATGTTGTGTTGAAGAGTGAAAAGTTACATCTTCGAGATTGAGAAAAGTATGGTCGTTCTTGTACAAAGTGGTGATGGTGTTATTAAAAAAAATAAATCGCTAATCAAGATGATTTATGATTCATTGGAAAGGTGGTTAAATGATCTTCCTAACGAACGTAAGTTTCCTCTAATCCGGGTTATGATGTGGAAGATCTAGGCCGTTTACCAAAAATATGCATTATCGAGTTAACAAAGTCGTATAAACTCTGGCTACACTTTAAACGAGTCAAACATGATCTGATTGAAGTGATTTTAGTTCCATTGAAAATCTTATCAGGCGACATTTCCAATGACCCCAAGATCATCGAAAACAGACAATCAGTTAAATTGCAGACAACTGATTTCATATATTGAATGGTTATACTTTCGATAGGTTAAACGTGGTCCATTCAAGGGATTCTTGTCTTGTTAAGAAGCTTATCTGATTATCTTTACAACAAGACTAAGATTACCGAAAATGGACAGACAACGAACGGGATATAAACATTTAAGCAATTTATAGAAAAGGATAAAAACTAATCTTTACTTTTCATATATATATGTATGTGTGTGTGTGTGTACTCTGACTTTGAAATCTTTACCTTTAAGATCTTCAACTTGAATAGCTGTGCTTGTCTACTCGAAGCCAATCTTGTGTCTAGAATAGATCTTTTATTCATCACATAAATAAGTTTCAAGGCAGTGTATTTGTCACCACAAATTTGACAATCACAAGGGGCTATTCACTATAACACTTACAGAATATAAGATGCATCACATGTGTTTGTTGAAATATTTGAATGAACGTGAAATTGTGATTTGTACTTGCCATGACTGTTAATCTAGGATACATGTTTGTTGTATGCATGATGACCTCTTTGTGTAAGGACTTGTTATAATATATTTTGTAACTAATCTAGTCTATGTATTTAGTGAAGTGTAACTTAAGTGTTTGATAAAATATTTGAATGAAAAAATGCAAACGATTTATCTTTATTAAGTGTATTAAGATAGGATTCTCAATTACCTTAATCATATGTATAGTTTCTTTCATGTAATCATATTTTTCGCTACGCAATTTATGGATAAAATGCAAGTTCTTGGTGACATGTTCAATGCATTTTATGAAATGTTTAAAAGAGGGATTTACTTGGATTATTTGTTAAATACTGATATGATTATTACATGTGTCTACCTATTGCATTTGAGTAAGATTGGGGCTACAACATGGCCCAGGCAATCGGTAACATTCCTTTTAAAGGTGGCTGAATTAGTCTAGCCATATTAGGTAACTCAACAAATCCGTGTCGCACAACGATTGTCGACAGTGGTTAAGCCACAAGGGGTGCTTATGCCCTCCATGTCGATTAATTCAATGAGTGCTCATACCAATCGAACTTACCAACCAAATTGATTGACCTATTGTGTGTTTACCATGTATGGACATCACTGCTTGAATCTAAGGTACCACTTACCAATGTAAAGGCCCATTTCAACCACGGTACCATAATCCACTAAGACTCATGACCCAGGAATGGTGGTATGGGAGACCTTGGTAGAGATGTTGGCCTACGCTGGGGTAACGAGCCTCCCTATAGTGACCTGTGAGCAACCTAGGCTCGTGAGCTGGACATGGTGGTATGGGAAACCGTGTTCGAGTTGTCAGCCTACGCTGAGGTGACGAGCCTCCCCATAGTGACCGTGAGTATAAACTTTTGAATTTTCCTATCCACTACTTTTCATTAGGAGTGATGCCCTACAACTTGTCTATCGTATGCGGTTAACTAAGATTGACGACCCTAGATGGATCTTTATTTAGTTTAATGATATAAAGGGAGGTACCTTAGCTTCCCAAATCTATTGTATGAATAAGCTTAATTAAGTACTCAACTAACACAACCATGCACCGCATTGCATGTGCTTTGGCGAGGAAGTTACACTTTAGGGAGGTTTTTATGCACGAATTTGGTTGTCGGAGTCACTTGTGAGGGAGATTTGTACGAGGGCATACATCATTACTGCATACCATCCCTACATTAATAAGAGTAGTTAGGAAGTAATTGTTATATTTCCTTATCATTACTACTTAATTAACTTGATAACATGTTAACGTTTCCCTTATTGTGCCACTGAGTTGATCACTCACTCCCACCCTGGGATGGTGTTTTAAAACACCAAATAGACTCTGGTTTATATGTAGGTGATGGGGAAGCCTATGTAGTGAAGTTGGACTTCATAGATGAGGAGGAAGAATTCTCCTATATTTAGCTCTCAGGCGGGTCTATGTAGACCTCATGATGATTTAACAGGATTACATGGACATATGGATTAGTTGGACACTATACATTTTGATATTTTGTCAATTTTGAAACAATACATGTATATATTCAACTCGGTAACATACTCGTACTTTGGAGGTTTTGAAACATTTGCATACTTAAATATATATGTTTCAGTCTTCTGCTTGCTTGATTTAATCGTATCTGGAGTATGATATGTTTTTTTTAGCATAATCTCACTCATGTTTAACTCATTCAAATGGACAAAATCAGAACATCATCATCCATGTTGCGTGAGTGTGTGTGCGTGTGTAAAAAAAAAAGTGATGTGCTAGATCTCGGGAGTAGAGTTTTGCTCGACCCTCGAAATTTGGGTCATTACAAGTTGGTATCAGAGCATGATTTGGATTAACTAGACCTAGGTTATAGGTAACACAATGCACTTTGACCTAGGAAGGGGGCGATGAAATTTAAAGACCACATTAGGACCCCAAAATTTCACCAACGGGCAAGATTAACTATAGTAGCTTAGTCCGTATGCATCCTAGATCATGTGAGATCATGTGAACCGATCTTAGTCACCTTAGGTGGTCAATCAACGAGTTTAGATCATTAAACGATGAATTCTAAATTAAAAACAGACCTTAAAGGCGTGAATACATTCACATACAGCTATCCAAACGAACCGTATGAGCCTAAAGACCCAAAGCACCAAATACCTTGGTACCCAAGGGGTCCCACGTACACATACAGAATGTCGGGAGGGGGTGGCCATTGCCCCAGAACTGAGCCACAGCCGAACAGCCCCGGGGGGCGCGGCGGCACCGCCCGCCTCCACAGCGGGGCACTATGGCACAGCATAGGCGGAGGCGCACCACCCACCAGCCACACATGTGGGGCCTGTCCCACATGTGGGACCCCCACTTAACCCTCATTTGCCCCCCTTTTTGCCCATTTCACCCTATTTTCACCCCAAACCCTCCAAAACACTTTTCCCTCTCAAATCTCTTCTTTCATACATTCAAAACTCTTAAAACTTCTACATTCTACACCCATCCACCACCATCCTCCTAAGACTATCCATTTCATCTTCTTATTATTGTCCATCTTCCTTTTTTTCACTCATTTGAGCACATAACCCATCTTTTTGTATCTCGTAACTTCCATATCCTTAAATCCATTTCAATCTCAAGATTTTCCACCTCCATGGCTCTCTTTGAGCTTGTCACCACCATTTTCTCAATCTCAATGCTCCTTTCCCTTATGAGAAAGAAAAGAGCGACCCCGGATGAGGCCGGGCCTAGCTGTCCAAGCTGCTTGAGGAAGAAGGTGAGTGGTGAGACTAGCGCAAGTGTCGAGCGAAGATCGAAACGAGACCTCAATCCTTGAATCCCGTTGGAAAAGGTCTCCACCGGAGGGTGCCAAACTTGATAAGTTCTGTGACCGCAAAGTTATATTTAAAGCTCATGTTGATGAGAAACTATTTGGCTTGTATCCAATTATTGACCTTCTGTTAGAGACCGGGTGGGGTCCCATATTTGAAAGGAAGGCTCATGCAAGTGAAGGCACCATACAAGCCTTCTCTACCCACATACAGAACCCAATTCTGGAGCTTCTTCAATTTACTATCCATTTGGGGAGGTAGGAAGCCATAGTCGATGTAGATGTGATGGCCCACATCATGGGAATTGAACATGGGGTGCTACATGCTAGTGAAACTCATCTTGCTAGTGGATGAGAGAAAGATCGCTGCCACACGTGTTTCCTTTGTGGCCGACTAGTTCATTGGAGGCGAGACAATAACCTTACATTGACACGCATGACGGCAGACTTCCACCTGCTCCACCACATATGCACAGATAATGTGTATCCTAAGTGGAGTAACCACACAGAGTGCACTCACTTCATGGTGGACTTCTTGTACAGAGTTGGAAAAGGGGAAAAAGTATGCCTGCCTACTCTCGCCTTGTCTCACATAATCAGGACCACACGATATACTCAGGGGGATGCATCCCTCCCATTCGGCCGACTTATTTGCAAGATTGCCCGCAACTTTAGTTTCAGACTTCATATGGATAATCTTGCGCCCATCTACTTCATCAGTGAGACTACACTCAACAATATGGGAATTGGCCTTAGGCAACGCCAAGCAAGGCTCATTGAGTACGGGGATGAAATAGAAGAAGAGAGTGAAGAGGAACAAGGTAGTGAAGATGAGGAAGGAAATGGAGAGGAAGAAGACAGTGAGGATGAGGAAGGAAATGGTGAGGAAGTAGTGAAGAGGAAGACAATGAGGAGGAAGAGCAGGAAGAAGAAGTGGTGGCCTAAGACTTAGATGGGGGACCTCCTACTACACATGAAGACTGCCACAATCGAGCCGTCTTGGAAGCCCGCATGGTCAAGATTGAAGAAAACCAGGCCCATTTGAAACAGAAGCTTGAAGAGAATGAGGCTTATCTGAAACAAAAGTTTAAGAAAATGTCTCTCACCCTAAAGGCCCTCCTGTGTTGTATGCAGGATAAGGGTGAGTCTCCACCTTTGCCAGAGTCGGAGGACTAGTTATGTGTTGTAGTTGTTTCTTATTTTCTTTGTAATAGCCTTGATAGGCTTAGTTGGATGTTAGGTTAGTCAGTATTAAAGGTTTTTGTTAAGTTAGAACACATGCATTCTCTGTCACTACAACATATGTATTGTGATAAATTTTGATTAAATGAAACGCATGAAGCTTCTTTTGATCTAAAATGTGTAGAATGTTTGAAAAAAGTGGGTAATATTATCTTAATCTTACCCATGTTGCACCTTATGTTGTATATAGGGAATGCCTCTTAAAACCACTCAGAATATGGCATGTCTCCCACTTAGCGGATCGATTGATGGGGCACCTCCCCCAAACGATAGCCATACGGACCCCAGTTTGGGCCTGAATATTCAAACAATGCCGAATTCATGGCTGGGCACTAGCCCCATAAATGGGCCAACACTAAGTGCACCACTAGTTCTAGGACAAAACCGTTTGTCTTCATCAACACCACACATGCCTCAGGCGGCTTCTCCCTTTGATAGGTTGGAGCAAATGATGCTCTTGATGTAGCAACAACAACAATTTTTGCCCACTATAGCGGGGGTCATCGCACAGAACATGAATCAGCCCCGTCGATGCCACCAGTACAGCCTATTGGGGCTACGAATACAAGTGGCCTGTTTCAACACTTTTAGCACCTCTGTCCTCCCACTTTTGTGGGTACTTATAGACCCAAGGAGACTGAGTACTGGTTGGATTGCATATCCAATATGTTGAAGCCATTGCACTGTACTGAAGCACAGCAAGTTGAGTTGGTTACGTATATGTTTAAGAAGGTGGCTAGCCTCTGGTGGGATAGTATTCTACAAACCGTTCCCACAGAATTTGCATGGATGTGGGACGAGTTCGAAACATATTTTCATGGAAAGTACTTCCCCCTCATCATAATGAAAAGGAGGGTGAATTTCTCCACCTTCGACGAGGGGGGATGATAGTGGCTGAATACGAGAACCGTTTCATGGAGTTGACCAGATATGCTCCACTTATTCTAGCGAATGAGCCGATGAGAATGCAGCAGTTTTCAGAAGGTCTGTGGCCTGATATCCGCACTAAGATGTGTTGCGCTAGCATTCCCAACTACGCTGAGCTAGTGAAGATGTCCCTACAAGCTGAGAAGGATGGTGAAAGAGTGTCTCAGACATGTATGCCAATGAGACTGAGGCCTTGGCCTGAACTGCCTAACCGACCGTTCCTTGGCAAGAGGTCGTGTACAAATTCCCCTTCCAGACCACTGGCGGTCCAGCAGAGCCGGTCTAATCTTTGGTGTGTCTATTATAACAAGGTGGGCCATATAGAGTCCTTTTGCTTTACCAAGATAAGGGACAAGGGCTTTACGTCACCTCAGAAGATCAACCGCCACAAGTTATTTCAGCTCCACCCCTGTGATCTATGCCAGCAACATAGCCATTCAACCGATCTCCTACACCTCAATATAGGCTACCTCAACAACCTATGGTAGCATAACCCAATCATCCTCAACAAGCTCGAGTACATGCCCTCACAGCCAAAGCGTCTGAATCTGCGGTTGCAGTACTGCTAGCTTTTGAAGTCATGCCCACCTCCAAGGTACACCAGTATTTTTGTTGGTGGACACCGGGTCCACTATATCAATGATAGCATATTCTAGAGTCAAGCGTTTAAGGCTGAACACTACCCCTATGGTTGGGGTGAGAGTCATCGCGGTACCAGGAACTTTTACTAATGCCACTAAGCTCTATAAGGATTGCCCAATAGACTTAGAGAGTAGGGTGGTGTGAATTAACCTAATTGTCACCACGATATATCTTTATGATGTCATCCTCAGCATGGATTGGCTCACTAAAATGAAGGCAGAGATCAATTCTGAAACTAGATTGGTGACAGCACATGGGCCTAAAAATATGACCTTCACTTTCTTAGTTTAGGTCAGTTGGCCCTGCTGCATTAGTTGTTACGCTTCCTTATTAGAAAATGTTGATGGTCTAATGCTTGGAGACACGCCTATAGTCCAAGATTTCACGGACGTATTCAGAACGATCCTTAGACTACGTCCTCAGTGCGAGATCGATTTCACCATCGACCTTGTGCCTGACACAACACCTATGTCACGCCCCAAACCTGAAAATCAGATTCACAGGAATCCCGATCGCCAAATCCGGTGCCGACAGCCTCTGTAGTGCCCCATTCTTAGCTCCTGGTAATCATATGCCAAATTTCGATCCTGGGACCCTACAAGGAGGATTTTTAGAATGATTTTTTTTTTGTAATGGAGCATAACCACAAACATAACCAAGTCACAAAATAACATCACCACATATTCACTATATAAAAAACTTTAAATACAATGCGGAAAGAGAAATACAAGATTATCAAAAAGCTCTAAAATGGCCTGATACGCGCTCCTGCCTCAGCGCTGCTGCTGTCCAACGACACCTGCACGCAACGGTCGTGCATACGCTTACAAAAGCTTAGAGGGTGGTGTAAGTGTGTGCATAAGGCAAGTGCCAATGTATATAATATCAGAGTAATTAGAAAGTATGCGGTAAGTCCATGAATACAATCAACCATACCAAGGCTATGTAATGGAAGGCATGAATGCTATCGGCCATACCAAGGCCATGCGAGGCGAGACATGAATGTCATCGGCCACACTGATGTAATGCAAGCCCTACATAGCCAAATGTTATATGCGAAATGCAATCCAAGCAAGTCGGTACTCATTAAGTACACATATCAGTACAGTTCCTCTCTAGATATCTCCGGGGTCTAATACACTTCGCAGTGACTACCATCTCCGCAGCTGCACAATTAAGTAAGTGGAATAAACTTCACTATCAGCCTGACTAGTAGTCTGCCAATACCTACCCGGCTCGTCGATAGCGGACTCATTTGTGAGCTGGTCAAACTCAGCCTAGCTTATAGCCCTCTCACTCAGGCAGATAAGGCCACACCCCCTTCCAACCGACCACGACACAGTGGGAGACACTGCCTACCGGTATTCGGCACTCGGGCGCTCGTGTATCCACTCGGTCTAGACATTGGAGCATCTCCTGGTACCAAAAAGGTTCTGGGACTTTCAGCCAAGGACATCCTAAGTGCCCACAATGCTAGAACTAAGCATTTTTGGTATCCAATACGGCCATCCACGATGTACCTGTGGAGCCACGGCCCTGATGTCGCTTGGGCATGTAGTGATAAGTCAAACATATGCGAGATGCATGAATCACACGTCAAATCATGCAGAAATCCAGAGAGTACTACGCAATCATGTGGGGCACTCGGTCTCATAACGAGTCCCGTAAATGGTCTGCGTAATGGCGTATGCTATAATCAGTCACTACTCATATCAAGCATACATATGATGCATATGGGCATGAGTCATGGGATTATACTAAGCATGTTATAAAGTAATGGACTACTCTTACGATGCAAATGAGCTAGACAGCCTATACACAACTAGTATGGGCTTACCAATGGGCCCTAAGGAGAGATACAATGCGGACATTTAACCAACATTGTACTTACAATGTGGGCATTAAACTATCATTGCTCCTAAGGCACAACCCGCCATAAAACATCATTACACAAACCATGGAGGAATCATACGTTGCAATGGACCTTAGGTAACTCCCATTGGGCCTTAAATACATCAAATGGGCCATATCACATGGGCTTTCTGGTTATCAAGTAAGTGGGCCACATTAATGGGCCTAATGTACATTGCAATGGGCTATAACCTGTGGGCCTTAGAGTACGTCACAATGGGCCTTAACCCACGGCCTTGGAATACATTAAAATGGGCCTAATCCCATGGGCCTTATATATGTCAAATGGGCCGAATCTCATGGGCCTTATATATATCAAATGGGCCTAATCCCATAAGCCTTATATATATCAAATAGGCCTGATCCCATGGGCCTTATATATGTCAAATGGCCTTAATCCCACGAGCTTTATATATGTCAAATGGGCTTAATCCCATGGGCCTTATATATGTCAAATGGGCTTAATCCCATGGGCCTTATATATGCCAAATGGGCTTAATCCCATGGGCCTTATATATGTCAAATGGGCTTAATCCCATGGGCCTTAGATATATACCAAATGGGCTTAATCCCATGGGCCTTAGATATATACCAAGGTGGGCCTCAATGGACGGCCACAAACCAATCGAGATGGGGTCCATTTGAACTTTAAATCTGCCCCATTCTTTAGCTCATGTACTAAAATGATTTATCAAAATGGTTTGGGGGAATAGGATGCAGCACGTGCATCATGGTGGGTCCCACCAGTCGTCCAGCAGCCAAGGGAAATGGCTGGACGGCATGGAATGACATACATCATTGTGGCCTCCACCGTCC
This sequence comes from Magnolia kwangsiensis, assembly GCA_037074715.1. Taxonomy (NCBI): domain Eukaryota; kingdom Viridiplantae; phylum Streptophyta; class Magnoliopsida; order Magnoliales; family Magnoliaceae; genus Magnolia; species Magnolia kwangsiensis. The sequence goes on from CM073578.1 coordinate 53,525,727, forward strand.
GTACGAACGGTGGAAATAAGGCACATACATCATTGTGGGTCCCACGTGGGGCCCACCATAACATTTATTTTACATCCAAACTGTTGATAGGGTCACACAGACCTAGGTGAGGAGGAAAAACAAATGTCAACTTGATCCAAAACTTCTGTGGGCCCCAAAAAGGTTTTTCAAGGGTAGACATTCAATCACACTGTTTCAAATGGTGTGGGCCACCTGAGTCTCAGACGTGGCTGAAACTTGGAGGGGACCCACCATATGAATGGTTTAGATGGAAAATAAACATCAGGGTGGGACCCACGGCTGGAGCCGTGGGTCTGCCTTCGTCCACCCGCCAGCCACTGGTGCGGCCAGCGCCTTTGACACAGCAGCACTGTTGTTGTATTTGTGTTATTATATATATTTTTTCTTTTGGTTTAGGGTTTTCTTGAGGATTTTCGTAGGTGGGGCCCACATTAGTGAAATCCACCCTAGCCATTGGATTCTATGGCTCGAGACCAACCAAATGAGTCCAATGTTCAATGTATTCCAGCGTACAGACAAATTAAATTGAATTTAGATGGTGAAAATGACTATTTCCAAAGGTATGGCTCGCCAGAAACTTGGATCAGCTTCATTTTTCGGATCAATGCCTAAAATGAGCTGGTAAATAGAATGGATGGCGTGGATTGAATACATACATTAAGATGAGGCCTACACAAGCGGTCCACTTCAAATGCCTTGAACTAGGCTAATATTTGTGTTTTCCTTAACTCACGTCCAGCGTTCAGGGACGTTGGACGGTCTGTCCATGAGAGGCGGACCTACTCAGGTGGGCCACCATATGAATGTACGGTGTGGTGCAACACACACTAGGCGGGTCCCATTCATAGACAACTTAGATAAAATATTACTTCATGGTGGGGTCCATCCAAGTGGGCCACAAGGCCATATTATCACAGGAAAAAGAATTGAAAGAAAGAGACGGAGAGAGAGGAAAGAGTGGGAGTGGGACACATGTGATGGAGGGACCCCGACACTATGGGCCCTCCGTTTCAAGCATCCAATCATACATCAATGGGTCCCAGTGCATATGGGCCCTCCAAATAAAAGATCAACGGTGGAGATCCCTCTCCATCCAAAATAAACGGTCTATATGACCTCTTTAATGCAAGGAAAGTAAACATCATGATGGGGTCCATGGAGATTGGCCCCATCATGAAATTATCATGATGATCAAAGTGGGCCATTGGAGACATCTTAGGGTCCCAAGTGAGATTCATACCATTATTCGGTAGGCCTCACTTGGCCCTTCATCATAAAAGTGAAATCTAGGCCTATGGAAGACACCCACCTATCGATCTTCTCGGTCCATTGGATAGCCTATCTCCTTACGTTTCACTTTAATGGTGGAAGATGAAGAATGGATGGCTAGGATGAGAGATTTGGGACGGGAAGTGGGCCACCAAAATTACACTTTTCTCTCATGGAAATGCATGGACGTGGGAGCCTCTTGCTTGCTTGGGAATGTGTTGAGAAATGAGAGAGAGAGAGAAAGAGTTGTAAGAGAGATGAGAGATGGGTGTGATGGGTGAAAGGGTGAGGTGAGTGATGGGGTGATGGACATGTACTTGACATGTATGGGTGGTGTAAGAGAGAGGGTGGAAAAGAGTTGACTTTGGTGGTTGCTTGGGGATGGGGTGAAAGGCGATGTATACTTGACATGAAGTGATTGATGGATTGATGGGTTGATTGATTTGACATATTGTAGAGATTCTCTTGGATTGCCAACGCGTGGCATTTTTCCTCGAACTGAACACCGACCCACATCTCCCTGCCAGGGTATCGGATCGGTATGCGAGTTATGACGTTGGAACCGTGACAACTGTGCGGTCGTAATGGTACAAGTCTCAGATTAAGCCGACTCAAATCTGCAGGGAACAACTTAAGGGTCACGCGCAAATGTCGATTATCGGTCGTAGGTTGCCGGAATTCGACTGGAAGGATCGTGGCAGTTGACAGAACAGTACGGTTTAGGATACGGGTCTTACAACCTATCTCTTTGTCGATGTACCGTATGCCTCCATGTGAAATGAAGGAACTGAGGAAATAGATTGATGATTTCTTAGATTCAAGTTTTATACAGTCGAGCATATCTCCTTGGGGAGCACCAGTGTTATTTATGAAAAAGAAGGATGGATCGTTGCGATTGTGTATTGATTATGGCAGACTAAATCACGTCACGGTCAAGAACAAGTATCTTCTACCCAGGATAGATGACTTTTTTGACTAGTTGAAGGGGGCACAATAATTCTCTAAGATAGACTTGCAGTCCGGGTATCATCAGCTGCGCGTTACGAATGAAGATGTGAAGAAAATAGTATTCAGAACCAGTTTTGGGTACTACGAATTTCTCGTGATATCGTTTGGACTTATAAATGCACTGTCCGTGTTCACAGATCTCATGAACAGGGTATTTCAGTCGTACCTGTATCGATTCATCATCGTGTTTATAGATGACATTTTAATCTACTCCAAGAGTCAGAAGGATCATGGAGAACACCTGCGAACAGTCCTTGATACTCTCAGGCAGAATCAATTATATGCACAGTACCAAAAATGCAACTTCTAGAAGGAAGAAGTCAAGTTCTTAGGGCACGTGATTTTCAAGGAAGGAATAGTCATGGACCTTGATAAGGTGGTCGTGGTACAAGACTGGGAGCAACCTAGCTTAGTTATAGAAGTGAGGAGCTTCCTCGAACTTGCTGGCAATTATTACCAATTCATTAAGGACTTTTCAAAAATAGTCTGACTGTTGTCTCAACTCACCCAGAAAGATCTTAAATTTGCTTGGAACGAGAAAGCAGAAGTAGCTTTTTGGGAATTAAAGGACAAGCTAACATCCGCACCCATGCTAGTACTGTAGAGCAAGGGGTCAGATATACTATATACACCGACACATCTCGATTCAGTTTGAATTGTGTACTTATGCAGAAGGATAGGGTGATCACCTATACCTCGCGACAGTTGAGGAAATACGAAGAAAATTACCCCACTCGTGACCTGAAATTGGTGACTGTCATCTTTGCATTAAAGATTTGGAGATACTACTTTTACGGAGAGGAGTTTGAGCTCTTTTGCCACCATAAAAGCCTCAAGTACATCTTTACACAGAGCAACCTGAATATGAGGCAACGTCGTTAGATGGAGACTTTAAAAGACTTCAAGTTTGAGGTCTCCTACCATCCTAGTAAGGCCAACCTTGTGGCCGATGCACTAAGCGGCAAGAAAACTATAGAATTTGTGGCCCCATTGATGATAGAAGAGTGGAATATGGTGGAATTCATGCAAGATTTTAAACTGAAGCTGAAAATGGAGGAGCCATTCAAGAGCGTCGCACCAGTTCCACTTGCAGCCACTTATTGATGACTGAATCATTGTGGCTCCAAAGGAAGATAAGCTGCTGGTGGAAATGAGAGAGCGTGCGAGCAATAGCGAAGAATCCAAATTGAGGATTGGCTTAGATGGAGGTTTAGGATACCATGGCCGCATATGCATCCCAAACCGCCACGACCTGAGGAGAGAAGTTTTAGAAGCCACCCACAATTCAAAGATAGCGATGCATCCGGGCAGTACGAAGATGTATCGAGACATGAAGCATTCGTACTAATGGGACAACATGAAGGCCCAGATAGCAGATTATGTATCCCGTTGTCTCACATGCCAGCAAGTCAAGGTCGAGCATTGCCGACCCCTGGTTTACTTCAACCCATGCCCATAGCTAAGTGGAAGTGGAATTTCATATCTATGGATTTTATTTCCAGGTTACCAAAGATGAGAAAGGGGTATAACTCCATTTGGGTGATTGTGGACTAGTTAACGAAATTATCCCATTTCTTCCCAATCAGAGTTTCTAACTCGGCAGATGATCTAGCCAAGCTGTACATTAAGGAGATAGTATAAATGCATGGAGTTCCTATGGAGATTGTGTCGGGCCGAGAAACATGATTCACGTCTATCTTCTGGACTCGAATCTAAGAAGTAATGGGAGTGAAACTGAAATTCAGTACCGCATTCCACCATCAAACTGATGGGCAGACAAAACGAGTAAATCAGATACTTGAAGACATGTTGTGAGTATGTGTTCTTGATTTCAAGGACAGTTGAGATGACTGTCTCCCCTATGTTAAGTTTGCTTATAACAACAGCTTCTAAGAAAACATTGGCATGGCTCCTTACGAAGCCCTGTATGGATGCCCATGTTGAGCACCACATTGTTAAGCAGAAGTTGGTGAGAAGAGCTTGGTTGGCCCTGACTTGGTTCAGGTGACCTTAGAGAAGATCATATTATTAGGTGTTAACTTCTTGTAGCTCAGAGTAGACAAAAAAGTTACGCCGATACAAGACAGTGACAACTGGAATTTGAAGTCAGAGACCATGTATTCCTTAAGGTTTTCCCAATGAAGGGAGTACTTCATTTTGGCAAGAAGGGGAAACACACTCTGAGATTCATTGGCCCATTCCAGATTCTAGACCGAGTGGGTGTGGTGGCATACCTTCTCGCCTTGCCCACACCACTCCCAGGCATGCACAACGTGTTTCATGTATCAATGGTAAAGAAATATGTTCCTGACCCTTCCCATATTATCAAATGGGAGCAAGTACAGCTAAGTGAAGATGCCACTTATGTATTGCGGCCCACACATTTTCTAGATAGGAAGGAACATGTGCTACGCACAAAGTGATCCCACTCGTGAAAGTATTGTGGACACACCACACTGAGGAAGAGGCTACTTGGGAAACGGAAGTCGAGGTTCGTAAGAACTACCCTTAGATCCTCGAGGAGTACGAAAAAGTACTAATTTCGGGAATAAAAATTTTTTTTAAGGGGGGTAGATTGAAATGTCTCGAAAAAATCCGTACAAAGGCCCAAGTACCAACTCAGCCAGAAATGCTTAAAGACCGGATCCTGTCGTAATTAAGGAAAAAATTTAATTAAGTACAAAACTAAATAAGTAGTGGATTTAGCTCGAACCACCATTTTCACAAATGAAAAGACCTAAAACCATTAATTCCATTGACTCAACAGTACATAAAAATTGAGGAAAAATATGAAGAGCCTATCGCTCTTGGGAGTACATTAAAACCCCGTATCAGACTTGGTCCACACATCGAAAATCCAATGATCGCGAAACTATAGGATTATGTCCGTCTTACTGGGCTTGACAACCATAGCAGGAATCGAGCCTAGATAGTATCTAGAAATGCACAACTGGAGCCCTAGGTAAAGTGTGTGAGAAACGTGAATATCTTTAGAAAATATAATGAAACTTAAGTGAATTAGAAAGATCGCTCACACATGAAATTGAGGATTTCGGATGGTCAGTTTTCAACCAAAATTCACCCATGGGAAAAGGAAATTTCCCTGCTCATATCCGTAACTTGTGGCCCCGATCGAACAAGTTCAACCGTTGATCTGACATAGGTCCTTCATAGTCGATCAGCTTGTCAGATCACACCGAAACCACATCCTGGCATGGATCCATTGTCAAGGAACGTATCCTATGACGTAAGTGAGTAGTGGACCTCAATATGAGCCCTGTTTGCCCGAAACGGGCACCCTTTGGATATAAACTAGGTATAACATGGCCCTTGGGCCATTTGCATCACTTTTGGGCCAATATATAGCTCTTAAACCATCCCATTTTTATTCCATACGAATTTATCCAAACCCTAGGAGAGAGAAGAGGGAAAAGAGAAAAGAGGAAGGAGAGAAGGAAAATCTTCGGAGATTGCTGCAGTGTTTCTCTCCCACTACTCCACGCACTGAATCACCTTTCTATTACGCTACCCAACCTATTTTAACTTTGATTTGGGTAAGAAAACCTAACCCTAATCTTTATTTAGAGATCCAAATAGAGTAATCGATGAAATAGCTAACCTAGTTCATTGTTTAGGTGCCCGACGTTCCATTTTCGGGAACGTAGAATTCGAACCACGTCTGAATCGAGTTTTTTGACAAAAGGTGCAGATTATAAATATTTAGGTTATGGTTTTCAATACTTTCAATGTTAGCCAATGATTTATGCCTGACTTGATTGCTGCCATATTGTTTTAGATACGACATATTTGATATATTATGCATGTGTAAACTATGTTGAATATAAGATGCATCTCATGTGTTTGTTGAAATGGTTGAATGAACATGAAATTGTGATTTAAGCTTTCCATGACTGTTAAACTAGGATACATGTTTGTCGTATGCATGATGATGTAAGGAATTGTCATAATATATGTCGTAACTAATCTAGTTTATGTATTTAGTGAAGTGTAACTTAAGTGTTTGATAAAATGTCTGAATGAGAAAATGTTAATGATTTGTATTTACTAAGTGTATTAAGATAGGATTCTTAATTACCATAATCATATGTATAGTTTCTTTCATGTAATCATATTTGTCGCTGCGCAATTTATAGATAAAATGTAAGTGCTTAGTGACATGTTCAATGTGTTTTATGAAATGTTCAAAAGAGGGATTTATTTGGATTATTTGTTAAATGCTAATATGATTATCACATGTGTCTACCTATTGCATCTGAGTAAGATTGGGGCTATAACGTGACTCAGGCAATCGGTAACAATCCTTGTACTTGTGGCTGAATTAGTCTTGGCACGTTGGGTAACTCAACGAATCTGTGTCGCAAGATGATTGTCGACAGTGGATAGGCCACAAGGGGTTTTTAGGCATTCCATGTCGATTAAGTCAGCGTGTGCTCGTACCAATTGAACTTACCAATACTACTTACTAATGTAAAATCCCGTTTCAACCGTGGTACCATGATTCTCTAAGACTCATAACTTGGGCATGGTGGTATGGGACACTATGGTCGAGCTGTCACCCCACGCTGGGGTGACGAGGCTCCCCGTAGTGACCAATGAACAACCCAGACTCGTGAGCTGAGCATGGTGATATGGGACACTGTGTTCGAGCTGTCAGCCTATGCTGAGGTGACGAGCCTCCCCGTAGTGACCATGAGTATAAACTTTTAAATTTTTCTATCCACTACTTTTCATTAGAAGTGATGCCCTACAACTTACCTATCATATGTGGTTAACTAGGATTGACGACCCTAAATGGATCTTTGTTTGGGTTAATGATATAAAGGGAGGTACCTTAGCTTCCCAAATCTGTTATATGAATAAGCGTAATTAAGCACTCAGCTAACATGACCATGTTCCGCATTGCATGTGCTTTGGAGTGGAAGTTGCACTTTAGGGAGGTTATCATGTGTGAACTTGGTTGTCGGAGTCGCTTGTGAGGGAGCTTTGTGCGAGGGCATACATCATTACTGCATACCATCCCTGCATTAATAAGAGTAATTAAGAAGTGATTATTGTATTGATTTATCATTACTGCTTGATTGACTTGATAACATGTCAACCTTTACCTTATAGTACCACCGAGTTGATCACTCACTCCCACCCTGAGACGGTGTTTTAAAACACTAACCAGACTCTAGTTTAGAGGCGGGTGATGGGGAAGCCTATGTAGTGGAGCTGGACTTCATAGATGAGGAGGAAGAATTCTCCTACGTTCAACTGTCAGGCGAATCTATGTAGACCTCGTGCTGATTTTACAGGATTACAGGGACATATGGATTAGTTGGACACTTTACATTTTGATATTTTGTCAATTTTGAAATAATACATGTATATATTCAGCCCGATAACATACTTATACTCTGGAGGTTGTGAAGCACTTACATACTTAAATATATATGTTTCAGTCTTCTGCTTACTTGATTTAATCGTATCTGGAGTATGATATGCTATTTTGGTATAATCCCACTCATGTTTAACTCATTGATATGGATAAATCAGAACATCATCATCCATGTTGCATAAGTGATGTGCTGGATCTCGGGAGTAGAGCTTTGCTCATCCTCGAAATCTGGGGCTTTACGCACCGGCTGGTATGAGTGGAAATCATGTATATTGGCCCATCTCAACCAATGTATGCATTTCTAGAATACACTGGATAACCGTGGAACTCTGCAACATGTGTAATATCCACATTGTCCATTTTGAAGAGATCATTTTAGGCATGGTCCTAGAGCTGGATAGATCTAACCAAGCAGAACTGCCTAGCAGACAGCCAGGCCCACGATGATGTATCTTTCCGGCCCATTTTGGCTGGGAGGATGGCTGGGGGTCGGCCCATCTTCTGGACGACCCAATCTAAGTGGGACCCACAGTGATATGTATTTATCCAGACCGACTATCCAATTTCCATATCATTTTAGGTCATGAGTCTGGAATAAGGACAGATACAAATCTCAATTGATCCACACCGCAGGAAGCATTGGGGTTGTCGTCCATCATTGAAACCCTCTTAGGCCCACTGCGATGTTTGTGAGAACGCCCAACTAGGGGCTATGAGGCCACTAATGAGACCCACTATATATGTGTTCTATCCAAGCCACCCAGCAAGCCCAGCGTGTAGATGGGCTGGACACCTAGCTACTAGCCCACCTGGTAGTGTGTGTTGTATATTCTTGTGGCCCATCCATTGTGGGGGCCCATTATGGTGTATGACGCCCCTACACCCACGATGTGTGTGGTATCCAGGTCATCCATTTACTAGACGTCTAGCAGGCCCAACTCATTGGGTGGGTTGGACGTCCAGCAAGAGGCCCCTGTTGTATGTTTGTTACCCATGCTGCCCACAAATTGTTAGGCCCACTAGTGAGGTGTGGGGTTCCCCCACACCCTCTATCACTTCCCCAGGGCCCACTCCATTGTAAGGGCCCAGATTATGAGCAGTAGACCCAAATCTCAGATGGACATGCTACAGGGAGCAATTTGGATTGTTTGGGCTAGGCGTCCCATGTTAGGGCTGTCATAAGAGGCCCAACATGATACATGTGTTATATGCATATTGTTAATTCATTTTTAGGCCAAGGGTTGTCTTGCGAGGCCCACCCTGACTTATGTGTTATACGCCCAGTTGTGGGCTGCCTTGTAAGGCCCACTATGATGTAAGTGTTATACACATACTGTTCACCCATTTTAGGGCCATGGGCTGCCTGGAGAGGCCCACCTTGATGATGTGTTGTATATCTGCTCTGTCCATGGGATGTACCTAGATGTATTTGTTTTATCCCTGTTGTCCATCTATCGGACCTCCATAATGCATGTGCTTTCTCACACCATCCAAGGCAGAAGCCCACCTTGATGAACACGTTGTATATCCAGGTTGCCCATCCATTTTTCCTGGATTATGGGCTGCCCATCAGGCCCATGTGATACAGCCCATTGTAATTTGTGAGGCCCATGTGATGCAGCCCATTATGATGTATATGCGACCCATGACTAAGGCCCGACATGTTGTATATGAAGCCTATGTGATGCGACCCATTATAATGTATATGTGGCCCATGAGTGAGACCCAATGCGATGCATATGTGGTCCATGAGTGAGGCCCATCGTGATGTATATTAGGCCCTTTGTGTGAGGCCATGGGACGTTAGATTCTAAGTGGGCCACTCCTTAAGAGTAATGTTGGTTAAATGTCCACATTGATGGGCAATGATGGTTAATTGTCCACATTGTGACATTCCCTTATGTAAGACCCGTATCTTGGTCCGTACCTTTCCGTAGACTTCCGCGGTCTTACCGGTCAAATTTCGGCGACCTTCGACCCTTAAATGATATCGACGCGCGACCCTGATTCATATGCCGACAACCCGAGTCGACTCAACCCGAGACCAATACCATAGCGACCGCGCCGTCGTTGCGGTTCCGATGTCGTGACTCGCGCGCCGAGGCGATACCCTGGTCAAGAGATGTGGGCTAACGTTCGGTGCGAGAAAACGTCGCGCGTTGCAAAAATCAAGAGAATCTCTACGATGTGTCACATCAATCACATCAATCCCATCAATCAATCACCCATCAATCCATCACATGTCAAGTACACATCACTTTATTCCATTTTCCCAAGCAACCACAAAAGTCTTCATCTCCCATACCTCTCTTACACAAAAAGCCACAAAAGTCAAGCTTTTCTTACACCACCCATACCTCTCTTACACAAAAGCCTCAAAAGTCAAGTTTTTCTTACACAAACATCACTCACCACATCCATCCATCACTCTCTCTCTCCCCCTTTACATCACTCTCTCTCTTTCTCTCTTTCTCATTTCAAAAATTCCAAAGCAACAAGGGTCCATACGTATGGAATTTCTCCAAATTCCCAAGCTCCAAGTGGCCCACCTTCCTACCCCAAAATCTCCCATCTCAACCCTCCATTCTTCATCTTAACCATTGAAGTTGAAGCTAAGGTGCCAAGGAACCTGTAGGAACGAGAAGATCGGACGGTGGGTGCCTCTATAGGGTAGATTTACTTATTTTTATGGTGGACCAAGGGAGGCCCACCAATCAATGGTGTGGATCTCACTTGGGACCCTTATTTGTGGCCAATGGACCACTTGGATCATCATGATCATTCCATGATGGGGCCATTCTCCATGGACCCCATCATGATGTTTATTTCATTTAGAAAGGTCATCTAGACCGTCCATATCGGTGGGGAATGGATCTCCACCGTTGATTTACATTTTTGATGGTCCCTTATTCAAAGGGGTCCGTTGATGTATGATTTCATGTAAGAGAGGGGCCATAATGACGGGGTCCCTCCATCACAAGGCGTGTCCCACTCTCCATGTCTCTCTCTCTCTCTCTCTCTCTCTCTCTCTTTTATTTTATTTTATTTTATTTTTTTTATGCAATAGGATGGTGTGGCCCACTTGAATGGATCCCACCTTGATGTATTTATTTTATTCAAGTGGGGCCCACCTTAAATGTTAAACCCATGTCACCCATCATGTGGTGGCCCACTTCATCAGGGCCTACCATTTAAAAAAAAAATTGTATACTGAACCGTCCAGCATCTGGGACGCTGGACGTTGTAAAGGAAAAAGAAAAAAAAAAGAAGAAAGAAAGGGAAGCTTTTGGGGTGGCCCACTTGCATAGGCCCCACCCTGATGTATTGCTCTAATCCAAGCCGCCCATCCCTTTCACCATCTCATTTTAGGCGTTGAGCTAGAAACTGAGATTGAATGGAGCACCTGGTGGGCCATAACGTCAAAGATCGCACCCTCACCATTCAAACATCATTTTCTTAATTTATTTCATTTCCTTTCATCAAAAAAATTCGAACTCTGGACTCATTTGGACGGTGTCGAGCCACTGATCGCAATGGCCGGGACAGATTCTGGTGCAACGGGCCCCGCGCATGAAAAACCCCAGAAAATCACTTTTTTTCCAAATTTTTGCTAAGGGGGTTGCCCCCCTCCCTGACAACGTGCAGCACTGCACACTGCTGCGTGCAGCCGTGCAGCGGCGGGCGGACGACCAGCAGGGGCCCACGGCCCTGCGTGTGGGCCCCACTATAATGTTTATTTGTCATCCAACTTGGTCATGAGGTGGGCCACCCCAGTGGCGGGCCCCCCTCCAAAAATGAAACAGATCCAAAGCTCAGGTGGCCCACACCAAGTGAAACAGTGTGAATTGAATTTTGCCATTAAAATCCTTTTGGGGCCCACTGACGTGTTTGATCAAGCTGAAATTTTTATCTTCCCTTCAACCAGGCCCGAGTGACCTAGTGAGCGGCTTGGATGGCTAATAGACATTTCAGTGGGCCCCACATGGGACCTACAGTGATGTATGTGTTTTATCTCCACCATCCAATGGACGGTGGAGTCCAGGGTGATGATTGTGGAGCCCCTTGGGCGTGCGTGCGTGCGTGTGAGCGTATGAGCATGCGTGCGTGCGTGTGAGCATGCATACAGCGTGAGTGTGTGTGCGTGTGCGCGTGCAGCTGTAACACCCTGAAAATCGGGGGTCGTGTATAAACTCAACTCCCGAGTTCCAGACCGTCACTTATGCAACAAAAATGGTTATGATTCAATGTTGTCTGATTTAAAGCATTCACATGAGTAAAAGTATACCAAAACTGCAATTCATACTTCAGATCCAGTGATAAAAGCAAGCGGAAGACTAAACAATATATATATATCACTGTATGGAAAAACAAAGTAATCTCATCTGTCTCCAAAGTATGACTACAACTCTGAGTCTCATATACATGTAAATAAACAAAAGAATAAGTTCAAAATAGTCCCACTGAAGTCTCCCTCGATCCAGGTCACCTACGGGAAGCCGTCGTGATACTGCATATACGAGAACTCATCCTGGTCCTCGTCAATCTCCGGCTCCACCTCCTGGATCTCGTCGTCACCTGCAACTACAACAGGGTCTGGTGGGTGTTGCAAACACCATCCCGTAACGTGGGAATGAGTGATCAACTCAGTGGAATCATAGAGCAAAGATTAGCATGTTCACAATTCAATCACGCGATAATAGTAAAGCAGTAAATCAGACAATTCTAATACTGTTGTTAATGCAAGATGATATGACGTGATGTATGCCCTCACCGACGATCACCCTCATGCGGCAACATCTTACGACCGCCGCATGCCACACTCCCTAGAGTGCTCCACATCTTCCAGGCACATGCAATGCTATGGTGATATGATTACCAAGTTGTTATTATCCATTCAAACAGCAGGATTGGGAAACTAAGGTACTTCCCTTGTATCAATCCCAACACGGATCCTGTCTAGGGTCGTCACTCCTAGTAATCTCATACGATGTACATTTCGTAGGTCACTGCAAGGGCTGCCAGGGCTGTTGCTCGCACTCGTTGCACCGCTCCCCCATCACCTTATCAATACAGGCCTACTGTACTCTACTGCACGGAAGGGTCGTCGCCTCCCGTGAACTCAGAATACGCTCGCGGTCACTACAAAGGGCTCGTCGCCTGATCAGTGTAGGCCGACAGCTAGAATATAGTGTCCCATACCACCATAATCTGCTCACGAGTCAAGGTGCTCACTGGTCACTACGGGGAGGTTTGTGGCCCCAGCGTAGGCCGACAGCTCGACCACGGTGTCCCATACCACCATGCCCGGCTCATGAGTCTTCGTGGATCAAGGTACCACGGTTAATAGGGTTTACAATGGTAAGTTCAGTACCCTAGGTTCAAGCAGTTATGATACATACAAGGTGAACAAACATCGGCCAGTCGGGTTACTTGACGGGCTCGACTAGCACGATCGCATCTCGAATTGAACGACATGAAGTGCGTAAAACACTTCGCGTGGCCTAACCACTGCCGCCAACTCTCAACACGAATCACATTCATCGACGCGTCGTTCGTGGCTATGACCAGTCAGCCACGAATTCGTTCGGTTACCGACTGCCTGGACTAAGTCAAGTCCCACACATCTATTGAATCACATTAACGCTATATATCAGGGTATTGGAATCGAAACACATCATGTGAGCATGTTAGCACATGTTATAACATTCAACTTAGGCAAATCTTCAAGGCATGCTTTCCATGCATATTCAACTTAGGCAATTCTTTAAGGCATCATTTCTATGCATGTGATGCAATCATGCATAAGGTCAACATATAGGAAATCATTTAGGTTAGCATATTAATCACGAAATCAATCTCAATCTACTACATAACATCATTCAATGCAATACATACTAATACAAGCATTTATACAAACACATACACTACACACTTAAGTCCACATATAGTATGTCGACCCAAAGTGCGCAACTTGGCGAATCTCTTCGCCAAACTGATTATGCAAGCATTCCTAACTCTCTAATGCGGCGACAAATCATGTCAATCACGTCAGCAAATTATGCATGGAGACCGTACTTCCTACAAATGACTAAAATGCCCTAAATCTCATATTCTTCGTTAATTTGCGAAACAGGAAACGGAGAGCATGTTGTACATGTCAAACGGCGATGCCGTCGATAATCTACTATTAAACGACATTGAAAGCGTTGTAAACCGACAATCAAAGCGTCTAAAATCCTCACCTAAGCTCTTACGGTCGCGGGATTTTGAACGGAGCGTGTACGCTTCGTCTACGGCTGTAGGAGAACCTGATTTATGGATCTAGTTAGCTAACATGTTGTGCATCTAAGCAAACCCTAAATCAGCAAGTTGTTGGGATTATTTCATACCTGAAAAAGTGTAGAAATCACCAGCCAGGTGATTGGAAGGAAGTGCTGATGCAGCAACCGTTGGTGGCTCGGAAGCGGGAAAAATCTCCTCTTCCCTTTCTCTCAAACTCTCTCTCTCTTGTTCTAGGGTTTGTGAAATTCGTATGCAAGGAAGGAATGAGGGTTTCAACCCCTTTTATAAGCTTGGAAACGCCGAAAATAGGCTCCGGGACGAAGTTTACTTATTGCCTATCCATTTCGGGGCTGTTTCGGTCCAAAAACTGATTTCTGGTGGTCCCCTGGTCGATTGCGATCAGACTTAAGCTCATGGGTACCAGATGTACCTCGTATTAAGTTTTCAGTCTGGCAGGGTTCGCAGATCGCACGTGGCGGACCAGTTTCAGTTCAGCGGTCACCGCACATAGATCAGGGCTGAAAGTTCCATGATAATAAATAGATATTTTTTCTGATCCGAGGGTGTAATCTGGATGAATTCTAACGGTCAGAACGCTTAATACTGACGCGTCAAGTCGTGTGCCAGATCTAAATTTGAAATTCCCAATTCGTCCCTATTCGCGGTCGCTTCAGTCCGGGTTCAACGAAATACTCTGTGATTATCGATTTGACTTGATTTTCGAGATGATTGTCAAGTCCAGCTGGGCGGTTCTAACGGTCTAAGATAGGAGGTATCAGACCTTCGACGCGCGGTCTAAATCCAATACAAAAGTTCAATATGGTTCAGAGGACAAACCTGCTTAGAGTTGGATCCAAGGTTATAGAGTATTGTAGAGTTGTCTGTTCTACTCGATTTGGGTCTTGTAGAACGTATTTAAAGTGATCAGGGACTATTTCCCAGCTACTCTAGCGTTGCGCTAGCTAACTTACGTTTAATTTCCATGGAAATTATTTATACGCGATTTCGGGTCAAATCGGTACTCGATTCCAAGTACAGATTTTTCACGGGCGTTACAGCAGCGTGAGCGCTTGCAGCGTGTGTGTATATATATATATTATACTATATATAATGTTATATTATATTATTGATAATACTATAATATATTATAATATTGTATATATATATATATATATATATATATATATATATATATATATATAACATTTGTAGATTTCATACATGATGGTGGGTCTTCTTGTGGGCCCCCACCATTGATACAGGTGCTACATCTAATCTAGCCGTCCACTTTAAAGATCATTTTGTGGAATGAGTCAAAGTATGAGACAAATCCATAGTCCAAGTGGACCCCGTCTTAGCATGATTTGTGGCTCATCTTAATGTATTTGTGACACTTATTGGGGCCCACTTTGATGTGGATGTACGGCCCATGGGATTGGACCATTTGATATATTCCAAGGCCCTTGGGTCCAGATCCATTTAATTCATAAAAGAGCCTATGGGCTAGGCCCATTCGAATTTCAAAAGGGCTATGGGCTAGGCCCATTTGGTTTATGAAAAGCCTATGGGTTAGGCCCATTTGATTCATATAAGGCCTATGGGCTTAGGCCCATTTGATGTGTTGTAAGTCCATGGGACTAGGTCCATTTGATGTACTTTGTGGGACCAATTGGTGTGGCCCATTGGTCATATACTAGACTCATGAGACTATGCTCATTCGATGCAATCCAAGGCCCACGGGTTTTGACCCATTGCAATGCACATAAGACCCATTGGTGTGGCCCATTTATGTGGCCCATCTGATGAATAAAAGGCCCATAGGATATGGACCATTTGATATATATAGGAAAAGCCCAATGGGATGAACCTAAGGTCCATTGCAATGTGTAATCCTAATACCGATTATGTAGCGATGTTTAAGAAAATCGTGCCTGGGATGAAATGTTGGTTTGACGTCCACATTTCGAGTGTAATGCTGGTTGGATGTCCACATTACGACTCTCCTTAAGGCCCGTTACTGGGCCATACTTATCGTGTATAGGCCGTCCAGGTCCATCTGCATTGTAAGATAGTTCATTTCATTATAACATGTTTAGTACAGTTCATGACTCATGATCATACGCATCATATGTATGCTTGACGTGAGAATTGTCTGATCATAGCATTTGTCTTCGGCCAGGTTGTTTATGGGCTCCCGGTTAGGCAGTGTTGCCCTACATGAGCGCACGATATGCGCAGGATTTGATGCATGATTGGATAGCGTGAATCATGCATATCGCATTTGTATGACATGGATAGTATACGCGCTAGCGACATCGGGGTCGTAACTTCCATAGATGTATCGTGGTTGGCAGGATTGGATACCGAAAATCTTATTCTACATGGGGTACTATAGATATCCCTGGGTGAAAGTCCCTAAACCCTTATGTTACCAAGAGGTTGCTCCAACGTCTAGACCTAGTAGGTAGATGAGCGTTAAGTGCCGATTAGCAGACGGTTATGCTCTCCACTGTGTCGTGGTCGGTTGGAAGGGGGTGCGGCCTTACCCGCCCGAGAGTAGGGGGCAATGCTAGGCTGAGTTTGACCAGCTCGAGGAATGGGTCCGCTATCGACGAGTCGCGTCCGATATTGGCAGACGGATAATGTGGTCTCTTCCACTTACCTTATTGCGCGTGATGTGGCGGTAATCTGGTTTAGAGTGTACTAGACCCCGGTGATATTCCATATTTGAGCTGTATTGATGTGTGGACATAAATGAGGACCTGTATGCTTGAGTTGCATTGCACACAGCATGGCCTTTGGGTGGCTGATACCATTCATGTCTTGCATCGCATAAGCCTTGGTACGGCTCATGATATTATGGTTCCATCTACATATTCCGTATTACTCTGACATTGCATGTTCATATTACTACCTTGCGCACACACTTTCACCACCCTCTAAGCTTTCTGTAAGCTTATGCACGACCGTTGCGTGCAGGTGACATTGGATCGCAGCAGCGCTGAGGCAGGAGCACGCTGCAGAGCGTTTGGAGTTTTTGGTTCTTTACCATTGTATTTCCCTTTATGCTCATTGTACTTGTAAATTTTTTGATCATAGTGGAAATGTAATGGAGTTCTTGATTGTTGTTTGTGGGTTATGCCTTTGGTTATACTTATTACGAATCAAACTGACATTGAAAATCCTCCTCGTAGCATCCCAGGATCGGAACCTGGCGAATGGGAGCTAGGAGCCAAGAATGGGGTTCTACGGAGGCTATCGACGCCGGATTCGGTGATTGGAAATTCTGTGAGCCCGGTTTCCGAGTTTGGGGCGTGACACCTTATGCCTTGTTAAGCACATCCTCATCCTTCTTTATGTGGGTTGACCCTAATCATTGGGCTCGATTCGCATGATCCAACTATTCCCATTGGGCTAACCCAAACCCTTGAGCCCCCATTTGATAATGACGCTTTCCACCATACCCTATAGGGCCACCCAAGCCTTAGAACCCATCTTGTGTTCGTACTGAGCCTTCTATAGGGAATGTGGTCCACCTTGTGCTTATTGGGCCCTTAGGAAGTCCAGATTGCTACGTGATGGAACAGGCAAGGAAGCCCTCTCCTTGTTCTTAGGCTCATTCTTGATAGGAGTAGGCCATCTAGGCCCATCCTTGATATGAGGAGAGAACATTGTCACCATAGATGGAAAGATCGGTGTATCAGGTTTGGTATATCCACTGTTGAGGACCGATACTCATGATATGGATTAGATCTGTTGTCCTTCTATGAACCCCGCCATATATATAGGCCGATTATCAATTATAACTATTATTGGTGTACACACTGAGTATGTGTTAGAATAACATCGTGATTGTATAAGGCCCATTATAACTATGTAAGGCCCATCACGATTGTATGAGGCCCATTATGTGATTGTATGAGGCCCATTGTGATTTATGAGGCCCATTGCTATTATATGAGGCTCATTGTGATTATATGAGGCCCATTGTGATTATATGAAGCCCCTTGTATATGCGAGGCCCAATTGTGATGTGTGAGACCCACCATGTGTATGTGATTGTGTGCACGCCACTCGTTTATTATGACAGGTCATGGGCCGCCTTATACAAGCTCACCATGATATATGTGATTATAATCATGCTTAGTATACTTCATGATATATGCTCATACGCATCATTTGCATGCTTGTTATGAGGAGTGATTAAACATAGCATGTGCCATTAGGCGGATTGTTTATGGGACTCCCCAATAAATGGAGTTGCACCACATGAGCGTGCGGTACGTGCAGGTTTAATGCATTACTGGATGGTATGGCTCATGCGTCTCACATTTTGTGACATGATCATTTTGTGCCCTAGCGACATCAAGGTTGCTGCCTCCACAGGCATATCGTGGATGGCTAGATGAAACACCAAAAATGTTTAGTTTGAGCGTATAAGCACTTTGAATGTCCGTGAGTCAAAGTCCCTAAAATCCCATGGCCAGGGGATGCTCTAATGTCTAGACTGAGTGGAAGACATGACCGCCGAGTGCCAAATGCTAGGAGGCCGCGCTTCTCACTGTGTCGGGGTGGATTGGGAGGGGATGTGCCTTATCTGCTTGAGTGAGGGGGCTATAAGCTAGGATGAGTTTGACCAGCTCACAAATGGGTCCACTATCGACGAATAGAGCCGATATTGGCAGGCGGGTAATGAGTTCTTTTCTACTCACTGGCCTGCACGGCCGGCAGGGGCAGTAGCCAGCTTGGAGTGTACTATACCCCAGTGATGATCCCAGATATATACGGTACTGATATGTGGACTTACTAAGCAGTAATTGCATACTCAGCATTTGATTCATTTATTCATTCACTATCCACTCAGGCTGGTGGTGCGCAACTAATTGTTGTATACCTTCACAATGGCTACGATTTTGGTTGGTGCGCTCAACTAACCTGAGATCAGGAGTTTACCATATTTAGTCTAGCTATCTAAATTTATGTATAGGAGTGGTTTAGATAAAAGTCCCTTGTGATGAACTCCATAGCCTGTGATACTACGCACTATCATCCCGACTTCACACTCTAGCTTAGTCATTTCATTCACATTACATATTGCATTACATCCACGACATATGACATATTGGGTTGTTATGTTTTTACATTTATATGGCCTAGATGAGGTTGGCGGTATTTGTGGACCTATTAGGATTTACATATTGCATTGCATCCTCAGTATATGATATTTGGCTTACTATGACTCCGTATTGCATAGTTGATATACATTGTTTCCTCAATATATGATATTGGCTTATTATGTTTTGCATCGCATAGCCTGGAAAAGGATGATGGTAATTATGAACTTACCGACATGTTTCTGCATTGTTCTGATATTGCATACTTGACACTTACCTTGTGCACACACTTACACCACCCTTTAGGCTTTCTATAAGCTTATGCACGACAAATGCGTGCAGGTGGCGTTAGGTATAACAACGTCGAGCTTGAAACATGTAGCTATCTTCTGGAGCTTTGATTATCGATATATGTATTTCCCTTTCAACAGTGTATTCAACTGTTTATATTAGTGGATATATGATGATGATGTTGCCTTTGTACTTTGGGTAAACTTGTGGTTATACTTTTTACGAGATAAATGTACGTTAGAAAATCCTCCTTGTAGGATCTCAGGATCGAAATCTGGCATATGGGTGCTGGAAGTAGAGAATGGGGTACTAAGGAGGCTGTCGGTACTCGATTCACCGATCGAGAATTTTATGAGCCCAGTTTTCAAGTTTGGGGCATGACAGAGAGAGTGTGAGGGCATTGCCCACCTTCTTACTATCAACCTGCTGCCACACAGAGACTCAAACTCGGCCTGTCTGAATTTGGTTTCAAGTAGGCCCTCCAGAGTGCCTAAATAAGAAGGGAAGGAAGAAGGAGGAAGCAGAAAAGAGGGAGGAGAAGGGACACTGGTCTCTTCCTCGGGTGGCGGCCACATCAAGTGAGAGTGACTCAGGCTGAGTTGTTGCCCCAAGTTCGACCGAACTTTTCCTGAGTCCAGACCCACTGTTAAATGTTACAAGAAGAGGAATGGATGGAAAAGAGGGAGAGAGTGAGTTCAAGGATCAAATCAGCTTACTGTCAGGTTATGGTTGCCTAGTTCGGGCCAACTCTGAGTTTGAAATGGGCTTAGATCTGGTTCTGGCTGGAGACTTACTGGAGCTCCAGCAGGAAAGAAAGAAAAAGAGAAACAAAAGGAGAAGAGAGAGAGAAAGGAGAGAGAAGAAGGGAGAGAGGAAGAGGAATGAGAAGAGAGGAGCTGGTTATGATTGCTGCCAAGTTGACTAAGCTAAAATTGAGTCTAGCCAAGTCAAGTTAGGTTTGGGCCTAGTGTAATGCCCCGAACTTTTCGATACTCAAGCATCGAAAGTTTTCAAGCATTACCATAAGATTCAACATAATATATACCTGTGCACGATACCAATTCAATTATCCTAGCCTTACATCCTTGCCCTTACACAAACCTAACCGTTGGGAATGATCTCCATTCATAGATAACATCCTCTAACCATTGATCATGTGATTTGATATATATACCTTCCTTTGACTAAATCAGTAAATAACTCTTTATCTATAATGATTTAGATGTACATTATTTTCTAAGAAGTACTTAGAAACATGTCCATAACTATGTGGAATCATTAGATTTCCCAAAACGCATAGGTTAACAATAATTATGAATATACCATTAATCTAGACCCCTGAATTCTAAATCACATGGTTCCCACGATCCATTTCATGTGAAATTTTATACCATACCTCATTACCATAAATTAACCATACACATCAAATTTCAGCCCTTAGACAATAGTAAATTAGATACTTGACCTCTACATCCGTTCGTACACTTATCGGATCAAGATTCTGATCCATCCGTCTTGTTCACCCCATATGAATATGCTTAATCCACCATTAGAATTATAAATTGAGAAACTTACAAGTGTGAAAAGTCACTCAAATCTAACATATACATGTCTTAACCCTAATTACTCCAGCAACTTGTTTTATGACCATCCATTTACGAAACTGACCGTACATCCACCTACATATATGGTCAGAGTGCTAACCATCAAATTCCCTTATTTTTAATAAGCCATCTGACTGTCCATCATGATTGGATCTGCCAAACGGGCCACACAAATGTTGTGGTGAACTGATCATCATGAAGATCTCAGGGTATAGGCCTAAACCACTTGGTAACTCGTCAATTAAATGTGTACAAACATTATTTTAAATTAAGGTGTGTGTTAGCCATTTAAAAGAGCATCTTGGACATCCTTAGGAGATCGGAACCCAAACTAGATCGATGGAAAGAGCACAAAAAATGATGAATACCCACCAAATTTCAAGACATTCTATAAGACTCGTATCCTAGCACGTACTATTCCGTAGGCCTCCACAGTCCTCTCAGTCGAATTTCGACAACCTGTGATCTGTTATCGACGTTTGCGCATGATCCTGTGTCGTGTCCCATATATCAAAGTCGGCTCAACTCAAAACTCGTATCTGACATCGCGTCTCGTGCTCCAAGCCGATATCCAGGCCAGGAGATGTGGGCCCTCGTTTAGTTTGAGAAAAACAACGCGCTTTGAAAAACTCAAGAGAACATCACATCAATCCCATCAATCAAGTACACATCACCTCACATGTCAAGTACAACACCCGTCCCCAAGCAACCCCTAAAGTCAACTTTCTCTTACAACCAAGTACACCCATCTCTCTCTCTTACACCTCCCTCTCTCTCATCTCTCTCTCTCATTCTCCCAAGCATCCCCAAAGGAGAGAACCGTCCAAGCTCTCCATGAGAAGAGCTTGGTGTGGCCCATCTTCCTACCCCCTCATCTCCCATCTCCATCGTCCAATCTCCATCATCCTCCGTTAAAGTCAAAGCCAAGGAGCTAGGATTTCATTGGACCAAGAAGAAATGAAAATGGTGGGTGATTCTATGATTTTTTACCATTGATTTGATGATTTGAGGGCCCACTTGTGGTGGGACCCATCTTAATATATGCATTGTATAGGGAGGGCCCATAGTGGCGAGGTCCCTCCCTCTATCTCACCGATCTCTCTCTTGCTCTCTTCCTATTTTGTGGACCCCTCTATGATGCACGTATTTGATCCATGTCGTCCAACCATGTGGGATCCACCTGATGGATGTGTTGGATCTGCACCGTCCAGCCTATTACCAGGTCTGGACGAAAGGAAAAATGCAAATATCAGCTTGATACAAAGCAGGTGGGCCACACGTGTGGACCCACCTGATGTATGCGATCCATCCATGCCATCCAGCCCTCACGTGGGACCCACCACTGATGTATATGTCTTATATCCACGCCGTTCATCTGTTTATCCAAACCGTCCATCTGCTAGACGCTGGGCCAGCAACCCAGCCAGCCATCCAACAGCAAAGCTACTACCGCAGGGCCCTGACGTATAAGTTCTCCATGTTGTCCATCTGTTTTGGCAGGTGTAGGCCACGTGCCATGTGGGGCTCACCTTGATGTATTTATTAAATATGCACCGTCCGACAGATCCGGACGGTGGAATCCACCCACCTTGATATATTTATTAAATTTGCACCATCCAGCAGATCTGGACGGTGGAGATCCACCCACCTTAGTGTATTTATTAAATCTGCACCATCCAGTAGATCTAGACGGTGGCCACCCCTTGATGTAAGTGTTTTATACCCACACTGTATTGACTATAGCAAGTTCCGTGGGTCTATTCATAGGGTATGTGTTTTATCCTTACCGTTCATCTAATTGACAGATGTGTGGGGGCCATCCCACATGTGATGCACATGTGGGATGGGGCCCACCTTGATGAATGTATTCTATATCCTCACCATCCACTTAATTGGGACGATGGGATGCCACCGTGATGCATGTTTATCCATGCGGTCCATCCATTATTTGACTGGTGGGGCCCACCTTATGGAATGTGTTTCATCAACTTCGTTCATCTATGGATGCCCATCATGATATATGCGTTAGATCCATGGTGGGCCACACCCTGACATATGTGTTTTATCAACACCGTCCATCCATTTTTTCCAAGAGCATTTATATGGTGGGCCCCGGTCCGATTTGGCAGGCCTGGCGCTGTATCTTTTAAATAAATAAATAATAATAATGATAATAATATATATTATAACATATAATATTATATGGTGGGCCCTACATAGGACCCACCTTGGGATGTGTTTTATCTAACCATCCATCTAATGATACACCACCATGATGTATTTATTTCATCCACACTATCCAGATTGTGTTGGATGGTGTTGGACAATGTTTGGACAATGCTGATTTACATGGATAATGTTTAGGTAGTGTTGATTTACATAGACAATGTTTGACAGTGCTGATCATCATCATAGTGAAGCATGTGCCCCATAGAATGATTGTGTACAGTGAAACACATGTTGCACCTACAACTATTGAAATGATTTTTGGTGTAATCCAAGCTCTTATACGAGGCACATGTGATATATTTAAGACTCATGTGTGGGGCCCACCTGGTGCGTATTTATGGGGCCCATTGGAGCGGTCCATAGTGATGTGTATTAGGCCCATGTGAGCGGCCCATAGTGATGTGTATTAAGCCCATGTGAGCAGCCCATAGTGATGTGTGTTAGGCCTGTGTGAGCGGCCCATAGTGATGTGTATTAGGCCCATGTAATGCGGCCCATAGTGATGTGTGTTAGGCCCATGTGAGAAGCCTATAGTGATGTGTATTAGGTCCATATGAGCGGCCCATAGTGATGTGTATTAGGTTCATGTGAGCAGCCCATAGTGATGTGTATTAGGCCCATGTGAGCGGCCTATAATGATGTGTGTTAGGCCCATGTGAGCGGCCCATAGTGATGTGTATTAGGCCCATGTGAACGGCCCATAGTGATATATATTAGGCCCACGTGAGCAGCCCATAATGATGTGTGTTAGGCCCGTGTAAGCGGCCCATAGTGATGTGTATTAGGCCCATGTGAGCGGCCCATAGTGATATATATTAGGCTCATTTGATGCGGCCCATAGTGATGTGTGTTAGGCCCGTGTGAGTGGCCCATAATGATGTGTATTAGGCCCATGTGAGCAGCCCATAATGATGTGTATTAGGCCTATGTAATGAGGCCCATTATGATGTGCATTAGGCCCATGGGTTGTGGCCTGTGTGATGTATTTGAGGCCCATGTGCAAGGCCTACCTATTGTGTATATGAGGCCAATGAGCGAGGCCCATTGTGATGTATTCGAGGCCTATATGATGTGTATTAGGCCCATGTGAGCAGCCCATAATGATGTGTATTAGGCCTATGTAATGAGGCCCATTATGATGTGCATTAGGCCCATGGGTTGTGGCCTGTGTGATGTATTTGAGGCCCATGTGCAAGGCCTACCTATTGTGTATATGAGGCCAATGAGCGAGGCCCATTGTGATGTATTCGAGGCCTATATGATGTGTAACGCCCTGAAAAAATTCGTACTTGGACTCAAGTACCAACTCGACCAGAAATCGCGTAGGATTAATTTCTTTAGAAAATAAGCGTAAGTTAGCTAGCGCAACGCTAGAGTAGCTGTGAAATCATCCCTGATCGCGTTAAATACGTTCTACAAGACCCAAAGCGAGTAGAACCAATGACACAATAATACTCTGAAATCTCGAATTAAACTCTAAACCGGTTTGTTCTCAGGACCCCTTTGAAACTTTGTATTGGATCTAGACTGCGCGTTGAAAGTTTGATACCTACAATCTTTGACCGTAATAACCGCCTAGCTGGACTTGATAAACATTTCAAAAATTAAGTCCAACCGACATTCAGACGCTATTTCATTGAGCCTGGAGTGAAGAGAGTGAGAATAGGATAGATTTGAAATTTTGAAATTTAAATCTGGCACACGACTTGGCGCGTTATTATTAAGCGTTCTGACCGTCAGAATTCAGCCAAATTACACCCACGGATCAAGAAAAATTTCTCTTTCATATCATGAGACTTGTAGACCTGATCTACGTGCGATGACCGCTGAACTGAAACTGGACTGCCACGTTCAATCTACGAACACTACTGGTTTGAAAATGGGATGTGAACGACATCCGACGTGCATGAACTTAAGTCCGATCGCGTTCGGCCAGGGGACCTCCCGAAATGTCTTTTTGGATCGAAACAGCCCCGATTTGGTTAGGCATCAAGTAAACATTGTTCGCAAGCCTGTTTTGGGAATATTTTAGGTTATAAAAGGGCCTTAAACCCTCACTTCTCTCACCCATCCGAATTTGCTAGAAACCCTAGCTGGTGTGAGAGAAAAGGTGAGAGATTGTGAGAGAGAGTGGGAGAGAACTTCCTGCTACTTACACTACCTGTTGCACGTGCTTAAGCAATGCACCTCAATCACTTTCCCGATGATTTTGCCGCATTTCTAGGTAAGAAAAGACCCTAAACACTTGTTGATTTAAGGTTCCGTCGGTTCCTTAGTATGGTAGCTTATACATCTTGTAAAATAGGTTGCCTGTTTACCGTAGACGAAGCGTATACGCTCCGTTCGAATCAATACACTTCTAGGATAAAAGGTGCGGATTCTAGACGCTTTGATTGACTGTTTTCAACGCTTTCAATGTCGTTTAATAGTAGATTATTGACGGCAACACCGTTTGACATGTACAACATGCTGTCCGTTTCCTATTTCGTAAACTGACGGAGAATATGAGGTTTAGGGCATTTTAGTCATTTGTAGGAAGTACTTTTTTCATTCATATTTTGCTAGTATTACGAGGCGTTGTATGGGTGACCTTGTGCTAGTATTACCAGAGCAAGGGGTTAGATACACTATATACACTGACGCGTCTAGTGTTGGTCTGGGTTGTGTCCTTATGCAGAAGGACAGAGTAATTTCGTATGCTTAGAGACAATTAAGGAAGCACAAGGAGAATTACCCTACACACGACCTGGAATTGGCAGCCGTCATATTCGCACTGAGACTCTGGAGACATTACCTCTATGGAGAGGAGTTCGAGCTCTTTTGCGACCACAAGAGCCTCAAGTACATATTCACGCAGCGAGACTTGAATATGAGGCAGCGGCGATGGATGGAGACTTTGAAGGACTTCAAGTTCGAAGTCTCTTACCATCCTGGGAAGGCGAACCTTGTGGCTGATGCGTTGATCCGCAAGAAGGCGATAGAGTTTGTGGCTCCGCTGATGGTTGCTGAGTGGGATTTGGTTGAGTTTTTGCGAGACTTTGAGCAGAAACTCACTGTAGAGGGGCCGTATGAGTTCATCACACATGTGCAGGTGCGATCTCAGATCGATGACCGGGTCATCGAGGCACAGAGGGATGATGTGCGTCTGACTGAGCTTCGAGAACAGGCCAGTGATGATGGAGACGCCGAGTGGCGAGTTGGCACGGATGGGGACGTACGTTATCGTGGCCGCCTATGCGTCCCAGATATCCCTGACTTGAGACGAGAGATTCTCGAGGCTGCACATTGTACCAGACTCGCGATGCATCCAAGCAATACGAAGATATATCGCGATGTGAAGTGGACCTATTGGTGGGAAGGTATGAAGACCCACATAGCAGAGTTCGTGTCCCGTTGTCTTACGTGCCAGCAGGTGAAGGCAGAGCATCGCCGACCACCTGGACCTCTTCAGCCTATGCGATCGCAGAGTGAAAGTGGGACTTCATTTACATGGATTTCATTTCAGGGCTACCGAAGATGAGGAAGGGACATGATTCCATATGGGTGATCGTCGACCGTCTGACGAAGTCGGCGCACTTCCTACTGATCAGAGTCATGAACTCTGCAGACGAGCTGACTAGACTATATATCAGAGAGATCGTGCGTCTTCATGGAGTTCCGTTGGAGATCGTGTTGGACAGAGACACGCGGTTCACTTCTATTTTCTGGACTCACATTCAGGAGGCTATGGGTGTGAAGTTGAAGTTCAGTACTACCTTCACCCACAGACAGAGCGGGTGAACCAGATCTTAGAGGACATGTTGCGAGCTTGCGCATTAGACTTCAAGGATAGTTGGGATGACTGTCTTGCATATGCAGAATTTGCGTACAACAACAGTTTTCAGGCGAGTATCGGTATGGCACCTTACGAGGCGTTGTATGGGTGACCTTGTCGAGCACCGCATTGCTGGGCAAAGGTCGGTGAGCGCAGATTGATTGGCCCAGAGTTAGTGCAGGCGACGTCGGAGAAGATTGATATTATTAGATGTCGGCTTCTCACAGCGCAGAGTAGACAGAAGAGTTATGCCGATACGAGACGGCGGCCGCTAGAGTTCACGGTTGGGGATCATGTATTTTTGTGAGTTTCCCCTATGAAGGGATTCCTTCGGTTCGGGAAGAAGGGGAAGCTGGCACTACGATTCATTGGTCCATTCCAGATCCTCGATCGTGTGGGAGCAGTGGAATACCGTTTGGCTTTACCCACGCCTCTCGCGAGCGTTCACAACGTATTTCATGTATCTATGCTGAAGAAATACGTTTTTGATCCTTCTCATATCATCAGATGGGAGCAGGTGCAGTTAGGAGAGGATGTTACATATATCTTACGACCGACACGTATCCTAGACAGGAAGGAGTAGGTACTGCGTAGCAAGGTGATTCCCCTTGTGAAGGTATTGTGGACGCCTCACTCTGAGGAAGAGGCTACCTGGGAGACAGAAGCCGAGATCAGAAAGAACTACCCACAGCTTCTCAAGGAGTATGAAAAGGTACAAATTTTGAGGATAAAATTTTTGTTAAGGGGGGTAGATTGTAACGCCTTGGAAAAATCCGTACTTGGACTCGAGTACCAACTCGATTAGAAATCGCATAGGATTAATTCCTTTAGAAAATAAGCGTAAGTTAGGTAGCGCAACGCTAGAGTAGTTGTGAAATCATCCCTGATCGCGTTAAATACATTCTACAAGACCCAAAACGAGTAGAACCAATGACACTATAATACTCTGAAACCTCGGATTAAACTTTAAACCGGTTTGTTCTCAGGACCCCTTTGAAACTTTGTATTGGATCTAGACCGCGTGTTGAAAGTCCGATACCTACAATCTTAGACCGTTATAACCGCCTAGCTGGACTTGACAATCATTTCGAAAATCAAGTCCAACGGACATTCAGAGGCTATTTCATTGAGCCTGGAGTGAAGAGAGTGAGAATAGGATAGATTTGGAATTTTGAAATTTAAATCTGGCACACGACTTGGCGCGTTATTATTAAGCGTTTCGACCGTCAGAATTCAGCCAAATTACACCCTTGGATCAGGAAAAATTTCTCTTTCATATCATGAGACTTGTAGACCTGATCTACGTGCGATGACTGCTGAACTGAAACTGGACCGCCACGTTCTATCTACGAACACTACTGGTCTGAAAATGGGATGTGAGCGACATCCGACGTGCATGAACTTAAGTCCGATCGCGTTCGGCCAGGGGACCTCCCGAAATGTCTTTTTGGATCGAAACAGCCCCGATTTGGTTAGGCATCAAGTAAACATTGTTCGCAAGCCTATTTTGGGAATGTTTTAGGTTATAAAAGGGCCTTAAACCCTCACTTCTCTCACCCATCCAAATTTGCTAGAAACCCTAGTTGGTGTGAGAGAAAAGGTGAGAGATTGTGAGAGAGAGTGGGAGAGAACTTCCTGCTGCTTGCACTACCTGTTGTACGTGCTTAAGCAATGCACCTCAATCACTTTCCCGGTGATTTCGCCGCATTTCTAGGTAAGAAAAGACCCTAAACACTTGCTGATTTAAGGTTTCGTCGGTTCCTTAGCATGGTAGCTTATACATCTTGTGAAATAGGTTGCCTGTTCGCCGTAGACGAAGCGTATACGCTCCGTTCGAATCAATACACTTTTAGGATAAAAGGTGCAGATTCTAGACGCTTTGATTGACTGTTTTCAATGCTTTCAATGTCGTTTAATAGTAGATTATTGACGGCAATGCCGTTTGACATGTACAACATGCTGTCCGTTTCCTGTTTCGTAAGCAGACGAAAAATATGAGATTTAGGGCATTTTAGTCATTTGTAGGAAATACTGTTTTCATCCATATTTTGCTGATATGATTGACATGGCTCTTTGTCGCATTAGGATATTAGAAATGCGTGCATAATCAGTTTGGTGAAGAGATTCGCCCAAATGCGCACTTTAAGTCGACATACTATATGTAGATTTAAGTGTGTAGACTAAGTGTTTGTATAAATGTTTGTATTAGTATGTATTGAAATAAATGGTGTTATGAATTAGTTTGAGATTGAATTCTAGAATAATATGTTGATGTAAATGATTTCCTACATGTTAGCTATATGCATGATTTCATTATATGTATGAAATGCATGTGTTAGATGATTTACTTAAGTTGTATGTTATAACATGTGTTAACATGCTCACATTGTTGTATTTCATTTCCATTACTTTTATATGATTGCTGATGTGGATTCATAAATGTTTGGGACTATACCTAGTCCAGGAAGTCGGTAACTGAGAAAATTCATGGTTGGCTTATCTTTGCCACGAACGACGCGTCGATGAACGCGAGTCGTGTTTTGGAGTTGGCGGTAGTGGTTAGGCCACACGAAGTGTTTTATGCACTTCATGTCGTTCGACTTGAGATGCGCTCGTGCTAGTCGAGCCTGTCAAGTAACTCGACTGGCCATTGTATGTTCACCTTGTATAAGTCATAACTGCTTGAACCTAGGGTACTGAACTTACCATTGTAAACCCTATTAACCATGGTACCTTGATCCATAAAGACTCATGAGCCGAGCATGGTGGTATGGGACACCGTGGTTGAGCTGTCGACCTACGCTGGGGCCACAAACCTCCCCGTAGTGACCAGTGAGCACCTATGACTCGTGAGCAGATTATGGTGGTATGGGACACTATATTTGTAACATCTCAAAAATCGGGGGGTTGAGTAAAAATCCAACTCCCGAGTTTCAAAATGTTATTTATGCAACATAGATATGTATGATTGAATGTTGTCTGTATTAATGTATTAAACATGAGTGGGACTACGCCAGAACAACATATCATACTCTAGAGACAGTTAAATTAATAAGCGCAAGACTGTGATAGTATGTATAACATATATAAACTGTTGTATGTCTCCAGAGTGTGAACATGTTACCAGGTTGTATACATACATGTATACTTCAAAAGTAGACAAAATGAATATACATGAGTGCACTAAAAATATAAAATGACAAGTGTCAAGGCATCTAATCAACCTCCGTGTAATCCCGTCAATCAGAACACGCATAAAGGAGGAATCCTCCTCATCATCATCAAGTCCAGCTCTGCCTCGCGGGCCGCGCCATCATCTGTAATCATAATAGGGACTGGTGGGTGTCCGGAAACACCATCCCGTAACATGGGAGTGAGTGATCAACTCCATGGGATAAGAGAGCCAAGATTAGCATGTTATCAAATCAATCATGCAATAATAGTAAAGCAGTAAATCAAACAATTCTAATACTGTTATTAATGCAATATGACATGACATGATGGATGCCCTCACCGACATTCTCCCTCATACGGCACCATCTTCGTCTATGGCATGCGTGTATCCCACTCAGTGTTCCACATCTTCCAGGCACATGCAATGTAATGGTGATATGATTGTCGAGTTGTTATTAGTCCATTCCAACAGCAGGATTGGAAAACTAAGGTACTTCCCTTATATCAATCCCAACACAGATCCTGTCTAGGGTCGTCACTCCTAGTAATCTCATACGAGGTATATTTTGTAGGTCGCTGTAAGGGCTGCTAGGGCTGTTGCTCGCACTCATTGCACCGCTCCCCCATCACCTTATCAATACAGGCCTACTGTACTCTACTGCTATTGAAGGGTCGTCGCCTCCCGTAGACTCAGAATACGCTCGCGGTCTCTATAAAGGGCTGCCAGGGCTGTTGCACGCACTCGTTGCTCCGCTCCCCCATCACCTTATCAATGTAGGCCGACAGTAAAAATATAGTGTCCCATACCACCATAATCTGCTCACGAGTCATAGGTTCTCACTGGTCACTACAGGAAGGTTTGTGGCCCCAGCGTAGGCCGACAGCTCGACCACGGTGTCCCATACCACCATGCCCAGCTCATGAGTCTTCGTGGATCAAGGTACCATGGTTAACAGGGTTTACAATGGTAAGTTCAGTACTCTAGGTTCAAGCAGTTATGACTCATACAGGGTGAACATACAATGGCCAGTCGGGTTACTTGACGGGCTCGACTAGCATGAGCGCATCGCAAGTCGAACGACATGAAGTGTGTGAAACACTTCGCGTGGCCTAACCACTGCCGCCAACTCCAAACACGACTCGCGTTCATCGACGCGTCCTTCATGGCAAAGATAGGCCAACCACGAATTTGCTCGGTTACCGACTGCCTGGACTAGGTGTAGTCCCAAACACATATGAATTCACATCAGTAATTAGGTAAGAGTATTGGAAATGGAATACAAACATGTGAGCATGTTAACGCATGTTATAATGTACAACTTAAGTAAATCATCTTACACATGTCTTTCACACATATAATGAAATTATGCATATCGTCAACATATAGGAAATCATCTCCATCAGCATATTAATTGAGAATTCAATCTCAAACTAAATCATAAGGAAATCATCAAGCACATGTTATAACATACCACTTAAGTGAAACATCAAGCATATGCATTTCATACATATAATGAAATCATGCATATAGCTAACATGTAGGAAATCATTTACATCATTTAATTCAATACATACTAATACAAACATTTATACAAACACTTAAACTACACACTTAAGTCTACATATAGTATGTCGACTCAAAGTGCGCATTCGACAAATCTCTTAGCCAAACTAATTATGCACGCATTCCTAGTATTCTAATGCGACAAGAAGCCATGTCAATCACGTCAGCAAATTATGAATGAAAACAGTACTTCCTACAAATGACTAAAATGCCCTAAATCTCATATTCTTCGTCGGTTTACAAAACAGGAAATGGACAGCATGTTGTACATGTCAAACCTGCATTGCCGTCGATAATCTACTATTAAACAACATTGAAAGCATTGAAAATAGTCAATCAAAGCGTCTAATATCTGCACCTTTCACTTTATATATGTATCGTTTCGAACGGAGCGTATACGCTTCGTCCACGGCGATTAGAGAACCTAATACACAAGTTCTATCAGCTAACATGCTATGAATCCAAGGGAACCTCAAATCAGCAACTTCTAGGGTATTTTCTTACCTAGAAAAGTGAAAAAATTACCAGCAAAGTGGTTGAGTTGCGTTGCTTAGGCACTTGCAACAGGTAGCACAAGCGGCAAGGAATTCTCCTCCAATCTCTCTCACAAACTCTCACCTTTTCTCTCTCCTAATCTAGGGTTTTTCTCAAATTCTGATGGGAGAGAGGAATGAGGGTTTCAACCTCTTTTATAAGCCCAATCATGCCCAAAATAGGCTTAGGAACAAAGTTTACTTAGGGTATATCCAAATCGGGGCTGTTTCGGTCCAAAAGGACATTTCTGGAGGTCCCCTGGCCAAATGCGGTTAGACTTAAGCTCATGCATACTGGATCTTGCATACATCAAGTTTTCAGTCCGACAGGGTTCGCAGATCGCACGTGGCGGTCCAGTTTCAGTTCAGCGGTCACCGCACGTAATCAGGTCTGCAAATCTCATGATATGAAATAAAAATTTTTCCTGATCCGAGGGTGTAATTTGGCTGAATTCTGACGGTCAGAACGCTTAATACTGATGCGTCAAGTCGTGTGCCAGATTTGAATTTTAAATTCCAAATTTGTCCCTATTCGCACTCTCTTCAGTCCGGGCTCAATGAAATAACTTGTGATTATCGGTTGGACTTGATTTTCGAAATGATTGTCAAGTCCAGTTAGGCAGTCCTAATGGTCTAAGATAGTAGGTATCGGACTTTCGACCAGCGGTCTAGATCCAATACAAAGTTTCAAAGAGGTCCAGAGAACAAACCGGTTTAGAGTTTGATCCGAGGTTTTAGGGTATTATAGAGTCATTGGTTCTACTCGATTTGGGTCTTGTAGAACGTATTTAAAGTGATCAGGGACTGTTTCCCAGCTACTCTAGCGTTGCGCTAGTTAACTTATGCTTAGTTTCTAAAGGAATTAACCCTAAGTGATCTCTTTGGCTATGGAATTGGATTCTAAGCGATTTTCTAGGTGTTTTAATTAACGTCTAATCCCAGGTTGGCCAAAATCTGGGGTGTTACAATATTCTTGCTGTCGGCCTACACTGATCAGGCGACGAACCATTTATAGTGACCGCGAGCGTATTTTGAGTCTACAGGAGGCGACGACCCTTCCGTAGCAATGAGGGTACAGTAGGCCTGTATTGATAAGGTGATGGGAGAGCGGTGCAACGAGTGCGAGCAACAACCCTGGCAGCCCTTGCAGCAACCTACAAAATATACATCGTATGAGATTACTAGAAGTGACGACCCTAGACAGGATCTGTGTTGGGATTGATATAAGGGAAGTACCTTAATTTCCCAATCCTGTTTATGAATGGACTAATAATAACTCAGTAATCATATCACCATCACATTGCATGTGCCTGGAAGATGTGGACCACTGTGGGAAGAAAGCATGCCGCGGGCATAAGATGGTGCCGTATTAGGGAGATCGTCGGTGAGGGCATCCATCATGTCACGTCATATTGCATTAACAACAGTATTAGGAATGTTTGATTTACTTCTTTACTATTATCGCATGATTGATTTGAGAACATGTTAATCTTTTCTCTATTATTCCACTGAGTTAGCTACTCACTCCCACGTTACGGGATGGTGTTTGTAACACCCACCAGACCCTATCTTAGATGCAGGTGAGGCAGCGATTCAGGAGGTAGAGCCGGATTATGATGAGGACTAGGATGAGTTATCATATATGCAGTACCACGACGGCTTTGCTTAGGTGGCCTGGATTGGTGGGACTTCTCAGTGGGACTATTTTTGACATTTTGATTCTGTTTATTTACATGTATATGAGACTCAGAGATGTATTCATACTTTGGAGACAGTTGAGATCTATTTTGTTTTTCATACAGTGATATGTATATCATTTAGTCTTCCGCTTGCTTTTATCACTGAATCTGGAGTATGAATTGCACTTTTGGTATACTTTTACTCACGTGAATGCTTTAACTCAGACAATATTGAATCATAATCATTTTTGTTGCATAAGTGACGGTCTGGAACTCGGGAGTCGGGTTTATACACGACCTCCAATTTTCAGGGTGTTACATGATGTGGCCCATAATGATGTGTATGTAGCCCTTGTATG
The DNA here is from genome assembly GCA_037074715.1 of Magnolia kwangsiensis. Taxonomy (NCBI): domain Eukaryota; kingdom Viridiplantae; phylum Streptophyta; class Magnoliopsida; order Magnoliales; family Magnoliaceae; genus Magnolia; species Magnolia kwangsiensis. The sequence goes on from CM073578.1 coordinate 53,560,069, forward strand.
AGGCCTGTGATATTGTATATTAGGCCCTTGTGTAAGGCCATGGGCCCACTATATGTTCGGGCCTATGTGGACCACTCCTTGGGAGAAATGTTGGTTAAATGTTTATACTGATGGGTAATGATGGTTAAATGTACACATTGTAACCTTTCCTTAGGCCTTGTTAGGCCCATTCTCATTGAGACTGATTATCGATGCTGATTACTGTAAGTGCTATGATTTCATATCCCTTTAGTTGTCAAATTTTATCGTGTCAAAACCTATATCTATGTCTTGTATATCTTGTGTTTTATGTTTGAAGACTAGTCATTGCAATCAAGACATATCAAGACATCGCATTTCAAGACAAGATCTTAAATGAAGAAAGTTTTCAAGTCTTGGATAAAGAAATCAAGAATAGAAGTTTTTAAGGTTTCATGTTCAAGATTTAATCAAGTTCAAGTTTACTAGAAGACTTTATCAAGTCAAGATCAAGCTCATGAAGGCCTACTACAAGTTTTGTATATTCACAAGCTTCTCTTAAGGGTCATCTGAGAGAACAGACTTTCAATGTCCATCTCACTTTTAAGGTTTGTTTGACCTTAGATTGACCTTATGATGGGCTTTACTGTAGGTCATTCTGGATACATAACTCATATATTTTAATATGCTTGTTTGGAGTCTTCTAAGACCAGTCATAGGGACTTCAAGACCAGTCCTAGCTTTGCTACGACCAGTCTTAAATTTTTCGGGACCAGTCTTAGGTAGTTGAAGATTTTCGGATCTTTCTGGTTATCCTATGACCAGTCCTGGACATCCTACGACCAGTCCTGTGAGTTCTACGACTCATCCTTCGACCGGTCGTAGCCGTACGACTCAAACTCCAGCAACCATTTTTAGGGTCCTACGACCGGTCATAGGTGTCTCACGACCTGTCGTAGCTGGCCCACGATCGGTCGTATACCACCCAGGACCGGTCGTGGAACTGAAAATCTTATCCCACGAAAATCTTTCAAAAATCTTTGGTGCTACGACCAGTCCTAGGATCCTAAGACCAGTCATAGACGGGATTTTTCAGGCTATAAATAGAGCACGAACTTCAGAGTTTTAGTACTTCAAATCAATTCTATTCAAGCATTCTTTAGGCTATTCTCTGAGATAAGTTTATGTTTATTTTAAGCTACATTGTGCTTATTTAATATTCTTTTTACTAGCTTATTCTTATTTGATTTTGATCTACATTCCAATCTTATTAGAAAAGGGGAATTTCTGATATTCCTTCTTCTTGGATTCAAAATCAAATAGATCTAGCCCGTTTGATTTAAAATCAATTAGACTTAGAACCATTCTTAAAGTGAGTATTGGACTTTGAACGTCGAATCAAACTTCTACTCCAATTGGTTCTACCAGGCTTCTTCAAAAGGTGATTCAGGTATTTTACATATTTTATAATTTACTTTCTCTGGTTTTTTTTTTTTGAGATTCGCTAAAAAAATCTCATTGTAGTGGTTATTTGAGGAGAGACAGAAAACTCAGATTGTGGGTTTTTGGATTGTGTAAGCCCGAGATCAAAGACACAATTGTGAAGGTTTTAGGTGAACCTGTGAAACCTATTTGGATAGTGCATGCTAATATCCCCCGTGTGATGATATTAGGAGTGGAGTAGCAATCTGTGTGGCTGTTGGATAACAGTTGGTGTACACACAGGCGAACCACTATATATCGTTGTGTTGTGGATGTGCTTCATTCTTTCATTCCTTTATTCATTCAGTTTTGTGGTTTATGTTTGTGGATGGATGTTGTAATCACTTCAAGCAAGTGTGGATGAATGTTGTAATAGCTTAGGATTTATTTTTCGCAAGTTATTTTAATTTCATTACTTATTATTCCTATTTGGTTTGTGATACTAAGGACGTTATAGAAATAAGGTTGTCCTACCTTAAACCTCTGGTTTTTGGTGTAAGGTTGTCCTTAGAACTGATAAAATATCAATCTCTTTATTTTAGGCTATTGTGATTGTTTTATATTCAGCATTGTGCTTTAAATCTTTTATTATTCCGCTGTTATTAGTTTTATTTGGCATTGCTCTATTCACCCCCCTTCTAGGGCATATAGCTAGTCCCTTTCAAGTGGTATCAGAGACTAATAGCTCGTGCTTATTGCTTATTTATTGGATTTATTTCCTGAGCTAACGATCTAAGATATATTAAGATGTCAAATTTTGATAGCCTATCAGTCACTAGGCCACCACACTTTAATGGCACAAACTATGCCTATTGGAAAGCCAGGATGAGGATCTTTCTCAAATTCTTGGATGAAAGTGTGTGGCTGGCCACAGTGAATGAATGGAACCCTCCTATCCCTGAAGTAACTAATGGCGATGGTTCAAAATCTATGAAAGTAACGGCTTATTCACTTTGGACCACACTTCAGAAAAGTGAAAGTAGTACAAATGCAAAAGCACTAAATGCAATTACTTGTGCATTATCACTAGATGAATTCAAAAGAATCATCTCTTGTGAAAGTGCAAAACAAGCATGGGATATATTAGAAATGACACACGAGGGTACATCTATTGTCAATAAATCTAAAGTCCAACTCCTCACAACTAAAATTGAAGAAATTCATATTGAGGAGAATGAGATGTTTATGGACTTCTACACTAGATTGAATGAAATTGTGAACTCTATGTGGGGTCTTGGTGATAGAATCCTTAAAAGTAAAGTGTACGTAAAAATACTACGTTCACTTCCCGAACGGTTCAATTCTAAAGTGACCGCGATTCAGGAACTTCGTGATACGGATACCATGAGGGTTGAGGAATTAGTTGGTTCACTTCAAACCTATGAGTTATCCTTTAAGGCTCCTAAAGGAAAATCAATTGCTCTCAAATCATCTAAAAATGTTTCACAAGAGAGTACTTCGGATTCAGAAAATACCGAAGATGATATGGCACTTTTAGCAAAAAGGTTTTATAAAATTTTTAAAAATAAGAAAAAGGTTGATTTTCAAAAATCAAATGATAAGAGACAATCTAAACCTAGAACTCGTAAATCCTTGAAAGATAGTCAATGTTACAACTGTCAAGAGTATGGGCACTTATCTAACAAATGTCTTAAAAATGACAAATCAAAAAGGAAAAGCCCTTATGACTCTAGCCAAGATCTGAAACCGAGTCAGGAGATGGTGTTAAAGCCCTTATGACTCTAGCCAAGATCACCTATTCAGATCATGATGATATATCTAGTGAAGAAAATCTGAATAGTAATTACGATAATGAAGATGATCTTCAAGATGCATATAATGCCCTTTATAAAGAGAGTTGTAAAATTGCTGTCAAGCTTAAATTACAAAAAGAAAAATTTTCTAAGCTTAAGGAAGATTATGAGTCTCTTGTCTTAGAATAGTCTCATATTTATGATTCTTTCAAAAATACCAAAATGATTTAGATTTCAAAATCTCCCAAATTGAAGATTTAAAATTCGAAAAAGAGAAACTCAAAAATGAGGTAGCTTCTCTTCTGAGTTTGAAAGACACATGGAGATATGCCAAAGGTGATCCGAAATTGGAAAAATTATTGTCTGGATCAAGAAAATGTGGCGATCAATCCGGGTTAGGCTATGATAAGAATACATCTCCTAAACAAAAGAACACTACTCCTAAATTTGTAAAAGGAGAGTCTTCAAACTCAAAAGAAAAGAATACTTTTCAAGGTTTTTCTAAAAATTCAAAAACTTTTCAAAAACCTAAAAGTAGCTATGTCAACTTTAATTTTCAAAATCAAAATCAATTAGCTGAAAAAATTATTGATCTTCTCAAGGAACTATTAAAGTCAAACTTTATAGGTCGTTTGTACAACAATAGATAGAAAAAGACCATCTATACTCCTAAACCCAAAACAGTTATGAAATGGGTTCCTAAAGTTGCCAGCTTGGTTGCCCACACTGCTTTCAAAGCAACAAGCCATTCAAAGTGGTACCTAGATAGTGGTTGCTCCAGGCATATGACAGGTGACAAATCTTTATTCACTGATCTTAAAGATATGACGGACGGGTCAGTCACATTTGGTGATGGAAGCAATTGTAAGATTATTGGCCAAGGTACGGTTCAACTTTATAACCTTTCCTTATTTAAGAATGTCTTATATGTTGAGGGTTTAAAATACAACCTATTAAGCATTTCTCAGATATGTGATAACAACCATAGTGTAAAGTTTTCTAATCAAGGTTGTGAGATAGTTAATAAAAGGGGTTTTGTTATATTAACTGGTCGCAGAACTTCTGAAAACTGCTACATCGTTATTGATGCTAGCTCATCTACTCAATCATGTTACATGGTCCATACCGATGAGACTGAAATATTGCATAAACACCTTGGACATGTACACTATCGGAACTTATTTAGATTGAGCAAAAGACAACTAATTAGAGGTCTACCCAAATTGCAAAAAGTAGATAAAATATGTGGTGAATGCCAGTTGGGTAAACAGATTAGGAGCTCTCACAAGAAAGTGAACTCTAATACCACATCTAGACCACTCAAGCTTTTTCATATGGATCTTATTGGACCAACCAGATCAGAGAGTCGAGGAGGCAAAAAATACATCTTAGTTATCGTAGATGACTATACCAGATTCACTTGGGTATCATTCTTAAAAGATAAAACCGAAACCCTGGATGAACTAAAAAATGTCATTGAACGAATTCAAAATGAGAAAAGTTCTCATGTTAGCAAGATCCGTAGTGATCATGGATCTAAATTCAAAAATAGTAGTTTTGAGAAATTCTGTAGCGATCAGGGAATATCACATGAATTCTCAGCGCCCAAAACACCACAACAAAATGGTATAGTTGAAAGAAAAAATAGAGTGCTTCAGGATATGGCTAATGTTATGTTGAATAGAATGAAGCTCTCTAGAAATCTTTGGGCTGAAGCAGTTAATACCGCATGTTATATTATTAATCGGGTTTATACCAGTAAATCTGATAATAAGACTGCTTATGAATTATGGTTTGAAAAGAAACCTACTATCAAATACTTTCGGGTTTTTGGCAGTAAGTGTTATATTTTACGGGATCGTGAAAATTTGGGTAAGTTTGATATGAAGAGTGACGAAGAAATTTTTCTTGGTTATTCTTTGAACAGTCGAGCTTATAGGGTTTTAAATAAGAGAACTGGTGTGATTCAAGAGTCCATCAATGTAGTCATTGATGATCATTTGAATACTCCAGTCCCAAGTTCAGATGATGATGAAGCTCTTATTATTGACAATCTAGATATCTCATCAAGTCAAAAAAAATCTGAACCAAGGACTGTTTAAGATCATCCAACCAATCAAATACTTAGAAAATCTCTCACTGGAGTTCGTACTCGCAAACAACTTGCGAACATATGTAATTATGTTTGTTTTACATCCCAAATAGAACCGGTCAACGTAAAAGAAGTACTTTCTGACGAAAATTGGATAGTTGCTATGCAGGATGAACTTAATCAATTTGTTCGTAATGATGTCTGGTATCTTGTTCATAGAACTAAAGATAAAAATATTATTGGAATAAAGTGGATCTTTAAAAATAAGTCTGATGAACTCGGAAATATTATACGAAACAAGGCTAGACTGGTTGTACAAGGGTACACTCAGATTGAAGGCATCAATTACGATGAAACCTTTTCTCCAATCGCTCGCCTTGAATCAATCAGACTTTTTATCTTCATCGCATGTTTTAGAAAATTTAAAATCTATCAGATGGATGTAAAGAGTGCTTTCTTGAATGGTGATTTACATGAAGAAGTGTATGTTGAACAACCTTCAGGGTTTGAAGACCCTAAGTTATCTGACCATGTATTTCATCTCAAAAAGGCTCTCTATGGTCTAAAACAAGCACCCAGGGCATGGTATGAAAAATTGACTAAATTCTTACTTAGTCATAGCTTTCAAGTAGGTAGTGTCGATAAGACGCTTTTTGTTAAAAAGAATAACAATGATATTTTGATGGTTCAAATATATGTTGATGATATTATTTATGGATCTACTTGTTCTGAATGTCTATTGAGTTTGCAGAGTTAATGAAATCAAGGTTTGAAATGAGCATGGTTGGAGAACTTAACTATTTCCTAGGGTTGCAAGTAAAACAACAACCTGATGGAATTTTCATTTCTCAGACCAAATATGTTTCAAACTTGGTTAAAAGGTTTGGATTTGAGAATGGTAAGAACTTTAATACTCCTATGAGTACAACATTAAGACTCTCAAAAGACTCTTCAGGTAAAGATATAGATCCTAAATTATATCGCAGTATGATTAGTAGTTTGTTATATCTTACTGCTATTAGACCTGATATCGCATTTAGTGTTGGTATTTGTGCAAGATATCAGTCTAATCCTAAGGAATCACATCTTATTATTATTAAACGGATTATTAGATATGTCGCAAGTTCTATAAATTTGGGACTTTGGTATCCTTTTGATACTAATGTTCAATTAGCCGGGTATTCAGATGCTGATTGGGCCGAAAATATTGATGATAGAAAATCAACCAGTGGTGGTTGTTTTTACATTGGAAATTGCTTAGTTTCTTGGTTCAGTAAGAAGCAAAGCTCAATATGGCTCTCTACTGCTAAGGCTAAATATATTGCAGCTGGATATGCATGTACTCAACTAGTTTGGATGAAACGCATGCTTAGCAATTATGGAATTAATCAAGATTCAATGATCTTACATTATGATAATTCCAGTGTTATAAACATTTTCAAAAACCCAATCCAGCATTCACGTACTAAGCATATTGACATTAGGTATCATTACATTCGTGAGTTGGTTGAAGAAAAAGTTATTTCATTGGAATATATACCAACCAAAACTCAACTTGCTGATATATTTACTAAACCGTTCGATAAAAGTAGGTTTAATAAATTAAAATTTGATCTTGGTATGTGCATTTTACATTGAATATTCTTGCTTGCATGTATCATAGTGTATTATATTTCATATTATAATTGTTTAAATTTTAAATTTTTTCATTAAAAATGCATTTTTGGTCGATGCTTGACCGGTCGTGGTTGTACCCGACCAGTCGTGGTTCAACCGGTCATGAACCACACTCGACCGGTCGTGGATCTCGTAAATGTGATATAATTTGGAGAAAATCCCCTTCTTCTTCATTTCCACACCGACCTATGACGAGTCGTGGCTTGACCAGTCATAGGATTTTATTTCATCATTTTTCTTGAAGATTCATGATCTCTATGCTTTGATTTGTTCATAGTACATCTTGATTTCATCTCTTGTTAAGTTTTTCAAGGGTTTCCTCTCAATTTGCTGATCTAGAGAAAACCCATCTTTCTTTTGTGCATCTTGCTTGCTCTTTGTATATCTTTTTGAATATGGATGCTAGAGGGAAAAGGAAAACATCCCGTGGTCCATCTTCATACACATTTGCACCGATAACTAAACGACACCTTCGGTCACCCGAAGATGATACTCAAGATGTACGGGATTTGCGTGTCCGTAACATTATCGTTGAGCATACCACTGATCTAAATCACATTGCTCCATATGGTGTCATTTCCCTTCTTGAATCCATTAGCTGGACTAACATTTTTTTTTGGGGTGGGTCTGCATACCAGTCCATTGCTCAATCAATAGTAGCATGCGTTTTAGATTTTTCCCTTGACAATTTAACATTTTCAATTGATACTAGAGAAGGAAAATTTGAAGTTGACTGTCATTTGATATCAGGTATTATGGATATACCTGTTAATGATGAAGGAATACCGATTCATACTTTATATGATAAACCTTCAGAATCAAAAAAATGCATGTTAAGCAGAGATTTATGCAAAATTGATGTGCATTGGACTCACAAAGGGAATGAGCTCCCTGCAAAGTATTTGTCACCCAGTTACAGAATATTACATCATTTCTTCATTTTCAATGTATATCCTCGGTCCGGTAATAAAATCGAGTTGACTTCTTTCATGGTTCATGTGTTGCATTCTATTACTTCTGGAACCAAGGTCTGTCTTCCTTCTTTGATTTGTCACTCCATTATAAAATTTCGTTTCCATCCGGGTCATAGTGATATTTCATACGGTTATCTTATGACTGTTTTAGCCACTCACATGCTTGTCGATAAACCTGTTAATGAGGCACCAATTCTTCATCTTATTTTCAACAATTCCAATCTTAATAAGATGAAATTGGATTTGCTTTCTGGCCAAGTTGAAGAAGGTGGTGATGGAGGTGCTGGTGGTTTTACTGGAAACGAAGAGGAAGCTGGCGATCTTCCACAACAAGATGTTAATATGGATGACTTATTTGATGATATAGAAACTGATTCACCTAATGATGCAGATTATGATCCTTCTGGTTTTGATGCACGCCTTCGTGCATTGGAGGAAAAAGTTGATAATATGAATATAGCCCATGATATGAGATTCAAGTACATGCGAAAATATCTTCGTCGCATAAATAAGGGCTTACACCAGATTGATCCAACTATCCCTGCTCCCTCCTCTGGATCAGATTAAGTGAATTATCTTCTGGATAGTATGTCATTTCCTTTTATTTTGGGTATATACTATGAATTATGGTTTCATAATATTGTCTTTTGGATATTGTAGTATGGATTATGACTTGATGATTAAGATTTATATGATGTCCTTTCATATCTCTTTCTCATTATTTACTTTTTACTCTCTATGTTCTTCTTCCTATTGTGCCTTTCCCTTGTCATTTTGTGACAAAAAGGGGGAGTAGTAAGCATTACTAAAAGGGGAGTAATACGGATAGGGGGAGTAAATTTGTTTGTATTGATTAAGAAGGATATGTGGATTGATGGATATGTGGATTGAAGTCTTGAGGTTTTCATGTTGTGTACTGATTATATGAGCAATACTCGTATTACTCAGGGGGAGTACAGTATTTTGTGATTTCATGACTTATCATTCCTTATTATCTTTGATGCTATGTGTTTTGTTACAAATTTGACAAAGGGGGAGATTGTAAGTGCTATGATTTCATATCCCTTTAGTTGTCAAATTTTGTAGTGCCAAAACCTATATCTATGTCTTGTATATCTTGTGTTTTATGTTTGAAGACTAGTCATTACAATCAAGACATATCAAGACATTGCATTTTAAGACAAGATCTTAAATGAAGAAAGTTTTCAAGTCTTGGATGAAGAAATCAAGAATAGAATTTTTCAAGGTTGCATGTTCAAGATTTGATCAAGTTCAAGTTTACTAGAAGACTTTGTCAAGTCAAGATCAAGCTCATGAAGGCCTACTACAAGTTTTGTATATTCACAAGCTTCTCTTAAGGATCATCTGAGAGAACAGACTTTCAATATCCATCTCACTTTTAAAGTTTGTTTGACCTTAGATTGACCTTAGGATGGGCTTTACTGTAGGTCATTCCGGATACATAACTCATATATTGTAATAAACTTGTTTGGAGTGTTCTAAGACCAGTCCTAGGGACTTCAAGACCAGTCCTAGCTTTCCTACGACCAGTCTTAAGTTTTTCAGGACCAGTCCTAGGTAGTTGAAGATTTTTAGATCTTTCTGGTTGTCCTACGACCAGTCCTGGACATCCTATGACCAGTCCTGTGAGTTCTACGACTCATCTTTTGACCGGTCGTAGCCCCACGACTCAAACTCCAACAACCATTTTTGGGGTCGTACGACCGGTCGTAGGTGTCTCACGACCAGTCGTAGGTGGCCCACGAGCGGTCGTAGACCACACAGGATCGGTCGTGGAAATGAAAATCTTATCCTGCGAAAATTTTTCAAAAATCTTTGATGCTACGACCAGTCCTAGGATCCTAAGACCAGTCGTAGACGGGATTTTTCAGGCTATAAATAGAGCACGAACTTCAGAGTTTTAGTACTTCAAATCAATTCTATTCAAGCATTCTTTAGGCTATTCTCTGAGATAAGTTTGTGTTTATTCTAAGCTACATTGTGCTTATTTAATATTCTTTTTACTAGCTTATTCTTATTTGATTTTGATCTACATTCCAATCTTATTAGAAAATCAGAATTTCTGATATTCCTTCTTCTTGGATTCAAAATCAAAGAGATCTAGCCCGTTTGATTTAAAATCAATTAGACTTAGAACCATTCTTAAAGTGAGTATTGGACTTTGAACGTCGAATCAAACTTCTACTCCGATTGGTTCTACCGGGCTTCTTCAAAAGGTGATTCAGGTATTTTACATGTTTTGTAATTTACTTTCTCTAGTTTTTTTTAAGATTCGCCAGAAAAATCGCATTGTAGTGGTTATCTGAGGAGAGCCAGAAAACTCAGATTGTGGGGTTTTTGGATTGTGTAAGCCCGAGATCAAAGACACAATTGTGAAGGTTTTAGGTGAACCTGTGAAACCTATTTTGATAGTGCATGCTAATATCCCCTGTGTGAAGATATTAGGAGTGGAGTAGCAATCTGTGTGGCTATTGGATAACAGTTGGTGTACACACAGGTGAACCACTATATATCATTGTGTTGTGGATGTGCTTCTGTAACATCCCAAAAATCGGGGGTCGAGTAAAATCTCAACTCCCAAGTTCCAAAATGTTATTTATGCAACATAGATATGTATGATTGAATGTTGTCTGTGTTAATGTATTAAACATGAGTGGGATTACGCCAGAACACCATATCATACTCTAGAGACAGTTAAATTAACAAGCGAAAGACTGTGATAGTATGTATAACATATATAAACTGTTGTATGTCTCCAGAGTGTGAACATGTTACCAGGTTATATACATACATGTATGCTCCAAAAGTAAACAAAAAGAATATACATGAGTGCTCTAAAAATATAAAGTGACAAGTGCCAAGGCAACAAATTAACCTCCCTGTAATCCCGTCAATCAGAACACGCATAAAGGAAGGATCCTCCTCATCATCATCAAGTCCAGCTCCGCTTCTCAAGCAGCGCCATCATCTGCAACCAAAGTAAGGACTGGTGTATGTCCAGAAACACTATCCCGTAACGTGAGAGTGAGTAGCTAACTCAGTGAAATAATAGAGCAAGGATTAGCATGTTCTCAAATCAATCATACGATAATAGTAAAGCAGTAAATCAAACAATCCTAATACTGTTGTTAATGCAATATGACATGACATGATGGATGCCCTCACCGACGATCTCCCTCATACGGCACCATCTTATGCCCGCGTCATGCTTGCATACCGCTCAGTACTCCACATCTTCCAGGCACATGCAATGTGATGGTGATTTGATTGCCGAGTTATTATTAGTCCATTCAAACAGCAGGATTGGGAAACTAAGGTACTTCCCTTATATCAATCCCAACACAGATCCTGTCTAGGGTCGTCACTTCTAGTAATCTCATACAATTATATTTTGTAGGTTGCTGCAAGGGCTGCCAGGGCTATTGCTCGCACTCGTTACACCGCTCCCCCATCACCTTATCAATACAGGCCTACTGTACTCTCACTGCTACGGAAGGGTCGTCGCCTCCCGTAGACTCAGAATACGCTCGCGGTCACTACAAAGGACTCGTCGCCTGATCAGTGTAGGCCGACAGCAAGAATATAGTGTCCCATACTACCATAATCTGCTCACGAGTCATATGTGTTCACTGGTCACTACAGGGAGGTTTGTGGCCCCAGCGTAGGCCGACAGCTCGACCACGGTGTCCCATACCACCATGCCCGGCTCATGAGTCTTTGTGGATCAAGGTCCCATGGTTGACAGGGTTTACAATGGTAAGTTCAGTACCCTAGGTTCAAGCAGTTATGACTCATACAAGGTGAACATACCATGGCCAGTCGGGTTACTTGACGGGCTTGACTAGCATGAGCGCATCTCAAGTCGAACGACATGAAGTGCGTAAAACACCTCGTGTGGCCTAACCACTGCCGCTAACTCCAAAACATGGCTCACGTTCATCGACACGTCGTTCGTGGCAAAGATAAGCCAACCCCGAATTTACTCAGTTACCGACCGCCTGGACTAAGTATAGTCCCAAACATTTATGAATTCACATCAGCAATCATGTAAAAGTAATGAAAATGAAATATAAACATGTGAGCATGTTAACACATGTTATGACATACAACTTAAGTAAATCATCCAACGCATGCATTTCATACATATAATGAAATCATGCATATAGCCAACATGTAGGAAATCATTTACATCAGCATATCATTTGAGAATTCAATCTCAAACTAATTCATAACACCATTTAATTCAATACATACTAATACAAACATTTATACAAACACTTAGACTACACCCTTAAGTCTACATATAGTATGTCGACTCAAAGTGCGCATTTAGGCGAATCTCTTCACCAAACTAATTATGCACGCATTCCTAGTATCCTAATGTGACAAGAAGCCATGTCAATCACATCAGAAAAATATGGATGAAAACAGTATTTCCTACAAATGACTAAAATGCCTTAAATCTCATATTCTTCGTCTGCTTATGAAACAGGAAACGGACAGCATGTTGTACATGTCAAACGGCATTGCCGTTGATAATCTACGATTAATCAACATTGAAAGTGTTGAAAACAGTCAATCAAAGCGTCTAAAATCCACACCTTTTCTCCTATAGGTGTATTGATTTGAACGGAGCGTGTACGCTTCGTCTACGGCGAACTGGGAACCTATTTTACAAGATGTATCAGCTATTATGCCAGGGAATCAAAGGAACCTTAAATTAGCAAGTATTTGGGGTATTTGCTTACCTAGAATCACGGTGAAATCGTCGAAAAAGTGATTGAGGCGCATTGCTTAAGCACGTACAGCAGCAGCAGCAGGTGGCAGGAAAATCTGTCCCACCTTCTCTCACAATCTCTCACTTTTTCTCTCACACTAGCTAGGGTTTCTAGAAAATTTGGATGGGTGAGAGAAGTGAGGGTTTAAACCCCTTTTTATAACCTAAAAACTTCCCAGATTAGGCTTGGGAACAATGTTTACTTGATGCCTAACCAAATCGGGATTGTTTCGTCCAAAAAGACATTTCTGGTGGTCCCCTGGCCGAACGTGATCAGACTTAAGTTCACGCGCTCGGATGTCGCTCACGTCCCATTTTCAGACCAGTAGTGTTCGTAGATTGCACGTGGCGGTCCAGTTTCAGTTCAGCGGTCACCGCACATAGATCAGGCCTACAAGTCTCATGATATGAAATACAAATTTTTCCTGATCCGAGGGTGTAATTTGGCTGAATTCTGATGGTCAGAACGCTCAATACTGACGTGTCAAGTCGTGTGCCAGATTTAAATTTCAAATTCCAATTCTAACCCTATTCTCACTCTCTTCACTCCAGGCTCAATGAAATAGCCTGTGAATGTCGGTTGGACTTGATTTTCAAAATAATTGTCAAGTCCAGCTAGGTGGTTATAACGTCTAAGATTGTAGGTATCGGACTTTCGACGTGCGGTCTAGATCCAATACAAAGTTTCAAAGAGGTCCTGAGAACAAACCGGTTTAGAGTTTGATCCGAGGTTTTAGAGTATCATAGCACCATGGATTCTACAAGTTTTGGGTCTTGTAGAACGTATTTAAAGTGATCAGGGACTATTTCCCAGCTACTCTAGCATAGCTCTAGCTAACTTATGCTTAGTTTCTAAAGGAATTAATCCTAAGTGATTTCTTTGGCTATGGAATTGGGTTCTGAGCGATTTCCTAGGTGTTTTAATTGACCCATTGCCTAAGGACATCTAATCCCAGGTTGGCCAAAATTCGGGGTGTTACAGCTTCATTCTTTCATTCCTTTATTCATTCAGTTTTGTGGTTTGTGTTTGTGGATGAATGTTGTAATCACTTCAAGCAAGTGTGGATGAATGTTGTAATAACTGGGGATTTATTTTTCACAAGTTATTTTGATTTCATTACTTATTATTCCTCTTTGGTTTGTGATATTAAGGACGTTCTAGAAATAAGGTTGTCCTACCTTAAACCTCCGGTTTTTAGTATAAGGTTGTCCTTAGAACTGATAAAATATCAATCTCTTTATTTTAGGCTATTGTGATTGTTTTATATTCAGCATTGTGCTTTAAATATTTTATTATTCCGTTGTTATTAATTTTATTTGGCATTGCCCTATTCACCCCCCCTCTAGGGCATATAGCTAGGCCCTTTCAATTACCAATACTGGTTATTGATACAGATTATAAGTATGTAACAGCATAACATTATGATACATGCCCATACGGATCATCTGCATATTTGTTATGAGATATGATTGGCCATTGCATATGCCATAGGGCAAGTTGTTCATGGGGCTCCCTGATAGGAGGAGTTACCCCACATGAGCGCATGATATGTGCAAGATTGATGCATGATTGGACTGTGTGACTTATACATCTCGTATTTGTGTGACATGACCATCGTACGTCCTAGCAACATAAGGGTCGTAGCCTCCACAGGTATATCATGGATGGACAGATGGGACACTAAAAATCTATTCTATATGGGGTGTTGTAGATATCCCTGGGTAAAATTTTCTAAACCCTCTTGGTTTCAAAGGTTACTCCAACGTCTAAAATGAGTGAATGAATGAGTGTATGAGGGCCATATATAGTTAGGCCGCATCACCCAGTGTGTCGTGGTCGGTTGGAAGGGGGTGCGGCCTTACCTACCCGAGAGGAGGGGGTAAAGCTAGGCTGAGTTTGACCAGCTTGAGGAATGGGTCTGCTATCGACGAGCCGGGCCCGATATTAGTAGGTGGATAGTGGGGTCTCTTTCACTTATCTTGTTGCGCATGATGGGACAGTAATCTAGTTTGGAGTATACTAGACCCCGGTGATTTTCCAGAGAGGAACCGTACTAATATGTGGACTTATTAAGCAGGAGTTACATACTCATTCATTCATTTACTCACTATTCACTTGGGCTACTGGTGCGTAACTAATTGTTGTGTACCTTCACATGGCTAGAATTTTAGTTAGGCGCATGACTAACCTAAGATCAGGAGTACTACATTGAGTCTGGCTATCCAAATTTAAGTATGAGACTGGTTTGGATAGAAGTCCATTGTGATAGACCCCATAGCCTATAATACTACGTAATATCATCTCGACTTCACTCCAGCTTAGTCATTTCATTCACACCGCATATTGCACTGCATCTGCAGTATTTAGCATTTTGGGTTGCCACATTTCTTCATTGATATGGTCATTAGCATTCATGCCTTGCATCGCATAGTCTTGGTTATGCTGATGGCACTCATGGACTTGTCAGTATTTTCACTTCTTCCAATATTGTATGATTTATGGTATTGTATTGCATACTTGACACTTACCTTGTGCACACACTTTCACCACCCTCTAAGCTTTCTATAAGATTATCCATAATAGATGCGTGCAAGTGGCATTAGGTTGTAGCAACACCGAGCTTGGAGCATGCAGCGGACTTCTGGAGCTTTAATTTTCGATATATGTATTTTCTTTTCAGCACTGTTTTCAAATGTTTATATTGGTGGATATGCGTTGATGATGTTGCCTTTGTGATTTGGGTAAACTTGTGGTTATGCATATTATGAGTTCAATGTACGTTGAAAAATCCTCCTTGTAGGATCCTAGGATGAAAATCTGGCATATGTGCGCTGGGAGCCGAGAATGGGGTACTACAGAGGCTGTTGACACCGGATTCGGTAATCGAGAATTTTATGAGCCCGGTTTTTGAGTTTTGGGCGTGACACATTCGAACGGTGCATTTCGACGTAATGGGGGTCGGACACTGGTTAAGAAATCAATGGTGAGATCGTAAATGGTAAATGTCATTACATGTCACCGTTGATGTTCGATTGGATAATATGGCTCACCTGATCAATAAATCTGTCTCATTTTTGGACCCTTATCCTAAAAGGGCGTGTTAAACGCAATGAACAGAGGAGATCATATGACAACAAATTGGAAAGTGGACTCCACACAATAGAACCCAATTCACGTTAAATTTCAAATTGTTACAGCAAGCTACGTCTCTCATGAGGTTTAACAGTGAGTGTTGGTTGCTACTTGGACATACTATACGGCCTACTCAACTAACCAAATTGCCTCATATTTGACCCCGTGTCCTAACATATTGATATAAAAGTGGTGAATAGAGTGGATCTTTCGAAAGGCAATCATAAATCGACCCCACCTATTTCGAAACAACCATCCCATATAACAATCATACACACGCAGTAATAGGGGCGGTGAAAGCATTACAGCAAAGGATTTATCCCATCCTCTGCCTCTAATGTGGGCCGTCCTATCGTTGGATCTGCCCCAAATTTTATCTCATGGCATAACGTCACCCCGCAAAGCCGATGAACGGAGTGGATTTCTTATCGAACATCACAGTGGACCTCATAATATGCTGCAAAAGACCCTGCGTTTGAATGAGGAAGAAGAGGCATGTTGCCTTCTTTCACTCCAACACAATTACACCATATGGAAAGACGCTTCTCAAAAACCTTCCAATACCCATTCAGACCATCTATTCCAAGGGACAGAGATTGTCGGACAACAAATCCAGAACGTCCAAGGGAGTGGATCTGACGAATCAGGGTCATAATTCAAACCCCCACTATAACAGAGCATAACACAAGCAAAGAAGAACGAAAGTTAGTGCTGGTCATGGTGATTTAGTCTGGTCGATCAGGACCGTTGCTCAATGGCCATCTAGGGACTACAATAAAAAGATGAAACCAAAACTATCAATGGTTGTTCTCACTCCACACTAGTCTAGAATATACCGCACACCTCTAAGCACGTACACACATCCCCGCGCAAGTAGAGTTGCGTAGGATGAATCCAGAAACACAGAATCAAATATAAAAACCCATCTCCAGGCCGTGTGAAAATCCCAACAGAATAGAGAGAGATTAAGATATTGAAGTTGGTGGAGAAAGATGAAGGCTGGTCCAAGCTCTACCAATAGGTAAATTAGATTAGGACCTGACCGTACGATATATTTCTAAAGGATCAATAGGCTAAGGCGAGGCTTTTATCCTTTGAGCTTACATTAATTTAAGCAGTTAAATTCATCTTGCTTTTATGCATGCCTTCATAAATATGATATTTCCCTTACATGTACTTTATCTTACTTTTTACATATCACTTTGAATCTTCCATGCTATTATATGTTTCACCATCAATTATGGCCTCTTTTATGCATTTTCATATCTTTAATGATGTGAATTTCTCTGCCTTCCATGTTTATATTTTTTTAAGAATTATCCCAATTGATTTAGTTATTATCATTATAATTATTGGCCCTGCTGGAATTATGACATCATGTCAATTATAAGTGATTTTCCTAAATTTTTGTGAGGCCATGGATACAAGTCTTACCCCTGCCTTATCAACTTATTGAGTTGGCCACTATCACTCTCCTTATTATAGAGTTACCGCCACTTGTGTTGAGTTGACCCTCGTTGCTCTTCTCTTTATAATTTTAGCCTCGTGTTGTCTATCTTTATGGCTTAGGCATATGTCTTGCTATTCCAGAACCTCCATAATTCAGTTGATATTCTTTATGATTCAGATTTAGTTATATTCGTTATAATTCAGTTAATATCTCTATAAGTGTAAGTAATGTGTAAGATGTATCACAACTAGTGATTCACATGTTCATTCATGGATCTAATGCGCTCTGGGTAGAGACCCTCTTAGGGCACGTAAGTCCTTGAGCCTTTAGGTAGTAGTGCACAAATCGATATGTGTAATTCACAAATGTAGTGTCACATCACTCTAGATTTGGATGTCGTAAATAGTTGCACCATGAATAAATTGTCAGACCTGTATCCTAGCCCTTACCATTCTGTATACCTTCGTTGTTCTCACGGTCGAATTCTTGCGACTCACGATTTGTAATCGGCATCTACGCGTGATCCTAAGATGGATCCTGTCGGTTTGAGTCTGCTCGACCCAAGATTCATATCATTGCGACCGCACCGTCGCCATGGTTTTGATGCCACGTATTACACGCCTAAGCGATACCCGGGCCAAGCGATGTGGGCCCGCGTCCAGTTCAAGGAAAACACCGTGCTTTGCAATCCTGAGAATCCATCACATCAATCCCATCAATTCCATCAATCAAGTACATATCACTCATCCATCACTCACCCATCCCCAAGTACAACCCCCATCCCTAAAGTCAACTCTCCCATCATTCATCCATGACTCACACATCACTCACCCATCTCTCTCTTACAACCTTTCTCTCTCATCTCTCTCTCCCTCATTCTCTCCAAGCAACCATCCATGGCTTCCATGGGAGAGAAAACTAGTGTGGCCCACTCCCTACCACCCAAACTCACCCTCCCAAATGGATCCCAACCGTTAAAATCGTACCTTTAGAGCCCTAGATTGCATTGGTGGAAGAAGGAAGCGAAGATAAAAGGTGGGTGCTTCTTTCTTTCTTCCTCTCTCTTTTTCTTTTATTTTGTGGGTGATCCTATTATTTGATTTTTATGATTTGAGGGCCCACATGTAGTGGGACCCATCATGATGTATGCATGTATTGAGGGGCCCATAGTGGCGGGGCCCCTACTCCAACCGTTTCTCTTTTTCTCTCCTTTTATTTATTTATTTATTTATTTATTTTTCCTTGTGTGATAGTCCACCTTGATGTATGGTGTTGTGGATCCCACCTATGATGTATGTTTTTGGTCCACACCATCCAGCAAAACTGGACAGTGAGACCCCCTCGTGCATATGTTGAATCCAGGCCGTCCGTCTTACCTGGACGCTGGATGGAAAACACAGATATCGGCTTGATATTCTGGTGGGTCCCACATGTGTGGACCCACCTCATGTGTGCGTTGAACCCAAGTCGTCCCTTAGTTACAAGTCTAGTAGCATGTAGCTGCTGGACTACCAGCTAGACATGTGGGTCCCAACAAATATGGGCCAGATCCACCGTCCAGTTGTTTGGACGGTGGAGCACTATGATGTACTGAGTCCACTCATGCATGTGGACCCCACGTATGGGAAGCCGATTGGCTGATGTATTGAGGTCAGCAAGCTGGGTGGGGCCCACCAAATGATGTATGTGTCCGTCCATCAGGATGGTGGCTGGTGGAGCCCACCTTGATGTACATAAATCTACACCGTCCAATACATGGATGGTGGTACCACCTCATACATGTGTTGTATCTTAACCGTCCATTCATCTGGACGAGATTGGCTGGTGCAAACCAACCGTTTTACTGCAGTGACTTCACCAGATTTATGGACCCCATGAAATGTTGGGTTTCACCCACACCGTCCATTTAGACGATGGGTCCCCATTGCTGCGTGCAGCATGTGGTTTTGATCCATACCACCTATCTGTGCGGCCCTCCTTAGATGTATGTGTTGTACATACAGGCTGTCCATCATGTGAAAGCCCACCATGCTGTATGGGTTTTATCTACACTGTCCACTGTGTGGACCCCATCATGCTGTATGCATTTTATCATGTCCATCCATCACCAGGACGTGGACCACTGTGATGTGTGTGACACATCCCCACCGTCCACTGTTAGGGACGGTGGGACTCACCAGACGCTCAACGTACCACCCCCCCTGTATTATAATATATATGTATGTATATTATATATTATTGTATAATATAATATTATATTATGTGGGTCCCACATGGGACCCACCTCACCTGAACTGAGGTAGATTCAAATCTCTAGTGGGTACCCACCTGTGATGTATGCATTTTAATATCCACACCATCCTCGTATGGACGGTGCAGACCACCATGATATATATGTGATATTCCACACCGTCCATTTTCTGGACAGTGGATGCCTCACAGTGATGTATTTATTCCATCCACACTGTGCAGATTGTGCTGGACGGTGCTGGGCGATGTTTGGACAGTGCTGATATACATGGTTAATGTGTGGGTTGTGCTGATCACATTAGTGAGCCATGTACTCCTGTGACAGTATACAGTGATACGTATCTTGCAACTGGCACTATTGAAATAATTTTTGATGTAATCCAAGCTTACCCCGTCCATCAGGACGTTGGACCCACTGTAAGATATTTGTTATATATCCACATCGTCCATTCATGTGGCCCCTATGTGATGTACATGCTTGATCCGGGT
This sequence comes from Magnolia kwangsiensis, assembly GCA_037074715.1. NCBI lineage: Eukaryota > Viridiplantae > Streptophyta > Magnoliopsida > Magnoliales > Magnoliaceae > Magnolia > Magnolia kwangsiensis. Next base: position 53,580,126 of record CM073578.1, read on the forward strand.
TGCCCATGTCATGCGGCCCACTTGATGTGTTTAAGGCCCATTAGTGCAGCCCACTTGATGTATGGGAGGCCTACTATGATATATATTTATCCCATGCGAGGAGGCCCGTCTTGATGTATATGCGGCTCAGGTAATGAGGCCCATAGTGATGAGTGTTAGGCCCATGTGATAGGGGCCACCTACGTTGTATTTGAGGTCGATTATCGATCGAGGTTGATTACCAATTTTATTCGCCGATTACCGATTTTAATTTGTAGTGGCCGATTACCAATTTTCGATCGAGGCCGATTACCAATTCTGATTCGTCATGGCTGATTGACGATTATCGATCGAGGTCGATTACCAATTCTGCTTCGTCATGGTCGATTGACGATTATCTATCGAGGCCGATTATCAATTCTGATTCATCGTGGCCAATTGACGATTATCGATCGAGGCTGATTATCAATTCTGATACATTGTGGCCGATTATCGATTATCGATCGAGGTCGATTACCGATTTGATGGCCGAATACCAATTCTGATTCGTCGTGACCGATTGCCGATTATCAATTGAGGTTGATTACCAATTTGATGGCCAATTATCGATTTTGGTTTGTCATGGCCGATTGTCAATTATCGATTGAGGCCGATTACCAATTCTGATTCGTCGTGGCCGATTGACGATTATCGATCGAGCCTGATTACCAATTCTGATTCGTCGTGGTCGATTGTCGATTATCGATCGATGTCTATTACCGATTTGATGGCCGAATACCGATTCTGATTCGTCATGGCCGATTATCGATTATCGATCGAGGTCAATTACCAATTTTGATGGCCGATTATCAATTTTGATTTGTTATGGCCGATTGTCAATTATCGATCGAGGTTGATTACCAATTCTGATTCGTAATGGCCGATTGATGATTATCGATCGAGGCTGATTACCAATTCTAATTCGTCATGGCCGATTGACAATTATCGATCAAGGTCAATTATCAATTCTGATTCATCGTGGCCGATTGACGATTATCGATTGAGGTCGATTACCAATTCTGATTCGTCGTGGCCGATTGTCGATTATCGATCGAGGTCGATTACCGATTTGATGGCCGATTGCCGATTCTGATTCATCGTGGTCGATTGTTGATTATCGATCGAGACCAATTACCGATTCTGATTTGTCATGGCCGATTGCTGATTATAGATTGAGGTTGATTATCTATTTTGATGGCCGATTACAGATTTTTATTTGTCCTAGCCGATTGCCGATTATTGATCGAGGCCAATTACCAATTTTGATTCATCATGATTGATTAACGATTATCGATCGAGGTCGATTACCAATTTTAATTCGTCATGGTCGATTGACGATTATCGATCGAGGCCGATTATCAATTCTGATTATCGTGGCCGATTGATGATTATCGATCGAGGCCGATTACCAATTCTGATTCATCGTGGCCGATTGTCGATTACCGATTTGATGGCCGAATACCGATTCTGATTCGCCGTGGTAGATTACTGATTATTGATCGAGGTTGATTACTGATTTGATGGCCGATTACTGATTTTGATTTGCTGTGGCCGATTGCTAATTATCGATCGAGGCCGATTACCAATTCTGATTCGTCGTGGCCGATTGACGATTATCCATCGAGGCCAATTATCAATTCTGATTCGTCGTGGCCGATTGTCGATTATCGATCGAGGTCTATTACCGATTTGATGGTCTAATAGCGATTCTGATTCATTGTGGCCGATTGCTGATTATCGATCGAGGTCGATTACCGATTTTGATGGCCGATTATCGATTTTGATTTGTCGTGGCCGATTGTCGATTATCGAACGAGGTCGATTACCAATTCTGATTCATCATGGTCGATTGATGATTATAGATTGAGGTTGATTACCAATTCTAATTCGTCATGGCCGATTGACGATTATCGATCGAGGCCGATTATCAATTCTGATTCGTCGTGGCCGATTGTCAATTATCGATCGAGGTCGATTACAGATTTGGTGGCTGAATACCGATTTTAATTCGTCGTAGCCGATTGTCGATTATCGATCGAGGCCGATTACCGATTCTGATTTATCGTGGCCGATTACCGATTAAAGATTGAGATCGATTACTGATTTTGATGGCCGATTACCAATTTTTATTTGTCGTGGCCGATTGCCGATTATTGATCAAGGGGCTTAATGTGGTATACATGCGATCCGTATTTGAGGCCCGACGTGATGTGTATTCAGCCCATGTCTAAGGCCCATTGTGATGTATATTGAGGCCTAGGTGATGAGGCCCATTGTGATGTATTTGAGGGCCAAGAGAAGGAGCCCATTGTGATGTATGTTAGGCCCATGAGCAGGGCCCACCTGTTGTATACATGTAACCCTTAAGGCCCATCGTATTGTATATTAGACCTTTGTGTGAGGCCATGGGCCCATAATATGTTTGTCTCTATGTGGCCATTCCTCACGAGCAATGTTGGTTAAATGTCCACATTGTCGAGGTTGATTGTCGATGTCGGTTATTGATACCGGCTATGAGTATGTGACAGCATAACATCATGATACATGCCCATACGCATCATCTGTATGTTTGTTATGAGATGTTTTTTATCATTACATATGTCATTGAGTATGTTGTTATGAGACCCCCTGATAGGTGGAGGTTATATCACATGAGTGCATGGTATGTGCAGGATTGATGCATGACTGGATTGTATGACTCATGCATCTTACATTATGATTACTGTACACCCTAGCGACATCAGGGTCGTAGCCTCCACAGGCATATCGTGGATTGCCAGATGGAACACTGAAAATGTTCGGTTCGAGCATCGGACTGCCATAGATGGCCCTGGGTAAAAATCCATAAATCCCTCTTGGTACCAAAGGTCACCCCAATGTCGAGATCGAGTGGATACATGAGCGCCCGAGTGTCGAATACTAGGATACTGCGTCTCCCACTATGCCTTGGTTGGTTGGGAGGGGGTGTGGCCTTACTCGCCCAAGCGCAGGGGGCATTGCTAGGCTGAGTTTGACGAGCTCATGAATGGGTCCTCTATCGACATACCGAATAGGTATTGGCAGACTATTGGCCAGGCGGATAGTGAGGTTTCTTACACTCACTTGGACTGTGCGGCTAAGGAGAGCGGCAGTGCCATTTGGAGTGTACTAAACCCCGGTGATGATCCCAGAGAGGAACTGTACTGATATGTGGACTTATTGAGTAGAAGTTGCATGCTCATTCATTCATTCATTCATTCACTATCCACTCGAACTGGTGGTGCGTAACTAATTGTTGTGTACCTTCGTTATGGTAAGGATTTCGGTTGAGCGCGCGACTAACCTTAGATCAGGAGTTTACCACGTTGAGTCTGACTATCTAAATTTAGGTATGAGACTAGTTTGGATAAAAGTTCCTTGTGGTGGACCCCGTAGCCTGTGATACTACGTACTATTATCCCGACTTCACACTCCAGTATGGTCATTTCATTCGCATCGCATATTACATTACATCCTTATGCCTATGACATTTTGGGTTGCTATGTTTCTACACTTATATTGCCTAGACAGACTTAGCAGGATTTGTATATTGTATTACATCCTCGGCATCTGATATTTTGCTCTTTATGACTCCTTATTGCATAGCTGTTTTATATTACGTATTCTGATATTGATTGACTTATGGACTTGTCCATACTTCCGCTTACTCTGTCATCGTATGATTTATGATCTGGTCAGTATTTCTGTTTACTCTGATAATTCATGCTCTTGTCAGTATTTCTGTTTACTCTGATAATTCATGATCTTATCAGTGTTTCTGCTTATTCAAACATTGTATGGTTTATGGATTTCTGGTTTTCCGGTATTGTATGATTATGGCATTATATTGAATACTTGGCACTTACCTTGTGCACACACTTACACCACCCTCCAAGCTTTATATAAGCTTGTGCACGATAGATGCGTACAGGTGATGTTAGGTTGCAGCAGTGTTGAGCTTGGAGCGTGCAGTGGTCTTCTGGAGCTTGATTTTCTATTTATGTATTTTCCTTTCAGTGTTGTACTCAAATGATTATATTAGTGGATATGTGATGATGATGTTGCCTTTGTGAATTGGGTAATCTTGTGGTTATGCTTATTACTAGTTAAATGTACAAAAAAATAATCCTCCTTGTAGGATCTTAGGATTGAAATCTGGCATATGAATGCTAGGAGCCGAGAATGGGGTACCACGGAGGCTGTCGGCATCGGATTCAGCGATCCGTATTCCTGTGAATCCGATTTTCAGGTTTGGGGCGTGACTGAAATTGGTATCAGGGCATAACTTGGGAATACATGAAGATAACATCACATATTTACTGATAGCTACCCTTCACTCTATGATTGTCGAGAATTTAGAATGGTTAAGTCCCCGAGTTCGAATAACTTAGAGGTTTTCTGATATAGCTCCCTACTATTGAGTTGGTGAGGCTACATAGTATTCTAGTTTCAATCATTTTCGATCCAGGATCTGAGGTTCAGTGGAATCATCGTAGTGCTAATGAGATGTCTTGGGAGAAAGAGGCTGAGATTTGTGGGCGTTGGCCCATCTTTTAGGTGTTTGATTATGATGGTAAGTGGTGTTCTGATTATATCTATAAGCGATAGGATATCCCTCCCTTAGTGAGCTCTGTATTAGTAGTGGTGTACTTTAAATTTTGAGGACGAAATTTTTATTTGGTGGGGAGAACTGTCGGACCTGTATCCTACCCTGTACCGTTCCGTAATTCACAAATGTAGTGTCACATCACTTTGGATTTGGATATCGTAAATAGTTGCGCCATGAATAAATTGTCAGACCTGTATCCTAGTCCTTACCATTCTGTATGCCTTCGTTGTTCTCACGGTCGAATTCTTGTGACTCACGATTTGTAATCGGCGTCTGCACGCGATCCTAAGATGGATCCTGTTGGTTTGAGTCTGCTCGACACGAGATTCATATCATTGTGACAGCATCGTCACCACGGTTTCGATGACGGTATTACGTGTCGAAGTGATACCCAGGCCAAGAGATGTGGCCCGCGTCCAGTTCAAGGAAAACGCCACGCGTTGCAATCCCGAGAATCCATCACATCAATCCCATCAATTCCATCAAGCAAGTACATATCACTCACCCATCCCTAAGTACAACCCCCATCCCTAAAGTCAACTCTCCCATCATTCATCCATCAGTCACACATCACTCACCCATCTCTCTCTTACAACCTTTCTCTCTCATCTCTCTCTCCCTCATTCTCTCCAAGCAACCGTCCATGGCTTTCATGGGAGAGAAAACTAGTGTGACCCACTCCCTACCACCCAATCCCACCGTCGAAAATTGATCCCAACCGTTGAAATCGTACCTTTAGAGCCCTAGATTGCATTGGTGGAAGAAGGAAGCAAAGATAAAAGGTGGGTGCTTCTTTCTTTCTCTCTCTCTCTCTTTTTCTTTTATTTTGTGGTTGATCCTATTATTTGATTTTTGTGATTTGAGGGCCCACATGTAGTGGGACCCATCATGATGTATGCATGTATTGAGGGGCCCATAGTGGCAGGGCCCCACCTCCATCCGTTTCTCTTTTTCTCTCCTTTTATTTATTTATTTATTTATTTATTTTACCTTGTGTGATGGACCACCTTAATGTACGGTGTTGTGGACCCCACCTATGATGTATGTTTTTGGTCCACACCGTCTAGCAAAACTGGACAGTGAGACCCCCTCATGCATATGTTGAATCCAGGCCGTCCGTCTTGCCTGGACGCTGGATGGAAAACACAGATATCGACTTGATATTCTGGTGGGTTCCACACGTGTGGACCCACCTCATGTGTGCGTTGAACCCAAGCCGTCCCTCAGTTACACGTCCAGTAGCATGTAGCTACTGGACTGTCAGCTAGACATGTGGGTCCCAATAAATATGGGTCAGATCCACCGTCCAGTTGTTTGGACGATAGAGCACTATGATGTACTGAGTCCACTCATGCATGTGGACCCCACGTATGGGAAGCCGATTGGTTGATGTATTGACGTCAGCAAGCTGGATGGGGCCCACCAAATGATGTATGTGTCCGTCCATCAGGACGGTGGCTGGTGGAGCCCACCTTGATGTACATAAATCTACACCGTCCAATTCATGGACAGTGATACCACCTCATACATGTGTTGTATCTTAACCGTCCATTCATTTGGATGAGATTGGCTAGTGCAAACCAGCTATTTTGCTGCAGTGACTTCACCAGCTTTATGGACCCCACGAAATGTTGGGTTTCACCCACACCGTCCATTTAGACGATGGGTCCCTGCTGCTGCGTGCAGCATGTGGGTTTGATCCACACCGCCTATCTATGCGGCCCTCCTTAGATGTATGTGTTGTACATACAGGTGGTCCAGCATGTGGAAGCCCACCATGCTGTATGGGTTTTATCTACACCGTCCACTGCATGGATCCCATCATGTTGTATGTATTTTATCATGTCCGTCCATCACCAAGACGTGGACCACCGTGATGTGTGTGACACATCCCCACCGTCCACTATTAGGGACGGTGGGACTCACCAGATGTTGGACGTACCACCCCCCCTGTATTATAATATATATGTATGTATATTATATATTATTGTATAATATAGTATTATATTATGTGGGTCCCACATAGGACCCACCTCACCTGAACTGAGGTAGATTCAAATCTCCCGTGGGTACCCACCTGTGATGTATGCATTTTAATATCCACAACGTCCTCGTATGGACGGTGCAGACCACCGTGATATATACGTGATATTCCACACCGTCCATTGTCTAGACAGTGGATGCCTCATAGTGATGTATTTGTTCCATCCACACCGTCCAGATTGTGATGGACGGTGCTGAGTGATGTTTGGACAGTGCTGATATACATGGTCAATGTGTGGGCAGTGCTGATCACATTAGTGAGCCATGTACTCCTATGATAGTATACAGTGATACGTATCTTGCACCTGACACTATTGAAATGATTTTTGATGTAATCCAAGCTTACCCCGTCCATCAGGACGTTGGACCCACCGTAATATGTGTTATATATCCACATCAGCCATTCATGTGGCCCCTACGTGATGTACGTGCTTGATCCGGGCTGCCCATGTCATGCAACCCACTTGATGTGTTTGAGGCCCATTAGTGCAGCCCACTTGATGTATGAGAGGCCCACTATGATATATATTTAGCCCATGCGAATAGGCCCCTCGTGATGTATATGCTGCTTATGTAATGAGGCACATAGTGATGAGTGTTAGGCCCATTGATAGGGCCCACCTACGTTGTATTTGAGGCCTGTGTGATAGGGCCGACCTGCTTGAATCCGAGTTCCATGGACGAGGCCCAATGAGATGTATTCGAGGCCCATGGGTTGAGGCCCATTGTGATGTATACACGACCCATGTGGTGGGGCCTGATGTGATGTATTTATGGCTCATTCGACGAGGCTCGATGTGGTGTAAATGTGGCCCTTGAGTGAGGCCTATTGCGAAAAATTTTAGGCCCTTATGGGAGGCTATGGGCCCACTATATGTTTGACTCTACGTGGGCCACTCCTTGGGAGCAATGTCGATTAAATGACCACATTGATGGGGCAATGATGGTTTAATGTCCACATTGTGACCTTCCATTAGGCATTGTTAGGCCCATTCTTACCGACTCCGATTGCCGATTATCGATCGAGGTTGATTACCGATTTTGATGGTCGATTATCGATTTTGATTTGTCATGGCCGATTGCCGATTATCGATTAAGGCCGATTACCAATTCTGATTTGTCATGGCCGATTGATGATTATCGATCGAGGCCGATTACCAAATTTAATTCGTAATGACCGATTGACGATTATCGATCGAAGCCGAATACCAATTCTGATTCGTTGTGGCTGATTGACGATTATCGATTGAGGCCAATTATCAATTCTAATTCGTTGTGGCCAATTGTCGATTATTGATTGAGGTCGATTACCGATTTGATGGCCGAATACCAATTCTGACTCATCGTGGTCGATTGTCGATTATCGATCGAGGTCTATTACCGATTTGATGGCCGAATACTTATTCTGATTCGCCGTGGCCGATTATTGATTACGATCGAGGTTGATTACCAATTTTAATGGTCGATTACTGATTTTGATTTGTCGTGGCCGATTGACAATTATTGATCGAGGTCGATTACCGATTTTGATTTATCGTGGCCGATTGCCGATTATCGATCGAGGCCGATTACCAATTCTAATTTGTCTTAGCCGATTGTTGATTATCGATCGAGATCGATTATCGATTTGATGGCCGAATACCGATTCTGATTTGTCATGGCCGATTGTCGATTATCGATTGAGGTCGATTACTGATTTTGATGGCTGATTACCAATTTTGATTTGTCGTGGCCAATTGTCGATTATCGATCGAGGCCGATTACCAATTCTGATTCGTGATGGCCGATTAACGATTATCGATCGAGGCCGATTACCAATTCTGATTCGTCGTGGCTGATTGTCGATTATTGATCGAGGGCTATTATCGATTTGATAGCCGAATACCGATTCTGATTTGTAGTGGCCTAATGCCGATTATCGATCGAGGTTGATTACCGATATGATGGCCGATTATCAATTTTGATTTGTCGTGGCCGATTGCCGATTATCGATCCAGGCCGATTACCAATTCTGATTCGTCGTGGTTGATTGATGATTATCGATCGATGCCGATTACCAATTCTGATTCGTCATGGCCGATTGTCGATTATCGATCGAGGTCTATTACCAATTTAATGGCTGAATACCAATTCTGATTTGTCGTGGCCGATTGTCGATTATCAATCGAGGTCGATTACCGATTTTGATGGTCGATTACCGATTTTGATTTGTCGTGGCCGATTGCCGATTATCAATCGAGGTTGATTATCAATTCTGATTCGTCATGGCCGATTGACGATTATCGATCGAGGCCGATTACCAATTCTAATTCGTCATGGCTGATTGACGATTATCGATCGAGGCCGATTATTAATTCTGATTTGTCGTGGCCGATTGACGATTATTTATCGAGGCCGATTACCAATTCTGATTCGTCGTGGCCGATTGTCGATTATCGATCGAGGTCGATTACCGATTTGATGGACGCATAGCGATTCTGATTCATCATGGTTGATTGCTGATTATCGATCAAGGCTGATTACCGATTCTGATTTGTCGTGGCTGATTACCGATTATCGATTGAGGTCGATTACCGATTTTGATGGCTGATTACCAATTTTTATTTGTCGTGGCTGATTGGCGATTATCGATCGAGGGGCCCAATGTGGTATACATGCGACCCGTATTTGAGGCCCGACGTGATGTGTATTTAGCCCATGTCTAAGGCCCAATGTGATGTATATTGAGGCCTAAGTGATGAGGCCTATTGTGATGCATTTGAGGGCCAGGTGAAGGAGCCTATTGTGATGTATGTTAGGCACATGAGTAGGGCCCACCTGTTGTGTACATGTAACCCTTAAGTAAGGCCCATCGTGTTGTATATTAGGCCTTTGTGTGAGGTCATGGGCCCATTATATGTTTGGCTCTTTGTGGCCATTTCTCAGGAGCAATGTTGGTTAAATGTCCACATTGTCGAGGTCGATTATCAATGCTGGTTATTGATACCGATTATGAGTATGTGACAGCATAACATCATGATACATGCCCATACGTATCATCTGTATGTTTGTTATGAGATGTGGTTGATCATTACATATGTCATTGAGTATGTTATTATGAGACCCCCTGATAGGTGGAGGTTATATCACATGAGTGCACAGTATACGTTGGATTAATGCATGACTGGATTATATGACTCATGCATCTTGCATTATGATTATTGTACGCCCTAGCGACATCAGGGTCGTAGCCTCCACAGGTATTTTGTGGATGGCCAGATGTGACATCAAAAATGTTCGGTTCGAGCATCGGGCTGCCATAGATGGCCCTGTGTAAAAATCTCTAAAACCTTCTTGGTACCAGAGGACACCCCAACGTCGAGACCGAGTGGATACATGAGCGCCCGAGTGCCGAATACCAGGAGGCCGAGCCTCCCACTGTGTCGTGGTCGGTTGGGATGGGGTGTGGCCTTACTTGCCCGAGCGCAGGAGGCATTGCTAGGTTGAGTTTGACCAGCTCGTGAATGGGTCCGCTATCGACGTGCCGAATAGGTATTGGCAAACTATTGGCCAGGCGGATAGTGAGGTTTCTTACGTTCACTTGGACTATGCGGCCAGGGAGAGCGGTAATGTCATTTGGAGTGTACTAAACCCCGGTGATGATCCTAGAGAGGAACCGTACTGATATGTGGACTTATTAAATAGGAGTTGCATGCTCATTCATTCATTCATTCACTATCCACTCGGGCTGGTGGTGCGCAACTAATTGTTGTGTATCTTCGTTATGGCAAGAATTTCAGTTGGGCGCGTGACTAACCTGAGATCAAGAGTTTACCACGTTGAGTCTGACTATCCAAATTTAGGTATGGAACTGACTATCCAAATTTAGGTATGGAACTGGTTTGGATAGAAGTCCCTTGTGGTGGACCCCGTAGCCTGCGATATTACGTACTATCATCCCGACTTCACACTCCAGCATGGTCATTTCATTCGCATCGCATATTGCATTACATCCTTATGCTTATGACATTTTGGGTTGTTATGTTTCTGCACTTATATTTTCTAGACAGACTTAGCAGGATTTGTATATTGCACTACATCTTCGGCATCTGATATTTAGCTCTTTATGACTCCTTATTGCATAGCTGTTTTATATTACGTATTCTGATATTGATTGTCTTATGGACTTGTCCATACTTTCGCTTACTCTGTCATCGTATGATTTATGATCTGGTCAGTATTTCTGTTTACTCTGATAATTCATGCTCTTGTCAGTATTTCTGTTTACTCTGATAATTCATGATCTTATCAGTGTTTCTGCTTATTCAGACATTATATGGTTTATGGATTTTCAATTTTTCGGTATTGTATGATTATGGCATTACATTTAATACTTGGCACTTACCTTATGCACACACTTACACCACCCTCTAAGCTTTATATAAGCTTTTGCATGATAGATGCGTGCAGGTGATGTTAGGTTGCAGTAGTGTTGAGCTTGGATCGTGCAATGGTCTTCTAGGGCTTGATTTTCTATTTATGTATTTTTCTTTCAGTGTTGTACTCAAATAATTATATTAGTGGATATGTGATGATGATGTTGCCTTTGTGAATTGGGTAATCTTGTGGTTATACTTATTACTAGTTAAATGTACAAAAAAAAATTCTCCTTATAGGAACCCAGGATCGGAATCTGGCATATAAATGCGGAGCCAAGAATGGGGTACTACGAAGGCTGTCGGCATCGGATTCGCCGATCGGTATTCCTGTGAATCCGATTTTTGGGTTTAGGGCGTGACACAAATCGTTGAATGTAATTTACCCAGCCCATGTGTTGTCCGCCTTGGGGAGTTCTTATAAATCTACGGTAGCGTTGGCCATGCCGGCGAATATCTGTATAGTGAGAGTTCAGGTCGAGCCAGTTATATATAAATCATGTTCCACATTGTGATGATCACTACATATGATGAGCTCCACACACTTTGTTAGGAATGCATCTCATGTAGGTTGTTTGCACATGTTGATACCCTGGTGTTAGTGGAGCACGGGACGTATCAGTCCCTTACTTTACCTGTTATAAATCTCTTGAATTATTATTAATCTTAAAGGATAACCTTCACTGTGAGTAGGGCATTGACCCTCTCTTAACCATACAGATTATACAAGTGACATACAGGTTTAAAGACTTAGATGGCCTGCTTCCTGTAAAAGACTACGCTGAAAGAATTCGAAGCTAGATTATTTAATTAGATTTATACTTCCACTGCGAACTCGACGAATGTAATAAGCTTCCATTGGGAAGGCCTTGATTATTCCTTTTACTCTAATGATATATAATCAATACAGTTGATTTTATTCTTGTGAATGTTACCTTCATGAATGTATCTAGATGTGATCCAAACGAAAAAAAAAAAGTGTGATTTTTAAAGCATCCAAGTTTATACATTATTAACACCTGATTTTCTCGGGCATGAGTATCAACTCTGGCCGTGAAAATTCAGGATATTACACCTGGTAGAGGCCTAGCTAGACATTCCATCTTGGGATGAGAGAGAGGAAGGTTGGGTGGTCGTTGCACCTGCCGAGTCAACTCGAGTGAATTATCGAGCTAAGTTCAGGTTGAGTTGGTTCAAGTCAAGATAAGCAACCGAGACCAGATCAGATCAATCCAACTGGGTAAGTTCGATGCAACTATTTAGATTAGAAATCATTATTAAATAGATTGGTTAGTATTTTTATTGTATATTAGAAAATTGTCTAACATGGAGTTAATATGATTTTAGCTACTTCACACCTTCAAACCCTACGAAGAAGTGAACTCACATCCAGAGGTGAGGACTCACCCTTTGAGCTTCCCGCTTAAGTTCATCAATTTGGACATAGATGATAATGATATGATTCTCTCGTTGAGTTACTTACCTCACTATTGAATATGTTAATTTGTTGTGAGACCATTTCATGTGTTTAATTATAACAAGCATAAATGATTTGATGATAACATGCTATCTTTAATTGTGCATTTGTTAATTAACTGTATGTTGCCACTTGCACTAAATGATGGAATGAATGGAACCTATCATGGACCTACCATCTTGCTGTCCATATTTGTCTTACGTGGCTTGGATCGCACATCTACCTTACACAGCTTGGATATTGGTGCCCTTTATGGCTTATTGGTTATATTCGCATATCTTGTTGATTTATGGATTGTTATGCGGAGTTCGCTATGATTTTCAGGTGGAGCTGAAGTTCGCTTGTCGATTTTCTAGCCATCTTGTGGAGTTCATACGATTTTCGAATGACGCCGAAGTTCCTATATTGATTCTCTCTTCATCTTGCGGCGTTCAGTCGTACCATGATTTCTGGGTGTAGCTGGAGTTCACTGATTAATTTTCTAGTCATCTTGCGGAGTTCACATATGATATGATTTTCAGGTGAAGTAGATGTTTGTATGTTGATTCCCATTATGCGGAATTCATTATGATTTTCAGGTGGAGCGGGAGTTCACTTATCAATTTTCTAACCATCTTGAGGAGTTCATATGATTTTCAAATAATGTTGGAATGCTCCTGTTAATTCTCTCTTCATCTTATGCTGTTAGTCATACCATGATTTTCGGGTGGAGCGGGAGTTCGCTTATCAATTTTTTAGCCATCTTGTAGAGTTTGAAAGTACCCTAGTTTGTCAATTAGCATGAGTATTGAGTCAGCAAGATAAGTGAGCTCCATAAGAAGATCATTCAAGCATCTGCCTCAATAGGATGTGTGCCTGAACTCGTCAAAGGTAAACTTAGCTTCACATCCCTTGACCCAAAACACCAAGTATATAAAACCCTTAAAAATGGATAGAACAACTTAGGATTTAAGGTGTGAAAACTGTTTTGCAAAATTAAGAAAATCTCTAAGTTTTCTGTCTTTGTCGATTTATGGATAAGTGGTTCGATGAAATTGAACTCTGTTATCAATGTCCTCAAAATTCACTCGATATTATCGAAATGAGGACTTTAGATGTCCAGCAACCAAAATGAATCCTGGACTGAATTATCAATGAATAGATGACATGCTCAATATCATCGACTTTCGGCTCTCGGGTTCATCGAGACATCTCAATAAAATCGACATCTGATCAGTTTTAATCCAATATGCAATTAAGAAAAATTATGTGATTTTTGATATCTCGAAGAGAGCCTCGATATCCTCGAAATTCAAACCTCGATGATATCGATAGACCTTTGATGATATCAAATTAGGACACAAATCTGACCAGCAAGCTTTCAGGTAAATTCTTTTAAGTATTGAGGATCACTCGATAATATCGATATTCAAATATCGATCATATCGAGACCAGGTCGATGTCATCAAAATAAGACACAAATTATCCAACAAGCTTAAAGAAAATTTTCATGAAAAGATAAATGAATCAACACTGTTATCGATATCATCGACATTCAAAATCAGATAATATCCAGGGATGCTCAATCATATCAATACCTGTTAAGTTTCAAAGGAAAGTTTTCTCTCACATTTTTCAAATGTCGAGGAATCGAACCATGCGTTGATGAAATCAAAATTCAAAATTTGATGACATCGAAGCATGTTTGATATCCTTGACCTATTGGTAAAAATGTTTAAAAGCGTTTGACAGATTGAATTCGTGTTATCGAGCGGCAATTCGATGTTATCAAGAGTATACGCTCGATGATATTGAAGCCTGCTCGATGATATCGAACCTGTCAAAAATATGACTGTTTTATTTGTATTGAAACTTCTTACCTATTTAATGAGAGCTTGCCGTTGGTTATTGGTAGAGAAAATAGATAGAGCTTTTGAGTGTTTAATTCAGATCACATACCCTAAGCCTTTTTCTCTCATAGGAGTTCATCCTCCAATCCACCCTCATCATTGATATTCAATAGAGTGGATTGAGGAATGAACTTTCGCATTTAAGGATCCTCTAGCTACCACCTTAATGTAAAATCATTGAGCTAGGATACCTTGAATGCATAGATGCTTGGAATCACTCCGTCTCTAAAATAGGAAAACATTTAATAGAGTAGGATTCCCACATAACCTTGACCCAACTCGTCGCTATACATTGGAGCATCATTTGTGTTGCGGTTCAAGGGAGCTAAAGATTCTTCATATCAAAGGTGGAGATCTTCATCAACATGCTAATTGGGACTCATCTGCTTATCTATAAGTCATTAGAGTCCAAAGACCCTACTGATCATTCCTTTGTGTAGGATTGGGTCACAGGTGATTCTCACCCCTTTCAAGTCCTCATAGAAGACCTCCGATGGGAGAGTATGTGGGGGTGCTATGTGTTGACCCTTGCTCTGTGGACAGCATAAACTTAGGTCCTTTATGTAGGTCCTTGACCTGTGTGGTCTAAAACCTAGGTGCTGTGTGTTGACCTTTGCTCTTGTGTAGGGCATAAATTGTTAGGTTCCTTGTGTGGATCCTTGGCCTATGTGGCCTAAAATCTAGGTGCTACATGTTGACCCTTACTCCTGTGTGGGGCACAAACTTATGTCTTATGGAGACATGTTAAGTACCTTGTGTAGGTCCTAGACTCAGCCTTGTGTAAGACTCGAGGCCCCAAAATCTGGTTCATGCACTGGATAGCCATTAGTTATAGGTCCATTGGCCCCGAGAATGTTTTAACTTGATCATAATGTTGTTCTATTATCAAACCACAAGTTGTATTTCAACCCGATGTTCGAATTTTAAGATATGAACTTAAAATTAAACAATCTGTGAAATGACATTTATGTCCTTATTTTATCTGGCATAGCCCTACCATCAAGTTTTTAAAATTTTTTAGGTCTGAGAGCCTAATCACTGTGACCGTAGTCGAGTTACGGAGTTAATGGCGAAAACGACATGTCAATAGGACACCCGGATTGTAAGTTATGAATAGATATGCACATGTATATTTTGATAAAATAACTCAAATAACCTCGATATTAACTCCTTGGAATACGTTAGTTCAAATTATTTAAATAAAATTACACTTCTTAAAAACATCACAAAACACCTCCCAAACCTTCTTTTTAGACAAAAAACTAAGTTTAAAACAAGTTGCAAGTCCATATACATAAATAAACCACTTTCAACATTCCATTTTCAGCACTCTCTTTCATGTTGAGTGTGAAGTTGAGAAGAAGAAGAGGAGGAAATAGAAGCTGAAGTTGAGAGCCAATCCTCTGATAGTTACAGGTGAGTGCATAGATTAGGAGTATGCATATATATGCGTTGGGGTTTCCTTGAAAACTCTATCGCTGGATTTTCATTTAGGGTTAGGTGATTAATGAATATTCTAATATAGGGTTAGAATATTGTTGGATTTTCTGCTTTAAAGTTAAGTTATTGCTGGATTTTCTGATTAGGGTTAGGAGATTGCAGAATTTTCTAATCTAATGTTAGGTTATTGCTGGATTTTCTGCTTTAGAGTTAGGTTATTGCTGGATTTTCTGATTAGGGTTAAGAGATTGCTGAATTTTCTAATCTAGGGTTAGGTTATTGCTAGATTTTCTGAAGTTTCTTGCTGTATTTTCTGATTTAGTTAGTGAGATTATTAATGGAAGGTTAGATGATAGAGTTACTTTAGTTTTATTTAAATTCATATGTATTGCCATTGGTTTCTCTGTCCCTTACAAAGTCCGCCCACTACCTATTTGCCAAAGCATTTAAAAGAATTATCCTTCCTCCTTTTGATGTAGTTAATTCTTGAGAAAAAGCATGCTTGTGGCATTAAGTCTTATAGTGGAATGAATCCCGAATTAAATTTAGATTGGCTAAGTCATGTGCATATCATATGCATGGTTCATAGTTGATGTATCATTGTATGATTGAGAGTGAATGATTCATATCATGGTATGGTGATCATAGTGGATTGTGTTGTGACATACGATGTGTTTATGATTAGTTTGTGAACCATCTAGATACAAGATGCATTACATGAGACCCCTATGAGAAACTTAAAATTCATGAGGAGACCACATGAGGAAGGTCATCCTTTGCTTGTCTTGAAAAACATGATCTATTGTGCTTATGTATGGACTCATGCATACATGCATACAGTGATTGTAAATGCGATGAAACATACTTTGTTATGACATGAGTTGGACACCACACTGAAAATGTGTAATTCAACAGGACATGATTAGAGGGTCCGTGGGTGAAAGTCCCTAAACCCCGATTAGTATCATTGGGAGCAACCAATGCCTAGACCGGGTGGAAGAACAGAGCGTTGGAATGCCGAAATACCAAATTAGGCAGCGACTCCCACCGATGCGTGTCGATTGGTTGATAGGTTTGACCTGACCTTCTTATGGGCAAGCAAAGGTAGGTTGTGTGTGATAAGCTCGTAAATTGTCCGCTATCATTTTGCTAGGAGACTTATGACTTCTCACTGTTAGGTAGATAGTGAGGTTCAACACAAGTGGGTTAGACAAGTTCGGCCCATGAACTATGTAGTCCCACCTCTCTAGTTGACCATGGTAGAAAGGTCTATACAAGTGGGTAGCAATCATATGCGAGTCCCACCTCTGTTTCAGACTTTGGTGATCCAACTGGGAAATGTGGAAAGTTGTGGAAATGTTGAAAGAGTCTGTATGTTACAAGTGGGTAGAATCCCACCTCTGTATATAAAAATGATTTGGAACATAAAAAGTGGCATAATGCATTGTATCTGTATTTTATTGCTATCGATCCAGAATGCCTGTGCATTATATAAGCATGACATGAAACATGCATTTTCACTGCACACACGCACTCACTAGGCTTAGTATCTCAAGTTGTCCTTTCTATTTTTTTCAAGTGAGAGTAGAGAGCTACAGGAGAAGATGCTACAGACTCCGGGTCCTTTTTATTTTGTACATATCAGTGCATATATTTTTTTATAATACCTTGAATATGTACATTAGGTATAGTAAATATGACATGATTTATGTTTTGATTTTGCCTTGATGTGCTCAGTTGTATACAGTAATATATGTTGAATATGATGAAATTTTGAGAAATGATACATGTTTGTCGTCTTTACTTTCAAAAATTCTCCTTGTGCAGCCCCGCTTATGGGACTTAGTATGTGATAGTTGGAAGTCCCAAAATCGAAGTTCTACGGAGGCTTTCAACTAAAATTTGGTGTATAGTAATCATGGATTACCAACACTAGATTTAGGGTTGTGACAGAAAATGGTATCAGAGCATGATCTGGGAAATATCTGCATAAATCGTATAATGTATTTACTATATGTTGTTGTGTTAGAGTTGTCAGGTTCATGCTTTGCAAAGTAGAGGAGTTGTATGATTATTTACTATTGTGTATATTGTATAGGTTTACTTGTTCTTTTTAGGCTAAATCGGTGTTTTATCTATAGGATGCCGCCTAGAAAGAATCTTGTTCAGACTCCTTTAGTACAAACCAAGTCTAAGTCAAAATCTGTTCAGACTCCTCCAATGCAACACAAGTCTAAGTCAAAATCTGTTCCAGATCCAGTTATACCTGTTCCTGAAACACAACTTCAACAACTATTGCAGACTATGTCAATTATAACGGCTAATCAAAAGCAGCAATCTAGATATACTCCTAAGACATCAGCGTAGAAGCGGGCCAGTGCTCTTTTTATGGAGTTTAAACGTCTAAATCCACCTTATTTTTTTGGTATGTCAGATCCTATAGTAGCCGAGTTATGGAAGTTAGAAATAGAGAAACTTTTTCAAGTTATTGGTTGTGCTTCCAAGTAAAGTGTTACCTTAATGACTTATCAATTCCAAGGAGAGGCAGAACAATGGTGGAAGTTAGTTGTTCATTCAGTAGATCCAAAATTTTTGTGGACATGAGAAGCATTTAAAGACCAGTATGATCGTAAGTTTTTCCTCGTAGTTGTTAATCATCAGAAAGTACATGAATTTGATTCTTTGGTTCAGGGTGAGATGTTTGTTACTGACTATGAAGCTCGTTTTATAGAATTATCTCGTTTTGCTTCACATTTAGTAGTCAATGATGATTTGAAGGCAAGGAAATTTGAGGATGGTTTACATCCTAATTTGCGATCTCGATTTAGAGGGTTTGAGTTTTTGACTCTTGAGGGAGTAGTAGCGAAGGCACAAATTTTTTAGTCTGATTGGAACCAACAATAAAGTACGCATCCATCTACTTCTAATCAGCAAAGGAAGAGGAGATTTGTTTCAGAGGGTGAAAGTAGTTTTCAGCCCTTTTCATCCCCAAAGAGGCCTACAATTAGATATGATAATGTAGTCAGACCTGATGTAAGACCCCCAGTATCACCGTCTATTGCTCAACGACAGTTTTTAGCTAGACCTGATGTCAGATCCATAATATCACCGTCTGTTCCTCAGTGACAGTTTTTCAGAGCCTGTTATAATTGTGGTGGCGTAGGACACCATAAAAAGGATTGTCCCAATCAGCAGAAACAGCAGCCATAACAACACCTAGACATCAGTAGCCCCAGCAACAAAGGCCACCATATAGGACACAATATAGGCCCTAACAACAACAGTCTCAACAACAGTCACAGCGGCAGCAAGGTAGAAAACCCTTACCCCTTCAGACGCAACCTCATTTTTATATAACCCAGAAGAGAGATTCTTAGACCAAGGGAGGAGTTATAGAAGGTATACTTGTAGTATCATCCCTTTTTGCACGTGTCCTTTTTTTTCTGGCGCATCACATTCATTTATAGCAGATAGTTTTTGTCAGTCATTGGAATTGCCAAGAAAATTGATGACCAAGGGATTAGAGCTCTTGACTCCTTTAGGGAAAAGAATGGTGTTGAGTTCTATATGCCAAGACTGTCCTGTTTACATAGCAGAGTATGCCCTTTCAGTTGATTGTTATGTTTTGGTGTTGTTAGAGTATGATGTGATTTTGGAAATGGACTAGTTATCCAAGTACCATGCAGTGTTGGACTGTACAGCTAAGACAATCACCTTTTCTATACCTGACCAACCTCAATTTTATTTTGTGGCTAATCGTAATGATAAGTTTATAGAGACTTTGATGTCTTGTATTCATAAAGAGTCCAAAGGTGTATGTATTGAACAGTTGCTGGTAGTACGTGATTATCCAGATGTTTTTCAGGAAATTCTAGGTTTGTCATTTGTTAGACGTACAGAGCTTTGAATAGATCTTATCCTTGGCACTGCCCCTATATCCAAAGCCCCTTATCGTATGGCACCGTTAGAGTTGCATGAGTTACAAAGACAGATAGATGAATTACATCGTTTGGAGTTTATTCACCGGAGCACTTCACCTTGGGGAGTGCCTATGCTTTTTGTAAAGAAGAAGGATGGTTCTTTACGGTTGTGTGTCGATTATAGAGGACTTAATAAGGTTACAATTAGAAACAAGTATCCGCTCCCAAGAATAGATGATTTATTCGATCAGTTGAGCGGTGCACAGTATTTCTCGAAGATAGATTTATGATCTGGGTATCATCAGATTCAGGTTTGGGAGGAGGATATCCCGAAGATAAATTTTGTGACTCGTTATGGATAATTTGAATTTCAGGTCATGTCATTTGGTCTGACTAATGCACCTGAAGTATTTACACAATTGATGAATGAGGTATTCCGTCCTTATTTGGACCAATTTATTGTTATTTTTATTGATGATATTTTAATATATTTAAAGACATGGGAAGATCATGAGTGTCACTTAGAGTTGACATTGCAAACCCTTCGTGCTCACCAGTTATATGTTAAATTGGAAAAATGTGAGTTTTGGTAGGAAGAAGTAAAATTTTTGGGGCACACAGTTTCGAAGAATGGAGTTTCAGTTAATCCAGCTAAGGTTGAAGCAGTTTTGTAATGGAAACAACCGAAGAATGCATTTGAGATTCGGAGTTTCGTAGGTCTGGCAGGGTATTACAGACGTTTTGTTAAAGGATTTTCTCATATAGCTGCCCCATTGACTCCATTGCCTCGAAAGGATGCAATGTTTGTTTGGAGTGGAGCCTATGAGCGAGCATTCGCGGAACTAAAAACTCATCTTATGATGGCACTGATTCTCACTTTTTCATCTGGGAGTGAGGGATTTGTTATTTATACAGATGCCTCGCTTATAGGTTTGGGGTGTGTCCTAATGCAACAGGGCAAGGTAGTAGCATATACATCTCATCAACTTAGGCCTCATGAGTAGAATTATCCCGAACATAACCTAGATCTAGCAGCAGTAGTTTTTGCCCTCAAAGTATGGAGGCATTACTTGTATAGGGTTAGATTAGAACTCTTTTCGGATCATAAGAGTCTGAAATACCTCTTTTCCCAAGCTGAATTGAATATGAGGCAAAGACGTTGGATGGAATTAATGAAAGACTATGATTTTGATCTTCAGTACCACCCAGGAAAGGCTAATGTGGTGGCGGATGCTTTAAGTCATTAGCCACAGGCCCAAGTGGCACAATTGATGATGCGAGAGTGGAAAATGGTAGAAGATATAGCTGAATTTGATTTTCAGATGACTCTACAGTCCTTAGTTGTACAATTAGCAAACTTGATGATTCAGCCCTCTTTGATATCCCAAGTAATAGAAGCTCAACAGTTTGATCAATTGGTGTTGTTTTGTAAAGATGTGATAATAGGAAAAAGTCAACCAGAGTGGCAGATAGGTTTGGATGGTGGAGTTCAGTTTCAGGGCAGGTTATATATTCCAGATATCTCAGAATTGAAAAAGGCCCTTATGGATGAGGCACATCACACTCAATTTACTATCCATCCAAGATCTACGAAGATGTACAAGGACATGAAAAGGCAATTTTGGTGGACTAGAATGAAACGTGAAGTTGCTAGGCATGTGTCAGAGTGTGACATTTGCAAACGAGTAAAGGCAGAGCACCAAAAGCCTGTGGAGGAATTGTAACCTTTGGAGATACCAGTATAGAAGTGGGAACATGTAACTATGATTTCATTGTGGGTTTACCAAGAACCTTACGTTGACATGATGCTATATGGGTTATTGTAGACCATTTGACAATGATAACCCACTTTCTTCCTATTTGTATTTCTTGGTCTAAAGATCGACTCGCTACTTTCTTTATAAATGAAATTATTAGATTACATGGTGTACCTGTTTCGATTGTATTTGATCGAGATCTGAGGTTTACATCAAAGTTTTGGAAGAGTTTTTAAAAAATAATGGGAATGACTTTAAGATTTAACACAACATATCATCCACAAACAGATGGGCAGTCTGAAAGAGTTAACTAGATTCTCGAGGACATGCTTAGATCATGTGCCTTAGACTTCTCTGGTAGTTGGGACGACCACTTACCGTTAGCAGAATTTGTGTATAATAATAGTTTTTAGGCTATTGGCACGACGCCCTATGAGGCATTATATGATAGACCTTGTAGGTCCCCAAGTTGTTGGACTGAGATTGGTGAGCAATGTCTTTTAGGTCCTAATGTTGTCCGAAAAATGTCTAAAAAGATTGATCTTATTCAACAACGTATGCTTACAGCTCAAAGTCCGCAGAAGAGTTTTTCAGATCGCTGACATAGACCCTTAGAGTTTGTTAAGGGAGACCATGTATATCTTTGAGTTTCACTAGTGAAAGGTGTAGTACGATTTGGTGTTAAGGGAAAGTTAGCTCCGAGGTTTATAGGGCCCTTTGATATTGTTGAACGAATTGGCACCATAGCTTATCGTCTCACTTTGCCACCCCAATTATCTGGAGTTCATAATGTTTTTCACATCTCGATGTTTCGTAAATGTGATCCAAAGATAATTGCACCTGTTATTGACTGGCAATCCTTAGTAGTTCAGGAAGGTGCATCTTATATCGAGCAGTCAATTTGTATCGTGGATAAAAAAAGAACAAGTTCTTCGTACTAAAGTCATTCCCTTAGTTAAAGTCCAATGGGGTTATCATTCCGTAGAAGAAGCAACCTGGGGGCGGGAAACAGAGATACGCAATCGTTACCCTCATCTATTTGATTCCTAGGTACTTATAAGTATGATATGGTTATTGTTGTATTGTATTATTATTGTTATGTTTTAAAATTTTGAGGACGAAATTTTTTTTTAGAAGGGGAGAGTTGTAAGACCCGAGGCTCCGAAATCTAGTTCATACACTAGATAGCCGTTGGTTGTAGGTCCATTGGCCCCGAGAATGTTTTGACTTAATCATAATGTTGTTCTATTATCAAGCCGCAAGCTGTATTTAAATCCGATGTCCGAATTTTAAGATACGGACTTAAAATTAAACAATCTGTAAAATGACACTTATGTCCTTATTTTATCTGGTGGAGCCCCACCATCGAGTTTTTAAAATTTTTTAGGTCTAAGAGCCTAACCGTTATGACCGTAGTCGAGTACGGAGTTAATGGCGAAAATGGCATGTCAATAGGACACCCGGATTGTAAGTTATGAATAGATATGCACATGTATATTTTGATAAAATAACTCAAATGACCTAGATGTTTTTAAACTTCTTGGAATATGTTAGTTCAAATTACTTAAATAACATTGTAATATGGTTATCATAAGCTTACACTTCTTTAAAACATCACAAAACACCTCCCAAACCTTCTTCTTAGACAAAAAAAAAAATAAGTTTAAAACAAGTTTCAAGTCCATAAATATAAACAAACCTCTTTCAACATCCCATTTTCAACACTCTCTTTCTTGTTGAGTGTGAAGTTGAGAAGAAGAAGAAGAAGAAGAGGAAATAAAAGCTAAGGTTGAGAGCCAATCCTCTGATAGTTACAGGTGAGTTCATAGATTAGGTGCACACATATATATGCGTTGGGGTTTCCTTGAAAATTCTATTGCTAGACTTTCATTTAGGGTTAGGTGATTGCTGAATATTCTAATCTAGGGTTAGGATATTGCTGGATTTTCTGCTTTAGAGTTCGGTTATTACTGGATTTTTTGATTAGGGTTAGGAGATTGCGGAATTTTCTAATCTAGGGTTAGGTTATTGCCGGATTTTTTACTTTTGAGTTAGGTTATTGCTGGATTTTCTTATTAGGGTTAGGAGATTGCTGAATTTTCTAATCTAGGGTTAGGTTATTGCTGAATTTTCTGAAGGTTCTTGCTGTATTTTCTAATTTAGTTAGTGAGATTATTAATGGAAGGTTAGATGTTAGAGATGCTTTAGTTTTGTTTAAATTCATACATATTGCCATCTCTTTATCCCTTACAAAGTCCACCTGCTACCTGTTTGCCAAAGCATTTAAAAGAATTATCCTTCCTCCTTTTGATGTAGTTAATTCTTGAAAAAAAAAACATGTTGTGGCATGAAGTCTTATAGTGGAATGAATCCTGAATTAAATTTAGATTGGCTAAGTCATGTGCATATCATATGCATGGTTCATAGTTGATGTATCATTGTATGATTAAGAGTGAATGATTCCTATGATGGTATGGTGATCATAGTGGGTTGTGTTGCGATAGACGATGTGTCTATGATTAGTATGTGAACCATCTAGATACAAGATGCATTACATGAGACCCCTATGAGAAACTTAAAATTCATGAGGAGACCACATGAGGAAGGTCATCCTTTGCTTGTCTTGAAAAACATGGTCTATTGTGCTTGTGTGTGGACTCATGCATACATGCATATGGTGATTGTAAATGCGATGAAACATACTTTGTTATGACATGAGTTGGACACCACACCGAAAATGTGTAATTCAACAGGACATGATTAGAGGGTCCGTGGGTGAAAGTCCCTAAACCCCAATTGGTACCATTAGGAGCAACCTATGCCTAGACTGGGTGGAAGAACGAAGCATTGGAATGCCGAAATACCAAAGTAGATAGCAACTCCCACACGCGTGTGTCGATTGGTTGAAGGTTTGACTTGACCTGCTTATGGGCAAGCAAAGATAGGTTGTATGTGACAAACTCATAAATTGTCCGCTATCGTTTTATCAGACGACTTATGACTTTTCGTTGTTAGGCAGATAGTGAGATTCAAAGTGGGTTAGACTAGTTCGGCCCGTGAACTATGTAGTCCCACCTCTATAGTTGACCACGGTGGATTTATACAAGTGGGTAGCAATCATATGTGAGTCCCACCTCTGTTTCAGACTTTGGTAATCCAATTAGGAAATATGGAATGTTGTGAAAATGTTGAAAGAGTATGTATGTTACAAGTGGGTAGAAGTCCCACCTCTGTATATAAAAATGATTTGGAACATAAAAAGTAGCGTAATACATTGTATCTTTATTTTATTGTTATCGATCCAGAAAGCTTGTGCATTCCTTTGCATTATATGAGTATGACATGAAACATGCATTTTCACTGCACACACGCACTCACTGCGCTTAGTATCTCAAGTTGTCCTTTCTATTTTTTTCAGGTGAGAGTTGGGAGCTGCAGGAGTAGTGGCTACAAACTCCAGTTGTTCTTTTTGTTTTGTACATATCAGTGTATATATTTTTTTTATAATACCCTGAATATGTACATCTGGTATAGTAAATTGACATGGTTTATGTTTTAGTTTTGCCTTGATGTGCTCAGTTGTACACAGTAATATATGTTGAATATGAATTTTGAGAAATGATACGTGTTTGTCATCTTTACTTTTAGAAATCTTCCTTGTGGAGCCTCGCTTATGGAACTTAGTATGTGATAGTTGGAAGTCCCAAAATCGGAGTTCTACGGAGGCTGTCAACCAAAATTTGGTGTATAGTAATCATGGATTACCAACACTAGATTTAGGGTCATGACAGTTGTACTGGTTTGAGCTAAACCTGATTTAAAACCTCCGTTAGTGAGATCCAGTACACTCAAGGGTTGAGTGCATCCGCCGGAAGTGGAATGTGCACGTAGTCGAACCATTATAAAATTGACTGTGTTTGCTATTTACTTTTACTACTTGTGTGATTTCTTGAATGTTCTAATAAGGCATGTTTATATGATTACCTAGACCTAATTAGAGTCACATCTCACACATAATCACATCCATCGTGAATTATATTATACATCTTGTTTATGTTTTGAATAGTCATATGATTGGATCTTCTATTTGGCTTAGAAGCCATTGGAGTTACATTAAAGAAATTCTGCTATTTGCATATTAGTTCAGGATAGGGTTAATAGGTTTTAAATCATCATAAAATTCTAAAAAGTCCTATTCACCCCCCTCTAGGACATCTTGGCATATTCTCACTTTAACTAAAGCAATCATTACAGCAATTTAATTGGTATCAGAGAGAGTCTCTCTTAATGGCTTCACTGCCTAGAGAGTGATCTTGACTGAAGTTAGTAATATGGCCAAAGGAGAGGGCTCATCAATAACTATACCTCCTGTATTTGATGGATCAAATTATGCATACTGGAAGGCTAGAATGCACTACTTTCTAAGATCGTTGGATCATGATGTTTACGACATTGTTGAAAACGGATATGTGCCGCCAACCAAACAAATAGTACTTGAAAATGGCACAACCATATCCAAACCAATACCCAAAGAAAAATGGACAACATTCAATAAAGAAAAATAAACTTCTAAAGCAAAAGCAATGAATGCGATTTACTGTGTTGTGTCCCAAGAAGTCTTTAATAAAATCAGTATGTATGGTTAGTGAAAATAAAAATAAATTGTTATAAATAGATCTAGATAAAACTTCAGAAGCCAATACACACCTGATCAATGATCTACAGCAATACCACTTTGAAAATGATAAGCTAGAAAATATCAATCTGTCCCTTAAATCTGAATTATCAAAACTTACTAAACAGATTGATCTATTGAAAGAAGAAAATGAGCATCTAAAGAATGAGAATCACACACTTAGGTTTGATGCAGAACAATCCAAGAAGTCAGTTGAACTAAATTACAAATTCTCCTAAAGTAGTGAAAAATTAGAAACACTCTTAGGGATGGGAAGACCTGGAAGAGACAAGAGTGGATTAGGATATGACAAATTCAAATCAAAATCTAAAAATGCAGCACCAATGTTTGAGAAATCAACTGCATCAGGAAGTAAAACAAAAGCTACTTCTATCTGTCATTCATGTGAAGACTCTAGACATTTCAAATTTGAATGTAATGCTCCAAGGTGGATTCAATCTAATTCCAGTCCGAATTATACTGGTAAATAAAGATAAATCAGAAAATCAATACAGGATGCTAAGAGTTCACTAATCAATACAGAATGACCAAGAGAATGAAGGAGCTATTGAATCAGGTAGCTGAACTAAATCAGAAAACAAATGAATTTATGAAACAAGGAAACATGGTTCAGTTACCCAACATGCCTACCAAAATTCTTAATGAAGCAAAAACTACCATAATAAGAAATCCAGTCATAAAATGGGTAGTGAAAGAAAAGAAAAATTGACTTGTTATTCACTCAAATCATTCAATAAGAAATAGTACTAAATGGTACCTAGATAGTGGGTGCTCAAGGCATGTCACGGTTGATAAATCCCTTCTCTCAAATTACTCAAATCTTGACAATGGGATAGTCACTTATGGTGATGGAAGCACCACTAAGGTAGTAGGGTGTGGAACCATAGAAGGAATGGAAATGCTTGAAAATGAGAATGTTTTTTGCATAAAAGGACTAACTCACAATCTCTTAAGCATCTCTCAAATATGTGACACCAAACATGTGGTTACCTTTGACAAACTAAAGTGCAAGATTCTGAACCTATCCGGAAAATTCGTTATGGAAGGTCTTTGCACCAGTGACCACTATTATGTAATTAAAGGAAATGGAAAGGTTGATCCATATACTTAGTAACAATTGAGCATTGAAAACATGTATAGGCTGTAGCATCTAAGTCTGGATGAATACATGCAAATGATGCATTTTTTGTGATTATTATGATATATCAGAGGTTTCTATACCTCAGGAATTTTTTGTGCATAAACATTATTGATGTTTATAAGTTTGATGATTACAACTTTTTGTAAAGATTTTGACTGTAGACTGAAGCTGACTTGAAAATAGTTGAAGATATACATATATGGAAGATTATCGAAAACTGGAGATAACTTGTCTTATCCCTCTTCTCGATAAGTGAATCGTTGAATCAAACGAGTCATCGATATTATCGGAACCGCATCGATCCCATCAACGTCCTCTCAAGAATCTAAAACGTCGGGTCAATTAGTCTGCCCTCAAACTCATCATCAATAACATCGATTAGGGTAGATCGATATCATCGAAACCAAAGTCAATGATATCGAAGGTTACCGCCCGATAAAAGGCGGACGAGCAGGAAATTTTCATTTCTTTACTCAAAGCTTGTTTTTCTCTCTATTACCCATCCTCCTCCGCCATTTTACATGGTTTTCCATCTGTGAGCTTTCCAAGATCACCCAAATCTAGTAATTCCTAGTCTATTCCCTTAATTTCTCAAGATTGCATCCTATGTCTTTGGGTATTTCTAGATTATAGAGAGAAGTTCTGTCTAGAAGATCATCAATTTGTTTTCAAAATCCTTCAATCGTCAATCAGATCCCACTCTCAGTCATCCCATTCTAAGTGTTAAACGTTCAATGGGGAAGGATAAAGGAAAAACTCCTGTTTCTAGGGAATCCTCAATATCCTCTAAACATAAAGTCCTTGCACCTAAAGAAAGGGCAAAGGTGTCTGATCAAGGGACCTCAACATGCCAACGAAGTACCAGACAAACATCGGACGGTGGGTCTCAAATTTCCGCACTTGTTCCTCCTCCTGCTATGGTAGATCCTATTTGTAACGCCCGTGAAAAATCCGTACTTGGGTTCGAGTACCGATTTGACCCGAAATCGCGTAGAAATAATTTCCATGAAAATTAAGCGTAAGTTAGCTAGCGCAACGCTAGAGTAGCTGGGAAATAGTCCCTGATCACTTTAAATACGTTCTGCAAGACCCAAATCGAGTAGAACAAACAACTCTACAATACTCTATAACCTCGGATCAAACTCTAAGCAGGTTTATTCTCTGGACCATATTGAAATTTTATATTGGATTTAGACCGCGCATCGAAGGTCCGATACCTCCTATCTTAGACCGTTAGGACCGACCAGCTGGACTTGACAATCATCTCGAAAATCAAGTCAAACCGATAATCACAGACTATTTCGTTGAACCCGGACTGAAGCGACCGCGAATAGGGACGGATTTGGAATTTCAAATTCAAATCTGGCACACGACTTGACGCGTCAGTATTAAGCGTTCTGACCGTCAGAATTCATCCAGATTACACCCTCGGATCAGAAAAAATTTCTATTTATTATCATGAGCCTTTCAGCCCTGATCTATGTGCGGTGACCGCTGAACTGAAACTGGTCTGCCACGTGCGATCTGCGAACCCTGCCAGACTGAAAACTTAATACGAGGTACATCTGGTACCCATGAGCTTAAGTCTGATCGCAATCGACCAGGGGACCACCAGAAAGCAGTTTTTGGACCGAAACAGCCCCGAAATGGATAGGCATCAAGTAAACTTCGTCCCGGAGCCTATTTTCGGCGATTTCAAGCTTATAAAAGGGGTTGAAACCCTCATTTCTCCCTTCCATCCAAAAATCACAAACCCTAGAAAAAGGAGAGAGAGTTTGAGAGAAAGAGAAGAAGAGATTCTTCCCGCTTCCGAGCCCCTGACAGTTGCTGCTTCAGCACTTCCTTCCAATCACCTGGCTGGTGATTTCTCCACTTTTTCAGGTATAAAATAACCCAAAAACTTGCTGATTTATGGTTTGCTTAGATGCTTAACATATTAGCTAACGTATTCCATAAATCAGGCTTTCCTACCGCCGTAGACGAAGCGTACACGCTCCGTTCAAAATCCTGCAACCGTAAGAGACTAGGTGAGGATTTTAGACGCTTTGATTGACAGTTTACAACGCTTTCAATGTCGTTTAATAGTAGATTATCGACGGCATCGTCGTTTGACATGTACAACATGCTCTCCGTTTCCTGTTTCGTAAATTAACGAAGAATATGAGATTTAGGGCATTTTAGTCATTTGTAGGAAGTACGGTCTACATGCATATTTTGCTGACGTGATTGACATGGTTTGTCGCCGCATTAGAGAGTTAGGAATGCTTGCATAATCAGTTTGGTGAAGAGATTCGCCAAGTTGCGCACTTTGGGTCGACATACTATATGTGGACTTAAGTGTGTAGTGTATGTGTTTGTATAAATGCTTGTATTAGTATGTATTGAATTGAATGATGTTATGTAGTAGTTTGAGATTGATTTCATGATTAATATGCTGACCTAAATGATTTCCTACATGTTTACCTTATGCATGATTGCATTACATGCATAGAAGGTATGCCTTGAAGATTTGCTTAAGTTGAATGTTATAACATGTGTTAACATGCTCACATGATGTATTTCAATTCCAATACTTTAACATGTAATGCTAATATGATTCCATAGATGTGTGGGACTAGAATTAGTCCAGGTAGTCGGTAACCGAGCGAATTCGTGGCTGACTGGTCATAGCCACGAACGACGCGTCGATGAACGTGATTCGTGTTGAGAGTTGGCGGCAGTGGTTAGGCCACGCGAAGTGTTTTACGCACTTCATGTCGTTCAACTTGAGATGCGATCGCGCTACTCGAGCCCGTCAAGTAACCCGACTGGCCGATGTATGTTCACCTTGTATGTGTCATAACTGCTTGAACCTAGGGTACTGATCTTAGCACTGAAAACCCTGTTAACCGTGGTACCTTGATCCACGAAGACTCATGAGCCGGGCATGGTGGTATGGGACACCGTGGTCGAGCTGTCGGCCTACGCTGGGGCCACAAACCTCCCCGTAGTGACCAGTGAGCACCTAGACTCGTGAGCAGATTATGGTGGTATGGGACACTATATTCTAGCTGTCGGCCTACACTGATCAGGCGACGAGCCCTTTGTAGTGACCGCGAGCGTATTCTGAGTCCACGGGAGGCGATGACCCTTCCGTGCAGTAGAGTACAGTAGGCCTGTATTGATAAGGTGATGGGGGAGCGGTGCAACGAGTGCGAGCAACAACCCTGGCAGCCCATGCAGTGACCTACGAATTATACATCGTATGAGATTACTAGGAGTGACGACCCTAGATAGGATCTGTGTTGGGATTGATACAAGGGAAGTACCTTAGTTTCTCAATCCTGTTGTTTGAATGGACTAATAACAACTTGGAATTCATATCACCATAGCATTGCATGTGCCTGGAAGATGTGGAGCACTCTAGGGAGTGTGGCATGCCGCGGTCGTAAGATGTTGCCGCATGAGGGTGATCGTCGGTGAGGGCATACATCACGTCATATCATCTTGCATTAACAACAGTATTAGGATTGTCTGATTTACTGCTTTACTATTATCGCGTGATTGAATTGTGAACATGCTAATGTTTGCTCTATGATTCCACTGAGTTGATCACTCATTCCCACGTTACGGGATGGTGTTTGCAACACCCACCAGACCCTGTTGTAGCTGCAGGTGAGGACGAGATCCAGGAGGTGGAGCCAGAGATCGACGAGGACCAGGATGAGTTCTCGTATATGCAGTATCATGACGGCTTCCCGTAGGCGACCTAGATCGAGGGGACATCAGTGGGACTTTCCTTTTTGAACATTATTCTTTTGTTATGTATATGTATATGAGACTCAGAGATGTAGTCATACTTTGGAGACAGATGAGATTACTTTATTTTTCCATATAGTGATATATACATTGTTTAGTCTTCCGCTTGCTTTTATCACTGGATCTGAAGTATGAATTGCGGTTTTGGTATACTTTTACTCATGTGAATGCTTTAAATCAGACAACATTGAATCATAACCATTTTTGTTGCATAAGTGACGGTCTGGAACTCGGGAGTTGAGTTTATACACGACCCCCGATTTTCAGGGTGTTACAAGTTGGTATCAGAGCATGAATGAGAGTATACTGGGCCTGGGTTATGGTCTTGCGACATACGCTGTCGTTTCCTTTGACTTAGGTGGGTACGAGAAGGGTCTAGAAACACATCTAAGATCGCAGATTCACCGATAGACGAAGTCTATTAGGATCGATCGCAAGATCGAGTCGGTAACGTATCTCGGGTCGCGTAAAGCAACCCGAATCACTTCTAAGCTGTAGGAAGTCTGGTGGGGACGTCCTATGAGCGGTTTTAAACTGAAAAAAGTGAATCCTTGGACTGTGGGATGACCACGACTCCAGTAATCAATCGCCAGGGCTTAAAAACCCCGTTTCACCAAAAATCTTCAAAATTCCTCCTCTAAACACTCCGACCTTCAGTTCTTTCTTACCCATTTCATGTTAGGCATCAAAAATAATGTGAAAATAACACAAATTAGTACATTCACCAAATTTTACAGTGAATAGTAAAATTTCATAAAAAATGGCCATAAGGCCATTCTAACTTCACTTTCATTAGAAAATAAGGATCTAGATAGGTGTACTGGCTCCTTCTACCCCAAATTCATATGCTGCATCATATGGTTTGGTATTCGATATTGCAATTTGGACCCGGAAAGCCCCAAACATATGTTTGGGCTCATACAGACCAAAATACTATGAACTAAGGGGTGGGACTTAATTTTTTGGGACCCTGGGACCATGGGGGACCAGACCCATGGGGTCCCACCGGCCAACGTGAAAGTTGGCCGGCGATGCCATCGCCGGTCGGGCGATGCATCGCCGACCGGCGGGGCCCATTTGAGCTGTCCTTCAGGCGCACGCCCTTAAATGGGGTCCACACCATCTCTAGGTACCTCCCACCTCACGAAAACCCCCAAATCTTACCCCTCCTTCACAAACAGCCCTCTACATAGCCCTAGTTTCGATTTTCAGCAACCCACTCCAAACCCCAGCATCCCAAACCACTTCTAGGACCCTCCTTGGCCAAAACCGACCACCACCCATCACTTATTGGGTGTTGTCAGCCTCTTTCCTTGAAGATCTCACCATTTGGAGCTCCAAAATCCCTCAAATATAGCTGAAATCGTGAGGTGCTCCATCCCATCTTTTTGTTTGTATTTTTCTCTGAAAGTACAGCCTTGGGAAGCTTGAAGTAACCCTCTACGATGCTTAGATTTCCTTTTCTCAGATTGGGCAGCCATTTCTCCACATTTTAGGCGTTTTTCATGGCTTTTGTGAAAGCCATTTTGGGCCTTCTGTCACTCTCATCCATCATATCTTTGATGGGTAAGAGGAAAACTGCGACAGACGAGGCTGGGCCGAGCCGCCCTGCTCGATCGAGAAGACCGCGGGGTGGTGCCGCAAGTTCAAGCACCGCCGCAGGTCCAGCTGTAGTCCTGGACTGTCGTACAAAGCGGGATTTGGATCCCCATGCACACCTTGGACGAACAATTTTATCAGAGATGCCTCATGGCGAATACACTGATCGTAGAGTGTTATTTGAGGCGGACGTAGATGGACGATTGTTCGGCGAATATCTGTTGTTCGAACGCATTGAAGCTGCGCACTGGGGACCGATCTTTGAAGCTCGCGCTCGTGCTAATGTGAGCACTATTCGTGCCTTCTATGCTAGCATCCAGAGTCCTACCTTGGAGCCTTTGCAGTTCAAAATCCCTTTTGGTAGAGATCGGATGGCTACGATCGACGTCCGGTTGGTTGCGCAACTTCTCAACGTGCCTCTAGGTGATGTGCATCCTAGTGAGAAGAATTTGAGGACTAGACGTGAACGAGATCGCCGCACCAGGTTTCTGTGCGGTAAGTTGGTTCCATGGAAGCCTAATAATAGCCTCAAGGCGACGTATATGTCTGAGGATTTGCGCCTGCTGCATCATATCTGCACGTTCAATGTCTATCTCAGGTCGACAAACCGCATAGAATGTACACGTCTTATGGTCGATTTCTTATTTCTGGTGGCCCAGGGAGAGAACGTATGTATGGCCACTTTCATCTTACGGCAGATAGTTCTCATAGCCAGGTCGAGGAGAACATCCGAATCGCTTCCCTTTGGCCGACTTATTTGCAAGATTGCGCTTGAGTTTGCCTATAGACTTGGGCCCGAATTGCCGGTATCGATTCACACCATCGATGAGTCGAAAATGGTTAAGATGAAGATTGGGTCGCAATACCGTGAAAATCAACTTGAATGGGATAGTGGGGATGACTTTGATGAAGAGGAAGATCAAAGCGAAGAAGAACCTAGAGCAGAGGTTCAGGAAGAAGCTCAGGAAGAAGCAGAAGAGGAGGCTCAGGATACTGATGAGAGCCCTCCTCCTTCTGTGCAGACTACTATCGACGACCGCATTGCTCGGATGGAGGAGAGTCAGACCGCTTTGCGAAGGGAAGTCCAAGAACTTCGAGCGGAAGTCGCTGATGCCAAGGCTGTTACAAAGAAGAAGTTTGGCAAGGTGACTCGCACCTTGAAGGCAATCCTGTGTTGCTTACAGGATAAGGGTGCTCCTCCTCCGTCACCAGACTCTGACTAGCGATGCGATCTTGATGTTATTATTAGTAGTTAGCCATTTCCTGTTTTATGTGTGTAAGCCGGTTAGGGCTAGTGCTTTGCTTATGTTGCTGTTGCTTAACTGTCTTAATTTCCATGTAATTCTAGTCATGATGCTTGTAAGGATATATCCCTTGTATTGTGACAATTTTGATTAATTGAAATGCATGGAATGCCTTTGACTCTTTAAGTGAATGATTGTGGTGTATTTGTGCAATTGAGACTGACAAGGTTGCACCCTATTTTGAATATAGGGAATGCCACCTAAGACTAAGAGGAGCGCGGTTCAGCTTTCATTGTCAGAGCAAATGGATCAGACTCCCTCTCAGTCTGGCACTCGTCCGGACCCTGCTGTGGGCCCGATTCCTGAGGCGGTTTGGTTGTCTCAGCCTGCTGTTGGTCCTACAGATGGACCACCGCCATTTACACCATCCGTTAGAGAGCCACACCGCGCATCTACTTCCGCATCTCATCCGCCACAGCCTGCTCCACCCCCTGACAGATTCGAGCAGATGATGGCTATGATGCTACAGCAGCAGCAGCTTCTGACCACCATAGTTGGGACTTTAGCCCAGGGTGGGGGTGCGACTACATCTACTCCACCTGCACCACCTGCGCATCCAGCTAAGGATGCCTATACTTACGCCCAGGATGAGGGCATGGCCCATCCTGCGCCGCCTGCTTTCCCTGCGGGGAATCCTGCCGACACACGGGGCCTACTGGAGCGATTTCAGCGCTTGCGGCCTCCTACTTTCACGGGTTCTCACAGACCCGAGGAGGTTGAGTTCTGGCTCGACCGAGTGTCGAAGATTCTACGGATGTTGCACTGTACCGAGGCTGAGCAGGTAGAGCTGGCTACCTTCCTGTTTGAGAGAGAGGCCAGTATGTGGTGGGATAGCGTACTGCGGACTGTTGCCGCAGATTTTGTATGGACGTGGGCAGCATTTGAGTTCCGCTTCCATGAGAAGTATTATCCCCAGACCTACAGGCACGAGAGGGAGAATGAGTTTCTCCGTCTCAGGCAGGCAGCGATGACAGTTACCGAGTATGAGCATCGGTTCACAGAGTTGGGCAGGTACGTCCCGACGATCCTAGCTGATGAGCAGATGTGCATACGGCACTTTTTGGAGGGCTTGCGACCGGATATTCGGTCGAAGATGTGCTGTGTCAGTTTTCCTTCCTATGCGGAGTTGGTTCACACGTCCATGCGGGCAGAGCAGGACGTGGATCGACTTGCGCGATCTCGAGGCCCGACTACTTCTAGGCCGCGACCGGATTTACCAGACAGGCCCTTCGCGGGCAAGAGGCCTCGCTTTGATCCTCCTACCAGGACCACGGCGCCTGTACCACCGTTTCGGCGCCCTGATTTGTCATGCACATACTGTGGGAGGACGGGCCACTTGGCGCAGAGTTACTTTTCTAGGATGCGGGACAGTGGGTTCTCGCCGCCGCAGAAGATTGATCGTATACGTCCACAGGCGATATCAGCACCGCCTATACGGTCAGCTCCTGCGCATCCTTCTTTCAGACCTACGGTATCGCAGATTCGACAGCCTCCACGGCCCTTGACACAGCGGCCGAACCGGCCACAGCAGGCTCGAGTTCATGCATTGACCGCTGAGGCAGCTACGACGCCGACTTTCCAGCATTCAGCCTTTGAGGTCACGGCCCATATCGGAGGTACTCCCGTTCTTGTCATGGTGGACACTGGTTCCACGATTTCTTTGATATCGCGTGCCGTAGTCAGGCGTCTTGGGTTACAGACTGTCACTATGGATAGCATGCGAGTCTTTGCAGCTCATGGAGATTTTTCGGATGTCACCCAGATGTGTGAGGGTTGTTTGGTTGATCTGGGAGGCAGGACGATGACTCTTGATCTGGTCGTCGATCCCTCGTTCGTTTATCTCGACGTCATTCTTGGCATGGACTGGTTGACTGCAGCGAGAGCCGAGATTAACTGTGAGACTCGTATAGTCACAGCGTACGAGCTTGAGGGTGCATCCTTCACATTTCCAGTGCGGGTAAATCTTCCTTTCCGCATTCTTAGCTACGCCACTCTATTGCGCGACGCTGGTGCCCAGGTACTTGAGCAGACGCCAGTTGTTTCTGAGTTCGGGGATCTGTTCAGGAAGATCCCTGGTTTGCCGCCCCGACGTGAGATCGATTTCACGATCGATCTGGTTCCTGGTTCTACACCCATCTCACTGCCGACGTATCGTATGGCACCATGTGAGATGGAGGAGTTGAGGACGCAGATTGATGGTCTGCTAGAGCTTGGCTTTATACGGCCTAGCGTGTCACCTTGGGGAGCACCGGTCTTGTTCGTGAAGAAGAAGGATGGTTCGCTGCGATTGTGTATTGATTATCGCAGGCTGAACCAGCTCACGGTGAAGAACAAGTACCCTTTGCCCAGGATCGATGACTTGTTTGATCAGTTGAGAGGAGCGCAGTACTTCTCGAAGATTGATCTTCAGTCATGTTATCATCAGCTGCGCGTCAGAGATGAGGACGTGCAGAAGACAGCATTCAGGACCAGTTTTGGTCACTACGAGTTCCTCGTGATGTCGTTCGGTCTCACGAACGCACCGGTCGTGTTCATGGATCTGATGAACCGGGTATTTCGGCCTTTCCTCTATCGATTCGTCGTTGTCTTCATCGACGACATTTTGGTGTACTCTAGGAGTCGAGAGGAGCATGAGGAGCACTTGCGTTTGGTCCTTGATACGCTCAGACGACATCAGTTGTTCGCACAGTATAAGAAGTGCGACTTTTGGAAGCAGGAGGTGAAGTTTCTGGGACACGTGGTGTCCAAGGATGGCATGGCAGTTGACCTGTCTAAGGTAGATGCGGTGCAGGACTGGGAGCAGCCTGGTTCTGTCACTGAGGCGAGGAGTTTCTTGGGACTCGCTGGCTACTATCGGCGCTTCATTCAGGACTTCTCGAAGATCGCGAGACCCTTATCTCAGTTGACACGGAAGGACGTGAAGTTCGCCTGGAATGATAAGGCGGAGTCAGCTTTTCAGGAGCTGAAGGACAGACTTACGTCCGCCCCTGTGCTAGTATTGCCAGAGCAAGGGGTTAGATACACTATATACACTGACGCGTCTAGCGTTGGTTTGGGTTGTGTCCTTATGCAGAGGGACAGGGTAATTTCGTATGCCTTGAGACAATTAAGGAAGCACGAGGAGAATTACCCTACACACGACCTAGAGTTGGCAGCCGTTATATTCGCACTGAGACTCTGGAGACATTACCTCTACGGAGAGGAGTTCGAGCTCTTTTGCGACCACAAGAGCCTCAAGTACATATTCACGCAGCGAGACTTGAATATGAGGCAGCGGCGATGGATGGAGACGCTAAAGGACTTCAAGTTTGAAGTCTCTTACCATCCTGGGAAGGCGAACCTTGTGGCTGATGCGTTGAGCCGCAAGAAGGCGATAGAGTTTGCGGCTCCGCTGATGGTTGCCGAGTGGGATATGGTTGAGTTTTTACGAGACTTTGAGCAGAAACTCACCGTGGAGGAACCATTTGAGTTCATCGCACACGTACAGGTGTGATCTCAGATCGATGACCGAGTCATCGAGGCGCAGAGGGACGACGCGCATCTTACTGAGCTTGGAGAGCAGGCCAGTGATGATGCTGACGCCGACTGGCGAGTTGGTATGGATGGGGGCTTACGTTACCGTGGCCGCCTATGCGTCCCAGATGTCCCTGACTTGAGACGAGAGATTCTCGAGGCTGCGCATTCTACTAGACTCGCGATGCATCCAGGCAGCACGAAGATGTATCGTGATGTGAAGAGGACATATTGGTGGGAAGGTATGAAGACCCACATAGCTGAGTTCGTGTCCCGTTGTCTCACTTGTCAGCAGGTGAAGGCAGAGCATCGCCGACCACCTAGACTTTTGCAGCCTATGCCGATTGCAGAGTGGAAGTGGGATTTCATTTCCATGGACTTCATTTCCGGGTTGCCGAAGACGAGGAAGGGGCATGATTCCATTTGGGTGATCGTCGACCGATTGACGAAGTCGGCGCACTTCCTACCGATCAGATTTACGAACTCTGCAGATGAGCTGGCTAGATTTAGATTGTACATCCGAGAGATTGTGCGTCTGCATGGAGTTCCGTTGGAGATCGTGTCGGACAGAGACACGCGGTTCACTTCTATTTTCTGAACTCGCATTCAGGAGGCTATGGGTGTGAAGTTGAAGTTTAGTACTGCCTTCCACCCACAGACGGACGGACAGACGGAGCGAGTGCACCAGATCCTGGAGGACATGTTGCGAGCTTACGCATTAGACTTCAAGGACAGTTGGGATGACTGTCTTGCATATGCGGAGTTTGCGTACAATAATAGCTTCCAGGCGAGTATCGGCATGGCACCTTATGAGGCGCTGTATGGGCGACCTTGTCGCGCACCGCATTGCTGGTTAGAGGTCGGTGAGCGTAGCTTGATTGGCCCAGAGTTGGTGCAGGCGACGTCAGAGAAGATTGATATTATTCGACGTCGGCTTCTTACAGCGCAGAGCAGACAGAAGAGCTACGCCGATACGAGACGGAGACCACTTGAGTTCACAGTCGGGGATCACGTGTTTTTGCGGGTTTTCCCTATGAAGGGAGTCCTTCGGTTCGGGAAAAAGGGGAAGCTGGCACCACGATTCATTGTCCATTCCAGATCCTCGATCGTGTGGGAGCAGTGGCTTACCGATTTGCTTTACCCATGCCCCTCGCGAGCGTCCACAACGTATTTCATGTTTCTATACTGAAGAAGTATGTTGCTGATCCTTCCCATATCATTAGATGGGAGCAGGTGCAGTTAGGAGAGGATGTTACTTATATCCTGCGACCGACACGCATCTTAGACAGGAAGGACCAGGTACTGCGTAGCAAGGTGATTCCCCCTGTGAAGGTACTATAGACGCATCACTCTGAAGAGGAGGCTACTTGGGAGACAGAAGCCGAGATCAGAAAGAACTACCCACAGCTTCTCGAGGAGTACGAACAGGTACAAATTTCGAGGATGAAATTATTTGTTAAGGGGGGTAGATTGTAATGCCCGTGAAAAATCCGTACTTGGGTTCGAGTACCGATTTGACCCGAAATCGCGTAGAAATAATTTTCATGGAAATTAAGCGTAAGTTAGCTAGCGCAACGCTAGAGTAGCTGGGAAATAGTCCCTGATCACTTTAAATACGTTCTGCAAGACCCAAATCGAGTAGAACAAACAACTCTACAATACTCTATAACCTCGGATCAAACTCTAAGCAGGTTTGTTCTCTGGACCATATTGAAATTTTGTATTGGATTTAGACCGCGCGTCGAAGGTCCGATACCTCCTATCTTAGACCGTTAGGACCGCCCAGCTGGACTTGACAATCATCTCGAAAATCAAGTCAAACCGATAATCACAGACTATTTCGTTGAACCCGGACTGAAACGACCGCGAATAGGGACGGATTTGGAATTTCAAATTCAAATCTGGCACACGACTTGACGCGTCAGTATTAAGCGTTCTGACCGTCAGAATTCATCCAGATTACACCCTCGGATCAGAAAAAATTTCTATTTATTATCATGAGCCTTTCAGCCCTGATCTATGTGCGGTGACCGCTGAACTGAAACTGGTCTGCCACGTGCGATCTGCGAACCCTGCCAGACTGAAAACTTAATACGAGGTACATCTGGTACCCATGAGCTTAAGTCTGATCGCAATCGACCAGGGGACCACCAGAAAGCAGTTTTTGGACCGAAACAGCCCCGAAATGGATAGGCATCAAGTAAACTTCGTCCCGGAGCCTATTTTCGGCGATTTCAAGCTTATAAAAGGGGTTGAAACCCTCATTTCTCCCTTCCATCCAAAAATCACAAACCCTAGAAAAAGGAGAGAGAGTTTGAGAGAAAGAGAAGAAGAGATTCTTCCCGCTTCCGAGCCCCTGACAGTTGCTGCTTCAGCACTTCCTTCCAATCACCTGGCTGGTGATTTCTCCACTTTTTCAGGTATAAAATAACCCCAAAAACTTGCTGATTTAGGGTTTGCTTAGATGCTTAACATATTAGCTAACGTATTCCATAAATCAGGCTTTCCTACCGCCGTAGACGAAGCGTACACGCTCCGTTCAAAATCCTGCAACCGTAAGAGACTAGGTGAGGATTTTAGACGCTTTGATTGACGGTTTACAACGCTTTCAATGTCGTTTAATAGTAGATTATCGACGGCATCGTCGTTTGACATGTACAACATGCTCTCCGTTTCCTGTTTCGTAAATTAACGAAGAATATGAGATTTAGGGCATTTTAGTCATTTGTAGGAAGTACGGTCTACATGCATATTTTGCTGACGTGATTGACATGGTTTGTCGCCGCATTAGAGAGTTAGGAATGCTTGCATAATCAGTTTGGTGAAGAGATTCGCCAAGTTGCGCACTTTGGGTCGACATACTATATGTGGACTTAAGTGTGTAGTGTATGTGTTTGTATAAATGCTTGTATTAGTATGTATTGAATTGAATGATGTTATGTAGTAGTTTGAGATTGATTTCATGATTAATATGCTGACCTAAATGATTTCCTACATGTTTACCTTATGCATGATTGCATTACATGCATAGAAGGTATGCCTTGAAGATTTGCTTAAGTTGAATGTTATAACATGTGTTAACATGCTCACATGATGTATTTCAATTCCAATACTTTAACATGTAATGCTAATATGATTCCATAGATGTGTGGGACTAGAATTAGTCCAGGTAGTCGGTAATCGAGCGAATTCGTGGCTGACTGGTCATAGCCACGAACGACGCGTCGATGAACGTGATTCGTGTTGAGAGTTGGCGGCAGTGGTTAGGCCACGCGAAGTGTTTTACGCACTTCATGTCGTTCAACTTGAGATGCGATCGCGCTAGTCGAGCCCGTCAAGTAACCCGACTGGCCGATGTATGTTCACCTTGTATGTGTCATAACTGCTTGAACCTAGGGTACTGATCTTACCACTGAAAACCCTGTTAACCGTGGTACCTTGATCCACGAAGACTCATGAGCCGGGCATGGTGGTATGGGACACCGTGGTCGAGCTGTCGGCCTACGCTGGGGCCACAAATCTCCCCGTAGTGACCAGTGAGCACCTAGACTCGTGAGCAGATTATGGTGGTATGGGACACTATATTCTAGCTGTCGGCCTACACTGATCAGGCGACGAGCCCTTTGTAGTGACCGCGAGCGTATTCTGAGTCCACGGGAGGCGACGACCCTTCCGTGCAGTAGAGTACAGTAGGCCTGTATTGATAAGGTGATGGGGGAGCGGTGCAACGAGTGCGAGCAACAACCCTGGCAGCCCATGCAGTGACCTACGAATTATACATCGTATGAGATTACTAGGAGTGACGACCCTAGACAGGATCTGTGTTGGGATTGATACAAGGGAAGTACCTTAGTTTCTCAATCCTGCTGTTTGAATGGACTAATAACAACTTGGAATTCATATCACCATAGCATTGCATGTGCCTGGAAGATGTGGAGCACTCTAGGGAGTGTGGCATGCCGCGGTCGTAAGATGTTGCCGCATGAGGGTGATCGTCGGTGAGGGCATACATCACGTCATATCATCTTGTATTAACAACAGTATTAGGATTGTCTGATTTACTGCTTTATTATTATCGCGTGATTGAATTGTGAACATGCTAATCTTTGCTCTATGATTCCACTGAGTTGATCACTCATTCCCACGTTACGGGATGGTGTTTGCGACACCCACCAGACCCTGTTGTAGCTGCAGGTGAGGACGAGATCCAGGAGGTGGAGCCAGAGATCGACGAGGACCAGGATGAGTTCTCGTATATGCAGTATCATGACGGCTTCCCGTAGGCGACCTGGATCGAGGGGACATCAGTGGGACTTTCCTTTTTGAACATTATTCTTTTGTTATGTATATGTATATGAGACTCAGAGATGTAGTCATACTTTGGAGACAGATGAGATTACTTTATTTTTCCATATAGACAGATGAGATTACTTTGTTTTTCCATATAGTGATATATACATTGTTTAGTCTTCCACTTGCTTTTATCACTGGATCTGAAGTATGAATTGCAGTTTTGGTATACTTTTACTCATGTGAATGCTTTAAATCAGACAACATTGAATCATAACCATTTTTGTTGCATAAGTGACGGTCTGGAACTCAGGAGTTGAGTTTATACACGACCCCCGATTTTCAGGGTGTTACACTATTCTAGCGAAATATACTGGAAGGAAGTTGGTCCATGAACGAAAAATTGTCAGGGATTGCCAACAACCTAGAACCTTTATTGGCTGCAATAGATTGGCTGACTATGCTTGATTTTGGTGGCCCATGTCATTATGAAAGAACCTATAGCTTCTTTGCTTCCAGCCATTCTCCTGTCGTAGAACCTCCTTCCATCACTGTCTCATTTGGGGATACCGACATAGAAATTACCCCTGAATTTATTGCAAGTATTTTTTGTCTCACTCTGTCTCCAGTTGGTCTTTCTAATCTAGATGTTGAAAATCCAGTGACTCGATCTAAAATCATGACATTTCTTTGCCATGGTAGGGATATTCCTTGGTACCAGGGTAATGCGTTAAAGGAAAAATTTATGGAACCTAAGTATCGAGTTTCGCATGGTATCTTCGCCATAAATGTATACCCTAGAGGTACAAACTGAGCTGACCTTACAAGATTTATGGTCATGATCATGTATTATGTAGCAACTGGAATCAAGATATGTCTTCCCACTCTGATAATTCACCAGTTGGTGTATGTAATTCACACTTCTAGAGACATCCATCTACCCTTCCCTCGGATTATTCACGTGTTAAGTGATAAGATCGGTCTTCCATTGACAAATGATCGGGAGATACCTCTCCAACATTTCAACAAAATCAACATTAGAAAGATGGATTTGAAGTTTTATCGATATCCAGAAGATCAATCCGAGGAGAAAATTCATGAAGAAGGTGAAATGAGTGGAGGAGCTGCATAAGTCGAAGGAGCAGCACAAGCCGAAGGAGACCCACTCGAATCGCAGTAAGCCCCGCCTCCATCCAACCCCGAGCAGGCCAAAAGATTCAAATTACATCAAGATCGGATCGGGATGACGTTACGAGAAGTCACTCATATGAAGGAAATAATGAATGAACGGTTCACTGTCCTGAAAAGATTGGTGGCTGAGGTGCAGTAGTCGGTGCAGCAACTGGTTGATTTAATAACATGCCGACGAGACGATACAACACCGTCTTCATCAGCCCCTCCACCCTAGTATCGATAGTCTTCATGTCGTCACATACACCAGATGCTCATCTTGGCATTTGGGCATGGATATCTTTTTGAATGCCCTGCGATCTTATGAGTGTATGTGATGGCTACCTAACATGGAGAGTCTAACAATTTTATTTTTTGTGGTTTATGGATATCCTCTGCATGAGGGAAACACTTGTATTTTTGAAAGCCCATGGTTGGACTAGATATTTGGTTGTGTTGGTTTGGGATGGATGTTGCAATACTACCAAGCTTGGGCAGTTTTTATTTTGGATATTTTTGTTGATGGATGTTTGATAATTCATATATCTTTGCTGCCATGTCTCTCTACTCTCAATTATGTGTTAAATTCTATGAAATGCTGGTATGAATTGTGATTGTCTTCTCCTGCATATTCCTTAACAATTGAGAATTAGTTTGTGATTTATGTCATTTAAAGTTATACTGCTATTTTCTTTTAAAATCACAGCTCTCCTTTGACCTGGTATGCATAAATGGTTTCCATGCAAATAGAGATATCGTTATCTATAATACATATGTCTCTTACTAATTATGCATTTTAGAGATGTATCTAGTATGTATGGTAATATCTGGATCTCTTTTGATTCTCCCATATCTTTATGCTTCAACTTCAATCAACTAGTATTGCTATATTGCCCTTTGCC
The DNA here is from genome assembly GCA_037074715.1 of Magnolia kwangsiensis. Taxonomy (NCBI): domain Eukaryota; kingdom Viridiplantae; phylum Streptophyta; class Magnoliopsida; order Magnoliales; family Magnoliaceae; genus Magnolia; species Magnolia kwangsiensis. The sequence goes on from CM073578.1 coordinate 53,624,125, forward strand.
AATGACTAATAAAAAGAGGAAGAAAAATCCCCACCACAGAGAAAATTGTGTATGAATGGTGGTACAGGTGTTAGGGGGAGCAGTTGCATGAAGACAGGGGGAGCAGCAACATACTTGTGTGCTTAAACTTGGAGTAGCATTGTAAAATTGTGTAAAGAATTATGTACACAATTTAAGGTATTGGTCTAGATGGTGTTCTAGGACTTCAGGTGTTTTATCATGTAATTGACAAAGAGGGAGATTAAAAGTGCCCTGGTTTGTCAATTAGCATAAGTGTTGAGTCAGCAAGACAAGTGAGCCCCATAGGAAGATCATTCAAGCGTCTGCCTCAACAAAATGTGTGCCCGAACTTGTCAAAGGTAAACTTAGCCTCACATCGCCTGACCCAAAACACCAGATATATAAAACCCTTAAAAATGAATAGAACCACTTAGGGTTTAAGGTGTGAAAACTATTTTGCAAAATCTCTAAGTTTTCTGCCTTTGTCGATTTATCGATAAGTGGTCCGATGAAATAGAACTCTGTTATTGATGTCCTCAAAACTCACTCCATATTATCAAAATGAGGACTTCAGATGTCTAGCAACCACAATGAATCTTGGACTGAATTATCGATGAATCGATGGCATGTTCGATATCATCGACTTTCGAATCTCGAGTTCATCGAGACGGCTCGATAAAATTAACTTTGATCAGTTTGTGTCCAATATGCAATTAAGGAAAATCATGTGATTTTCGATGTCTCGAAGAGAACCTCGATATCCTCAAAATTCAAACCTCAATGATATCGGATTGGGACACAAATCTAACCAGCAAGCTTTCAGGAAAATTCTTTTAAGATCGAGGATCACTTAATGATATCGATATTCAAATATCGATCATATCGAGACCAAGTCGATGTCATCGAAATAGGACACAAGCTGTCCAGCAAGCTTATAGGAAAATTCCCTGAAAAGATTAATGAATTGACATTGTTATCAATATCATCAACATTCAAATTCAGATGATATCGAGGGATGCTCGATTATATCAATACCTGTTAAGTTTTAAAAGGTAAGTTTGCTCTCATATTTTTCAAATGTCGAGGAATCGAACCATGCGTCGTTGAAATCGGAGTTCGAAATCGATGACATCGAAGCATGTTCAATATCCTCGACCTATTGGCAAAAATTTTCAAAAGCGTTTGACAAATTGAGCTCGTGTCATCGAGCGGCAATTCAATGTTATCAAGAGTATACGCTCGATGATATCGAAGCCTGCTCGATGATATCGAACTCTATCCAAAATATGAGTTTTATTTCCATTGGAACTTTTTGCCTATTTAATGAGAGGTTGCCTTTGGTTATTAGTAGAGAAAATAAATAGAGTTTTTGAGTGTTTAATCCAGATCACATACCCTAAGCCTTTTTCTCTCATGGGAGTTCATCCTCCAATCCACCCTCATCATTGATATTCAATAGAGTGGATAGGGGAATGAACTTTTGCATTGAAGGATACTCCAACTACCACCTTAATGGAAAATCATTAAGCTAGGATACCTTGAATGCATAAATGCTTGGAATCACTCCATCTCTAAAACAGGAAAACATTTAATAAAGTAACATTCCAATATAACCTTGACCCGTCGCTATACATTGGAGCATCATTTGTGCTGCAGTTCAAGGGAGCTGAAGATTCTTCATCATCGCAGGAGATCTTCATCAACATGCTAAATGGGGCTCATCTACTTATTTGTAAGTCATTAGAGTTCAGAGACCCTGCTGATCATTCCTTTATGTAGGATTGGGTCATACGTGAATCTGACCACTTTCAAGTCCTCATAGGAGGCCTCCGACAAAGGACCTAAGTTTGCAGGCTAGATACGAGCTAGTTTATGCTCCCAGTCCTCCCGGTTGAATTCCAGTGACCTGCGATGCTTAGATAGCATTTGCATGCACCCTTGGGTCATATCTCGTACTCCAAAGTCAGCTTGACCCGAGACTTGTACCGAAGCGACCGCGCTGTCATCGTGATTCCAACCCCGTGTATTACTTCCCGAGGCGATACCCAGGCCAGGAGATGTGGGCCCGTGTTTAGTTCGAGAAAAACACCGCACATTTTCTAAACCCAAGAAAATATCTCATCAATCATATCAAATGTCAAGTACATATCTCATCCCCAAAGTAACCCCAAAGTCAACTCTCTCTCTTACAACCCATACATGTCAAGTATACACCCATCACTTCCCATCACTCCATCACTCACTCACACCCATCCCTCTCTCCTTACATCTCCTCGCTCTCTCTCATTTCTCTCTCCATTTTCAAGCAAACGCCATGAGAGACCGTCCAAGCAAGAGAGCTTCCATGGGAGAAAGGTAGGTGTGGCCCACCTTCCTGTCACCCAATCCCACCCTCCAAAATCAATCTCAACCGTTTAATCTTGTTTCCTTGGAGCTCTAGAATGCGTTGGTGGAGGAATGAAGAAGCGATCTTAAAGTGGGTGATTTCATGACTTCCACCATTGATTTTATTGTGATTTGAGGGCCCAAATATGGTGAGACCCATCTTGATGTATACATCATATAGGGAAGGCTCATAGTGGCGGGGTCCCTCTCTCTCTCTCTCTCTCTCTCTCTCTCTCTCTCTCTCTCTCTCTCTCTCTCTCTCTCTCTCTCTTTCTCTCTCTCTCCCTTATGGTTATGGCCACCTAATGAGTATTTGGAGTGATCTAGACTGTCCAACAAGTGAGACAATCTAGCTGTCCAAAATGTTGGAAGTCTAGTCGGCCCACCCTGCTGGTTAGACCGTTTAACATGACTGCCTGGATGTAGGGAAGAACACAAATTCCAACTTGATCCCAGCTGTGTGGCCCACTTTCTTGGACCCCCCTTTTTAGGTATGTATTTTATCCACACCTATCTAGATTGCTGGACCGTCCGACTGCCAGGATGACGGTCCAATGGAGCGCCTATACCAGCTAATTTTGGAGTGGGGTGGTCCGGTCACGTGGACCACACCTTGTTACATGTCTAGTGCATCCACACCATACATCTGGAGAGATCACGGGCCCAAATTGGGGTAGATCCATAGTACCGAGCAGTAACAGTCTGCAGTAAGCCCTGATGCAGCAAAAATACAAATAGCAGCTTGGTCTTTTACTTTAGGGCAATACATTGATGTGGACCCCACCCTCATATGTATGTACTTAAGATCTATACCATCCATCTGGAGGTCAGCTGTGGCCAGGGTCCAAAGGTTGGACAGATCCAGCGGGCCTGCTGTGAAGTTGTATGTGTTTTATTCACTTCAACCGTCCACTCACTTGGACCTCTTGTAAGTGCTTCATTCATGCCATCCAGACCACGTGCGTGGACCCCACACCATGGTGCCATGCTATCCAGATCGTCTATCGAATGGACGTCTAAGGTTGGACGTTTGAATGATTCTTATTACACTACAACAAATGGCACTTTACCGGCACTCAAAAGCACCGATAAAAGCCCCCAAAAGCGCCGCCAATGCCTCTATCGGTGCTAGACAAGTGCCGATAAAGGGGTATGTCACTAAAAGTTATGTTGGCGCTAGATACGTTTACGCGGTGCTTGTCCAAGCACCGATAATGTAAATTTTTCCCGACACGAATAAGCACCGGTAAAAGTTATGTTGGCGCTAGATACGTTTACGCGGTGCTTGTCCAAGCACCGATAATGTAAATTTTTCCCGACACGAATAAGCACCGGTAAAAGTCTATCCGAGCGCCGTTGAAAGTGGTTTGTGAACACTTTTTTCTCCCGGGAAAGCCCCGTAAGATTTCTACACAAGCGCCGGTAAAAGCCCTTGTATGAACCCTACTAGATTTAAGAGGCCCTGGCGTGCCAGTAATTTTTATTCTTATATATAATTCAATCGAAACCTATATTTTTTAAATATTTGAAACATAGAAATGATGTAATACAAATCCAACTGATTATTAAACAAAATTTATATTACCACACAATAAAAAAATATATAATATTTATTACAATAAATTGAAAATGGTCTTGAATTTAAATAAATAAATTATTAAAAAAAAAAAAAAAAACAAATCGTCTATATGGTCTACTCCTAGCACGAGTGGCATCAAAAGGCTGAAGTGCTTATAGGCTTAAATTTAGGCACAATTGATTAAAATCCTGCACACAAAGGAAAAAAAAAAGAGTCAAAAAGTAGCATTCAACAAATTAATGCATGGAAAACAATCAATCCTTTGATCCTGACCTTAAAAAGTCGAAAACTATTAAGGCAACAAATGTTGTAACTTGAATTCCATTACAAGCAAAACAAAAAGTAGGTAAAATAGAAAGCCAACATGCTAACAAACAAACGAATGTTGCAGCACATCTATGCTCTACGCAATCAATTGAAAGATAAATCAACTTAAAAATAAAGACGAACATACAAATATTTTTCAAAGTTGAGAGCTTACTTTCTTATGAAGTGCCCAGACATTTATATAGCCTTTAGTGATCTGTTCTTGCAACTCTACAAATTCCCAGGCATCATCCACCGAATACTCCCCTGACAATAAAACACATGGATTTTGTTGTAAACAAAGCAAATCCCATACATGCCCCATGAAAGATTCATGCATCTTACTTTGGATGCAGGTTAATGATAGAAATGTAGACAAGAAAGTTTCAAGCTAGCATATATGACTGTGGCAGTTTGGACTTAGGTCTAGGTAATGTTGCCTAAGTGAAAACTCTTTACAAACATAAGAAAATTTTTTTGAAATAAAAGTTCTACGAGCTACCAAATAAGGAAAACCAAATCTACATATGACAATTGCAGTCATCGTTAACATATTCATCTAAACAAAGCAGTCAAAGCTCAAAACAGATCAACCAGTAATGAAATTGCGTTGTAATGTGTAAAATAAAGAGTAGACAAGTGAACCCCCTAAAATAATGTTCAGTTTGATTCAAGTACTACTTTCAAGGAACAATATATTACTTTGGCTTTGTGAAAGCACTTCATCAAAAACTAATTTCACAGGGTGCTATTGTGCATGTATCCAGGTATCTGGTACAACATCGCGAAGTATATGCTATGTGGCTTCAATGAAGAAGTTCCATGTATCACAGATCAAAATGATATGAGTCAGTTAAAATAAATAAAAGCATCTCTGGATGGGAGAAGTTGACAAATTGAAGAGCATGTCCTTATTAGAAAGACTATTGCAAGATCAATCAGCAAGATGGGAGAAGCACCAGCATGACTTGTATGCAACATTCAACTTTCTAGAAAATCAAAACTGATATACTAAAACAAGGAAATCCATTAATTCTCCTGATAAATCAACTAGGCACAAAACATTGACCACAATCTCAATATTCCTCGCGTAAAATCCATTAACTCTCCTGATAAATCAAAATTGATATACTAAAACAAGGAACCAATTGAAGAAGTCAACAAAATTTCCACAACTGGTGGAGGACTAAATATATCTAAATTCCAATGTGGCATATGCTTGTTATCATACAACTTAGTATCTTTGTAATTGAGGATTAGATTAGTAAGGTCTCTAAATCACCTTTACTCCTTTAAAATAATAATAATAATAACAATGGAAATTTGGGGGAAAACGATCTTATTAGGGACATGCATGAAAAACCCCCATTCATGGCCACATTAGATTAACAGTCTGAAACATGTAAAATGATCAAAACCAAAATCTATAGAAATTTGGGGGAAAACAAAAATTGAGTAAGGAAAATCATGGAAAACAGAAACCTTATACCTTTCAAACCTACCATCTTTAGCATCGAGATTCAAAATGGGAATTCTCATGATTACTTGGCACAAGTCCAAAAATAAGCTGCCTATTTAACATCAACCTCCCTCCTTTAACCAAGTTGGGGGCAAGCTGGCTCATCAATACCAGGAGAAGTTTCATATGAAATTCTTTGCAGATGTCAAATATCATCAACCAATATGGGTCTATGCATGTCCAAAATTAGTATGCATGTTTTAAAATAGTGAATGATCTTGACAAGATACAAATGTACGGAACCTTAAGAAATTTAATCAAGGACAGGAATGATCATGTATGACCAGCTTTACCTAGGATTCTACTTTTTAATGCTTTTATAATTTTAATTAAAATTCATATATTTTGAAGGAAAATGCTTGTAAATTAATCCACAACTGATTGTATTTAGGCAGTTTATTCCAAAAAAGAAATACCCATTTGGATATCTTATGATCATATGAATATGCAGTTTTTATGAATTTTCACATAACGTGCATTGAAAATTCATATATTTTATGAACACTATTTACCACTTTACCATCGCATGAGAATAAAATCAGAGGATCCAAAACCCTAACTAGAAAAAAAAAAAAAAACACAAATCCCACCCGAAATATATAATTTTTTTTTTTAAAAAAAAACCCTAACCTTATAAAGATTCAGTGGCATGTTGTTCAGAACAATTTCGATCCACCAGATCTCGCTAAAATCCCCTAATCAGAGAGGAAAAAAAAAACCAAAATTCACCTCTCCAATGCGATATCAGAGAATCGAGGAAGAGAGAGAGAGTGATGAACGTCGTAATCAAACCATAAACACTAGAAAGAAAGCCAGCAAAAAAAAAAAAAAAAACCCACCAAAATTCACCTCTCCAATGCAGTATCCGAGAATTGAACTTCCTGTATTTTATCCTTGCTATTCGAGAGGGCCAAAATGGTTTCAACCTTCTTTCGCACATTGATTCCCATATCCTTTCCATTAGGCTCGACATATTCAAAAACTGAGATATCATATAGGATTCTACAAAAACCATCAAACCCTCAACATTTTGGTTGATAAATATGGATATCATTCTTTTTTCACACAGAAGAAAATTTTAGTTGCTGATAAAAGATAATGATAAAAATAGACATGCAAGACATGGAAAGTGGCATGAAAGAGTAGCCATACCTTATAAACATGGCGCCAGTTTCGGCCAGTATCAGTCAATCTTGTCCAGAGTACATTCATAACCATCTGGCATTCAGTGCTGAACAAAAAAAAAATGACAATAATTCATGTTCATAACATAAGCAGCATGTCATGCCTCCCAAGAGGAATGTAAAGCTACATGATTAAGCACATTATAAAATTCAAAGAACATAGAAGTTGGATATTACAATTTTTTGATGGCATATGCAATTTTTGCTAAGGTAGATGCATGAGGACCCCAGGGTTCATTACAGTAATTTCTGGATAAAATAAACAATGCAACAAAATCACCAATCATTGATATGGGCTATCTTTTGTTCATGCCCTTTGGGATAAGCCATGGTGGAAAAAAATTAACCTAGTAATATCTACTACATACTAGTAACATACGAGCAATATTGGGGCACCATACCATAGGCTGTAAGAATATCATGTCCCCTTAAAAAATAAATCCTCCAAGGATAACATACATACATATATATATATAATAAGTTGTTTATTGTCATTCATAATCACAAGTATCATTCATCATCCAACGAACTATTAATAACATTTACAAAAATAAAAGACGTCCAACCAACTCTATATAATAACTTGCAACTTAACCGGCTGGGAACCGTCATACACTATAATATCTTACAGCAGAGCGGGTTCTGAGGAGTTACAAGTTGGGCCTCTAGGAAAACATATAAATGAAGCAACAAAAATATAAATTAAGTGAAACACCCCGAATTTTGGCCAACCTGGGATTAGACGTCCTTAGGCAATGGGTCAACTAAAACACCGGGAAAATCACTCAGAACCCAATTTCATAGCCAAAGAAACCACTTATGATTAATTCCTTTAGAAACTAAACATAAGTTAGCTAGCGCAACGTTGGAGTAGCTGGGAAACAGTCCCTGATCACTTTAAATACGTTCTACAAGACCCAAATCGAGTAGAACGTATGACTCTATAATACTCTATAACCTCGGATCAAACTCTAAGCAGGTTTGTTCTCTGGACGACCTTGAAATTTTGTATTGGATCTAGACCGCGCGTCGAAAGTCCGATGCCTACTATTTTAGACCGTTAGGACCGCCTAGCTGGACTTGACAATCATTTCGAAAATCAAGTCCAACTGATAATCACAGGCTATTTCATTGAGCCCGGACTGAAGAGAGTGCGAATAGGGACAGAATTGAAATTTGAAATTCAAATCTGGCACACGACTTGACGTGTCAGTATTAAGCATTCTGACCATCAGAATTCAGCTAAATTACACCCTCGGATCAGGAAAAATTTCTATTTCATATCATGAGATTTGCAGGCCTGATCTACATGCGGTGACCGCTGAACTGAAACTGGACCGCCACGTGCGATCTGTGAACCCTGCCGGACTGAAAACTTGATGTATGCTAGATCCAGTATGCATGAGCTTAAGTCCGACTGCATTCAGCCAGGGGACCACCAGAAATGTCCTTTTGGACTGAAACAACCCCGATTTGGTTACCCCTCAAGTGAAACTTGTTCCCGAGCCTATTTCGGGCAAGTTTGGGCTTATAAAAAGGGATGAAACCCTCACTCCTCTCTCCCATCCGAATTTGCAAAAAAGCCCTAGATTGCAAGTGGTTAAGCCACGCGCTCTAATCACTTTGCCGGTGATTTCTCCACTTTTCAGGTAAGAAATAACCCTAATAAGTTGCTGATTTAGGATTCTTTCTGTTCCATAGCATGCAAACTGATAGAAGTCATAAATTAGGTTCTCTTATCGCTGTAGACGAAGCGTATACGCTCCGTTCGAATTTACACATCCATAAGAGACAAGGTGCGGATTTTAGATGCTTTGATTGACTGTCTCCAAAGCTTTCAATGTCATTTAATAGTAGATTATCGACGGCAACGCCGTTTGACATGTACAACATGCTGTCCGTTTCCTATTTCGTAAACCGGCGAAGAATATGAAATTTAGGGCATTTTAGTCATTTGTAGGAAGTACTGATTTCATTCATATTTTGCTGATGTGATTGACATGATTTGTTGTCGCATTAGAATGTTAGGAATACGTGCATAATTAGTTTGGCGAAGAGATTCGCCTAAATGCGCACTTCGGGTCGACATACTATATGTAGACTTAAGTGTGTAGTGTAAGTGTTTGTATTAATGCTTGTATTAGTATGTATTGAATTAAATGATGTTATGGATTAGTTTGAGATTGGTTTCTCAATTAATATGCTGATGTGAATGATTTCCTACATGTTAGATATATGCATGATTTCATTGTATGTATGAAATCATGTACTTGATGATTTACTTAAGTTCTATGTTATAACATGTGTTAACATGCTCACATGGTTGTATTTCAATTCCAATACTCTCATATGATTTACTGATGTGATTCCTTAATTGTTTGGGACTATGCTTAGTCCAGGCAGTCGGTAACCGAGCAAATTCGTGGTTGGCTGATTTTGGCCACGAACGACGCGTCGATGAACGCGAGCCGTGTTTTGGAGTTGGCGGTAGTGGTTAGACCACACGAAGTGTTTTACGCACTTCATGTCGTTCAACTTGAGATGCGATCGTGCTAGTCGAACCCTTCAAGTAACCCGACTGGCCATTGTATGTTCACCCTGCATGAGTCATAACTGCTTGAACCTAGGGTACTGAACTTACCATTATAAACCCTGTTAACCATGGTACCTTGATCCACGAAGACTCATGAGCCGGGCATGGTGGTATGGGACACCGTGGTCAAGCTGTCAGCCTACGTTGGGGCCACAAACCTTCCCGTAGTGACCAGTGAGCACCTAATCTCGTTAGCAGATTATGGTGGTATGGGACACTATATTCTTGCTGTCGGCCTACACTGATTAGGCGACGAGTCCTTTGTAGTGACTGCGAGCGTATTCTGAGTCTACGGGAGGCGACGACCCTTCAGTAGTAGTAGAGTACAGTAGGCCTGTATTGATAAGGTGATGGGGGAGCGGAACAACGAGTGCGTGCAACAGCCTTGCCAGCCCTTACAGCGACCTACAAAATATACATCGTATGAGATTTCTAGGAGTGACGACCCTAGACAGGATCTGTGTTGGGATTGATACAAGGGAAGTACCTTATTTTCCCAATCCTGCTATTTGAATGGACTAATAACAACTCAAAAATCATATCACCATTACATTGCATGTGCCTGGAAGATGTGAAGCACTTTAGGGAGTGTGGCATGCCGCGGTCGTAAGATGGTACCATATGAGGAAGATCGTCGGTGAGGGCATACATCACGTCATGTCATATTGCATTAACAGCAGTTTTAGGATTGTTTGATTTACTGCTTTACTATTATCGCATGATTGATTTGAGAACATGTTAATCCTTGCTCTATTATTCCACTGAGTTAGCTACTCATTCCCACATTACGGGATGGTGTTTCCGGACACCCACCAGTCCCTTTTGTGATTGCAGATGATGGCGCTGCTTAAGAAGTGGAGCTGGACTTGATGATGAGGAGGAGGATTCCTCCTTTCTGTGTGTTCTGATTGACGAGATTACAGGGAGGTTGATTAGATACCTTGACACTTGTCATTTTATATTTTTAGAGCACTCATGTATATTCTTTTGTTTACTTTTGAAGTATACATATATGTATATAACTTGGTAACATGTTCACACTCTGGAGACATACAACAGTTTATATATGTTATACCTACTATCACAGTCTTCCGCTTGTGAATTTAACTGTCTCTGGAGTATGATATGCTGTTCTGGCTTAATCTCACTCATGTTTAATACATTATCAAAGACAACATTCAATCATACATATCTATGTTGCATAAATAACATTTTGGAACTCGGGAGTTAGGTTTTTGCTCGACCCCCCGATTTTCGGGATGTTACATTAAGCAAGATCAATTATTTAAGGAAGAGATTGATGAATAATACCTGGCAAACAGATGGAAGAGATTGATGAATATAAATATTTAAAAAAAAAAATTACCCCATCTAACAATCATATTTTCTGTGGAAACACAAATTGGATTATCTACATACAATGAAACCACTGTGGCAACTTGCAACTTTGCTCAAAGTTCAATCACAAGTGCAAAATCTCCATCCATACTAAACAAGCTGCATAATAAGAAAAACCACAGTAGCTTATATAACAAAAATACAATATACCCCTTCTTCTTTTTTTTCAAGAAAGGTGCGAGCACACTGGCACTCCACTTATAACTCAGTTGATCAAGAACAGTAGCTTATATAACAAAAATACAATATACCCCTTTAAAGATGTGTTTTATGAGCTAAGAACTTACATAAAAATTGAGAAAAATGATTTGACTTAGTATACTTGCATAGAATGGCATATTAGGAAAATAAAAATACAATGCAACAAGCCATCTATTGTTCAAACTACCAATCAAAACATCCATCAAACCATTCTATGTAATAACCGTACAATACTAATAGAAGAGAGAAACGTATATAGGCAAGATATTGCATAAGCATTTTTGTGGTTTTAGTTTTACCAGCACCACTTTCACCACTAACTAGAATGGATTTTCTTTTTCCCTCATTAATTCATGCCCTATTTCCAATGAATAATATCTATAAACAAGAACATTCTAATGAAGAAACAACATGTTTTATTGCAAAACATGAGAATGATCCTACCTGTAAGTAGCATATGCAACTGTAAAAACATGAGTATGATCCTACCTATATATTGGCAGAAGTTTTATAACAATTATCCAGAGAGAGAGAGAGAGAGAGAGAGAGAGAGAGAGAGAGAGAGAGAGAGAGATTGTGACCATGATTGAAAAAACCTTCATTTTCTTTTTTATTTTCTGAAATGGCCTAGCTATATGTCTTAGAGGGAGGGGGGGTGAATAGGACAATGCCAAATTAAAATAATAACAATGGAATAAAATAAGGATAAATCCAAATAAAATAAATCAATTCTTAATACTGAAATAAAAGCAACCTCAATAAACTAGTATTGAGAGGTTGATACGAATTCAGTTCTAAGGACAACCTTACACCATAAAAATTAAGGGTTTATGGCAGGACAACCTTATTTCTAGAATGTCCTTTGTATCAAAAACTTAAATCAAAGAGGAATGAATAAATAGAAATGAATTGAAATAAATTACAGGAATTTAAATCTAAATTATTACAACATTCATACTTTGCTTGCAATGTAAAAATTACAACATTCACATCCACACATACATTTCACATCTTTGAATGATAAAAGATAAAAAGAATAAATCACACATCCACAAAACACAAAGAGTTATAGTGGTTCGCCTGTGTGTTCATCAACTGTTAAACAACAGCCACACAAATTGCAACTCCACTCTTAATATCCTCACACAGGGGATATTAGCGTTTACTATCAAAATAGGTTTCACAGGTTCACCTAAAACCTTCACAATTGTGTCTTTTCTACTTGGGCTTACACAATTTAAAAACCCCTCTGTCTGAGTTTTCTAGCTCTCCTTAGATAACCACACAATAAGATTTTTCTGGCTCAATCTCAAAAGAAACTAAAAAGAAAGTAAATTACATAAACGTAAAATACCTGAATTTCTCCTTTCGTAGCAGCCCAGAAGAACCAATCAGAGTAGAAGTTTGAATATGGAAGTACAATGTCCAACACTCACTTTACAATGGTTCTAAGTTCTAAATTGATTTTAAGTTAAACCACAATGGGCTAGCTGTATTTGATTTTGATTCCAAGAAGAAGGAATTACAGAATTTTCCCCTATTCAAATTAGATTGGAATGTAGATCAAAATCAAATAATAATAAGCTAACAAAAGGAAAAATTAATTATGCACAACGTAGCTTAAAATGAACACAAACTTATCTCAGAGTGGAGCCTTGATTTTACTTAAATTCTATATAAAAACTCTGAAATTCGGGCTCAATTTATAGATGAAGAAACTCGTCTTCGACTGGTCCTAGAGACACCTCGACTGGTCTTAGCACAATAACATTTTGAATTTTTAAGCGCGATCTTTGAAAATCGTTCTACGACTGGTTGTGGGGTGTCTACGACTGGTCGTAGATGACCTAGGACTGGTCGTGGACCACTTTGGTTGGTCATTGCAATTTGAGTCGAAGACCCATGACTGGTCAAAGTTTGAGTCGAGAACACACCTACGACTGGTCGAAGACTGGTCGAACCAGTACTAGGACTAGTCGAACAAGGTCCAAGACTAGTCTTAGAACAGACCAAACTCATGAATATACATACAGTTTGAATTATATATCCGAAATTACCTACCCTAAGGTCAATTTAAGGTCTATCATACCTGGAACATGAAGTATGAACATTGAACTTCATTCATTTAGCTAAGGTAGACCTTTGAACCTTATCAAGCTTAAGCTCTCGCACTTGATGTAGCTTGATCTTGAAATATTCGAAAGCTTGAACTTAAACTTCATCTTGAGTTACACTTGAGTCTTGAAGTGTACTTGAGTCTTGTAATGTCTTGAGTCTTGTATTCTTTATCGATGTAGCTCTGAACATATATGCTTATAGATATTGACAAAGTACATGGCTTGACTTGGCTTGAAGTCGATCAATGTACTTAACTTGAAGTACTTGTGAAGCAGTTTCTGGAACATATATAAATCAACATACAAACACAAGACACAGATAAAGGTTTTGGCACCACAAAATTTGACAACCAAAGGAGCATGTAACCATAGCACTTACAATCTCCCCCTTTGTCAAATTTGTGACAAAACACACTCATATAAACAAAAGAAGCACAAGCAACAGTTACAACAGGCTCAATAAAGAATCATGCACCAGTTGTTATAAACAACATCCATCAAGAGACAAGATTATACATACTACAAGAGTATACATACTCCCCCTGAGTAGCAGCACACATGGATATCAAGAAAAATATAATGCTACTCATATCATAAGCAATCAAACCAAAAAACTTCTCAACAAAATCTGTCATAAGCTTAGCTTCCAAAAAGGCGCATTTCTCCCCCTTTTTGTCACAATATGACAAAGGAAGAAGCAAAGATAGGATAAACAAGGGAGTAAGAAGGGAGTTAAATACAGAAAAGTTTAAAGTTCATATATCATTAAACATATAACTAAGTCAGAAAAAGTCAAACTCACAGACTGAAATAAAACAAAGTATTAAAGTTATTACAACCCAAAGAGTAAAACACTTAATCTGATCTAGAAGGAGCAGGAATGGTAGGATCAAGTTTATGAAGGCCCTTGTTTAAGCACCGAAGATACTTGCACATATATTTGAATTACATATCATGGGCAACATTCATATTCTCGACTTTTTCCTCTAATGCATGAAGACGTGCATCAAAATCTGATGGTACAAAATCAGGATCATTTCCAGAATCAAAATCAATTTCATTAAAAATATCATCCATATTAATATCATCTTGAGGAAGATCATCACCTTTTTCTTCATTCACACCTACTGCTCCACCATCTCCAACATCAACCTGGCCATCAGCCAAGTGCAACTTCATTTTGTTTATGTTGGAATTGTTGAAAATGAGGTGTTGGATAGGAGCCTCTCCAACAGGCATAGCGACTAGCATGTGAGTTGCTAACACAGTCATTAAGTAAGTAAAGGGAAGATCACTATGACCTGGATGTAGACAAAACTGAATGATAGAATGACAAATCGAAGAAGGAAGCCAGACATTTGCACCAGTAATGATAGAATACAAAATATCAACCATGAATAAAGTTAGTTTTATCTTGTTACCAGAATGAGGATACAGATTAGAAGTAAAGATATGATGCAAAACTCTGTATTTAGGTAATAAATTTTTGGAAGCATAGGCATTCCCATTCTGAGTCCATTGAGCATTCATGTTACACAACACTCTAGTAAAAATACATTTTTCATATTCAGAAACTTTCTTAGCTAGAGTGGTAGGTGGAATACCATCATCATTGACAGGTATATCCATAAGGCCTGAAATTAAATGATGATCAATAGGAAAAGGCCCTTCTAGTAACAATAGAGAAAGTTAATTGTTCAGAAGAAAACTCACTTATGCATGCAAACATGCTTTACGCAATGGATTGGTATGACGGCCAGCCCCAATGTAGGATGTTATCCCAACCTACAGATTGGAGGAGAGGAAGAATGCCGAAACGGGAGATGTGATTTAAATCAATAGCTTTTTCAACAATGACATTAAGCAGACACAAATCACGCACATAAGATGGATCATCTTCGGGAGACCAAAGATGGCGTCTTGTAATAGGAGTTGATCTGGATGAAGAGGGACCTCTAGTATTTTTCTTTTTCCCTCTAAAGTCCATATTCTTGAATAAAAATAAGAAATTTAAAGGAAATAGATATGGGTTTCTCTAGATTAGTAAATGAATGAGAAAACCCCAAAAATCTCAACACAAACTAGAAATCAACTTCTCTAATGAAGAAATTGAAGAAAATATACCAAAAATATCCAAGAAAAACAAGTAAAATGCTCTAACCTGGTTGAATCGAACAATAGGGTTCGACTAGTCGTAGCTCGGCTCGTTAGAGAGAAAAGTGAAAATTAGGAAGAAGAGACGTTTCTCCAATTAAAGAGGTCAGCGCGCTCCACGACTGGTCTTGGCCTATCCACGATCGGTCATACCACGACTGGTTGTGTATGACCACGACTGGTTGAGTATCGGCCAAAAATTGCATTTTTCAACAAATTTAAAATTTTAACCATAAAAATACATAAACATATATACAATATGTTACAATTATGTAAGAATATTTAATTTAAATTGCACATACTGAGGTCAAAATTTAATTTATTAAACCTACTTTTGTCGAGAGGTTTAGTGAAAATGTCAGCAAGTTAAGTCTAGGTTGGAATGTATTCCAAAGAAATTATTTTTTCTTCCACTAATTCACGAATGAAATGATACCTAATGTCAATGTGCTTGGTACATGAATGCTGGATTGGATTTTTAGAAATATTTATTGCACTGGAGTTATCACAAAATAGAACCATTGAGTCCTATGCAATTCCATAATCACTTAACATACGTTTCATCCAAACAAGCTGAGTACATGCATTTCCTGTTGCGATGCATTTAGCCTCAGCAGTAGAAAGAGATATGGAACTTTGCTTCTTGCTAAACCAAGAAACCAAAAAATTTTCAATAAAAAAATAACCACCACTGGTTGATTTTCTATCATCGATAATACCTGCCCAATCAGCATCTGAGTACCCAGCCAATTGAACACTAATCTCATGTGGATACCAAAGACCCAATGTAACACCCTGAAAATTGGGAGTTGAGCACAAACTCCACTCCCGAGTTCCAAAACATCACTTATGCAACATAAATGCTTATGATTGAATGTTTTCTATGTTAGTGTATTAAACGTGAGTGGGATTAAGCCAAAACAGCATATCATACTCCAGAGACAGTTAAATTATGCGAGCGGAAGACTGTGATAGTATATAGAACATATATAGACTGTTATAAGTCTCCAGAGTGTGAACATGTTACTAGGTTAAATATATATATGTATACTCCAAAAATGAACAAAAAGAATATACATGAGTGTTTAAATAAAAGACAAAATACCAAGTGTATTCGCATCTAATCAATAACCCTGTAACCCTGTCGATCAGAACCTGCATATAGGAGGAATCCTCCTCATCATCATCAATTCCGGCTCTGCTTCGCAAGCATCGCCATCATCTGAAACTAAAATAGGGACTGGTTGGTGTGGCCAACACCGTCCCGTAATGTGGGAGTGAGTGATCAACTCAGTGAAAACTATACAGCAAAGGATAACATGTTATTAATTCAATCAAGAATAATGATAAGGCAGTACAATCAAATAGGTCCTAGATACTCTTGTTAATGTAAGGCTGATATGAAGAATGATGCGTGCCCTCACCACAATCCCCTCTGCGACATCATCTAACAATCGTGGCATGAATCACTTCCTCAGTGCTCTATCACCAACCCTGTTAGCACATGCAATGCGGTGTATCATTTCATACAGTAGGATTGGGAAGTTAAGACACCTCCCTTGTATCATTTCTCAACGTTGATCCATTCTAGGGTCATCAGTTCTAGGGAATCTCATACGATATTATGGTTCTAGGTCACTGCATGGGCTGTCAGGGCTGTTGCACGCAATCGTTACACCACTCCCCCATCACCTTATCAATACAGGCCTACTTATATCCTCAAGACTGCAATAGGACTCGTCGCCCCTATGCAATGTCAGGATAAACTCAAGGTCACTACAGAGAGCTCATCACCAATTAGTGTAGGCCGACAACAAGAATATAGTGTCCCATACCACCATAATCTGCTTAGAGTAGGGTGCTCACTGGTCACTACGAGGAGGTTTGTGGCCCCAGTGTATGCCGACAGCTCGACTACGGTGTCTCATACCACCATGTCCGGCTCATGAGTCTTAGGGGATCATGGTACCACGGTTAAAGGGAGTTTCATTGGTAAGCTCGGTGTCTTAGATTCAAACAATTGCTACCAAACATAGTGAACAAACATCGATCAATCGGGTTAGTTGATAAGCTTAACTAGGCCATGCGTATGTTGATTTGAACGACATGGAATGCATAAGCACTCCATGTGGCCTAACCACTGCTGAACATCCCAAGTACGACTCAGATTCGTTGAACACATCCTGTGTGGTGAAACAACCTCAACCACTATTTACAGAATGATTACCGATTACCTGGACTGTAGCACAGCCCCAATCAGATACAAATTCCATAACAGGCATATGAGGCATATCCTACAATCATGTGGACATTCATAAAGTATAACTTAAATGTAAATACAGAACATGGAGGAAATCATATACACAGCTAATACAAATAATCTAAGTTACATAATGCATGGAGGAAATCATATACTCAAGTATTGTGATTGAGATTCATATCTCAACAACCTTAGCAATCACATTCTTACTAACTACTAATTCACTTAGGCATTTATACAAACACTTAGACTACACTATTCAACATACATTACGTATGTCGACCATATAACATATTAGGGCGACTCCTTTCACCTGGGAGCCGTCGCATACATCAATGACAAATAATCATGGCAATCATAACAACAAATTCTATACTCATACAAATATTTCAACAAACACAAATTAGGCATGTTATCATATATAGGTAATTCACCCATGAATCATATAGTAGTAAGATAAGTTACATAGAGGAAACTGTAACTATGCATAAGGGGATTGAGGATCGCATCTCAACATCCTCAGTAAATACATTACAACATGCATTTTCTTATTCAGCCATTTTATCAAACACTTAGGCTATGTTGGATATCATATATTTGGGCTAAACCTTTAGCCCAGGAGTTGTTACACATACATCTAGCATACATAGACGGCAGTTAATCATGGAAAACTCAAATCTGAATTTCATACGTATACGGTATTTTCTACGAATACAAGGAATACAGTATATTCAACATAGTTAACGTATAACTGAAAAATGAAACGGACAACACTTTATACATATGAAATAGCATCCTAGGCAAGAATAAATCATTACTTAACATTGAAAGTCTTGAAAACCATAAGCTAAACGTATATAGTCCGCACCTTAAACCAGAAAATGCATAACGGATGTGATTCAGACGATAAGTCTTTGTCAACGGCGAATAGGTTGCCTAAGGCATGAAACAGGTTAGCTACAACATCACTTAGACTATTCTAAGCTTCAAAATAGGTTAGGTTTTGGGTTTTCTTACCTAGGAACGAAGCCGGAGTCGCCGAAAAAGTGATTAGATCATGATGGTTAAGCACGTAGGATAGCAAGAAGATCCTCCCACTTCTCTCACACTTTCTCTCTCTTTTCTCTCTTCTCTCTCCTATTTTTCCCAAATTCGTATGGGATGAGAGAGTGAGGGTTTAAGGTCCTTATATAGGCCCAAAACTCTCTAAATTAGACTCAGGGCCATGGTATACTTAGGTTATGTCCAAATACGGACTGTTCCGTCTCAACAGAGCACTTTTGGAGGTCCTGTTACTAAATGTGATAGGACTTAAGCTCTCTGATATTGGATTTAGGTCAAGCTAAGTTTTCAGTCCGGTCGGGTTTCCAGATCGACAGTGGTGGACCAGTTTCAGTTCAGCGATCACCAAAACTCGATAAGGGCCACAAGTGCTATGACATGTAAGGGCCACCTATCCTGATCTGAGGGTGAACTTAGGTTGAAATCTAACGGTCAGAATGCTTAAAAATAACGCGTAAGTGAACCGTTCCAGATTACTTTAAAATATATTTAATTTTCTAAAAATATTCTCTTTCTTACTCTCTTCACTCCGAACTCAAGGAAACAGTCCCAGGACATCGTTTGGGGTTGATTTTTGAGATAATAGTCAAGTCCAACTAGGCGGTCACAATGGTCTAAGTTCATCGCTATCGGACTTTCGACGTGCGGTCCAGGTCCGATACGAAGTTTCACGATGCTCCCAAGAGCAAATGGGTTTAGAGATTGATCCTAGGTTTCTAGGTAACATAGAGTTAGTAGTTCTACTCATTTTGAGTCTTTTAGTTCATATTTAAAGTGGTTCAAGTTAATTCTACTGAGTATTCAGTTCGGTACTTAACCTAATTCTAGCCTAATTATGACAGAATATGGTCCTAGGGTCATTCTATGCCCCATTTTGGGCACTTCTAGTTAGCATATTATTTTAATTATTTTTTTACTGGTTCATCATCAATTTTACCCTATCATCACCAAATTTCATAAGGTTTTGAGTCATAGAAAAATTCTAAAAATTCCAGAAGTAGCAGCTGTCCAACAAGTCATTATTGGATAGTTGCTCATAACGACCTACTTTAAACTATATTAAATATTTTATTATATTTTTCAAATATTTTTATATAAAACTAGACTCATTTATCTTCAATATAGTATTTGAATCACCTAAATTGGAGTTATAACGAAGGAGATATAATTTTTCAAAGTTTGACAAAATGTGTAGAAAAAATGTAAAAATCGGGCTGCCTGACCGTTGTACGGATGAGATCGGCGAGGTCGTCGCCGGTCATTGACCAAATTGGTGTGGGATCACCCCAGGGGTGATGTCCTCACCCCCCGAGGATGCTGAAAATATGTGGGACCCACCTTAGATCCCCCTGAATTGAGCCGTTTGGGTCCACGAGTCCGTCGAGGCGTTTATCGAGTCTCATTTGTAAACTAGAATGAGTTACGTGACGTACAATATATTTTTTTAGGGTAAAAGAAGCTAATCCATCCAAATAACCTATCTACATCATAATATTCCAAGAATTACTTAGTAAAAATCATATTTTATGCATGTACGTACCATTTATGGTAAGTTTTAGTTTAAGTATAGTTCTTCACCTTTTAAACTTTAGGATTATGTCTAATATGAAAGTACTTGGAGAAATTTGAAGAATGAGGTGGTGAAAGATGAGATTTTGAAGAAAATGGGTTGAAAAATGATTTCTAGACTTTAGAATTGATCTTTGAGAGTGATATTGTTGACCCATTGTCTAAGGACGTCTAACTCCAGGTTGGCAAAAATCCAGGGTGTTACAATCTACCCCCCTTAAAAATAATTTTGTCCCCGAAATTGGCGAAGGGTAATGAGTGAAGATTCTATTAGGCCTTTTGCCTAAACTGTACTGATTAAAGTTTATATACATGGTGGGGTATATACATCTATACTAGTCTGGCACATTTTTGTCTATCCTCCTTTAAAATTTACTCTTTATCTCTTGCTTACACCCTGATGGTTGGCTACAATTAATTTCTTTATCTATTTGAAGTCTTGACGACGATTCCCATCTACTTAGAGTAAGATATATGTTTCAATGGTTGACCAGTATGGAGAGACGATTGTAGTGGGCTTGATCCCGATACGTCGAATGTCCGCCTGGCCAGGGTAGACAACGTTGTATCCTTTCCTAATCCTTATGGATCCTGGTCTTCTGCCCGGTCAAGCAGCTAGGATTGAGAATTAGGTCAAGCCGCAAGTGTTTCGCATTTGTACATTTCAGTACCTCCGTAGTCTGATCACTCTAAAAGCTTAGGGAATTCCTATCACTGAAAGGTTCAAAATTCCTATTTATAAGGTTGAGCTTTGGGTCTTGATCATCCTATCTAGGAGAGTCCTTGTCTGAATCTATGTCCAAGGTAAGGATTAATAAACACTTTAATAGATCATCCTAAGGGGTTTCTAATCATATAGAGTCGGCCAAGGCTTCTATTATGTTCATATTTAACGAGTAGGTTTATGGATAGACTGATCTTTGCTCACTCCCACTGTTAGGCCTATGATTTAATATGAATGGGTTTAACATTTAAGCTCTAATTGTCTCCCTATAAAGACTTCAATATTGACATTCTAAGGAAGGTTCAAATCCCATATACTAACCTAACCTTACGTATAACCTGAATCACTTTCTTCGATCCTGGGCCAGTGGGGAAAGGGCCAACCACGCTTCCACTGTGCAGTTCTAACTTAATTGTTGTATTAGCTGACTTTACTAGATTGGGCTCATAAGATTCTACCCCCCTTAAAAATTATTTCTACTCTCAAAGCTCAAGATTCTATGTCTCGATCCGTATGTCGGAACGAGGTGTAATATAGGACTTATCCTTGACATGAAATGGGAAATAACCTCTCACTACATTAGTCTTCCTTTCATTAACGATGCATACTATGGCATTGGCACCTATGGTTATAGAAATGAGCCTAGTCTCTATTACAGTTGATTTCAGGGACAGGTGTGAGTTAATGGTCAGATATCTAATTCTTTACTGGCTACTCTACTGGCTATATGTCCTTAACATTTTCCAAGGGTAAAACAATAACTTTTGGTAATAGGTAGTCGGGCCAGTACGGAAGGAAAGTTGTGTAGTAGGTCTGATCCAGATACATTGACTTTCTGCCTAGACTCTAACAGAAAATTTGTCGTATCAGTTCTTAATCCTAGTCAATGTCGATCTTCTGCTTGATCAGAGCATTGGATTTATTGATAACTACCAGGATTAAGAATTCAGTTCAAACCGTGAATACATCGCTTATATACAGTTCCTTTACTCCGTGTTTCCGATTGCAATAAGTCCTTGAGAGGGCACTTCTAAGGGGCGTGCTGGTTTATCCTAGTGTTAAATCCGAGGGATATATAAGTTTTCTCTAAGCGTAACTACTTCTGAATCAATCAAGCTTCCTAAGAGTTAATAAAGAAGCCTATAAGTATCAAGGGAATCCAACAAAAGAACGAGGTCTCACTCTAACTAAATCAAGACAACTAACTACGTCTATATTCTAATTACCTTAGCAAAATCAGTCTTTTACATTCCTTAGCATAATCAGTAGCCTAATCTTAATAAATTTAACGACGCTCAAGCACTTCACATATTTCTATACTAGCTAAGGAGGTCCTAGGGTTTACATTTTTAATTCACTAGCTTTTTTATACCGTCAAATCTTTCTAAATCTAAGAATACCCACTCTAAGTCCAAAACTCTAAGGGCCTGTTTGGCTAGTGGTATAAGGCCGTATTAAATGGATTGCGTCGCTAATCTCACCTCGAGATTGGGAATGACATGTTTGGAAGAAGGGTGAGATGTGATAAAAAAAATTTATTTTTATAGGCTTTGGAAACTGAGCCTTGTGTTGGAGAGTGTGAGATGGGATTTCCAAATCCCATGATGATGAAATTCCAAGTATAATTTGAAAGGAAATCCTGAGATTTATTGTTAATTGCATACATTCCAACCATGGCATTGGAAACCATGAGTTACACCCAAATCTAAGGACAATACCTTACACATACATTTATTGTTACTTTTACAATTCTATCTATCCTAATCTCACCTAATGCAGTTGGTCGAACGGGCCCTAAATGTCCCATCATTTGGAAGTGTGCAGGTTATGGGACATAAAAATGTGAGTTTTGTGCCCATATGAGAGGGTATAATGAAGGTGAAAAGTTATACAGAGTAGTTTTTGGGTAATGGTGGTTGATGGGTGTAGATGTAGAAGAAGACGGAAGCTTGAGTGAATAGAAGCGGGGATGTGAGATCATTTTACATGGTCTCGGTTACGTATGAGCTATACTACGACAGTTAATCTCGCTGGTCGATGAAACTTGGGATTCTAATGTGGTTTCTAAATTCCATCGCCCCCTTCCTAAGTCAGAGTGCATTAGTGTGTGTTGTGTTACCATAACCCAGGTCCAGTTTAATCCAAACATGCTCTTTTACCACCTGTAACACCCCAAAAATCGGGGGTTGAGCATAAACTCTACTCCCGAGTTCCAAAACATCACTTATGCAACATAAATACTTATGATTGAATGTTGTCTATGTTAGTGTATTAAACATGAGTGAGATTAAGCCAAAACAGCATATCATACTCCAGAGATTTAAATTATGCGACCGGAAGACTGTGATAGTATATAGAACATATATAGACTGTTAGAAGTCTCCAGTGTGTGAACATGTTACCAGGTTAAATATATATATGTATACTCCAAAAATGAACAAAAAGAATATACATGAGTGTTTAAATAAAAGGCAAAATACCAAGTGTATTGGCATGTAATCAATAACCCTGTAACCCCGTCGATCAGAACCTGCATATAGGTGGAATTCTCCCCATCATCATCAAGTCCGGCTCTGCTTCGCAAGCATCGCCATCATCTGAAACTAAAATAGGGACTGGTTGGTGTGGCCAACATCGTCCCGTAACGTGGGAGTGTGTGATCAACTCAGTGGAAACTATATAGTAAAGCTTAACATGTAATCATTTCAATCAACCAGTGATGATAAGGCAGTACAATCAAACAGGTCCTAGATACTCTTGTTAATGCAAGGATGATATGAAGAATGATGCATGCCCTCACCACAATCCCCTCTACGACATCATCTAACGATCGGGACATGAATCACTTCCTCAGTGCTCTATCACCAACCCCATTAGCACATGCAATACGGTGTTATGAATATGCTTACCAAGTTCTTATTAGTCCTTTTCATACAGTAAGATTGGGAAGCTAAGACACCTCCCTTGTATCATTTCCCAACGTTGATCTATTTTAGGGTCGTCAGTCCTAGGGAATCTCATATGATATTATGGTTCTAGGTCGCTGCAAGGGCTGTCAGGGCTGTTGCACGCAATCGTTACACCACTCCCCCATCACCTTATCAATACAGGCCTACTTATATCCTCAAGACTGCAACAGGACTCGTCGTCCCTATGCAGTGTCAGGATAAACTCAAGGTTACAACAGAGGGCTCGTCACCAATCAGTGTAAGCCGACAACAAGAATATAGTGTCTCATACCACCATAATCTGCTCAGAATAGGGTGCTCACTGGTCACTATGGGGAGGTTTGTGGCCCCAGCGTAGGCCTACAGCTCGACCTCCATATCCCATACCACCATGTCCGGCTCATGAGTCTTAGGGGATCATGGTACCATGGTTAAAGGGAGTTTTATTGGTAAGCTCGGTGTCTTAGATTTAAACAGTTGCGACCAAACTTGGTGAACAAACATCGGTCAATCGGGTTAGCTGATAAGCTTAACTAGGCCAAGCGTACGTTGAGTTGAACGACATGGAATGCATAAGCACTCCGTGTGGCCTAACCACTGCTGAACATCCCAAGTACGACTCAGATTCGTTGAACACATCCTGTGTGGTGAAACAACCTCAACCACTATTTACAGAACGATTATCGATTACCTGGACTGTAGCACAGCCCCAATCATATACAAATTCCATTACGTATGTCGAACATATAGCATATTAGGAGGACTCCTTTCACCTGGGAGCCGTCGCATACATATCAATCATACATCAATGACAAATAATCATGCCAATCATAACACCAAATTCTATACACATACAAATATTTCAACAAACACAGATTAGGCATGTTATCATATATAGGTAATTCGCCCATGAATCATATAGTAGTAAGATAAGTTACATAGAAGAAACTATAACTATGCATAAGGAGATTGAAGATCGCATCTCGACATCCTCAGTAAATACATTACAACATGCATTTTCTTATTCAGTCATTTTAATAAACACTTAGGCTACACATACTAAATACATATCGTATGTTGGATATCATGTATTTGGCCTAAACCTTTAGCCCAGGAGTTGTTACACATACATCTAGCATACATAGACGGCAGTTAATCATGGCAAACTCAAATCCAAATTTCATACGTATATGGTATTTTCTACGAATACAAGGAATACAGTGTATTCAACATAGTTAACGTATAACTGAAAAACGAAACGAACAACATTTTATACATGTGAAATAGCATCCTAGGCAAGAATAAATCATTACTTAACATTGAAAGTCTTGAAAACCATAACCTAAATGTATATAGTCCGCACCTTAAACCAGAAAACGCATAACGGATGTGATTCAGACGATAAGTCTTTTTCAACGGCGAATAGGTTACTTAAGGCATGAAACAGGTTAGCTACAACATCACTTACACTATTCTAAGCTTCAAAATAGGTTAGGATTTGGGTTTTCTTACCAAGGAATGAAGCCAGAGTCGCCGAAAAAGTGATTAGATCGTGATAGTTTAGCACGTAGGATAGCAAGGTAGGATAGCAGGAAGATCCTCCTACTTCTCTCACACTTTCTCTCTCTTTTCTCTCTTCTCTCTCCTAGGTTTTTCCAAATTCGTATGGGATGAGAGAGTGAGGGTTTAAGGTCCTTATATAGGCCCAAAACTCTCCAAATTAGACTCAGGGCCATGGTATACTTAGGTTATGTCCAAATACACACTGTTCCGTCTCAATGGAGCACTTCTGGAGGTCCTGTTACTAAATACGGTTGGACTTAAGTTCTTTAATATTAGATCTAGATCAAGCTAAGTTTTCAGTCCGATCGGGTTTCCAGATCGACCGTGGCGGATCAGTTTCCGTTCAGCGGTCACCGAAACTCGATCAGGGCCACAAGTGCTATGACATGTAAGGGCCACCTATCCTGATCCGAGGGTGAACTTGGGTCGAAATCTAATGGTCAGAACTCTTAAAAATAATGCACAAGTAAACTATTCCAAATTACTTAAAAATATATTTAATTTTCTAAAAATCTTTGCTTTCTTACTCTCTTCACTCCGAACTCAAGGAAACAGTCCCACGACATCGTTTAGGCTTGATTTTTGAGATGATAGTCAAGTCCAACTAGGCAGTCATAATGTTCTAAGTTCATCGCTATCGGACTTTAGACGTGCGGTCCAGGTCCGATACGAAGTTTCACGATGCTCCCAAGAGTAACTGGGTTTAGAGATTGATCCTAGGTTTCTAGGTAACATAGCATTAGCAGACCTACTCATTTTGGGTCTTCTAGTTCATATTTGAAGTGGTTCAAGTTAATTCTACTGAGTATTCAGTTCGGTACTTAACCTAATTCTAGCCTAATTATGACAGAATACAGTCCTAGGGCCATTCTATGCCCCATTTTGGGCACTTCTAGTTATCGTATTATTTTAATTATTTTTTTAGTGGTTCATCATCAAGTTTACCCTATCTTCACCTAATTTCATAAGATTTTGAGTCATAAAAAAATTCTAACAATTCTAGAAGTAGCAGCTGTCTAACAAGTGATTATCGGATAGTTGCTCATAATGACCTACTTTAAACTATATTAAATATTTTATTATATTTTTCACATATTTTTATATAAAACTAGACTCATTTATCTTCAATATAGTTTTTGAATCACCTAAATCGTAATTATAACGAAGGAGATATGGTTTTTTAAAATTTGATAAAATGTGCAGAAAAAATGTAGAAATCGGGCTGCCTGACCGCTGTACGGACGAGATCGGCGAGGTCCTCGCCGGCCACTGACCAAATTGGCATGGGATCACCCTAGGGGTGAGGTCCTCACCCCCCGAGGATGCCAAAAACATGTGGGACCCACCTTGGATCCCCCCGAATTGAGCCGTTTGGGCCCACGAGTCCGTCGAGGCATTTATCGAGTCTCATTTGCAAACTGGAATGAGTTACGTGACGTACAATATATGTTTTTGGGGTAGAAGAAGCTAATTCATCCAAATAACCAATATACATCATGAGATTCCAATAATTCTATAGTCAAAATCCTATTTTATGCATGTACGTACCATTTACGGTAAGTTTTAGTTTAAGTATAGTTCTTCACCTTTTAAACTTTAGGATTGTGTCTAATATGAAAGTACTTGGAGAAATTTGAAGAATGAGGTGGTGAAAGGTGAGATTTTAAAGGAAATGGATTGAATAGTAATTTCTAGACTTTAGAATTGATCTTTGAGAGTGATATGGTTGACCCATTGCCTAAGGATGTCTAACTCCAGGTTGGCACAAATTTGGGGTATTACACCCAAATTAGCAGAACTTGTAACATATCGCATAATCTGCTTAACATTAGTTAAATGAGACTCTTTAGGATTTGACTGATATCTAGCTTAAATACCAATGTTAAAAGCAATATCTGGTCTACCAGCTGTTAAATAAAGCAAACTGTCAATCATGCTACGATAAAATTTAGGATCCACATCTTTACCTGTAGAGTCCTTTGAGAGTCTTAAAATTGTATTCATATGAGTATCAAAGTTCTTACCATTCTCAAATCCGAACATTTTAATCAAGTTCAAGGCATACTTGGTTTGAGAAATAAAAATTTCATCATGTTGTTATTTTACTTGCAATCCTAGGAAATAATTTAATTCCCCAACCATGCTCATTTTGAACAAGTTGATCCATAAATAATATCATCAACATAGATCTGAACCATTAAGATATCATCGTTATGTTTCTTAACAAAGAGCGTCTTATCGACACTTCCCATTTGAAAACATGAACTCAGTAAAAACTTAGTCAATTTCTCATACCATGCCCTGGGAGCTTGTTTTAGACCACATAGAGCCTTTTTAAGACGGTATACATGATCAGTAAACTTAGGGTCTTTAAACCCTGTAGATTATTCAACATATACCTCTTCATGTAAATCGTCATTCAAGAAGGCACTCTTCACATCCATTTGATAAAATTTTAAACTTCTTAAAGCATGCAATGGATATAAAAAGTCTGATTGATTCAAGGCGAGCAACTGGGGCAAAAGTTTCATCATAATCAATGCCTTCAATTTGTGTGTACCCGTGTACAACCAGTCTTGCCTTGTTTCGAATTATATTTCCAAGTTCATCAAACTTATTTTTGAAAATCCACTTTGTTTCGATAATGTTTTTATCTTTAGGTGTAGGAACAAGATACCAAACATCATTACGAAAAAATTGATAAAGTTCTTCCTGCATAGCAACTATCCAGTTTTCGTCAGAAAGAGCTTCTTTTACATTTACAGGTTCTATCTGGGATATAAAACACACATAGTTACAAATGTCTTCTAATTGTCTACGAGTGCGCACACCAATGAGGGGGTTTCCAAGAATTTGAGTGGTTGGATGATCTTTAACAGTCCTCAGTTCAGAATTAACTTGATTTAATGAAGTATCTTGTTTGTCAATCAAAAGAACTTCATCATTATCTGAACTAGGGGCAGGTGTATTCAAATGATCATCAATGACTACATTAATGGACTCTTGAATCACACCGATCTTGTTGTTCAGTACACAATATGCACGACTGTTTAAAGAAATCCTAAAAAGATCCCTTCATCACTCTTAGTGTCAAACTTTTCCAAATTTTCATGGTCACGCAAAATATAGCACTAAACTCGAAAGTATTTGATAGTCGGCTTCTTATCAAACCATAATTTGTAAGCCATTTTATTATGAGATTTACATGTGTAGACCCGGTTAATAATATAGCAGGCAGTATTCACTGCTTCAGCCCAAAGATTTCTAGGGAGCTTCTTACTGTTTAACATTACGTTTTCCATTTCTTGAAGCACTCTATTTTTTCTTTCCATAATGTCATTTTGTCATGGTGTTTTGGGCACAGATAATTCATGCGATATTCCCTGATCGCTACAAAATTTCTCAAAACTACTATTTTTAAACTCAGATCCTTGGTCACTACGGATCTTACATACTTGAGAACCTTTCTCAGTTTGGATTCGTTTGATGATCTTTTTTACTTCATCAAGGGTTTCTAATTTGTCCCTTAAGAACGCTACCCAAGTGAATCTGGTATAATCATCCACGATTACCAAGATGTATTATTTTTCACCTCGAGTCTCTGTTCTGGTTGGTCCTATAAGATCCATGTGGAGAATCTCGAGTGGTCTTGATGTGGTATTGGAGTTCACCTTATTGTGAGAGCTCCTAGTTTGTTTACCATATTGGCATTCACCACATACTTCATCTACCTTTTTCAACTTAGGTAGACCTCTAATTAGTTCTCCTTTGCTCAATCTGTATAAATTTCGGTAGTGTATATGACCAAGGCGTTTATGCCATAATTCTGTCTCATCGGTATGGACCATGTAGCACGATTGATTAGATGAGCTGCCATCGCTTACTATATAGCAGTTTTTAAAAGTTTTGTGACCAATAAATATTACGGAATCCTTTTTATTAATAATTTCACAACCTTGATTGGAAAATTTCACATTGTGGTTGTTATTGCATATTTGAGATATGCTCAACAGGTTAGGTTTTAGTCCCTCAACATATAAAACATTCTTAAATAAAGGGAGAGTTGGACCGTACCTTAGCCAATAATCTTGCAATTGCTACCATCACCAAATGTGACTGATCCATCAGTCATATCTTTAAGATTGGTAAATAAAGCCTTGTCACCTATCATATGCCTGGAGCATCCATTATCAGGTACCACTTTGAATGACTTGTTGCTTTGAAGTCAGTGTGGGCAACCAAGCAGGCAACTTTAGGAACCCATTTCAGAACTGTTTTGGGTTTACGAATATAGTTGGTCTTCTTATGTCTGTTTTTGTAAGAATGACCTATAGAGTTAGATTTTAAGAGCTCCTTGAGTAAATCAATTATCTTTTCAGCTAGTGGGCTTCAGTTTTGAATGAAGTTGACATAGCTGCTTTTAGATTTTTAAAAAGTTTTTGTATTTTTAGAAAAACCTAAATAAGTACTTTTCCCTTTTGAGTTTAAGGATTCTCCTTTCACAAACTTAGGAGGAGTATTCTTCTGTTTAGGTGTAACGACCTGAAAAATTTCGTACCAAGACCCAAGTACCACCTCGATCAGAAATCACTTAGGATTAATTCTCTTAGAAATTTAACCTAAGTTACCTAGTGCTATATTAGACTGGCTATGAAATTAGTGTTGTTCGCTTTAAATATGTTCTGCAAGACTTAAAACTTGTAGAATCAATGACGCTATAATACCCTGAAATCTAGGATCCAACTCTAAACCCATTTGTTCTATGGAATGTTTGGTAACTTTGTATTGGATCTAGACCGCGCGTCGAAAGTCCGATATCTATAATCTCAGACCATTATTACCGCTTACTTGGACTTGACAATCATTTTGAAAATCAAGCCCAACTGATATCCTGACATTATTTTACTGAGTTCGGAATGAAGAGAGTGAGAAAAAGAAAAGAATTAAAAAATTAATTCCATTTTTATGAAATATGGCACATGTCATTTGCGCGTTATTTTTAAGCGTTCTGACCGTCAGAATTCAACTAAATTTCACCATCGGATCAGGAAAATTGGCCCTTCCATGTCATGAAACTTGTAGCCCTGATTTAGATTCGGTAACCGTCGAATTGAAACTGGTCCGCCACGGACGATCCGAAAATCCGATCGGACTGAAAACTTCGCTGATTAAAGATCTGATGTTAGTGAGCTTAAGTTCGACCGCAATTGATAACAAGACCTCCAGAAGTGCTCCGTTGGATGAGAAAAATCCCAATTTGGATATAACCTAGGTATACCTTGACTTGGAGTTCATTTTCGTTATGTTTGGGCTTATAAAAGGGTCTTAAACCCTTCGCTTTCTAACCCATACGAATTTCCCAAACCCTAGAGATTCCAAAGAAAGAAAAGAGAGAGAAAGTGTGGGAGAATCCGGTGAAACTCCGTAGGATCCTTCCTAGTGCATCTATACTCTAAACTGGCGTATCTGAATCGTTCTTCCGGCGATTCTAATTCCGTTCTTGGATAAGTTAAGCTAATCCTAACCTGTTTTGAAGCCTAGACTAGCTGTAGTAGAATGCTAGCTAACCTGTTTCATACCATAGGTAGCGTATTCACCGTTGATGAAGACACGTCATCTGAATCAACCTAAATATGACTTTTCTGGTTTAAGGTGCGGACTATATGCGCTTAGGTTATAGTTTTCAACCCTTTCAATGATAGTTAATGGTTTATTCATGCTATGGATGCAATTACACATGCCAAATGTGTTGTCTGTTTTATCTTCCGTATACATATGCTATATATTGTAAATACCGTATTTCATGTATGTATTTTGAGACACAAACATATGTATATTGCCCTGGGTAGAGCACGCATCATTTAAGGATTTATTTTGAATCATGTATGTATTTAAGTCTTCCGCTTGCTTTACCTTAATATTCCTGAATTATGTCTGCTAATCTAGCTTGATGTATATCATGATTTATGTATTAATACAGACAACATACAATCATCATCGAATATGTTGCATAAGTGATGTTTTGGAACTCGGAAGCTGAGTTATACTCGACCCCCAAATTTCAGGGCATTACATTAGGAGTTATATTCTTATCATAGCCCAACCCAGATCTGTCGCCACATTTTTTTGATCCGGATAGTAGTTTCTCTAACTTTGGATCACCTTAGGCATATCTCCATGTGTCCTTTAAACTCAGAAGAGAAGATACTTCATTTTTAAGTTTCTCATTTTCAGATTTTAAATTTTCAATCAGGGAGGTTTTGAATTCTAAATCACATTTTGATTTTTCAAAATAATATGAAATTCAGAATTTTTCTAAAACAAGTGATTCAAAACATTCTTTGAGTTTAAAAAACTTTTCTTTTTGAACTTTAAGTTTGACAACAATTTTACAACTTTCTTTATATAAGGCATTGTAAGCATCTTTGTCACGCCCCAAACCTGAAAATCGGATTCACAGGAATCCCGATCGCCGAATCCGGTACCGACAGCCTCCGTAGTATCCCATTCTCGGCTCCTAGCATTCATATGCTAGATTTCCGATCCTGGGATCCTACAAGGAGGATTTATTTTTTTTGTACATTTAACTAGTAATAAGCATAACCACAAGTTTATCCAAATCATAAAGGCAACATCATCATCACATATCCACTAATATAATCATTTGAATACAATGCTGAAAGGGAAATATATATGTCAAAATCAAAGCTCCAGAAAACAGCTGCACTCTCCAAGCTCAATGCTGCTGCAACCTAACATCACCTGCACGCATTCATCATGCATAAGCTTATAGAAAGCTTAGAGGGTGGTGTAAGTGTGTGCACGAGATAAGTGTCAAGTATTCAATACAATATCATAATCATACAATACCGGAAAGTAATTAATCCATAAACCATACAATGACTGAATAAGCAGAAACACTGATAAGATCAGGAATTATCAGCGTAAACAGAAATACTGACAAGATTATAATCATGCGATAACAGAATAAGCGGAAGTATGAACAAGTCCATAAGTTAATCAATATCAGAATACGCAATATAAGACAACTATGCAAATGATGAGTCATAGATAATCAAATGTCGAATGACAAGGATATAATGTAATACACAATTCGAAAGAGCTAACAAATATCATCACTCTCATCTAAGTCACAGGAATACAAAAACATAACAACTCATAATGTCACACGCCGAAGATGTAATGGAATATGCAGTATATGGTGCTAATGGAATGACCATGCTGGAGTGTGATGTCGGGATGATAGTACGTAGTATCGCAGGCTATGGGGTCCACCACAAGGAACCTCTATCCAAACCAGTCCCATACCTAAATTTGGATAGTCTGACTCAACGTGGTGAACTCCTAATCTCAGGTTAGTCGCGCGCCCAACCGAAATCTTTACCATAAAGAAGATACACAACAATTAGTTGCGCACCACCAGCCCGAGTGGATAGTGAATGGATGAATGAATGAGTATGCAACTCCTACTCAGTAGCCTGTCAGCACAGTAGTCTGCCAACCGCTGGTAGCTTGCCCAGTGTGGTATCTCGCCCAGGCCTCAGCCCCGCCCACATCAGCGTCCACCCACGTGTGCCCGTCCACATGCATAACAGTGACGGGGTGTCATAATATCATGTCAGTCCTCATATTAGTACGGTTCCTCTTTGGGAAAATCACCGGGGTCTATTACACTTCACACCACCTGCCGCCCCAATCAAGCGCACAACTGGGTAAGTGAAAAAGACCTCACTATCCGTCAATACCTACCCGGCTCACCGATAGCGAACCCATTCCTCGAGCTGGTCAAATTCAGCCTAGCCATGCCTACTCCCTCGGGCGGGTAAGGCCGCACCCCCTTCCAACCGACCACAACACAGTGGAGAGTGCAACCATATGATAATCGGCACTCAACGCTCATCTACCCACTCGGTCTAGATGTTGGAGCATCCTCTGGAACCAAGAGGGTGTTTAGGGATTTTCACCCAGGGTCATCTATGGCGGCCCGATGCTCGAACAGATTTTCGGTGTCTCATCTGGCCATCCACGATATGCCTGTGGAGGCTATGGCCCTGATGTCACTAGGGCGTACAGTAATCACAACACAATGCAAGATGCATGAGTCATACAATCCAATCATGCATCAATCTGCGCATGTCATGCGCTCATGTGAGATAATCTCCACCTATTAGGGAGTCTCACATCATCCTGCCCAATGACATATGCAATGGTCAATCACATCTCATAACAAACATGCAGATGATGCGAATGAGCATGTATCATGATGTTATGATGTCACATACTCATAAACGGTATCAATAACCGGCGTCAACAATGTGGACTTTTAACCAACATTGCCCCCAAGGAATGGCCCACATAGAATCAAATATATAATGGGCACATGGCTTCACATAAGGGCTAAATATACGAAACAGGTGGGCCCTGGTCATGGGCCTAACACATATCACAATGGGCCTTGCCCATAGGCCTCAAATACATCTGGATGGGTCGCACCCATGGGTCTCAGATATATCACAATGGGCTTTAAATATACTTCGCAGGTGAGCCACATACGTGGGTCTAATACACATCAGTATGGCTACATCACATAGGCCTAATATACATCACTATGGCCACAACCCACGGGCTTTAAATACACAATAGGTGGGCCCTACACATGGGCCTCAAATATATACCACGGGTGAGCTCAATGGACGGGTCACCAATACAACAGGATGGGCCTAATGACATGGACCCCATAAATATATCGAATAGGCCGCACCAATTGAGCCTTATATACATTGCAATGGGCCATGACCCATGGGCCTTACATACATCACAATGGGCCTTGCAACATGGGCCTCATATATATTTAAGGTGGGCCTCAACAACAGGCCTCATACACATCAAGGTGGGCCTCAACAACGGGCCTCATACACATTAAGGTGGGCCTCAACAACAGGCCTCATACACATCAAGGTGGGCCTCAACAACGGGCCTCATACACATCAAGGTGGGCCTCAACAACAGGCCTCATACACATCAAGGTGGGCCTCAACAACGGTCCTCATATACATCAAAATGAGCCTCAACAATGGGCCTCATACACATCAAGGTGGGCCTTAACAATGGGCCTCATACACATCAAGGTGGGCCTCAA
Source organism: Magnolia kwangsiensis (assembly GCA_037074715.1). Lineage (NCBI taxonomy): Eukaryota > Viridiplantae > Streptophyta > Magnoliopsida > Magnoliales > Magnoliaceae > Magnolia > Magnolia kwangsiensis. The sequence goes on from CM073578.1 coordinate 53,658,847, forward strand.
CAACGGGCCTCATATATGGCCTTAGCAACAGGGCACAAATATATCAAGATGGGCCTAATCAATCATATGGGCTAAATCAATCAAATGCCGATACGAGCAGGTTGATCAAATAGGCCGATACAAATGGGTTGTGCGTCATGGAGTTATACTAAGCATGTTATAAAGTAATGCCCTATCCTTACCACGCAGCTGGCCTAGACGGCTTGCATATAACAAGTACGGGCCTACCAATGGGCCCTAGGGAGAGTCGCAATGCGGACATTTAACCAACATTATACTCGCAATGTGGACGTCAAACCAACATTGCTCCCAAGGTGTAGCCCATAGTGAATAACATTATGTAAACCAGGTTGGGATCACACATTGCAATGGACCTTAGGTACACCCCATTGGGCCTTAAATACATCAAATGGGCCATGTCATATGGGTTTTTTACTCGTCAAATGGGCCACATCAATGGGCCGCACCAATGGGCCTTATGTTCATTACAATGGGTCATAACCCGTGGGCCTTAGATTACATCAAATGGTTCTCGACCCATGGGCCTTATACATATCAAATGGGCCTAATCCCATGGACCTTAAAATTCATCAAATGGGTCTAATCCCATGGACCTTAGAACACATCAAATGGGTCCACTCTATGAGCCTTAAATTACATCAAATGGGCCTAATCTCACGGGCTTTAAAATACATCAAATGGGTCCAATCCCATGGACCTTGGAAAACATAAAATGGGTCCACTCTATGGGCCTTAAATTACATCAAATGGGCCTAATCCCATGGGCTTTAAAATACATCAAATGGATCCAATCCCATGGACCTTAGAACACATCAAATGGGTCCACTCTATGGGCCTAAAATAGTTCAACAACTAGCTACATTCATGGACCCAATTAAATTCAACTATGGTGGGCCTCATAAGTGCATTCATTAAGCCCAACATTTAAGGAACTAAAGGTATAAATCATTTTCTCTAAGATCTTTATAATATGGTGGGCCCCACTCCTCAAAATTTCAGCCCAAGGCCAGCATAATTATAACATGTTACTGTCTTAAATTTGGGCACTCCATTGGAGTGGGTCCAAGGCCTCTAAAACTTTGAAAATTGAGGGCCAAGGTCCCTTATCATGCATACAATGAGAGGAAACCCAAAAAGGTGACCTACCATCAGAAGAAATATTTTTGAATTATGGTTTTTTATCAAGGCATATTGTTGGACTGCACAGTAGAAAAAATCTGGGAGTCCAACCATCTTGGCCCATTCTTTTGGATACCCAAACGGGGTCAGTTGAGGCTAAAATTTCACAGAGTAATACTTCCATAGGTGGGACACACTTTCACAAAATTTTATAATTTTTAGATATCTTAAAGTATTTTAATTAATTTAAACAAAACAGACTGTCCAGAAAAAATCAGACAGACTTGGACGTCCCAACATGGTGGGCCAGTCCGGCCCTCACCACGGTGTGTACAGGGGTCTATTGGCCCTAAAATTTGGTAGGTGGGTTCTAACATAAGTGGACCATACTTCTAAAAAATTTCAAAATTTTTAGACATCTATAAATATTTTAATTCATTTACATAAATCAATCTGTCCTGAAAATCAGACTGATCTGGACACCATATTATAATGGGCCGGTCCCGCCATCACCATGGTGTGTACAGGCGTCCATTGGCTCCAAAATTTTATAGGTGGGTCCTACCATAAGTATGATACCTCCCTAAAAATTTTTATAATTTTTAAACACCCATAGGTATTTTAATAAATTTTAAAAATCCAACTGTCCATGGTGGAATGTTGCTGGAACAGTGCATAAAATCCTGACTATCCACCTCACTTGGACCACACCTTTGGGACCCCAATGAAGGTCAGTTGGAGATGAAATTTGGGGGACATCAAGATGAGATCCTTACCTTTCAGAAAAGTATATTTAATAGGTATGAATAGTCCCCCAAATAGTCCCAAAATCTGATCCAAAAACAACCAGAAACTGTCTAGAAAATTCTGGACAGCAACATGTACTTAGATAAAATTTATTATATAAGTTAAATAAAAAGGGAAATACATTAATGGACCACACACATCAAGAAATAAAATGAGGAAAAAGATAGATAGAAGGACAATCCGACTATAGGGAAAGGGGCTCCGCCACTATTGAGCCCTCCCAAGATCAATCACACCCGCACATCATACCTAGATCTACATTTACAATATGGATCTTGCACATGCATGGCCTATAATTAAAATGCATGGTGAGGATGTCATCCCCACCATGGTTATAAGGTCAAGATGACCCAAACATAATATGATATGAAATAAAACTACCATGATGCGGCCCATAGAGAAAGGCCTCATGCATGGGTCATGCATGCATAAGGTAGGCCATTAGGCCACAACCATGGGATTGTGTGGGATCTCCACCATTGATTGGTGGGTCCTACACTTCCCTCATGAAAGAAAGAAAATATCTAGGCTATAAAAATCATATTTTTACATCTAGAGGAGCACTCACCTTTCGATCTTCTTGCTCCTATGAGTTCCTTAGCACCTTAGCTTTGATTCCAATGGAGGAGATGGGGAATGGATGGTTAGGATGGGAGATCATGGGGTAGGAAAGTGGGCCACACTTGAAGTTTTGAAAGAGAGGGAGAGACTTGAAGAATTCTCATACGTATGAAATTTCTCTCCTTAGATTTTTTTGAGTTTGAAAATGAGAAAGAGAGAGAGAGAGTTGTAAAGGGAGAGAGAGATGGGTGATGGATGTAGTGAGTGATGGGTGTAAGAAAATCTTGACTTTTGTGGCCATTTGTATAAGAAAAGCATGGGTGGTGTAAGAACTTTTTGACTTTGAGGGCTTTTGGTGTAAGAGAGATATGGGCTTGTAAGAGATTCTTGACTTTTGTAGTTGCTTAGGAATGGGTGAAAGGTGATGTGTATTTGACACGTACTTGACATGTACTTGACATGTGATGGATTGATGGATTGATGGATTGATGGATTGATTGGATTGATGTGACACCTCGTAGAGATTCTCTTTGGTTTCGCAACGCGCGGGGTTTTCTTCGTACCGAACGTTAGCCCACATCTCTTGACCAGGGTATCGCCTCGGCACGCAAGTCGCGGCATCGGAACCGCAGCGACGGCGCGGTCGCTATGGTAAAGGTCTTGGGTTGAGTCGATACGGGTTGATAGCATACGAATCAGGGTCGCACGTAAATATTGGTTAAGGGTCGAAGGTTGTCGAAATTCGACCGGTAAGACCACGGAAGTCTATGGAACGGTACGGTCTAGGATACGGGGCTTACAATCTTGAAGATCGTTTTCATTTTCACATTCACCGTTCAGATTTTCCTCACTAGTTGAATCATCATGATCTGAAAAAGTGAACTTGGCTAGAGTCAGAAGGGCTTTAACTTCATTGCCCTACTCGATTTCAAAATCTTCTGATTCAGAAGAGACTTCAGAATCAGATCATTCATCCCAAGTAGCCAACATACCCTTCTTTTTGAGTTTGTCCTTTTTAAGATATTTGTTTGCTAAATGCCCATATTCTTGGCAGTTGTAACGTTGACTATCTTTCAAAGACTTCCAAGTTTTAGATTTAGGTTTAGATCTTTTTCCTTATCATTTGATTTTTGAAAATCTACCCTTTTCTTGCTTTTAAAAATTTTACAAAATTTCTTTGCTAAAAGAGCCATATCATCTTCAGAATCAAAGTTTTCTTCAGAAATACATTTAGAAGATTTTAAAGCGATAGATTTACCTTTAGAAGCTTTAAAGTTTAACTCATAGGTTTATAAAGAACTAACTAGTTCTTCTACCCTCATATTATCCATATCACGAAGTTCCTGGATCGCGTTTACTTTAGAGTTGAACCGCTTAGGAAGAGAGCGTAGTATCTTTGCACACACTTTACTTTCTGGGATTTTATCGCCAAGACCCCATATTGAGTTTACAATGTCATTTAATCTTGTGTAAAAGTCCATAAACATTTCATTTTCCTTCATATGAATTTCTTCAAATTTTGTTGTGAGGAGTTGGACTTTAGATTTTTTAACAATTGTAGTACCCTTGTGTGTCATTTCTAATAAATCTCTGGCTTGCTTTGCAGTATCACAGGATATGATTCTTTTGAACTCATTCGGTAATAGTGCGCAAGTGATTGCATTTAGTACTTTTGCATTGGCACTACTCTCATTTTTCTGAAGAGTGGTCTAAGAGAAATAAGGAGTTACTCTCAATGATTTTGAACCATCGATTCCAGTCACTTCAGTGGTAGGAGAATTCCATTCAGTCACTATGGCTTGCCACACACTCTCATCCATTGATTTGAGGAAGATCCTCATCCTGGTTTCCAATAGGCATAGTTGGAGCCATCAAAGGGTGGAGGACTAATGACTGATAGGGTATCAAAATTTGACATCTTTTAAATAGCTTAGATCATTAGCTCAGGAAATAAATCTAAATAAAAAATCAATAAGTGCGAGCTATTAGGCTCTGATACCACTTGAAATGGCCTAGCTATATGTCCTAGAGGGGGGGGGGGATGAATAGGACAATGCCAAATTAAAATAATAACAGCGGAATAAAATAAGGAGATAGCCTAATAAAATAATTCAATTCTTTATGCTGAAATAAAAGTAACCTCAATAAACTGGTATTGAGAGGTTGATACGAATTCAGTTCTAAGGACAACCTTACACCATAAAAACCAAGGGTTTATGGTAGGACAACCTTATTTCTAGAATGTCCTTTGTATCAAAAACTCAAACAAAAAAGGAATGAATAAATAATAATGAATTGAAATAAATTACAGGAATTTAAATCTAAATTATTACAACATTCTCACTTTGCTTGCAATGTAAAAATTACAACATTCACATCCACACATACATTCCACAACTTTGAATGATAAAAGATAGAAAGAATAAATCACACATCTACAAAACACAAAGAGTTATAGTGGTTCCCCTGTGTGTTCATCAACTGTTAAACAACAGCCACACAGATTGCTACTCCACTCCTAATATCCTCACACGGGGGATATTAGCGTTCACTATCAAAATAGGTTTCATAGGTTCACCTAAAACCTTCACAATTGTGTCTTTTCTACTTGGACTTACAAAATTCAAAAACCCCGCTGTCTGAGTTTTCTAGCTCTCCTCAGATAACCACACAATGAGATTTTTCTGGCTCAATCTCAAAAGAAACCAAAAGGAAAGTAAATTACATAAACATAAAATACCTGAATTTCTCCTTTCGTAGCAGCCCAAAAGAACTAATCGGAGTAGAAGTTTGAATATGGAAGTTCAATATCCAACACTCACTTTACAATGGTTCTAAGTTCTAAATTGATTTTAAGTTAAACCAGAATGGGCTAGCTGTATTTGATTTTGATACCAAGAAGGAATTACAGATTTTTTCCTTTTCAAATCAGATTGGAATGTAGATCAAAATCAAATAACAATAAGCTAACAAAAGAAAATATTAATTATGCACAACGTAGCTTAAAATGAACACAAACTTATCTCAGAGTGGAGCCTTGATTTTACTTGAATTCTATATAAAAAATCTGAAATTCATACTCAATTTATAAATGAAGAAACTCGTTTTCGACTGGTCCTAGGGACACCTCGACTGGTCTTAGCACAACTGTATTTTGATTTTTTAAGCATGATCTTTGAAAACCGTTCTATGATTGGTCGTAGACTACCTACGACTGGTCGTAGATGACCTAGGATTGGTCATGGACCACTTTGGTTGGTCGTTGTATTTTGAGTTGAAGACCCATGACTAGTCGAAGTTCAAGTCGAGAACACACCTACGACTGGTCGAAGGACTTCCAGGACTGGTCAAGGACTAACCAAAAATTTTTAAAAATTCTCAACAACTTAGGATTGGTTATGAAATTTCTTAGACTGGTCGAACCAGTATTAGGACTAGTCGAACAAGGTCCAGGACTAGTCTTAGAACAGACCAAACTCATGTATATACATACAGTTTGAATTATGTATCCGAAATGACCTACCCTAAGGTCAATTTAAGGTCTGTCATACCTGGAACATGAAGTATGAACATTGAACTTCATTCATTTAGTGAAGGTAGACCTTTGAACCTTATCAAGCTTAAGCTCTCATACTTGATGTCACTTGATCTTGAAATATTCGAAAGCTTAAACTTAAACTTCATCTTGAGTTGCACTTGAGTCTTGAAGTGTACTTGAGTCTTGTAATGTCTTGAGTCTTGTACTCTTTATCGATGTAGCTCTAAACATATATGCTTATAGACATTGACAAAGTACATGGCTTGACTTGGCTTGAAGTCGATCAATGTACTTAACTTGAAGCGCTTGTGAAGCAGTGTCACGCCCCAAATTCAGAAATCGGATTCACAGGAATCCCGATTGCTAAATCCATTGCTGATAGCCTCCGTAGTGCCCCATTCTCGGCTCCTAGTGTCCATATGCCGGATTCCGATATTGGAATCCTACAAGGAGGATTTTTTATTATTTTTTTAAGGTACATTTAACTCGTAATAAGCATAACCACAAGATTGCCTAATTCACAAAGGCAACATCATCGTCACAAATCCACTAATATAATCATTTGAGTACAATGCTGAAAGGGAAATATATAAATCAAAAATTAAGCTCCAGAAGACCGTTGCACGCTCCAAGCTCAACACTGCTGCAACCTAACATCACCTGCACTCATTTATCGTGTATAAGCTTATAGAAAGCTTAAAGGGTGGTGTAATGTGTGCACAAAGTAAGTGTCAAGTATTCAATACAATGTCATCATCATATAATACTAAAATTACTGGTAATCCATAAATCGTACATTATTAGAATAAGCAGAAACACTGACGAGTCATGAATTATCAGAGTAAGCAGAAATACTGACAAGAGTGGAAATTTTCAGAGTAAACAGAAATACTGACAAGAGCAGAAATTTTCAGAGTAAACAGAAATACTGACAAGATCATAAATCATACAATAAGAGAGTAAGCGGAAGTATGGACAAGTCCATAAGTCAATCAATATCAGAATACACAATATAGAACAACTATGCAATACGGAGTCATAAAGAGCCAAATATCAGATGTCGAGGATGCAATACAATATACAAATCCTGCTAAGTCTATCTAGGCCATATAAGTGCAGAAACATAGAAACCTAAAATGTCATATGCCTACGGATGTAATGCAATATGCGATATAAATGAAATGACCATGCTGGAGTGTGAAGTCGGGATGATAGTACGTAGTATCGTAGGCTATGGGGTCCACCACAAGGGACTTCTATCCAAACCAGTCCCATACTTAAATTTGGATAGTCAGACTCAATGTGGTAAACTCCTCATCTCAGGTTAGTTGAGCGCCCAACCGAAATACTTGCCATAATGAAGGTACACAATAATTAGTTACGCACTACCAGCCCAAGTGGATAGTGAATGAATGAATGAATGAGTATGCAACTCCTACTCAATAAGTCCACATATCAGTACGGTTCCTCTCTGAAAACTCACTGGGGTCTATTACACTCCAAAACAGATTGTCACCCCATTGCGAGCAACAAGGTGAGTGGAAGAGACCTCACTGTCCGCTTGCCAATATCGGGTCCGGCTCATCGATAGCGGACCCATTCCTCGAGCTAGTCAAACTCAGCCTAGCATTTCCCCCTCCTCTCGGGCAGGTAAGGTCGCACCCCCTTCCAACTGACCACGATATAGTAGGAGACGCGGCCAAATGGTATACGGCCCTCATGCGCTCATGCATCTACTGGGTCTAGACGTTGGAGCAACCTCTGGAACCAAAAGGGTTCTGGAACTTTCACCCAAGGATATCTATAGCACCCCATGTAGAACAGATTTGTGGCGTCCCATCAGGCCATCCACAATATGTCTGTGGAGGCTACAGCCCTGATGTCGTTAGGGCGTACATTGGTCATGTCACACAAATGCGAGATGCATGAGTCACACAGTGTAATCATGCATAAATCCTACGCATACCGTGCGCTCATGTGGGGAAACCTCACCTATCAGGGAGCCCCATGAATAACTTACCCTATGGCATATGCGATTATCAATCACATCTCATAACAAACATGCAGATGATGCGTATATATTATGAAGTTATGTTGTCATATACTCATAATCGGTATCAATAACCGGTATCAACAATGGGCCTCGACAATGTGGACATCTAACCAACATTGCCCTAAGGAATGGCCCACATAGGGCCGACGGCCTCACACAGAGGATTAATATACAACACAGTAGGCCTTGCCCAAGGACCACAAATACATCACAATGGGCCTTAACTACGAGTCGTACATACATCATGTAGGTCTCGGTAATCGGCCTTGGCAATCGAAATTGGCCTCAATAATCGAAATCAGAATCGGAGTAGGCCTCAGTAATCGAAATCGGTCATGACAATCAAAATCGTCAATCGGCCACGAAAATCGAAATCAATCGATACTCGGCCTCAATACTCGGAATCGCCAATCGGTTACAATAATCGGCCTCGATCGCTAATCGATCAATCGGCCACAATAATCAGAATCGTCAATCTGCCATGACAATCAGAATCGATCGATAATCGGAATCGACAATCGGTCACAATAATCAGAATCAATCGATAATAAGAATCGGCAAATCAGTCACGTCAATCAGAATCGGCAATCGGTCACGACAATTAGAATCAACAAATGGTCATGTCAGTCAGAATCAATTAGTAATCAGAGTCGATAAATCGGTCATATCAATCAAAATCGATCGGTAATCAGAGTTGGTAAATCGGTCACGTCAATCGGAATCGGTAATCGGTCAGTAATCAGAGTCGACAAATCGGTCATGTCAATCGAAATCGGTAATCGGTCACGACAATCAGAATCGATCGATAATCAGAATCGATAAATTAGTCACGACAATTGAAATCGATCGATAATTAGAATCAGTAAATCGGTCACGTCAATCAGAATCGACAATCGGTCATGACAATCGGAATTGATCGATAATTAGAATCAGTAAATCGGTCACGTCAATCGCATGATAATCAGCAGATAAATAAAACGGGGTTCGTAGATGATCAGCCGATCAACTATAGTATAAAGAGTAGCATTCAATCGTGGTTATATCAAATTCGATAATATAGAGCCATCCGCCTACGGCAAATGGGGCCCGCTTATCTGGGTTAACCCACTGAGGGAATGATGAGAATGGGCCTAACAAGGCCTAAGAGAAGGTCACAATGTGGGCATTCAACCATCATTGTCCATCAATGTGGACATCTAACCAACATTGCTCCCAAGGAGTGGCCCATATAAGGGATTCATACACAACGCAGCGGCCACACATATATTACATTGGGCCTCATTCATGGGCCTCTCATAGTCACGTTGGGCTTCATACAAGGCCTTGAATACATCACATTGGGCCTCACCCATGGGCTCTAAATACATCACAATGGGCCTCAACCCATGGGCTCCAAATACATCTCAATGGGCTGTGCACGGTGAGCAGGTGGGCCCTACGTACACGGCAGGTGAGCCTTATGAATCACATAATGGGTCCCACTAGCTGGTTATACAATGCATACATTATGACGGGTCCCATGGATGGACTGAATAGGTGAAACACATATATCATGTGGGACCCACGTCCTAGTGCAGGACGGCACGAGCAAAACACTTACATCATAGGTGGGTCCCAAAGATGCGCGTCGTGGATGAAGCACATACCTCATTAATCAAATCCTTAGGACTTGCTACCATTAACACAGCAGCCATATTACTGGTGAGGTACACTAGCCAATCTTCTTATGGTGGGTCCCACGTGGTCTAGACGGCTAGGATAAAACATGTATCATGTGGGTCCCATAGACGATGTGGATCCCATACACACATCAAGGTGGGCCACACAAGTGGACGACATAGATGAAATACGTACATCATGTTGGCTCCCACGTGTCGGGCTGTAACATGTCAGCAAGAGGGTCCCACAGGCCCAGCTAGTCTGAGTAGTTTGGATATACAGCACATACATCACATGTGGGCTCCACAGACAAACAGTATTGATATAGCACATGTATTACGGTGCATTCCACCGTCCAGCCATGTGGACGGTGGAGATAAAAACACATATCATGGTGAGCTTTCCACCGTCCAATCCACTATACGGTGGATGAAAGGAGTGGAAATCTTACATGTGGTGGGTACTACGTGTGGCCCACCAGACATATATAAATATTGTAAAGTTTATATATATATATTATAATGCACTCGAACGTCCAGATCTGGATATAACTTCCATGTGGGATCCATGTATGGTGCGACCATTCAACACATTGTAAGGTGGGCCCCACCCTCACACGTGCAGCACGTGTGAGGTGGGTCCCATTTATGGTGCAAATAGATGGTCGACATTGATAAAACATTTACATCAAGGTGCCCCAGCACCGTCCTTTGCTGGACGGTGTCGGAGCAACACATAATCATGGAAGGGCCCCACAGATGGACGCCTGGATGTGGAATACATAAATCAAGGTGGGCCTCACCCCTCAATGTGAAGCACGTGTGGGGGTGGTCCCACGTAGGTGTGGGCCACACGTGTCATCAAGGTGGCCCCACGTGCTATGCATGTGCGACGTGGGTATAAAACATATACAATAAGGTGGATTTCACCGTCCAGCTTGTTGGATGGTGCAGATAAGACTCATCAATCACGGTGGCCCCTGATGGATGGTATGCTTACAACACATACCTCATGGCCAGCCTACAAAATGTGCTGGCGTCCATATAAATGGACGTTCAGGACATTCATCAGGTGAGCTCCATCGTCCATTGCTGGACAGTGAACAGTATGGGTATAACACTTACATCCATGGGCTCCACATACTGGAGATGGATGAACGGTGTTAGATATAGTAGGTACCTCGTGATCGGGCCCCTAACCGATGTTATTCAGCTGAGAGCTGCATGGGCCCCACTGAAATTATTGACATCAATACCATAGTAGCTATATGCTGCTGTGTAGCTGTGGAACCCACAAAACTTGCTAGTTTTCAATACAACAACTACTGCTGCATGGTGTGGCTTGCTGGCCCACCATCCAGATGAATGGCTGGGATATAATGCATAAATTAAGGTGGCCCACGGCTGGACGCACCTATCTTAGGTGGGTACCACCGTCCAGTCCATTAGGACGGTGTGAAAATAACATATACATCACGGCGGACCACACATGTGGACGGTGTGGATCAACCTCAAGGTGGGCCACAAAATGGAAAGAGAGAGAGAGAGAGAGAGAAGCACCCACCGATTGGCCTTCTTCTTAGACTTTTGTCTTCCATCAATGCATCCTTGAGCTCCAAGGGACGAACTTCAACGGTTGAGATTGGTTTTGGAGGGTGGGGATGGGAGATAGGAAGTGGGCCACACTAAGTTCTCTCTCATGGAATTCTCATGGAGGTGGGTTTCTTGGGAGGAAATGAGAGAGAGAGAGATGAGAGAGAGAGGTGTAAGAGAGAGAGAGAGATGGGTGAGTGATAGGTGAGGGATGGGTGAGAAATGGGTGTACCTTGTTGTAAGAGAGTGTTGACTTTGGGGTTGCTCAGGGATGGGTGAAAGGTGATGTGAACTTGACATAAGATGTGATGTGGTGCTTGATTGATGGGATGTGATGTAATTGATTTGATTAGAGATTCTTTTGGGTTGTAAATGTACGGCATTTTCTCAAACTAAACGTGGGCCCACATCTCCTGGCCTGGGTATTGCCTCGGTGAGCGAGATGGGACATCGGAACCGTGGCGACGGTGCAGTAGCTAGGGTACAAGTCTTGGGTCGAGCCGACTCTAAAATACAGGATACAACTAAGGATCGCCCACAAACTCCGGTTATAGATCGCGGGTCACCGAAATTCGACCGGGAGGATCGCGGAAGCCTACGGAACGATACGGTCTAGGATACGGGACTTACAAGTAGTGTCTGGAACATATATAAATCAACATACAAACACAAGACATAGATAAAGGTTTTGGCACCACAAAATTTGACAACCAAAGGAGCATGTGACCATAGCATCTTCAAATCATACTGAAAACATAAGGATGCTCAATCATTCGAGGATGAATGATTAAACATGGTTGTTGTTCTGGAAAAGGCACAATATCTATTCTAAACATGTTGTTAATCCAACCAAAAGAAATAAAACAGTTAAGTTTAAATATCAAAATTCATAACCGGAAGAAATTTCAATAAAGTTGCCAAGTTTTAGGAAGAGTCTAAGAAGTCAAGAACTAAGTATAGTTGTTGGATACAATTTTTATAGAAACAGAGAAGCTGGAGCAATGGGGATTTCAATATCTCTCTTACTAGAGACCAATTCAATGAAAAAGGGACGTTAATATTATGATAATTCATGAAACTATGACAACTCCACCCATTTCTTGGATATGATGGCTATTAGGCAATTATCATGAATATTAAATAATTCATGAAGGCAACGATAATTTTTTATTACCAAAAATCATGAAACCACACATACAACTGAGCCAATTCAAACAAACAAATTACATTTTAAGGCTATTCTTCTTCAACTTCATATAATGCAATGGAAGATGAAGAAAGAAGAATAGATTAACCCATGTCCACTCTTATTGAGTAATACGTAGATCCCAACCACACCTCAGGACCTCTGTACCAAAGTGTAACAATCTGAAATGGGAAACAAACATGAAATTGAATGGAAGATTTGCTTGAGATGAGTAATCTAAACCAAATTACATGGGCAGGTTTCTCATTCGCCACTACTTATGCATACCTCATGAGTGTAACTCTTGAGAGGGACTGTGAAGGCCTTTCCAAGCCCAAGATCTGCAATCTTCAATATGCCTTTCTCTGTGTCCACCAAGAGATTTTGAGGCTTCAGATCTCTGTTCCATGCAGTTCCAAGGGATCCAGATCATATTTTTGATATTTTTGTACAATGACATTTATAGAAGGATGAAATCAATGAAATGAAATGAAAACGAAGATGAATGAATAACCAACAAAAGGTAACTTGTGTAGCACTCCATGGCTATGACAATGAGCAACTCCATTGCACAATTGATACAGGAAACTCTATAAAGAATAAAAAATAAAGAATAAATAAAATAAAAATACAGGTAACTCTGTAAAGAATAAAAGAGAGAAATTCAAGTAAGATAACATGTTCAAGGCCTGCAAGATCTGGAAATCTGCCTCATGAAAGCAGGAAAAAAAAGAAGGGAGAAGCTAAAATATAGTGAGAATTAGCAAACAAAATGCAGACATGAAATTGTAAGACTTCTAAAACTGAGGTTTTAACGACATGTATTAACAATTTCCATAACCAAAAGCCAAGAAATGAAGATTCATATAGAAACCTACAAATAAAATTAGGTTTTGAAACCAACAAGGGTTTGGATAAAGGATTGCATTCTAACAAACTGATGTCTAAAAAACCTGACAAGGCGGGGGTAGGTTTCCATGCCAGATATCTGAAAACTTGAAACAAATCAATACCTAAGTCGTTGTTTGGATGGTGGTAAATGGTTTAAGTTATAAATGATTTTGTGCAAGTGAGCAAACCACTTGAATAGCCTTATGAGTACAATGGAAATTCATTTCCAACCAATACAAAACTATTTATTTATTCATATTTGTTCAAGGCTAGTTAGGATCCTCAATTGGACTGATGCAGGGCTTCAATTAGCAACAACCATTAACAAGGAAAATCATTTTCAGGCATTTTATCGAATGAGTAGAGGGCAGATATAGAAACATAGTATTTCCACTATCGACAAACCCAATCTCACCTTGGCACAAGTACTCATCGCAAACTATAATATATCAATGGAATCACCTAAAAATTCAATGGGTAAATTCTGATTCTAAGAAAAACGAGTACTAAAAATCAAGACCAAACAAATTACATATAGACACCTAAGTTTTCATTTACTTATTTACATAACAAAAGTGTTGTTTGAAATCTTACAATTATTTTAGATTCGACAGATCCATAGATTTGTTGCCAATAGGCCCAAATAGGGAATCGTGGCTAAGATTCCTGCATACAGATGGAATTTGATTCATGAAAATCTATCCTATATTCATAAACCAAAACCTTTAAATTCTCATTCAACAAGAAACTTACAGAGAGGGGAGATATTTCACAATATTCAGCAATATTATTGCATATAAACGAGATTCCTTGAGACGCATCCTTCACCATATCACTGATGGTTCCCTGAGGAAAACTTTTGCATAAAAATGTGGACCATGAAACATGTTAATTGCATGTGTGCACTGATGTACATGCACAAGTACTTGGATATGTTGGATCAGATAACAAAATGGTAGAACCTTAAATTAAGATAACAGAAAAACCTGTGATCAATGGATGCGACTATAACATCTCTTTTTGCTGACTGTTTTCCCAAAAGAGCACCCCACGCTTTGTACCTGCACCACAAAACCTCTCAACGATATGAGCACACAGAATAAACAGATTCACTTCATCCACAAAAAGATAGATATTGTGTCAAATGTATAATTCTTGGATCCATATTTCTATTGCCAATTTAGAAACATTAAGTGCCTTCATAGGTATAAAATGAGTACATGATTATGTCAATTTGGGGATGGTACGAACGCATGTCTTGCAACGAATAATGGACATCTTGCAACGAATAACGCACATCTTGCAACAATGATGGTGATCATCTATCTCTTCCATTTTACCTTCTGGTATCATTTTGTAGGTCCCAAGTTAGTTACCTACCAAAAAGCAAACTCAAACAGGTTTAATAGTCACAGAGGTTGGAAGTTGAAGAACAATAGACTCATTAGAGCCATCAAGTCCAACTGATTATGCACAAGGTCAGGGCTAATGATTTTTTATTTTTTAATTTTTTTTAAGTTCTCTTCATCAAGTACTCAGGGCTACTTGAGAAGAGGTAATTCCTCGGTTGAAATGGCCATTCTTAGCGGCCAAAATTTGCACTTCAAGTTCTAAAATCATGCTACACATCATGTCCTTTGGGGAATGATTCTTTCATTATTGGTTTCTATGCCATTGTCAAATGAATCCATCCTCTTGGATTATTACAACAAAGTCATTAATTTCATAAAATGCTCTTGTTCTAACCTTGCTAATGATGGGGTTCTATGTAGCTTTAACAGATGCTCCAAGCTAGACATGATGTTTAAAACTCAATTTCATCCACACATTGGTGTGTGTGTGTGTGTGTACATATATTTAATTATTAAAATATATTACATAAGTAAATGATTTAACATAAAAGAATCCCGAAAAAATATTTTTATATGAGCAATGTGGTCTGGTATTGGTAGCTTCCTTCACACTAACACCATGACGCATGAGCAATGCATTTATATGGTTCAATACCTGACACATGAGCAATGCATTAATAAAAAATATTTTTATAAAAATATTTTTATACCTGACACATGAGCAATGCATTTATAAAAAATATTTTTATATGAGCAATGTGGTCTGGTTTGTGGGTAGTGCCCACCAACAAACTTATGAATGACAATTCATTTATATGGTTCAATACCACAAAGCATTGATTGGGCTGCATATGGATGTTGAATGGGGAGCATTAATCCTTTTTTATTTTTTAGTTTTTAGTTGTCCATTTCTTCTTTCATATGTAAAATGGTCCACCTGATGGCTGGATTAGCCCATGGTATATAATGTTGGGGTGCAGTAGACGAATGACCAGATATCGCATCCATATGTCACATTGGACAGAGGATATTTCCCGATCGAGCCAGTGAAGACATACATACACTTGTACAATTTACCAGTATAGTATCTAATGGCATGCATCCTGTAAAATATTGATATACAACTTAGCTAAAGCATTCAAAATAACTTAAAGGGATCTTGGTTGAAGCATTTCTTTATATGGTTAACGTGCATATTTCAAACCAGATAAGAGACTTGAAAAACACACTAAAAATTCAGCAAAACTGAAAAGAACAATTCAAACCTCCAATTGGGAATTAGAAGCCCCAAATTTCGTAACCAAATAAAATTTAAAAAAAAAAAAAAACAGTGAGAACAAAAGAAAACAAAAAATAAAAATTCAGAGAAAAAGATAATAAATGGTTATTTTAAAAAACCCAACTACATTACCCAAAATCGTTGCAAAATTTAGAGAATAGATCTGCACACATTCAAATCAGTCCTTGCATTTGGGTTTTAGGAATCCCAGCCACAGATCGAGGCTTCATCAAAACATAGTGAATGGGGAAGGAGATGAAGAGACATGAAACCCTAGGGCTTTATGCGAGCGTACCTATATTAAAGCAAGTATAAACGAAAATATTACAACTAGTTGAGAGGGAGGGAGGGATTCGCTATAACCTCTTGCTACACTGGCTCATCTCTATAACCTCTTGTGAATCAGATCAACACCATCAACAACCCTGATTCGAGAATCTGCAGATGTAATAAGCACTTCTAAATTAGGGATTCGACCATGAAAATCCCTAAAAATGGATTCGACAATGAAAATCCCTAAAAATGGATTCGACAATGCAAATCCCTAAAAATGGATTTGACAATGCAAATCCCTAATTAGGGATTTGTATTCAACAAAGCATATTCCTAATCAAGTATTCTAAATTTCAGAAAGCAACAAGAAGAAGAGAAAAGCATTACATCATACCTGAGAATCTGAGATTCACGAGCAGCAGAAGACTGAACTGCAGCAGAGGTTCAAGGAATAGGGTTTTGAGAGAGATAGATAGGGAGAAAGTCCTACAAAATAAACAAGAGATAGATACTACGATGAGATCCCAAAGCAAGTTGTTACAGCTGGAGTGTAAGACCCGTATCTTGGTCCGTACCTTTCCGTACACTTCTGCGGTCTTACCGGTCGAATTCCGTCGACCTTCGACCCTTAATCGATATCGACGCGTGACCCTGATTCATGTGCCGACAACCCGAGTCGACTCAACCCGAGACCAATACCATAGCGACCACGCCGTCGTTGCGGTGCCGATACCGCGACTCGCGTGCCGAGGCGATACCCTGGTCAAGAGATATGGGCCAACGTTCGGTGTGAGAAAACGCCGCTCGTTGTGAAACCCAAGAGAATCTCTACGATGTGTCACATCAATCACATCAATCCCATCAATCAATCACCCATCAATCCATCACATGTCAAGTACACATCACTTTATTACATTTTTCTAAGCAACCACAAAAGTCTTCATCACCCATACCTCTCTTACAAAAAAAGCCACAAAAGTCTTTATCTCCCATACCTCTCTTACACAAAAGCCTCAAAAGTCAAGCTTTTCTTATACAACCATCACTCACCCATCCATCCATCACTCTCTCTCTCTCCCTTACATCACTCTCTCTCTTTCTCTCTTTCTCATTTGCAAAACTCCAAGCAAAGGAGCTCCATACGTATGGAATTTTGCAAGAGCTCCTAAGCTCCAAGTGGCCCACCTTCCTACCCCAAAATCTCCCATCTCAACCCTCCATTCTTCATCTTAACCATTGAAGCTGAAGCTAAGGTGCCAAGGAACCCCTAGGAGCGAGAAGATCGGACGGTGGGTGCCTCTATAGGGTAGATTTACTTATTTTTATGGTGGACCAAGTGAGGCCCACCGATCAATGGTGTGGATCTCACTTGGGACCCTTATTTGTGGCCAATGGACCACTTGGATCATCATGATCATTCCATGATGGGGCCATTCTTCTTGGACCCCATCATGATGTTTATTTCACTTAGAAAGGTCATCTAGACCGTCCATAAGGGTGGGGAATGGATCTCCACCGTTGATTTACATTTTTGATGGTCCCATGTTCAACGGGATCCGTATATTGTATGATTCATTGCAAGGGAGGGCCCATAATGATGGGGCCCCTCCATCATAGGCCATGTCCCACTCTCCATGTCTCTCTCTCTCTTTTATTGCTTTTATTTTATTTTATTTTATTTTATTTTTTATGCTATAGGGTTGTGGCCCACTTGAATGGATCCCACCTTAATGTAATTATTTTTATTCAAGTGGGGCCCACCTTAAATGTTAAACCATGTTACCCATCATGTGGTGGCCCACTTCATCAAGGCCCACCATTTCCAAAAAAAAATAATATAGAACTGTCCAGCGTCTGGGACGCTGGACGTTGTAAAGGAAGTTGAAAAAAAAAAAGAAAAGGAAAGAAAGGGACTTGGGTGGTCCCCTTGCATAGGCCCCACCCTGATGTTTATGTTCGATCCAAGCCGTCCATCCTCTTACCCACGGCATTTTAGCCATTGGGCAGAAGTTTGGAGCTGATCCAATCACCTGGTGGACCATAGCGCCAAATATTGCGCCCTCACCATTCAAACTCTATTTTCTTATTTTATTTCACTTCCTAAGCTCAAAAAAATTTGAACTCTGGACTCATTTGGACGGCCTCGAGCCGCTGATCGTAATGGCTGGGACGAATTTTAGCGCAGCGGGCCCCACATGCGAAAAACCTCAAAAAAACTAGAATTTTTCAATTTTGTAAAGGGCCATGCCCCCCCCCCCCCCCCCCCTCTCTGACAAAGTACAGGCGCTGCACGCAGCAGCGTGCAGTGTCAGCCGGCTGACGCTGGCGGTCGTCCAGTAGGGGCCCACGGCCCTGCGTGTGGGCCCCACCATAATGTTTGTTTGCAATCCAATCTATTCATGAGGTGGGCCCCCTTTCTCGGGTGGGTCCCCTCCAAGTTTTGGCTCAATCCAAGGCTGAGGTGGCCCACACCACGTGGAACAGTGTGAATTGAATTCTACCATTAAAAGGTCTTTGGGGCCCAAGAAGTTTTGAATCAAGCTGAAATTTATGTCGTCCCTGCATCCAGGTCCGAGTGACCTTATGAATGGGTTGGATGGCAAATAAATATTACAGAGTGGGCCCCACTTGGGACCCACAGTGATTCATGTGTTAAGTCCACCGTCCAGCGGACGGTGGCACCCACCTTATGTTTATGTGGTCTCCACCGTCCAACGGACGGTGGGACTCTTGTGATGTATGTGTTCTATTCGCGCCGTCCATCCCGGGACGGTGGGCCCCACCATGTTTTATGTGTTACATCCGCGCCGTTCATTTGGAACGGTGGGACTTACCCCTAACCGTGGGCCCTATGAACAGTTTGGATTGTAAATAGATATTGCAATGGGCCCATGGTTCACGTGACCTTATGAAAGGATTAGGTTGCAAATAAATATTGTTGTGGGTCCTATGAACAGTTTGTATTGCAAATGAACCTCATGTTGGGCCTAGTTTTGATGGAAAATGAACATTTTGTTAGGCACATGGTTTTGGACCCATTTAAGGTATTTTAAAGCCCATAGAAGTAAGCCCAATTGATGTGTTGCAAGTCCATGGGACTAGGCCCATTTGATGTACTTCAAGGCCCATGTAATTGGACCCTTTTGTTAAAATTTAAAGCCCATGAAAGTAGGCCATTTGATATATGTAAGGCCTAGGGGTTTAGGCCCACTTCGATATGCATACGAGGCCTATGGGTTAGACCCACTTAATTTATTGGAGGCTCATGGGTTAGGCCTATGTGATATATGTAAGGCCTAGGGGTTTAGGCCCATTTGACTCATGTTAGGCATATGGGTTGAGGCCCACTTGACCCACATGTGGGACTCAATTGGTGTGGCCCATTGGTCATAAATTAGACTCATGAGACTAAGCTCATATGACGCAATCCTAGGCCCACAGGTTGACCCATTGCAATGCACATAAGACCCATTGGTGTGGCCCATTTATGTGGCCCATCTGATGAATAAAAGCCCATAGGATATGGCCCATTTGATATATATGTAAGGTCCAATGGGGACAACTTACGGTCCATTGCAATGTGTAAATCCATTACAGACTAAGTACGATGTTTACAACGATCGTGCCTTGGGAGTAATGTTGGTTTGACGTCCACATTGCGAGTGTAATGCTGGTTGGATGTCCACATTACGACTCTCCTTAGGGCCCATTGTTAGGCCCGTACCTATTTGTGTATAGGCCGTCCACGTCCATCTGTATTATGAAATAATTCATTTCATTATAACATGTTTAGTATAGTTTCATGACTCATGATCATACGCATCATATGTATGCTTGATATGGGGATTGACTGATCATAGCATATGCCTTCGGGAAGGTTGTTTATGGGCTCCCGGTTAGGCGGAGTTGCCCTACATGAGCGTACGATATGTGCTGGATTTGTTGCATGACTGGATAGCGTGAATCATGCATTTCGCATTTGTGTGACTTGTTTATTATATGCCCTAACGACATCAGGGCCATAGCCTCCACAGACGCATCGTGGTTGGCAGGATTAGATATCGAAAATCTTATTCTACATGGGGTACTATAGATATCCCTAGGTGAAAGTCCCTAAACCCTTATAGTACCAAGAGGTTGCTCCAACTTCTAGACCAAGTGGGTAGATGAGCGTTAAGTGCCGACTACCAGACGGTTACGTTCTCCACTGTGTCGTGGTCGGTTGGAAGGGAGTGCGGCCTTACCCGCCCGAGTGTAGGGGGCAATGATAGGCTGAGTCTGACTAGCTCGAGGAATGGGTCCGCTATCGATGAGTCACGCCCAATATTGGCAGACGGATAGTGTGACCTTATTGCGCGCGATGTGGCGACAATCTGGTTTAGAGTGTACTAGACCCTAGTGATATCCCACATTTTGAGTTGTATTGATGTATAGACATAGATGAGGATCTGTATGCTTGAGTTACATAGCACATCACATGGCCTTGGGATGGCCGATACCATTCATGTCTTGCATCGCATAATCCTTGGTACAGCTCATGATATTATGGTTCCATCTGCATATTTCGCATTACTCTGACATTGCATGTTCATATTCTACCTTGCGCACACACTTTCACCACCCTCTAAGCTTTCTGTAAGCTTATGCACGACCGTTGCGTGCAGGTGACGTTGGATCGCAGCAGCGCTGAGGCAGGAGCACATTGCTGAGCATTTTGGAATTTTTGTGCTTTACCATTGTATTTCCCTTTATACTCATTATACTTGTAAAGTTTTTAATCATAGTGAAAATGTAATGGAGTTCTTGGTTGTTGTTTGTAGGTTATGCCTTTGGTTATGCTTATTACGAATCAAACTGACATTGAAAATCCTCCTCGTAGCATCCCAGGATTGGAACCTGGCGAATGGGAGCTAGGAGCCGAGAATGGGGTTCTACGGAGGCTGTCGGCGCCGGATTCGGCGATCGGGAATTCTGTGAGCCCAGTTTCCGAGTTTGGGGCGTGACATGGAGAGATCCCTAAGCAGCCGTGAGAGAGAAAGCGGAGAGGAAGGAGAGAGTCATGGAGTTGCAGAGAGAGAGAGAGAGAGAGAGAGAGACAGGTAGGAAATAGGAGAGTCGTGGAGTTGCAGAGGAGAGAGAGGGGTAGGAAATAGGAGAGAGTCGCGCTGGCCAGTTAGTTTTTTTTTTATATGTAGGATATCCATCATTAGGTCTTACATAGCGCTGATAAAAGAGTGGTGCAAATGCCATTTATACCCCTTTTTGTTGTAGAGTTATGATATAAAATATAATGATTCTTAATATAATATAATATATAAATGTTTGAATGATTCATATATATATATATATATATATATATATATATATATATATATATATATATATATATATTTGGTGGGTCCAACGTGGGACCCACCTTTAATGCATGTATTCTATAACAGCACCGTACTTATCGACGGTGCCATGTGGGGCCTAATGAATGTGGTGCATCCTCACCGTCCACTGCTTAGGACGGTGGGAATCCCACCTGATGTATGGGTCTGGAACCCACCTCTGACGTATTTGTTACCCATGTTATCCATCTATGTGGACCCGGTCCACCTCCGTAGCAGCTGCATCACGGCAGCAAGTTCTGTGGGTCTGAGCATAAGGTTTGTGTTATATCCAAACCGTCCTTCCATGTCGCCAGCAAGATGTGGGTCCCATATGAGTATGTGTTTCATCCAACCGTCTATCAGGTGGACCACGCTGTAAAATCTGTGGAGATTGAGCGTCCACCATTGAGAACCTTTTTGGGTCATAGAAGTTCTGGATCAATATGAAAATTATTTTCCCTCTTAATCCAGGTCTTTGTGACCTTATGATTAGATTGGATGGATAATAAATGTTATGGTGGGCCCTGGCCCCTGGTAATTGTTTAGCAGTGAAAATCATTATCTCCACTGCTATTTGTGGTATGGTATTGATGATTTTTTTTAATCATCATCTCTGCCATTTAGGGTGTGGTTAAGATGATCTTTCAATATGATTTATTTTTAGAAAGTCGAGGCCCATTGGTGTGGCCCATTAATGCGACCCACTTGTTGTATATTGAGGCCCATTGGTACGGCCCATTAATATAGTATACTTGTTGTATATTGAGGCCCATTGTGCTGCCCATTAATGCAGCCCACTCATTGTATATGAGGTCATTGGTGCGGCCATTGATGCGGCCCACTTGGTGAATATTGAGGCCCATGGGTTACAGCCCATTATGATGTATACTGAGGCCCATGGGTCGTAACCCATTGTGATGTATTTAGGGCCCATGGGTCATGGCCCATGGTGATGTATATTAGGCCCGTATGAGTGGCCCATTGTGTTATATTTCTGGGTCATGCGTTGAGGACCATTGTGATGTATTTTCGACCCATATGGTAAGGCCCATTATGATGTATTTCCAACCCATTTGGTAAGGCCCAATGAGATGTATTTTCTAATCCATATATTGCGGTCCATTTGACATATATGGGGCCCATGTATTGCGGCCCATTATGATGTACATGAGGTCTATGAGCAAGGCCCAATGTGATGTATATATAGCCTATAAGTGAGGCCCTTCATGATGTGTATTAGACCCTAGAGAGAGGCCCATGGTGATGTATATTGGGCCATTGTGTGATGTCATGGGCCCAATATATGTTTGGCTCTATGTGGGCCACTCGTTAGGAGCGATGTTGGTTAAATGTCCACATTGATGTGCAATGATGGTAAATGTCCACATTGTGACCTTCCCTTAGGCCAATTATTAAGGGTGATTCTGATCGTCGAGGCCGATTCCAATTGTCAATGCTGATTCCGAATATTGAGGCCGATTCCAATTGTCGAGGCTGATTTCGATTGTTGAGGCTGATTAAGATTATTGAGGCCAATTCTGATTGTCGAGGCTGATTCTGATTGTTAAGGTCGATTCTGATTGTCAAGACCGATTATCGAGGTCGATTCCGATTGTTGAGGCTGATTCTGATTGTCGAGTTCAATTGTCGAGGCCGATTCTTATTATCGATGCCGATTATGAGTATGTGACAGCATAGCATCATGATACATGCCTATACGCATCATCTACATTTTTGTTATGAGATGTGGTTCACCATTGCATGTCATTGGGTAGGTTGCTATGAAACTCCCTGATAGGTGGAGATTGTCTCACATGAGCACACGGTATGCGTAAGATTGATGCATGACTGGATTATAAGACTCATGTATCTTGTACTGTGTATTGTGATTACTATACGCCCTATCGACATCAGATCCATAGCCTCTACAGGCATGTCATGAATAGCCAGGTAGGACACCAGAAATATGTTACTAGCATCGGGCCGCTATAGATGGCCCTGGGTGAAAATCCCTAAACCCTCTTGGTACCAGAGGACGCCCCAACGTCTATACTGAGTGGATACATGAGCACCTGAGTGCCGAATACTAGTCGACCTTGTTTCCCACCGTGTCATGATCGATTGGGAGGGGGTGTGGCCTTACCCGCCAGAGGGAGTAGGCAATGTTAGGCAGAGTCTGACCAGCTTGAGGAATGGGTCTGCTATCGATGAGTTGGGCCCGATATTTGCAGGGAGATAGTGAGATCTCTTTCACTTACCCTGTTGTGCGCTCGGATAGGGGAGGTAGCTAGTGTGGAGTGTAATAGACCCCGGTGATAAATCCAGAGATGGACGGTACTAATATGTGGACTTATTGAGTAGGAGTTGCATACTCATTCATTCACAATGCACTCAGGCTAGTGGTGCGCAACTATTTATTATGTAGGTTCGAAATGGCTAGGATTTTGGTTAGGACGCGTGACTAACCTAAGATCAGGAGTTTACCACATTGAGTCTAACTATCCAAATTTAGGTATGGGACTAGTTTGGATAAAAGTTCCTTATGATGGACCTCGTAGCCTGCGATACTATGTACTATCATCCCGACTTCATACTCCAGCTTGGTCATTTCATTCACACCGCATATCGCATACTACATCCGCAGCATATGGCATTTTGAGTTACTATGTTTCTACATTCATATGGCCTAGATGATCCTGATGGTATTTCTGGACTCATCAGGATTTACATATCGCATTATACCCTTAGTATATGATATTGGCTTATTATATTTTTACATCACATAGCTCAGATAAGGCTGATGGAATTTACGGACTTACCAGCATGTTTCTGCATTACTCTGATATTGTGAGATTTATAGACTTGCCGGTATTTTCGCTTACTCTGATATCAATATGCTTGGCATGTGCGTCGCACACACTTACACCACCCTCTAAGCTTTTTATAAGCTTATGCACAATAGATGCATGTAAGTGATGTTAGGTTGCAGCAGCATTAAGCTTAGAGTATGCAGTGGACTCCTGGAGCTTTGATTTTGACATATGTATTTTCCTTTCAGCACTGTATTCAAATGTTATATTAGTGGATATGTGATGATGATGTTGCCTTTGTGATTTGGGTAAACTTGTGGTTATGCTTCTTATAAGATAAATATATATTGGAAAATCCTCCTTTTAGGATCCCAGGATTGGAATCTGGCATATGCGCATTGGGAGTCAAGAATGGGGTACTACAGAGGTTGTCGGCACCAAATTCAGCAATCATAAATTTTGTGAGACCAATTTTTGAGTTTGGGGCATGAAAAGAGAGTACGTGGGGATGCTGTGTGTTGACCCTTGATCTGTGGAGAGCATAAACTTAGGTTCTTTGTGTAGGTCTTTGACCTGTGTGCTCTAAAATCTAGGTGTTGTGTGTTGACCTTTTCTCTTGTATAGGGCATAAACTGTTAGGTTCCTTCTGTGGTTCCTTGGCTTGTGTGGCCTAGAATCTGGGTGTTATGTGTTGACCCTTGCTCCTGTGTGGGGCATAAACTTGTGTCTCATGAGGCATAAACTTGTGTCTCGTGGAGACATGTTAGGTACCTTGTGTAGGTCCTAGAGTCAACCTTGTGTAGGTTATACTGGTTTGAGCTAAACCTGATTTAAAACCTCCATTAGTGAGTCTAGTACACTCAAGGGTTGAGTGTGTCCACTGAAAGTGGAGTAGACACGTAGTTGAACCACTATAAAAATGACTATGTTTGGGATTGCTATTTACTTTTATTGCTTATGTGATTCTCTGAATGTTCTCATAATGCACGTTTATATGATTACCTAGAACTAATTAGAATCGCATCTCACACACAATCACATCCATCATGAACTATGTTATACATCTTGTTTTTGTTTTGAATTGTCTTATGATTGGATCCTCTATTTGGCTTGGAAGCCATTAGAGTTATAATAAAGAAATTCTGCTATTTGTATATTAGTTTAGGATAGGGTTGATAGGCTTTAAATCATCATAAAATTCTAAAAAGTCCTACTCACCCCCCTCTATGACATCTTGGCATATTCCCACTTCAATTAAAGCGGTCATTACTGTAATTTTAGAGTTCATGTACGATATGATTTTTGGGTGAAGTCAAGGTTTAAATGTTGATTTTATATTCATCTTGCGAGTTCACTTGTACTACGATTTTCGGATGGAATGGGATTTCTCTTATCGATTTTCTAGTAATCTTGCAGAGTTCACATACAATGTGATTTTCAAGTGCAATACAAAGTTGTATGATTGATTATTTGATTATTTGGACATATTCACTTGCATTGCGATTGCAATTATATTTTTACTAATGATGAGAATATGTGGATTGACTTAATTTTTTAGTATATGATCATGAATATGAATTACGCTGCTTCACATATCCATTCTTATGACTTGCAATATATTCTGGATTATGAATGATGAGTGTGTAATCTTAAAGGGTACTCCTCACTGCGATAGCCATTGCCGCTATCAAACTGTATCAGTTGATGCAGGTGTAGAGTGAGCTGATGCTATTCAATAGGTTGCTAGAGAAGATCAGGTAGTTAAGGAGCTAGGTCCCTGCAACCCATATTAAGCTCCAGCATTAGATGATAGATTTCTATTTTTACTTTTTGAACTTTGTTATTTGGGTTTATATAAGTCCTATATGGCCACTACATTGGACTTTTATCATGGATGGAATGTTTTTTACAATGCATGGTTTACTTCACCAACATTTGCTGCTAACTCTGATTAATGACAAAGCGGTTTAAATTTACACCGAATTTTTAAGGCTAACACTCAGGTTTTTGGAGAACAAGTCATATACTCGGGTTTCAAAAATCGGGGCATTACACGTACTATATATGATGTATTATTTTAAAACTTAAATAGCAGGCACCCTCAACATTATCCTAAAAACTGTGGTCATCTTAAAAATTGTCGCAAAAAATTGTGGCTACCAATGCCTATATAAAAATCTCATTACCACAAGAAGAAAGTAAGGAAGAAGGAAGGAAAAAACACCAACGAAGGAAAGTGAGACAAAGAGGGACAGAGATAAAGAGAGAAATAGAGAGTAAGAAATAAAGAGAAGAAAGAGATATAAGAAAATACAGAGAGGAACTAAGGGTTAGAGTTCACTTGGAGGTACTAATCGAGGTACTTTAAACATTTCCAATATACCGACATGCTACCTGACATAGGAGGCAAAAAAAGCCATTAAAGAAGTCATTGAAGCTAATAGTTTGCCTACCCCCATTTAAATAGAATTCCACTCCACTCCACATATTCCAAGTGCATCAATTACATTCACATTTTCTTTTATCTCATTCTACATTATTCTTCATCTTTCATTTTCTTTTACTTTATTCGCTTGCCAAAGCTAGTTTATACTTCATCTTATTTACAGAATTTTCATTTTATTTACCTACCTGGTGATATTTAGCTCTACGAAGTAAGGCCAGTTTGCATTTCATTTTACTCACTGCATTTTTAATTTACTTGCCTACCTAGGACCAATTGGGTTTGCTAGATAGTTTTATTTTTATTATTTTTGCTTGCCCAACCCTAATGGGTTATGCGAAGT
Source organism: Magnolia kwangsiensis (assembly GCA_037074715.1). NCBI lineage: Eukaryota > Viridiplantae > Streptophyta > Magnoliopsida > Magnoliales > Magnoliaceae > Magnolia > Magnolia kwangsiensis. The sequence continues at coordinate 53,686,149 of CM073578.1, forward strand.
GTCACGCCCCAAATCCAATTTTCGACAATCATTCGCCGTAAACCGAATCCGGTGTTAAGAGCCTCCATGACACCCCAATTTCGATTCCTAGCTTACTCTAAGTTCCGAAATTGGAATCCCACAAAGAGGATTTTCAGGTTTTTTTTTTTAGGAGAAGCATAACCATGAATGTACCATAAGCCAAACATCATCACATATATCCATTATAAAAGGATTTGAGCACAATACTGGAAAGAAAAATACAATACATATATAAAAACTCCAAAAGGTCAGGCATGTACTCCTCCCTCACTACTGTTGTTGTCTAGCATAACTTGCATGTAAACAACGTGTGTAAGCTTATTACGAAGCTTAGAGACTGCGTGTGTGCGTGCACAATAGGTATGACAAGTATAACAATATCAGAGTATGCGGAAATGGTGAAGAGTTATGCTATCAAGTCATGAATGTTAACGGTCATACCAAGGTTATACAAAGTAAAAGGCCTATCGAGCCAAATGTCACATACAGTAATGCAATATAAAAATGCATGATGAAGGAACAAGTGTAGTGCATAATGTCGTATGTTGGTAGGGGCCTCGCACTCAGGGTTACAATACATGTTAGTTCCATACCTAACATGTAAAGTAATTCGAGGATGATATACTCTTAATCCCAAATAGTCCCATACCTGTTGGGGATAGGGCCCACAATTGTATAACACTTTATTATATTTACGCATCTACAATCTCGAATGCTACATGAATGTATGGTTACCATATGTCACCTGTCAATCCTGATGTTTAGTCCACATCTCATAATAGTTCACAATTGGATCATAACCAGGGTCTAGTACACTTCTGACACTGTTTGCCGCCCATTACGCCCAAGACTAAGCGAGTGCAAGAGATCTCACTATATGCCTAGTCAGTGGTATGCGAAAACACACCCGACTCGCCAATAGAGAACCAATTTCACAAGCTAGTCAAACTCAACCTAGCATATAGCCCTCTTCACCCGAGCGGGTAAGGTAAAACCCCCTTCCAATCGACCTAGACATAGTGGGTGACGCGGCTTACCAGTATCTAGCCCTCATGCGCTCATGAATCCATTCAGTCTAGACATTGGAGCATCATACTAGTACCACAGGGTTTGGGGATGCCTGTGACGCCTTATAACTTCAGTAGTTTCCAGTGTCCATACTCATAATGCGTTATGCATGAATCACACTTTCAAGTCATGCATCAAGTCATATGATGATCATACGGGCAACCTTGTCTCATACAGGTCCCCTAAGTAAATCAATCTGAAAAGCATATGCTATGATCAATCAGAATCCATAACAGGCATACAGACGATGTGTGTAGCATATGAATGAGCATAATATGTCTTATACTAAGCATATTATTAGTGTCAACCTTTTCAGGGTCAATTATAATAGCATGTTGCCAGATTTTTGGTACACACATATTCTCATTCATGGAGGTTGCACAATATATGTGATAATTAACATTAAATAGCTTAAGATAAAGACCGTGGACCCAAATGGTAGTCCTAGTGGAAATTTAAATATTCATGTGGCATGGCCCACATAAGACTTGCATTGGCACCCTACTTGGGTCTGTGTGCATAAAGTGAGCTAGTAAAACAGATATACGGTTTAGATAAAACATATATGCCACAGTGGATTCTAGTGACCAATGGTCATGTTTTGCATCAAGCTAACATTTGTGATTTTCTTCTATACGGGTCTCTCTGACCTTATCAATAGGGAGTTAGCTCTGCTAGAGCCTTAGATCTTCCCTGGATTCAAGGTTTGGTCATGTCCATACCTAGGTGACCTTGTCACTAGGGTGAATGTCAATCAATCATTATGGTAGAGCCCTTGGGAAATTTCAATGGTGAACATCATTATCCCCACTATTTTTCTTTGATGTGGTCTACCAAAGATCTGGTTCTATTCTAATTTTAGGCTCCAATATTAAAATGATAGGGCAAAAGGGATGGACAGTGTGGATTTACACATGTTACAAGGGTTCCACGGTTAATCAATGTGGATAAAAACACATACACCAGTTGAAACGTGCTAATATATGTGGTTTCCACTTATACAAGTTGGTGTCACCTGCTGAACAGGTTGGATGTCAAATCACACTATAGCACTGAAAATATTCAACGTAGCCATTTAATTGCCATTGATCTAGAGGTGGGACTGTAACACCCTAAAAATCAAGGGTCGAGCATAAGCTCCACTCTCGAGTTCCAACTCATCACTTATGCAACATAGATAATGATGATTAAATGTTGTCTGTGTTAGTGCGTTAAACGTGAATGGAATTATATCAAAACACTATATCATACTCCCAAGACAGTTAGATTACATAAGCGGAAGACTATGATACATATAATAAGCATATAAATGGTGGTAAGTCCCCAGAGTATGATCAGAATACTAGGTTAAATGATTACATGATTAGTTCCAAAATTCACAAAATTATACAATATAATGTTCAACTGGTTGTATTTCTAAAATTCCGGTAATCCCTGTCAGTCAGAACATGGTTTACATAAACCCGCTTGACAACTACATGTAGGAGAATGCCTCCTCATCATCCTCGAAGTCTGGCTCTACCTCGTAGACATTGTCATCACCTGCAGCTAAGACAAAGTCTGGTTGGTGTTTAAAGCACCATCCCAAAATGTGGGAGTGAGTGATCAACTCAGTGGAGCTATAAAGCAAAGGTTAACATGAAATCAATTCAGTCAAGCAGTAATGATAAAGCAATACAACAAGTATTCCTAAGTACTCTGGCTAAATCAAGGATGATATGTATTAATGATGTATGCCCTCACCTGCACTCCCTCTGCAACTTCATCTCACAGTCGCGGCATGCATACCTTCCACTGTGCTCAACTCCAACGCCAAAGGCACATACAATGCAGTACATGAACATGATTACCGAGTTCTTATTAGACCTTTTTATACAGTAGGATTGGGAAGCTAAGGTACCTCCCTTATACTAATTTCTAAACAATGATCCATTTTATGGTCGTCAGTCCTAGTAAATCTCATACGATGTTACGGTTCAAGGTTACTATAAAGGGCTCGTCACCTGATCAGTGTAGGCTTAGTTTATACTCTAGTTGCTATGGAAAGGCTCGTCACCTCAATGCAGTCTCAGAGTATACTCGAGGGCACTACAAAGGGCTCGTCACCTAATCATGTAGGCTGACAGCTCGAATACAGTGTCTGTCACGCCCCAAACCCGGGAATCGGATTCATAAGAATTTCGATTATCAAATCTGATGCCGACAGCCTCCGTAGTACCCCATTCTTAGCTCCTAGCATTCATATGCCAGATTTCGATCCTGGGATCCTATAAGGAGGATTTTTTTTTGTACATATAACTAGTAATAAGCATAACCACAAGATTACCCAATTCACAAAGGCAGCATCATCATCACGTATCCACTAATATAATCGTTTGAGTACAATACTGAAAGGGAAATACATAAATAAAAATCAATCTCCAGAAGACCACTGCACGCTCCAAGCTCAACACTTCTGCAACCTACAATCACCTACACGCATCTATCGTGCATAAGCTTATAGAAAGCTTAGAGGGTGGTGTAAGTGTGTGCACAAGGTAAGTGCCAAGTATTCAATACAATGCTATAATCATACAATACCAAAAAAAAAAAATTGGTAATCCATAAACCATACAATGTCTAAATAAGCATAAACACTAACAAGAGCAGGAATTATCAGAGTAAGCAGAAATACTGACAAGATATAAATTATACGATAACAGAGTAAGTGAAAGTATAGACAAGTTTATAAGTCAATCAATATCAGACTACGTGATATAGAACAGCTATGCGATGAGGGGTCATAAAGAGCCAAATATCAGATGCTGAGGATGCAATGCAACATGCAATGCGAATGAAATAACCATGATGGAGTGTGAAGTCGGGATGATAGTACATAGTATAGTAGGTTATGGGGTCCACCACAAGGGACTCCTATCCAAACCAGTCTCATACCTAAATTTGGATAGTCAGACTCAACGTGGTAAACTCCTGATCTCAGGTTAGTCGCGCGCCTAACCGAAATCCATGTCATAACGAAGGTACACAATAATTAGTTGCGCACCACCAGCCCGAGTGGATAGTGAATGGATGAATGAATGAGCATGCATCTCCTACTCAATAAGTCCACATATCAGTACGGTTCCTCTTTGGGAAATCACCGGGGTCTATTACACTCCAAACCAGATTACCGCCCCATCGCACGCAACAAGGCAAGTGGAAGAGACCTCACTATCCGCCTGCCAATATCGGGCCCGGCTCATCGATAGCGGACCCATTCCTCGAGATGGTCAAACTCAGCCTAGCTTTGCCCCCTCCTCTCGGGCAGGTAAGGCCGCACCCCCTTCCAACCGACCATGACACATTGGAGAGCATAGCCATCTGGTAATCGGCACTCGGTGCTCATCTACTCACTCAGTCTAGACGTTGGAGCAACCTCTGGAACCAAGAGGGTTTAGGGACTTTCACCCAGGGATATCTATAGCACCCCATGTAGAACAGATTTTCGGTGTCCCATCTGGCCATCCACGATATGCCTATGGAGGCTACGACCCTAATGTCACTAGGGCATATAGTAATCACAGCACACAATACAAGATGCATGAGTCATACAATCCAGTCATGCGTCAATCCTGCGCAAACCGTGCGCTCATGTGAGACAATCTCCACCTATCAGGGTGTCTCATAACAACCAGTACTATGGCATATGCAATGGTCAATCATATCTCACAATAGACATGCAGATGATGTGTATGGGCATGTATCATGATGTTATACAGTCACATACTCATAATTAGTATCAATAACCGGCATCAACAATCGGCCTCGACAATGTGGACATCTAACCAACATTACTCCCCAAGGAACGGTCCACATAAAGCCTAACATATAGTGGACTCTTAACCGCACACAAGGGCCAAATATACAACACCATGGGCCTCACTCAAGAGTTTAATATACATCACGATGGGCCTTTCACATGGGCCTACATACATCACAATGGGCTCTTTCGCCTGACCCTCAAATACATCACAATGAGTCTCATCACCTAAGCATCAATATACATCACATTGGGCCTTAAACATGGGATGAATACACATAACGTCGGGCCTCAAATACAGGTCGCATGTACATCACATTGGGCTCCGACAATCAGAATTGGCAATCGGCCACGACAAATCAAAGTCGGTAATCGGCCCTGGTCGATAATCAGCTTCGATCGATAATCGACAATCGGCCATCAGAATCGGTACTCGGCCTCGATTGATAATCGGCAATCGGCCACGACAAATCAGAATCGGTAATCGGCCCTGATCGATAATTAGCCTCGATCGATAATCGGCAATCAGTCAGCAGAATCGGTAATCGGCCTCGATCGATAATCGGCAATCGGCCATCAGAATCGGTACTTGGCCTCGATCGATAATCAGCCTCGATCGATAATCGGCAATCGACCATGATAAATCAGAATCGGTAATCGGCTTCGATCGATAATCAGCCTCGATCGATAAATGGCAATCGGCCACGACAAATCAGAATCGGTAATCGGCCTCGATCGATAATCGGCAATCGGCCACGACAAATCAGAATCAGTAATCAGCCTCGATCGATAATCAGTCTCGATCGATAAATGGCAATTGGCCACGACAAATCAGAATCGGTCAATCGGCCATGATAAGCAGAATCAGCAATCGGTCACGTCAATCGATAATCGGCCACGATCGGTAATCGGTCTCGAGAATCGGCCTCGATCGATAATCGGTCAATTGACCACGACACGCAGAGTTGGCAATCGGCCATGTCAATCGATAATCGGCCACGATCAGTAATCGGTCACGATAATCGGCCTCGATCAATAATCGATCAATCGGCCACGACACGCAGAGTCGGTAATCGGCCACGTCAATCGATAATCGGCCACGATCGATAATCAGTCTCGAGAATTGGCCACGATCGGTAATTAGTCTCGAGAATCGGCCTCGATCGATAATGGGTCAATCGGCCACGACACGCAGAGTCGGCAATCGGCCACGTCAATCGATAATCGGCCATGATCGGTAATCGGACAAGATAATCGGCCTCGATCGATAATCGGTCAATCGGCCACGACATGCAGAGTCGGTAATCGGCCACGTCAATCGATAATCGGCCACAATCGGTAATCAGTCTCGAGAATCGGCCTCAATCGATAATCGAGCAATCGGCCACGACACGCAGAGTCGGCAATCGGCCACGTCAATCGATAATCGGCCACGATCGGTAATCAGACATGATAATCGGCCTCAATCGATAATCGGTCAATCGACCACGACACGCAGAGTCGGTAATCAGCCACGTCAATCGATAATCGGCCACGATCGGTAATCAGTCTCTAGAATCGGCCTCGATCGATAATCGATCAATCGGCCACGACACACAGAGTCGGTAATCGGCCACGTCAATCGATAATCGGCCACGATCGGTAATCAGTCACGATAATTGGCCTCGATCGATAATCGGTCAATCGGCCATGACACGCAGAGTCGGTAATCAGCCACGTCAATCGATAATCAGCCACGATCGGTAATCAGTCTCGAGAATCGGCCTCGATCGATAATCGGCCAATCGGCCACGACAAATCAGAATTGGTAATTGGCCTCGATCGATAATCAGTCTCGATCGATAAATGGCAATCGGCCACGACAAATCAGAATCGGTCAATCGGCCATGACTAGCAGAATCAGCAATCGGTCACGTCAATTGATAATTGGCCACGATCGGTAATCAGTCTCGAGAATCGGCCTCGATCGATAATCGGTCAATCGACCACGACACGTAGAGTCGACAATCGGCCACGTCAATCGATAATCGGCCACGATCGGTAATCGGTCACGATAATCGGCCTCGATCGATAATCGGTCAATCGGCCACGACACGCAGAGTCGGTAATCGGCCACATCAATCGATAATCGGCCACGATCGGTAATCAGTCTCGAGAATCAGCCTCGATCGATAATCGGTCAATCGGCCACGACACGCAGAGTCGGTAATCGGCCACGTCAATTGATAATCGGCCACGATCGGTAATCAGTCTCGAGAATCGGTCTTGATCGATAATCGATCAATCGGCCACGACACGCAGAGTCGACAATCGGCCACGTCAATCGAATCCCCACCATCCAAGGTATGGACGGTGTAGATATACAACATATCCTCAAGGTTAGCCCCATCGTGGATGGACAGTGTGCAGATGCAACACATACATCTAGCGGGGTCCACAGATAAATGGTGCAGATGAAGCACTGATTCATGGTGGTGCACATATCTAGGTAAATCAGCACCATCCAAACATTATCTTATGTAAAATCAGCACATCCCAACACTATCCATGCAAATTAGCACTATCCAAACATTATCTAGTACCGTCCAGCACAATCTGGATGGTGTAGATGAGATAAATACACCATGGTGGAGCCCACGCTGGTAAAACAGGTGGACAGCTTGGTTAATACACATATAAGGTTGGTCCACAATGGATGAATGGTTTGATACAACACATACTTCGTGTGGGGTCACATAACGTGTTGTCATTGGACAACAGTGAGGCCCACCGTCTCCAAATGGACAGACGGTTTAGATATAACAAATACATTTAGGTGGGCCCCACATGGGGCCCACTACTCACGTGCATATATATATATATATATATATATATATATATATATATATATATATATATATATATATATATATATATATATATATGTATGTATATATCTTATATTATTTATTATCATTATCATTTTGTTGAAAACGGACAGTCACTGTCCCTGCACAGTGTATACACACACGCAAGGTGGGTTACCACTGTCCAGAAGATATCTGGACGGTGCAGATACATTAATGTGGGTCGCACCCACACGTGTGGGGTGGGCCACGGATGGCCAACAACATATTTCATGGTGGCACAACACATGCATCACATGTGGGATTTCCACATGGATGAACGGCTGGATTGAAACGTATCCACGGTGGGTTCCACAGAACTTAGTGACGTCACTACAGGGCCCACCTGTCAGTGGCTAATCTGGTGAGTCCCACATGATCTTGACAGTCAAGATCACAACACGTGGGACCCATGAGAGGATGTAAAACACATACATTGAGGTATCCACCATCCTGATAATGGACGGTGAGAATAACCCATAAATCAGAGCCAGCCCTACACGTGGCAGGTGGGAGCCACGCCTTCATTAGGCGAACCCACCGTCCAGCCTATCTCGACGGCAGGGATGAAACACATATCAAGAGGGGCCCCACGTATAAGGTGCACACGTCACAAAGGTGGCCCCACATCCAGCTCAAAACGGACCCCACATCCACGTAACACAAGCATCATGGCACCACCGTCCACTGCTGGACGGTGTGCATACAAACATACATCATGGTGGTAGATTCCACATGGGTGGATGGTACTGGAAAAACACTTACATCAGTGGGTCCCATGCGGGGCCCACCATAACATTTTTCTACCATCCAAACCGTGGATAAGGTCACACAGGCCTTGGATGAAGAGGAAAAATAATTTTATATTAATCCAAAACTTCTGTCAACCCAAAAGAGTTTCAATGGCTGACGTTCAAACCTCCACTGTTTCCTACGATGTGGACCACCTGAGTTCCTAAAATGGCTAAACCTTGCGGGCCCCACTGTCCCGAAATGGGACCCAACAAATGCAAGGTGTGGACGTGTCCGTACATCACGATGGAGCCCACGGCTGAGACTCACGGTCCCAGCCTCCAGCGTCCACGGTGCTGGACGCTCCTGGTGTCAGAGGTAGCAGCAGCACGCTGCTGCCTAGTATGTATTATTATTATTTTTTTTATTTTTTTTTTGGGTTTTCCATATGTGGGGCCCGCATTAGCAGGATTCACCCCATTCATTGCATTTCATGGCCCAAGACTGACCAAAACAAGTCCAATATGTGGTGTGTTTTGATGTGTGGAAACCTCAGGTAGATCTCCACGGTAGAAAACATCATTTTCCATGCTATGGCCCACCAGAAATTCAGGTTAGCTTCATCTTTCGTCCCAACGCCTAAAACGACCTGAGGAATGGAATGGACGGCGTGGATCGAATACATACATCAAGGTGGGGCCTACATGAGCGGCCACCCAAAAGTGGAAATCAAGCTAGCATTTGTTTTGCTTGTTAGGTGGTCTGTACACCACACCAGCAGTTCACGTTCTCTCCATGGCCACATCCAGCGTCCCTGGACGCTGGCCGATTTTGAATGCAACGCATGCATAAGGTGGGTCCCACCTACAGCCATGCTAATGAGGAGTGGGCCCTACCCAGGCGGGCCACCAAATGGCGGGATAGTGTGGATAAGCAATACATCAATGTGGGGTCTATCCGGGTAGGCCACACAATCATTTCATGACCAACAAATAAAAGAAAAGAGAGAGAGAGAGAAATGAAGAAAGAAGCACCCACCTCGAGATCTTTTCTTCCTTCATCCGCCTATGCACTCTAGAGCTCCAAGAGGGAATTTTCAACGGTTGAGATGATGGTCCAAGGGTTGGATTTGATGGTAGGAAGGTGGGTCACACCTAGCTTCTCCATGGAAGCCATGGATGGTTTCTTGCTTGGAGGATGAAAGAGAGAGAATGAAAGTGAGAGAATGGGAGAGAGAGAGAGAGGGATGGGTGAGGTGGAGTGATGGGATGAGAGGGATGGTGAGTGATGTAAGGGAGTACTTTTGTTGTAAGAAAAGTTGACTTTTGGGGAGGGTGGTTGTACTTGACATTAATTGGTGATGTGTACTTTGATTGATAGGATTGATGGGATGTTTCGTAGAGATTCCCTTAATACTTGCAACGTGAGGTGTTTTCTCGAACTGAACGCGGGCTCACATCGGAACCGCGGCGACGACGTGGTCGCTAGGGTACAAGTCTCGGGTTGAGTCGACTCGAGTTGACGGCGTATAAATCAGGGTCGCGCGCAATGCCGGTTAAGGGTCGAAGGTTGCCGGAATTCGATAGAGAAGGACGCGGGACCCTACGGAATAGTACGGTCTCAGATACGGGTCTTACAGTGTCCCATACCACCGTATTCGGTTCATGAGGTGATGTTGTTCACTGGTCACTACGGGTGGGCTCATCACCCCAACATAGCCCGATTACTCGATCACGGTGTCCCATACCACCATGTCCGACTCATGAGTCTTAGCAGATCGAGGTACCAAGGTTAACGAGATTTTCCACTAGTGAGTTTGGTACCTTAGATTCAAGCAATAGAGTCTATATATGGTGAACATACATCAGGCTAATCGGGTTACTTGACAAGCTCGACTAGTATAAGCACACGTTGGGTTGATCGACATGAAGTGCGTTAGCACTCTACGTGGCCTAACCACTGTCGACAAGCAACGTACGACTCGGGTTCATCGAACGCGTCTTCTATGGCGAACTAACCTCAGCCACCAAATCAGGACTTGTTACCGATTGCCTGGACTATACTATAGTCCCAAACACACTCCAAAATAATTTATTTCACATGTGATAGTCAAGTATAGCATGTGACGACCAAACCACAGAGAGATCTCATTTGAGCATTTTGCCAAATAAATAGTGTACATGTTAACCTGCATAAGCATTTTATCACAAATCACGTAATAGTAAGATAGGTTACATAAAGGTAACTATAAGTATAAATAAGGGGATTGAGAATCTCATCTTAATGCCCTTATATCATACATTTAAACAAGCATTTCCTCATTCAAGCATTTTATCAAACACTTAGACTACACATTACAACATACATGTATTAGACTAGTTATAACATAGATCCTGGCAAACCCTTTTTCAAACAATTTGCCACACACACATCAAGTAAATATCCATAGTTAATAATCATGGCAAGAACACATACAAATTTCGCATTCTTCCAGACATTTTTACAAACACATGTAATACACTATATTCAACATAGTTCATATATGTGTAAAACGCGAGAATCATCATATCTAAGCATGTGATAGCATTCAAATCAGTCATAAATCATTAACTGACATTGAAAGCCTTGAAAACCATAACCTAAATGTTTATAGACTATACCTTTCGTCGGTAGACTCGTAACGAACTCAGTTTAAAAGCTAAGCTTTGTCAACGGCACCACAACAACCTATAACAGGGAATAGGTTAGTTATTCCACCATTACTCTATTTAGATCTCTAAAATAGGTTAGGGTTAGGATTTCTTACCCGAGTACGGAGTCCAAGTCACTGAAATAGTGATACGATAGTGGTGGTTAAGCACGTGGAGTGATAGGAAAGAATTCAAGGAACAAACGCCAACTCTCTCTCTCACTCTCTCTCTCTCCTTCTCTTTCTTCTCTATTCTCTCTCTAGGGCTTGGAAATTCGTATGTGGAGAGAGATAGAGGGTTTAAGACCCTTATATAGGCCCAAAACTGATGGGAATGGCCCCAGGTCCATAGTATACTTAGGTTATAGCCAAATACAGGCCATTTCGGTCCAACAGAGCCATTCTGGAGGCCCCTTTTCTACATGTGGTCGGACTTACACTCCCTGACCATGGATCTAGGTCAGGTAAAGTTTTTGGTCCGATCGGGTTTGCAAATCGACCGTGGCAGACGAGTTTCAGTTCAGCATTCACCGGTACTCGATCAGGGTGACAAGTACACTGGCATGTGTTGGAAATTTTTCCTGATTCGAGGGTGTAATTGGGTCAGATTCCAATGGTCAAAATCCTTAGATTCGACTTGCAAGCGAACCGACTCAATTCACTTAAGTTTTAGTTCATTTCCTAAAGATATTCGTGTTTCTCACACACTTTGCTCTAAGCTCAAGTTGTACAATTCTGGGTACTATTAGGACTTGATTTCTAAGATAGTTGTCAAGTCCAGCAAGGCGGTCATAACCGTATAGTTTCAGGGTAATCAGACTTTCAACGTGTGGTCTAGGTCCAATACGGAGTTTCGTGATGCTCCCGAGAGCAACTAGGTTTTGAGATGGATCTTAAGTTTTTAGGCAATGTAACATTAGCGATCCTATAGATTTTAGGTCATACAGATCGTATTTAAAGTATTATGGCCAATTTCACAAGTAATCTAGTTTGACACTAATTAATTCCCATTTAATTTCTAAAAGATTTGGTCCTTAGTGATTTCTGCCTAAGGTGGTACTTGGGTCTTTGTACAAATTTTTCCGAGACGTTACAATCTACCCCCCTTAAAAAAATTTATCCTCGAAATTAGTACCTTTTCATACTCCTCAAGAATTTGAGGATAGATCTTTTGAACCTCGGCTTCTGTCTCCCAAGTAGCCTTCTCTTCAGTATGATGTGTCCACAATACCTTCACAAATGGAATCACCTTACTGCGCAACACCTACTCTTTCCTATCTAGGATACACGTCGGATGCAGTACATATGTAGCATCCTCGCTCAACTGCACCTGCTCCTATCTGATAATGTGTGAAGGATCAGGAACGTATTTCTTCAACATAGATACATGAAATACATTGTGCACGCCTACGAGTGGGGTGGGTAAAGCCAAGCAGTATGCTACTACCCCCACTCGATCCAGTATCTGGAATGGGCCAATGAATCACGGCATGAGCTTTCCCTTCTTCCCAAACCAAAGAATTCTCTTCATAGGAAAAACTTTCAGAAGCACATGAACTCCGACCCCAAACTCTAGCGGTCGCTGTCTCGTATCGGCGTAGTTCTTGTCTGCTTTGCACTGCTAGAAGTCGACGCCTAATAATGTCGATCTTCTCTGAGGTCGCCTGAACTAACTCTGGGCTAATCAGCCTCTTCTCACTAACCTCTGCCCAGGAATGCGGTGCTTGACAGGGACGCCTATATAAGGCCTCATATGGAGCAATGTCAATACTCATCTGAAAACTGTTGTTATACGCGAACTCTGCATAAGGAAGACGGTCATCCCAGCTATCCTTGAAATCCAGCACATAAGCTCGCAGCATATCCTCTAACACCTGATTTACCCGCTCCGTCTGCCTGTCAGTCTGTGGGTGAAACGCAGTACTAAACGTTAACTTCACACCCATTACCTCCTGGATATGAGTCCAGAAGATAGATGTGAATCACGTGTCTCTGTCCAACACGATCTCTAGGGGAACTCCATGCAGACGTCTGTAACATCTCGAAAAAATCCGTACAAAGACCCGAGCACCACCTCAGGCAGAAATTGCTAAGGACCAAATCCTTTAAAAATTAAACGAGATTTAACTAGTGCTAAACTAGATTACCTGTGAAATTACCACTAATCACTTTAAATATGATCTACAAGACCTAAAACTTGTAGAATCGTTAACGCTATATTACCCTAAAACCTAAGATCAATCTTTAAACCTAGTTACTCTCGGGAGCACACTGAAACTCCGTATCGGACCTGGACCGTGCGTCGAAAGTCTGATAACTACAAAACTATATGATTATGACCACCTTGGTGGACTTGAAAACCATCTCAAAAATTAAGTCCTAATAGTACCCAGAAACACACAACTTGAGCCTAGAGCGAAGTGTGTCAGAAACGTGAATATCTTTAGAAAATGAACTGAAACTTAAGTGAATTGAGTCGGTTCACTTGCAGGTTAAATCTAAGGATTCAAACCGTCAGAATCTGATCCAATTATACCCTTAGATCAGGAAAATTTTCTAACACATGTCAGTGTACTTATGACCCTGATCGAGCACCGGTGACCGTTGAACTGAAATTAGTTCACCACAGTCGATCTGTAAACTTGATCAGAAAGAAAACTTTGCTTGACCTAGATCCAATTTTAGGGAGCTTAAGTCCAACCGCATTCAGCAAAGGGGCCTCCAGAAGTACTCCGTTGGATCGGAACAGGCACTATTTAGCTGTAACCTAAGTATACCTTGGCCCTAGGGCCATTCCCATCACTTTTGAGTCTATATAAAGAGCTTAAACCCTCTCTCTCTCTCATTCCATACGAATTTGAAAAATCCTAAGGGAGAGAAGAGAGAAAAGAGAAGGAAAGAGAGAAAGTGAGGGTGAGAGTTGGAGTTCATTCCTGGGATTAAATCCTGCCGCTCCACGTGCTTCACTACCATTCCTATTTCGATATACGGGTGATTCTGATCCCGTTCTTATTTAAGAACACCTAACCCTAATCTATTTTAGGGTTTCAAATAGTGTGAGTGATGAAATAGTTAACCTATTTCATGCTATAGGTGGTCATCATGCCGTAAATAAAGGCTTGATCTATAAACTGAGTTCAATACTTGTCTATCGGCGTAAGGTGCAAACTATGAATGTTTAGGTCATGGTTTTTAACGCATTCAATGTCAGTTAATGATTATGACTGACCTTCTTTCTATCATACGTGCTTGGATACAATGATTTCCATATATTATATATGTATGTGAACTATGTCTACTAAAATGCATTCCATGTGTTTGTTGAAATGCCTGAATGATTATGGAATTATAATTTGTTCCCGCCGTGTTTACTAACTAAGAGTACATAATTTTTGTACGTATGGTGAACCCTTTTGTAAAGGGAATTGCTATAATACTTGTTATAATTACCTTATGACATGTATATGATATGTGTATTCTAAGTGTTTGATAAAATGCCTGAATGTGAAAATGCTTGTGTAAATGCATGTAATGAGGCCATTGAGATAGGATTCTCAATGACCTTATCTATGGCTACAGTTTTCTTCATGAAACCTATATTACTACTATATGTTGTATGGATGAATGCTTATGTATGTTAACATGTTCTCTATGTGTTCGTTAAGATGCTTATATGAGATTTACATTTGATTTCTTTGCTACATGTTATCTCGATTTTCAAACATGAATGCTTAATGTTGGAATGTGTTAAGGGCTACGATGTAGTCTAGGCAATTGGTAATGATATGTGATCGGTGGCCGAATTGTATAGCCACGACGGGCACGCCGATGAATCTGAGTCGTACGCTACTTGTTGATAGTGATTAGGCCACACGGAGTTGCTTGCATGCTTCATGTCAATTGGCTCAATGTATGCTCGTACCAGTAGAGTTTGTCAAGTAACCCGATTGACCCGATATATGTTCACCATGTATGGACACTACTGCTTGAATCTATGGTACCAAACTCACCAGTGAAAACCCGTTAACCTTAGTACCTCGATCCGTTAAAACTCATGAGCCCGCCATGGTGGTATAGGACACCGTGGTCGTGCTGTCAGCCTACGCCAGGGTGACAAACCCACCCATAGTGACCAGTGAGTAACCCAGACTCGTGAGCCGAATACGGTGGTATGAGACACTATATTTGAGTTGTCGGCCTACACTGATCAGGTGACGAGCCCTTTGTAGTGACCTCAAGCATACTCTAAGGCTGCGTTGAGGCGACGAGTCTTTCCGTAGCAACTAGAGTATAAAGTAGGCCTACACTGATCAGGTGATGAGGCCTTTGTAGTGACCTAGAACTGCAACATCGTATGAGATTTTCTAGAACTGATGACCCTAGAATGGATCATTGTTTAGGAATTGATATAAGGGAGGTACCTTAGTGTAACGCCCTGGATTTTTACCTATCTGGAATTAGACGTCCATAAGCAATGGGTCAACCATAATACCTTAGTAGCTTCTCAGAACTCAATTCCAAAGCCAAAGAAATCATTTAGAACCTAATTCTTTAGAAATTTAATGTGAATTAACTAGCGTTAAACTAGATTACCTGTAAAATTAGCACCAAGCACTTTAAATACGATCTGTAAGACCATAAACCTATAGAATCATTGACGCTATCTTATCCTGAAATCCAGGATCAAACTCTAAACCTGTTTGTTCCCAGGAACCCTTTGAAACTTTGTATTAGATCTAGACCGCACGTTGAAAGTCCGATATCTATAATCTTAGACGAATATGACCGCCTAGTTGGACTTGACAATCGTTTCAAAAATCAAGCCCAACTGATGTCCTGACACCATTTTACTGAGTCCGGAGTGAAGAGAGTGAGAAAAAGGAAAATATTTAGAAAATTAAATACATTTTATGAAATCTGACACGGTTCACTTGCGCGTTATTTTTAAGCATTCTGACCGTTGGAATCTGACCCAAATACACCCTCGGATCAGGGAACATTTCTCACTCAGGTCAGTATACTTGGAATCCCTGATCGAGTCTCAGTGACCGCTGAACTGAAACTGGTCCGCCACCGTCGATCTGAAAACCTGACCGGATTGAAAACTTAGCTGGACCTAGATCCAATATTAAAGAGCTTAAGTCCGATCGCATTTAGTAACAGGACCTCTAGAAGTGTTCCGTTGGATCGGAACAGACCCGAATTGCTTATAACTTAAGTATACCTTGACTTGGAGTCTATTTTGGTTATGTTTGGGCTTATAAAAGGGCCTTAAACCCTTAACTTTCTAACCCATATGAATTTGGGGAAAACCCTAGGAGAGAGAGGAGAGAAAAGAGAGAGAAAGTGAGAGAGAGTTGGAGTTTCTCCCAGGGATTCTTCCCTGCTGCTCCACTTGCCAAAGCCATCCACCTGCATCGCTATTCTGGCAATTCCAGCTCCGTTCTTAGGTAAGAAATCATGACCCTAACTTTTTCTAGAGTTCCAAATAACATAAGTGATGATGTAGCTAACCTATTTCATGGTATAGGTTTCCATTGAGCTGTTGACGAAGACTTATCGTCTGAATCAACTCTGATTCGTAATTTCTAGTTTAAGGTGCAGATTTTAGACGCTTAGATTGCCTGTTTTCAAAGCTTTCAATGCCGTTTAATGGTAGATTGCTGATAAGGATGTTGTTTGACATGTAGAACATGCTGTCCGTTTTTCATTTCGAATACGTACGAAGAATATGAGATTTAGAGTATTTTAGGTATTTGTAGGAAATACTATATACGTACGTATTTTACCGATATGATTGTCATGAGTATTTGTCGTGTACCTATACTAGTTATACGTGTATGATCTGTTTGGCGAAAAGATTTACCCTAATGCACATATTGGCCGACATATGCTATGTAGACTAATGTGTGTAGACTAAGTGTTTGTTGAAATGCCTAAATCAATATGATTTATGCCTGCCATATGTATTGAATGTAAGAACATGATTGTTGTGTATTAGACATCTCCTTGATATAAGGATTTTTCATATTATATGTTGAAATCAACACATGTCAAGTACGTTGGAGTTGTGTAGTCTAAGTGTTTGTATAAATGCATGTATTAGTAAGTATTGAGTAAATGGTGTTGTAGATTAGCGTTGAGATTGGATTCTCAAATAATTTATTGATGTACATAAATTCCTCCATGTTTGTTGTATTGAATTGATTACCTTATGTGTAAAATACTTGTGTATGGTTAACTGCTTTTGATGTATGTTATAACGTGCTGATAACATGCTGGAATTACTTGTATTTCAATTCTCTCTCATATAATTATTGATTTAGATTACAAGTGTTTGGGGCTATACTCTAGTCCAGGCAGTCGGTAACAGATTAGGATTTATGGTTGGATTCTATTCGCCATGAAAGATGTGTACGATGAACTCGAGTCGTAATAGAGTTGTCGGCAGTGGTTAGGCCACACGAAGTGCTTGTGCACTTCATGTCGGTCGATCTAACGTGCACTCGTGCTAGTCGGACTCATCAAGTAACCCAATTGACCGTTATATGTTCACCTTGTATTCATCATAACTGCTTGAACCTAGGGTACTGAACTTACCAGTGATAACCTTGATAACCGTGGTACCTTGATCTACTAAGACTCATGAGACGGGCATGGTGGTATGGGACACCGTGGTCGAGCTGTCGGCCTACGCTGGGGCCACAAACCTCCCCGTAGTGACCAGTGAGAAACCCAGACTCGTGAGCCAATTATGATGGTATGGGACACTATATTTGAGCTGTCAGCCTACACTGATAAGGTGATGGGGGAGCGATGCAACGAGTGCGAGCAACAGCCCTGGCAGCCCTTTGTAGTGACCTCGAGCGTACTCTGAGTCTACGTGAGGTGACGACCCTTCCGTAGCAATAAGAGTACAACTATGCCTACATTGATAAGGTGATGGGGGAGTGGAGCAACGAGTGCATGCAACAGCCCTTGCAGTGACTTAGAAATATATCATCGTATGAGACTACTAGGAGTGACGACCCTAGACAGGATCCTTGTTGGGAATGATATAAGGGAAGTACTATAGTTTCTCAATCCTGCTATATAAAAAGGACTAATAATAACTCGATAATCATATTCAAATCGCACTGCATGTGCCTGGAAGATGTGGAGCACTGAGGGAAGAAAGCATGTCGCGAACGTAAGATGGTGTCGCATAAGGGAGTATGTCGGCGAGGGCATCCATCATGTCATTTCATTCTTGCATTAATCATAGTATTTAGGACCTGTTTGATTGCTTGCTTTACCATTATCGCGTGATTGATTTGATAACATGTTAATCTTTGCTATATGATTCCATTGAGTTAGCTACTCACTCCCACATTAAGGGATGGTGTTGTGCACACCAACCAGTCCCTATTTTAGTTTCAGATGGTGTCGATGCTTGCGAAGCAGAGCCAGACTTGATGATGATAAGGAGGATCCCTCCTATATACAGGTTCTGATTGACGGGGTTACAGGGTTACCGATTAGATGCCAATACACTTGGTATTTTACCTTTTATTTACACACCCATGTATATTCTCTTCCTTCTATTTTAGAGTATACATGTATTTAGTTAACCTGGTAACATGTTCACACTCTGGAGACTTACAACAGTTCATATATTTTATGTATCTATCACATTCTTCCGCTTGCTAATTTAACTGTCTCTGGAGTATGATATGTTGTTTTGGCTTAATCCACTTCATGTTTTATGCACTATTACAGCCGATATTCATTCATCATTGAAAATATTGCATAAGTGATGTTCTGAAACTCGAGAGTGGAGTTTATCCTTAACCCCCAATTTACAGGGTGTTACGCTTAGCTTCTCAATTCTACTATATGAATAAACCTAAGTAAGAACCTGGTTAATCATCGTGCATGTACCGCATTTTGTGTGCCTTTGGCATAGCAGGTCAAGCACTGAGTAAGTGTTTCATGCCATGATCATGAGATGAAGTCGCTGAGGAAGCGCAGGCGAGGGCATGCATCATAATTTAATATCATCCTTGCATTAACAAGAGTACTTAGGACCTGATTGTTACATTGCGTTAGCATTACTGCTTGACTGAATTGATAACATATTAAACTTTACTTTATCGTTCCACTGAGTTGATCACCCACTCCCACGTTATGGGATGATATTTTAAACACCAACCAGACTCTGTCTTAGCTGTAAATGGTGACGCAACAAGTGAGGAGGAGCCTGACTTCTTCGATAACGAGGAGGAATTCTCGTATATGTAATTATTTGGCGGATTCACTTAGACCATCCTGATCGACGGGGGATACAGGGATTATCATTTGCAGTTGTACTATCTTGACATTTTGTTTTCTTTTTTTGAACTAATACATGTAATTATTTGACCTGGTAATGTATTCATACTCTGGAGACTGGCTATGGACCATACGTTTCATATATGCTTATATACATCTCTCGGTCTTTCGCTTGCATTATTTAACTGCCTCTAGAGTATGATATGTTATTTTGGTGTAATCCTACTCATGTTTAATGTACTATTACAGACAAATTCAATCATCATCATATATGTTGCATAAGTGATGTTTTGATACTCAAGAATTAAGCTCCTGCTCGACCCCCGATTTTCAGGGCATTACAAGTTGGTATCAGAGCATGATTTGGATTAAACTGGACCTGAGTTATGGTCACACGATGTACGCTGACGTATTATGACGTAGGAGGGTGCGAGAAAATGTAGAAACAGTCTTAGGAGTTCTAATTTTGCCAAACGGTGAAATCAACGGAAATCGATCGTAGAAATTGACCCCATAGGCTTTTCCGATTGCGTGAAACGATCCTAACACATTTCTAGACCTTCAATTGATGGTTTTAGATGAAGTTTTAACCCATCCCAACCTTAAACGACCTGAAAAACTCAAATGTACATGAGATAGGACCCAAAATGACTCGAACGAAGTCGGGGGCCCGCATCGTGCAAATCGAGGGTACCCAAAGTGGGCCCCGCACCATTCTGACATCCTTGGGGGGATGTCATTGGCCAAGGGGTGAGGGCTCGCCAGAAGCTCCATGGACCGGCGTCGGCGAGGGCTCGCCGGTCGCGCGGACCGGGCCTGTGGGGCCGACTAGGGCCGGTGCTGGTGGGGTGCTATGTGACCCACTAAATCAAGTAAAAAGGGTTTTTTTTTTCCTTTCATTTTCTTCCCCTCTTCATTTCCTGCCCCTCCAAGCTTTCCTTTCTCTCAAAAATCCTAACTTTCCCCTCTCAAATCGCCCCTCCAAGCTTGTTTTCTTCTTTTTTCTTACACCATCTACACCATTTTCTCAAACCCATCGTCTGTAGCTATCTATCTCCCTTAATCTCTCTCATTTGAGTTCACAAATACTCCTTTGTGTTTCAAAAACTCCAAAGTTCAACAACCCATCCTAGATCCCCATTTTATTCCACTCTAATGGCTCTCTTTGAGCTTGTGGCAGCCATATCTCACTTTCTACACTTCTTTCCCTCTTGGGGAAGAAGAGGGCCCCCACAAATAAGGCCGGGCCTAGCCACCCTACTCGTTCAAGGAGACCAAGAGGCGCCACTACAAGTATAAGCATCGATCGAGAGTTAAAAATGAAGCGAGATCTTGATCCTCGGGTTCCCATTGAAAGGGTTCTGTTGGAAGAGTTGTCTCATGGAATTTATGAGGGCCGTAGGGTCCTTTTCGAAGTGCATGTGGATAAAAAGATCTTCAGGAAATATCTGGTGATGGACCGTCTAGTGGATGTCGGGTGGGGTCTCGTATTTGAGAGTAAGATAAAGGTAAATGTGAACACTATTAGAGCCTTCTATGCACATATCCAGGAGATGACACTGGAGCCTTTACAGTTCAAGTTCCCTGTGCGAAGGTGAGATCTCATAGTCAATGTTGCCTTGATAGCCCGAGTCATGGGATTGCCACGTGGCGAGGTCCATGCTAGTGAGAAGAACCTTTCAAGTGCACGTGAAAGGGACCGCCGCATGCGATTCCTCTGTGGCCACCTTGTCTAGTGGAATTCAAACAATAGCCTCTTAGCGTCCAAGATGACCGACAACTTTCGTCTACTCCACCACATCTTCACGTACAATGTGTACCTCAGGTGGAGCAATCGCAGCAAGTGTAAGCGCTTGATGGTGGATTTCTTGTACCATGTTGGGTAGGGAGACAATCTGTGCCTGCCTACCTTCGTCCTGCGAGAGATAATCTTGACTGCACACTTTACTATGATGGCCATTTTGCTCCCACACGAGTGACTCATATGCAAGCTCGCACGTAAGTTCAGCTACAGACTCGGTGCAGAACTTCCAGTGCCAATCCATTTCATCAATGACACGACTCTCCACAACATGGAGATTGGGCCACGATAGCGTCGAGCCTGGCATGAAGAGAGTGAAGATGAGGTGGATAGTGAAGAGGAAGAGACTGACGAAGAGGGTGATGAGATAGAATAAGAGCAAGAAGGAGAGGAGGAGGAAGCCCAGGACACTGATGGGGACTCTCCTTCCATTGTTACACGAGAGCACGACAGTGATCAGGCTACGAGGGAAGCCTGCTTGGCTCAGTTGGAAGAGGGTCAAGCTACCCTACGACAGGAGATCACGCAGGTCAAAGCTAAAGTTGAGGAGACTGAGGCCTTCATGAAACAGAAATTCAAGAAGGTTTCTCGCACTTTGAGAGCCATCCTATGCTATGTATAGGATAAGAGTGCACCTCCACCATTGCCAGATTCGGACAACTAGTCCTGCACATAGTCGTTCTTTTTATTGTTTTGTGTGTTTCTTTCCTTTTTGCTTTGTATGGCCTCGATAGGCTTAGTAGTATGGTGATTTAGTAGCATGTTTTAGTGTTTAAAGTCTTGGTGGTATTAGCTCACATGATCTTCTGTCATGATTCATGTAACGTTGTGTCTCATGTATTGTGACGATTTTGATAAATAAAATGCATGAAGCTTCTTTAATCTGTGTCTAAATACTGCGTGAATGAGTTTGTGAGTATGTTGAATGCCATCTAAGGCCACACGGGGTACAGCACGTCTCACTGTTGGCAATTTGACGGACGGGGCACCTCCCCTGAGCGATAGCCAGACGGACCCTAGTTTGGGCCCGACTCACACTACTATGATGGATTCTTAGCCGGCCACTAGCCCCACTAATGGGCCTGCACCTGTTGCGCCATTGGTTCCAAAGCAGAACCGTGAGTCTACTTCGGCACCATGCATGCCCCAATCTGCTCCCCCTACTGATAGATTGGAGCAGATGATGCTCTTGATGCAGCAGTAGAAGTTCTTGACCTCCATGGCTGGTATCTTTGCCCAGAGTATGGGCGTGACTCCACCTGCATCACCTATGCACCCTACTGGGAACACGAGTGCCAGCGGTATATTCGAGCGATTCCAGCACTTGCAGCCTCCTACTTTCGCGGGTACTCATAAACCCGAGGAGGCTAATATTGGCTTGACCACATCTTTTAGTTGCTGAAGCCGCTGCACTATACTAAGGCAGAGCAGGTTGAGCTAGTCACCTTCATGGTTGAGAAGGAGGCCAGCTTATGGTGGGATAGCGTCCTATGGACTGTTGCGATCAGATATGTGTGGACATGGGCAGCCTTTGAGACCTGCTTCTATGAGAAGAACTATCCCCTCACATATCATCATAAAAAAGAGAGTGAGTTCCTCCTCCTCCGACAGGGAGGAATGACAGTGGCAGAGTATGAGAACAGATTCACGGAGCTAAGCAGGTATGCTCCGTTGATATTAGCTGATGCGTATGCAGTGATTTTCTAAGGGTTTGCGACCCGAGATCCACTCGAAGATGTGTTGCGCTAGCATACCCAGCTATGCTAAGCTAGTGAGCATGTCTATGCGAACTGAGCAGGATGGGGACAGGCAATCCCGTATGCAAGCACCTATGGCTCCTAGGCCACGAACAGATTCACCTATGGCTCCTAGGCCGCTACCAGACATGCCGAGCGACCCATTCCTCAGCAAGAGGCCGCGTACAGATTCACCTCCTGGATTTACGACTCCCCCGGTTCAGCTGCGACAGGAAAACTTGTGGTACAGCTATTATAAGAGGTTGGGTCATACAAAGGTAAATTGTTTCACCAGGATGAGGGCTAGTGGGTTCTCACCGCCTCAGAGGATCAACCGTCTGATGCCTCAGGTCATTTCAGCTCCACCCCTGCGGACAGCACCAGCACACCCCTCCTTTCAGCCACCTGCACCTCGCTTCAGGCCGCCTCAGAGACCTATGGCATGCAGTCGAATCGTTCACAGCAAGCTCGGGTGCATGCACTCACAACTGAGGCATCCGAGAGATCAGACGCAGCACCGATGGCTTTTGAAGTCACGGCACAGATTCAAGGTACGCTCGTCTTCTTATTGGTGGACACCGGGTCCACTATTTCAATCATCTCATGCGATGCAGTCAAGCGACTAGTGTTGGGTACTGCTACTACTAAGGGAATGAGACTCACTACCACTATAGGGACCTTTTCAGATGTTACCCGGATTTGTGAGGCTTGCTCAGTAGATTTGGGTAGCAGGACTGTAACATCCCAAAAATCAGGGGTGGGGTAGAAACCCAACTCCCGAGTTCCAGAACATCACTTATGCAACATAGATGATGATAAATGCATGTTGTCTGTAGAATGGTATTAAACAAGATTGAGACTAAGCCAAAACAGCATATCATACTCCAGAGATAGTTAAATTAGCAAGCAGAAGAATGTGATAGATATATAAAATATATAAATGATTGTAAGTCTCCAGAGTGTGAACATGTTACCAGGTTAACTAAATACATGTATACACCAAAATGGAAAGAAAAGAATATACATGAGTGCTCCAAAAATATAAAATGACAAGTGTCATGGCAACTAATCAACCTCCCTATAATCTCGTCGATCAAAACACAGAGGAGAAGTCCTCCTCAGCATCATACAAGTCCGGCTCCACTTCACAAGCAGCGCCATCATCTGCAATTACAATCGGGTCTGGTGGGTGTCCGAAAACACCGTCCCGTAACGTGGGAGTGAGTAGCTAACTCAGTTGAATAATAGAGCAAAGATTAGCATGTTATCAAATTAATCACGCGTTAATAGTAAAGCAAACAATCAACCATTCCTAGATACTGTTGTTAATGCATGCATCAAATGACATGATGGATGCCCTCACCGACATATTCCCTCATGTGGCACCATCTACGTCAGCGGCATGCTTTCTTTCCGCAGTGCTCCACATCTTTCAGGCACATGCAATGCGATATAGATAATGATTACTAAGTTGTTATTAGTCCTTTTCATACAGCAGGATTGGGAAACTAGGGTACCTTGTTTATATCAATACCTAAACAATGATCCTATCTAGGGTCATCACTCCTAGTATTCTCAAACAATGATATATTTCTAGGTCACTTCAAGGGCTGTCAGGGTTGTTGCACGCACTCGTTGCTCCTCTCCCCCATCACCTTATCAATACAGGCCTAGTTATGTCCTTAAGACTACATTAGGACTCGTCGCCCACATGCGGTGTCAGGATAAACTCAAGGTCACTACAAAGGGCTCGTCACCTGATCAGTGTAGGCCGACAGCAAGAATATAGTGTCCCATACCACCATAATCTGCTTAGAGTAGGGTGCTCACTGGTCATTACGGAGAGGTTTGTGGCCCCAGCGTAGGCCGACAGCTCGACCACGGAGTCCCATACCACCATGCCCGGCTCATGAGTCTTTATGGATTAAGGTAACATGGTTAACAGGGTTTCCAATGGTAAGTTCAGTACCCTAGGTTCAAGCAGTTATGACTCATACAAGGTGAACATACAATGGCCAGTCGGGTTACTTGACGGACTTGACTAGTACGATCGCATCTCAAGCTGAACGACATGAAGTGCATAAAACACTTCGTGTGGCCTAACCACTGCCACCAACTCAAAACACGACTCGCGTTCATCGACGCGTCCTTCGTGGCAAATAGAAGCCAACCACGAATTCAATCCATTACCGACTTCCTGGACTAACGTATAGCCCCAAGCATTTATAAACCACATCAATGATCATGTGAGTGTGACATAATTGAAATACAAACAACCAAAGCATATTCACAACATGTGATAGCATACAACGTAAGCAAATCATCCAACACCTGCATTTCATATATATAGTGAAATCAATACATATAGCCAACATGTAGGAAATCATATACAACATCATATGGATTGAGAATTCATTCTCAAAACTAATCTACAATACCATTTACTCAATACATACTAATACAAACATTTATACAAACACTTAGTCCACACACTTTAGTCTACATAGCGTATGTCGACCCAAAGTGCGCATTAGGGCGAATCTCTTCGCCAAACAGATTATACACGCATACATAATATCATAACACGATGAATTTACATGTCAAGCATTTCAGCAAAATACGGACGTATACAGTATTTTCTATAAATGCCTAAAATACCCTAAATCTCATATTTACCGTACGTTTACGAAACGAAAAACGGACAGCATGTTGTACATGTCAAACAGCGTTGCCGTCGATAATCTACTATTAAACGACATTGAAAGCTTTGAAATCAGTCAATCAAAGCGTCAAAAATCCTCACCTTGTGTCATAGAAGTGTATCGATTCGAATCGAACGTTAACGCTTCGTCAACGGCATTATGGTGACCTAATGCACAAGATACATAAGCTATTTCGCTATTTGAATCAACGAAATCCCAAAACAGCAAGTAGTTAGGATTTTTCTTACCTAGAAGTGCGTTGGAATCACCGGGAGGGTGATGCAGGCAGGTGGATGTGACACGAGGAGCAGCAGGGAAGACTCCCAGGAGAGAGCTCCAAATCTCCCTCCCTTTCTCTCTCTTTTCTCTCCTCTCCCCAAATTCGTATGGAATGAAAGAGTAAGGGTTTAAGCCCTTTTTATAAGCCCAAACATGACCAAAATAGACTTGGGGCCAAGGTATACTTATTTTGTAACCAAAGAGGTCTTGTTCTGATCCAACGGAGCATTTCTGAAGGTCCTGTGACTGAATGCGGTTGGACTTAAGCTCCTTGACATTGGATCTAGGTCAGGCAGAGTTTTCAGTCTGAGCAGATATCCAGATCAACCGTGGTGGACCAGTTTCAGTTCAACGGTTATGGAAACTCGATCGGAGCTACAAGTACTATGACATGTAAGGAAAATTTTTCCTGATCCGAGGGTGAAATTTGATTGAATTCTGACGGTCAGAACGCTTAGAAAAAATGCACAAGCGAACTTGCCAGATTTCATAAATTATATTTATTTCTCACACACTTCACTCTTGACTCAAGGAAATCGTCGTGGGACATCATCTGGACTTGATTTTCAAGGTGATTATCAAGTCCAACTAGGCGGTCATATTCGTCTAAGTCTGGGGTAATCGGACTTCCGACGTGCGGTCCAGAGCCGATACAAAGTTTCAAGGTGCTCCCAAGGGCAATCGGGAATAGAGTTTGATCCTAGGTTTTACGGTATTGTAGCGTCACCTATCCTATACGTTTTAACTCTAGCAGATCGTATTGAAAGTGATTGGTACGAATTTCACAGGTCGTCTAGTGCAGCGCTAGGTGATTCTCATTAGATTTCTAAAGGAAGTAGCCTATAATGATCTCTGTTTGAGATGAAATTCGAAGGGTGGAGTGAGGGTATTTGGAAACGAAAGAAGGAAGAGTTTGGAGGGGTGGTTTTTACCAAAAATTAGGTATTTTGGTGAGAAAGGAGAGCTTGGAGGGTCACTTTGTGAAGGAAGTACTTGATTGGGGTGTTTTTAACGAACGGCCCACATACCAGGGGGCTACCCTAGCCCCCAAACACCTCCAGCCCGAAGCCCGGACCCAACTGAGAAATTTGACCGGCGACGCATCGCGGAATCGACGATACCATCGCCAATGAAAATCATCTCCGGTGAGGCTGGCCATATGGGCTGGGTTCCCCCTGCCCCCTAGGTCCCAAAAATATGTGTGGCCCACGTTGGATCATTGTGGATTAGCGTGGGTGGGCCCACGACTCCATTCGAGGCATTTCGAGGCCAGTTTGCAAAACAAAATGAATTTCTATGGCGTATAGCATATGATTTTGGGGTAGGAGACGCTAATAAATCCAACTAACTTATCTATCTTATTAGATTTTAAAAGTTTAAGGAGAAAAGTCCATTTTACCCAGTTATTTACTATTTACGGTAAGTTTTAGCTTCGGTATTGTTCTTCATCATGAAGACCTTAGGATTAGTGGTCTTTACTATTTATACTTGAGAATTTGTACCTAATATGGAAGTACTTAGAGAAATTCGAAGAATGAGGTGGTGAAGGATGAGATTTTGAAGGAAATAGGGAAATTTTAATTTTTAGACCTTGGGATTGATCATTGAGAGTGAAATGGTTGACCCATTGCCTAAGGACGTCTAATTCCAGGTTGAAAAAAAATCTAGGGTGTTACAAGGACGGTGAACGTTGACCTGATTGTTGCCCCACTATGGCACTACGATGTTGTTCTTGGGATGGATTGGCTCATCGAGATGAGGGCAAAGATAGATTTCAATTCCAGAGTCATGATAGCCTATGGACCTGAGGGCATGGTCTTTACTTTTCCAGTTCAGGTCAGTTGGCCCTGTCGAGTTAGTTGTGACGCTACCTTGTTACAACGTGTTGAGAACCTAATGTTAGAGCGCACACTTGTAGTTCAGGATTTCACGGACGTGTTCAGGATGATTCTTGGATTATCCCCCTCGGCACGAGATCGATTTTACCATTGATCTTGTGCCTGGTGTGACACCCATTTCATTGCCAATATACCGCATGCCTCCATGTGAGATGGAGAAACTGAGGAGACAGATTGATAATTTGTTGGGAGAAGGTTTCATATGGCCGACTGTGTCTCCTTGGGGAGCGCCCGTGTTGTTCGTGAAGAAGAAAGACGGTTCACGGTGATTATGTATTAATTATCGTAGGTTGAACTAGGTGATGGTAAAGAACAAGTATCCTTTGCTCAGGATAGATAATCTGTTTGATCAGTTGAAGGGGGCGTGATATTTTTCAAAGATTGACTTACAGTCAGGGTATCATCAGTTGCGCGTCATGGAGGAGGACGTACAGAAGACGGCTTTCAGGACCAATTTTGGAAACTATGAGTTTCTCGTTATGTCGTTCGGCCTCACAAACGCACCGGCCGTGTTCATGGACCTGATGAATAGGGTGTTTCAGCCGTTTCTATTTTGATTCGTCATCGTGTTTATAGATGACATCCTGATATACTCCAAGAGTCAGGAAGAGCACGAGGAACACCTACGAACAGTCTTGGATACTCTGAAGAAGAACCAGTTATTCGCATAGTACAAGAAGTGCAACTTCTGAAAAGAGGAAGTCAAGTTCCTGGGACATGTGGTGTCCAAGGAAGGGATAGAAGTTGACCTCTCTAAGGTAGCCGCGGTTCAGGACTGGGAGCAGCCCAGTTTAGTTACTGAGGTGAGGAGTTTTCTTAGTCTAGTAGGGTAGAAAGGATCTGAAATTTGCCTGGAATGAGAAGGTGGAAGCAGCTTTTCAGGAGCTGAAGGACAAGCTAACGTCCGCCCCTGTGCTAGTATTGTCAGAACAAGGGGTCAAGTATACTATACATACCAATGCATCTCGTATTGGTCTGGGTTGTGTTCTTATACAGAAGGACAGGTTGATTACTTATGCCTCAAGATAGTTGAAGAAACACAAGGAGAACTACCCTACACATGACCTAGAGTTGGCAGCCGTCATCTTTGCACTGAAGCTTTGGAGACATTACCTCTATGGAGAGGAGTTCGAGCTCTTTTGTGACCACAAGAGCCTCAAATACATATTCACTCAGCGAGACCTAAATATGAGGCAGCGGTGATGGATGGAAACCTTGAAGGACTTCAAGTTCGAGGTTTCCTACCATTTGGGCAAGGTTAACCTTGTGATTGACGTGTTGAGCTGTAAGAAGACCATAAAGTTTACAGCTCCGCTGATGGTGGCAGAATGGGGTATGGTCGAGTTTGTGCGAGACTTCGAGCAAAAGCTCACCGTGGAGGAGCCGTTCGAGATCGTCGTGCATGTTCGTGTGCAGCCACTTATTGATGATAGGATTATCGAGGCCTAGAAGGACGACGGACGATTATCTGAGCTTCAAGAGCAGGATAGCGACGATGAGGACGCCGAGTGGAGAGTTGGTACGAATGGGAGTTTATGTTACCGTGGCCGCCTATGCGTCCCAAATCTCCATGACTTGAGATAGGAGGTTCTCGAGGCTGCACATAATTCGAAGATGGCAATGCATCCTAGCAGTACGAAGATGTACCACGGTATGAAGAGATCCTACTGGTGGGACAACATGAAGGCCCACATAGCAAATTATGTGTCTCGTTATCTTAGGTGTCAGCAGGTCAAGGTTGAACATCGCCGACCTCCTGGACTGCTTCAGGCCATGCCCATATCTGAATGCAAGTGGAAATTCATCTCTATGGATTTCATATCAGGGCTGCCAAAGACGAGGAAGGGACATGACTCCATTTAGGTGATTGTGGACCTGTTGACAAAATTGGCTCATTTTCTCCCTATCAGAGCTTCGAACTCTATAGACGAGTTGGTCAGGCTGTACATCAAGGAGATTGTATATCTACATGGAGTTCCCCTGGAGATCGTATCAGATCGAGACACGCGATTCACATCTATCTTTTGAACTTATATTCAGGAGGCAATGGGTGTGAAGATGAAGTTCAGTATCACGTTTTACCCACAGATGGACGAGCAGTCAGAACGGGTGAATCAAGTGTTGGAGGATATGCTTCAAGCTTGTGTGCTGAATTTCAAGGACAGTTAGGATGACTATCTTCCTTGCGCAGAGTTTACTTACAACAACAGCTTTCAAGCGAGTATTGGCATGGCTCCCTATGAGGCCTTGTATGGGCGTCCCTGTCAAGCACCGCATTGCTGGGCAGAGGTTGGTGAGAAGAGTCTGATTGGCTCAGATTTGATTCAAGCTGCCTAAGAGAAGATCGACATTATCAGGCGTCAACTTCTTGCAGTACAGAGTAGATAGAAGAGTTACGCCGATACGAGGCGGCAACTGTTAAAGTTTGAGGTTGGAGACCATGTGTTCCTCAAAGTTTTCCCAATGAAGGGAGTCCTCCGATTTGGAAAGAAGGGGAAGCTTACGCCACGGTTCATTAACCCATTTTAGATACTTGATCGAGTGGGGGCGGTGGCATATCGCCTTATTTTGCCCACACCACTCATAGGTGTGTACAACGTATTTCATGTATCTATGCTGAAGAAATACGTTCTTGATCCTTCAGACATTATCAAATGGGAGCAGGTGCAGTTAAGAAAGGATGCTACATATGTACTGCGTCCAACACACATCCTAGATAGGAAGGAGTAGGGGTTGCGCAGTAAAGTGATTCCGCTTGTGAAGGTACTATGGACACCTCACACGAAGGAGGCTACTTGGGAGACAAAAGTCGAGGTCTGAAAAAACTACCCTAAGATTCTTGAGGAGTACGAAAAGGTACTAATTTGAAGGACTAAATTTTTCTTTAAGGAGGGTAGATTTTAACGTCTGGGAAAAATCCGTACAGAGACCCGAGCACCACCTCAAGCAGAAATCGCTAAGGACCAAATCCTTTAGAAATTAAACGAGACTTAATTAATACTAAACTAGATTACCTGTGAAATTAGCACTAATCACTTTAAATATGACCTGCAAGACCTAAAACTTATAGAATCGTTAACGCTATATTACCCAAAAACCTAGGATCAATCTCTAAACCCAGTTGCTCTCAGGAGCACACTGAAACTCCGTATCAGACCTGGACTGCATGTCGAAAGTCCAATAACTACGAAACTATATGATTATGACCGCCTTACTGGACTTGATAAGCATCTCAGAAATTAAGTCTTAATGGTACCCAGAAACACACAACTTGAGGCCGGAGCGAAGTTGTAACGCCCCAAAAATTGGGGGTCGAGCATAAACTCCACTCCCGAGTTCCAGAACATCGCTTATGCAACATTTTCAATGATGGATGAATGTTGGCTGTAATAGAGCATAAAACATGAAGTGGATTAAGCCAAAACAGCATATCATACTCCAGTGACAATTAAATTAGCAAGAAGAAGAATGTGATAGATATATAAAATATATAAATGATTGTAAGTCTCCAGAGTGTGAACATGTTACCAGGTTAAACATATACATGTATACTCCAAAAATGATCAAAATAGAATATACATGAGTGCTCTAAAAATATAAAATGAAAAGTGTCATGGCATCAAATCAACCTCCCTGTAATCCCGTCGATCAGAACACGGTCTACATAGACCCGCCTGATAACCGCCTATAGGAGAAATCCTCCTCATCATCATACAAGTATGGCTCCACCTCACAGGCCGCGCCATCATCTGAAACTACAACAGGGTCTGGTGGGTGTCCGGAACACCGTCCCGTAACGTGGGAGTGAGTAGCTAACTCAGTGAAATCATAAAGCAAAGGTTAACATGTTATCAAATCCATCAAGCGATAATGGTAAAGCAAGCAATCAAACATTCCTAAACATTGTGATTAATGCAAGAATGAAATGACATGATGGATGCTCTCGCCGACATACTCCCTAATGCGACACCATCTTACGTCCACGGCATGTTTTCTTCCCTCAGTGCTCCACATCTTCCAGGCACATGCAGTGCGATATGAATATGATTACCGAGTTGTTATTAGTCCTTTTCATACAGCAGGATTGGAAAACCAGGGTACTTTCCTTATATCATTCCCAACATGGATCCTGTCTAAGGTCGTCACTCGTAATAGTCTCATACGATGATATATTTCTAGGTCGCTATAAGGGCTGTCAGGGCTGTTGCACGCACTCGTTGTTCCGCTCCCTCATCACCTTATCAATACAGACCTAGTTGTACTCTTGTTGCTACAGAAGGGTCGTCGCCTCACGTAGACTCAGAGTACGCTCGAGGTCACTACAAATGGCTATCAGGGCTGTTGCTCGCACTCGTTGCACCGCTCCCCCATCACCTTATCAGTATAGGCCGACAGCAAGAATATAGTGTCCCATACCACCATAATCTGTTCACGAGTCTGGGTTGCTCACTGGTCACTACGGGGAGGTTTGTGGCCCCAGCGTACGCCGACAGCTCGACCACGGTGTCCCATACCACCATGCCCGGCTCATGAGTCTTAGTGGATCAAGGTACCACGGTTATCTGGGTTATCACTAGTAAGTTCAGTACCCTAGATTCAAGCAGTTATGACGAATACAAGGTGAACATACAACGGTCAATCGGGTTACTTGATGAGTCCGACTAGCGCGAGCGCACGTTGAATCGACCGATATGAAGTGCACAACCACTTCGTGTGGCCTAACCACTGCCGACGACTCTAGTACGACTCGGGTTTGTCATACACATCCTTCATAGCAAATAGAATCCAACCACGAATTCTAAACTATTACCGACTGCCTAGACTAGAGTATAGCCCCAAGCACATGTAATCTAAATCAATAATCATATGAGAGAGACAGAATTGAAATACAAGAAATTTCAGCATGTTATCAGCATATTATAACATACATCATAAGCAGTTAACCATACACGAGTACTTCACACATAAGGTAATCAATTGAAATACAACAGGTATGGAGGAAATCATGTACATCATCAAATTAGTTGAGAATCCAGTCTCAACGCTAATCTACAACACCATTTACTCAATACTTACTAATACTTACATTTATACAAACACTTAGACTACTCAACTCCAACGTACTTGACGTATGTTGATTTCAACATATAATATGACAGATCCTTATATCAAGGAGTTGTCTAATACACAACAATCATATATTCAAAACATATGGCAGGCATAAATCATATTGATTAAGGCATTTCAACAAACACTTAGTCTACACACATTAATCTACATAGCATATGTCGGCCAATATGTGCATTAGGGAGAATCTCTTCGCCAAACAGATCATACACGTATAACTAGTATAGGTACACGGTAAATACTCATGGCAATCATATTAGCAAAATACGTACGTATACAGTATTTCCTACAAATACCCAAAATACCCTAAATCTCATATTCTTCGTACGTATTTGAAATGAAAAACAGACAGCATGTTGTACATGTCAAACAGCATTCTTATCAACAATCTGCCATTAAACGGCATTGAAAGCTTTGAAAATAGGTAA
The DNA here is from genome assembly GCA_037074715.1 of Magnolia kwangsiensis. NCBI lineage: Eukaryota > Viridiplantae > Streptophyta > Magnoliopsida > Magnoliales > Magnoliaceae > Magnolia > Magnolia kwangsiensis. The sequence continues at coordinate 53,719,624 of CM073578.1, forward strand.
TCTAAGCGTCTAAAATCTTCACCTTACGCTGTAGAAGCGTAATGAATTGAATAGGTACTCTACGTCGTCGCCAACGACTGATTGGCAACCTACAACACAAGGTGAGTCAGCTACCTAGCTACTTGTACCCATAGGAGCCTTAAAATAGGTTAGGGTTAGGGTTTTCTTACCTAGAACGAAACCAGAATCACCGAAATAACGATGCAGGTGGATGGCTTTGGCACGTGGAGCAGCAGGGAAGAATAGCAGGAGGGTTCTCCCACTTCTCTCACACTTTCTCTCTTTTCTCTCTTCTCTCTCCTAGGGTTTTCCCCAAATTCGTATGGGTTAGAAAGCTAAGGGTTTAAGGCCCTTTTATAAGACTAAACATGACCAAAACAAACTTTAGGTCAAGGTATACTTGAGTTATAACCAAATCGGATCTGTTCTGATCCAACGGAGCACTTCTGGAGGTCATGTTACTAAATGTGGTCGGACTTAAACTCTCTAATATTGGATCTAGGTTAAGCTAAGTTTTCAGTTCGATCGGATTTCCAGATCGCACGTGGTGGACCAGTTTCAGTTCAGCGGTCACTGAGACTCGATCAGGGATTCCAAGTATACTGACCTGAGTGGGAAATGTTCCTTGATCCGAGGGTGTATTTGGGTCAGATTCCAACGGTCAGAACGCTTAAAAATAACGCACAAGTGAACCATGCCAGATTTCATAAAAATGTATTTAATTTTCTAAATATTTTCCTTTTCTCACTCTCTTCACTCCGGACTTAGTAAAATGGTCTCACGATATCGGTTAGGCTTGATTTTTGAAATGATTGTCAAGTCCAACTAGGCAGTCGTAATGGTCTAAGTTTATAGATATCGAACTTTCGTCGTGCGGTCTAGATCCCAAATGATCTCGAGGGCAACTGGGCTTAGAGTTGGATCCTAGATTTTAGGGTAACGTAGCGGTAACAATTCTATAGGTTTTGGGTCTTACAGATCATATTTAAAGTGGTTCGTGCTAATTTCACAGGTAATTTAGTTTAGCGCTAGCTAAAACATATTAAATTTCTAAAGAATTTGGTTCTAAATGATTTCTTTGGCTTTGGAATTGAGTTCTGAGAAATTACCAAGGTGCTATGGTTGACCCATTGCCTAAGGACGCCTAACTCCAGGTTGGAAAAAATCCAGGGTGTTACAGAAGTGTGTGAGAAACATGAATATCTTTAGGAAATGAACTTAAACTTAAGTGAATTGAGTCGTTTCACTTGCAGGCTAAATCTATGGATTCATACCATCAGAATCTGACCCAATTACACCCTTAGATCAGGGAAAATTTTTAACACATGTCAGTGTACTTGTGACCCTGATCGAGCACCAGTGACCGTTGAACTAAAACTGGTTCACCACGGTCGATCTGTAAACTTGATCAGACTAAAAACTTAGCTTGACCTAGATCCATTGTCAAGAAACTTAAGTCCGACTGCATTCAACAAAGGGGCCTCCAGAAGTGCTCCGTTGGATAGGGACAGACACTATTTGGTTGTAACCTAAGTATACCTTGGTCCTGAGGCCATTCCCATCACTTCTGAGCCTATATAAAGGGCTTAAACCCTCTCTCTCTCATTCCATACGAATTTGGAAAACTCTAAGGGAGAGAAGAGAGAAAAGAGAAGGAAAGAGAGAGAAAGTGAGGGTCGTTCCTGGGATTAAATCCTACCACTCCACGTGCTTCACCACCATTCCCATATCGCTATACGGGAGATTCCGATCTCGTTCTTAGGTAAGAAAACCTAACCCTAATCTGTTTTAGGGTTTTAAATAGTGTAAGTAAAAAAATAGCTAACCTATTTCATGAAATATGTGGTCGTCGTGCCGTAAATAAAGGCTTGATCTACAAACTGAGTTTGATACTTGTCTACCAGCGTAAGGTGAGGACTATGAATGTTTAGGTTATGATTTTCAAGGCATTCAATGTCAGTTAATGATTATAACTGACTTGTTTGCTATCATACGTGCTTGGATACAATGATTTCCATATATTATATATGTATGTGAACTATGTATACAAAAATACATTCCATGTGTTTGTTGAAATGCCTAAATGATTATGGAATTATGATTTATGCCCGCCATATTTATTGACTGAGAGTACATGATTGTTGTACGTATGGTGAACCCTTTTGTAAGGGGAATTGATATAATACTTATTATAATTACCTTATGACATGTATATGATATGTGTATCCTAAGTGTTTGATAAAATTCCTGAATGTGAAAATGCTTGTGTAAATGCATGTAATGGGGCCATTGAGATAGGATTCTCAATGACCTTATCTATGGCTACAGTTTCCTTCATGAAACCTATATTACTACTATGTACTGTATGGATGAATGTTTATGTATGTTAACATGTTCTCTATGTGTTCCTTAAGATGCTTATATGGGATTTACATTTGATTTCTTTGCTACATGTTATCCTGATTTCTAAACTTGAATACTTAATGTTGGAATGTGTTTGGGGCTACGATGTAGTCTAGGCAATCGGTAATGATATGTGATCGGTAGCTGAATTGTTTAGCCCCGACGGGCATGCTCGATGAATCCAAGTTGTACACTGCTTGTCGACAGTGGCTAGGCCACACAGAGTTGCTTGCGTGCTCCATGTCGATCGGGTCGATGTATGCTTGTACCAGTCGAGTTTGTCAAGTAACTCGGTTAACCCGATGTATGTTCACCATGTATGGAAGCTACTGCTTGAATCTAGGGTACCAAACTCACCAGTGAAAACTCGTTAACCTTGGTACCTCGATCCGCTAAGATTCATGAGCCGGGCATGGTGGTATGGGACACCATGGTCTTGCTGTCGGCCTACGCCATAGTAATGAGGCCAGCCGTAGTGACCAGTGAGCAACCCAGACTCGTGAGCCAAATATGATGGTATGGGACACTGTATTCGAGCTGTCAGCCTACACTGATTAGGTGACGAGCCCTTTATAGTGACCTCGAGCATACTCTGAGGCTGCGTTGAGGCAACGAGCATTTCTGTAGCAACTAGAGTATAAACTAGGCCTACACTGATCAGGTGACGAGACCTTTGTAGTGACTTAACCGCAACATCGTATGAGATTTGCTAGGACTGACGACCCTAGAATGGATCATTGTTTAGGAATTGATATAAGGGAGGTACCTTAGCTTCCCAATCCTACTGTATGAATAACCTAAGTAAGAACCTTACTAATCATCGTACATGCACCGCATTACGTGTGCCTTTGGCATAGCAGGTCAAGCACTAAGGAATTGTTTCATGCCGTGATCGTGAGATGAAGTCGCTGAGGGAGCACAGGCTAATGCATGCATCATTATTTCATATCATCCTTGCATTAACAAGAGTACTTAGGACCTAATTGTTGCATTGCGTTATCATTACTGCTTGACTGAATTGATAACACGTTTACCTTTTCTTTACTATTCCACTAAGTTGATCACTCACTCCCATGTCACGGGACGGTGTTTTAAACACCAACCAAACTCTGTCTTAGCTGCAAATGGCGACGCAACAGGTGAGGCGAAGCCTGAATTCTTCAACGATGAGGAGAAATTCTCGTATATGCAGTGATCTGGTGGATTCACTTAGACCATCCTGATCGACGGGGGCTACAAGGCTTATCATTTGCAGTTAGACTATCTTGACATTTTGTTTTCTTTTTTTGAACTAATACATGTAATTATTTGACCTGGTAATGTATTCATACTCTAGAGACCGGCTATGGACCATACATTCCATTTATGCTTATATACATCCCTCAGTCTTCCGCTTGCGTTATGTAACTACCTCTAGAGTATGATATATTGTTTTGGTGTAATCTCACTCATGTTTAATGTACTATTACAGACAACATTCAATCATCATCATATGTGTTGCATAAGTGATATTTTGAAACTCGGGAGTTGGGCTCCTGATCGACCCCTGATTTTCTAGGCATTACACGTACAATCTCCTTGATGTACCACCTGGCCAACTCATCTACAGAGTTCGAAACTCTGATAGGGAGAAAATGAGCCAATTTTGTCAACGGTCTACGATCACCCATATGGAGTCATGCCCCCTCCTCAACTTCGACAATCCTGAAATGAAATCCATAGAGATGAAATCCCACTTCCATTCGGCTATGAGCATGGGCTAAAGCAGCCCAGGAGGTCGACAATGCTCAGCCTTGACCTGCTAGCACGTGAGACAACGGGATACATTATCTGCTATGTGGGCCTTCATGTTGTCTCACCAGTATGACCTCTTCATATCTCGATACATCTTCGTACTACCAGGATGCATCGCCATCTTTGAACTATGTGCAGCCTCGAGAACCTCACATCTCAAGTCATGAAGATTTGGGACACATAGGCGGCCCCGGTAATGTAAGCCCCCATCCGTACCAACTCTCCACTCAGTGTCTTCATCGTCACTAACCCGCTTTCTCAACTCTACCAAACCTTCATCTTCCTTCTGAGCCGTAATGATACGGTCATCGGTAAGCGGTTGAACTTGGATATGCATGATGCTCTCAAACGGCTCCTCTACCATAAGTTTTTGATCAAAGTCTCGCACAAACTCTATCATATCCCACTCTGCCATCATCAGTGGAGTCGCAAATGCTATAGTCTTCTTACGGCTCAACGCGTCTGGCACAAGGTTAGCCTTGCCAAGATGGTAGGAGACCTCAAACTTGAAGTCCCTCAAGGTTTCCATCCATCGGTGCTATCTCATATTCAGGTCCCTCTAAGTGAATATATAGCAAAGGTTCTTGTGGTCACAAAAGAGCTCGAACTCCTCTCCGTAAAGGTAATGTCTTTAGAGCTTTAGTGCAAAGATGACAGCCACTAACTCGAGGTCGTGTGTGGGGTAGTTCTCGTGCTTCCTCAACTGCCTCAATGTATAGGCAATCACCCTGTCCTTCTTCATAAGGACGCAACCCAAACCAACACAGGGCGCGTTGGTGTATATGGTATACTTGACCCCTTGCTCTGGCAATAATAGCACAGGGGCAGATGTCAACTTGTCCTTCAGCTCCAGGAAAGCTACTTCTACCTTTTCATACCAGGAAAACTTAAGATCCTTCCGAGTCAACTGAGACAAAGGTCAGGCTATCTTGGAGAAGTCCCTAATAAATCAATGGTAGTACCCTACCAGACCAAGAAAGATCCTCACCTCAGTAACCGAACTGGGCTGCTCCCAGTCCTGAACCGTGGCTACCTTAGCGAGGTCAACTGCTAACCCTTCCTTGGACACCACATGTCCCAGGAACTTGACTTCCTCTTTCCAGAAGTCACACTTCTTGTACTGTGTGAATAACTAGTTCTTTTTTAGAGTATTGAAGACTGCTTGCAAGTGCTCCTCATGATCTTCCCGACTCTTAGAGTATATTAGTGTGTCATCAATAAACTTGATGATGAATCAGAATAAAAATAGCCAAAACACCCTGTTCATCAAGTCTATGAACACAGTCGGTGCGTTCGTAAGGCCGAACGACATCACAAGAAACTCGTAATGTCCAAAACTGGTCCTGAAAGCTGTCTTCTGTACACCCTCTTTCCTGACATGCAACTGATGATACCTTGACTGTAAATTGATCTTCAAAAAATATTACGCCACCTTCAACCGATCAAACAGATCATCTATCCTGGGCAGAGGATATTTATTTTTCACCGTCACCTGGTTCAGCCTGCAATAATCAATATATAACCGCAGTGACCCATCCTTCTTCTTTACAAATAACACGAGCGCTCCCCATGGAGACACGCTAGGTCGTATGAATCTGGCATCCAACAGATTATCGATCTGTTTCCTCAGCTCCTCCATCTCACATGGAGGCATATGATACGTCGGCAACGAAATAGGCGTCGCCCCAGGTGCTAGATCTATAGTAAAATTGATCTCGCACTGAGGAGGCAACCCTAGTATCTTTCTGAACACATCCTCAAAATCTCAAACTATAGGCGTAGTTTCAAGTGCTGGACCAGCACCATTCCTCAATAAGGAAGCGTAACAAAGAACTCAAAAAGGACAACTGACCTACATAGGAAAAGTAAAGGCCCTGCCCTCAGGCTCGTGAGCTATCACTAGTCGAGTCTCGTAGTCGATCTCGGCCCTCATTTTCGTAAGCCAATCCATGCCAAGGATGACGTCGAAATGGTATATCGTCGTGACGATCAGGTCAATGCATATCGTCCTGCTCCCTATATCTATCAAGCAACCTTCACACATCTTAGTGGCATCTATAAAATTTCCTGGGGCTGCAATAACTCTCACCCCAACCATCGAGGTCGTATTCAACCCTAAGCGCTTGACTGCAGAACATAAAATCACTGAAATAATGGACCTAGTGTCCACTAACAAGAAAACTGGAGTACCTTAGATCTAGGCAGTGACCTCGAAAGCTAGAGGCACTGTAGTTATTGACTCCGAAGCTTCTACTGTAAGAGCATGCACACACGCCTGCTGAGAACGGTTAGGCTAAGGTGTCATAAGTCATTGAGGCGACCTGAATCAAGTAGTAGGTGGTCGAAGGGATGGGTGTGCCAGTGCTGTTCATAGAGGTGGGGCTGAAATGGCCTGGAGAAGCTGGCGGTTAACCCTCTGAGGTGGCGAAAACTCGTTGTCCCTCATCTTAGTGAAGAAATTTGTCTCTTTGTGGCCTGACCTCTTGCAGTAGGTACACCACACGTCTGAACGCCTCATCGAGGCTAGTGGAGCCATATGCCTGGGTGGTGAATCTGCATGAGGCCTCTTACCGAGGAACAGTCTACTCGGAAGATCTGGTCGTGGCTTAGGAACCATAGGTGCTCGCATACGGGATTGCCTGTCACCGTCCTACTCAGCTCGTATATACATGCTCACTAGCTCAGAATAGCTAGGTATGCTAGCGCAGCACATCTTCGAGTGGATCTCGGGTCGTAGACCCTCAGAAAATCACCACATATGTATTATCTCATTTGCCAATATCAACGGAGCGTACCTACCCAGCTCCGTGAATCTGTTCTCATACTCCGCCACAGTCATGCCTCCCTACCAGAGGCGGAGGAACTCACTCTCCTTCTCATGGCGGTACATGAGAGAAAAATACTTCTCATGGAAGCATGTCTCAAAGGCCTCTCACGTTCATACGTAGCCGACCGTAACAGTGCTGAGAACCCTGTCCCTCCATAAGCTTTCCTCCTTCTCAAACATGAAGGTGACCAGCTCAACCTACTCCACCTCAATAAAATGCAGCGGCTTAAGCATCTTAGAGATGTGGTCAAGCCAATACTCGTCCTCCTTAAGTCAGTGAGTACCTGAAAAAGTAGGAGGACACAAGCACTGGAATCGCTCGAACTGGCCGCTAGCACCTGCATTCCCAGCAGGTGGCATAAAGGGAGTAGGCAAAACCACACCCATGCTCTGGGTAAAGACCCCTACAATGGTGGTCAAGAACTGCAGTTGTTGCTGTTGATGTTGCTGCATAAAGAGCATCATCTACTCTAACCAATCAGTAGGAGGAGCTGACTGAGGCACATAAGGTGTCGAGGTAGACACACGGTTCTGCTCAGTAATCGATGGTGCAACAGGTGTAGGCCCATTAGTGGGGCCAGTGGCCAACTGATAATCCGGCATAGTATCGTGAGTCGGGCCCAAACTAGGGTCCGTCTGGCTATCGCTTAGGGGAGGTGCCCCGTCAGTCGAATCATGAAAAGTGAGACATGTCGAACTCCGTATGGCCTTAGGTGACATTCCCTATACATAATATAGGGTGCAACTGTAACGCCCGTGAAAAATCCGTACTTGGGCTCGAGTACCAACTCGACCCGGAATCGCGTAGAATTAATTTCTATGGAAATTAAGCATAAGTTAGCTAGCGCAACGCTAGAGTAGCTGGGAAATAGTCCTTGATCACTTTAAATACGTTCTACAAGACCCAAATCGAGTAGAACAAACGACTCTATAATACTCTATAACCTCGGATCAAACTTTAAGCAGGTTTGGTCTCTGGACCGCTTTGAACTTTTGTATTGGATCTAGACCGCACGTCGAAAGTCCGATACTTCCTATCTTAGACCGTTAGAACCGCCTTATTGGACTTGACGCTCATTTCGAAAATCAAGTCAAACCGACAATCACAGGCTATTTCATTGAGCCCGGACTGAAGAGAGTGCGAATAGGGACAATTGGAATTTTAAATTCAAATCTGGCACACGACTTGACGCGTCAGTATTAAGCGTTCTGACCATTAGAATTCATCCAGATTACACCCTCGGATCAGGAAAAATTTCTATTTTATATCATGAGACTTTCAGCCCTGATCTACGTGCGGTGACTGCTGAACTGAAACTGGTCCGCCACGTGCGATCTGCGAACCCTGCCAGACCGAAAACTTAATACGTGCTATATCTGGTACGCATGAGCTTAAGTCCGATCGCATTCGACCAGGGGACCACCAGAAAGCATCTTTTGGACCGAAACAGCCCCGAAATGGATATGCAATAAGTAAACTTCGTTCCGGAGCCTGTTTCCAGCATTTTTAAGATTATAAAAGGGGTTGAAACCCTCATTCCTCTCTCCCATCCGAAAATTGCAAAACCTAGAATTGGGAGAGAGAAAAGGAGAGAGTTTGAGAGAGAAAGTGGGAGGATTTTTTCCCGCCTCCGTGCTGCTACTTTCACGTGCTACAGCAACACTTCCTGATCACCTGGCCGGTGAGTTCTCCGCTTTATCAGGTATGAAACAATCCTAGAACTTGCTGATTTAGGGTTTACTTAGATTCATAGCGTGTTAGCTAACGTAACTTGTAAAATAGGTTCTCCTACTGCCGTAGACGAAGCGTACACGCTCCGTTCAAAATCACGCATCCGTAAGACATAAGGTGAGGATTTTAGACGCTTTGATTGACGGTTTACAACGCTTTCAATGTCGTTTAATAGTAAATTATTGACGGCATCGCAGTTTGACATGTACAACATGCTCTCCATTTCCTGTTTCGTAAGTTAACGAAGAATATGAGATTTAGGGCATTTTAGTCATTTGTAAGAAGTACGGTTTATACTCATATTTTGCTGACATGATTGACATGGTTTGTTGTCGCATTAGGAAGTTAGGAATGCATGCAAAATTAGTTTGGCGAAGAGATTCGCCTAGTTGCGCACATTGGGTCGACATACTATATGTAGACTTAAGTGTGTAGTGTATGTGTTTGTATAAATGTTTGTATTAGTATGTATTGAATTAAATGATGTTATGAGATAGTTTGAGATTGATTTCTCAATTAATATGCTGACCTAAACGATTTCCTACATGTTGACTATATGCATGATTTCATTACCTGCGTGGAATATATGTGCTTGAAGATTTTCTTAAGTTGAATGTTATAACATGTGTTAACATGCTCACATGATTGTATTTCAATTCCAATACTCTTACATCAATTGCTGATGTGATTCCATAAGTGTTTGGGACTAGACTTAGTCCAGGCAGTCGGTAACCGAGTGAATCCATGGCTGACTGGTTATAGCCACGAACGACGCGTCGATGAACGCGATTCGTGTTTGGAGTCGGCGGCAGTGGTTAGGCCACGCGAAGTGTTTTACGTACTTCATGTCGTTCGACTTGAGATGCGATCGCGCTAGTCGAGCCCGTCAAGTAACCCGACTGGCCGATGTATGTTCACCTTGTATGAGTCATAACTGCTTGAACCTAGGGTACTGAACTTACCATTGTAAACCCTGTTAACCATGGTACCTTGATCCACGAAGACTCATGAGCCGGGCATGGTGGTATGGGACACCGTGGTCGAGCTGTCGGCCTACGCTGGGGCCACAAACCTCCCCGTAGTGACCAGTGAGCACCTAGACTCGTAAGCAGATTATGGTGGTATGGGACACTATATTCTAGCTGTCGGCCTACACTGATCAGGCGACGAGTCCTTTGTAGTGACCGCGAGCGTATTCTGAGTCCACGGGAGGCGACAACCCTTCCGTTGCAGTAGAGTACAGTAGGCCTGTATTGATAAGGTGATGGGGGAGCGGTGCAACGAGTGCGAGCAACAGCCCTTACAGTGACCTACGAAATATACATCGTATGAGATTACTAGGAGTGACGACCCTAGACAGGATCTGTGTTGGGATTGATACAAGGGAAGTACCTTAGTTTCCCAATCCTGCTGTTTGAATGGACTAATAACAACTTGGAAATCATATCACCATAGCATTGCATGTGCATGAAAGATGTGGAGCACTCTAGGGAGTGTGGCATGCCGCGGTCGTAAGATGTTGACGTATGAGGGAGATCGTCGGTGAGGGCATACATCACGTCATGTCATCTTGCATTAACAACAGTTTTAGGATTGTCTGATTTACTGCTTTACTATTATCGCATGATTGAATTGTGAACATGCTAATCTTTGCTCTATGATTCCACTGAGTTGATCACTCACTCCCACGTTACGGGATGGTGTTTGCAACACCCACCAGACCCTGTTGTAGATGCAAGTGAGGCTGAGATCCAGGAGGCAGAGCCAGACTTCGACGAGGACCAGGACGAGTTCTCGTACATGCAGTATCACGATGGCTTCGTGTAGGCGACCTGGATCGAGGGGACTTCAGTGGGACCATTTTGGTCATTTACTTTTGTTCATGTACATGTATATGAGACTCAGAGATGTATTCATACTTTAGAGACAGATGAGAGTTACTTTGTTTTTCTATACAGTGATATATATATATTGTTTAGTCTTCCGCTTGCTTTTATCACTGGATCTGAAGTATGAATTGCAGTTTTGGTATACTTTTACTCATGTGAATGCTTTAAATCAGACAACATTGAATCATAATCATTTTTGTTGCATAAGTGACGGTCTGGAACTCGTCAGTTGAGTTTATACACGACCCCCGATTTTCAGGGTGTTACAGCAACCCAGGTCAGATTCAGCATACTCACAAACTCATCCATAGCATTCACATACAGCTTAAAGAAATTTCATGCATTTCATTCACCAAAATTATCATAATATATAAGATAATGTATTACATGGATCATGACCGAAGATGCATGCGAGCTAATATAAACTAAAACATGCTAACCATTCTACCACACTACTATGCCTAAAAAGGCTATACATAGCAACAAGGAAAGAAACACACACAAAGCAACTAAAAGGATGACTACGTGTAGGACCAGTCGTCAGAATCTGGCGATGGTGGAGGTGCAATCTTATCCTATACACAGCACAGGATATCCCTTAAAGTGTGAGACACTTTCTTGAATTCTGTTTCATGAAGGCCTCGGTCTCCTCAACTTTGGTTTGAACCTGCGTGATCTCCTGTCGCAGGGCAGCTTGGCCCTCTTTTAGTTGAGCCAAGCGGGCTTCCCTGGCAACCCGATCACTGTCGTGCACCTGAGTAACAGGAGGAGAGCCCTCATCAGTGTCCTGGGCCTCCTCTTCCTCTCCTTCTTGCTCTTCTTCTATCTCATCACCCTCTTTGTCAGTCTCTTCCTCTTCACTCTCCGCCTCATCTTCACTCTCTTCATGTCAAGCTCGACACTGTCATGGCCTAATCTCCATGTTGTTGAGAGTCGTGTCGTTGATGAAATGGATCAACACCAAAAGTTCTGCACCAAGTCTGTAGTTGAACTCACGTGCAAGCTTGCATATGAGTCGGCCGAATGGGAGTGAGATGGTCCCCCTGATTTGTATGATTTTTGGCCTCGGAGTCCGTTCGAGTCATTTCGGGACCTATCTCACATTTTTTGAGTCATTTGAGGTTGAAATGGGTTAGATCTTCATCTAAACCCATCGATGGATGGTCTAGGAGTGATCTGGGATCGCCTTAAGTGATCACGAGTGCGTACGCCCAATCTAGGCGGTCAATTTCGGTAAATTTCATCGATTAACGAAACTGGGAATCCTAAGCATGTTTCTACGTTATACCGCACCCTCCTAAGTCAAAATGCATCAGTGTGCATCGTGTGACCATAACCCAGGTCTAGTTTAATCTAAATCATGCTCTAATACTAACTTGTAAAGCTGTGAAAATCAGGAGTCGAGCATAAGCTCCACTCCCAAGTTCCAACGCATCACTTATGCAACATAGATAATGATAATTAAATGTTGTCCATATTAATACATTAAACGTGAATGAGATTATACTAAAACACTATATCATACTCCAGAGACAGTTAGATTATGTAAGCAGAAGATTGTGATACATATAATAAGCATATAAATGGTGGTAAGTCCCCAGAGTATGATCAGATTACCAGGTTAAATGATTACATGTTTAGTTCTAAAATTCACAAAATGATATAGTATAATGTTCAACTAGTTGTATTTCTAAAATCCCGATAATCTCCGTCAGTCAGAACATGGTTTACATAAACCCGCCTGACAACTGCATGTAGGAGAACGCCTCCACGTCATCCTCGAAGTCTAGCTCCGTCAAGGGTCCATTTCTTTTTGGGTATTTTCGGTTTGTCAGGTGTCTTGTCATTTTTCCCAAATCCTTCAAAAGTTTATAGGTCCACATGGGAAAAGACAAAGGAGTAGCAGCCGGTCCTGGGGAGTCTTCAAGAACTAACTGACAAAAGGTGGTTGCTTCAAGAAGAAGCACACTTGTCCCGAAATGTGGGACCCCCACTCGGCAATGCACAAGACAGCATGGGTCCCAATCTAAGGCACAGATGCCACCGCCAGCACCTCCTCCAACTGGAACACCTTCACGTCTACCAAAATATATGAGCAGAAAGCTTATCCAAGAGAGAAAGGTAGACAGGGAGTGTCTTAAACCATATAACCTGAAACCCCTGTTTGTCGTAATAGATTGGCTGCTCGTTCTGGACTTTAGTGGGCCATACCAACTTGAGAGGACACGTAACTTCCTTGCTACATGTCATTCCCCGGTGGTTGACCCTCCTTCATTCATGGTATCATTGGTTGGTGATGACGTATTGATCACGTCGGCTACAGTGGCTGCTACTATCGGACTCAACATAGTCCCAGAAGGTATCCCACAATTGGATCTTGATAACATGGACATTCGATCCAAGGTCACTCAGTACCTCTGCAATGGTAGGGACATCCCCTGGCATCAAGGAAATGCGTTAAAATCCAGGTATATGGATCCCAGATTTCAGATTCTACATGGTATCTTTACTACTAATGTCTATCCCAAAAGTACCAACCGGTCCGATCTCACAGGCCTTATGATCATGATCATATACTCACTTGCCAGAGGGTCAAAGATCTTCCTTCCTACTCTGCTTGTTTCTCAGTTGGTAAATTCCATCCACACATCCAGGGTTCTCCATCTGTCGTACCCCTGGATTATCAGCATGATATGCAACAGAATCGGGTTCCCATCGACTACTGATCCGGTATTCCTGCTCCAAGTTTTCAATAAAAGAAATATCCAGAAAATGGATTTGGACTTTCACGAGTACAAGGAGAACCCCGAGGAAGAAATCCAGGAAGAAGAAGTAGAAGGAGAAGGTGGTGATCCCATGGAAGGGACTACAATGGCTGAAGATGCACCTCCTGGACCCTATCTAGCTCCATCCACGTCAACAGCCGGGTATGGAAAAAGGTTCAAGCTGGATAGAATTGGGGCAATTCAGAAGGACATCCACTCAGTTCAAGAAAGGCTTACTATCTTAGAAAGGATGGTTCAAGGAGTGCAGAGCACTGTTCAACAATTGGTGGATCTGATTACGTGCTGACGGGACGACACGATACCATCTCATTCTGCTCCGTGAGGCTGGTTCATGCATACTATCATACACACCTTACTCATATCTCGCATTTGAACATCAGTATCTTTTTGGATGTTCTACGTTATAATTGGTGTGTATGACAACTTTCTAAGCGTGCATAGTTTTTTTTTTTTGTCTATGCCCACAATTGGGCTAATTATGGATACTTTTGGGTGCCCTTACATGGGCCTGGTATTTATGTTTGATGGTTGATAACTTACAGCTATCTGGAGCAGTATGTTTTTGGGATTTCTTAATTTTGGATTTTGATTGGATATAGCTGAATATCATTATCATCTTTTACTACCAATATTGTCTTAAAGTCCCTTGGCTCTGATTTGGAATGCGTATGTTTTTCATATCTATCTTATTTAATATTCATTCATATCTTCTAAAGTTGATGTATGATTTAAACTGATTTCATCTCTATATATATATTCTCCCATATGCTTCTTTAACTTCAGTCAATATCTACTGCTTTATCTTTGTCAATGACTGACAAAAAGGGGGAGAAAAGTTAAAACACCCCATGTGAAAAATTGAATATTTTCTCTTATATGTTGCAGGTGTAACGAGGAGCAGCTGCACCAAGAAAGGGGTAGTTTTACAGAAAGAGAGAGCAAATACTAGTTGTGTACATAGGATCATTAGAATTTGTAAAATTATGTAAATTGCATGTACACACAATTAGGATGTGTCTGTCTAGATATTATCCTAGGGTGTTTTGGTATTTTTATCACGTAATTGACAAAGGGGGAGATTGAAAGTGCACCTGCTAGTGCCCTGGTTTGTCAATTACCATGTGTGTTGAGTCAGTCGGACTACAGAGCCTCCAATTTAAGCGCCTGCCTCAACCGGATGTGTGGAAGCTTGCCATAGGTAAATTATAGCCTCACATCCCATGTCCCAAAATACGAGATGATTAAAACCCTTTGAAAAGGCCTAGCTATATGTCCTAGAGGGGGGGTGAATAGGACTATGCCAAATAAAAATTTATAATAGTGAAAATTAAAGAAATATGATAGCCAACTAAGTAAACCACAATGCAAGAATGTAAAGCAACCTCAAAATACAGATCTTGAGAGGTTGATACAAATGTTGTTCTAAGGACAACCTTACACCAAAAACCAGAGTTTATGGTAGGACAACCTGATTTCAAGAAATGTCTTTGTATCAAGTCTCAAACTGAAGAGGAATAGAAAAATATATACAAACTGCACTGAAGTATAAATTGTAATCACAAATATGTATTGTTATAAGGACAACCATGCACCATAAGAATGGCAGGGCAACCTTACTAGAACAAAATAATATCAAGCTGATAAATGAATAGCAAGAAATAAATTCTAAACTATTACAACATTCCCCACAATGCTTGATATAAAAGATTACAACATTCACAACCACATATACATCCCACAAATGAATAAATGTAGATATGAAATATAAACCATTCAACCACAACACAAGAGATTATAGTAGTTCACCTGTGTGTTCACCAATTGTTATACAATAGCCACACAGAATGCTACTCCACTCCTAATATCCTCACACAGGGGATATTAGCATTCACTAACAAAGTAGGTTTTCACAGGTTCACCAAAACTCTTTACAATTGTGTCTTTGTCTGTGGGCTTACACAATTAAAAAACCCCACTTCTGAGTTTTCCTGGTTCTCCTCAGATAACTAAAACAATGAGATTTTTCTGGCAAATCGCAAAAGAAACCAAAATAGAATGAAATTTAAACTTAAAAGTAAAATACCTGATTTTCTACTTTGATGTAGCAGCTCGGAAGAACCAAGTCAGAGTAGATGAATGAATGTCTAAGTTCAATGTCCAGTACTCAATTACAAAGGTTCTAGTTCTAATTGATTTTAAAATTAAACCAAAATAGGGTTAGCCTTAATTGATTTTGATTCCAAAGAAAGGAAAATAGCAATTCTTCTTTTCAGATTAGATTGGAATACCAGAAATAAAATCAATTAAATTAAGTTAAAGAAAGAGAATATTAAATAAGCACACTTAGCTTAAAATGGAGCACAGACAAATCTCTCAGAATGTCAGAATAATTAGCTTGAATTTCTTATGATTAATCTGAGATTCGTGCTCTATTTAGAGCTGAGCAAAACACGTCTTCGACTGGTCTTAAGACATCTACGACTGGTCGAAGAACCAACAGAATTTTAAATAAATCGGGCGCGATAAGATTTTCTATTGCTCGACTGGTCGTGGGTACCCTACGATTGGTCGAAGGTCTCCTTCAACCGGTCGTAGGTTCCATATGACTGGTCGAAGATGCCCAATCTTAACGTTATACTTTAAGTCGAAGCTCCACGACCGATCGAAGAACCAGTCGACACTGTTCACGGGACTGGTCGAACAGTCTCCAGGACTAGTCGAAGAATAACCAGAAAATCTTGAAAATCCTCAACAACTTAGGACTGGTCGAGGAATTTCTTAGACTGGTCAAACCAGTGCTAGGACTAGTCGAACAAGGTCCAGGACTAGTCTTAGAACAGATTAAAATTACTTATAAAAAATATATGGATTATGTATCCAAAGTGACCGACTCTAAAGGTCCACCTAAGGTCAGTCATATCTCAAAAGAGAAGTAAGGACATTGAAACTTGAACACCACCTTGAGTATAATGAAGCTTGAGTTCTTGAACTTGAGGTTTTCAGTAAAAACTTTGGAGAACTTGAACTTTAAAGGCTTCTGAGATCTCCATCTTGAACAGCTTCTGAGAACTTAAAAGCTTTTGATATCAACCTAAACCTTCAAGGTCTTCAACTTGAAAAGTTGTGCTTATCTACTTGAAGCCAATCTTGTGTCTTGAATAGATCTTTTGTTCATCACATACACAAGCTTCAAAGAAGTATCTTTGTCACCACAAATTTGACAATCACAAGGGCTATTCACTATAGCACTTACACCCTTAAAAATAACTTAGAACATATGAGAGTTTTTGGGTAAGTGAACTTTTTCAAACATCAGAAAAATCTCTAAGTTTGCATTCCCTGTCGATTATATCGATACACATTTCGATATGATCGACCCGCGCTGTCGATGTCCTCGACACTTGATCAATATTATCGATAAGAGGACTAAAAGTGTCCAGCAACTGCATACTCATCTGAACGAATTTATCGATATATCGATACACCTATCGATAACATCAATATTCAAATATCGAGCCCATCGGAAGTGGCTCGATAATATCGATAGGCAGTTGTCCAGTGCCCCTATTTTTTAAAGAAAATCACTATGTGCTTCAATATATCAATGTCTTTTCCAATTCAATCTGAATTCAAATCTCGATCATATCGAAAGGCCATCGATCATATCAATAGTGGGCACGCATTTCTTTAAGTAAATATTTCAGGTTATTTTTAACTTTGATGGGGGGCTACTCGAGGAAATCGATATTCTTATGTCGATGCTATCAAGGTCTAATCGATTGGATCGTAACTGGACATAAACTGTCTAGCGTGCTTATAGGTAAATCTATATGATTTATCGATCCCATCGATACGGCCTCGATATCATCGATATTCAAATTCTGATGACATCGGTTGTTCTCCGATTATATCCTAAAAACTTAAAATATTTCAAGACTTGTCCCTCTCATGCTTCAAATGTCAATAGATCGATCCCAGTATTGATGGAATCGGAGTTCGAAATCCGATGACATTAACACTAGTATCGATCCCATCGACCAGCTGGTAAAGGGTTTCAAAAGCATATGACATTTGAGTTTATGTTATCGAGTGGACAGTCGATCCCATCGAGAGTATACACTCGATGATATCGATCCTGCTTGATGATATCAAACTCTGTCATAAATATGACCGTTTTATATCCGTTGGAACCTTTTGCCTATATAAAGAAAGACTTGTCCATATTGCTAGTAGTGTGTTTTACCTTTAGACCATATACCCAAAGCCCTTTTCTCTCACAGGAGTTCATCTTCCAATCCACTCTCATTCATTGACATTCAATAGAGTGGATTGGGAAATGAACTTTCACATTCAAGGATCCTTCAGCAACTATCTTAATAGCATATCATTAACTGAGATGCCTTGAATGAATAGATGACGGGAATCACTCTATCTTTCTTATAGGAAAATTCTAAGAGAGTGAATTTTCGTCCTAACCTTGACCCAACCCGAAGCCAAGTACTGGTACATCTTTTTGTGTTACGGATCAAGAGAGCCGAAGACTCTTCAACAACAAGGAGGAGATCTTTGTCATTACGCTGAATGGGACTCATCAACTTATGTGTAAGTATTTAGAGTCCAGAGGACACTTGTGATCATTCATTTCTAAGATTGGGTCTTAAGTGTTGTTGCTCACCCTTTGAAGTCCTCATGGGAGGCCTCCGACAGGAGTATACATAGTGGGTGCATTGTGTGGACCCTTACTCTGTGGAGAGCATAAACATCCAGGTGCATTGTGTAGATCCTTGCTCTATGAAGAGCATGAACATCCGGGGTGCGTTGTGTGGACCCTTGCTCTATGGAGAGCATAAACATCTGGTTAGGAGTGAACCAGTAAAACTCTAGGGTTAGAAGTGAACCAAGTAGAAACCTCCGTGTAAAGGTTGAAGGTGAACCTGATTTAAAACCTTAGAATTGAGCTAAGCCCTGAGAAACCTCATTAGTGAAATCCGGTACACTCAAGGGTTGAGTGCGACAGTCGGGAGTGGAGTAGACAAGTAGTCGAACCACTATAAAAATGACTGTGTATGAGACTGTTATTATTTTTTATTTGTGTGATAATTCTTATATGCTTTTATATCTAACTTTCTAAGATCACACCTCATACACACAGTCATATCCATCACAATCTTGTATGCAACTTTTTTATCTTTCAAAAAGTTTATGATTGGATCCTCTATAAGGCTTAGAAGCCAGTAGAGTTACATTTGAGTAATCCTGATAATTGTATATCTGATAAGATTAGTGCAATAGGATTTTTAAATACATTATAAAACTTTACAATGTCCTATTCACCCCCCTCTAGGACATATTGTCATATTCCTAGCGGTCTTCACCACTATTTCAATATAAGCCCAGAACCGATGGGAATGGTCCCAGGGCCATAGAATACTTAGGCTATAACCAAATACCGGCCATTTCGGTCCAACGGAGCCGTTCTGGAGGCCCCTTTTCTACATGCAGTCAGACTTAAGCTCCCTGACCATGGAACTAGGTCAAGTTAAGTTTTCGGTCCGATCGAATTTGCAGATCGACCGTGGTAGACCAGTTTCAGTTCAACGGTCACCGGTACTCGATCAGGGTCACAAGTACACTAGTATGTGTTAAAAAATTTTCCTGATCTGAGGGTGTAATTGGGTCAGATTCCAACGGTCAGAATCCTTAGATTCGGCCTGCAAGCGAACTGACTCAATTCACTTAAGTTTCAGTTCATTTCCTAAAGATATTCACATTTCTCACACACTTCGCTCTAAGCTCAAGTTGTGCATTTTTGGGTACTATTAGGACTTAATTTTTGAGATGGTTGTCAAGTCCAATAAGGCGGTCATAACCGTATAGTTTTAGGGTAATCGGACTTTTGACATGCTGTCCAGGTCCGATATAGAGTTTCGTAATGCACCCGATAGCAACTGGGTTTTGAGATGGATCCTAAGTTTTTAGGCAATGTAACATTAGCGATCCTAAAGATTTTAGGTCATACAGATCATATTTAAAGTGATTAGGGTCAATTTCATAGGTAATCTAGTTTAGCATTAATTAATTCTCGTTTAATTTCTAAAGGATTTAGCCCTTAGTGATTTCTGCCTGAGGTGGTACTCGGGTCTTTATGCGAATTTTTTCAAGACGTTACAGGGGCTCACAGGAGTACTGGATCAAGATGATATTTGTATATTACTTTCTTCTACAGTGGGGGTTGTACGAACAAGGTGACCCTTAGGAAGGTTTTAACCTTGAACTTTCAATCTCACCGTATCTACTAGTGTGGCTTTTATGAGGCTTGGATATATCCCATTCTTGATAACAATGTCTAAGACAGCCCATCCAAAATGAATGAACTGCTTGGATAGAACACATATCATGGTGGGGCCCACACCGGGTCCCACCTTCCGTTGCATAGTTTAAGGGATTGGACGTCCCTCTCTGGACACTAACATCCAGAGAAGACGTTCTCTCTCTCTCTCTCCCTTTACTTTATATAAGATTTTATATATATATATATATATATATATATATATATATATATATATATATATATATATATATATATTATCGAGAGCAAGGGCTAAAATGGTCAAGCAAAACCGATAGATGGTTCAGATTCCACACATACAACAACTGAGTCTTATGAGTGGAGTCACCTCTTTGGTTTTGTGTCGCGCACAGAAACCTACTAGCATGGAAATAAATGCCATAGTACATCTCTGGGAAGGTTTCAACGGTGAGCATCACCCTCACCACTATTTCCTACAGTATAGCCCACTTGAGGTCCGAATCTACCCCATATTTGGTTTTGATTCTAAAATGATCCGACAAGGAAGATGGACGGTTTGGATTAACGACATACTTCAAGGTGGATCCACAAGTGACAAATTTTTCTCACAGTGTTGACAACGTAGACAGCCTCTTTGCATGTCGTTGACAGTGACTACTCATTTCATTTTTTTTCTTTGTAAATACATAAGTAAGGTCCAGGTAAGTGATCAACTCCGTCTATAAGGTTGGCCAGCTCATGGTCAGCCTACTAAGCTTTACATATCCATTAAAACCAAGAACAAGTAAATGGAGAGGGAAAAGAAAACATGGAATTCCAGCCATCCAATAAACTTCCACCACTATGGGACCCATATATATGAATCATATACACATCTACGTGGACCATACGTTGACCACACTAGGTAGCATGAACAGGTGGGTCCCACCTTCTGGCAAAATGAAAAAATAACATGAATATTAACATATACGTAAAGACGGAGTCCATTTGATGGGCCCGACATTAAAAAAAAAAAAGTGGGTAAATGACCCGTGCACTCACTTCAATGGTTGATTTGGACATTGGATGTATATGAACAGCTGAGATCGCCTTTCCTTCTTCCTAAGCTCCTATAATCTCTCGTTTAACTATATATTTTCTTTCTCCGTATCATTTTTTTTCCTTTTGATTTCTTTCACGCACTCATTGAGATGGACGGGAGATAATTTTATACACGAGGACGGCATGGTCATCGTTGAATATAGAGGCAATGAGATGTGGGATAGGCATGGCGCGATAAGGGTGAGGCGTAAATGCGTTACATTTTTCTTTTGAAAGTGACTTTTTGCTATTCCAGATATTTTATACTAAGTGGGCCCCATGTCACGTGTGAACACATGTACGGTGCATGCCATGCATTGATTCTAATGGGGCATACATCTTTTGATCTAACCATCAAAATGGAACATGTCACACGGCGTTGGAATCACAGTGTCAGTGTGGTCAATTGGGTATAGGTCTTAAATCATTAATGTATTAAAACAGAGTGTCTGATCGGAACTTATTGATCTGATCTATCCAAAGTGTGACGATACCAAAAATTAGGTGGTCGAATAGTCTTTTAGGGTACAGGTCTCACAACTCTCTCCTTACAAAAATTTTGTCCTCAAAATTTACATTAAACTAACTAAAGCTCGTAAGAGAAGGAAACACTTCTCACTAGATACATATATTTAAAAAAAAAAATTATAACGATATTATCAAACCTCAAAAAGATGGGGATAACACTCGCAAATTCAGCCTCTCGCTCCCAAGACGCCTCTTCGGTACTATGATGAGTCCATTGAACCTTTACCAATGGAATGACCTTGGTCCGGAGTACCTGCTCTTTCTGGTCAAGGATACGAACTAGCTGCTCGAAGTAAGAATCATCCTTACGAACCTCCAACAATTGTCAGTTTATTACAGGAAACATGCCTGACCCATACTTTTGTAACATGGAAACATGGAAAACATTGTGGACGCCAAACAATTGAAGGGGTAAGGCGAGCCGATAGGCCACGACGCCAACATGTCCAATGATTTCGAAAGGTCCAATAAACCTTGGGGCAAGTTTTCCTTTGGCCCCAAAATGAATCACTCCCTTCATGGGCAAGACCCTAAGATACACATGAACCCCAACGACAAACTCCAGAGGACGACACCGAAGATCAGCAAAACTCTTCTGTCGACTCCGAGCTATGAAAATCCTCTGTCTGATGATAGTTATAGCCTCTGATGTCCTTTGCACAAGCTTGGGACCTAGGAGACGATGCTCTCCCACCTCATTCCAACAACTCAGGGAACACAAGGTCTGCCATACAACGCCTCGAAAGGAGTCATACCAATAGTCACCTGGTAGCTATTATTGTATGAAAATTTAGCCAAAAGTAAGTGCTCATCCCAACTACCTTAAAAATCAAGTACGCAAGCTTGAAGCATGTCTTCAAGGATCTAGTTGACCCTCTCAGTCTTCCAATCAATCTGAGGATGATATGCAGTGTTGAACTTCAAGGCAGACCCCATCGATTTCTGAAAACTCTTCCAAAATTGTGATGTAAATCTCGAATCTCGGTTAGAAATGATCAAAACCGGAACACCATGCAGTCTCACAATCTCTTTTATAAATAACTCTGCAAGTCAGTCTAATGGCTAGGTTGCACGTGTTGCAAGAAAATGTGCTGACTTTGTCAGACGATCAACAACAACCCAAATGGAATCATGACTGCACTGAGTCCTCGGCAAGTCCATAATAAAGTCTGTAGTAACGTGCTCCCATTTCCATAACAAAACACTCAATGGCTGCAAGCGACCTGGAGGTTTTCGATGATCGGCCTTGACACACTAGTAAGTGTCACATTCTGATACAAAACTGGCAGTTTGCCTCTTCATTCCAGCCCAAAAATATTGCCTCCTCATATCACATACATCTTAGTAGAGCTTGGGTGAATTGTGAACCTCGATCAATGTGCCTCATTCATAAGCTCTTTGCGTAACTTAGGAATATTTAGGACACACAACCGACCTCTAAAACAAAGTCCACCATCTAATCCAATCTATCAGTCTATCTAACCATCTGACGTAGCCTCTATTCGATAATCCTGAAATGCCTGATTTGCCTATTGAGCCTCGATCACCCTAGCTACAAGAGAGGGCTGAATCGGCAAACTCGACAATTGTGCAATGGAAGGCCACATGTTCACATCGAAGTTAAACTTAGCAACATTCTCAAGCATCCTCCACCCTTGAACCATCATATATGCCACTAGACCCCGTGGTTGGCGGCTAAGGGCATCTACTACTACGTTAGCCTTGTCGGGGTGGTAATGAATATCAAAATCATAGTCCTTTAGGAGTTCCATCCAATGCCTTTATCTCATGTTTAACTCGACCTACGAGAAAAGGTACTTTATGCTCTTATAGTCAGAAAAGAGCTCGAATTTGATCCCATATAGATAATGTCTCCACACCTTTAGTGCAAAGATAATAGCTACTAACTCTAAGTCGTGCGCGGGGTAATTCTACTCGTGAACCTTGAGCTGGCAAGATGCGAAGGCTATAAGTTTACCATGCTGCATCAGGATAGCACCCAAACCAATAAGTGAGGCATTCGTAAAAACCACAAATCCCTCACTCCCAGAGGGAAGAGTGAGAACTGGTGCAGATGTTAACTGATCCTTCAACTCTATGAATGCTCGCTCACAAGCATCACTTCAAAAAAACTAAATGCCTTTTCGGGTTAATTTGGTCAACGAGGCTGCAATGCGAGAGAAGCCCTTAATGAAGCAACGAGAATAACATGCTAACCCTAGAAAACTCCAAATCTTGGACACATTCAAGGGTTGGCCCCACATACGCACAACATTAATCTTCATCGGATCCACTACTACCCCATGCCTCGTCACCACATGACCAAGAAACTTCACCTCCTCCTGCCAAAACTCACATTTCTCCAGCTTCGCATAAAGCTGGTATATACAAAAAGTCTGTAGAGTGATCTTTAGATGTTGTGCATACTCCTCTCTAGTCCTCAAATGGATCAGAATATCATCGATGAATACTACAACAAACTGGTCAAGGTATGGACTGAATACCTCATTCATCATTTGCATGAATACCACGGGCACATTAGTTAGTCCTAAGGACATAACTTGGAACTCGAAATGATCATAGCGTGTCCTGAAGGCTGTCTTGGGAATATCTACCTCCCGGACACGAACTTGATGATAATCGGACCGTAGGTCTATCTTTGAAAAGAATTGCGCCTCCTGCAGCTGGTCGAACAAGTCATCAATCCTTGGAAGTGGGTATTTATTCTTAATTGTGACCTTATTGAGTTTGTGATAATCTACCCAAAGTCTCAATGAATCATCCTTCTTCACGAAGAATACTGGCGCTCCCCATGGTGAACTACTCGGATGGATAAAACTAACTTGTGCAATTCATCCAACTGCTTTTGTAGTTCTCGTAACTCTAACGGTGTCATGTGGTACGGGGCCTTTGAGATAGGTGCGGTACCGGGCACAAGATCTATTTGAAACTCAATGTGCTGATGAGGTGGCAACCCTAGAATCTCTTAAAATACGTCTGAAAAATCGCAAATGACCAACAACTGGTCGATGCTCAAGGCAATCGGCTCCTCTATAACAAAAGACATTAGGGCTAACAAATATTCTCCACTAGGTTCTGCTACAAATTTGAACTGTGGCAAGCCAAGTATATGAAAAGTGACTGTCCTTGCAAAGTTGTCCAATACTGCATGGTACGCGGCCAACCAGTCTATGCCTAGGATAACATCAAACTCGATCATCGGTAAGACAAATAAATCAGCGGGTAAGAAAATTTCTCCTATAAAGACGAGGCAAGACAGGAAAAATAAACTTAATACTGTAGTCTTTCCGGGCTCTAATAGCAAACCAATAGATTGAAAAAAAATCTTAGAAACAAAAGAATGGGATGCACCAAGGTCAAACAAAACATGTGTTATGCATGCAGAGACAAGAACTGTACCCTCGACAACTCCTCTTGGTGCCTAGGGATCTTGTTGGAATGCGTAGAACCTACCCTGAACCTATTGGGAAGGTACCTGTTCCCTTTGCGGTCGTTGTTGTGGCCTATACTGTTGTCTCGGCGGTTGTGGGGGAGGTCTTGGCAGCAGGTATTGTTGTTGTGGTTGAGGTCACGGTGGTTGATATTGTTATCTCTGTTGTTGCTGTTATTGAGGTCGTGGTGGCGATACAACTGTCGTTATTTCTACTGAAGGTGGGGGCAATCATGCCTACGATGCCCAACCTCTCCATACTTAAAACAGGTGTCGGGAAGTTGATGTTGTTGCTGAGCTGGGGGTGCTAATGGTGCTATCGGTGCCCTGAAGAAAGGATGGTTTGTAGCCCTTGATACTGGTTGGGTTTTCCGTTGCTGAAATCTGATGGAGGTTATTTTACTATTGCCCTTCCTATCATTGCCCTGGTCTTAAGCTCTCTGCGACTCCGCCCAGTCAGTCTCATGAATCTGTGCCCGCTCCACCACCTCCTCGAGCGTGGGAAGCTTAAATCTAATGACTCGGGATCGTAATCTAGGACGTAGCCCTCACTCGAATCTACGGGCTCTCCTTCGCAAGTCAGTGACTAGGTACGGCACGTACCAGGATAACTCAATAAAGCATGCCTCATACTGAGCTACCGTCAGCCTCCTTGCACTAGGGTCTTGAATTCCAGAGCACGCTGTCCTGAACATGTTCAGGGTAAAACTTCTGGTCAAATCGGTCTAGAAACTCCTCCCATGTCCACTCAAAGTCTAGGCCTGTTGCTTGGGTTACTAATGCCCACCGATGTTCCGCCTCTCCTTGAAGAAGGAAGACGGTGAGAGGAACTCGCTGCTCAGACGTGCGTTGCATTGTAGTGAAGATCTTCTCCACCTTAGATCTCCACCTCTCTGCTATTGTCGGGTTCGGGTTTCCCTGCAAACGTGGAGGATCCATTCGTCTAAAATCCTTCAATAAAGAATGGGCATGATCTTGTTTGGAAAGGGCAGGTGTATTAGTTGATCATCTCCCTTGGTGGTCTACCATAGAAGTCATCGCGTGTAGCATCTACTAGAACTGCTCTACAGTCATGGTTGGATTTGGGGTTGACTGGGATGTACCAGCACTATACGGTGGCCTACTTACAACTCTCCTGGGTGCCATGTCCTATAGAAAGGACATGAACCACTTAGCATTAAGCCACTCTTGAATGCAAACGACAGTGAGCTTTGTTCAGAAGTTTCTAAGTTCTCAAATGGAAATGCTGATTTAAAATAAGTTCACAAACTGAGAACTCTAAAAGTAATTTTCTAAGTCCTTTCAAACCAGGGGTTCTAATGATTCTAAGTTCGCAACAATCACGTTGTGAAACATGGCTAATCTAAGGTTAATAGTGGATGTGTGATGTTATTAACAGGTATTCTTAGATTCTACTCTGATACTAACTTCTGTCATACCCCAAATCCAATTTCTGGCGCTCATTCACCGTAAACCAAATCCGGTGCTAACAGCCTCTGTGACACTCCAATTTCGATTCCTAGCTTATACTAAGTTCCGAAATCAGAATCCCAAAAAGAGAATTTTTAGGATTTTTTTTTAAGGAAAAGCATAACCATGAATGTATCATAAGCCAAACATCATTACATATATCCATTATAAAAGGATTTGAGTACAATACTGGAAAGAAAAATACAATACATATATAAAAACTCAAAAAGGTCAGGCATGTGCTCCTGCCTCACTACTATTGTTATTTAGCATAACCCGCACGTAAACAACATGCGTAAGCTTACTACGAAGCTTAGAAAGTGCATGTGTGCATGCATAATAAGTATGACAAGTATAACAATATCAAAGTACGTGAAAATGATGAAGAGCTATATTGTCAAGTCATGAATGTTAACGGTCATAACAAGGTTATACAAAGTAAAAGGCCTATCGAGCCAAATGCCACATACAGTAATGCAATATAAAAATGTATGATGAAAGAATGAGTTGTAGTGCATAGTATTGTATGCTAGTAGGGGCCTCGCACCTAAGGTTACAACACATGTTAGTTCCATACCTAACATGTAAAGTAATTTCAGGATGATAGACTTCTAATCCCGAATAGTCCCATACCTATTGGGGATAGTGCCCATGATTGTATAACACTTAATTATATTTACGCAACTATAATCTTGAGTGCTACATGAATCTATGATTACCATATGTTACCTGTCAATCCTGATGTCTAGTCCACATCTCATAATAGTTCACAATTGGATCATCACCGGGATCTAGTACACTTCCGACACTAGTTTCCGTCCATCACGCACAAGACCACGCGAGTGCAAGAGACCTCACTATCCACCTCATCAGTGGTATATGAAAACACACCCGACTCACCGATAGCGAACCCATTTCATGAGCTAATCAAACTCAACCTAGCATATAGCCCTCTTCACCCGAGTGGGTAAGGCCAAACCTCCTTCCAATCGACCTCGACACAGTAGGAGACGCGACTTACCAGTATTCAGCCCTCATGCGCTCATGAATCCAATCGGTCTAGACATTTGAGCATCCTACTAGTACCACAGGGTTTAGGACTTTCACCCTGTGACGCCCTGTAACCTCAATAGTTTTCGGCGTTCATACTCATATACGTCAGCCAATCCCGACTGCAAAACTACTTCCCTGATGTCGATAGGGTGTAGATGCAACGTGCCACACATAATGCGTTATGCATGAATCACATTTTCAAGTCATGCATTAAGTCATATGATGATCATGCGAGCGACCTTGTCTCATACAGGTCCCCTAAGTGTATCAATCTAAAAAGCGTATATTATGATCAATCAGAATCCATAACAGGCATACAGATGATACGTGTAGTATATGAATGAACATGATATGTCTTATACTAAGCATATTATTAGTGTCGACCTTATCAGGGCCAAGTATAATAGCATGTTGCCAAATTTTTGGTACACACATATTCTCATTCATGGAGGTTGCACAATATATGTGATAATGAACATTAAATAACTTAAGATAAAGACCGTGGACCCAAGCAGCAGTCCTAGTAGAAATTTAAATATTCATGTGGCATGACCCACTTAAGACTTACATTGGCACCCTGCTTGGGCCTCTGTGCATAAAGTGAGCTAATAAAACAGATGTACAATTTAGATGAAACATATACGACTCAGTGGATTCCTGTGACCAATGGTCATGTTTTGCACCAAGTTAACCTTTGTGATTTTCTTTTATACAGGTCTCTCTCTGTCATTATCAACAGGTGTAGGTTCTGCTAGAACATTAGTTCTCCCGTAGATTCGGCGTTTGGTCATGTCCATACCTGGGTGACCTTGTCACCGGGTTGAATGACAATCAATCATTATGATGGAGCCCTTGGGAATTTTCAACAGTGAACATCGTTGTCGCCATTGTATTCTTTGATGTGGTCCACCAAAGATCTAGTTCCAATCTTACAATGATAGGGCATAAGAGATAGACGGGGTGGATATTACACATGTTACATGGGTTCCATGGTTAATCAATGCTGATAGATATACATACACCAGTTGACACGTGCTAATATATGTGATTTCCTCTTATACAAGTCGGTGTCAACCTGCTAAACAGGTTGGATGTCAAATCACACTACGGCCCTGAGAATATTCAACGTAGCTATTAAATTGCCATTGATTTAAAGGTGGGGCTCACAGGAGTACTGGATCAAGATGATACGGTATATTACTTTCTTCTACGGTGGGGGCTGTACGAACAAGGTGGCCCTTAGGAAGGTTTCAACGTTGAACTTTCAATCTTACCGTACCGACTGATGTGGCCTATATGACGCTCGGATATATCCCATTCTTGATAACAATGTCTAAGACAAGCCATCCAAAATGAATGAACGGCTTGGATAGAACATATATATCATGGTGGGCCCACATCAGGTCCCACCTCCCATTGCATAGTTTGGATTGGACGTCCCTCTATGGACGCTGACATCCAGGGAGGACCTCCCGTTGCATGGTTTAAGGGATTGGATGTCCCTCGCTGGACCCTGACATCCAGGGAGGACGTTCTCTCTCTCTCTGCCTCTACTTTAAAATAAGATTTATATATAAATACATACACTGTGGACAGGAAGGATTGTAAGGGTGGACGATTGTCCATTTGGCTTTTGGTGTGGCCCACCTGAGATTTGGGTCTACCTCATCTTGCTAAAATAATATCGAGAAATAGATGGGCGGTGAGGATTAAACGCATACATCGAGGTGGGCACCACACGTGTGAACGGTGGTCATCGTCATCACCAATTTTTATTTTAGTGTGGTCCACCTGCGATCTGGATCTCCCTCAGAGTTTCGTTCCTAAGCTTAGAGTTATCTCCTAAAAAGGACGGATGGCATGGATCAAGCAATATATATCCAATAAGTCCCATGAGTGGACCAGCTATTTTCTGAGATGTCACTTTCAAGCTTACGTCATCTCATGAATATGGCATACAGACATTACATGCCACAGAAGTTAGTTCTCAGTGCTCTGCATCCTCGTCTTAACTAATTCCCCATATGGTGTGCTCATCCTTAGGTTAGTTTGGCGTATTATTGGGAGCAAGGCCAAAAATGGTCAAGCAAAACTGACAGATGGATCCACACATACAACAAGTGAGTCTTATGAGTGGGGTCACCTCTTTAGTTTTGTATTCTCACCGCGCACTTAAACCTACTGGCATAGAAATAAATGTCATGGTACATCTCTAGAGAAGTTTCAATGGTGAGCATTACCCTCACCACCGTTTCCTATGGTATGGCCCACTTTACGTACGAATCTACCACATATTTGGTTTTCAACCATAAAATGATCCAACGAAGAAGATGGATGGTTTGGATTAACCACATACTTCAAGGTGGGTCCACGAGTGACAAATTTTTCTCACACTGTTGACAACGTAGACAGCTTCTCGGCATGTCTTTAATAGTGACTACTCATTTCATTTTTTTTCTTTGTAAATACATAAGTAGGGACAGGTAAGTGATCAACTCCGTCTATAAGGTTAGCCAGCTCATGGTCAGCCTACCGAGCTTTACATATCCATTAAAACCCAAAAATAAGTAAATGGAGAGGGAAAAGAAAACATGAAATTTCAGCCATCGAATAAATTTCTACCACTATGGGACCCATGTATATGAATCATATGCACATCTAGGTGGACCATACGTTGACCACACTAGGTAGCATGAACAGGTGGATCCCACCTTCTGGCAAAATGAAAAAATAACATGAATATTAACATATATGTCAAGACGAAGTCCATTTGATGGGCCCGACTTAAAAAAAGTGGGTAGACGACCCATGCACTCACCACAACGGTTGATTTAGACACTGGATGTAAGGCCCGTATCATATTTCGTACCGTTCTGTAGGCTTCTGCGGTCCTCGCGGTCGAATTACAGCAACCCACTACCTGTAATCGACGTTTGTACGCGACCCTAAGTCGCATCCTGTATATGAAAGTCAACTTGACCTGAAACTTGTACCCTTGTGACCACATCGTCACCGTGTTCCAACGCCGGGTCCTGCGCGCCGATGTGATACCCTAGTTAGGTGTTGTAGGCTAGCGTACATTCCAAAGAGACGTCGCGCGTTGCGAATTTCGAGAGAATCTCTACGACACATTACATCAATCAATCAAAGTACACATCCTTGTTTTGAACAAGAAACAAAAGCATTCGATTTGGGGGATTTATTCAATGATAACAAAGAATTCGATGAGAGAACATTGATCACATTTATCTGAGTTCATTTACATCCTCGAATTCCCTTGATTCTAAAAATAAAATACAATTAATGCAATGTAATAAAAGAAAGAGAAGACAGTCAGATAGAAATTTCGGCAGCATTCCGACACTTGTTTCGGTCATCTCCTAAGACTTAAGAGGAATGTTGATTTGATCAACCAATCTTTCAAGAAACGGGGCTTGTACGAGCTTGAATCCTCTGATCTGACCGTCGAGATCAGTTTCGAGCATCATTCCAGTCATATTTCCTTGAAATATGGAGCATCCTCCTGGTCGTTCTTCTTTGAAATATGAAGAAATCCGTTGAAGTGTGGCCAAGCCCCGAAGAAATCAAGCCGATCATGTTAAATGAGCCTAAAAAGTCTCTCAAAATGTAAGATCAGAGGGTTGCCACCATCTGTTTAACTTGAAATTTTATGTGCAGCCTTAGAACCACAAATTACCTATACACATCAAATTTCAGCTCCTAAATCCTTATAGAAATGACCAAACTGACAAATCAGCTCCTGAAATCATGATTTGGTGCCCGCCTATCATCTGGATATGCTTCAGATTTGGTCCCAACGTGTTAAATGGACTGACAATGCAGATGAACGGAGCAGATTTCCCACGAACATCAAGCTGGAGCCCACATGTACGTCGCATGTACATAATGTACAAGTGCACAAGCCGTGCACAAGATTTCCCAAAGTCGGTCAGCACTCATCTTCTTCTCCAATTCAAAATACAACAGCGTCTTCATTGTGATCACCTTTTTTGTGTAGGGGGTCCACTCGCTACTCCATGGAGTGATCTTAAACGTTCAAGTGTCTCTGGATGGTGGGTATCAACCTTTCCTAGATGTCCTTTCGTCTCCATGCAAGAAATGTAAGATCTTAGCCATTAATCAGAGGATGAAAGGCGGAGTAGATAACCTCGCGAGCCACACCGATTTCACTCCAAAATGGGTCCTTTCTGAATGGTTTTTCATCATAAATTCAATGGATGGAGTGGATTTTCCATGCAGCTTTAATAAATGAGCCACCGAACTTCACAGAGTTGACGTGCGTCGACTCTGTGCATAACAGAGCTTCCGTTCCTTCGTTATAGGTCACCATCATGGAGTGAAAGGTGGATCTGAACCATTCATCAGGTAGAGGGAGAAAAACCATTCAGAACCATGTTGATCTTTCATGGTTGTCACGCCCCAAACTCGGAAACAGGGCTCACAAAATTTTCGATCGCCGAATTCGGCGCCAACAGCCTCCGTAGAACCCCATTCTCGGATTCCAACGCCCATTCGCCAGGTTCCGATCCTGGGATGCTACAAGGAGGATTTCAACATCAGTTTGACTCATAATAAGCATAACCAAAGGCATAACCCACAAATAACAACCAAGAACTCCATTACATTTTCACTATGATCAAAAACTTTACAAGTACAATGAGCATAAAAGAAAATACAATGATGAAGAATAAAAACTCCAAAATGATCTGCAAAGCGCTCCTGCATCAGCGCTGCTGCGCCCCAACGTCACCTGCACGCAACGGTCATGCATAAGCTTATAGAAAGCTTAGAAGGTGGTGAAAGTGTGTGCGCAAGGTAATAATATGATCATGCAATATTAGAGTAATGCAGAATATATTGATGGATCCATGAATACCATAAGCCATACCAAGACTATGCGGTGCAAAGTATGAATGATGTCGGCCATACCAGGGCAATGCGATGCAAGATGCAAGTCAAGCATACAATCTTCATCTAAGTCCACATGTCAATACAGCTCAACTCTAAGATATCACCGGGGTCTAGTACACTCTAAACCAGATTGCCGCCCCATCGCGCGCTATAAGGTAAGTAGAAGAGACCTCACTATCCGTCTGCCAATATCAGGCTCAACTCGTCGATAGCGGACCCATTCCTCGAGCTGGTTAGACTCAGCCTAGTATTTTTCCCTACACTCGGGCGGGTAAAGCCGCACCCCCTTCCAACCGACCACAACACAGTGGAGAACGCAACCATCTGGTATTTGGCCCTCAACGCTCATCTACCCACTCGGTCTAGACGTTGGAGCAACCTCTTGGTACCATAAGGGTTTAGGGACTTTCACCTAGGGATATCTATAACACCCCATGTAGAACAAGATTTTCGATATCCAATCCTGCCAACCACGATGCGTCTGTGGAAGCTACGGCCTCGATGTCGCTAAGGCGTACAATAACCATGTCACACAATGCGAAATGCATGAATCACACTATTCAATCATGCAGCAAATCCTGCACGTATCGTGCGCTCATGCAGGGCAACACCGCCTAATCGGGGTCCCATAAATAATCTGTCCGAAGGCATGTGCTATGATCAATCACTCATCTCATCACAAGCATGCAGATGATGCGTATGGACATGTATCATGATACTCATGATCGAAAATCAACAATCAGAAATTAATAATCAGAATCGATCAATCACATACGGCAAGTGGGGCCCACTCATTTGGGTTAACCCAAGAAGGGAATGGGCCTAACATAGCCTAAGGGGAGGTCACAATGAGGACATCTAACCATCATTGCCCCTCAATGTGGACGTCAAACCAACATTGCTCCCAAGGCATAGCCCGTCGTAAGCATCATTACATAACCATATTGGGTTCACCCATTGCAATGGACCTTCGGTACATCCCATTGGGCCTTAAATACATCAAATGGGCCATATCACATGGGCCTTACATTCATCAAATGGGCCGCATTAATGGACCTTATGTACATTGCAATGGGTCATAACCCATGGGCCATATAATCATCAAATGGGCCTAAGCCCATGTGCCTTATGTATGTCAAATGGGCCTAATCCCATAGGCCTTATGTATGTCAAATGGGCCTTATATATGTACCAAGGTGGGGTCCACTTGGAGTATAGATCTGTCTTATTTTCTTCCCAAGCCTTGGGGCGAGCTAGCTAAAAAGGATGGATGGCTTAGATATATCACATATATCAATGGTGGGTCCCATAATTAGACGGTATGGATGGATCAGGTGGGACCCGTGCATCTTGCTGGCGTGTACAGCAGCAATGGGGCAGCCATATAGTTGTCGTACAGGCAGCTACTGCTACTAAAAGAGAAGCAAAGGTGGGTCCCACGTAGGGCCCACCCTTATATCTATATATGACATATACATTATAATATAATATATATATATATATATATATATATATATATATATATATACATGTATACAGCTGCTGTAGGGCCCACCCTTCTTAACTAAGGTATGCCATTAAATAATATTATAATATATAGTATATTAATATAATATAATATATTAATATTATATTAATCAAAATACAGCGTCCAGGCCCTGGACGGCCTGGACATGTACGTACATCAAGGGAGGCCCCACACGTGGGGTGTGCTCCACCGTCCAGAGACGGTGGACGGTCTGGATGCTGCACACGCACCATGGTGGACTTCCACCGTCCGCCTGGACGGTGGATATAAAACACAAACATCACTGTGGGTCCCGTGTGGGGCCCACCATAATATTATTTGAAATCCAACCCGTTGATAAGGTCACACAACCCTGGATGAAAGGGTAAGACAAATTTCATCTTGATCCAAAACTTCTGTGGCCCATAAAAAGAATTTCAATGGCAGAGGTTCAATCCACTGTTCCTTATGATGTGGGCCACCAGAGATTTGGATGGTCCTAAAAATTGGAGGGCAGCCTACCGCCCTAATGGCCCACAAAATGGACGGTGCGGATACACAAAAAATACATCAGGGTGGGGCCCACGGCTGGGCCGTGGGGTTGGTCGTCCGCACGCCCATTCGCCGTGTAGCAGGGGCTGTCAGCTCTGGCAGCGGCAACTGCTGCTGCTGCTGCTTACATATTTTTATTTTTTTTATTTTTGGGGAAACCTCTGATTTTGGGGTTTTTCGAGTGTGGGGCCCGCACCAAGTGAATCCACTCCATCCATGTCACGCCCCAAACTCGAAAATCGGATTCATAGGAATCTCGATCTCCGAATCCGGTGCCGACAGCCTCCGTAGTACCCCATTCTCGGCTCCTATCATTCATATGCCAGATTTCCGATCCTGGGATCTTACAAGGAGGATTTTTTTTTATATACATTTAACTAGTAATAAGCATAACCACAAGTTTACTCAAATCATAAAGGTAACATCATCATCACATATCCACTAATATAATCATTTGAATACAATGCTGAAAGGAAAATATATATGTCAAAATCAAAGCTCCAGAAAATAGCTGCACACTCCAAGCTCAATGCTGCTGCAACCTAACATCACCTGCACGCATCTATCGTGCATAAGCTTATAGAAAGCTTAGAGGGTGGTGTAAGTGTGTGCACGAGATAAGTGCCAAGTATTCAATACAATATCATAATCATACAATACCGGAAAGTAATTAATCCATAAACCATACAATGACTGAATAAGCAGAAACACTGATAAGATCAAGAATTATCAGCGTAAACAAAAATACTGACAAGATTATAATCATGCGATAACAAAATAAGCGGAAGTATGAACAAGTCCATAAGTTAATCAATATCAGAATACGTAATATAAGACAGCTATGCAAATGATGAGTCATAGATAATCAAATGTCGAATGACAAGGATATAATATAATACACAATTCGAAAGAGCTAACAAATATCATCACTCTCATCTAAGTCACAGGAATACAAAAACATAACAACCCACAATGTCACACGCTGAAGATGTAATGGAATATGCAGTATATGGTGCTAATGGAATGACCATGCTGGAGTGTGATGTCGGGATGATAGTACGTAGTATCGCAGGCTATGGGGTCCACCACAAGGAACCTCTATCCAAACCAGTCTCATACCTAAATTTGGATAGTCTGACTCAACGCGTGAACTCCTGATCTCAGGTTAGTCGCGTACCCAATCGAAATTCTTGCCATAATGAAGATACACAACAATTAGTTGCGCACCACCAGCCCGAGTGGATAGTGAATGGATGAATGAATGAGTATGCAACTCCTACTCAGTAGCCTATCAGCATAGTAGCCTGCCAACCGCTGGTAGCTCGCCCAGTGTGGTAGCTCGTCGAGGCCTCAGCCCCGCCCACATCACACCCGCCCACATCAGTGTCCGTCCACGTGCACCCGCCCACATACACAACAGTGACGGGGTGTCATAATATCATGTCAGACCTCATATCAGTACGGTTCCTCTCTGGAGAAATCACCGGGGTCATTACACTTCACAGCACCTGCCGCCCCAATCAAGCGCATAACTGGGTAAGTGAAAAAGCCCTCACTATCCGCCTATCAGTAGTCTGCCAATATCTACTCAGCTCACCGATAGCGGACCCATTCCTCGAGCTGGTCAAACTCAACCTAGCCATGCCTACTCCCTCGGGCGGGTAAGGCCGCACCCCCTTCCAACCGACCACGACACAGTGGAGAGCGCAGTCATCTAGTAATCGGCAGTCAACGCTCATCTACCCACTCGGTCTAGACGTTGGAGCATCCTCTGGAACCAAGAGGGTGTTTAGGAATTTTCACCCAGGGCCATCTATGGCGGCCCGATGCTCGAACAGATTTTCGGTGTCCCATCTGGTCATCCACGATATGCCTGTGGAGGCTACGGCCCTGATGTCACTAGGGCGTACAGTAATCACAACACAATACAAGATGCATGAGTCATACCATCTAATCATGCATCAATCCTACGCATGTCATGCGCTCATGTGAGATAATCTCCACCTATCAGGGAGTCTCATATCATCCTGCTCAATGACATATGCAATGGTCAATCATATCTCATAACAAACATGCAGATGATGCGAATGGGCATGTATCATGATGTTATGATGTCACATACTCATAAACGGTATCAATAACCGGCGTCGACAATGTGGACTTTTAACCAACATTGCCCCCAAGGAATGGCTCACATAGAATCAAATATATAATGGGCACATGGCCTCACACAAGGGCCAAATATATGAAACAGGTGAGCCCTGGTCATGGGCCTAACACATATCACAATGGGCCTTGCCTATAGGCCTCAAATACATCTGGATGGGTCGCACCCATGGGCCTCAGATATATCACAATGGGCCTCAAAAATACTTCGCAGGTGAGTCACATACCTGGGTCTAATACACATCTGTATGGGCTACATCACATAGGCCTAATATACATCACTATGGCCACAACCCATGGGCTTTAAATACACAAT
Source organism: Magnolia kwangsiensis (assembly GCA_037074715.1). Classification (NCBI taxonomy): domain Eukaryota; kingdom Viridiplantae; phylum Streptophyta; class Magnoliopsida; order Magnoliales; family Magnoliaceae; genus Magnolia; species Magnolia kwangsiensis. The sequence continues at coordinate 53,756,420 of CM073578.1, forward strand.
AGGTGGGCCCTACACATGGGCATCAAATATATACCACGGGTGAGCCTCAATGGACGGGTCACCAATACAACAAGATGGGCCTAATGACATGGACTCCATAAATATATCGAATAGGCCGCACTAATTGGGCCTTACATACATTGCAATGGGCCATGACCCATGGGCCTTGCATACATCACAATGGGCCTTGCAACATGGGCCTCATACACATCAAGGTGGCCTCAACAACGGGCCTCATACACATCAAGGTGGGCCTCAACAACAGGCCTCATACACATCAAGGTGGGCCTCAACAACAGGCCTCATACACATCAAGGTGGGCCTCAACAACGGGCCTCATACACATCAAGGTGGGCCTCAACAACGGGCCTCATACACATCAAGGTGGGCCTCAACAACGAGCCTCATACACATCAAGGTGAGCCTCAACAACAGGCCTCATACACATCAAGGTGGGCCTCAACAACAGGCCTCATACACATCAAGGTGAGCCTCAACAACGGGCCTCATACACATCAAGGTGGGCCTCAACAACAGGCCTCATACACATCAAGGTGGGCCTCAACAACGGGCCTCATACACATCAAGGTGGGCCTAATCAATCATATGGGCTAAATCAATCATATGGCCGATACAAGCAGGCCGATCAAATGGATCGATACAAATGGGTTGTGCGTCATGGAGTTATACTAAGCATGTTATAAAGTAATGCCCTATCCTTACAACACAGTTGGCCTAAACGGCTTGCATACAACAAGTACGAGCCTACCAATGGGCCCTAGGGAGAGTCGCAATGCAGACATTTAACTAACATTATACTCGCAATGTGGACGTCAAACCAACATTGCTCCTAAGGTGTAGCCCGTGGTGAATAACATTACGTAAACCAGGTTGGGATTACACATTGCAATGGACCTTAGGTACACCCCATTGGGCCTTAAATACATCAAATGGGCCATGTCATATTGTAACGCCCGTGAGAAATTCATACTTGGGCTCGAGTACCAACTCGACCCGAAATTGTGTAGAATTTATTCCTTTAGAAAAATATGACTAAGTTAGCTAGTGCAACGTTAGAATAGCTGAGAAATGGTCCCTGATCACTTTAAATACATTCTACAAGGCTCAAAGCGAGTGGAACCAATGGTGCTATAATGCTCTAAAGCCTCGGATCAAACTCTAAACCGGTTTATTCTCGGGACCTCCTTGAAACTTTGTATTGGATCTAGACCGCGCGTCGAAAGTCCGATACCTACCATCTTAGACCGTTATGACCACTTAGCTGGGCTTGACGCTCATTTCGAAAATCAAGTCAAACCGATAATCACAGGCTATTTCATTGAGCCCGGACTGAAGAGAGTGCGAATAGGGACAAAATTAAAATTTCAAATTCAAATCTGGCACACGATTTGACGCATCAGTATTAAGCGTTCTAACCGTCAGAATTCAGCCAAATTACACCCTTGGATCAGGAAAAATTTTTATTACATATCACGAGACTTATAGGCCTGATCTTGGTGCGGTGACCGTTAAACTGAAACTGGACCGCCACGTGCGATCTGGGAACCCTACCGGTCTGAAAACTGGATGTATACTAGATCCAGTATGCATGAGCTTAAGTCCGACCGCATTTGGCCAGGGGACCTTCAGAAATACTCTTTGGGACCGAAACAGCCCCGATTTGGTTAGGCACCAAGTAAACATTGTTCCCAAGCCTATTTTGGGCATGTTTTAGCTTATAAAAGGGGTTGAAACCCTCACTTCTCTCACACATCCGAATTTGCTAGAAACCCTAGCTTGTGTGAGAGAAAAGGTGAGAGATTGTGAGAGAGAGTGGGAGAGTTCTTCCTGCCACTTGTGCTACGTGTTGCACGTGCTTAAGCAACGCACTTCTATCGCTTTCCCGGCGATTACACCGCGATTCTAGGTAAGAAAATACCCTAAATAGTTGCTGATTTGAGATTCCTATGTTTTCATAGCGATGTAGCTTATGGATCTTGTGTATTAGGTTCCCTATTCGCCGTAGACGAAGCGTATACGCTCCGTTTCAATTCACGAGTCTACAAGACATAAGGTGAGGATTTTAGACGCTTTGATTGATGGTTTACAACGCTTTCAATGTCGTTTAATAGTAGATTCTTGACGGTATCGCCGTTTGACATGTACAAAATGCTCTCCGTTTCCCGTTTCGTAAATTAACGAAGAATATGAGAATTAGGGCATTTTAGTCATTTGTAGGAAGTACTGTTTACATTCATATTTTGCTGATGTGATTGACATGGTTTGTTGTCACATTAGGAAGTTAGGAATACGTACATAATTAGTTTGGTGAAGAGATTCGCCTAATTGCGCACTTCGGGTCGACATACTATATGTAGACTTAAGTGTGTAGTGTATGTGTTTGTATAAAAGCTTGTATTAATATGTATTGAATTAAATGATGTTATGAATTAGTTTGAGATGGATTTCTCAATTTATATGCTGACCTAAATGATTTCCTACATGTTGACTATATGCATGATTTCATTACATGCATGAAATAAATGTGTTTGAAGATTTACTTACGTTGAATGTTATAACATGTGTTAATATGCTCACGTGACTGCATTTCAATTTCAATAATCTTACATAATTTACTGATGCGATTCCATAAGTGTTTGGGACTAGACTTAGTCCAGGCAGTCGGTAACCGAGCGAATCCGTGGCTGACTGGTCTTAGCCACGAACGACGCGTCGATGAACGCGAGTCATGTTTGAAGTTGGCGGCAGTGGTTAGGCCACGCGAAGTGTTTTACGCACTTCATGTCGTTCGACTTGAGATGCGATCGTGCTAGTCGAGCCCGTCAAGTAACCCGACTGGCCGATGTATGTTCACCTTGTATGAGTCATAACTGCTTGAACCTAGGGTACTGAACTTACCATTGTAAACCCTGTTAACCATGGTACCTTGATCCACGAAGACTCATGAGCCGGGCATGTGGTATGGGACACCGTGGTCGAGCTGTCGGCCTACGCTGGGGCCACAAACCTCCCCGTAGTGACCAATGAGCACCTAGACTCGTGAGCAGATTATGGTGGTATGAGACACTATATTCTAGCTGTCGGCCTACACTGATCAGGCGACGAGTCCTTTGTAGTGACCGCAAGCGTATTCTGAGTCCATGGGAGGCGACGACCCTTCCGTTGCAGTAGAGTACAGTAGGCCTGTATTGATAAGGTGATGGGGGAGCGGTGCAACGAGTGCGAGCAACAACCCTGACCTACGAAATATACATCGTATGAGATTACTAGGAGTGACGACCCTAGACAGGATCTGTGTTGGGATTGATACAAGGGAAGTACCTTAGTGTAACACCCTGAAAATCGGGGGTCGTGTATAAACTCAACTCCCGAGTTCCAGACCGTCACTTATGCAACAAAAATGGTTATGATTCAATGTTGTCTGATTTAAAGCATTCACATGAGTAAAAGTATACCAAATCTGCAATTCATACTTCAGATCCAGTGATAAAAGCAAGCGGAAGACTAAACAAGATATATATCACTGTATGGAAAAACAAAGTAATCTCAACTGTCTCCAAAGTATGACTACATCTCTGAGTCTCATATACATGTACATAACAAAAGAATAATGTTCAAAAAGAAAAGTCCCACTGATGTCCCCTCGATCCAGGTCACCTACGGGAAGCCGTCATGATACTGCATATACGAGAACTCATCCTGGTCCTCGTCATCATCTAGCTCCACCTCCTGGATCTCATCGTCACCTGCAACTACAACAGGGTCTGGTGGGTGTTGCAAACACCATCCCGTAACGTGGGAATGAGTGATCAACTCAGTGGAATCATAGAGCAAAGATTAGCATGTTCACAATTCAGTCACGCGATAATAGTAAAGCAGTAAATCAGACAAGTCCTAATACTGTTGTTAATGCAAGATGATATGACGTGATGTATGCCCTCACCGACGATCACCCTCATACGGCAACATCTTACGACCGCGGCATGCCACACTCCCTAGAGTGCTCCACATCTTCCAGGCACATGCAATGCTATGGTGATATGATTACCAAGTTGTTATTAGTCCATTCAAACAGCAGGATTGGGAAACTAAGGTACCTCCCTTGTATCAATCCCAACACGGATCCTGTCTAGGGTCGTCACTCCTAGTAATCTCATACGATGTACATTTCGTAGGTCACTGCAAGGGCTGCCAGGGCTGTTGCTCGCACTCGTTGCACCGCTCCCCCATCACCTTATCAATACAGGCCTACTGTACTCTGCTGCACGGAAGGGTCGTCGCCTCCCGTGAACTCAGAATACGCTCGCGGTCACTACAAAGGGCTCGTCGCCTGATCAGTGTAGGCCGACAGCTAGAATATAGTGTCCCATACCACCATAATCTGCTCACGAGTCAAGGTGCTCACTGGTCACTACGGGGAGGTTTGTGGCCCCAGCGTAGGCCGACAGCTCGACCACGGTGTCCCATACCACCATGCCCGGCTCATGAGTCTTCGTGGATCAAGGTACCACGGTTAATAGGGTTTACAATGGTAAGTTCAGTACCCTAGGTTCAAGCAGTTATGTTACATACAAGGTGAACAAACATCGGCCAGTCGGGTTACTTGACGGGCTCGACTAGCGCGATCGCATATCGAATTGAACGACATGAAGTGCGTAAAACACTTCGCGTGGCCTAACCACTGCCGCCAACTCTCAACACGAATCACATTCATCTACGCGTCGTTCGTGGCTATGACCAGTCAGCCACGAAATCGCTCGGTTACCGACTGCCTGGACTAAGTCAAGTCCCACACATCTATGGAATTACTATACAAGGTATTGGAATTGAAATACATCATGTGAGCATGTTAACACATGTTATAACTTTCAACTTAAGCAAATCTTCAAGGCATACTTCCCATGCATATTCAACTTAAGCAAATCCTCAAGCACATACATTCCATGCATATAATGAAATCATGCATTTTGTCAACATGTAGAAAATCATTTAGGTCGGCATAATAATTGAAAAATCAATCACAAAGTATCAAATAACATCATTTAGTTCAATACATACTAATACAAGCATTTATACAAACACATGCACTACACACTTAGGTCTACATATAGCATGTCGACCCAAAGTGTGCACTAGGCGAATCTCTTTGCCAAACTAATTATGCACGCATTCCTAACTTCCTAATGCGACAACAAACCATGTCAATCACATCAGCAAAATATGAATGCAAACAGTACTTCCTACAAATGACTAAAATGCCCTAAATCTCATATTCTTCGTTAGCTTACGAAACGGGAAACGGAGAGCATTTTGTACATGTCAAACGGCGATGCCGTCAAGAATCTACTATTAAACGACATTGAAAGGATTGGGAACCGTCAATCCAAGCGTCTAAAATCCTCACCTAGTGTCTTGTAGACTCGGGAATTGAAGCGGAGTGTATATGCTTCGTCTACGGCGAGTAAGGAGCCTAATACATAAGATCCATAAGCTACATCGCCATGGAAACAAGAAAAACTCAAATCACCAACTATTTAGGGTTTTTACTTACCTAGGATTGCGGTGGAATCGCCGGGAAAGCGGTAGAGAAGTGTCGCTTAAGCATGTGCAACACGTAGCACAAGTGGCGGGAAGAACTCTCCCACTCTCTCACAATCTCTCACTCTTTTTCTCTCTCCCAAGCTAGGGCTTCTCTCAAATTCGGATGGGAGAGAGGAGTGAGGGTTTCAACCCCTTTTATAGCCTAAAACATTCCCAAAATAGGCTTGGGAACAATGTTTACTTGGTGCCTAACCAAATCGGGGCCGTTTCGGTCCAAAAGGGCATTTCTGGAGGTCCCCAGGCCAAATGCGGTCGGACTTAAGCTCATGCATACTGGATCTAGCACACATCCAGTTTTCAGACCGGTTGGGTTCCCAGATCGCACGTGGCGGCCCAGTTTCAGTTTAACGGTCACCGCACCAAGATCAGGCCTATAAGTCTCGTGATATATAATAGATATTTTTCCTGATCCAAGGGTGTGATTTGGCTGTATCCTGACGGTCAGAATGCTTAATACTGATGCGTCAAATTTGTGTGCCAGATTTGAATTTGAAATTCCAACTATGTCCCTATTCACACTCTCTTCGGTCCGGGCTCAATGAAATAGCCTGTAATAATCGGTTTGACTTGATTTTTGGAATGAGTGTCAAGCCCAGCTAGACGGTCCTAACGGTCTAAGATAGGAGGTATCGGACTTTCAACGTGCGGTCTAGATCCAATACAAAGATTCAAAGTGGTCCAGAGAACAAACCGGCTTAGAGTTTGATCCGAGGCTTTAGAGCATTATAGCACCCTTAGTTCCACTCGCTTCGGGCCTTGTAGAACGTATTTAAAGTGATCGGGGACCATTTCCCAGCTATTCTAACGTTGCACTAGCTAACCTAGTCAAATTTTCCAAAGGAATGAATTCTACGCAAATTCGGGTCGAGTTGGTACTCGAGCCCAAGGATGGATTTTTCACGGGCGTTACAATCTACCCCCCTTAACAAATAATTTCATCCTCGAAATTTTGTACCTTTTCGTACTCCTCGAGAAGCTGTGGGTAGTTCTTTCTGATCTCGGCTTCTGTCTCCCAAGTAGCCTCCTCCTCAGTATGATGCGTCCATAGTACCTTCACAAGGGGAATCACCTTGCTACGCAGTACCTGCTCTTTCCGGTCTAAGATGCGTGTCGGTCGCAGGATATAAGTAACATCCTCTCCTAACTGCACCTGCTCCCATCTGATGATATGAGAAGGATCAGCAACATACTTCTTCAGCATAGAAACATGAAATACGTTGTGGACGCTCGCGAGGGGCGTGGGTAAAGCCAATCGGTAAGCCACTGCTCCCACACGATCGAGGATCTGAAATGGACCAATGTATCGCGGTGCCAGCTTCCCCTTCTTTCCGAACCGAAGGACTCCCTTCATAGGGGAAACTCGCAAAAACACATGATCCCCGACTGTGAACTCTAGTGGTCTCCGTCTCGTATCGGCGTAGCTCTTCTGTCTGCTCTGCGCTGTAAGAAGCCGACGTCGAATAATATCAATCTTCTCTGACGTCGCCTGCACCAACTCTGGGCCAATCAAGCTGCGCTCACCGACCTCTAACCAGCAATGCGGTGCGCGACAAGGTCGCCCATACAGCGCCTCATAAGGTGCCATGCCGATACTCGCCTGGAAGCTATTGTTGTATGCAAACTTCGCATATGCAAGACAGTCATCCCAACTGTCCTTGAAGTCCAATGCGCAAGCTCGCAACATGTCCTCCAGGATCTGGTTCACTCGCTCTGTCTGTCCGTCCGTCTGTGGGTGGAAGGCAGTACTGAACTTCAACTTCACACCCATAGCCTCCTGAATGCGAGTCCAGAAAATAGAAGTGAACCGCGTGTCTCTGTCCGACACGATCTCCAACGGAACTCCATGCAGACGCACGATCTCTCTAATATACAATCTAGCCAGCTCGTCTGCAGAGTTCGTAACTCTGATCGGTAGGAAGTGCGCCGACTTCGTCAATCGGTCGACGATCACCCAAATAGAATCATGCCCCTTCCTCGTCTTCGGCAACCCAGAAATGAAGTCCATGGAAATGAAATCCCACTTCCACTCTGCAATCGGCATAGGCTGCAAAAGTCCAGGTGGTCGGCGATGCTCTGCCTTCACCTGTTGACAAGTGAGACAACGGGACACGAACTCAGCAATGTGGGTCTTCATACCTTCCCACCAGTACGTCCTCTTCACGTCACGATACATCTTCGTGCTGCCAGGATGCATCGCGAGTCTAGTAGAATGCGCAGCCTCGAGAATCTCTCGTCTCAAGTCAGGGACATCAGGAACGCATAGGCGGCCACGGTAACGTAAACCCCCATCCATGCCAACTCGCCAGTCGGCGTCATCATCATCACTGGCCTGCTCTCGAAGCTCAGTAAGATGCGCGTCGTCCCTCTGCGCCTCGATGACACGGTCATCGATCGGGGATCGCACCTGAACATGTGCGATGAACTCAAATGGCTCCTCTACGGTGAGTTTCTGCTCAAAGTCTCGCAAAAACTCAACCATATCCCACTCGGCAACCATCAGCGGAGCCGCAAACTCTATCGCCTTCTTGCGGCTCAACGCATCAGCCACAAGGTTCGCCTTCCCAGGATGGTAAGAGACTTCAAACTTGAAGTCCTTCAGCGTCTCCATCCATCGCCGCTGCCTCATATTCAAGTCCCGCTGTGTGAATATGTACTTGAGGCTCTTGTGGTCGCAAAAGAGCTCGAACTCCTCTCCATAGAGGTAATGTCTCCAGAGTCTCAGTGCGAATATCACGGCTGCCAACTCCAGGTCGTGTGTAGGGTAATTCTCCTCGTGCTTCCTTAATTGTCTCGAGGCATACGAAATTACCCTGTCCCTCTGCATAAGGACACAACCTAAACCAACGCTAGACGCGTCAGTGTATATAGTGTATTTAACCCCTTGCTCTGGCAATACTAGCACAGGGGCGGACGTAAGTCTGTCCTTCAGCTCCTGAAAAGCTGACTCCGCCTTATCATTCCAGGCGAACTTCACGTCCTTCCGTGTCAACTGAGATAAGGGTCTCGCGATCTTCGAGAAATCCTGAATGAAGCGCCGATAGTAGCCAGCGAGACCCAAGAAACTCCTCACCTCAGTGACAGAACCAGGCTGCTCCCAGTCCTGCACCGCAGCTACCTTAGACAGGTCAACTGCCATGCCATCCTTGGACACCACGTGTCCCAGAAACTTCACCTCCTGCTTCCAGAAGTCGCACTTCTTATACTGTGCGAACAACTGATGCTGTCTGAGCGTATCAAGGACCAAACGCAAGTGCTCCTCATGCTCCTCTCGACTCCTAGAGTATACCAAAATGTCGTCGATGAAGACAACGACGAATCGATAGAGGAAAGGCCGTAGTACCCGGTTCATCAGATCCATGAACACGGCCGGTGCGTTCGTGAGACCGAACGACATCACGAGGAACTCGTAGTGACCAAAACTGGTCCTGAACGCTGTCTTCTGCACGTCCTCATCTCTGACGCGCAACTGATGATATCCTGACTGAAGATCAATCTTCGAGAAGTACTGCGCTCCTCTCAACTGATCAAATAAGTCATCGATCCTGGGCAAAGGGTACTTGTTCTTCACTGTGAGTTGGTTCAGCCTGCGATAATCAATACACAATCGCAGCGAACCATCCTTCTTCTTCACGAACAAGACCGGTGCTCCCCAAGGAGATACGCTAGGCCGTATAAGGCCAAGCTCTAGTAGACCATCAATCTGCGTCCTCAACTCCTCCATCTCACATGGTGCCATGCGATACGTCGGCAGTGAGACGGGTGTAGAACCAGGAATCAGATCGATAGTGAAATCGATCTCACGTCGGGGCGGCAAACCAGGGATCTTCCTGAACAGATCCCCGAACTCAGAAACAACTGGCGTCTGCTCAAGTACCTGGGCACCAGCGTCGTGCAACAGGGTGGCGTAGCTAAGAATGCGGAAAGGAAGATTTACCTGCACTGAAAATGTGAAAGGCGTGCCCTCAGGCTCGTACACCGTCACCACACGAGCCTCGCAGTCAATCTCGGCTCTCGCTGCAGTCAACCAGTCCATGCCAAGAATGACGTCGAGATATACGAGCGAGGGATCGACGACCAAATCAAGAGTCATCGTCCTGCCTCCCAGATCAAGTAAACAACCCTCACACATCTGGGTGACATCCGAATAATCTCCATGAGCTGCAAGGACTCGCACGCTATCCATAGTAATAGTCTGCAACCCAAGACGTCTGACTACGGCACGCGATATCAAAGAAATCGTGGAACCAGTGTCCACCATGACAAGAACGGGAGTACCTCCGATATGGCCCGTGACCTCGAAGGCTGAATGCTGGAAAGTCGGCGTCGTAGCTGCCTCAGCGGTCAGTGCATGAACTCGAGCCTGCTGTGGCCGGTTCGGCCGCTGTGTCAAGGGCCGTGGGGGCTGTCGAATCTGCGATACTGTGGGTCTGAAAGAGGACTGCGCAGGAGCTGACCGTATAGGCGGTGCTGATATCGCCTGTGGACGTACACGATCAATCTTCTGCGGCGGCGAGAACCCACTGTCCCGCATCCTCGTAAAGCAACTCGGCGCTAGGTGGCCCGTCCTCCCACAGTATGTGCATGATAGATCAGGGCGTCGAAACGGTCCTACTGGCGCCGTGGTCCTGGTAGGAGGATCAATGCGAGGCCTCTTGCCCGCGAAGGGCCTATCTGGCAACTCCGGTCGCGGCCTAGAAGTAGTCGGGCCTCGTGATCGCGCAAGTCGATCCACGTCCTGCTCTGCCCGCATGGACATGTGAACCAACTCCGCATAGGAGGAGAAACTGATACAGCACATCTTCGACCGAATATCCGGTCGCAAGCCCTCCAAAAAGCGCCGTATGCGCATCTGCTCATCAGCTAAAATCGTCGGGACGTACCTGCCCAACTCTGTGAACCGATGCTCATACTCGGTGACCGTCATCGCTGCCTGCCTGAGACGGAGAAACTCATTCTCCCTCTCGTGTCTGTAGGTCTGAGGATAATACTTCTCATGGAAGCGAAACTCGAATGCTGCCCATGTCCATACGAAGTCTGCGGTAACAGTCCGCAATACACTATCCCACCACATACTGGCCTCTCTCTCAAACTGGAAGGTAGCCAGCTCTACCTGCTCTGCCTCAGTACAGTGCAACATGCGCAGAATCTTCGACACTCGGTCGAGCCAAAACTCAGCCTCCTCGGGTCTGTGAGAACCCGTGAAAGTAGGAGGCCGCAAGCGCTGAAATCGCTCCAGAAGGCCCCGTGTGTCGGCAGGGTTCCCCGCAGGGAAAGCAGGCTGCGCAGGAAGTGCTATGCCCTCATCCTGGGCGTAAGCATAGGCATCCTCAGCTGGATGCGCAGGTGGTGCAGGCGGAGTAGATGCAGTCGCACCCCCACCCTGGGCTAAGGTCCCGACTATAGTAGTCAATAGCTGCTGCTGCTGTAGCATCATAGCCATCATTTGCTCGAATCTATCAGGTGGTGGAGCAGGCTGTGGCGGATGAGGTGCGGAAGTAGATGCGCGCTGTGGCTCTCTAACTGATGGTGTAAATGGCGGTGGTCCATCTGTAGGACCAGTAGCAGGCTGAGACGATCGAACAGTCTCAGGAATCGGGCCCACAGCAGGGTCCGGACGAGTGCCAGACTGAGAAGGAGCCTGATCCATCTGCTCTAACAATGAAAGCCGAACCGCGCTCCTCGTAGTCTTAGGTGGCATTCCCTATATTCAAAATAGGGCGCAACCTTGTCAGTCTCAATTGCACAAATACACCACAATCATTCACTAAAGAGTCAAAGGCATTCCATGCATTTCAATTAATCAAAATTGTCACAATACAAGGGATATATCCTTACAAGCATCATGACTAGAATGACATGGAAATTAAGACAGTCAAGCAACAGCGACAAAAGCAAAGCACTAGCCCTAATAGGCTTTACACACATGAAACAGAAAATAGTTAACTACTCATAACAACATCTAAGTTCGCGTCGCTAGTCGGAGTCTGGCGACGGAGGAGGAGCACCCTTATCCTGTAAGCAACACAGGATTGCCTTCAAGGTGCGAGTCACCTTGCCAAATTTCTTCTTCGTAACGGCCTTGGCATCAGCGACCTCTGCTCGAAGTTCTTGGACTTCCCTTCGCAAAGCGGTCTGACTCTCCTCCATCCGAGCAATGCGATCGTCAATAGTAGTCTGCGCAGAAGGAGGAGGACTCTCATCAGTATCCTGAGCCTCCTCTTCTGCTTCTTCCTGAGTCTCTTCCTGAACTTCTGCACTAGGTTCTCCTTCGCTTTGATCTTCCTCTTCATCAAAGTCGTCCCCACTATCCCTTTCAAGTTGATTTTCACGATATTGCGACCCAATCTTCATCTTAACCATCGTCGACTCATCGATGGTGTGAATCGATACCGGCAACTCGGGTCCAAGTCTATAGGCAAACTCAAGCGCAATTCTGCAAATGAGTCGGCCAAAGGGAAGGGATTCGGATGTTCTTCTCGACCTGGCTATGAGAACTATCTGCCGTAAGATGAAAGTGGCCATACATACGTTCTCTCCCTGAGCCACCAGAAATAAGAAATCGACCATAAGACGTGTACATTCAATGCGGTTCGTCGACCTAGGATAAACATTGAACGTGCAGATGTGATGCAGCAGACGCAAATCCTCAGACATGTACGTCGCCTTGAGGCTATTATTAGGCTGCCATGGAACCAACTTACCGCACAGAAACCTGGTGCGGCGATCTCGTTCACGTCTAGTCCTCAAATTTTTCTCACTTGGATGTACATCACCTAGAGGCACGTTGAGAAGTCGCGCAACCAACTGGACGTCGATCGTAGCCATCCGATCTCTATCAAAAGGGATTTTAAACTGCAAGGGCTCCAAGGTAGGACTCTGGATGCTAGCATAGAAGGCACGAACAGTGCTCACATTAGCACGAGCGCGAGCTTCAAAGATCGGTCCCCAGTGCGCAGCTTCAATGCGTTCGAACAACAGATATTCGCCGAACAATCGCCCATCTACGTCCGCCTCAAATAACACTCTACGATCAGTGTATTCACCATGAGGCATCTCTGATAGGATGGTTCGTCCAAGGTGTGCATGGGGATCCAAATCCCGCTTCGTACGGCACTCCAGGACTGCAGCTGGACCTGCGGCGGCGCTTGAACTTGCGGCACCACCCCGCGGTCTTCTCGATCGAGCAGGGCGGCTCGGCCCAGCCTCGTCTGTTGCAGTTTTCCTCTTACCCATCAAAGACAGGATGGATGAGAGTGACAAAAGTCCCAAAATAGCTTCCACGAAAGCCATGGAAAACGCCGAGAATGCGGAGAAATGGCTGCCCAATCTGACAAAAGGAAATCTAGGCGTCGTAGAGGGATGCTTCAAGCTTCCCAAGGCTGTACTTTCAGGGAAAAATAAGAACAAAAAGGTGGAATGGAGCTGCTCACGATTTCAGCACTATTTGGGGGATTTTGGAGCTCCAAATGGGAAAATCTTCAAGGAAAGAGGCTGCCAACACCCAATAATCGATGGGTGGTGGTCGGTTTTGGCCAAGGAAGGGATTAGGAGGGGTTTGGGTCGCCGGGATTTGGAATGGAGCGCTGAAAATCAAATCTAGGGCATGCAAGGGGGCTGTTTGTGAAGGAGAGGGGTGTTTTAGGGGTTTTCGTGGGATGGGAGGTAGCTAGGGGTGTTGTGGGAGGCATTTAAGTGGGTGCGCCCAAAGGGCAGCACCATCGGAGATGGCCGGCCGGCGATGCATCGCCCGGCCGGCGATGGCATCGCCGGCCAACCTTCAGGTTGGCCAGCGGGACCCCATGGGTCTGGTCCCCCATGGTCCCAGGGCCCCAAAAAGTCTGGTCCCACCCCTTAGTTCATAGTATTTTGGTCCCTATGAGCCCAAACATGTTTTTGGGGCTTTCCGGGTCTACATCGCAGTCCCGAATACCAAACCATATGATGCAGCATATGGATTTGGGGTAGAAGGATCCAGTACATCTTTCTAGCTCCTTAGTTGCTAAAGAAAGTGAAGTTAGAATGGCTTTATGGCCATTTTTTATGAAATTTTACTATTCACTGTAAAATTTGGTGAATGTACTAATTTGTGTTATTTTCACATTAGGTTTGATGCCTAACATGAAATGGATACAAAAGAACTGAAGGTTGAAGTGTTTAGAGAAGGAATTTTGAGAATTTTTGGCAAAACGGGGTTTTTTAAGCCCTGGCGATTGATTACTAGAGTCGTGGTCATTCCACGGCCCATGGATTCACTTTTGCGGTTTAAAACCGCTCATAGGACATCTCCACCCGACTTCCTACAGCTTAGAAGTGATTCGGGTCGCGTAAATGCGTTACAGACTCGATCTTGCGATCGATCCTTATAGACTTCGCCTATCGGCGAATCTGTGATCCTATAAGTGTTTCTAGATCCTTCTCGCACCCACCTAAGTCAAAGGAAGCGACAGCGTACGTCGCAAGACCATAACCCAGGCCCAGTATACTCTCATTCATTCTCTGATACCAACTTGTAACACCCTGAAAATCGGGGGTCGTGTATAAACTCAACTCCCGAGTTCCAGACCGTCACTTATGCAACAAAAATGGTTATGATTCAATGTTGTCTGATTTAAAGCATTCACATGAGTAAAAGTATACCAAATCTGCAATTCATACTTCAGATCCAGTGATAAAAGCAAGCGGAAGACTAAACAAGATATATATCACTGTATGGAAAAACAAAGTAATCTCAACTGTCTCCAAAGTATGACTACATCTCTGAGTCTCATATACATGTACATAACAAAAGAATAATGTTCAAAAAGAAAAGTCCCACTGATGTCCCCTCGATCCAGGTCACCTACGGGAAGCCGTCATGATACTGCATATACGAGAACTCATCCTGGTCCTCGTCATCATCTAGCTCCACCTCCTGGATCTCATCGTCACCTGCAACTACAACAGGGTCTGGTGGGTGTTGCAAACACCATCCCGTAACGTGGGAATGAGTGATCAACTCAGTGGAATCATAGAGCAAAGATTAGCATGTTCACAATTCAGTCACGCGATAATAGTAAAGCAGTAAATCAGACAAGTCCTAATACTGTTGTTAATGCAAGATGATATGACGTGATGTATGCCCTCACCGACGATCACCCTCATACGGCAACATCTTACGACCGCGGCATGCCACACTCCCTAGAGTGCTCCACATCTTCCAGGCACATGCAATGCTATGGTGATATGATTACCAAGTTGTTATTAGTCCATTCAAACAGCAGGATTGGGAAACTAAGGTACCTCCCTTGTATCAATCCCAACACGGATCCTGTCTAGGGTCGTCACTCCTAGTAATCTCATACGATGTACATTTCGTAGGTCACTGCAAGGGCTGCCAGGGCTGTTGCTCGCACTCGTTGCACCGCTCCCCCATCACCTTATCAATACAGGCCTACTGTACTCTGCTGCACGGAAGGGTCGTCGCCTCCCGTGAACTCAGAATACGCTCGCGGTCACTACAAAGGGCTCGTCGCCTGATCAGTGTAGGCCGACAGCTAGAATATAGTGTCCCATACCACCATAATCTGCTCACGAG
The DNA here is from genome assembly GCA_037074715.1 of Magnolia kwangsiensis. Classification (NCBI taxonomy): domain Eukaryota; kingdom Viridiplantae; phylum Streptophyta; class Magnoliopsida; order Magnoliales; family Magnoliaceae; genus Magnolia; species Magnolia kwangsiensis. The sequence continues at coordinate 53,771,616 of CM073578.1, forward strand.
TCAAGGTGCTCACTGGTCACTACGGGGAGGTTTGTGGCCCCAGCGTAGGCCGACAGCTCGACCACGGTGTCCCATACCACCATGCCCGGCTCATGAGTCTTCGTGGATCAAGGTACCACGGTTAATAGGGTTTACAATGGTAAGTTCAGTACCCTAGGTTCAAGCAGTTATGTTACATACAAGGTGAACAAACATCGGCCAGTCGGGTTACTTGACGGGCTCGACTAGCGCGATCGCATATCGAATTGAACGACATGAAGTGCGTAAAACACTTCGCGTGGCCTAACCACTGCCGCCAACTCTCAACACGAATCACATTCATCTACGCGTCGTTCGTGGCTATGACCAGTCAGCCACGAAATCGCTCGGTTACCGACTGCCTGGACTAAGTCAAGTCCCACACATCTATGGAATTACTATACAAGGTATTGGAATTGAAATACATCATGTGAGCATGTTAACACATGTTATAACTTTCAACTTAAGCAAATCTTCAAGGCATACTTCCCATGCATATTCAACTTAAGCAAATCCTCAAGCACATACATTCCATGCATATAATGAAATCATGCATTTTGTCAACATGTAGAAAATCATTTAGGTCGGCATAATAATTGAAAAATCAATCACAAAGTATCAAATAACATCATTTAGTTCAATACATACTAATACAAGCATTTATACAAACACATGCACTACACACTTAGGTCTACATATAGCATGTCGACCCAAAGTGTGCACTAGGCGAATCTCTTTGCCAAACTAATTATGCACGCATTCCTAACTTCCTAATGCGACAACAAACCATGTCAATCACATCAGCAAAATATGAATGCAAACAGTACTTCCTACAAATGACTAAAATGCCCTAAATCTCATATTCTTCGTTAGCTTACGAAACGGGAAACGGAGAGCATTTTGTACATGTCAAACGGCGATGCCGTCAAGAATCTACTATTAAACGACATTGAAAGGATTGGGAACCGTCAATCCAAGCGTCTAAAATCCTCACCTAGTGTCTTGTAGACTCGGGAATTGAAGCGGAGTGTATATGCTTCGTCTACGGCGAGTAAGGAGCCTAATACATAAGATCCATAAGCTACATCGCCATGGAAACAAGAAAAACTCAAATCACCAACTATTTAGGGTTTTTACTTACCTAGGATTGCGGTGGAATCGCCGGGAAAGCGGTAGAGAAGTGTCGCTTAAGCATGTGCAACACGTAGCACAAGTGGCGGGAAGAACTCTCCCACTCTCTCACAATCTCTCACTCTTTTTCTCTCTCCCAAGCTAGGGCTTCTCTCAAATTCGGATGGGAGAGAGGAGTGAGGGTTTCAACCCCTTTTATAGCCTAAAACATTCCCAAAATAGGCTTGGGAACAATGTTTACTTGGTGCCTAACCAAATCGGGGCCGTTTCGGTCCAAAAGGGCATTTCTGGAGGTCCCCAGGCCAAATGCGGTCGGACTTAAGCTCATGCATACTGGATCTAGCACACATCCAGTTTTCAGACCGGTTGGGTTCCCAGATCGCACGTGGCGGCCCAGTTTCAGTTTAACGGTCACCGCACCAAGATCAGGCCTATAAGTCTCGTGATATATAATAGATATTTTTCCTGATCCAAGGGTGTGATTTGGCTGTATCCTGACGGTCAGAATGCTTAATACTGATGCGTCAAATTTGTGTGCCAGATTTGAATTTGAAATTCCAACTATGTCCCTATTCACACTCTCTTCGGTCCGGGCTCAATGAAATAGCCTGTAATAATCGGTTTGACTTGATTTTTGGAATGAGTGTCAAGCCCAGCTAGACGGTCCTAACGGTCTAAGATAGGAGGTATCGGACTTTCAACGTGCGGTCTAGATCCAATACAAAGATTCAAAGTGGTCCAGAGAACAAACCGGCTTAGAGTTTGATCCGAGGCTTTAGAGCATTATAGCACCCTTAGTTCCACTCGCTTCGGGCCTTGTAGAACGTATTTAAAGTGATCGGGGACCATTTCCCAGCTATTCTAACGTTGCACTAGCTAACCTAGTCAAATTTTCCAAAGGAATGAATTCTACGCAAATTCGGGTCGAGTTGGTACTCGAGCCCAAGGATGGATTTTTCACGGGCGTTACACTTAGTTTCCCAATCCTGCTATTTGAATGGACTAATAACAACTTAGAAATCATATCACCATGCCATTGCATGTGCCTGGAAGATGTGGAGCACTTGAGGGTCGATTGCATGCCGCGGTCGTAAGATGTTGCCGTATGAGGGAGATCGTCGGTGAGGGCATACATCACGTCATATCATCTTGCATTAACAACAGTACTAGGATTGTCTGATTTACTGCTTTACTATTATCGCATGATTGATTTGTGAACATGCTAATCTTTGCGCTATGATTCCACTGAGTTGATCACTCACTCCCACGTTACGGGATGGTGTTTGCAACACCCACCAGACCCTGTTGTAGATGCAGGTGAGGCTGAGATCCAGGAGGCAGAGCCAGACTTCGACGAGGACCAGGACGAGTTCTCGTACATGCAGTATCACAATGGTTTTACGTAGGCGACCTGGATCGATGGGATTTCAGTGGGACCATTTTGGACATTTACTTTTGTTCATGTATATGTATATGAGACTCAGAGATGTATTCATACTTTAGAGACAGATGAGATTTACTTTGTTTTTCCATATAGTGATATATATATTGTTTAGTCTTCCGCTTACTTTTATCACTGGATTTAAAGTATGAATTGCAGTTTTGGTATACTTTTACTCATGTGAATGCTTTAAATCAGACAACATTGAATCATAATCATTTGAGTTGCATAAGTGACGGTCTGAAACTCAGGAGTTGAGTTTATACACGACCCCCAATTTTCAGGGTGTTACACATATGGGCCTTTTACTCATCAAATGGGCCACATCAATGGGCCGCACCAATGGGTCATAACCCGTGGGCCTTAGATTGCATCAAATGGTTCTCGACCCATGGGCCTTATACATATCAAATGGGCCTAATCCCATGGGCTTTAAAATACATCAAATGGGTCCAATCCTATGGACCTTAGAACACATCAAATGGGTCCACTCTATGGGCCTTAAATTACATCAAATGGGCCTAATCCCATGGGCCTTGGAACACATCAAATGGGTCCACTCTATGGTCCTTAAATAGTTCAACAACTAGCTACATTCATGGACCCAATTAAATTCAACTGTGGTGGGCCTCAAAAGTGTATTCATTAAGCCCAACATTTAAGGAACTAAAGGTATAAATCATTTTCTCTAAGATCTTTATAATATGGTGGGCCCCACTCCTCAAAATTTTAGCCCAAGGCTAGCATAATTATAACATGTTGCTGTCCTAAATTTGGACACTCCATTGGAGTGGGTCTAAGCCTCTAAAACTCTGAAAATTGAGGGCCAAGGTCCCTCATCATGCATACAATGAGAGGAAACCCAAAAAGGTGGCTCACCATCAGAAGAAATATTTTTGAATTATGGTTTTTTATCAAGGCATATTACTGGACTGCACAGCAGAAACAATCTGGGAGTCCAACCATCTTGGCCCATTCTTTTGGATACCCAAACGGGGTCAGTTGAGGCTGAAATTTCACAGAGTGATACTTCTATATGCAGGCCACATCCTCACAAAATTTCATAATTTTTAGATATCTCTAAGTATTTTAATTAATTTAAACAAAACAGACTATCTAGAAAAATCAGATAGACCTGAACGTCCCAACGTGGTAGGCCAGTCCGGCCCTCACCACGGTGTGTACAGGGGTCCATTGGCCCTAAAATTTGGTAGGTGGGTTCTAACATAAGTGGAACATACTTATAAAAAATTTCAAAATTTTTAGATATCTGTAAGTATTTTAATTCATTTACATAAATCAATCTGTCCTGAAAATCGGACTGATCTGGACACCATATTATAATGGGCCGGTCCCGCCATCACCATGGTGTGTATAGGCATCCATTGGCCCCAAAATTTTTAGGTGAGTCCTACCATAAGTAGGACACCCCCCTAAAAAATTTTATAATTTTTAAACACCCATAAGTATTTTAATAAAATTTAAAAATCCAACTGTCCATGGTAGAATGTTGCTGGAACGGTGCATAAAATATAGCCATCTTAGCCATCCAATCTTCATCATCCTCTATCAAGATCGAAGCTAAGGAGCTTAGGTGATTAGCATTCCAAGGGACCAAGAAAAAGGCCAATAGGTGGGTGATCCACCATTGATTTTTATTTTAAGGGCCCACCTGTTATAGGACCCACTTGATGTATACATTATATAAGGGAGGGCCCAATAGTGGCGGGCTCCCTCCCTTTCACGTCTCTCTCTCTCTCTCTCTCTCTCTCTCTCTCTCTCTCTCTCTCTCTCTTTGTGATGTCTTATGGCCCATCACGATGTAAGATGATCCTGACCGTCTGATCGTGAGGCCACCTTGCTACTACCTTTTTGTAAGCCCCAGATGAAGGGAAACATAAGAATCAGCTTGATCCAAACATGTGACCCACTGGACGTCGGGCCACTGTGATGCATATGATTTATCCACACCGTCCAGCCTTCGGGACGGTGTGACCCACATGATGTATGTATCTTGCATCCAAGTCGTCCGTCCAGGTTCTGGACGCTAGTAGCCTCTTTAAAAAATAATAATAAATAAATAAAAATAATATTTATATATATAATATCATGGTGGGCCACACCCACGTGGGACCCACTAGACATATGTGTGTATATATATATATATTTCATGGCGGGCCACACCACATGGCCCCTACCCTGATGGATATGTTGAATATCCACCGTTCATCTGGGTGATGTGATATATGTGTTTCACCGTCCATCCATTCCATCTGGACGGGGTGTGAGGATCCCACCGTGATGTATGTTTTGTATTCCACGCCGTCCATCTAGACTAGTGTGGCCCACATGATGTATGTGAGGTATATCCATACCGTCCAACACCCTGAGAGGGTGGGACCCACTGCTGATATCCTTACCGTCCATCTGTTTTGACGGTGGGCCAGCTACCGCTGCCAGATGTTGTTGCACGTGCAGTAGTAGCACTCTGATGTATGTGAAACCCTTCCCCCCCCCCCCCCCCCCCCCAGCCGCCCATGTCGTGTGGATCCACACCATCCAGACCTTGGACGGTGGGACCCACTGAAAAGGCTTAGCTATAAGTCCTAGAGGGGGGGTGAATAAAATTTGTAACAGTGAAAATTAAGCAAATACAATAGCCAACAATTAAAGTAAATCAATCCCAATGCAGGAATATAAAGAATGTAAAGCAACCTCAAAATTCAGGTCTTAAGAGGTTGATACAAATGTTATTCTAAAGACAACCTTACACCAAAAACTAGAGTTTATGGTAGGACAACCTTATTTCTGAAAAGGTCTTTGTATCGAAACTCAAATCGAAGAGGAAAAAAAATTAAATGCAAACAGTACAGAAGAATAAACTGCAATCAATTATATACTATTCTAAGGACAACCATGCACCATAGAAATGGCAGGGCAACCTTAATAGAACAAATAAGAATGTTGATAAAGGAATCGAAAGAAATAATAGCTAAATTATTACAACATTCCCACAATGCTTGAAATAAATGATTACAGCATTCACATTCACATATATATCCCACAAATGAATAATAAAATATATGAAATATAAACCATTCAACCATGAGACACAAGGGATTATAATGGTTCGCCTGTGTGTTCACCAACTATTCAATAATAGCCACATAGAATACTACCTCCTAATATCCTCACACAGGGGATATTAGCGTTCACTATCAAGTTAGGTTTTTACAGGTTCACCCAAAACCTTACAATTGTGTCTTTCTATGTGGGTTTACACAATTAAAAAAATCGCTTCTGAGTTTTCCTGGCTCTCCTCAGATAACCAATACAATGAGATTTTTCTAGCAAATCTCAAACAAAACAAAAACAAAAAGGAATTTACAATTAAATGTAAAATGCCTGAATATCTCCTTTGTTGTAGTAGCCCAGAAGAACCAAGTCAGAGTAGATGATTAAATGTTCAAGTTCAATGTCCAAACTCACTTTACAATGATTCTAGTTCTAATTGATTTTAAATGAAACCAAATTGGGCGTAGCTCTATTTGATTTTAATTCCAAGGATAAGGAATACAGCAATTCCTCTTTTCAAATTAGATTGGAATTCAGGAACAAAATCAAATAATGAAAGCTAACAAAAGAGAATAGAAATTACACACAATGTAGCTTAAAATGAACACTAACTTATCTCAAAGTGGAGCTTTGAATATACTTGAATTAAATATCAAATCTTTGAAATTCTTGTTCAATTTATAGGCAAGAAAATCACGTCTTCGACTGGTCTTAATACCCCAACGACTGGTCTCAGAACCAAAAGACTTTTGAAATTTTGAACGGGATAAGATAAGACCGTTTCATGACCGGTCGTGGGTACCCTACGACTGGTCGTAGGTCACCTTCGATCGGTCGTAGGTTCCACACGACTGGTCGTAGACCTATGAAAATCATTGCTAGACTTTGAGTCGAAGGTTTACGACTGGTCGAAGAACCAGTCGACACTGTTCTTACGGCTGGTCGAACAGTCACCAGGACTGGTCGAAGAGTAACTAAAAAATTCCAAATATCATCAACAACTTAGGACTGGTCGAACTAGTGCTAGGACTAGTCGAACAAGGTCCAGGACTAGTCTTAAAACAGACCAAATTTACGTATAAAACACATATGGATTATGTATCCAAAATGTCCTACTCTAAAGGTTAACCTAAGGTCAGTCTTACCTCAATAGTGAAGCAAGGACATTGAAATTTGAAGACAAGTGACCTTTGAGTGTAACAAAGCCTGAGATCTTTGAACTTGAAGGCTTCTCGAACTTGAACACTTCTGAGATCTTGAAAGCTTCTTGAACTTCAACACTTTTGAGATCTTGAAAGCTTCAAAGTAGTGTCTTTGTCACCACAAATTTGACAATAATAAGGGGCTATAAAGTATAGCACTTACAATCTTCCCCTTTGTCAAATTCGTGATAAAACACATATCCAAGTTATGATACATAACACCGAATATCTGATTAAAGAATCATGCACCAGTTGATATCAACTAGCACACATTTCATGTACCTACAAAACAATATTCATTCACTCCCTACAATCCACACAGAAACACTCATGCTCATTCTATCTCTTCACATACTCCCCCTGAGTAACATATATGTCAAAAATATGGCAACCTCACCAATTTAGCATTAAAATCAGATCTACTCCCCCCTTATGTCACAATATGACAAAGGAAGTACAAAACAGGGTGGCAAGGAGTAATAATCAATGAGAGAAATAAGATGATAGCAGAAAAGAATTGAGAACATAGCATAAGCTACATATATAATCTAGGAACGGACCTAAATCAACAAAAGCAAATCCAGTCAAATGAACATAGTAGAAATATAGTTATTACTGGCCAGCAAGTAGAAAATGTACTAATCGGAACCAGATGAAGGAGCAGGGATGAAAGGATCAAGTTTATGCATGTCCTTATTCAAACGCCTAAGATACTTACACATATATTTGAATTGTAAATCATCGACAACAGACATGTTTTCCATCTTAACATTTATATTTTTGACTTTATCCTCCAATGCACTCAATCGAGCATCAAAGACCGAAGGCTCATAATCTGGATCATTTGCAGAGTCAGATTCAATTTCTTCAAAGATGTCATCCATATTAATATCATCAGGAGGAAGATCACCAGCTTCTTCCTCATGTTTAGCTTCAGCCGCACCAACACCATCAACTTGGCCAGGAAGAAATTTCAGCTTCATCTTATTGATATTAGAGTTGTTGAATATCAGATGATGGATAGGGGCTTCACCAACCGGCATGTTGATTAACATATGGGTGGCCAAAACAATCATCAAATAACCAAAAGGGATATCACTATGATCAGGATGGAGTCGAAACTGAATGATAGAGTGACAAACCAAGGATGGTAAGCAGATATTTGCACCTCTGGAAATATTATGAAGAACACGAACCATGAATGTCGTTAACTCAGTTTTATTACCAGAACGAGGATACAAATTTGATACAAAGATCTTATGAAGCACTCTGTATTTGGGTAACAAAAATCTTGAAGGGAGTGCATTTCCTTTATGTGTCCATTGAGCATCCAGATTGCATAAGTCCTTTGTTAGCATACGTTTTTCAGATTGTGAGGGTTTTTCAGATAGTGTATGTATGGGAACTCCCTCATCATTCACAGGAATTTTCATAAGAGTTGAAATCAAGTGACGATCTACGTCAAATGGTCCTTCTCTTATGGCAATTCTAAACATTAGATTTTTCAGTGAAAAATCAGATATGCAAGCAAACATGGATTGGGCAATGGACCGGTATGCAGGCCCACCACAATGCAATAAGTTATCCCAACCTACAGCTTGGAGCATAGAAAGGATATCAAAAGGAGCCATATGATTAACATCAACAGGATATTAAAAAATAACATTACGCAATCGGATGTCCCGAACAAAGGATGGATCATCCTCAGGAGCCCTAAGATGATGCTTAGTGATAGTGGTCGATCTGGAAGAAGATGGACCACGAGAAGTTATTTTTCTACCCCTAAAAGCCATTTGCAATAAGGATTTCAAATAAATAAAGATTTGCAAACGATTGAGAAGTGGGTTTTCTCAAATAAGATTTTACAAAAGAAAAACTTCGAATCTCAATGAAATTTGAAATAAATAACTTCAAAAGAGAAATGAAAGTAATATAAACATAAAAACACAAGAAGAAATGAAAATGGAGCACTAACCATGAGAATTTTGGAAGTTGGCTTCGACTAGTCGAGGTTCGGCCCCTTAGTGCGTGAAATAGAAATGAGGAAGATGATGGATTTTCCCCAAATAAAAAGTATCCACGCGATTCACGACTAGTCGTGGATGTACACGACTGGTCGTGGATGTACACGACCAGTCATACCACGACTAGTCGTGTATATTCACGACCAGTCGAGTACCAGCCAAAAATGCAGTATTCTATTAAGTTTTACACAATATTTCAGTATTAATTACAAAAATTAAAGTCTAAACTAGCAAGAATATACAATATAATATAAAAAGGTGTAAATTATCATCATAAAATGCACATGCCAAGATCAAATTTTATTTGGTTAAACCTGTTTTTATCAAGGGGTTTAGTGAAAATATCAGCACATTGATTCTCGGTATGTATATATTCCAAAGATATAACCTTTTCTTCTACTAAGTCTCGGATATAATGAAATCTAATGTCAATGTGCTTAGTACGAGAATGCTGAATAGGATTTTTTGAAATATTTATGGCACTAGAATTATCACAATATAATAACATAAAATCCTGCTTAATTCCATAATCACTTAACATTCGATTCATCCAAACAAGCTACGTACACGCATTACCAGCAGCGATGTATTCAGCTTCAGCTGTTGAAAGTGATACAGAACTTTGTTTTTGCTAAACCAAGAAACTAAACAGTTTCCGATATAAAAGTAACCACCATTGGTTGATTTTCTATCATCTAGATTACCAGCCCAATCAGCATTCGAGTACCCAGCTAGTTAAACACTAGTCTCATGTGGATACCAGAGATCGAGATTCATAGTAATTGCGACATATTGAATAATCCACTTGACAGCGATCAAATGCGATTCTTTAGGATCAGATTGATATCTGGCACAAATACCAACACTTAGTGCGATATCAGGTCTACTAGCAGTTAAATATAATAGGCTACCAATCATACTCCGATATAATTTCGGATCAACATTTTTACTTTTAGAATCTTTTGAGAGTTTCATTGTAGTACTCATAGGAGTATCAAAGTTCTTACCATTCTCAAATCCAAATCTTTTAATTAGATTCAAGGCATATTTTAGATTGAGAAATGAATATTCCATCAGATTGTTGCTTTACTTGCAATCCTAAGAAATAATTCAATTCCCCAACCATGCTCATTTCAAATTGTGACTTCATCAAATTTGTAAACTCAGTAGTCATGTCAGTACAGGTAGATCCATAAATGATATCATCAACATAAATCTTTACCATTAAAATATGATCATTATGATTTTTAACAAACAGAGTTTTATCAACAGATCCCATTTGAAAATTATGGCTTAATAAAAACTTTGTTAGTTTCTCATACCATGCCCTAGGAGCTCGTTTTAATCCGTAAAGTGTCTTTTTAAGGCGATACACATGATCAGCATTTTTGGGTTCTTCAAAGCCCATTGGTTGTTAAACGTAGACTTCCTCATGTAAATCACCATTTAAGAAAGAACTTTTCACATCCATTTGATAAATCTTGATTTCTCTAAAACATGCAATATATATAAATAGTCTGATTGATTCAAGACGTGCTGCTGGTGCAAAGGTTTCATCAAAATCAATACCTTCAATTTGAATGTAACCTTGTACCACTAGCCTAGCCTTGTTCCTAATTATATTTCCAAGCTCATCAGACTTATTCTTGAAAATCCATTTTGTTCCAATGATGTGTTTATCTTTGAGTCTAGGTACGAGATACCAAACATCATTTCTTACGAATTGGTTAAGTTCTTCTTGCATCGCAACAATCCAGTTTTCATCAGCAAGGGCTTCTTTTACACTAGATGGTTCTATCTAAGATGTAAAACATACGTAATTACCCTCAAGTTGTCTACGAGTACGCACACCAGTGAGAAGGTTTCCAAGGATTTGAGTAGTTGGATGATCTTTAACAGTCCTTAGTTCAGAATCGGTCTGATTAGATGAAGTATCAGATTTATCGACTACAAAAACTTCATCATTATCTGAACTTGAGACTGGTGTGTTTAAGTGATCATCAATGACCACATTGATAGACTCTTGAATCATACCGGTCCTTTTGTTCAGAACCCTATAAGCATGACTATTTAAAGAGTATCCTAAAAAGATCCCTTCATCACTTTTCGTATCAAATTTTCCCATATTTTCACGATCTCGTAAAATATAGCACTTGCTGTCAAAAACTCGAAAGTATTTGATAGTAGGCTTTTTATCGAACCACATTTCATAAGCCGTTTTATTATGGCCTTTAGTAGTGTAAACTCGGTTAATAATATAGCAAGCTGTATTGATTACTTCAGCCCAAAGATTCTTAGAGAGCTTCATGTTATTCAACATGACATTAGCCATCTCTTGTAGCACTCTATTTTTTCTTTCCACTATCCCATTTTGTTGTGGAGTTTTGGGCACTGAGAATTCGTGTAATATTCCTTGGTCGCTACAGAACTTCTCAAAATCGCTATTCTCAAATTCAGATCCATGATCACTACGAATCTTATTGATTTGAGAACCTTTTTCAATTTGAATCCTTTTAAGAACTTTTCTTACTTCTTCAAGGGTTTCTGATTTGTCCCTTAAGAAGACTACCCATGTATATCTAGTAAAGTTATCTACTATTACCAAGATATACCTTTTGCCACCATGACTCTCTGTTCTGGTAGGTCCTATCAGATCCATGTGCAGAAGTTCGAGTGGTCTTGATGTGGTATTGGAATTCACCTTTTTGTGTGAGTTCCTTGTTTATTTGCCAAACTGGCATTCACCACATATCTTATCTAACTTTTGAAGTTTGGGTAGACCTCTTATAGGTTCCTTTTTCCTCAATCTAAATAAATTTCGATAGTGTACATGTCCAAGACGTTTGTGCCATAATTCAGTCTCGTCTGTATGGACCATGTAACATGTTTGATTAGATGAGCTGGATTCACTAACAATATAGCAATTTTCAGACGTTCTACGTCCAGTTAATATTATTGAACCATTGTTGTTTAGAATCTCACAGCTTTGATTAGAAAACCGAACACTGGTTATTATCGCATATTTGAGATATGCTTAGCAAATTGTGTTTTAGTCCTTCAACATATAAGACATTCTTAAATAACGGAAGGTTATAGAGTTGAACCGTAGCTTGGCCCATAATTTTGTAGTTACTGCCATCACCAAATGTGACTGAACCATCAGTCAGATCTTTTAGATCGGTGAATAGAGCCTTGTCGCCTGGAACATCCACTATCTAGGTACCACTTTGAATGGCTTGTAGCTTTGAAAGCAGTGTGGGCAACCAAGCAAGTGACCTTTGGAATCCATTTCATAACCATTTTGGGTTTGGGTGGATAGTTGGTTGTCTTCCGATTGTATGCATTATAAGTAGGACCTATTGAGTTAGACTTTAGAAGCTCCTTAAGTAAATCAACTATCTTTTCAGCCAAAGGGTTTTGGTTATGCTTCCTATATTTGAAATAATTTTCCTTAGGTTTTTTAACAGACTTAGGGTCTTTAGAAAACACTTGTCCTTTCCCTTTTGAGTTTAAGGTGTCTCCTTTTACAAACTTAGGATGTGCATTCTTCAGTTTAGGAGAAACATTCTTATCATAACCTAGACCGGATTGGTCACCACATTTTCTCGATCCTGATAAGAGTTTTTCTAAATTAGAATCACCTTGGGTATATTTTCAAGTTTCCTTTCAACTCAAGAGAGAAGAGACTTCATATTTTAATTGGTCATTTTCAAACTTAAGAGTTTCAACTTGGGCAGTTTTAAAATCCAAATCGCATTTTATTTTTTCAAAACATTATGAAATATGGGACTTTTCTAAAACAAGAGATTCATAAAGTTCTTTGAGTTTAGAAAATTTCTCTTTTTAAAGTTTTAGTTTTACCGCAATTTTACAACTCTCCTTTTATAGGGCAATATAGGCATCTTGGAGATCATCTTCATTTTCACATTCACTATTCAGATTTTCTTCACTTGTTGAATCATTAGCTGAAAATGTAAATTTGGCTAGAGTCATAAGGGCTTTCACTTCATTCCTCGACTCAGTTTCAGAATCTTTAGATTCAGAAGAAGCTTCGGAATCAGAGGATTCATCCCAAGTAACCAACATACCCTTCTTCTTGGGTTAGTCCTTTTTAGGACAGTTGTTAGCCAAATGCCCATATTCTTGGCAATTGTAACATTGACTATCTTTCAAAGATTTCTTAGTTTTAGATTTTAATTTTTTCTTATCATTTCTTTTTTGAAAATCAACTCTCCTTTTACTTTTTTGCTAAAAGATTCATATCATCTTCAGAGTTATCTACATCAGAATTTTCTTGAAAATTATTTTTAGAAGTTTTAAGAGCAATCGATTTTTCTTTTGGAGCTTTAAAAGTTAACTCGAAGGTTTGTAAAGAACCAACTAACTCCTCGACCCTCATATTATCCGTATCATGAAGTTCCTGGATCGCGGTTACTTTAGAATTTAACCGTTCCGGAAGTGAGCGTAGTATTTTTTCACACACTTTACTTTTTAGGATTCTATCACCAAGACCCCACATAGAGTTTACAATGTCATTTAATCGTGTATAAAAGTCCATAAATGTTTCATTTTCCTCCATATAAATTTCTTTAAATTTAGTTGTAAGGAGTTGGACTTTTAATTTCTTGACAATTGAGGTACCCTCGTGTCTAATTTCTAATATATCCCAAGTTTGCTTTGCAGAATCACAGGATATAATTCTTTTAAATTCATCTAGTGATAGTGCGCAAGTGATTGCATTTAGTGCTTTATCATTTGCACTACTCTCACTTTTCTGAAGTGTGGTCCACAAGAAATATGGTGTTATTCTCATAGATTTTGAACCATCAACTCCAGTTACTTCAGTGGTAAGAGGGTTCCAACCATTCACAGTGGCCAGCCACACACTTTCATCCATGAATTTTAAGAATATTTTCATCCTGGCTTTCCAATAAGCATAGTTAGAGCCATCAAAGGGTGGTGGCCTAGTGACTGATAGGCTATCAAAATTTGACATCTTAAATAGCTTAAATCATTAGCTCAAGTGTAAGACCCGTATCCTAATCCGTACTGTTCCGTCAACTTCTGCGATCCTTCCAGTCGAATTTCAGCAACCTACAACCGATAATCGAAGTTTACGCGCAACCCTAAGTCGTGTCCTATAGATTTGAATCAGCTTAATCCGAGACTTGTACCATTGCGACCGCACCATCGCCGCGGTTCCGATACCACAACTCGCTCACCGATCCGATACCCTGGCAGGGAGATGCAGACTCGCGTTCAGTTCGAGTAAAAACACCATGCGTTGTAAATCCCAAGAGAATCTCTACAACATGTCTCATCCATCCCATCAATCACCTCATGTCAAGTACAAAGCAACCCATGCTTTCTCTCTCCAAAGTCAACTCTTTCTCACCCTCTCTCTTACACCACCTTACATGTCAAGTACCACATCCATCACTCACCTCACCCTTTCACCCATCACACCATCCCTCATCTCTCTTACAACTCTCTCTTTCTTTCTCATTTCTCATCTCCACTCCCAACTAGCAAGAGCATCACACGTCCAAGCCATTTTCAAGAGAGAAAGTGTGTTGTGTGGCCCACCTTTCCATCCCAAAAGCTCTCATCCTAGTCATCCATTTCTCATCTCCACCATCAAAGTGAAGCATAAGGAGAGTGGCTTCCCAACGGACCAAGAAGATCAAGTGGTGAGTGCTTCCATAGCCTAGATTTTCATATTTTTAAGATGGGCCAAGTGAGGCCTACCGATCAATGGTATAGATCTCACTTTGGACCCTAGGATGTGGCCGATGGCCCATCTTGATTATCAATATCATTCCATGATGGGGTCATTCTCCATGGACCCCATCAGGATGTTTACCTTCCTAGTTTGTATATGGGTCATCTAGACCATCTATTTTCATGGAGAAGGGATCTCCACCGTTAGATTTCAATTTTTTTTGGGTCCACATGTTATGGGACCCACCTGATTTATGTTGTAGATCATGAAAGGGAGGGCCCATAGTGCCGGGGTCACTCCATCACGCGTGTCCCAATCTTTTTTTCTCTCTCCCTCTTTTTATATTTTTTTTAGTGATGATGATGAGGTTGTGTGGCCCACTTGAATGGACCCCACCAAGAAGTAAGTATTTTATCCAAGCCGTCTATGAGTGGGGCACACCTTATATGTATTGTACCCACACCACTTACCATTTGGTGGCCCACCTAAATAGGGCTCACCTTGTGCATGTGTTAAGCCCAGACCGTCCAGCATCCCTGGACGCTGGACATGCATGGAAAACACAAATATTAGCTTGGTTTCAAGCTAATGGGGGTGGCCCACTTATGTAGGCCCCATCTTAATGAATATATTAAATCCACGCCGTCCATCCCTTTCTTCAGAATATTTTAGGCATTGAGCCAAAATATAGGGCTGATCCAATTTTCTGGCGGGCCATACTTCAGGAAACCATGATTTCCACCGTTGAAATCTTCCCTGATATTTCTATGCACCAAAAAAAACTCAATATTGGGCTTGTTGAATCTGTTATGAGCTGTCGAATCCAATGGCTGGAGTGGATTCACTTGGAACAGGCCCCACAAATGAAAAACCTTAAAATTTTAAGTTTTCAAAAAAAAAAAAAAGAGTACCAGCAGCGTTACGGCTGCTGCAGACAGGGAGAGGACGCGCAGGCGTCCTGAGCTGCGGGCGGACGCCAGGGAACCCACGGCCCCAGCCGTGGGCCCCACCATGATGTATGTTTAGTATCCACTCCGTCCATATGGTGGGCCCCTACCTGAAGCAGGCCCCACCCAAAAATCAGCCTCATCCAAAGCTCAAGTGGCCCACATCAGAGGAAACAGTGGTGATTTAAAGCCTACCATTGAAACCCATTTTTGGATCCATAGAAGTTTTGAATCAATATGAAATTTGTTTTTAATCTTTATTTAGGTCTGCGTGACCTTATGAACGGATTGGATGGCTTATAAACATTATGGTGGGCCCCACGTGGGACCCACAGTGATGTATGTGTTTCATTTGCACCGTCCACTGACGGTGGACAGTGGAACCCCACCAGGATTTATGTGTTCTATCCACACCGTCCACACTGGACGGTGGGACCTACCCCCCACGTGTGGGGCCCTGTGTGTGTGTGTGTGTGTGTGTGTGTATAAAATATTATATTATATATAATATTGCATATATGTACTATATATAGCTTATATATTATATTATATATAATATACCTGATGGTGGGCCTTCATGTGGGCCCCCACCATGATGCATGTGCTGCATTCAAGCTGTCCTATCATTTTAAAAGCCCATTTTTAAGGCTTGAGACTAAAAATAAGATGGATCTGTAGTTCAAATGGACCCCACCTTGGTATGTGTATAGGGCCCATGTTGATTTATTTGTGGCCATTCATTGAGGCCCACCTTAGTGTACATATAAGGCCCATGGGATTAGGCCCATTTTTATGTATTCCAAGGCCGTGGGTTAAAGCCTATTGTAATGTACTCTAAGGCCCGCAGGTTATAGCCCATTGTAATGTACATCATGCCCATTAATGCGGCCCACTTGCTTGATAACTAAAAGGCCCATGTGATATGGCCCATTTGATATATTTAAGGCCCAATGGGAGGTACCTAAGATCCATTGCAATGTGTGATTCCTCCATGGTTTGTGTAATGATGTTTTATGGCGAGCCTTGCCTTAGGAGCAATGATGGTTTGACGCCCACATTGTAAGTACAATATTGGTTAAATGTCCACATTGTATCTCTCCTTAGGGCCCATTGGTAAGCCCATACTAGTTGTGTATAGGCCGTCTAGGCTCATCTGCATCGTAAGATTAGTCAATTACCTTATAACATGCTCAGTATAATCTCATGACTCATGCCCATACGCATCATATGTATGCTTGCTATGAGTAGTGAATGATCATAGTATACGCCATTGGGCAGACCATTTAAGGGACTCGTTATGAGATAGAGTGCCCCACATGATCGCGCAGTACGCGTTGGATTGCTGCATGATTTGACGGTGTGATTCATGCATCTCTCATATGTGTGACTTGATCACTGCACGCCCTAGCGACATCAGGGTCGTGGCCTCCACAGGCACATCGTGGATGGTCGTATCGGATACCGAAAATACTTGATTCTATCACTGTTGGCACTCAAGATATCCTTGGGTGAAAGTCTCAGAACCTTTTTGGTACCAGGAGTTGCTCCAACGTCTAGACCGAGTGGATATATGAGCGCCCGAGTGCCGAATACCAGTAGGCCGCATCTCCCACTGTGTCGTGGTCGGTTGGAAGGGGGTGTGGCCTTATCCACGAAAGTGAGAGGGCTATAAGCTAGGCTAAGTTTGACCAGCTCGTAAATAAGTCCGCTATCGACGAGCCGGGTAGGTATTGGCAGACTACTGGTCAGGCGGATAGTGAGATCTATTCCGCTTGCTTGACTGTGCAGCTAGGGAGGGGGCAATCACTACGAAGTGTATTAGACCCCGGTGATATCCAAAGAGGAACTGTATTGATATTTGTACTTGATGAGTACTGGCATACTTGTTTTGCATCTTGCATATGACATTTGGCTACATAGGCCTCGCACCGCATGGTCTTGGTATGACAGATAGCATTCACGCCTTGCATCACATATCTTTGGTATGGCCGATAGCTTTCATGCCTTGCATCACATAACTTTGGTACGGCAGGTTTTATTCATGAATTTACCACATACTTCCGCGTTACTCTGATATTGTACACGTGGCGTTTGCCTTGCGCATACACTTACATCACCCTCTAAGCTTTTATAAGCTTATACACGACCGTTGTGTGCAGGTAGCATTGGACAGTAGTAGCGCTGAGGCAGGAGTGTGCATCTGACTATTTTGGAGCTTTCGATCACCTTATATTTCCCTTTCCGCATTGTACTTAAAGTTTTGTTATAATGGGTATGTGGTGTTGTTGTTTTGTGACTTGGTTATGCTTGTGGTTATGCTCCATTACAAAAAAAAAAAAAAATCATGCTGAAAATCCTCCTTGTAAGATCTCAAGATCGGAATCTGGCATGTGAGTGTCGGGATCCGAGAATGGGGTACTACGGAGGCTGTCAGCGCTGGATTCGGTAATTGAAAATTTTATGATCCCGTTTTCCGAGTTTGAGGCGTGACATCAGGAAATAAATTCAAGAATTAAGAACAAAAGAGATATTAGGCTCTGATACCACTTGAAAAGGCCTAACTATATGTCCCAGAGGGGGGTGAATAGAAAAATGCCAAATAAAATTTGTAACAGTGAAAATTAAACAAATACGATTGTCAACAATTAAAGTAAACCAATCCCAATGCAGGAATGTAAAGAATGTAAAGCAACCTCAAAATTCAGATCTTAAGAGGTTGATACAAATGTTATTCTAAGGACAACCTTACTCCAAAAATCAGAGTTTATGGTAGGACAACCTTATTTCTAAAAAGGTCTTTATATCAAAACTCAAATCGAAGAGGAAAAGAAAATTAAATGCAAATAGTACAGAAGAATAAACTGTAATCAATTATATACTATTCTAAGGACAATCATGCACCATAGAAATGGCAGGGCAACCGTACTAGAACAAATAAGAATGCTTATAAAGGAATCGAAAGAAATAATAGCTAAATTATTACAACATTCCCACAATGCTTGAATAAATGATTACAGCATTCACATTCATATATACATCCCACAAATGAATAATAAAAGATATGAAATATAAACCATTCAACCACGAGATACAAGGGATTATAGTGGTTCGCCTGTGTATTCACCAACTGTTCAATAACAACCACACAGAATGCTACTCCACTCCTAATATCCTCACACAGGGGATATTAGTGTTCACTATCAAGTTAGGTTTTTACAGGTTCACCCAAAACCTTACAATTGTGTCTTTCTATGTGGGCTTACACAATTAAAAAACCACTTCTGAGTTTTCCTGGCTCTCCTCAGATAACCAATACAATGAGAGTTTTCTACAAAATCCCAAACAAAACCAAAATAAAAAGAAATTTACAATTAAAAGTAAAATACCTAAATATCTCCTTTGTTGTAACAGCCCAGAAGAACTAAGTCAAAGTAGATGATTGAATGTCCAAATTCAATGTTCAAACTCACTTTACAATGGTTCTAGTTCTAATTGATTTTAAATGAAACCAAATTGGGCGTAGCTCTATTTGATTTTAATTCCAAGAAGAAGGAATACAGCAATTCCTCTTTTCAAATTAGATTAGAATTCAGGAACAAAATCAAATAATGAAAGCTAACAAAAGTGAATAGAAATTACGCACAATGTAGCTTAAAATGAACACTAACTTATCTCAGAGTGAAACTTTGAATATACTTAAATTACATATCAAATCTCTGAAATTCGTGTTCAATTTATATGCAAGCAAATCATGTCTTCGATTGGTCTTAAGACCCCTACGACTGGTCTCAGAACCAACAGACTTTTGAAATTTCGAGCGGGATAAGATAAGACGATGTCACGATCAGTCGTGGGTAGCCTACGACTGGTCGTAGGTTCCACACGACTGGTCGTAGACCTATGAAAATTATTGCTGGACTTTGAGTCAAAGGTCTACGACTAGTCGAAGAACTAGTCGACACTATTCCTACGACTGGTCGAACAGTCACCAAGACTGGTCGAACAGTCACCAAAAAATTTAAAAAATCATCAACAACTTAGGACTGGTCGTGAAATTTCTTGAACTGGTCGAACCAGTGCTAGGACTAGTCGAACAAGGTCCAGGACTAGTCTTAGAACAGACCGAATTTATGTATAAAACACATATGGATTATATATTCAAAATGTCCTACTCTAAAGGTCAACCTAAGGTCAGTCTTACCTCAATAGTGAAGCAAGGACATTGAAACTTGAAGACAAGTGACCTTTGAGTGTAAAAAAGCCTGAGATCTTTGAACTTGAAGGCTTCTTGAACTTGAACACTTCTGAGATATTAAAAGCTTCTTGAACTTGAACACTTCTGAGATCTTGAAAGCTTCTTGAACTTCAACACTTTTGAGATCTTGAAAGCTTCAAAGTAGTGTCTTTGTCACCACAAATTTGACAATAATAAGGGGCTATAAACTATAGCACTTACACCCACCATGATGCATGTGCTATATCTAAACCATCCAACCATTTTTGGGGATAGTTTATGGCATGAGGAAAAGAATGAATCAGATCTGAAGCTCTAACAACCCCATCATGATGGATGTGTTCCATCCAAACCGTCCATCCATATGGCAAGCTCATCTTAAGCCTTAAGACAGAAATAAATGAAGCAGATCTGATGATCAGGAGGACCACACAGCAGAAAATAGTGTAGAGTGAACGTCCACCATCGAAACCCTTTTTGGGGTCAGGGAAGTTTGGATCAATATGAAATTTATTTTTCCTCTTAATCCAGGTCTTTGTGACCTTAGGATTAGGTTGGACGAAAAATAAAATGGTGGACGCCGCGAATTTAAACGGTGGAAATCATTATCTCCACTTTTATTTGTGGTATGGTCCAGATGATCATTCGATGGGATTTATTTTTGAGAAATGCTCTAAAATAACTTCTAATTAATGAGTGGGCCCCACCTTGATGTGATGTATGTTGGGCCCATATGAGAGGCCCTTTATGATGTATTTGAGGCCCAGATATGAGGTCCATTGTGGCATGTTTTGAGGCCCATGCTTGAGGCCCGCTATGATGTGTTTTGAGGCCCATGTGAGGAGGTCCATTGTGATGTAATTGTGGCCCACGTTTGAGGCCCGATGTAATGTGTATATGACCCATTGGTGCGGCACATTGATGTGTATGTGACCCATTGGTGCAGCCCATTGATACGGCCTACTTGATGTATATAAGGCTCATTGGTACAGCCCACTTGATGTATATGAGGCCCATTGGTGCATTCCATTGATACGGCCCACTTGTTGTATATGAGGTCCATTGCGATGTGTGATTCCACCATGATGTATGGGGGGTCATGCCTTGGGAGCAATGATGGTTTAACATCCACATTGTAAGAGCAATGATTGTTAAATGTCTGTATTGTAACTCGCCCTAGGGCCCATTGTTAGGCCCATACTTGTTGTGTGTAGGCCGTCTAAGCCCATCTTCGTTATGAATAGAGTTCATCACTATATAACATGCTTAACATAGCTCCATGATTCATGCTCATATGATCATATGTATGCTTGATATGAGGAGTGACTGATCATAGCATATGCCTTCGGAAAGATTGTTTATGGGGCTCCTTGATAAGCGAAGTTGCCCCACATGAGCGCGCGTTATGCGCAAGATTTGCTGCATGACTGATAGTGTGATTCATGCACTCCGCATTTGTATGACGTGATTACTGTATGCCAAAGCAACATCGGAGTTGTGGACTCCACAGGCATATCATGGATGGCAGAATCAGACACCGAAAATATTATTACTAGCATCGGGGTGTCATAGATGTCGCTGGGTAAAAATTTCTAAACCCGATGGTACCAAATAATGACTCCAACGTCAACACTGAGTGGATACATGAGCGCACGAGGGCCGAATACCAGGATATCGCATCTCTCACTATGTCGTGGTCGATTGGAAGGGGTGTGGCCTTACCCGCCCGAGGGTGGGGGCATTGCTAGGCTGAGTATGACCAGCTCATAAATGGGTCCGCAATTGACGTGTCAGATAGGTATTGGCAGACTATTAGTCAGGCGGATAGTGAGGTTTCTTACGCTCACTTGGACTACACGCCTGAGAAAGGGGCAGTATCATTTGACCATCATTGCTGATATTTGATACTCTAGTGATGAGCTGCATTGATATGTGGATTCGGATGAGGATTAGCATGCTTGAGTTACATATCGCATCGCATGGTCTTGATATGGCCGATAGCATTCATATCTTGCACCGCATAGCCTTGGTACGGCTAATTGCATTCATGCACTCATCAGCATGATTCTGCATTACTCTGATATTGCATTCTGAACACGCTCATATTGCGCACACACTTACACCACCCTCTAAGCTTCTTATAAGCTTATGCATGATTGATGCGTGTAGGAGACGCTGGGCCGCCGCAACAGCATTGAGATTGGGGCATGCAGCAGACGTATAGAGCTTCCAATTCTGTTATTGTATTTCCCCTTATGCGCATTGTACTCAAAATTTTTGATCATAGTGGATTTGTGATGATGTTGTTGGTTATTGTTTGTGGGCTATGCTTATGGTTATGCTTACTGTGAATCAAATTCATGTTGAAAATCCTCCTTGTAGGATCCCAGGATCGGAACCTGGTGTATGGGTGCCGAGAGCCGAGAATGGGATACTATAGAGGCTGTCGGTCCGGATTCAGCGATCGAAAATTTTGTGAGCCCGGTTTCGGAGTTTGAGGCATGACACCAGATGTATATGAACGGTTGAGATCACTTTTTCTTCTTCCTAATCTCCTATAATCTCTCGTTTAACTATATATTTTATTTCTGTATCATTTTTTTTCCTTTCGATTTCTTTCACACACTCGTTAAGATGGACAGGAGATGATTTTATACATGAGGACGGCATGGTCATCGTTGAATATGGAGGCGATGAGACGTGGGATAAACATGGCACGATAAGGGTGAGGTGTAAATGCATTAGATTTTTTTTATTTGAAAGTGACTTTTTACTATTCCTAATATTTTATATTAAGTGGGCCCCACGTCACGTGTGTACACATGTCCGGTGCATGTCATGCATTGATTTTAATGGGGCATACATCTTTCGATCTATCCATCAAAATGGAACGTGTCGCACGGCGTTGGAATCATAGTGTCAGTGTGGTCAATTGGGTATAGGTCATGGATCATTAATGTATTAAAACAGAGTGTCTAATCGGAACTCGTTGATCTGGTCTATCCAAAGTGTGCCAATACTGAAAATTAGGTGCTCGAATAGTCTTTTAAGGTACGAGTCTCACATGAAGTACGACCAAATATAAAATTACTAAAATTTTGTTGAATCCTAAAAAAACTATAAAATTTTGTGAAGTAGATACCGCACATTATACAGTCGGAAAAGGGTGCACGATCCCTTCCTTTTTCGCCATTAAGGCCCTTAATTAAAATCGACAATCGCAGACCAATCGCATAAGTCACTTAAGTTAGGGAACTGTGAGATTCCCTGGCCCATAAGAGATTTTACAATTTCTAGTCGGCCATAGATTTTAAGTTTTATTTGGTTAGTGGCGACTCTGAATCAGATGCATTTTTCATATGAGTCAATAACATACTTTGGCTACACTAATAAATCAATATCAAAGCCAATGAAGTGAGGGCATCGCTTTGCTCGTGCGGGGAGGAGGCGTTCATAGAATGGCAACTCCATTAGGGACTACTAGTCAATAGCCTAGACCCAACCTGAAACACGAAATTTTTCATTTTTTAATTATATAAATTCGACACATTTACTTTCCCACACTCAGGTGAATACTAGTCTTATTTACTTTCTGTATCATACTTTCTAACATTCCAGTAAATATTAGTCACTCACTAACGGTCCAATGTTGTTCATTTACTTTCCTATCTGCATCTTGCATTCCAGAGCAAGTTGGTCCATTTACTTTCTCGTAAGCATCCTGAATTCCGATCTATACTGGTCCACGTTACTTTCTTGCGTGCATCTTGCATTCTAGTGCAAACTGGTCCATTTACTTTCTCATCGGCATACTGTATTCCAGTATATAGTAGTCCATTTACTTTCCTGCTTACATCCTGTATTCTAGTACAAATTGGTCCATTTTACTTTCTCACAAGCGTCCTGCATTCTAGTCTATACTAGTCCACTTTACTACCCTACCTGCATCCCTCATTCCAGTGCAAACTAGTCCCTTTACTTTTTGCGAGCATCCTTTATTCTAGTCTATATCAGTCCACTTTACTTCCCTATATGCATCCTATATTCCAGTGCAAACTGGTCCTTTTACTTTCTCGTGAACATCCAATGTTCCAATTATCACTGGTCCATTTATTTTCCTACAATTCAATTCACACGAATCTATTTACCTTTCTTTTATTCTAGCGTGCACTGGTCCTCCTGTATTTTCCTGACATTTACATTTTGCGCGTTTGCTTTTTATAAAACGAAAAAAATTTTGAAAAAAAAACATAAAAAATTAAAAAGACAAAAATAAATAAATAAACAAAATACACAAAAAAAGATATTGCAAAGTAAACCCATTGTGAGGATGTAGTGGACCATTCTGCAACCATTGCACCCAGAAATCAATTGCGGGTTCACTGCCTTGCGCGATCATCACATACCTACCAAAGCATCATTCAAACTCGTGCACAAGCAACAATGTCAGCCCAAGATGGCAATCCTAACTGCTCCAAATTCACTGATGCTACAAGCCTCTCAACCGATCACATTCACTCCTTTGACGACTAATCTCACCCACATCTTGAACAGGTTAGAAGACATTGTAAACCGCATTCATGCAAAAATTGCACCCCTCATCCATAACATGCAACCACCTAGCATCCATATACGTCTATCAAACCGAACCGTCAATTAATTCTAACCCATTCCCCTTAATGGAAATCGGGTTTACTTTCAAAACCCACCAATCATAGCTATTTAAAGTCCAACACAACCTTCCCCTGATGAGAGACAACAACAAGCACTGGCAGAGGGCCAATTTCCTGTCCACAAACCCCCCCCCCCCCCCCCCCCCCCCCCCCTCCAAAATGGGAGTCAACCAGCACTCCAACTAGCACATTCCAGTCAATTCTAACAACCTTCCCCCAACGGGAATTTATTTCAATTCCAACCTAATCAACCACAACAAGTACCTACCATTCATGGATATCCGTCCAACCAAGCTCGCCCACCCGACGGGACCGCATTCCAATTCCCTCACCTCCGCCATGCACTCAATCCCTCCGACAGAGGAATAGAGGAACATCGAAGAAGTCTACCATTATGAAGAAGAGGCTAATCGAATGAGAGAATGGGCACGACCTCCTTTGGCCCAACTAAAATAACTCGAACGACTTCGGGAACGCTTCGAGGACCCACTAAGGGGCATGTGAAACGAGCTTCAAAAACAACATGGGGTGCGGAACTCCCATCCACAAAATTAAGGATCTTTGCTTATTCCCTAATGTCAGGGTACCTACAAACTTCGAGGTACCCACATTTCAATGGTATGATGGCACGGGATGCCTAACCGCGCATTTAAAGGCTTTCTATGGTGAACTTGATGCCGTAGAAAGAGATGATGGGGCATTAATCCGTTTGTTCCAAAAATCCCTAAGGAGTGATGCTTTAGATTAGTACACATCTCTTGACTATCACAAGATTAGAACCTGGGAATAATTGTCCTAAGCATTTATAGATAGTTTTGTGTAAAAACTAAATGCAGCACTCTGAAGGTCAGACTTAACCGACCATAGGAAAAGGGGAGACGAAACATTATCTGCATACGTGAGGCGGTAGAGAGTCATGGCCGTATGAATGAAAACACCCATTGACGAAGAAGAACAAATCTTTATGATTGTCCACTTGGCCAATCCAAATATATTGGGGTATCTGATTTCATACCCATATGTCAATTTTACTCAGCTAATCTATGCAGGGGAATAGGTAGAAGCCGGAATAAAAACTGACAAAATTGCCCGATGGCCCCACCAGTCTACCATAATACAAAAACTGAAACATAAAGAAAGGACAAGCAAATATGGAGTTAGAAGTAGAGATGTGGCCACTCACCTAGCGGAAACTAAAAATGTTATTGCCTCTACACAAGGGGTGTCAAGTGCTCCTCTACAAGAATAACAACCCCAACCTCAGTAGCAGTAACCCGGGTGGAGTCCACAATACATAAACCAAAACAGGAAAATGGGTGCGGCACTATCACACCCTAGCTCTAAAAACCTGAGTTCGCTTGACTCAATTGCCGAGTCGAGGGTGTGACTCGATGGGGATGGGATAATATTATATACATAACCATAATAATCATTACAAATAGTAAACTTAATTAATCATCATGCATCCAATCAAAAGTATTAATTATATAGTGGCTGATATCCATCACAAGTTCATACATCATTATTTAAAAGAAATAAATATAAAATGAAAATTTCATTATTCTTGCAGCAAATCTCCAAGAGAACGCCTCTCAAAGTCGTCACTCCACATGCAAAAACTCCAATTCATTTTCTTGTCCTAGATTTTTCAATCAATAGAATAAGCTAACAACCCAGCAAGTAGTTGTACACATGATTCACAATATAAGCATATGTAAGTGCATATACAAGAATCTTAAAATGTCACATTACCACATAAACAGTTTCTTTAGTGAACAACCAGGGTCATAGCTGCACACAACGTCCAGCCTGTCAGTACCCATCCGACCGAGATCCATACGCACCCTGCCAACACATGTATGAGTTTACTCACATCCTGTGAGAACTCTGTGTCGAGGTATCTCACGTACCATGTGTAACTCTATAGTCTGGCAATGAGTGGCCCACTCTAGAGATGACCAAACTTCTTCCCCATCCTAAACCATAGTCAAAAAAGGATGCCCTATTGATATCAACCTGGGTTCTATTGGGAACTCTGCCTGAGAATTTATGGGATAACTCAATCCCCGAGTTGTCTGGTGTTCTCAGAATGATATATCAAATACAAGACAGTTGCACACTTACATAGATATTAACAAATTGTAAAACTTAAGCAAAAGTAAGCATTAATGTTATGCAACGCATGCAGGAAAATCCATCCATTATAGTGACTACTTACCCATAATTTTCATTCCTTATTTGACAATTTTGACATTTTGATCATTTCCTCATGTACCTGATGACTGCACTCAAGTCTACGATCCATAGAAAGTTTCTTTTTTTAATCATTGCTAAAATACAAGTATTAAGATAATTTTTTCATTGGTGTCTATTTTCTCAAAACACTCGCAAAAATGAGTAAGATCCTAAGATTGTTACATTAGTCCATTAAATTAGTCAATTAAGTCCCTAATTTCTTAGATCTAAGCCGTAGATGGTCCATTTACCATGTTCCTAACCATAGATCAAATGTATTAATATTTGTTAAGTTTGACTTAGGATCAAGATCTACCTTAAAAACAACTGGATGTTTAGATCCATTCAATCTGACCATTTATTTCCTTTTTTTTTTATGATTTTAGTCTAATGGTCATCAGATGATCCGATCTAACATTAGATCAAGTAGATTTTTAATTTTCTTAAATCTCATCCCTTAATTGGTTTATTAAACATTTAATTAACGGTTGGATTGGACCCGATCGTTGATTTAATGGTCCAAATCATTATTATAATCTTTTCCCTAATTTTAACAATTTGAATCTAAATTTATAAGATCTCCAATTCATATTTACACTTAATGAATAAGATTTCTAAATGAACGATTAATTTTATGTGGGGCTCACTTCACACCAAATGTCTATAATGGATTTTTCACCTATAGGATTATAACAATATATAAGATATGGGAAACACAAATAATCTAATATGATATACATGATCTTGTGGTGGGGCCCACTTAGATTTGATCTAAAAAATCTAAGAGATATAGTATTAGAGCACTTAATAAATGGTTCGAATCAAGAGGTAACCCCTTAGAACCTCTCTTTTAATCTTTTTCTCTCTCTCTCTAAGTGCTTATAAGAAATGGTTTGGAATGCCTTATATAGAGGACCCAAAGCCCTCTTACATTAATGCACATGCAACATATGATAAGCACATGTAACATGTGATAAGCACATGTTAAGCATATGTAACTCTCATCTTAAAGGTGAGAGGTTTTAGGGTGGATGATGGTGCAAACAATACATGCGTACGTGCCATGAAAATGTGGGTCCTACAAGTACAGTCTTCTTGATCTAAGTGCAAGATTAGATACCTTATGTCATCCTATAAAAATGATTTCTTGATCAAAATGACCATGATTAATTGTAAAAAAATTACAAGTGTTCATAAAGGCGACACTGCTCCAAATATTGTACACATGCATTCATGTGAAATAGGGTGTATAAATCAAGTGTATACATGTCACGATCGTGTGGGTCATACCAAAAGTTTTTATGTCCAATCATTATATCAAAACGAAGCTTTTATTATAAAGATCATGGGAAAAATAATTTTAAGGTAAAAAAAAAAAATAGGTGTATAATACTATGGGCAATGCTCAAATGTATTATTATAATACATATTGATAATTTTTATGATTTTACATCTGCTAAAATAATTTAAAATCATAGTATTGAAGATCTACTAGAGTCATTGATAAGAAGCTAGTATACTCTGCTGGGGTCCACAAAATATGCCAAAATTAACGGTTTAAAAATTCCTGACCTTAGATCTCAACTTTTTTTTCTTGTTTAAGTCAAGATTTTTATATGGCATTGTTGATATTATGTTTAGGAACATATTAAACATTTGTCTATAGAAGGATTGAATGGTCCAATGAGAAATTCTCAAGATCTTGATAATACATTTGTCAGATGATAATTTTAAGAGTAGATTTGAAAATTAATCAGTTACCATTTAATTTAGATAGTTTGGATTAACGATTCATGATTTGGATTAGTGATCTAACAGACAGATTATCACAAATCACTTGAAAATTGGTTATGATTAAATAATTTAAAAAAAAAAAATTTATCCCACAAAATTGCTAGTATATTACAGGCATAGGTGCCTAGGCAATTTACACCCTTAGCCCAACCACACACAGACATTTTGGCCACACTCATTTAAAGTCAACTCTTTGCACCTCTCCAGCCCAAACCACTGCCAAACCTGTTGCCTGCAAATTACTAGGAGAATAAGTATTACACATTCCATCAGGGATGGGTCATGCCACAGGACATTGTTTCTCCTTGAAACACATAGTTTAAAATTTGATAATAAGATCACGATCAGGCCCCCTGAAACAGTTGTTGCTAACATCAATAACATACTCCAAAATCTCCTACCGCAGCACCAAGCAGGTCCTAACACTACTAGCATCCCCACCATCAACACCATTCAGGGAGTTTCCGCCACTCATTTTGCATGAGGCGCTACTCCCTCCTCTATTCATCCTCCTAAGGAAGGTGTTAATAACCCTAAGTGCAGGGTTGTGCTATAGTGGTGAGACCGAGGTCAAATCCATAGGGACTTGCCTTGTACAAAATAATTAGAACTAGAATTAAAATAAGATCTAAGCTATAATCTGGAATAAGAGAGATTAATTGTGATAGAATTATCAATAAAAACGGAAACTAGAGCGCCAAGGATCCACTTTTAGCTATTAAGATGCCACCTCACTTGTTTCATTAAACACAACTGGAATCGGAGTCCCATCCTATCCAATTGGATGATAGAGCAGTTAAACGATATTCTGAACTTACCATTAAATTAGTTCCCACATGAAACACCAATGTAATGATTGCAAGGAATTCAACCATCCACCATGCCCAGGAGACAATGGTGAATCACGAATTTTACAAATCACATAATTATAAAACAAGAAAGCATTAAAAGCCTTCCAAGCATTTACTGTAATTAGAGTCGCAATAAACCACGAAAAAATTGAAAATATTCCTTAATTTAAACTAAGAATCAATAGAATTTCAATATAAACGTGAACCAAAGCAAGATAAACATATAAACAAACTACAAGTTTTACCTCTTAGCTCTATCTAAGAGATTAGCCAACCAAAGACATGATTGAAAATAAAACTCTTAAAGAAAACATAAAAACTAACTAGAAAGAGAAGATTGGGAAAGAAGAAAGGACTCTTTAAAGTTCTCCAACACCTCGCTCCAGTCTTTCAATCATAATTTGTCTTTAGAACACCTTGATGAACCCAAATATGTAAGCTCTGTTCGGCAAACTTTAGAAACCGCTCCAATTTATGCACTATGCGTAACGCTTTCAATGTCATCAAAGGTAGGATCCTGGCTTGAATCGAATTCGGAAGTCGCGCCCTTTCGCACTTCATAAGTCTTCAATGCCATCGAACAAATATTTAATGTCATCGAAAGGAATTCGATTAATCGAAAAATTGTCTAGAATGTTCCAGTGAGTTGCTCCAAAAATCTTCAGAATTCTCAATGTCATCGAACTAACTTCGATGTCATCGAACAAGTCTTCGATACCATTGAAAAAATGCACTCAATTTGTCCAGCAAGAAACTTAAGAAATCCTTCAAATTCTCGATTGCATCAAATTAGGTTTCGATGTTCTTCGATCACTCGAACAGGTATTCGATGTCATCGACACATGTGTCCATTTAGTCCAGCAACCAGACTAGAATTTCACTTAAATCTTGATGTAATCGAATTGCCTTCAATATCATTGAACACTTACTTCAATGTCATCGACGGTGAAATTCAGCTTTTCTGAATTTTTGTACTTTGCACTTTCGACTTCCTCCTCCACTTGGTCTTCTTGAATCTTGGACCCTTGAAGTCTTCAATCTTGATCTCCTAAGATCCATCCCTTGCCTTGGTGATTGTTTAGCATCAAATCCATACTTTTAATATTCTTTTCAATCCAAGCTCTAAACTCACCTTATAATACAAACATACATAAAATATATCAATTAAGCATTATCATGTTCATAAAACCAAGATGTAAATAGGAAAAAATATACAATATTGTATACTCAACACGCCCCCCAACTAGCGTTTTGCTAGTCTCGAGCAAAACATGCGTCAAGAAATCCTCAATTCTCGATGTTCAAATTACTTTTAAGAAAACGATCTTTTGTGTAATCAAGTGTGAATGGGTAGAATCAAGATGAGAAAGTAAAATTTTGAAAATCCATAATCGAATTTCATGGATAAACGGTCGATTTAAGTCTTCCAATATCAATGACCAAGAGAATAAGTTTGCATATCTAATTTTTAATGTGCCCGGTGAATCTCAACTTATCCTCCATAGAAAATAACTATTATTTTATAATGTTATCCATGCTCATCACTTCAAGGAAAAATAGATTACTCAAGCATTGATTCTGAATTTATCCCATCTTTCATCTTTTTCGGTTTTTGATTTTATCTCGATGGCCTTTTTAACATTCTTTCAGTTTTCTTTTTAAACAGTCTTTTCCAGTGAGAGTTTCTTTACAGTACATGGCCTTTTTGTCAAATTACTATTTTTTTAACTGGTTTCTTTCATCCTTTTAAATAAATAAAATTCTCCAACTTGATCCTCAATACCTATCAATGATTTGCATACAAAGATTAGAAGTTCTAGTGTCCTCAAAAAATATGTCAAGAATGAATTGTGAATCAGAAAAGTGATATTCAACCATCCTTTTAAACAGTCAATTGGAAGAATTTATCAGTGGCTTACTCATTTGATCAAACTCCAACAATTCAAAGTTTAATTCTCTATCTTATCATCATACTCAAAACATTCTTAATTACACAAACTTTTGTTTTCCAAATAATTCTTTTATTGGAAAATTTGAAAAATTTTCAAAATTTTTGCTCAAAAACTAAGAAAACACTGATTAGTTTACCTAATCCACACCCTAACCTAAAAGCTATATTGTCTCCAATGTAAAAGATATAAGCATGTAATGCATATGAGACAACAAAAAGAAATTGAAAGTGGTGGTTAGATAATACCTGAAGAAGGATAATTGAAGCTTTTCCAAAGTTTCTCAACATGTAAATGGGTTAGCACAAAAATTAAACAAAACTTTAAAATAAAAAATAAAAAAATAAAAAATAATAAAAAAATAAACAAGTTATCCTAATCTTATTCCTATGAAAGCGATAAACCTAACTACACCTCCATCAGACTAGGAGTTCAATCTTGATACACAGGATCTAGCAGAGGCATGGGCATTTCGTCTGAATCAAACTTCTCGACGAATGGCTTGAAATGATGAGCGTTCACTTTAAAAATGTTATCATTCATTGGATTCTTTATCTCGACGACCCCATGAGGATAAACAGTTCTAACGATAAAAGGGTCAGTCCAACGAGATCAAAGCTTGCCTAGAAAAATGTGTAATCAAGAAATATACAAAAAGACTTTTTGACCTGTTGTGAAAGATTTTCGAAGAATGTTCCGATCATGAAACACCTTCATCCTGTCTTTGTAAATTCTCGAATTCTCATAAGCGTCATGCCTGATTTCTTCAAGTTGATTCAACTGAAGTTTGTACAGTGGGCTGACGTTGTCCAAATTAAAGTTCACATTTTAATTACCCAGTAGGCTTTATGCTCCAACTCCACAGACAAGTAACAAGCCTTCTCATAAACAAGTTTGAAGGGAGAAATTTCAATGGGGGTCTTAAAAGTTGTACGTTAAGCCAGTGAAGCATCCGACAGTTTGATTGACCAATCTTTGCAATCAGGGTTAAACATTTTTTCTAGAATTTGTTTGATTTTCCTGTTGAAAATTTCAACTTGACCACTTGTTTGCGGGTGATAGAGGGTATACTGACTTTGTGAAAAATGTCATATTTCTTCATTAAGTTCGTGAATGACCTATTACAAAAATGTGAACCTCCATCACTGATGATGGCTCGAGGTGTTCTGAACTGGGAAATGATATTTCCTTTTAAGAATCGAATGATCGTTTGATGATCATTGTTTCGGCATGGGATCACCTCGATCCACTTTGTAACATAGTTTGCTACTGACAAGATGTAATTATTTCCAAAGGATTTGAGGAATGGTCCCATGAAATCAATGCTCCAACAATCGAATGCTTCAATAATTAGAATGAGGTTCAATGGCAGCATGTTTCAACGGGACAATCCTCCCAAATTTTGACAATGCTCACAAACTTTGTAAAACTCACGTGTATTTTTAAACATAGTGGGCCAATAAAAGCCGCATTGCAGAATTTTGGTCATGGTCTTTTTAACAGAAAAGTGACCACTATAGGCTTGCAAGTGACAAAAGGGGATTAGGCTTTGATGTTCAACCTTCTCCTCCGACGGCCTTGACTTCACAAAGTTGGGGTCGTACCCATCAACTATCCACCAAAGGGTTAAGCACATCATTGGAAATAAGGTGCTCCGCATTTTGGCATATCCAGAACCACATTTTCCCACCGAAACAAATCATCCAAGGGAACCTAACATCCCAGTCATTGATGCATGGCAACCAGGCAGAGACAACCCCTATTATGACCTTCAGTTCGAAGCAGTAGACCACATCCCAACAGTATGTTCATTAAAATCAAACTATGTTTTCACTCCAGCCGAGCATCAAATTTGAACTATCACCTCGAACACCAAGTTACTACCACGGTAATTGAGGTTAAATGAGTAGTAAAGGCAAGACTGGGATATGAGTCTCATTCACAAGAGGAACCAGAGGAGGTGGAAGGGCCAAAGCTAACCCATCCCCTCCCTTTCACACCAATCCAATTCGTCAGTGCCAAAATCATCTATCCATGTCAAGATCCAGATTCCAACCCATCATGTCACAACAATGTCTCACCTTCACTAAGTTGCCCAAGCAACATCTGGGCAAGGGAAAAGGGGCAAGAGCTACCCCTTCTTGATTGGACCATAGCGGTGGTCCCATCGGAGCTATAACAACATGAAAAGCTCCATGACATAGGGAATGAAGGAAGGTTCGACGAATCTGACACAGAGTTAAAACCCAGCCCCCGCCACATTATAATGATTGGAAGCAATAGAGAAAATCAGCCTACTGCATACCAAAACCCTACCTCTAAAGGGGAGGGAGTGCGGGACTCCAACTGATTCACCACTCCATCACGTTTTAATCATTCGGTCAATCTTCTTAGAGTGTCTACTGGTCTTGAAAAAAAAAAATATCTCTGTAAATAGACATTCGAACCCCAGGCAAGACCAGGATAGTCATTTGTTCAAAATGCCTGCTTGTTTGATGTTTGATAAATATAAAACACAAAAAAATATGAAAACCCCTTAAAAACCAAAAATAATAGAAAACCTCAAAACCAAATTTTTAAAAAAAAAAAAAAATCCTCAAAACCCAAAAATAATAGAAAATCCTCAAAACTCAAAAATAATAGAAAATCTTCAAAACCCAAAAAAAAATAATAATAAATAAATAAATCCTCAAAACTCAAAAAACCCAAAAACAATAAAAAATCCTCAAAACCCATAAACAATAAAAAAATCCTCAAAACTCAAAAACAATATAAAATCATTAAAACCCAAAAATAATAGAAAATTCCCAAAACTCAAAAATAATAAAAAAAATCCTCAAAACCCAAAAATAGTATAAAACCTACAAAAACCAAAAACATCAAAAAAAAAAAAAATCAAAATACCTAAAAAATCAAAAAAAAAAAATCAAAAACCACATGCAACAAAATGTCAAACTCATCTGAAGAATTATATGAAGCTGAAATCGACATCTATGACTTTGACATAGAACTAGACTTCGAACTCATGGGTTTTGAAGAGGTCAAGGATTATGGAAATGATGACCCAACTCTCAAACTTGAAGATCTCCTCAATAAGTTCGATTCAAAAGCCAACGTTGCACCTGACAATTTCGAGGTGATCAATCTTTGAACTCCTAAGATTCTTTGAGAAGTATGCATTGGAAAATCTGTCTCCTAGCAAAAGGAAGATGGTCGAGTTTTTAAAATCATGATTATCAAATTTTTCCTTCTCTTACAAAAACTTGCTTGGACTCAATGAATATTTGGTGCTACACCATCTATCCACGAAACCTGACATCAAGCCGATCAAACAGAAGTTGAGGAGAATGAGACCAGAATGGATCCTAAAAATAAAGGAGGAAGTAATCAATCAACATAACGTCGGTTTCCTAATAATATCCAACCATCTAGAATGGCTTGCTAACATCATTCCCATCCCTAAGAAGACGACAAGGTCCATATGTGCATCGACTTCCAAGACCTCAACAGAGTCAATCCAAAGAATGACTTCCCACTGCCCCACATTGAAACCCTAGTCAATAACAAGGCTGGATACAAAATCTTCTCTTTTATGGACAGTTTCTTTGGCTACAACCAAATCAAAATGGCCACAAAAGACCGTGAAAAGTCATCTTTCAATACGTCGTGGGGAAGATTTTGCTAACGGGTCATGCCATTTGGGTTGAAAAACGCTGGAGCAACATACCAGCCAGCCCCGACGATGTTATTCCACGACATGATGAACATTGAGATGGAATTATATGTGGATGATATGATCATCAAGTCCCAAAGTATCAAGGGGCACTTCAAAGACCTTGAAAAACTCTTCAACCAATTGAAAAAGTTCAAGCTTTGCCTCAATCTATAAAAGTGTGTCTTTAGGGCAACCAGGGGCAAGTTGCTCGGTTTCATCGTCAATGAGGATGGCATCCGAGTCGATGAATGAAAGACAAGCAATTCTTGAGATACCACCTCTAAAAAATGATAAAGAAATTCTGAGTTTCTTGGGCAAAGTCCAGTATATCATTCGCTTCATTGCCCATATATGAGCCCATATTCAAGACGCTTCATAAGAAGAAGCCAACGAAATGGAATGAGGATTGCCAAAAGACATTCAACAAAATCAAGAAGTATCTGCTAGACCCACCAGTGGTAGTCCCACCGGTACTCAAACGACCCATGTTACTATATTTTCATTAGCTACAGATGTCATCGGGTGCATCCTTGGCCAACATGACGACATGAGAAGAAATAAGCGAGTGATTTACTATCTCAACCGACGATTCACCGATTACAAATCCCGATACTCGCTGATCAAAAAGGCATACCTCGCCCTCATATGAGCCACTCAACGCCTACGCTAATACATGATCACTTATCCAATCCTCCTACTCGCACGAATGGATCCATTTAAGACAAGTTCAAGAAATCGGCTCTAACTAGAAAAATCGCAAAATGACAACTGTTACTTTCCAGATTCAACATCACCTATGTCACTTAGAAAGCAATTAAAGGGCAAGCGTTGGCCAACCATCTCGCAGCACACTCCTTGCCAGACTACTAGCCATTGAAGACCTCCTTCCCCAATGAGAACATCTTATTCCTCGAGGGGGAAGAAGGCCCAGAGGCAAATGAATGGACCTTATACTCGATGGTGCAGCTAACGCCAAAAGAAGCGAACTAGGGGCAATCCTCTACCCTCCAGATGACATCCTCATCCCTATTTCGAGAAGGGTAGCCTTCGAATACCGAACAATGTAGTCGAGTACGAGGCATGTATAATAGCCTTAAAAGAAGCAATCATTTTAGAGGTGAAAAAGATAAGATTCGGTGACTCTCAGCTCATCATCAATCAAACAAATGGTGATTGGAAGATGAAGGATGAGAAGTTGATTATGCACCACGTTTATTTAGAGAATCTCACCAATGAATTCCACAAAGTCACTTTTACATACATGCACATGCCACATGCCAAGAACCAATTTGTTGATGTCATGGTCATGTTAGCATCTATGCTAGAAATTCCCAACGGAGCAACACAATGGAAACTCATATTCGAATTACAAGAAGATCTGGCATTCTGCCTGTAGATCGAAGAAGGTGAAACGCTACCTGACAAGCACCCTTGGTATACCGATATCAAGAAATACATGGAAGACTGTATATGCCCGAAAGCATCATGCCAATGGACCGTCATATGATCCAACAATTAGCCACAGTTTACTATTAACAGCGATATCTTATACAAACGGTCCTTCAACCATGTCTTGTTGCAATGCGAAGACGAGGCAGAAGCTGCAAAAATCATGTCTAAGGTCCACGATGGAATTTACGGCCCACACATGATGGCCAAGAAAATGCTACGAACAAGATACTACTAGCTAACTATGGAAACTGATTCTTGTCGACATGTTAGAACATGCTTTAAATGCTAAGAATACGCAAATCAAATCTATGTGCCTGCTTCTGAGTTATATAACCTGACCACACCCTGGCAATTTTCAATATGAAGCATTGACATCATCGGTAAAATTACACCCAATGTATCCAATGGCCACCATAACAGCCTATTTCACCAAGTGGGTGGAAGCAACATCCTATACCACCATAACAGCCTCTCACGTGGTGCAGTTCCTAAAGAACAACATCATCAACCGATATGAAATCCCACATACTATCATCACAGACAATGGTACGCCCTTCCTAAACCAAAATGTGGACAACTTCCTCGAGCAATTTAAAGTCAAAAGGCATCGATCAAGCCCCTATTGCTCTCAAATGAATGAAGGGGTGGAAGCTGCCAATAAAACGCTCGTTCGCATCCTTAAAAAATTGTGAAAACATATCATGATTGGTCAAAAATGCTCCCACACGCACTTTGGGTTTATCAAACATCCATACACACTACAACGGACTCCACTCCATACGAACTCACATATGGAATGGAGGCCTTTTTACTAGTTGAAATTTTCTCGCTACGTATTATATTAGAAAGTGAAGTGGAAGAGGGAGAGTAGCTATAAGCTCGCTATGATCAATTGCATTTGGCAGACAAAAAATGCATGCGAGACTTATGTCATTCCCAAGCTTACCAAAGAAGGATTGCGTGAGTTTACAACAAGCGAGTTTGTACAAGAGCATTCATAATAGGAGACATAATAATGAAGAAGATTATACTTCCTCATCTACCCGACCCAAGGGACAAATTTAAACTCACCTGAGAAGGTATGTTCATTGTGCGAGAGGTGCACTCCGCCTCACCAATATGGAGTGAGAGGATCTGCCTGAACCCATCAATGTCGATCACATTAAAATGCACTACGAATAATGAGTAAACTAAGGAAGGTTTCCTAAGATTAGATCTTATCATTCTCTACTCACTTTTCCTCAATTTAAAAAAATGACACAAAAAGGATGTATGTACATATGACGATTCAAACTGCCCAAATTTATTTATTTTTAAAAAGAACGATAAGAGCACACCAAAAAAATAAAATCAAAATGAGAAAAAATGAAGACCCAAAAAAAAAAAAAAATCGAAGGGAATCTCCCATCAGCCTTACTCTATTTCCAAGAAAAAACTTGATCATAGGATGCATTGTAAAGCCTCTTGCTGCCTTAGAAATCTTGATCGGCCAACAATGAGAAAGTTTTTGGAGCAAAAAAAAAACATTTAAAGAGTGTCTAAGCAAAATGGGTGAGGGGAAAACCCGCGAGATCGCCTCGAATAAAAATAGCATATACATAGCGGACCTGGGGAAAACCCGAAAGGGTGCCAGGGCAAAAAGGTATAACTGTCAAGGGGCAAGCAAGAATAAATACATAAGACGTTGTGAAAACTTGAAAGGACGCCATGGGTAAAGCCGGACGTAACGAAAACTCACAAGAGCATTACAGGTAAGAACAATAAGAAAAGAAAAAATAATAAAAATAAGGCACTTCAGTCATGGCATCGAATTCATATTTAAAGTCAAATATATAAAAATTGCGATGTTTCAAGAACTATCATGCGCAGCCCAAGCCAGGGGACAGATTCCCACTACATACTTTTAAGGATACTTTCAAAAATCTTCATAATCAACTCAAAAATCGTATGGGATGAATGATGGAAAAGTCAAGTGTCGGATCTCTATTGTCCAAAGCAACAAAACATAAACCATGTTCTCAAGACAAGTCTAGTCATAAATAAATAAATTTTAAAAAAAAAAAAAATCCCTTTTCATCATATTTTTAATTTACATGCATGGTGCTTTAAAAAAATAATAATAATAATAAAAGAAGAAGAAGAAGAAGAAAAAGAAAAAGAAACCAAAATATAAATTAAAAAAAAAAAAAAAAAACAAAAACAAACAACCCTTACAGGTTGCATCATTAAAACCATGGGCACTTCTCCGAAACACGTGGCCCGACAACAACCTTAGTTTGCTACTCAGGTGAGTCTTGCTCCCTTTACACAAAACTCTTCAATCATCCTATCAAGACTCTCTATCTTTCTTCACAAGCATCGAAGCTCCCTCAACAATAACCTCCCCCATGTTGTAGGGTTGTTTTGTTAAATGAAAGCA
This sequence comes from Magnolia kwangsiensis, assembly GCA_037074715.1. Lineage (NCBI taxonomy): Eukaryota > Viridiplantae > Streptophyta > Magnoliopsida > Magnoliales > Magnoliaceae > Magnolia > Magnolia kwangsiensis. The sequence continues at coordinate 53,810,498 of CM073578.1, forward strand.
CACTTGAAGTTGGACACCGAGCAGAGAATGTACTTCAATAAAAATCGACTTCGATCAGAACCATTGAAATCCCCAGTGGAAATGACCGGTCGAACTTATTAAAGAGAGAAAGAGAGAGAGAGAGAGAGAGAGAGAGAGAGAGAGACTGAGACTGAAATAAAATTCACTCAACAACGTGTCCCAGCCAGATCAAGCGAATCTTTTCAAAATAAATGGTATAGAAAAAAAAAATGTTTTAAAAAATGTTTTGCAATAAAAATCCCATGGAACAATGTTCTATAGGTGAAGATCTTTTCTAAAAATCAAAAATACAACGCGGATGGTGTTCGTGGCAACGGGTAGTCCTCCATATTTCCCGATGGGTACCAACACAAAAATAATAATTGATTTTAGTTTTATCTAAATATTCAGTTTTATCTGAAATTATAAGTGAAACATGGGACAGCCGGTCTGAACTTTCAATGTCACTCCAATCATCTTGAAACACGAACTGAATATATCCGAGTTAGAGAAACTGCACTTCAAATCATGGGAAAAGACTATTACAACCGTAGTGTCAGACTCGAAAAATCGAATGGTGAATAAATAACTCGAGGTGACTCCAATCCAGGACGCTTGTCGACCTAGTACATTGTAATATGGGAAATCCATAAAGACGCAAAAAGCACAAGCAACCGCCCATTACAATGATTAGTCTTATAGGTGGTTCTAGGGGATTGTGAAGCATCGAGAACCACTCTTCCATATCAAATGTATTAGGCAGATCCCCGTAAGGCCGTAAAAAGGGCAGGGGCACTAACCACCTAAAATCTAGACTTACAGCCACCCTCAATGCAAACTGTCAACTACGATGTAAAAGGATTATGATTTGATGCCCTATAAAGCTGCAAAATGCGTAGGGACAAATCACAAAATTTTTCTCAACCCCCGAGAGACACCCAAATTACTCCTTAATCAAATGAGCCTTTTAACAATGACACTCCAGTGGGAGTAGACTAGACCACGTCTACATCTTAATCCGAAAGGTGGGGTGTCCATTTGCTATGACATACGGCTTCTCGCAACCTCTACCAAAAAGGGGCATTTGTAGACATCCCACCTAAAACAAGGATAAGCCACTTTTCAAGCTTTAATTTGACTTCAATAAAATTGTCCCCTACTAACTTAGAAATCATTGAAAATCCAAACGGGTCAAACAAAGATCATCATCAGCACGTCCCGAAGACAACCAATGGACCCTATCGATTAGCACCAAACCCAGTAACAATCCGATCACAACCATGCATTCAAAATCTAAAACCCTAGGAACTCTCTGTACGTAGCAACTGATGTGCAAAAAAAGGACAATAAACTCTCTACTCAACGATCACTCTCTTTATTACTTTGTTTTCCCATATAATGTTGTATTGAGTCATGAAAAGTCATACATCTTCGTGATTGAGTAAAATACAGTCGTTCTTGTACATAAAGTGGTCATCATGTTATTGAAAGTAAATTTTGACCGATCAAGATTATTTATGATTCATTATAAAGGTGGTCAAATGAGCCTCCTAACGAACTTCTGTTTCCTCCAATCCCGATTATGATGAGGAAGATCCAACCCATTTACCAAAACCATGCATTGTCGAGCGACTAAAGTTGTAAAAACTATGGTTGCACTTAAAACTAGACAAACGGCATCCGATTGAAGTGATTTCAGTTTCATTGAAAAGCTTATCTGGTAATATTTCCAATGAGCTCGATATCATCAAAAACAGATAATCGGTCAAATTACAAAAAATTGATTTCATATACAAGACAATTATACTTGCAATAGGTCAAATGAAGTCTGATCGAAGTGATTCTAGTCTTATTAAGAAGCTTATCTGATTATCTTTCCAATAATATTAAAATTACAAAAAACGAATAAACAACAAACAAGTTACCAGCATTTAATCAATTTCTATAAAAAGACAAACTAATCTTTACATTCCATATATATAAACCAGATATATATATATATATATATATATATATATATATATATATATATATATATATATATATATATATATATATATATATATATATATATATATATATATAATCATCATTACTTTATAAATAAATAAATATTAAAAAAAGTCATCATTACTTTTTATTTTTATATATAATATATTACATATTATATATTAAAATCTTTACAGACATACGATATATAATATATTATTTTATAACTTAAACAGCCGGCGCCCACAACGTCATCCTAAAAGCTACAGCCGTCTTAAAAATTATGGTATCAAATTGTGGCTGCCAATGTCTATATAAGAAGCTCATTGCCATTAAAAGAGAGCAAGGGAGAAAGAAAGAAAAAACCAACAAAAGAAAGTGAGACAGAGAGGGAGAGAGCGAAAGAAAAAGAAACAGAGAGCTGAAAGAAATATTAAAAAAATATAGAGATGATCTGAGGGTTAGAGCTCACCCAGAGGTGCTGCTCAAGGTACATTAAAGATTTTCAACATGCCGACATGCTGCCCAACATAGGAGACGAAAAATTCTATTAAATAAGTCATGGAAGCTAAAAGTTTGCCTACCCCCATTTAAATTGCATTCCATTCCACACATTCCAAGTGCATCAACTACATTCACATTTCCTTCTATCTCATTCTTCATTACTTTCCCTCTTTTATTTTCTTTTACTTTATCTGTCTGCCCAAGATTTTCAATCCTACAACACAATGCGAGTTTTTACTTATAGAATTTTTATTTTATTTACCTACCCGGTGCTATTTAGCACCACAAAGTAAAGCTAATTTGAATTTCATTTTACTCACTAAATTTTTACTTAACCTACCCAAGGCCTCTTGGATCTGCGATGTAAGGATAGATAGTTTTTTTTTTTCTTATTTTCATATGCCTGACCCTTAAGAATTATGCAAAATATGACCAAATATAAAAAGGTCAAAATTCTGTTGAATCCCTCAAAAAAACTACAAAATTTTATGAAATAGAAACCGCACATTATGTGGGTGGAAAAAGGATACTTAATCCCTTTATTTTTCGTCACTGATGCTCTTACTTAAAATATACGGTCGCAGACTAATCACGGGAGTCACTTAAGTTAAGAAATCGTGAGATTTCCCAATTCTAAGCTATTTTATGGTTAATAGTCAGTCGTATATTTTGAGTTTCATTTGACTAGTGGTGACTTTGAATTAAATACATTTTTACATGAGTCAATAATATATTAAGGGTAAACTGATAAATCATCCCCACGAAATCGTGAGAAGAAAAAGATCAAGGTTCTCTGTTTTAGGGTGCCATTGATCTAATTAAACATTGCTAAATACTGCAATTGAACCTAAATATCCTTTTTTATATATTTCTATCGATGAATTTTTTTTAATGGAGGAATGAGCCCAAATACATCACAGCAAGCAAAATCATCCCCACGAGAAATGCCTATGGAACTCCCATGCTACGTCTGCCAAGTAGTTTCTTTCTCTTTAATGGCATTCAAAGAGGCCTCCCTTGACAATAGCTACATGTGAATTCAAACTAGTACACAGAGCCCTGTCTAAACAAACTTTACATATGCTTCTTTCGAGTTCAACGCCAAAATATTCAAGTAGTATCTATTGCAGCACTAACAAGCCTGTCAATTGTGAAATAACGAGAAAGTAGAAACCCAAAGGCCCAGAATCAGGCAGATGAGCAAGTGGCATCAGGTGCAGAGTATTTAATAAAGATACAATCAAATGTAAAGAATGTTGCTGGTTTTTCAGTTATAGAACATGCCTTGCAAAATTTGCCTCGACGACTAACAGAACGGAAGAGGGATTGCAGAAACAAGCATTTCAATAGAGGTTTCAGAGTTCAACTCAACTGCAGACTGAAACCACTACGACTTGCCCCGACTCATCCGTTTCGGTCCTGTATCAGTCACTTTCAGTCCCGTGTCAGTTTAGTGATTTGTTTCATCACAGACTAAAACCTTATTGACTCTGATGACACCCAAGTCACATCGGATGATACTTTAAACCATGGTGCAGAGTTTCTTTCAACTTGATAAAACATGTGCCACGGAGTGTTGAGTTCCCGTTTGATGTGTTGAACGCACAAAACCTCACAATTCCATACTTAATAGACTAAGCAAAATAGTTTATGAGCTTCACCCAAAACCAGAAAGCAACAACCCCAATCTCATTCATAGTTTTGTATCAACCAGCGCACCATAAACAATGATGATGTGACTCAGACCACCACCTAACCTTGCCCATCTCGAAGCACCCTCGCGCTCATTAATCTGCACACAATTTTGACTGCTATAAAAGCTAACTTTCAGCCATTTGTAAGGAAGAGCTTCCATTCAAGCAAATGTCACAAGTGTTAGTACACAGCCTATTGCATTTCTTCAATCCATGCACATGAACCATTAAAAATTACTTTGAAACATGACTAAATGATGGTTTACTTCTAGTGACTAAAAAGTTATTCCTCTGTTGACGTCCATAAGCAAAGAAAGGGAATCTATGAAGATCCTCTAGCAATGTTCTCCATCCAGTTTATCTGACATCAAAGTAACCAATAAACATTGGACAGCATATAGCCTTTATCTTAATTTACTCTCCCAGAAGTGACTAGTATGGTTCCTTCCATGGCATTCTCACCAAAAGTGGCCTTGACAAAAAAACAATAATAATAATAATAATAAAATAAGAAAAATGAGTGTGTGAGGTTGGGAGGAGGGGGGTTGGAGCAGAAGAACACAATAAACAAGTAGGTAGGAATGCTAGAAGAATCAACAACATGCTGTCTAGAATCCATGGACTTCTCACCAAACAAGACCGTAACGAAGGAGGCCATGGAGGGTAGGAGAATGCTCATCAACCATCAAAATTACCTTGAAACATGGCTATCAGATGGCTGCCTCTTGCAACTACAAAATTACTTATCCATTGACATCCATAACCAAAGAAGGAATTTATGAAGATCCTCTACCATTGTCCTCCTTCCAGCCAATCTCATATCGACATCGGCAACCAATACAGGGACATGAGACAGTTATCTCATATCGACAACAGAAACCAAAATGGGGATGTGTAAAAGATTAGCAAGTTTGACAGCATAACCTCATCTTAATTAACTGTCCTGGGAGTGACAAGTATGGTTCCTTCTATACTCGAGAAGGCCTAAAACTGGACTGATAGTAGAACCTAAGTAGGACCCCAAGGAGGCCATAACATACTCTCAAGGAGGCCTTAACAAAAATGGAATGATAAAGAAAATAGACACAAATGCGAGGGTAAGGGGGACATAGTATGATTGCTGACCCCTATATACATCAAAAGAAACATTCATGTGAGCCATACCACCAAATCCATTCATTCAACTCCATAAATAAATCTCTCTAGAATCTGAATCAAAAGCCAGCTGCAATCATAGCGCCTTCTCTGAATCAAACTTCATACCACAACCTACTTGAGCTCTATGAATAATGTCAATCACCTCATTTACCATCAGAAAAGAACATCTACAATCTAATGCCACTGAAAAGAGACCACCATTCATCAACCAAATGATTACCAATGACTCTAACATGAAGACGGAAAAAAAAAAAAGAGTCTATTCATGTTGCAGCACTTAGACTCAAAAGGTGAACGTCAAACTTTAAATGACAAGCATTCCACTTTCCAAGATTTTGGTATGAGATCAATCAAAGAAAGATTAAAAGCCCCAATAGTCACGTGTGACAGTAATGAAAACTTTCCAGACAAGGATATTAAGTCACCCTTCGAAATATCAATGATCAGGAGAAAACCACTGAGAATACTTACCCCTCTAAAAGCCAAACAACACACAATAGACCTTTTATTTTACTTTTTTCTTAAAATAAAATTTTATTTAAAAAAAAAAAAAAACATGATACACGTCTCACTTCCTTAAAGAATGGATCCTTCAACCCCAGCCGCATATCCTCAAGGAGGCAAGCACAAAACAATGCATGAAACACATCTCACTAAATATGACCAAATATCCAAATCAAACCCACCAAAGCCCCTCCCTCCCTCCCAGGCCCCACATCACATGGGTTAGGACCAGTGTTCGAAATATCGGTATCGCGCAATGTAACACAACCATGGGAAACAGATACGCATCGGATATATCATTTGTATCGCGTAATTTATCGCACTTTTTGGGAAACATGGGGAAACATTGGCAAAACAGTTGAATTTTTTCATGAAACTTCGGGATTATTTAAAAACACCTTAATACACACTTTTAAATCATAAAATCTCAAGAAAGATGTGCACATAATAAATTTCCTTTGTATAAGGTCCTAAGTTATGCATTATATGATTAAACTAAATATATTCAAATATGATGCACAATATTTATAAATGTATAAAGATGTGTATGAAAACATAACCAATGCATTCAAAAGCAAAAGATACATTAGAAATTAGAAAATATACCTATCAATGATGTGTGTATTCAATATCCACCCCGTCCATCCGTTTTTCCATGTCATTTTGGGACATTAGCCAAAAAATGAAGCAGATCCAATAATCAGGGGGACCATACCATAAGAAACAATGGTGATTGACCATTAGTGGCCACAAAAGTTTTGGATCAAGCTGATAATTGTTTTTTCCCTTCATTCAAACTTATGTGGACCATGCAAGTGAAAATAGTTGGAATCGATGCTACCCTCAAAAACAATAGGGCCCACTTTGATGCATGCACGACATATCTGCATTGTCCATTGGTTTTGCAACCTGATTTTAGAGGTTGGCCTAAAAAATGAGACAGTTACAAATTTCAGGTAGATGTGGACCACTCCACGTGAAATAGTGGTTATTGACCATTAAAAATTGTGGGCCACAATTTTCTGGATCAATCTGATATTTGTGTTTTCCTTTCACCCAAATTTGTTAGAACTTATCAACGAGTTGGATGGTCACAATGGACCTTAGGAAGTTTTCAATGGTGTGGCACACCGTGATGTTTGTAAGAAATTTACCCCCACTATCCGTTTTGTGAGCTTATTTTAAGACTTGAAGACAAACATTGACTCGGATCCAAGACTCAAGTGGGCCACACTAACAGAAAAGGTGGGTAGGGAAATTCCTGCCGTTGAAACCTCCCCAAGTCGATAGTGATGTTTACATTCCATCCATACCGTTCATAAAGTCATTTCTACTAGGATGAACTGAAAACACAAATATTAGACTCATTCAAAACCTTTGTGGCCCCACGAATATTTCAACTGTGGACATTCAATCCTCACGTTTTCAGCCCACCCCCATGTCCTAAAATGAGCTCAAAAAACGGATGGGCAGGGTGGATTTCTCACAAACATCATGGTGGGCCCCAACTAAGTTTCTAGCGCAGGAACTTCATGCAAAGACTTTCGCAGGAAATCCACGTCCGTGAAGGAAACAGATTGGCTACTCCCATGACACCAGCCCCGGGGCTGGTGGTCGGTGCTCTGTGGGCCCCACCATGATGTATGTGTTTCATCCATTACGTTCATCCATTTTTAAATATCATTTTAGGTCTTTCTCCCAAAAATGAGAGGGATATAAGTCTCAGATGGACCACACCATAGGATAACAATAGTGATTGGATATCCATCATTTAAATCCTCCCAAGGCCCACTGTACTATTTATTTGACATCCAATCTGTTGATTAGGTCATAAAGACCCAGATGAAAGGCAAAAACAAAGATCAACTTGATCCAATACTTTTATGGTCCCCAAAAAGTTTTTAATAGTCGAAGTTCATTCAACACTGTTTCCTGTAATGTGGTCCACTTAAGACTGGGATATACCTCGTTTTCTGTGTAGTAACATAAATTGATCTAGAAAAATAGATGGACGGAATGGATGAAACACATACATCAAGATGGGGCCCACAAAGCACCGACCACCAGCCATTGGCTGGTGGCAGGGGGAGTAGCCAATCTGTTTCTATTCTTGAAGATGAGCGCTGAAAATCCTCGAGCTGAGTTGTAAAAACAGTTCAAAGGAGATCAAAGTTACATGGGCCCCACAATAATGTATTTATTATATCCACACTGTTCATCCATTTGGAGAGATCATTTAGATCGTGAGCCCAAAAATAAGTCATATCCCAAGCAAGGTGTCCCGTATCGGTATCGGTTGGCGTAATGGTGCCCTCCGAAACCGATACGGATACAGGGGCTTAACGGCGATACGGGGGCATAACGGCCCATAACGGCACAAATATTTTTTTTGCCAAAAAAATATGAAAAAATATGGATTAAATCTGGAATATTCTAAGCATTCCAAATATGTATTCATTTATAAATTGGAACATGTTTATGGTGCTGTAACGGTCTACTCTTTGGTAAGAAGTTGTATCGGACTGTCTGATGAATTTATGAACCAGATAACCTGAATTTGACTACAAAATTCATATCTTTAATTTTCTAACTATCTACTATCAATGATAGATATATTAGAATGAATGTAATATGAAAATATCTTACATTTAGGTGTTTGCAATTATTTTCGAGGGCCAAAATTCATGCGTAAATAGAAAAAAATAATATATATATATATATATATATATATATATATAAAATGGCACCCCAAAAAAAATGCACATTAACATATTCTACTATGATTAACACATTACATGGCATCATTAAAATAGCAAAAGAATCATTAAAAAATAATTTTTCAAATTTTCAAAAAAAGGGCCAAAATAAATGTGTAAATAGAAAAAAATATAAAAATATATATAAAATGGCACCCCAAATCTATAAAATGCACATTAACATGTTCTACTATGATTAACACATCATATGGCATCATTAAAACAGCAAAAGAATCATTAAAAAATGATTTTTTGAATTTTCAAAAAAAGGGCCAAAATAAATGCGTAAAAATAGAAAAAAATATATATTAAAAAATATATATATAATGGCATCCCAAATCTGTAAAATGCACATTAACATGTTCTACTATGATTAACACATCATATGGCATGATTAAAACAACAAAACAACTATTAAAAATTGATTTTTTGAATTTTAAAAAAAAGGGTCAAAATTCATGCGTAAATAGAAAAAAATATAAAATGGCACCCCAAATTTGTAAAATGCACATTAACATGTTCTACTATAATTAACACATCATATGACATCATTAAAACAGCAAAAGAATCATTAAAAAATAATTTTTCGAATTTTTAAAAAAACGGCCAAAATAAATGCGTAAATAGAAAAAAATATTAAAAAAATATAAAATGGCACCCCAAATCTGTAAAATGCACATTAACATATTCTACTATGATTAACACATCAAATGGCATGATTAAAACAGCAAAACAACCATTAAAAATTGATTTTTCAAATTTTAAAAAAAGGGGTAAAAATTCATGCGTAAATAGAAAAAAATATTAAATGGCACCCCAAATCTGTAAAATGCACATTAACATGTTCTACTATGAATAACACATCATATGGTATGATTAAAATAGCAAAACATATTTTAAAAAAAGTATAAATACCTATTTTTGACAATACGAGCCTGTAACGGCCATTATGCCCCGTAACGGGCCCGTAACAGCCGATACGGGTACAAAATCGGGTAACGGCCGATACGACCCCAAAATGCATAACGGTTCCCACCGTTACCGTTACGTAACCGTTTTGGCACACCATGATCCCAAGCTCGGGTGGACCACACCACAAATAGCAGTGAAGGCAATGATTCTCACCGTTATAACATTCGTAGGGCCCACCATACCGTTTATTTTCCATCCAATTTGTTCGTGAGGTCACAAAGACCTTGATGAAGAGGAAAAACAAATATCATATCGATCTAAAACTTCTGTGACCCCAAAAGGGTTTCAATGGTCGACATTTAATATCCCATAACTTTTTTCAGTGTGGTCCACTTGATCTTTGGATCTGTCTTTTTTTTGGCTAAAGACTTAATACGAGCTCGAAAAATGGATGAACGGTTTGGATATAACATATAACTCACAATGGGACCCATAGAACTTGGTGACGTCAATACACCATCCAGGTCGGTGGTGTGCAGTACACCAACCCATCCGCTTCCTATAAATAAGGGTTCGAGGCCCTTTTTTTCAGAGCAAAGAGGGTTTCGGCATTCCAAAACCCTAAAATCTCTCCCAAATGATAGGATTTTGAGGATTTCTCTGAATTTCGCGCCCAAATCTCTCCAAATCAGAGACTTGGATTCGAATGGCCCATCAAACGTAGCTTCCGATCAGGACGATCTTCTTTATAGGTACCGAAATCTACTTTTGAAAGTTTTTCTTCCGATCAGGATGATCTTCTTTGGCAATATTATGCGATATTTATCGATATATTGATTGATATAAAGAATTATGTAAATTTTTTCAAATTTTTAGTATCTTCCTAAGGGTTTCGTATTGCTAGACTACGATACCGATAATATCAGCCGATATATCAGCCGATAGTATTGATATTTCGAACACTGGTTAGGACCTCAGCCGAACCCCCCTCGTAGGCCCCACTTCACATTGGTTCCAGTTCACACAAGCCACCCGCTTCACTCAAATGGGGCCCGTATCACACAAGTCACCTGCCTTACACGGGCCGCCCACCCCGAGTATGCTCCTACATCCCACAGGCAACCTCATTCGAGCCTGGTGTGAAAATGCTCCTACATTAATCATCCCCATTGAGGAGTCTCGGGCACAAGACCCCCCCGCCCTGATACCACTTTGATCCAGGACAATTAACCACTTGCTCTAAAAGTTTGAACTGATAAAGCATGGCGAATCAATCCCTTTATCTCATAGCCCATGCCCCACATCACATGGGTTAGGACCTCAGCCGAACTCCCCTCGTGGGCCCCAATTCACATAGGTTTTGCTTCACACAAGCCACCCGCTTCATACGGATGGGGCTCGCATCACACAGGCCGCCCACCTCGAGTGTGTCCCTGCATCCCACAGGCAAACCCTTCGAGCCTACTGTGAAAATACCCCTGCATTAATATGTCTGGAATGTAGAAACAAAAGAAAGTTGCATTGACTGGAGGGTATCTATTTTGGCACAATGTACATGAAGAGGATTGGGTACAAAGTGCAAAGAAACATTTAACCCAATGATGCTGAATTTGCATTAACTGTCAAAGAGTTGAATAGCAATGATTACCCACAGGTTGTAAAGAATGATGGCTACTTGTTCCGTGGTAGTTGCATACCGGTGATGTGGCCAGCCATTTCAGACATGATAAGACAAGCGCCTTAGTCAACGTCACATATTTTGACCTCCGCTAAACTGAGATTTGGACTGGTTAGAACTGATGCAGAGTGTTTCAAGCTATGATGCATCAACTCAAAATACAAGACTCAATAGACCATTACCTGTCCATACTCTTCAACAGCAGCATTTTACACTGGTTACCAAAGACATCTTAGCTCAACAATTTGATCTTCACATGATTGAATATTTATCCAAGATTATGCATTTTATTCCATGGAAGAAGACATCCAATGCTTCCCAAATCATCGGCCTTCTCCAAGATGACACGTTTCCTTCCATGCAAGAACTGACCGATCAAAGTTCAGTGCTTTTTTGCAATGTTCTGATGGTGGTAAGATGACTACCTAGGATTTAGTGCTTTCACATGCGGAAGTCTCCATTTGAGGTGTGTGCGTGTATAGACTGAATTTGTCTTGGATTTGGTTCCTTTGCATGTACATGCTCAGGTTAACCACTAGGCCAAAGACCTAATAGAACATGTGCAATGGATACCTGATGAAATTAAGACAGGTAATCACAAATGGCAATGAAGAAGACAAACTCAAGAAGATGCACATGCGCGATTCGAGGAATACGTTGAAGGGGATTTGGCAATGATTGCCATTGAAAGGAATAGCTCCATCAAAGAATATATCTAACGTATCATGTACTAAAAGGCAGAAAATGGAACCCAATTTTTAGGAACAGTCCTAAATAGATTGTACCAGATTTTAACCAATCTTGACCTCCCCGAAGGCATGAAGGCATATAAAATTCACCAAAAAAAGAAGAAGATCGTTTTTTAAAAAAAAAAAAGGTGCTGAATAAGGTTCGACAATTTCTTGAGCAATGTACCACTAGAAAGAATAGGACTGTGCATGATACTAGTTTATGAAGAATCACATCCACAATGCTAACCTATCACGGGCTTTGGAAGAAAAAAAAAAAATTAGGGTTTTTAATCATAAATCAATAGGCAGAGTCAGCCCCATGGCTCGGTATGAACGTCGACTAATTAGACCTGTTGCCCCACTAGTCAACCAGATCATTAAACACAATATCTTATTGGATTTATGAGCCCCAATCCAATTGAACCACTAAAAAGACCATCTGGTTGATCATGCAGGATCAACTAGTCCACTGGACAGCCCAAAGTCACAAATTATGAATCGGGCACTAGGTGGGCCCACTGGCCCACCCAGAGCAATACCTCTCTATGCATACATTCGTATATACACATGTGATACATGGCCTGCAAGCATCAATTCCCCTTGGCTTGAGGGAACTTGCCCTCCAATTTGGTTGTTATGATCCAGGGCCAAGATTTGCCTTTGTCTCACACCCTCAGCTTTGGTGGAAGTTTTTGGTGAAAACATACTTGTCAGTCAAGAGGAAACCTTGATGTATTTCTATATAGGTCACTTTTCTTTCTCTTACCTCATCATGCAACTGCTTTTTGTTATGGTGCCTTTTATCACTGCGACCAAAACATCGTGTTGCTTGTCCTATTTAGTGTTTAGCGTTTGGCCCTCTATAGCGTGTAGCGTAAGCTACATAGCGTATAGCATAAGCTACATAGCGTATAGTGTAAGCTACACAATACCTAATATTTTTTAATTAAAATAATAAAATTTACAAAATGCATATTTCCTATGAGTGTTTGACTACAAATCTGGATTGTCAACTGCATATTTCCATGCAAAATCTCTCTCTCTCTTTGCCCTCTAAGTATGACCTCTTTTTTTAATTTATTGAAACATCACAAGTTCACAATATGGACCACAATTTGGATAGTCCAGATTGATCCAAGTGCTCTATCCACGATATGGAGTATAAAATAGATGGTCCAAATTTATCTAATGTAGTGCCACGTGTGATGGGGATGAGTCACCACCATTTTAAAATAGGTATTGAACTAGCATAGAAGAAAACTATAAGAAAGAAAAAAGGAGATTTCAAGTAACATATGCTACCTGCGTTACACTATACACCACGCTACATATAGTGTACACTACACGCTACGTAGTGTTATAGCTACACTACGCTTCGAGCGCTACCGAAAACACTGGTCCCATTCTTTGCACTTCTGTCCACATGTCCATACCTATATTCTCAATTTATGCCCATGCAATCAAATCGTCAGCAGAAGCTACCTTTTGAATCATGGCAAAAACCTTTGACTAGTGATCATCTTGCATAGTCTTCAGAATGATCTTCTTCCAAGTGCCCATGAAGGCATAGCTATTGACAAAACCAGAGTGCTACACCCTGCAATGATACATTAAGGACATCCCAATAGGATGTGATGGACTTCCATGAAATGACTTCACACCAAATAGACTTGGTATAATGCAGCCCCACTGAATAGTAATGAAGCAAGGATTTTATCCCCAAATTACCCATGCAATCGGGTATGACTTCGATCTCCTTCACATCAAGCTTTAATGACCAACTCTTACAAGGATATTACTTTCCTGATTGATGATGCCATTGCAGAGTTTTCCTTTGCCACATGAGTATGAAAAATATTCTGATGGAACTAATCACTGTTGTTCTTTTCTTTCTTTCTTTCTTTTTTTCCCTGTTTCCGTATGTGCAGTCAGAATAAACCACATGGTAAAGGAAGCACCTGCAAGTTATCAACAAACTCTTGTGAGGATACTAATTTCAAAATTGATGATAACCTGGCAGAGTTTTTCCCATTGCCATGTGGGTATGAAAAATATTCATATGGCACTAATCTTCTCTTTTCTGCTTCCATAGTCATAGTCAGAATACACCTCAAGATAAAGGTAGCACCAGCAAGAGTAATTGCTGGTACTTGCACTTCTTTTTTCTTTTGAAAGATAACTTCTACTTTCACTTCATCCTTAGAATAATCTTCAACTTGATGTACAGAGAAGTGAAGCCGTTTGGCTGGACAAATTTCAACATAATGTCCTGTAAAATCCCCCCCCCCCCCCCCCCCCCCCCGCCCAAGTGTACTACACTAATGAGTTCCCTTGGCAGAGAGATACAGACCTTCAAATAAGCTCAGTATAGATAATTCTTCAATTAAATGTCTCTCTCCAAGTGTTCACAGGAGACTACAATGCAACAGAGCTTCAACATGGTACCACCTTTACCATAATAAGACCCTGAGTTTCATCTTAACAAACTGCACGGTTCGCTCTCAGACACATCAAACCATTCAAAATGATCTTCCAGCGACAATAATCAACCATTTAAGACTTTGGGATCTAAGTTTCCAAAGAAATCAAGGACATGTAAGCTACATGATTTGATTTCCATGTCATGGATAACGTGGGAGTTAAATCCCGAATGATGAGCACACCCATGATGCCTGTGGGTACCTTCTTCTTGATTCGTCATGCTAATTGTGGGTTGTCTAGGAGAAACGTTACCCGTCGCATCATAACCGACCGGATTGGATCCTCTTTCAACAACCCCAATCCATTGACCCATTGATCAGTGTTGTCCTCAGTATTTTTCTTATGTTCAACCCGTAGGGCATTCATACACTCGTTAACAACTTGAAATTGTTGAATAATTGCTCTAAATATGTCACCATGCTCGTTTTCCACCATCTCAGAACTGTGGGGTGTCCCATTACTGGTTGGTGTCAAAATTTCAGTACAAGACAAGGCTGAAATTGGGCTGGAAGAGGGACTAATTTAAGGACAACTTAATGGGTTGTTAGGAGACTCTTTATGGGATGCATTTTGGATAGATTGTAGACTGGATCTAGCTGAGATGGGGGCTGAGATGAATGGATAAGGGCTGGATTGTGGACAGACTAATGCTGAAAATAGGATATAATTAGGTCTGCTTTAGGGACTGGTTGGGATCAATTAGGGAGTGGGTTATGGGCTGACTTTAGGGACAGATCTTGGTGCAGTTTGGAACTGTTGGAGGATATAAGTAGCGCCGAATTCAGCGGGGATTAACAAATAACTTGGGTGCAGAACTAGCAAGTATTTGGGGAACTGTGATAGAAAATTTGATTGAAACAGGGTTACAGTTTGATTTTGGTAAATTATAGGCTGTTACCGACAGCTTAGGTGGCAATATAGGTTATGGCAATTGGATTTGGGAAAGGTGCAGGATTTGGTTCATTTGCTGATTGATCTTGAATGGGAAATTAGGTATTGGATGTAAAGCTATGTATAGGTCTAAGGTTTGGGTATCTGAATGGGGTATAGGCTCTATTAGATGCTTGGGCCAATGTTTTAAGTATCGACGATATCAACCGATATATCCCATGATATATCTTGTATCCCACTTATGCGACACAAAACGCACAAGTATTGGTATATATCCCACATGTTCAATACGGTGAGCATTTTCGATTTTCGATCTTCTTTTTTTTCTTTCTATAAATCGTGTTAAATCAGTGTTAAATTGTTACATATCCATGATTGGATTGGGATCTTCGGTTGAAGGAGATGGGCCAAGTAGCAGAAAATTGAAAAAAAAAAAAAAAATCAAAATCAAAATTTTCCAATTTCTCGCAAATCAATTGCAATCTTTGTGTCCAGTCATAAAAATAAACATGTATGTAACCCAGTGTTTTAAATATCGACGATATCGGCGGATATATCCCACGATATATTTTGTATCTCACCAGTGCGATATGAAATGCGTTAAGTAGTGGGATATATCCCACATGTTCAATCCGGTGAGCATTTTTTATTTCCGATCAGTTTTTTCTGTAAACATGTTAAATTAGTGTCAAATTGTTACAAATCTATGATTTTTCATGTTTGCATGAAAAATCATGGATTGGAAGCTTCGATTTCGAGATTTGGAGGAGGCCCGAATTGAGGAAAATTGAAAAAAATAAAAAATTTCCTAATATCTCACAAATCAGTTGCAATCTTTGTGTCCAAACATAAAATCAAACATTTATGTAACTTGATCTAGTGATTCTTCTTTTGCTTTTGAATGTATTGCTTGTGTTTCCACATGTCTTCCTATATTTATAAATTATATGAATCAACTTTGAATATACGTGTATTAATTCAATTAGACAACGCATAGATTAGGACCCCATATAAAGAAAAACTATTATGTACACTTGTTTTTTTTGTAATGTTTTGATTTGTAAGTTTGTATTGATGTCTTTTTTAACAATCACTGAAATTTCATTGAAAATTTCAACCAATTTCCAATGTTTCCAACAACAGCGATACATTACGCAATACAACTGATATATCCCATGCAATAACCGATATGTATCTATATCCTAAGGGTGCGATATGTAACGCGATGCCGATATTTCGAACACTGATGTAACCTGACCTAGTGATTCTTCTTTTGCTTTTGAATGCATTGCTTGTGTTTCCACACGTCTTCTCACATTTATAAATTATATGAATAGACTTTGAATATACTTGTGTGAATTCAGTTAGACAGCGCATAGATTAGGACCCCATACAAAGAAAACCTATTATGCGCACTCGTTTTTTAAAAAAAATTTTATAAGTATGCATTAATGTCTTTTTGAACAATCACTGAAGTTCCATTGAAAAATTCGACCAATTTCCCAATGTTTCCCCATGTTTCCAACAACAGCGATGCATTACACTAACTATACAACCGTCGTATCCCATGCGATAACTGATATGTATCCATGTCCCAAGGGTGCGACATAACGCAATACTGATATTTCGAACACTGGCTCGGGTGTATAACAGTAAGGGTATGGGATTTTAGAGGAGACTAGAAGCTGGAGTTAGAGTTAGTTGTAAGGAAAGGACTCGGTTACATGCTCTAGTCTGGTTTGAATTTTGGATTAGAATAAGGCTGCTTGTTAGGTCCAACACCAACATGACTCATCCAACACCGGACTTGGTACAACTCATCCAACACCATATGATGAGTATCTAGAACTATTCCAATAATTAGTATGGTGCTGCAAATGTATGGATGTTAAAAGGAATGTACACCTGCCACATTGGGGGGAAACTGAGCCTATCCCCTAGACAACGAAAACCAAGAAAAATAACAAATCAACATCCTTTAAAATTAACAAGGTTATTCTATTCCATGAAAAGAACTCTTACTTCTAAAGACACTTCTGGTAGCTCCAAAAAGAAACGATTCCTTTGCATTGCACTTAGAGTTGGGCATGTCTGACCCGATCCGGTGGATCCGACCCGATCTGACCTGTTCCGAACCGAACCGAACCGACGGCCTAGATCGGTGCGGATCGAGTAGGGCCATTGAGATCCGACAGTTTTTCGGATCGAGTTCGGATCGTGGTCAATCCGAACCGATCCAAACCGAATGGATCTGATCCAGACCGATCCAATCCAATCTGGAGTGATTCTTATGAATATTTATCACATATATTTATCTTATGAACATGTTGGATGACAGATAAACATCACTAGGATCTTCTAATTGCAAGCGTTGCATTGCTAGGATCTTCTAATTTTGGATATTTTTGGGTCATGGTTCATCGATTGTGGGGTCGATAAGCTCAACAGCTCTAATCATTAGACCATGGCCCACTTATACAAATTGAAAACCTAAGATACTATACACCACATATCCTCCTTCATATCTCTTGGACAAGATATGCTTTTGACGAGGAATGCTGAGCTGCGAACCAGTTGGCACGAAAGTCCTACAAACTTTTTTGAGAACTCATCATACGTGATGAGTCTCAAAAATCTGAACGGTCCATGTGAAGCAGAACCTCATGAAACTCCCTGGTACCAATTTTTACTTTGAACCAAAACTTTGGTGGGCTATGAAAAATGAAAACAGTTTCTTCCCTTGATTTGCATTTCTCTTTTCTATGGCCCACCAGAATCTTAGATCGGGGTGAAAATTCGTCCCCCGGAGCTTCATGGGATTCCGCATCTTATGGACCGTTTGGATTAGACTCCCATGACACGTGTGCAAGGATGCACACGTGCGCAGGTGCGCATGCCTCTGATTTTGTAATGGCAAGCTCTAAGGCAGCGGAAATAAACCAGAACAAAGGAGCGGAAAGACTCTACAACCACCCGTTGTCCACAACGGATAAAACACCCCAACTTTGTGGGGCCCAACTTGTTTTTATCATAAAATCCACTCCTTCCATCAGGCGAGTATTCTAATATTCACCATACATAACGAAACTTCGAAGGATATAGATCTCAAATGGGCCATATCATAGGTATAGGTGTCAACTGATGAATAAAACCTCTAATTTCCCTCCGTGTGGCTCTTATTAGGTTTGGATGAAAACTATTTTTGAATTATACGTTCATCCTCATGAGTTTCAGGCGGTGAAGGGTTTCGATGGAATATTAAAATCACGGTGGTTCCCGGGCTCCCAGCGTAAACCTTGACGTCTTCTCCCAAAATTTCCCTGGAGTGTGGCCCACCTGAATTTTTTAAGATGATAATTTTTTTATTTATAGATCAAATATCTAGGGGCTCACATGATGAACAAAGTGGATCTCACACGCACAACACTGGCCTCACGAAGCTTGGGTGTTTTACCCACTGTGTACAATAGGTGCTGAGAAGGCTCTCTCTCTCCAAGCAAAATAGAAAGGGTACTTTTGTCATTAAAACTGGTAGATACGGAATAGCCAGTATTAACGTGTCGTGCATAGCACGTCAACACAGGCACAGCTGTGTAGATACGTGTCATGCAAAGACGAGCGGAGACCCACCTCGAGCTCCGGGTTGTACGAATGGCTCAAATGAGATCAAAATTACATGGGCCCCACAATGATGTATTTATTATATCCATACTGTTTATCCATTTTTCGTGATCATTTTAGAGCATTTGAAAAAAAAAATTTGAATCATATCTAAAGCTCAAATGGACCACACCAAAAATAGCAGCGAGGATAATGATTTTTACCATTAAAAAATTCGTAGGGACCGCCATAACGTTTATTTTCCATCTAATCTGTTAATAAGGTTAAAAATACATGGATGAAGAGGAAAAACAAATTTCATATTAATCCGAAACTTTCATGATCTCCAAAAGGGTTTCAATGGTAAACGTTCAATCCCCCACTGTTTTTTGTAGTGTGGTCCAACTGATCTTTAGATCTGTCTTATTTTTCAGCTCAAGCCTTAAGATGAACTCTCCAAATGGATGGACGGTTTGGATATAACACATACCTCATATTTTGACCCACAGACCCAACTCAATCCGAACCATACCCAACCCGATCCAACTCAGTTTCCCTGACCGAGTTGGACTCGGTTCGGGTCAGGCCAACCGTGCATTGAATCAGTTCAAGTCAGATGTCCCGGACTAGGTCCCGGATCAGATCGAGTTCGGGTCAGCCCATGTAGATTTCGGACCGAATCGAGTTGGACCCAATCCGATCCGACTCGGTCCAATGCCCAGCTCTAATTGCACTATCCCTTGCAGCTAGCCCACCCACCACCCCATTACTTTCTCTGAACATGTTATTGATGAGGCATCCAACTACCAAAGAAGAATAAATATTTCCTAGCAAAACCAAACAAACCAAGGACCAAATGACAAAGAATGCAAGCCATCAACAATAGTTTTTGAGTAAACCCCATCCAAATCCATCTTTTTAACCCAAACTAGCACAATACAGCAACACATCCAAAATTACCATTATCTATGTTGTTTTATTTGAAACAATTCCATAAGAGTGTTGAAAGGAAAAACCAAATCACCATTATGATATCTACAACACCCTCCCCCACACCTAGACTTGGGTTCCCACTAGAAGAGCCCTCCACATTCAACTTCCACAAACCCACCACCAGTCTATACCATTTGGAGACCACCAAATCTGTCCAAAATGGATAAACAATCTACTCGCCGAAAAGTTTTCTTCTTTTTTTTTTTTTGTAATAACTTCTACTTTGTTGCCCCACTTTGGCAAGCCATGAACTTTTTCCTTCACTTTGTCAAGAAATTTTGACCCTCGAACCTATAAGCATTCCTTTCCATGCATATATCCCAAGTTCCCAACAAACGAACGAAGGGCCAAATCCCTATCTTCAACTAGGTGTTGCTTTTAGCTAAGCCAAACCATTGAAGAGTATGGTAACTACCCTTAAATTG
Organism: Magnolia kwangsiensis; assembly: GCA_037074715.1. Classification (NCBI taxonomy): domain Eukaryota; kingdom Viridiplantae; phylum Streptophyta; class Magnoliopsida; order Magnoliales; family Magnoliaceae; genus Magnolia; species Magnolia kwangsiensis. Next base: position 53,830,814 of record CM073578.1, read on the forward strand.
TAGTTACATTGCACATAATACTGACATAATTGAGGGTTCATTGGATCAGGACGAGTGAACTGGCATGACTAACCCTATCTCGGACATTGGACAAGTTGACTAGAGAGACTCACCCTATCTAAGATGTTGCCTTCCAACTTACCATTCTTTTATTGACCTAATTGAAGGCGAGTCAAAATTTGGATGAGTCAATAGGTGGGACTCACCCGGACTCTGATGCACTATCAATTTATTGTTGTCAATTGACATAATTGAGGGTGCACTAGAATCAGGACATGTCGATCAATATGACTCGACTTGACTTAAACAAAAATAAGCACACTCTGTGTGGCTCGTTCTGACACAGGGTGAATGAGACAAATTAGGACTGAGTCAATAGTATTTCTTGCAATGTAGCTATAACTTGGACCAGTTCAAACCACATTTAACGAGCAGTAAGGGGTGCACCCTAGTCCCATGTGAATGGACACAAAATTTGAAAACAAACAACAAGGGCATGGTGTGCCCTAACGGCCGTCACGAGGCTGTAAAGGCCATTATGTAATAGTAACAGTGGCAACCATTATACTTTATAGGGTCATAATAGTCATTATGGAAAGAATGATCCGTAATAGCAAGTACAACTCCTGTAACGACCCATTATGCCCTTTGTAAAGGATGTAACACCCCCCATTATAGGGTCGATACAGGTTTTTCCTATTTTTTTAATTTTAAAAAAAAAAAAAATAGCAGGTACAACTCCTGTAACGGCCCATTACGCCCTCTGTAAAGGATGTAACGCCCCCCATTACAGGGCCGATACAGGTTTTTCCTATTTTTTAAATTAAAAATAAAAAAAATATAAAAAAAAAAAAAAAAAGATTGCAACGGTTGTTACGTAAAGGTAATAATGGTAATAATGGTGGTCGTTATGGCCACCTTTAGTGTAATGGAATAGCTTGAACAAGTGGGTGCACCCCTGGCCCTATGTGTGAAAAATGGCCTACCTACATCAATATCACAAGCTCAAGCCTAAATATCGGCCCGTGTCGCATCATTAAACAAATGGGTCTACATACATTGAGCAACTAGCTTGTGTTAAGATAAGTCCAACTTTCAATGTAGTGAACTTGCATCAATTTTAAAGAGAGGATTGCAACATTGAAGGATCCAATTATTTATTCCTAGCATGCAATTGCAATCAGAACATATAGAGGAGATCAAGGACATTGCCAATGCATAGGTGTGAGGAGACTGGCTAATGTAGGTAGAAGATAAGGAGTCGCCACTATTGAATTTTGAAAAATCAAGGGCTTTTTTTTATAGAGAAAGAGAGAGAGAACAACTTTATTAAAAGCACACGAGAGCAAAGCAAGAATAAAACCCGAGAAAAAAGGGGCCAGCTAAAGAGGCCTTTACATAGACCGCCCAACCTGCAACAAGGCCATGAATCTTTCTAATAACCTCTTAGACCGCCCAACCCGCAACAAGGCCATGAATCTTTCTAATAACCTCTTCAACGCCTTCGCAAACATTCCTAAAGAAACGCCCATTCCTAGCACGATGTGCAGTAAAGAACATTACGAGGTCATAAAGGCTGTTAGGAAAAGGTAACAGTGGCAATCGTTACACATTATGGGGTTGTAACAGCCGTAACGGCCGTTACAGAAAACATGACCCGTAACCGCCATTAATGGCTCGTTACGCCCCATGTAAAGGCTGTAACAACCTCGTAATAATATGTTATGGGGCAGATACAGGTTTTTCATTTTTTTCCATGATGAACAACAATTTAACCGAAAACTTCCCGAAGCAATTCCTTGACCAAACCATCTAGTCATCAAGGTGATTAATAGGTGAGACATCCAACAACCCAGTGAACTTTGCAATCTCGTCCTCCGACATATCTCTTTGACAAGGATCCCACAGTACTAATCCCCTAATACTGGAGAAGCAAATTGCCACTAAAACAAAGCAATCGAAAGCTAGATTGGTGATCCTAGGAAATAGGTCTTGATGCATAATTGTCTATTTGGTTGGTAAGGAATTCATTCCCTGCTTTTTATTTTTCCTAAGGAATGTTGAAATTTGGTTACTATTCCTTGGGGAATTATTAAATAATTTAAATCTTTGTTGATCATATGCTAGGTTTCATAGGAAAACATGGGAGAAGTCTAAAAATTATGTTTTAATACCAAAAGTTTTATATTCCCTAGCTAAAAGCTAGGCAAGTTTCTTAAGGCTAAGCTAGGGGATGGAATTTCTGCGTAATGTACCAACCAATCATAAAGTGTGGACCAAATTTTATTTTATTTTTCTTTTTTGTGAAAACCATGGAACTACTAAGCCAAGGAAAAATAAAAAGTAACCAAGCACCCCCTAAAGGGGGCCGGTGCTCACAACCCAAAGGTTGAGTCGTACTCCCTACCCGCTTAAGAATCTAGAAATTATATAATCTCCTATTTCATACCATCCTTCTCATCTTTTTCTTTTTCATTGATTTCTTCTTCGTTTTTTTACTTTGCAAGATGTTTGCTAAGGGAGAAATAGCTAGGCACCTAGACAAGCCTCATATAGCTAAGGCTTGAGAATTCAAGACGATGATACTTTTCTTGAGGGAGAAAGATCCCTATTTATAGAGTTGGAGATGGGAAGCATGGTGCTTAAGAGTAATTTGAAGATTTTTCTTTAAAAAATAGAGAATTTTGTAGATTGACAGGCAGCTTTATCTAGATGGATAATGTTATTCTAGAAGAGTACATAACGGTGTTATTTTTTGGATGTTCAATTAAGGTGATTTGTCCTTTTGCTAGAGAAGTACGAAGAAAGTTTATTGCAGTATTTGGAATATCTTGAGTCACATCAAGATCTATTGAAAGCTTCTTCCGGGCTTGACATCCTAGAGGCATTAGTAAGAAAGGGAAGGTAATATGGAAGATATCTTTGTTGGCTAGAATTTGGGCTTTATGGGTGGAGAGAAACAATAGGTGCTTTTGGAATAGAAACGGTCGGGTATTAGATGTATTCAATAGGGCTAGAGCGAATGTATTAGAATGGGCGATTGCTTTTAAAGCAATAGGATAGTTTCTATCTTTTTTCTTTGTTGCTTTCTTTTTTTCTTTTATGAAGATTGTATTCATTTAGCTTCGGCCTTACAAAAATAAATCATCACCTTTTAAAAAAGGTGAATTGAAACTTCTATAGGAGGTTTTCTAGAAGTTGTCTTAGATGGAGAAGAATTTTCCAACTGTCAAAATCCTACGATTCTATTTCACAAACTGAAGGAATAGTTAGGGTAGTTTGTAGAAAATAAGAGATTAAGGTCTAGGTGTTGATCATAAGTAGGTCAAAGATTTATTTTATTTTTTTAATGAAATTGGGTTTTGGATTTTTGAGCGAGGCATAGTTGTCATGTTTTCAAATTTTTCCTGCATAAAAACTGTATTATTTTCATATTGCCCCCTCTTTAGTATTTCGATCAGATCTAGGGGCTCACACGTTGATTTTGCATGATCTTCTGTTTATTGGAGAACTAACTAGGACAGTTGTATTAGGAAGATATGGGGTTCAAAGTTGGGCCCTGAAATATCAGTCCAAGTTTTCTTCTTCTTCTTCTTCTTCTTTTTTTGGCAACACGGTTTTATTTTTATTTTTACAACAGGCCCTGAAATATCAGTCCAAGTTATCTTTGCAGACATTTCAGAAATTCAATCAGATCTTGGTGCTCAGAGATCAGTTTGGACTGTAAACTTGTTTTGACGCTAGCTTAATGATTGAAATAATGGTCTTTCTTTTCTAAGGCAACAAAAGCTTTATTAAAACAAAGAAGACTTTGAGGATAAAATATACTCACAAAGACTGCAGATGAGATCACCTGCAAGAACAAGGCCAAGGCCACCCTCCACCTACTCTTCACTCTTCAGAGAACCTGTTACACACACTAGCCCCAGAGCCCAGCTTACTATTCCATTTCTAAACTTTTGAAACACCATCTCAAAAGATTTGGATTTGTTACAAAAAGTTCTGTCATTAAGCTCCTTCCAAATTGACCACAAACCTGCAACCACAGAAAGACAGTAAAGAGTCTTCTTGCCTTATCCTTTTGGGCCCCCTACCACACTTGAAAAGGGCTTTGAATTGCCTCTAGCATCTACTAAATTGGCCAATTCATGACAAAGAAACAGATCCTCCCACAAACCTCCACAATGAAACAGCAATGAAGAAAAAGATGATCCATCATTGCTTTTTAAAAATTATTTTAAAAAATAAATAAATAAATAAAAAGAATAATCCGCCATCTCCTCATCAGGAAGAAAAAAAGATGCAGACATAGGAGATAATTATATTTCTTTTTTTTTCTTTTTTCTTCTCTTTTTTTTCTTTTTGAGGTGATTTATGGTGAGGATCTTGTCTCTACCCACCAACCACCGAAAAGCTACCACTCTCGGTAGGACCAAGAACCATCAATTGTGTGGAATTGTGGATGTTGTCAGACTAGACCTGCCCCTCGCAAGGCTCCACTGCCACTCATCCCTCCCCCCTTCTATGGGATTATATTTATTCAATTTATCCATCATACCAACAAATTCATTGACTTCCTCATCCATCTGATTTCTTCTTAATACCTAGGCCCATACTATCTGGCCGCTAAATATGCTGTAGGGTTAGGATGCCAGCTGCCACCCGGTACAATCCTGGGAATGCACTAGATAAGACTACACACCAAATATCCTAGCAAAACCTAGTAGGCACTCCATTGCCAATCCTCCCTACTATGGCCTTTGAAAATGCCCTTTCTGTTCTGATGCTTTCCATACACTGGAAGCTTGTAAAGAGATGCCCTTGTTACCACCCTCCTAGTTTAGTTACATCTTTGCACAAGATCACTTGCTTCCAGAATCTATCTTCCTCTGAGCTAAATCTACATAACCACTTACCTGGCAAAGAAATGTTCATTCATCTAACAATCTCACCCCACACCCCCTTGCTATTTCAGCTGACAAACTTCTCTCCATTTAAGTAAGATGAAAGTTGTGCATCTCCCATGCCCTGCTAGAGGAAATCCCTTTGGATTTTTCCAATCTTTGAATTACACTTAACAAGCACTGAACTAATACATTAAGTGGACACGTGTTCAATAAGGCTGAACTAATATGAATTAATTTGCAACCTAAGGGATAAATATCTGCTCTTCCATCCCTTCTTTCCACCCTTTTATTTCTGAAAGATAACTTCTTTCCACCCTCTCCACAGCCACATGCCACAAATGGCATAGGAGGTCTATCCATAGAAAGAGAGGATCAAAATGCATAGATAGAAGCTTACCATCCCAGACCCAAAACATTGAGAGCCAAATCACAATCAATTCACTCTTGTACGTATTAATCTAGAGACCTGATACCACTCCAAACCACCTTCTCGCTTCGTGCATGTTATCCACTTTCTAACTGCTCACTTCATTATGTATATTGCTGTCCAAATGGATGCCCTTCTCCACTTGAGTGGCATAGCCAAATGCAAAAATGCTCCCTTGGACATGTCGATGCCTTATGTGGAGTTTTCCATACACACAAATGACATTAAGGGATAGTTAGCACTATTCAGGGGGTGAAAGCAGGTTGATTTTTGGTTCAGGGTTTTATTCAGAGAATTAGTTTTAAAACTTGGCGAGAGGGTTGACCAAGAAGCATAAAGCATTAGTAAAAATGATTGTATCTTCTGCAATGGGTGAAAATGGACTGGTTAAAGCCACCTATCTATTCTGTCTTGGCTAGAGATGCATTATGAGGGGGGGGGGGACCAAAATGAAAGGATTCTTGAAGGAAGAAAAAACAGTTAAGAAATAAAAGTTAATTGGTCTACTGAAACAGAAGACATACTCTTTCCCCCAATTGCAAGTTCTCCACGTAACATTTGAGGTGTGCAGGAAATTGAAACACGAGCATGAATAACATTTTCTTGTTCCTTTTGAGCAAACAAAACAAGCTAAGAAACAAATAAAAGTTGGTCAAAAGGTTTAGAGTCGTTTTCTTCCTTTTTCTTTGAGAAATAACAACACCTCTATCAATACTAGTTTGTTCCATGTTAAGATCAGTACATGGGACTGCAATTCATGACCTTCAGAAAAACCTTTGGATGGGAGGTAAATCTTGGTGAACGGATTCAACTCGCTTGTGGAATAGATGGTCTCCCATGGCATTTGAGAATCCATCAGTCAGCAATAACAACACCAGATACAGCATTAGGCACATGTAAAATGTCTGCACGGACACTGAGGACACTAACATCAAATAATCGAAACACCTCTACGAGGGGTATATAGAACAGCAAAGGCATGAAAAATCCATCCACACATGCACACACAGTGCCAAAACTAGCAATTTGAAATACGATTAGTCTAAAACGTGATACAACAAAAACAAAATGTAATCTATTGCAAACACAATCCAAGGCCTTGTTCCAATCCAAAACGAAGAAAGAAACACATCTCGTGAATCAAAATGAGTTGAACAAACAAGAAAGCCAGAATGACAAAAGAAAACCCTAAGACGGTCCTGACCATGTGATTGGAGATTAGGAAATGATTCACGATGCACCACCGGATCGATAGCGGTACAGCTTACCAAAGACATGAAGGGCGGTAACGAAGCCAATGAAGCAGAGGCTCATTACAAGGACCACCGTGGGTGTGATCTTGAGGCCAGGAGCATCGTCCGTGTAAAATCGAAGCATGTTGCTGCTGCCTCCGCCACCACCTGCACCGAAGTTTCCAGAAGATCCGCCGCCGCCGAGCCTCCGCCGACGCATTCCGGCCGCTGCTGCAGGGGTTCCTCGTGGGGCCATGCCCACGGTACCTGGGCGAGATGACGTGGATGAAGAAGCCTGAGACTGAGAAGTTCCTCTTGCCATCGTCCCTCTTTCCCGTTGTCTTGTGTGGGATCCGGAGGAGGGAGAGATGAAGAATGAGAGAGAGAGAGCTTTTCTTTTCGTTTTATTTGATTGCAGAAACTTCGTAGTAGCCTCGCGTGTCGTGGAACTAACCTCTCTTCTTACTCGGGGCCACTTCCAGGGCCATCGGAACCGTTAGTTCAGTGGTCCGCCCTCTAAAGGGGGTATACTTCAAATATTTTCCATGAATGATGTAACAATGTGGCATTTTGAAATTTTAGTCTTTACAAATTATCTGATGTTGATGCAAAACCAGGTATAGGGTTGTGATATAGTAATCACTTGATGAGTTCGGAATTGTAATCATATGAAGTTATAATTATTGGTATCAATCCCTAGTGGGGTGGCTAACAGTGAAGTGTCAACTGATAGTGGGGTGTACTGACAAGCTAACAAAAAAAAATTATAATTACACTATTTATGGAATGCTTTTAGAATTAGAATTACTTTGAAGCTAACATATATCATCCAAATTAAAGAGTAATAATGTAATTGTGAAAGAAATTATTGGAGAAAAAATGGAACAAATTATGAAATAGACGAACTCTACAAACCAGTACGGACTCAATAGGGCTAAACCATTTAAGAGGTGTCTACTGGCAAAGAAAGGTCGACCTTCAAGTAGATCGATACAACTATGAGTCCACTCAAATAAGATACAACTGTAAATCCACTCAAATGGCTGAATTATTGAATAGGTCGGCATAATCATACGTTAGTTATAAGTCGACTATAGGTCAACCTAAACTATTGGTTGGATATAGCTCGGCCATATGTCGGCTGCAGGTCAACCCAACCATAGGTCGGACATAGCTCAGCCATAAGTAGGCATAACTTCTGATAAGGTGAATGTTAAACTATCAAAAGGCTCAGCATTATTTACTTCTACTATATCTGGCGCCTCCACCGTCCAACTTTTTTCCCGAACTAACAGTCCAGGAACGGCCCGAAGATCTTGTTCAAGATTTTCGGGAGAGAATCAGATCCCAAGGATATCGGACAACCATAATCTCAAGAAGATCTCTGGCGAATCTGGAAACCTATGTAGGAAGATCTCTGGCGAATCTGGAAACCTATGTAGGAAGATCTCTGATATATCAGGAATCCTAAATAAGAAAGACTCTATAGGGTATGATCTTCCCTCTCATATAAATAGGGGTTCCTAGACAATGTGGGGTATGCATACATATCCACCCATATACACGACTGGTGACGCTTTGTCTTAAGATTATCTCCTACAAAGACCCAAGATCCTGACTTAGGCATCAGAGGATCCCCATGTACTAGTCAAGATCTCATTTGTCTCTTACTTTCTTTTGTGCAGGTCCCAGAGGGTTAACCAAGGAGGGTTTATTAGAAAACCACATCAACGGTTTGGGGTCGTTCGTGGGGACGACTATAGTTCAAGCAGTTGAAGTTGCACAACTATGGTTCAAGCAGTTAAAGCAAAATTCTATTAGTTCATTCTTTCAGCTCAGCTAAGCCTTCATCATGAACATTATCGGGGGAAAGAAAATACTCAAACCATACACCCACCTCCTTCACGTTGTTCAAAAGGAGAGCAAATTGTTGAAAGACTACATCAGACGCTTCAATTTGGAAGCGTTGCAGGTACGAAAGCATAATGAGGAGCTCGTCTTAGCTACGATCATGGGATGACAAAGAGATCAACAGTTTCTCTTCTTACTGGATAAAAAACCACCGAAAAGGATGAACGACCTATTGAACAGGTCTCAAAAATATGTCAACGCCGAATAAGCTCGAGTCCTTAGGAAGGCTATCCATAACAAAGCTCTCCCGACCAAATAACAACAGACGAGGGTAAAACCAAGCTCGACCGCCATGAACAGAAAGAGGAAGGATAACTAATCACAAGACAATCATCGCCCGAACAAGCGGCCTGACACTAAGTTTAAAACTTAACTCCTCTCAACAAAACACCAGAGCAAGTCTTAATGGAGATCCAAGACAAGCGTATCCTCCACTAGCCGAGCAAGTTGAAGTCCGATCTTTTTCATTGGGATCATGGACTGTAACGCCCTGAAAATCGGGGATCGAGGATAAACTCCACTCCCGAGTTCCAAAACATTACTTATGCAACATTTTCAATGATGAATGAATGTTGGCTATAATAGTGCATAAAACATGAAGTGGATTAAGCCAAAATAGCATATCATACTCCAGAGACAGTTAAATTAGCAAGCGGAAGAATGTGATAGATATATAAAATATATGAACTGTTGTAAGTTTTCAGAGTGTGAACATGTTACCAGGTTAAACATATACATGTATACTCCAAAAATGATCAAAAAGAACATACATGAGTGCTCCAAAAATATAAAATGACAAGTGTCATGACGTCTAATCAACCTCCCTGTAATCCCGTCGATCAGAACACGGTTTACCTAGACCCGCCTGATAACCGGCTATAGAAGAAATCCTCCTCATCATCAAACAAGTCCGGCTCTGCTTCACAAGCAGCGTCATCATCTAACTAAAACAAGGACTGGTTGGTGTGTATAACACCGTCCCGTAACGTGGGAGTGAGTGGCCAACTCAGTGGAATCATAGAGCAAAGGTTAACATGTTATCAAATCAATCAAGCGATAATAATAAAGCAAGCAAATCAAACATTCCTAAATACTGTAATTAATGCAATAATGAAATGACATGATGGATGCCCTCGCCAACATACTCCCTCATGCAACATCATCTTACGTTCGCGGCATGCTTTCTTCCCTCAGTGCTCCACATCTTCCAGGCACATGCAGTGCGATATAAATATGATTAACGATTTATTATTAGTCCTTTTCATATAGCAGGATTGGAAAACTAGGGTACTTCCCTTATATCATTCCCAACAAGGATCCTGTCTAGGGTCGTCACTCCTAGTAGTCTCATATAATGATATATTTCTAGGTCGCTGCAAGGGCTGTCAAGGTTATTGCACGCACTCGTTGCTCCGCTCCTTCATCACCTTATCAATACAGGCCTAATTTGTACTCTTGTTACTACGGAAGGGTCGTCGCCTCACGTAGACTCAGAGTACGCTCGAGGTCACTACAAAGGGCTATTAGGGTTGTTGCACGCACTCGTTACACTGCTCCCCCATCACCTTATCAGTGTAGGCCGACAGCTCGAATATAGTGTCTCATACCACCATAATCGGCTCACGAGTCTGGGTTGCTCACTGGTCACTACGAGGAGGCTCGTGGCCCTAGCGTAGGCCGACAGATCCACCACAGTGTCCCATACCACCATGCCCGGCTCATGAGTCTTAGTAGATTAAGGTACCACGGTTATCAGGGTTATCACTGGTAAGTTCAGTACCTTAGGTTCAAGCAGTTATGATGAATACAAGGTGAACATACAACAGTCAATCGGGTTACTTGATAAGTCCGACTACCACGAGCGCACGTTGAATCGACCGACATGAAGTGCACAAGCACTTCATGTGGCCTAACCACTGCCGACAACTCTAGTACGAGTTGGGTTTGTCATATACGTCCTTCGTGGTGAATAGAATCCAACCACGAATTCTAATTTGTTACCGACTTCCTGGACTAGAGTATAGCCTCAAGCACATGTAATGTGAATTAGTAATCATATGAGATAAACAAAATTGAAAAAATAAGTAATTCAAGCATGTTAGCAACATGTTATAAGATACAACATAAGCAATTTAACCATGCACAAGTATTTCATATATATAAGATAATCAATTCAAATATAACAACCATGGAAGAAATCATATACATCATCAAAATAGTTGAAAATCCTATCTCAACACTAATCTACAACCTCATTTACTCAATACTTATACAAACATTTATACAAACACTTAGTCTACACACATTAGTCTACATAACATATGTCGTCCAAAATGTGCATTAGGGTGAATCTCTTCACCAAACAGATTATACACGCATAACTAGCATAGGTACACGATAAATACTCATGGCAATCATATCAGCAAAATACGTCCGTATACAGTATTTCCTACAAATACCTAAAATACCCTAAATCTCATATTCTTCGTACGTATTCGAAATGAAAAACGGATAGCATGTTCTACATGTCAAACAACATCTTTGTCAACAATCTACCATTAAACGACATTGAAAGCTTTGAAAAATGGTAACCTAAGCATCTAAAATCCGCACCTTATGTCGTAGAAGCGTAATGAATTGAATAGGTACACTATAACACAAGGTGAGTTAGCTACTTAGCTACTTGTACCCATAGGAACCTTAAAACAGGTTAGGGTTAGGGTTTTCTTACCTAGAACGAAACCAGAATCGCCTGAATAACGATATAAAATGGTGGATGAGGTACGTAGAGAGACTGAGAAGAATCCCAGGAAGAATCACCAACTTCTCTCCCACTTTCTCTCTTTTCTCTCTCTTGATTTGGGTAGGGTTTGAAATTCGCATGGGATTTGTGAGAGAGGGTTTAAGGCCTTTTTATAAGCCCAAACACGATGAAAACAGACTTGAAGTCAAGGCATACTTAAGTTATAACCAAATCAGGTCTGTTCCGATCCAACGGAGCACTTTTGGAGGTCCTGTTACTAAATGCGGTCAGACTTAAGCTCTCTAATATTGGATCTAGGTCAAGCCAAGTTTTCAGTCCAATCGAGTTTCCAGATCGACCGTGGCGAACCAGTTTCAGTTCAGCAGTCATCGAAACTCGATCAAGGCCACAAGTGCTATGACATGTATGGGCCACCTATCCTGATCCGAGGGTGAATTTGAGTCAAAATCTAATAGTCAGAACGCTTAAAAATAACGCACAAGTGAAACATGCCAGTTTTCTTAAAATTATATTTAATTTTTTAAAAATCTTCATTTTCTCACACTCTTCACTACGGACTCAAGAAAATCGTCTCAGAGCATTGTTTGGATGTGATTTTTGTGGTACTTGTCAAGTCCAACAACACGATCAATATCTTCTAAGTTCATCGCTATCAGACTTTCGACGCGCGGTCTAGGTCCGATACGAAGTTTCTGAATGCTCCCGAGAGCAACTGGGTTTAGAGATTGATCCTAGGTTTCTAGGTAACATAGCGTTAGAAGTCCTACTCATTTTGGGTCTTGTAGTTCGTATTTAAAGTGGTTTAAGTCAATTCTACTGAGTATTCAGTTTGGTACTTAACCAAATTCTACCCTAATTATGGCAGAATATGGTCCTAGGGCCATTCTATGCCCCATTTTGAGAACTTCTAGGTATCATATTATTTTAATTATTTTTTTGTAGTTCATCATCAAGTTTACCCTGACTCCACAAAATTTCATAAGATTTCAATTGTAGAAAAATTCTAAAAATTCTAGAAGCAGCAGCTGTTCAACAAGTTATTATCGAAAAGTTGCTCACAACGACCTACTTTAAACTATGTTAAATATTTTATTATATTTTTCACATATTTTTATATAAAAATAGACTCATTTATCTTCAATCTAATTTTTGAATCACCTAATCGGAGTTATAAAAAAGGAGATATAATTTTTCAAAGGTTCACAAAATGCACAGAAAAAATGCAGAAATCGGGCTGCTTGTCCGCTGTACGGACGAGGCCTCGCCGATGCTGCAAGGACCTCGCCAGTCACCGACTTATTTGGTGAGGGATCGCCCCATGGGTGAGGTCTTCACCCCCCAGGGATGCCGAAAACATGTGGGGCCCACCTTGGATCCCCCCGAATTGAGTCGTTTGGGCCCACAAGTTGGTCGAGGCGTTTATCGAGTCTCATTTGCAAACCAGAATGAGTTACACGACGTACAATATATGATTTTGGGGTAGAAGAAGCTAATTCATCCAAATAAACTATCTACATCATGAAATTCTAAATATTAAATAGTCAAAATCCTATTTTATGCATGTATTTACCATTTATAGTAAGTTTTAGTTTAAGTATAGTTTCTCACCTTTTAAACTTTAGGTTTGTGTCTAATATGAAAGTACTTAGAGAAATTTGAAGAATGAGGTGGTGAAAGGTGAGATTTTGAAGGAAATGGGTTGCAAACCGATTTCTAGACTTTAGAATTGATCTCTAAGACTGATATGGTTGACCCATTGCCTAAGGACATCTAATTCCAGGTTGGTAAAAATCAAGGGTGTTACAATCTACCCCCCTTAAAAATAATTTCATCCCCGAAATTGGTGAAGGGTAATAAGTAATGATTCTATTATGTCTTTTGCCTAAACTGTACTGATTTTAAGTTTATATGCGTGGTGGGGTATTTACATCTATACCAGTCTGGCATATTTTTATATATCCTCCTTAAAAATTTACTCTTTATCTCTTGCTTATACCCTGATGGCTAGCTACAATTGATTTCTTTATCTATTTGGAATCTCGATGATGAGTCTCATTTACTTAGAGTAAGATATATGTTTTCTGTGGTTGAGCAGTACGGAGAGATGGTTGTAGTGGGCTCGATCTCAATACACTGAACATCTACCTGACTAGAGTAGAAGGCTCATCGTATCCCTTCCTAGTCTTGATAGATCCTGGTCTTCTGCTCGGTCAAAGCAGTGAGTCCATTGGTAGTCTCCCAGGATTGAGAAATGGGTCAAGATGTGAATGCTTCGCTATTGTATATTGTAGTAACTCTGTATAATCCGATTACTCCAAAACTTAGGGAATGCCCATCATTGAAAGGTTCCAATTTCCTATTTATAAGGTTGCTCTTTGGGTCTTGGTCTAAGGGAGTCCTCGTCTGAATCTATGTCCAAGGTAGGGGTTAATATGCACCCTAATAGATCATCCTAAAAAGATTTCTAATCGTATAGAGTTGGCCAAGGCTTCTATTATGTTCGTGTTTAACGAGTAGGCTTATGGATATACTAACCTTCGCTCACTCCCACTGTTAGGCCTATGATTTAATATGAATGGGTTCAACACTAAATTCCTAATTGTTTCCCTATAAAGACTTCACTATTGACATTCTAAGGAAGATTCAGATCCTAATTTAATGACCTGACCTTACATATAACCTGAATTAATTTTCTTCGATCCTGGGCCAGTGGGGAAGGGGCCAACCATGCTTCGCTGCGCAGTTCTAACTCAACTGTTGTATTAGCTGACCTTACTAGATTGGGCTCATAAGGTTCTACCCCCCTTAAAAATTATTTCTACTCTTAAAGCTCAAGATTCTATGTCGTGATCCATATGTCAGAACGAGGTATAATTTAGGACCTATCCTTGACATGAAATGGGAAACAACCTCTCAATACATTAGTCTTTCTTGTATACTATGACATTGACACCTATGGTTATAGAAATGAGCCTAATCTCTATTACAGTTAATTTCAGGGGTAGGTGTGAGTTGGTGGCAAGATATGTAATTCTCTACTGGCTACTCTACTGGCTATATGTCCTTAACATTTCCCAAGGGTAAAGCAATAACTTTTGGTTATAGATAGTCGGGCCAAAACGGAAGAAAAGTGGAGTAGTGGGTCTGAGCCGGATACATAGACTTTCTGTCTAGCTAGGACAGAAAACTTGTCGTATCAGTTCTTAATCCTAGTTGGTCTCGATCTTCTACTTTATCAGGGCATTGAGTTCATTAGTAATTACCAGGATTAAGAAGTCAATTCAAACCGTGAATACCTCGCTTATATATAATTTCTCTACTTCGTGTTCCCAATTGTACTAAGTCCTTGGGAGGGCAAATCTAAGGGGCGTGCTGGTTTATCCTAGCATTTAATCTGAGGGGTATATAAGTTTTCTCTAAGCGTAACTAGTTCTGAGTCAAGTAAGCTTCCTAAGAGTTAATAAAGGAGCCTATAAGTATTAAGGGAATCCAACAAAAGAATGAGATCTCACTCTAACTAAATCAAGACAACTAACTACGTCTATATTCCAATTACCTTAGCAAAATCGGTCTTTTACATTCCTTAACAAAACCAGTAGCCTAGTCTTAATAAATTCAACGACGCTCAAGCACTTCACATATATCTATACTAGCTAAGGAGGTCCTAAGGTTTAGGTTTTTAATTTACTAGCTTTCCTATACCGTCAGATCTTTCTAAATCTAAGAATACCCACTCTAGGTCCAAAACTCTAAGGGCCTGTTTGGCTAGTGGTATAAGGCTGTATTAAATGGGTTGCGTCACTAATCCCACCTCGGGATTGGAAATGACATGTTTGGAAGGAGGGTGGGATGTGATTAAAATCAATTTCATAGGCTTTGGAAAATGTGCCTTGTGTTGGAGAGTGTGAGATGGGATTTCCAAATCCCATGATGATGAATGTCCAAGTATAACTTGAAAGGAAATCCTGGGATTTACTGATATTTGCATACATTCCAACCATGGCATTGGAAACCATGGGTTACACCCAAATCTAAGGACAATACCTTACACATGTATTTGTTGTTACTTTTACAATTCTATCTATCCTAATCTCACCTAATGCAGTTGGTCGAATGGGCCCTAAATGTCCCATCATTTGGAAATGTGCAGGTTATGGGACACAAAAATGTGAGTTTTGTGCCCATATGAGAGGGTATAATGAAGGTGGAAAGTCATACAGAGTAGTTTTTGGATAATGGTGGTTGATGGGTGTAAGATGTAGAAGAAGACGGAAGCTTGAGTGAATAGAAGTGGGGATGTGAGATCATTTTACATGGTCTCGGTTACGTATGGGCTATACTACGATAGTTAATCTCGCTGGTCGGTGAAACTTGGAATTCTAATGTGGTTTCTAGATTCCATCACCCCCTTCCTAAGTCAGAGTGCGTCAGTGTGCGTTGTGTTACCATAACCCAGGTCCGGTTTAATCCAAATCATGCTCTGATACCATCTGTAACGCTCTGAAAATCGGGGGTCGAGGATAAACTTCACTCCCGAGTTCCAGAACATCACTTATGCAACATTTTCAATGATGGATGAATGTTGGCTGTAATAGTGCATAAAACATGAAGTGGATTAAGCCAAAATACCATATCATACTCCAGAGATAGTTAAATTAGCAAGCGGAAGAATGTGATAGATATATAAAATATATGAACTGTTGTAAGTCTCCAGAGTGTGAACATGTTACCAGGTTAAACATATACATTTATACTCCAAAAATGATCAAAAAGAATATACATGAGTGCTCCAAAAATATAAAATGACAAGTGTCATGACGTCTAATCAACCTCCCTGTAATCTCGTCGATCAGAACACGGTCTACCTAGACCCGCCTGATAACCGCCTATAGGAGAAATCCTCCTCATCATCAAACAAGTCCGGCTCCGCTTCACAAGCAGCGCCATCATCTGAAACTAAAATAAGGACTGGTTAGTGTGTACAACACCATCCCGTAACGTGGGAGTGAGTGGCCAACTCAGTGGAATCATAGAGCAAAGGTTAACATGTTATCAAATCAATCAAGCGATAATAATAAAGCAAGCAAATCAAACATTCCTAAATACTGTAATTAATGCAAGAATGAAATGACATGATGGATGCCCTCGCCAACATACTCCCTCATGCGACACCATCTTACGTCCGCGGCATACTTTCTTCCCTTAATGCTCCACATCTTCCAAGCACATGCAGTGCGATATGAATATAATTACCGAGTGTTATTAGTCCTTTTAATACAGCAGGATTGGAAAACTAGGGTACTTCCCTTATATCATTCCCAACAAGGATCCTGTCTAGGGTCGTCACTCCTAGTAGTCTCATACGATGATATATTTCTAGGTTGCTACAAGGGCTGTCAGGGCTGTTGCACGCACTCGTTGCTCCGCTCCCCCATCACCTTATCAATACAGGCCTAGTTTGTACTCTTGTTGCTACAGAAGGGTCATCGCCTCACGTACACTCAGAGTACGCTCGAAGTCACTACAAAGGGCTGTCAGGGCTGTTGCACGCACTCGTTGCATCGCTCCCCCATCACCTTATCAGTGTAGGCCGACAGCTCGAATATAGTGTCCCATACCACCATAATCAGCTCACGAGTCTGGGTTGCTCACTGGTCACTACGGGGAGGCTCGTGGCCCTAGCTTAGGCCAATAGCTCAACCACAGTGTCACATACCACCATGCCCGGCTCATGAGTCTTAGTGGATCAAGATACCAAAGTTATCACTGGTAAGTTCAGTACCTTAGGTTCAAGCAGTTATGACGAATACAAGATGAACATACAACGGTCAATCGGATCACTTGATAAGTCCGACTAGCACGAGCGCACGTTGAATCGACCGACATGAAGTGCACAAGCACTTCGTGTGGCCTAACCACTGCCGACAACTCTAGTACGAGTTGGGTTTGTCATACACATCCTTCGTGGCGAATAGAATCCAAGCACAAATTCTAATCTGTTACTGATTGCCTGGACTAGAGTATAGCCCCAAGCACATGTAATGTGAATCAATAATCATATGAGATAAATAAAATTGAAATAACAAGTAATTCAAGCATGTTAGCAACATGTTATAAGATACAACATAAGCAATTTAACCATACACAAGCATTTCATATATATAAGATAATCAATTTAAATATAACAACCATGGAATAAATCATATACATCATCAAAATAGTTGAGAATCCTATCTCAACACTAATCTACAACCTCATTTACTCAATACTTACTTATACAAACATTTAGTCTACACACATTAGTCTACATAACATACATCAGCCAAAATGTGCATTAGGGCGAATCTCTTCGTTAAACAGATCATACACGCATAACTCGCATAGGTACATGATAAATACTCATGGCAATCATATTAGCAAAATACGTCCGTATACAGTATTTCCTATAAATACCTAAAATACCCTAAATCTCATATTCTTCGTACATATTCGAAATGAAAAACGGACAGCATGTTTTACATGTCAAACAACATTCTTGTCAACAATCTACCATTAAATGGCATTGAAAACTTTGAAAAATGGTAACCTAAGCATCTAAAATCCGGACCTTATGCCGTAGAAGCGTAATGAATTGAATTGGTACTCTACGCTTCCGTCAACGTCGATATGACGACCTATAACACAAGGTGAGTCAGCTACTTAGCTACTTGTACCCATAGAAACCTTAAAACAGGTTAGGGTTAGGGTTTTCTTACCTAGAACAAAACCAGAATCGCCGAAATAATGATACAGAATGGTGGATGAGTCACGTAGAGAGACTGGGAAGAATCTCAGGAAGAATCACCAATTTCTCTCCAACTTTCTCTCTCTTTTCTCTCTCTTGATTTGGGTAGGGTTTGAAATTCGTATGGGATTTGTGAGAGAGGGTTTAAGGCCTTTTTATAAGCCCAAACACGATGAAAACAAACTTGAAGTCAAGGTATACTTAAGTTATAACCAAATCGGGTCTGTTCCGATCCAACGGAGCACTTCTGGAGGTCCTGTTACTAAATGCGGTCGAACTTAAGCTCTCTAATATTGGATCTAGGTCAAGCCAAGTTTTCAGTCCGATCGGGTTTCCAGATCGACCGTGGCGGACCACTTTCAGTTCAGCGATCACCGAAACTCGATCAGGGCCACAAGTGTTATGACATGTATGGGCCACCTATCCTGATCCGAAGGTGAATTTGAGTCAAAATCTAACGGTCAGAATGCTTAGAAATAACGCGCAAGTGAAACGTGCCAGATTTCTTAAAATTATATTTAATTTCTTAAAAATCTTTATTTTCTCACGCTCTTCACTCCGAACTCAAAGAAATCGTCCCAGAGTATTGTTTGGATGTGATTTTTACGGTGCTTGTCAAGTCCAACAACACGGTCAATATCTTCTAAGTTTATCGCTATCAGACTTTCGAAGCGCAGTCTAGGTCCGATACGAAGTTTCTGAATGCTCCCGAGAGCAACTGGGTTTAGAGATTGATCCTAGGTTTCTAGGTAACATAGCGTTAGCAGTCCTACTCATTTTGGGTCTTATAGTTCGTATTTAAAGTGTTTCAAGTCAATTCTATTGAGTATTCAGTTTGATACTTAACCAAATTCTACCCTAATTATGGCAGAATACGGTCCGAGGGCCATTCTATGCCCCATTTTGAGAACTTCTGGGTATCATATTATTTTAATTATATTTTTTTTGTGGTTTATCATCAAGTTTACCCTGACTCCACCAAATTTCATAAGATTTCAAGTTGTAAAAAAATTCTAAAAACTTCAGAAGCAATAGCTGTCCAACAAGTGATTATCGGACAGTTGCTCACAACGACCTACTTTAAACTATTTTAAATATTTTATTATATTTTTTACATATTTTTATATAAAACTAGACTCATTTAGCTTCAATCTGGTTTTTGAATCACCTAAATCGGATTATAACGAAGGAGATATGATTTTTCAAAGTTTGACAAAATGCACAGAAAAAATGCAGAAACCGGGCTGCCTGTTCGCTGTACGGATGAGGCCTCGCCGATGCCGCGAGGACCTCCCCGGTCAATGACTTATTTGGTGAGGGATCGCCTCATGGGTGAGGTCCTCACCCCCCATGGATGCCGAAAACATGTGGGGCCCACTTTGGATCCCCCCGAATTGAGTCGTTTGGGCCCACAGGTTGGTTGAGGTGTTTATCGAGTCTCATTTGCAAACCAGAATGAGTTACATGACGTACAATATATGATTTTGGGGTAGAAGAAGCTAATCCATCCAAATAACCTATCTAAATTATGAAATTATAAATATTAAATAGTTAAAATCCCATTTTATGCATATACTTTCCATTTATAATAAGTTTTAGTTTAAGTATAGTTTCTCACCTTTTAAACTTTAGGTTTATGTCTAATATGAAAGTACTTAGAGAAATTTGAAGAATGAGGTGGTGAAAGGTGAGATTTTGTAGCAAATGGGTTGTAAAATGATTTCTAGACTTTAGGATTGATCTCTAAGAGTGATATGGTTGACACATTGCCTAAGGACGTCTAATTTCAGGTTGATAAAAATTCGGGGTGTTACATGGACATATGATGAGTGATTTTTTAACCTTAAGCAAAAGATCGAAGCACTCATTCGCACCAGCCATCTTATGGAGTACGTCAGTCATAGAAGAGATCGGGTTACGTCAAAAGACGAACGACCCATTAATAGCGAGCCAGCTGGAGAGATCCAAACGATTTTCGGAGGTCACAGTGGTGGAGACGATTCAAACTGTGCTCGAAAAGCTCACATGAGGAGTATCGGTCGTTCCGAAGAAGAGGTCCTCATTGTCAGTAGCCCTTCGAAAGAGCAAAAGATGGAGGCTCATAGCCTGACCTTTGCCGAAGAAGATGCTCAAGGAATCCACCATCCGCATGATGACGCGCTTGTGGTTACCCAGACCATAGCTAATCTTAAAGTATTCTGAATCCTCGTGGATACTAGATCTTCAGTTGATGTCCTCTTTGCACAGGCATTTGACAAGATTGGAGTTGGTCGGTCTCGACTCCGATTCGTCAAAACTCCATTACTCATCTTCTCCGGTGGTCAAGTCATACCCAAAGGATTAATAAAGCTCCCACTTTCAGCCGGAAAGGGACAAATTTAGGTTACTACGATAATCAACTTCTTGGTAGTGGAGTGTCTGTCTGTTTATGATGCGATCCTTGGCCGACCGTAGCCATGAAATTCTTGACTGAGCAGGGCGTTGGGTCCTTAAATGGAGATCAACATGATGCTCGACAGTGTTACGCGATGGCACTGAGGACTCTGCACCAAATAATGACTATCACTTCTTTGGACCCGTGGGAAGAGTCTGGAGAACGAGGCTGCCCTGTGGAAGATCTCATTCTAGTTCCACTTGACGACTCTGACCCACCCAAATTGTTCAAATCGGGTCATCTTTGACATCACCGTTACGGGGTAAAATGGTAGTGTAACACCCCGACCTTTCAAGACCCGAGTATATAGCTCATTTCCTAAAAACTTGAGTGTTAACTTATAAAGAACTAAAGTCCACATATATTTATTTGTTTATTTTTTCACCAGAGTAAGCAGATGAGCGTAATATGGACAAATCAACATAAAGAAAAATTTCGTTATCATTCAAGTATATAAGAAGCTGGCCATAATGACTTATACTAACCAATGTCCCTATCCTTACAATTACAAAATGAAATAATATTACATGTAAAATAGAGTAAATTACAACAATCCTGAGATATGAAATCCTGTAGCAACCTTTAGCAATTACAATCATGCATCCTTGTCAATTATAGCCTGCTCCTCATCAATATAAACATGTATGTCACCTGGGCCACCTGTGCTACCTGTATGGCTATATATTTAATGGATGGTGGCTAACTCAGTATGAATTTTCCTCAAGATTACACACCACCGCATTAGGTAAAAAATAGTATAAAATATCTAAGTAGCCAAAATAGAGTAAATGCAGTCTTATTATATGCATGGATGCATGAATGCAATCATCGCCCCAGGAATACTCATTCGTGCGGACATTGGGCTCGTCACCCATGCAATCATTGTCCCAGGAAAAACATATAAACGGACATTGAGCTCATCACCCATGTAATCATTTTTCCAGAAAAAACATCTCGATGGACATTGGGCTCATCACTCGTGCAATCATTGTTTCAAGAAAAACATCCAGACAAACATTGGGCTCGTCACCCATGCAATCATCGACCCAGAAAAAACATCTACACTGCTGGATATGTACATCATGTATGATAGCAATAGATGTTGGTCTATGCCATGTAAGCATGATTAGCCAACCCATTATTAGTCTAATTACAACTAACCAATTTATATAAGCTCAAAGGTCACAACGAGGGCTAGTTGTCAACGTAGGCCGACAGCTCGGGCATAGGTCCTATGCCACCATCCCCAGCTCATGAGACTACCACTTTAGGATGTTTAGTGGAACTCCGTCGACCAGTGACCAATCACATTACAATATATGGGGCTTACCATCGCATGGTTGCACAGTATAAAGCATCGAACCCATATAGAAAAAATACCAAAACAAAGTTACGTGGGGCTAGTAGCAAAGCAAGTCACATAGGGCAAATATAAAAAATAAGCCACATAGGGCGAGTATCAAAACCATGCGATAAGAGACCATCCTTAAAAACTATTGAACACAACAACCCTGGATGGTAAACCCACATCAGTGGTCAATTTAAACCACCATTCAATAACCACCAAGTCGAAGGTCCATTATAATCATAACCAGTCGAGTTACGTCCCAAGTATAAGTGTACATTTATAAGTGAGGGTTCCCCACTGATGTACCAGTTTAAGTTCCATAAATAATCCATGAGTAATTCATAAGCATGAGAAAATGTGCAGGATAGCTATCAGACATATAATTTAGCAGCTTAATTCCATCACTTAGCATATGTGACTATAAGATAAAGATATCAATTATTAACTGAAATGTATATGTGACTATAAGATAAAGATATCAATTATTAACTGAAATGTAAATAAAAACTATCACTTAAGCTAATGAAAAAATGAAAAGCTCAAAGGGAAGAATCGTCACCTCATAGTTCGCATCACCTACCAGCATCGCTAGGGAATGCACGTTCCCTTAAAATTGAATCCTACCATAAATCAGGAACTTGTACAATTAGATCTAAGTTCTACACACTACCTAAGGTTTAAGATCATAGCCTAGGGTTTTAGTTATTTATCTTTAGGGTCTTGATGTAAGGTTAGGGTTTTATCTTAAAATTTAGTTTCATACTTAGGTTATAGGATTTGAATCCTAAGTTATTATTAATATTTATTATCGTACAATGGATTGAATAATATTCGTAATGGGAGTATTTATCAATCAATATTGATAGTGACGATTCTCAAATTCATATTTAAATATTCTAACATTATTTAATATTTCCATAATTACTAATAACCTACTAAGTAATACAAGTAATGATACTAAAATTTTCACTAACAATGATAAGGACCAATACTAACTATTATATTAACAATAATTATACTAACCCATAAGGAAAATCATAATATTTTCTAATGATAATAGCCATAACTTTCAATAATGAATCTAGCCATGATAATAGGTACTATGACCTACCATGAGTTATGAATTTTTATAATTAGATTCATACTTTAACTTGCCATTTATGTCTTAAGTATAGGCCTAGGGTTTAAATTACTTAGGTCTAGAATTTTATCTTAGAGTCTAGGTCTAAGCTAGATTTTTAAGGTTTGAACTTTAGTTGGTGTGAAAACAATTATAATATAAATTTTAATGATTATAGATTATGGTTAACATTAGTGTTATAACTTATATTAGCCTACATGACACTAATAATCATTATGGTGAGAATACATAGTATGTACTAACATTAATATTAATGTTTTAAGAATGGTAGCCTAAGATACTGGTATTTTAATGATGATAATTCCTATGTGTATTAACCATCATTAGTACGGATAATTTATTAATGATCAATTACATCTAAATTGATAATCCTAAAAAAATGATAATGATAATAGCAATGAAAATTGAAATAATTTCAATCTAGACGAAGAATGTGGCTCACCTAGTTGACTCGGTTCGAGTCAAGTTAGCTCGGCTCAACACAATCACCCCCTTCTTTCTCTCTCCCCTTCTTTCTCTCTCTTTCTTCTTCTCCCTTTCGTCTTCTTTTCCTCCTTGTTGGGATATCCAGCTATGAGTCTGTATAAACCAAACCCCACTTGACTCGGTTCCAGCTGAGTCAACTCGGTAGCAACCACCTATCCACCCTCTCTCCTTCATTTCATCTTCTCTCTCTACTCTTCTTCTTTCTCATTATTTGCCATATGTTGGAAATCCAGCAATGTCTAGACCTGATCAAAGTTCACCCCATTTTGATTTCCAAGCTCGGTCAAGTTAGCCATGAGTGACATGAGCTCGGACCCAAACTCGATAGCAACCCAGCCCGCAACTTTGGCTTCTCTCTAATTCTTCTCTTTATTCTTCTTCCTATCTCTTTCCTTCTATTTTATTCCTTTCTTGAGTTTTTCCTGCCAAAATTGTCCAGCAAGGTGACTGGATTAAACCAGACCACCTCACCCAACCCGGCTCAACTCAGTGACGATAGCCGAGTCAGCAAGCTCGGATTGAACAACCTACACTCGGCCCATCCTCGCTCCGCTTTCTTCTTCCCTCTCTCTATCTCTTTCTTCTTTTCTTCTCCTCCTCTTTTATCCCCACTCAAGCCCACATGCCCAGTCCGTAACTCAGACGAGTCGAGCTGTGTTGGCGCGGTACAATAGCCGCACCGCCTCCTCCTCTTATTTCTTCTTCTGTTTCCTTTCCAGTTCTCTCTTCCTATATTCTTCCTCTCTCCTTTCTCTTCCAACCACGACCATCAGGAGCTCCAACCTGACCAGAGCTCGGCCCGACCGAGTTACCTTGATGCGGTTTGAAAGAGGAAGAAAGAGATGGCCATTAATGGCAGATCTCGAGCGGAGGCTTCTTCCTCCAATCTGCCTCTTGTAGATGGTTTGTGGGGGCCCTAGGAAGCGTGTAGACAAGCTTCATTAAAACTTTGAGGAGGTGAGGTCGGTGGGTTCGATGGGAGGAAGAGACGGCTAACTCTTTCAATCTTTTGCTTGCAAAGCCCTAACGATGCGGTATCAACAGTTGGGATTGCTCGAGATTGAACGCCCGAGATCGAGGGTGAGGAGCCCAAGCGGATCGTGCCAGCTGGAAAGGCAAGAAAACCAAAATCTTTTTATTTTTGGAAAGGGGATAGTTGTACTCAGCCTACTTGCGCCCGTGCTTGTGCAGCCGTACGTGTGTACCAATGGGTGAAAATTCGAGGTTTCGGTCTGGATCTCCTGTTCTCCAAGATGGACGGTCCAGATTGTGAGGATGAGACCAGATGATGGGCCCCCATCAGTGCAAACGGACGTCGTTCGTTTGTTTTAAAAAGAAGCAGGGACGGGAAAGAAAGAAAAGAATTTCCTTCTTTTGGAAATTCTCGGTCAAGCTTAGTTTGACCGGACTCTTTAGTCCAGTGCACGACTAGTGCACATGCACCGTGCACTCTCGAGATCGGTGGTGGGGTCCACGGTGATGTTTGTGGGAAATCCACACCATCCTTACCACTTGATAGGCCCTATTACGACATCCGGCCAAAGAAAAAGGGCAGATCCAAAGCTTAGGTGGGCCATACTCGATTGATTCGAGCTATTTTGTTATTTCAAGTGGATTCGACAGTGGAATCAACCCCTAATCTGATTCTGAGTGGTCATTAGTCTGGTTCAGATGATCCTCAATGACACTCCTGTCAATTGAGAAATTCACTTTTAGTATTCAAGTGTTAGATCTCTCAATATTAATTGTAGATTAGAAGGATGGTGGATCTATCAATCTTAGGTTCAATTCAGCTAATCTACTCCTTTCATCTATTTTGCCAACTTGATTTGGGACCCACCCAAAGGATGAGGCAGATTCAAGGACTAGGTGGCCCACACCTTGTGGTGATCATGTCTTATTGCGGATTTATGTCAATTGGGTAGTCAAATTAATCCCGATCTAAACATCACCAGCTAAAATGGTCTTGGGGCCTATTTAAATGAATCTCAATGGTACATTCCATTATCAGAAGTTGGAGTAAGGATGATCAAATAGCGAGTTGTAAACTTGAGTGCGTAGGACTGATGACGATGGATATGGCAAATTAGATCAAACTTTAAGACAACCTAAGGTCAAGGCCCGCCATAGTCCTCATTGAACAATTTTAGCTGTTTATAAGTGTAACCTAAAGATTTATTTTATAATCCAATGGTTGGATTAGGGAGATCAGGTATTAAAGCGGTCGTCAGGACGTTGTGGATCTAAGGAGCGATGAATCTCGTGGTTTAGATTTCTGATTCTAAAGTTGTCGATTAGATTTGTTTGTCTATGAAACTAAAATCCTAAAATAAGTTTCTTTAACGATGTGATGATCCATCTTGAATAGCAATGGGTAGATAGCTTGATATATAGGTGGGGATTTCTCTCGACGGTTAGGTTTAGATTATAACGAGGGTGACCATTCAAGTAAGCTAGGTTAGTGTTCATACTTAGTTGGGTGACACGATAACACCCGAGTGCTAAAAAGTATGGGGTGTTACAGGTAGATCTCCTTCGGCGCTACACAGACGTCTTCATGTGGTCGCATGAAGAAATGCTCGGCATCGACTCGAAAGTCATCGTGCATTGCTTGAACGTCGACCTCAATTATCGACCAATTCGGTAGAAGCGCCGCACGCTCGACCCTGAAATACATGCAGTAATCAGAGAAGAAGTCGACAAACTCCTCAAAGCCGAGTTCATTGAGGAAGTCTACTATTCAGATTGGATAACCAACATTGTGTTAGTCAAGAAAGCCAATGAGAAATGATAGGTCTATGTTGACTACACAGACCTAAACAAGGCGTGTCTCAAACATAGCTTTCCCCTTCTCTGAATCGACCAATTTGTTAACAGCACTGTTGGGCACAAGCTACTTAGTTTCATGAATGCTTATTCTGGTTATAATAAAATTGTAATGCACCCATATGATAAGACAAAGACAATGTTTGTCACCTACAAAGGTTTTTATTGTTACCGAGTTATGCCGTTTGGTTTGAAAAACTTTGGAGCCACTTATCAGCAGTTGGTCAACAAAGTGTTCGCCCACCAAATAGGGCGAATAATGGAAGTCTACGTCGACGATATGCTCATCAAGAGCATCAAGGCAACAGATCACATCTTTGATCTCGAGGAAATGTTCCTCATCCTTCGAAAATACAAGATGAAGTTGAATCCAAACAAATGCGCCTTTAGGCTCAGCCAACGAGGGATCGAAGCAAACCCCGAGAAGATCAAAGCTCTGCTTAACATGGATTTACCAAGGATGATCAAAGATGTTTAACGGCTTATGGGAAGGATCGTTACACTCAATCGCTTTGTATCCCGAGCTACAGATAAATGCCTCCCTTTCTTTAAACAATTGAAAGGGAGATGGGTGGTAGAATGAACAGAAGAATGTGAAATGGCCTTCCAAAAGCTCAAGTGGTATCTCGGGTTGCCTCCATTGCTCTCCAAACCCGAGCAAGGTGAATCTCTACTGCTATATTTGGTCATTTCTGATGTTGCAGTTAGCTCGGCCTTAATTAGAGAACATGAAGGAAAGAAATTCCTGATATACTACGTCCGCAAAGCCCTTATTTCGGCAGAAACTAGATACCCAAACATGGAGAAACTAGCACTAGCCTTGGTCATCTCTTCCTGACGACTGCGACTGTAATTCCAATCTCACACTATCATCGTCTTGACTGATCAGCCACTCCGTCAAGTACTCCAAAAGCCCGAAGCTTCGGGAAGACTGATCAAATGGGCGATCGACTTAAGTGAGTTCAATATTAATCGGATGGCCATTAAAGGACAAGCAGTGGTAGACTTTATCACCGAACTAACTCCCACACTCGGACAAGAAATCGACCTACCCAAGTTAGAACTTGTTCCGAGAGTTCAACAAGGTCGGGCATCCGGTTCACGAGTTGATCTCGACCTAACTAAATGGACGTTATATGTTGATGACTCATCCAACTATAAGCAAGCGGGACTGGGATAGTCCTAGAAACTCCAAATTGTACATGCATGCAATATACCTTGAGATTCGAATATCAAACCTCCAATGATGTAGCGGAATACAAATCTTTACTCATCGGTCTCGGGCTGGTAGCCATTATGGGAGCTTAGCACCTCGAAGTCTTTAACGACTCCCAGTTGGTCGTCCATCAAATAGCAGAGGCATACCAGGCCAAGAAAGAGCGCATAAAAGCCTATCTACAGAAGGCCAAAGTGTAACGCCCGTGAAAAATCCATACTTGGGCTCGAGTACCAACTCGACTCGAAATCGCGTAGAATTAATTTCCATGGAAATTAAGCGTAAGTTAGCTAGCGCAACGCTAGAGTAGCTGGGAAATAGTCTCTAATCACTTTAAATACGTTCTACAAGACCCAAATCGAGTAGAACAAATAACTCTACAATACTCTATAACCTCGGATCAAACTCTAAGCGGGTTTGTCCTCTGGACCACATTGAATTTTTATATTGGATTTAGACCGCGCGTCGAAGGTCCGATACCTCCTATCTTAGACCGTTAGAACCGCCTAGCTGGACTTGACAATCATCTCGAAAATCAAGTCAAACCGATAATCACAGACTATTTCGTTGAACCCGGACTGAAGAGACCGCGAATAGGGACAGATTTGGAATTTCAAATTCAAATCTGGCACACGACTTGACGCGTCAGTATTAAGCGTTCTGACCGTCAGAATTCATCCAGATTACACCCTCAGATCAGGAAAAATTTCTATTTATTATCATGAGACTTTCAGCCCTGATCTACGTGCGGTGACCGCTGAACTGAAACTGGTCCGCCATGTGCGATCTGCGAACCCTGCCAGACTGAAAACTTAATACGAGCTACATCTGGTACACATGAGCTTAAGTCCGATCGCAATCGACCAGGGGACCACCAGAAAGCAGCTTTTGAACCGAAACAGCCCCGAAATGGATAGGCACCAAGTAAACTTCGTTCCGGAGCCTATTTTCGGCGTTTTTAAGCTTATAAAAGGGGTTGAAACCCTCATTTCCCTCTCCCATCAGAAAATTGCAAACCCTAGGAGAAAAGGAGAGAGAGTTTGAGAGAGAGATTGGAAGAGATTTTTCCCGCTTCCGAGCCGCCGATTGCTGCTGCTTCAGCACTTCTTCCCAATCACCTGGCTGGTAATTTCTCCCCTTTTTCAGGTATAAAATGACCCTAGAACTTGCTGATTTAGGGTTTACCTAGATTCATAGCGTATTAGCTAACGCATTTCATAAATCAGGTTCCCCTACTGCCGTAGACGAAGCGTACACGCTCCGTTCAAAATCACGCTTCCATAAGAGACTAGGTGAGGATTTTAGACGCTTTGATTGACGGTTTACAACGCTTTCAATGTCGTTTAATAGTAGATTATCGACGGCATCGCCGTTTGACATGTACAACATGCTCTCCGTTTCCCGTTTCGTAAATTAACGAAGAATATGAGATTTAGGGCATTTTAGTCATTTGTAGGAAGTACGGTCTACATGCATATTTTGCTGACGTGATTGACATGGTTTGTTGTCGCATTAGGGAGTTAGGAATGCTTGCATAATCAGTTTGGCGAAGAGATTCGCCTAGTTGCGCACTTTGGGTCCACATACTATATGTAGACCTAAGTGTGTAGTGTATGTGTTTGTATAAATGCTTGTATTAGTATGTATTGAATTAAATGATGTTATGTAGTAGTTTGAGATTGATTTCTTGATTAATATGTTGACCTAAATGATTTCCTACATGTTGACCTTATGCATGATTGCATTACATGCATGGAAAGTATGCCTTGAAGATTTGCTTAAGTTGAATGTTATAACATGTGTTAACATGCTCACATGATTGTATTTAAATTCTAATACCTTTACATATATTGTTAATGTAATTCCATAGATGTGTGGGACTTGACTTAGTCCAGGCAGTCGGTAACCGAGCGAATTCGTGGCTGACTGGTCATAGCCACGAACGACGCGTCGATGAACGTGATTCGTGTTTAGAGTCGGCGGCAGTGGTTAGGCCACGCGAAGTGTTTTACGCACTTCATGTCGTTTGACTTGAGATGCGATCGCGCTAGTCGAGCCCGTCAAGTAACCCGACTGGCCGATGTATGTTCACCTTGTATGTGTCATAACTGCTTGAACCTAGGGTACTGAACTTACCACTGAAAACCCTGTTAACCATGGTACCTTGATCCACGAAGACTCATGAGCCGGGCATGGTGGTATGGGACACCGTGGTCGAGCTGTCGGCCTACGCTGGGGCCACAAACCTCCCCGTAGTGACCAGTGAGCACCTAAACTCGTGAGCAGATTATGGTGGTATGGGACACTATATTCTAGCTGTCGGCCTACACTGATCAGGCGACGAGCCCTTTGTAGTGACCGCGAGCGTATTCTTAGTCCACGGGAGGCGACGACCCTTCCGTTGCAGTAGAGTACAGTAGGCCTGTATTGATAAGGTGATGGGGGAGCGGTGCAACGAGTGCGAGCAACAGCCCTGGCAGCCCTTGCAGTGACCTACGAAATACACATCGTATGAGATTACTAGGAGTGACGACCCTAGACAGGATCTGTGTTGGGATTGATACAAGGAAAGTACCTTAGTTTCCCAATCCTGCTGTTTGAATGGACTAATAATAACTTGGAAATCATATCACCATAGCATTGCATGTGCCTGGAAGATGTGGAGCACTTTAGGGAGTGTGGCATGCCGCGGTCGTAAGATGTTGCCGCATGAGGGTGATCGTCGGTGAGGGCATACATCACGTCATATCATCTTGCATTAACAACAGTATTAGGATTGTCTGATTTACTGCTTTACTATTATCGCGTGATTGAATTGTGAACATGCTAATCTTTGCTCTATGATTCCACTGAGTTGATCACTCATTCCCACGTTACGGGATGGTGTTTGCAACACCCACCAGACCCTGTTGTAGATGCAGGTGAGGACGAGATCCAGGAGGTGGAGCCAGAGATTAACGAGGACCAGGACGAGTTCTCGTATATGCAGTATCACGACGGCTTCCCGTAGGTGACCTGGATCGAGGGGACTTCAGTGAGACTATTTTGAACATTATTCTTTTGTTTATGTACATGTATATGAGACTCAGAGTTGTAATCATACTTCGGACACAGATGAGATTTACTTTGTTTTTCCATACAGTGATATATATATTGTTTAGTCTTCCGCTTACTTTTATCACTGGATCTGAAGTATGAATTGCAGTTTTGGTATACTTTTACTCATGTGAATGCTTTAAATCAGACAACATTGAATCATAACCATTTTTGTTGCATAAGTGGCGGTCTGGAACTCGGGAGTTGAGTTTATACACGACCCCCGATTTTCAGGGTGTTACACAAAGAATTGGTCAAAACATTCTAAAAATACAGTGTCGTTCTGATTCCTCGAGTGAAAAATTCCAAAGCTGACATGCTGGGAAGCTAACCACTGCAGATGAAGACGATATTCCAAGATCCGTCCTAATCAAGTTCCTTACCAAACCGAGCATTGATGAGGCCGATCTCACCGCAGTTCTTTCGGTAAGTTTGGAACTTACTTGGATGGATCCAATCGTTGAATACCTAAAATAAAATAAGTTACCCAAAGACCGAATGGAAGCATGTAGACTGTGAACTAAAGTGGCTCGCTACACTATACTCAACGACGTCCTTTACAAAAAAGGATTCAATCTCCCCTATTTCAGATGTCTTTGACTAGATGAAGCAAAATATGTCCTAAGGGAAAGACACGAGGGTATCTGTGAAAACCACTCCTGAGGCCGAGCCTTAGCTCACAAGGTTATTTGACAGGGGTACTACTAGCCGACCATCCAGGCCGATGCTCGACAATTTGCTCAAAAGAGTGACAAATGTCAGCGCTTTACGAATGTGCCTCAATAGTCTCCCAAAGATCTCACTCCAATGGCCGGACCATGGCCATATGCTCAGTGGGGAATCAACATCACTGGTCATCTCCCAACCGGCAAAGGTCAGACCAAGTTTGTCGTGGTAGCAGTTGATTACTTCACGAAGTGGGCTGAACCTCTAGCAATGACAACTAAGTAAAAGATCACAGACTTTATCTGGAAGAACATCATATGCAGATTCAAAATTTCTTGAACGATCGTCTCCGATAATAAAAAACAGTTTGATAATAAGCAATTCTAGAGAATGCGAGAATCTAGAAATTCACAATGTCTACTCTTCACTGCGACACCAGCAGGCAAATGGAGAGGTCAAAGTAGTTAACAAAATTATCAAGCATCACCTCTGAACCAAGCCGAAGAAAGCTAAGAGAGCATGGGCCAATGAACTACCTAAAGTCCTTTGGGCATACCAAACTACTACTCGAATGGTCACTAGGGAAACTCCATTTCATTTAGTTTACAGAGTAGAGGTAGTCACCCCAGTAGAGATCGAGCTACCAACAGCTTGAACAAAGACTTTCAGCGAACAAATGAACTTCGAACTAATGGCGTTAGCTCTCGACCTTCTCGAGGAAAGGAGAGAACAAGCTCGGATCCGAACCGCTATCCACCAGCAACAAGTGACGCATTTCTACAATTCCAAGGTGAAAATTAAGAGGTTCCGAACTGGTGACTCAGTCCTTCAAAGAACCTTCTAAAATACCAATGAACTAATATCGAGAACTTTGGGCCCGAACTGGGAAGAACCCTACATAGTAACGAGTATAAGACGACCTGACTTATACTGACTGGAAGATCTAGATGGTCAACTCCTGCCTCATTCCTGAAATGTTGAACATCTTAAGATCTATCGTCCTTAGCAGATCGATGTGAAGTTTACTATATGTTAATCAGCCTCAAGATAGAACTAATAATGATTTGTTGCAACATGATTCCTATTGGGTCCACTGTGTCTACCAGGTTCGACGAAGGTCCAATCTATAGGATCCGACCTATGTCTGACCTATCTATAGGATCCGACCTACATCCAACCTATCTATAAGATCTGACCTATGATCGACCTAATCGCAAGATCCAACCCACGTCCGATTTATCTACTAGATCCGACTCGACTATTAGGTGGATCTACTTAACTTAAAAGAATATGTGAATGAATACATTATCTTAAAAAATTGGTAAATTTCCATTGATAAAGCCCCGAAGGGCATGTTTACATTGATCTACATTCAAAAAAAAAAAGAAAAAAAGAAGAAGAAGAAGAGAAGTCGGTCTTTAAGCCTCGGGGGGCTACTCGGGAGCTGCGTCTTCACCAGATGTGTCAGATCTTGACTCAGCATCATCAAATCCAAAAAGGTCTAACTTTGGAAAGGCCTCCTTCATAGTCTTAACACACTTTGAGAAGCCTAGCTGGTACAAAGAATTTTTATCATCCATGTATGCACGGGAAGACTTGTATTCTTTGACAGCATCCTCCCGAGCTAAGGCAATAGCTGCTCGGGTTTCTACCTTGATCTTCTGGAGCTTCGCTTCGGTCTCCCCATGCTTTGCCCCTGCACCCTCAAGCTTTGCCTCGAGCTCAGCCTCCTGCCTAGCTGACTTATCAAAAGCCTTTGCTAGAAGCTTCTTTGTGGCCTCCATCTCGGCCACTAGAGAAGAAGCATGAGCCTGGGATTGTGCGGCCTCAGATTCCTTCTGCGTGACCTTTTAATCAATCTTGCACATTTTCCCATGTAGATGAGTGATCTCACTATGCACCTTCAACATACAAGGGGCAAGCTGCTAAAGAAAAGAAAGAATGAGTAAAGTTGAATGATCAAGGAGAAAAATGAACTACTTATGGAAACACACTTATCCCAAGAAGGCTCGTCATCGTAAACGCAAGGACCGAGTTTGCAGGAGAGTCCAACAAGCTAAGGAATTCAACCTTGAACACGTGCCAATTCGCCCAATGAAGGATGTCCTCAATAGCTCGACGGAAGCCTCGACCTTCCTCCTCTTAGACTCCTAAAGGACAACCTGAAAAATGGCAACTGCTCCCTTTGGAGGACGATTAGGAAGCTCGTATGGAGAGGGAATCTGGAGGATTACGGACTCAGGAATGTGATACCCTAGTCTAATTTGAGCTAATTCTGCCTCAATAAGGGTCGAGGGCACAGGACCTCTCGGACCCTCCTAGCCAGACCCTCCTGCCAGAGGACTCCTTCGGATCCTCTTCGTCAGACAGGCGACGGTCCACCCTAACTAGCCTCTCTGTCGGGGACCTCTCTATCATCCTCGACGACTGTGATGTCCGAAGATCAGCATCAACCATCATCACCAACGGCGACGGTGGTTTCGACATCGTCCGAAGGTTAGTTGCCCCACTATCATCGCCGGAAACCCCCTCCCATGAGCTCAAAGAGTCAAACATGGTGGATTTTATAGATGTTGAGAGTCGCTGACAAAGGAAGGAAAAATAAAAGAAGGGTGCAGGTAAAAAATGGAGCTCACTGGGGAAGAAATCACGCTTGGTTTCTAGAAAGCAAAGTCTCTAGAAATCGCCTCTGTGGGTTAAGGAAGACGACCGCAAAGGGAAAAAATGCAAATGGGCATCCGAAGCGCATTAGGGCTTTCCTTATAAAGGCGAGCTACATGGCGACTCTCTAGTGCGCCCATCAATGCTGGTTCCATACGACACCCTCTTGACTACCCTGGCTCGACACGTGGCGTAACCCCATGTTTCACTCGACTCTAATATTAAGAAATGGCCATGTGTCATGTTCTCATTGGTCTGACACTAAAACGGCGGCCTAGCAGATTACGTGAACTCTAGCCATGAAACGCTACCTTGATTACGCCGTTTATGATTACTGACACACCTCGACTACCATGTTGGCTGCCATGCTAAGCATTTATGACAACATAACCATATGTTAGATATAACTTGGCCATATGTCGGCTGCAGGTCAACCCGGCCATAGGTTGGACATAGCTTGGCCGTAGGTCGACATAACTTCTAACAAGGTGAATGTTAAACTGTCAAAAGGCTCAGCATTATCTACTTTTACTGTATCTAGTGCCTCCACCATCCAACCTTTTCCCGAACTAACAGCTTAGGAATCCCTCCAACGGCCTGAAGATCTCATTCAAGATCTTCGGGAGATTAAATCAGATCCCGAGGATCTCGGACAACCATAATCTCGAGAAGATCCCTTGTGGATCTGGAAACCTATGCGAGAAGATCTACGACATATCATGAATCATAAATAAGAAAGACTCCCTATGGTGTGATCTTCCCTCTCATATAAATAGGGGTGTTCCTAACCAATGTGGGGGTATGCATACATATCCTTATACTCACCCATATACACGATCGATGACTCTTTTCCTTAAGATCATCTCTTACAAAGACCTGAAATCCTAACTTAGGCATCGGAGGGTCCCTTGTACTAGTTAGGGCCTCCTTTATCTCTTAATTTCTTCTGTGTAAGTCCCAAAGGGTTAACCAAGGAGGGTCTATCGGAAAACCGCATTAATAGAAATCAACGGGAATAAAGTACTAGAGCACCAAGGATTTACTTATAGCTATTCATTTGTTTAGTTCACTGTATTCAATTGGATTACTTTATTAGAATCGAAGTTCTATCATATACAACTAAATAATAGAGCAATTAAATCACCATTCATAAACTCGAAACAGATGATGAACTTTGATTGAATTGATTCTCACTTAATGCATCAAAGTATTGATTGTAGGGAATTGAAAGCTTCTAGAGTTTAGGTCAAAGTTGTGCTTTACATTAATTTTGAATCTTTATAATCTGTATTATTTTTATAATTGTTTGAGTTTATAGAAAAAATTTTCACCTAGTTTTGAAATATATTATGCATGTTTTGCTTGGGACTAGAAAAATGCTGATTGAGAGGTGTGATAACGCCTGAATATTGCATATTTATCCCCTATTTTGCATTGATTTTATCATATCCATTAAGTTAATTAATCATAATTATGTGCGTTTCATGTGCAAGGAGATATTTGAAGCCAAAGACCAAATATGAGTTAAAGGTGATGATTTAAAGCCCAATGACAATTAAGAGTACTGTGATTAAAGATTTAAGAGCTTAAGGGATAAAGATCAAGCATATTCAATTATGTGGACCAGGGGAGATTAAGAGAAAGTCGAATGATGCTTGAAAATAAGTAAAGAAACCAACAAAAATGAGTCATGAAAATATAGGGCTTGAAAAATCAAATCTGAAATTTAAGGGCCAAAAAGATAAAATCCTGAAAACTACAAAAACGACCCTTCAATGTCATCGAGGATAGTTTCAATGTTTTCGAATACAACTTCAATCCCATCAAACCTTCTTCGATCCCATCGAGAAATTCATGAAAATTTTAAGATAATTGCTAAACACATTCTTCGATGCCATCGAATGTGCGCACGACTGCATAAATTCAAAGTTGGTTTGTGATTTTTTTGAAGTGATGTGAAACTTAGATATCTAGAACTATAAATTGGGGTCCCTAGGACATCCTAAATCATCTTTTAGGATTTGGAGAGGGAGAGAATGTACATATTTACAGGGTGATCTCTAAGTGCATCATGCATACTCGTACAGATCACACATAACCTACTCCGATTGGTCTTGGCAGGGTACAACCAAAATGGGTGCGAACATCCCCGAGCTCATCTTCTTTTGGCTAGTGTATGACGTAGATCAGACTCAACAAGTTAGGTGGTTTATGGGATATGTGTCGGGACAAGCATGCTCCCCCCTGGCTGGCCCTTTGCGGTGTGTGGCTCAGGGCATATAGGCATTGTAACGTCTCGAAAAAATCCATACAAAGACCTGAGTACCACCTCAGGCAGAAATCGCTAAGGATCGAATTATGTAGAAATTAGACAAAAATTAATTTAAGTGCTAAACTAAATTAATTAGTAGATTAGCTTGAACCACTTTCTATACGAACTACAAGACTCAAAACCATTAGAATCGCTAACTCAACATTACCTATAAACTTAGGATCAATCTCAAAACCTAGTTGCTCTCGGGAGCACACTGAAACTCCATATTGGACATGGACCGTGTGTCAAAAATCTGATTATCACGAAACTATACGGTTATGATTGCCTTACTGGGCTTGACAAGCATCACAAAAATCAAGTCCAAATAGTATCCAGAAATGCACAACTTGAGTCTGTAGCGAAGTGTAACACCCTGAAAATCGGGGGTCGTGTATAAACTCAACTCCCGAGTTCCAGACCGTCACTTATGCAACAAAAATGGTTATGATTCAATGTTGTCTGATTTAAAGCATTCACATGAGTAAAAGTATACCAAAACTGCAATTCATACTTCAGATCCAGTGATAAAAGCAAGCGGAAGACTAAACAATGTATATATCACTGTATGGAAAAACAAAGTAATCTCATCTGTCTCCAAAGTATGACTACATCTCTAAGTCTCATATACATATACATAACAAAAGAATAATGTTCAAAAAGAAAGTCCCACTGATGTCCCCTCGATCCAGGTCGCCTACGGGAAGCCGTCGTGATACTGCATATACGAGAACTCATCCTGGTCCTCGTCGATCTCTAGCTCCACCTCCTGGATCTCGGCCTCACCTGCATCTACAACAGGGTCTGGTGGGTGTTGCAAACACCATCCCGTAATGTGGGAATGAGTGATCAACTCAGTGGAATCATAGAGCAAAGATTAGCATGTTCACAATTCAATCACGCGATAATAGTAAAGCAGTAAATCAGACAATCCTAATACTGTTATTAATGCAAGATGATATGACGTGATGTATGCCCTCACCGACGATCACCCTCATGCGGCAACATCTTACGACCGCGGCATGCCACACTCCCTAGAGTGCTCCACATCTTCCAGGCACATGCAATGCTATGGTGATATGATTTCCAAGTTGTTATTAGTCCATTCAAACAGCAGGATTGGGAAACTAAGGTACTTCCCTTGTATCAATCCCAACACAGATCCTGTCTAGGGTTGTCACTCCTAGTAATCTCATACGACGTATATTTCGTAGGTCACTGCAAGGGCTGCCAGGGCTGTTGCTCGCACTCGTTGCACCGCTCCCCCATCACCTTATCAATACAGGCCTACCGTACTCTACTGCAACGGAAGGGTCGTCGCCTCCCGTGGACTCAGAATACGCTCGCGGTCACTACAAAGGGCTCGTCGCTTGATCAGTGTAGGCCGACAGCTAGAATATAGTGTCCCATACCACCATAATCTGCTCACGAGTCAAGGTGCTCACTGGTCACTACGGGGAGGTTTGTGGCCCCAGCATAGGCCGACAGGTCGACCACGGTGTCCCATACCACCATGCCCGGCTCATGAGTCTTCGTGGATCAAGGTACCATGGTTAACAGGGTTTACAATGGTAAGTTCAGTACCCTAGGTTCAAGCAGTTATGACACATACAAGGTGAACATACATCGGCCAGTCGGGTTACGTGACGGGCTCGACTAGCGCGATCGCATCTCAAGTCGAACGACATGAAGTGCGTAAAACACTTCGAGTGGCCTAACCACTGCCGTCAACTCTAAACACGAATCACGTTCATCGACGCGTCGTTCGTGGCTATGACCAGTTAGCCACGAATTCGCTCGGTTGCCGACTGCCTGGACTAAGTCTAGTCCCACACATCTATGGAATCACATTAGCATTACATGTAAAAGTATTGGAATTGAAATACATCACGTGAGCATGTTAACACATGTTATAACATTCAACTTAAGCAAATCTTCAAGGCATACTTTCCATGCATGTAATGCAATCATGCATAAGGTAAACATGTAGGAAATCATTTAGGTCAGCATATTAATCAAGAAATCAGTCTCAAGCTACTACATAACATCATTTAATTCAATACATACTAATACAAGCATTTATACAAACACATACACTACACACTTAAGTCTACATATAGTATGTGGACCCAAAGTGCGCAACTAGGCGAATCTCTTCGCCAAACTGATTATGCAAGCATTCCTAACTCCCTAATGTGGCGACAAACCATGTCAATCACGTCAGCAAAATATGCATGTAGACCGTACTTCCTACAAATGACTAAAATGCCCTAAATCTCATATTCTTCGTTAATTTACGAAATAGGAAACGGAGAGCATGTTGTACATGTCAAACGGCGATGTCGTCGATAATCTACTATTAAATGACACTGAAAGCGTTGTAAACCGTCAATCAAAGCGTCTAAAATCCTCACCTAGTCTCTTACGGTTGCGGGATTTTGAACGGAGCGTGTACGCTTCGTCTACGGCAGTAGGAGAACCTGATTTATGGAATACGTTAGCTAACATGGTATGAATCTAGGTAAACCCTAAATCAGAAAGTTTTAGGGTTATTTTATACCTGAAAAAGGGGAGAAATCACCAGCCAGGTGATTGGAAAGAAGTGCTGAAGCAGCAGCTGTCGGTGGCTCGGAAGTGGGAAAAATCCCTTCTTCTCTTTCTCTCAAACTCTCTCTCCTTTTCTCTAGGGTTTGGAATTTTCGGATGGGAGGGAGAAATGAGGGTTTCAACCCCTTTTATAAACTTAAAAATGCCGAAAATAGGCTCCGGGACGAAGTTTACTAGGTGCCTATCCATTTCGGGGCTGTTTCGGTCCAAAAACTGCTTTCTGGTGGTCCCCTGGTCGATTGCGATCGGACTTAAGCTCATGTGTACCAGATGTAGCTCGTATTAAGTTTTCAGTCTGGCAGGGTTCGCAGATCGCACGTGGCTGACCAGTTTCAGTTCAGCGATCACCGCACGTAGATCAGGGCTGAAAGTCTCATGATAATAAATAGAAATTTTTCCTGATCCGAGGGTGTAATCTGGATGAATTCTGATGGTCAGAATGCTTAATACTGACGCGTCAAGTCGTGTGCCAGATTTGAATTTGAAATTCCAAATCTGTCCCTATTCGCGGTCGCTTCAGTCCGGGTTCAACGAAATAGTCTGTGATTACCGGTTTGACTTAATTTTCGAGATGATTGTCAAGTCCAGCTGGGCGGTTCTAACGGTCTAAGATAGGAGGTATCGGACCTTCGACGCGCGGTCTAAATCCAATACAAAAGTTCAACGTGGTCCAGAGGACAAACCCGCTTAGAGTTTGATCCGAGGTTATAGAGTATTGTAGAGTTGTTTGTTCTACTCGGTTTGGATCTTGCAGAACGTATTTAAAGTGATCAGGGACTATTTCCTAGCTACTCTAGCGTTGTGCTAGCTAACTTACGCTTAATTTCCATGGAATTTATTTCTACGCGATTTCGGGTCGAGTTGGTACTCGAGCCCAAGTACGGATTTTTCACGGGCGTTACACGAAGTGTGTGAGAAACGTGAATATCTTTAAAAAGTAAACTCAAACTTAAGTGATTTGGGCCGTTCACTTGCAGGTCAACTCTAAGGTTTCAGACCGTCAGATTCTGACCCAACTACACCCCTAGATCAGAGAAAATTCCTAACACAGGTTAATGTACTTGTGGCCCTGATCGAGTGACGATAGTCATTGAACTAAAACAGGTCCTCCACGGTCGATCTACAAATCCGATTAGACCAAAATCTTAACCTGACATAGATCCATTGTTAGAAAACTTTCTCTAGACCGTATGCAGATAATGGACCTCCAGATGAGCTCTGTTGGCCTAAAATAGACGTCTTTTGGATATAACCTAAGTATATCATGGCCATGGGGCCATTTACATTAGTTCTGGGCCTATATAAGGACCTTAACCCACCCCTCTCTCATTCCATACGAATATCCGAACCTTAGGAGACAGAAGAGAGAAAAGATAAAGAAAGAGTGAAGATAAGAGAGAGAGTGTGAGAGATACTTGCTGGGATTCGTTCCCACCGCTCCACGTGCTGAATCACCTCTCCCGTGCCGCTACATTGATGAATCCGAATCCATTTTTGGGTAAGAACTCCTAACCTTAATTTGTTTTATGTATCCTAGTAGAAGAATCAATGAAATAGTTAACTTATTTCGTGATTCAGGTAGCCGTTGTGCGTAAACAAAGGTGTAATATTCGAACTAAGTTCGATACGAGTTTATCGACGGAAGGTGTGGACTATAAATATTTAGGCTATAGATTTCAAGGCTTTTAATGTCGGCAATGATTTATGTCTGACTTGATTTCTACCATATGATCTTAGTTATAACGTTTTCGATACAACATGTATGTGTAAACTAAGTTGTATATTTGTATCGCCCTGAAAATCGGGGGTCGAGCAAAGCTCAGCTCCCGAGTTCCAAAACATCACTTATGCAATATATTGAATGAAAATTGTCTGTTGTCTATATTAGTGTATAAAACATGAATGAGATTAAGCCAAATCAGCAAAACATAATCCAGGGACAATTGTAATATGCAAGCGGAAGACTAAAACGAATAAATATAACTATATAAACCAGTATAGGTCTCCAAAGTATGTATGCGTTGTCAGGTCAATAATTACAAGTATTATTTTAAAATATAAAATGTCAAAAAATTAAGATAGTCCACTATAAGCATAACCCTGAAGCCCCATCGATCAGAACGATCTATAGAAACCCGCCTGATAATTGCATATAGGAGAATGTCTTCTCATCATCCTCAAAATCTGGCTCCGCCTCATGGGTCGCATCGTCATATGCAACTAAGACAGAGTCTGGTTGGTGTTTAAAACACCGTCCCAGAATGTGGGATTGAGTGATCAACTCAATGGAGCTATACAGCAAAGGTTAACATGTTATCAATTCAGTCAAGCAGCAATGATAAAGCAGTACAATCAAACATGTCATAGATACTCTTGTTAATGTAAGAATGATATGTAGTAATGATGCATGCCCTCGCCTGCACTCCCTTAGCATCTTCATCTTACGGTGTGCATGGCAACCACCCGAAAGTTCTTTTCCTTACCAAAGCACATGCAATGCGGTGCATGCTCATGTTAGCCAATACTTAATTAGATTTATTCATACAACAGGATTGGAAAGCTAAAGTACCTCCCTTATATCAATTTT
The DNA here is from genome assembly GCA_037074715.1 of Magnolia kwangsiensis. NCBI lineage: Eukaryota > Viridiplantae > Streptophyta > Magnoliopsida > Magnoliales > Magnoliaceae > Magnolia > Magnolia kwangsiensis. The sequence goes on from CM073578.1 coordinate 53,872,218, forward strand.
TAAATAATGATCCATTCTAGGGTTGTCAGTCCTAGTAAATCTCATACGATGTTGGGGTTCTAGGTTGCTGCAAAGGGCTCATCACCAGATCAATGCAGGCCTAGTTTATACCCTAGTTGCTACGGAAAGACTCGTCACCTCAACGCAGCTTCAAGGTATGCTGGAGGTCACTATGAAGGGCTCGTCACCTGATTAGTGTAGGCCAACAGCTCGAATACAGTGTCTCATACCACCGTATTCGGCTCAGGAGTCTGGGTTGCTCACTGGTCACTACGGGAAGGCTCATCACCCCAGCATAGGCCGACAGCTTGACCACGGTGTCCCATACCACCATGTCCGGCTTGTGAGTCTTAGAGAATCGAGGTACCAGGGTTAACAGGGTTTTCACTGGTGAGTTCGGTACCTTAGATTCAAGCAGTAGCGTCCATACATGATGAACATACATCGGGTCAATCGGGTTAATTGACGAGCTCAACTAGGACGAGCGCACATTGAGTTGCTCGACATGAAGTGCATAAGTACTCTGTGTGACCTAACTACTGTCGACATCCCAAGTACGGCTCGGATTCGTCGACCACATCCTGTATGGCGAAACAACTTCAGCCACCAAAACAAGGTCTATTACTAATTGTCTGGAGTATGATACAGTACCAACCACATGCAATCGCAACAAATAAGCATATGAGATAATCAAGCAGAAATGAATACTTAAGTCAAATCCTACAATCATTTGAGCATGCTATGGAATATAACTTAAACATGAATATACAGTACATGGAGGATATCATACACACAATTAAACATGGATAAATAGACATTATTATATACAGTACATGGAGGAAATCATACACATAGTTAAGGCAGTTGGGAATCATATCTCAATTCCCTTATAAGTTACAAGTTATGAAATACTTACTCTTTCAGACATTTTAACAAACACTTAGACTATGCCTTCCAACATACATGATGAATGTTGGTGATATTACGTATTAAGGCAAATCCTTTCACCGAGGAGTTGTCACATATACAATAGTCATATATGTACGACAGTTAATCATGAAAAACACAAATCTAAATTTCAAACTTATACAAACACATGAAATATCCTATATACCACATAGTTCATATATATCTGTAACATGAAACAAACATCACATCTGGCATGTGAAATAACATCCACGTCAGTAATAAACCATTAGCCGACATTAAAAGCCTTAAATAACCTATACGTATATAGTCCGCACCTTACGCCGATAAACACGTATTGAACTTAGTTTGTATGTCAAGTCGTTACCTACGACGCGAGGGCCACCTATAACACGTAATAGGTTAGCTATTTCATCACTTAGACTATTTTAAACCCTAGAATGGATTAGACTTAGGTTTACTTACCCAAGTACGGAGTTGGAAATACCGGAAGAACTATATGGGATTGGTGTTTCAGTAGGTGGATTAGCAGGGAAGAATTTCAGGAATCTTCACCAACTTCTCTCACTTTCTCTCTCTTTACTCTCTTCTCTCTCCTAGGATTTTCCCCAAATTCGTATGGAGTGAATGAGAGAGGGTTTAAGACCCTTATATAGGCCCAGAACTGATGGGAATGGCCCCAGGGCCAAGGTGTACTTAGGTTATAGCCAAATCGGGTCGGTTCCGATCCAACAAAGCACTTTTGGAGGCCTCTTTGCTGAATGCGGTCGGACTTAAGCTCCCAGACATTGGATCTAGGTTAAGCTGAGTTTTCGGTCCAATCAGACTTACAGATCAGACGCAGCGGACCAGTTTCATTTCAACGGTCACCGGTATCTGATCAGGGCCACAAGTACACTGGCATGGGTGGGACATTTTTCCTGATCCGAGGGTGTATTTGGGTCAGATTCTGACGATCTGAATCCTTATATTTGTCCCGCAAGCGACACGACTCAGATTACTTAAATTCGAATTTAATTCTAAAAACATTCACGTTTCTCACACACTTTGCTTCGGGCTCAAGTAAATAGTCATGAGATACTATCTGGACTTGATTTTCGAGGTGGTCGTCAAGTCCAACAAGACGGTCATGTTTGTCTAATTTCACCACTATCGGACTTTCGACGTGCAGTCCAGGTTCGATATGGAGTTTCAATGTACTCCCGAGAACAACCGGGTTTAGAGTTAGATCCTAAATTTCAAGGTAATGTAGCGTTCATAATTCTACAAATTTTAGGTCTTACAAATCATATTTAAAGTGGTTGGTGCTAATTTCATAGGTAAACAAGTTTAACGCTAGTTAATTCTCATTTAATTTTTAAAGGATTTGGTCCATAGTGATTTCTGTCTGAGGTGGTACTCGGATTTTTGTATGGATTTTTTCGGGACGTTACAATCTACCCCCCATAAAAAAAATTCATCTTCAAAATTTGTATCTTTTCGTACTCTTCAAGAATCTGAGGGAAGTTCTTTCTGACCTTGACTTCCGTCTCCCAAGTAGCCTCTTCCTCACTGTGGTGTGTCCATAGTACCTTCACGAGTGAAATCATCTTACTGCGCAACACCTGCTCCTTCCGATCTAAGATACGCGTCGGACACGCAGTACATATGTAGCATCCTCGCTCAACTGTACTTGCTCCCATTTGATAATGTGTGATGGATCAAGGACGTATTTCTTCAGCATAGATACATGAAATACGTTGTGCACCCCTATGAGTGGTGTGGGCAAAGTAAGGCGATATGCTACGCCCCCACTCGGTCCAGTATCTGGAATGGGCCAATGAATCTCGGCGTGAGCTTTCCATTCTTACCAAACTGAAGGACTCCCTTCATGGGGGAAACCCAAATGAATACTTGGTCTCCAACTTCAAACTCAAGTGGTCCCCGTCTCATTTCGGCGTAGCTCTTCCATCTGTTCTGTGCTGCCAGAAGTCGACGTCGGATAATTTCAATTTTCTCTAAGGTCGCTTATACAATCTCTGGGCCAACTAGACTCTTCTCACCAACCTTTGTCCAGTAATGCAGTACCCGACAAGGTTGCCCATACAAGGCCTCATAGGGGGCCATGTCAATACTCACCTAAAAGCTATTGTTGTACGCGAACTTGGCATAAGGAAGACAGTCATCCCAACTGTCCTTGAAATCAAGAACATAAGCTCGCAACATGTCCTCCAACACCTGGTTTACTCGTTCCTTCTACCCGTCAATCTATGGGTGGAACGCGGTACTGAACTTCAACTTCACACCCATTGCCTCCTGAATGTGAGTCTGTGAATCGCGTGTCTCGGTCTGACACGATCTCTAGGGGGACTCCATGCAGACGTATAATCTCCTTGATATATATTCGGGCTAACTCGTCTGCAGAGTTCGAAACTCTGATAGAAAAAAAATGAGCCGATTTCGTTAACCAGTCCACGATCACCCAAATGGAGTCATGTCCCTTCTTCATCTTTGGTAGCCCATAGAAAAAATCCAAAGAGATAAGTCCCACTTCCATTCCATTATGGGCATGGGCTGAAGTAGTCCAGGTGGTCAGCAATGCTCTGCCTTGACTTGCTGGCACGTGAGACAACGGGACACATACTGTGTTATGTGGACCTTCATGTTGTCCCACCAATAAGATCTCTTCATTTCGCGATACATCTTCGTGCTACCAGGATGCATTGCAAGCTTCGAACTGTGGGCATCCTCAAGAACTTCCCGTCTCAAGTCATGAGCGTCTGGGACGCATAAGCGGCTATGGTAACGTAAGCCCCCATCTGTACCAACTCTCCACTCTGAGTCCTCATCTGTACTAACCCGCTGTCTCATCTTCGCTAATAGCTCATCGTCTACCTGAGCCGTGATAATCTTATCGTCAATGAGGGGTTGTACTCGAATATGTGCGTTGCCCTCATACGGCTCCTCCACCGTGAGTCTCTACTCAAAGTCTCGTACAAACTCTACCATGTCCCACTCTGCTATCATCAGCGGAGCCGCTGTTTCCACAAAGAAACAAATGCATTTGATTTAGAAAATTTATCTTATTCAAACATAATAGAGAAAGAATGCAAGGAACATTTATCACATTTCATTGATACTGAGTTCATTTACATCCTCTTTACATCCCTTGATTCTAAGATAGATTATTTGAAAGTAAATGACTTATGTTTCAAGTATCAAAAGTTCATTTTGATAGCCTTTCAGCGCCTGTTTCAACCATCTCCTAGGACTTAGGAGGAATGTCAATACCGCACTTGCTTCATAACCTGCAGTTTCCTCATCCTCTGGCAAAAATTTTCCTTTTGGTGATTTTCCCGCGCAACTGACATTGTCTGCGCGGACCCGCGCAACCGATCTTCCGTCTGCGTAAGTTTTCTAAGTATTACGACACTCCGCGCAACTGATTTTGATTGAGCGAACCCGCGCAACCAAGACTTTGTTATTTTTTCTGAACTTTCCTCAACAATCTTCCTTAGATCTTTAACCCTCTTCTCTTCATGGCCCGCATCAAGAGGACCCTTTGTCCTGTAGACCCTCCAACTGACCATCCTCATCTTGACGCACCCAATATATCTTCTCATCACCTATCTCCTTCCGCCGATCAACCACCGACCAAACTTACCAAAACCACCACCCAAACTCCTGCGTACTTCAAAGAACCAGTACTTCTAACCTTTGATTTTACCGATCACATTGAATCACTTCCTTCTCCCATTCACTGGGCTATAATCATGGGAAACATAGAACTGCCCCCGAAGCATGGCCGTGAATATGATTGGGAAGAGTGGCCGAAGATAACTGCCCATATCCACACGGATAGCGACAGACTCCCTACCAGAGAAGATACCCCGCCTGCTTCTCGTTCCAAGAAACTTCGTCGAAATAAGGCGAAGGAGTTTGAAGAAAAGATAAAGGAGCATAATAAGAAAAAGCTCCAAAACTCTTAGGAGTCCGTTCGAGTAATCGAGGGCGTCATGAAATTTGACTACCCTCATTCAGAAGGTATGACAATAATTCCCATCAACATTCATCGTCATCAGTCCATCCTTAAATGTGAACCCACAGATTACCTGGACGGAGAGAAATTGATGTATACTGAATTGTGGGTGACGCGAGAACCTCGGATTCTTGAAGGGAAAATGTAAGCGCAGAAACCATGATAAATCATCGGAGAAGCCTATCCCATGATCTTCCTTACTCCCTTTCACAGCCCGCATAATCTTTTTCCAACATATTTCTACGAGACTATCAGACAGCAGTACAAGGATTGTGACCCTCTTCGGGGATCGAAAGATTTTTGAACGAGGGGCCTGCTGACTTCCCGTCACTATTATTCTGATTGGGCAGAGGCAATCCTGAAGAAACACGCAAGCACTCTTGCTAAAGTGGGCCTTTATGATGCGATAGAAGTTACATCCAAGTACTTCTACAAGGAACCCTCTGTGCTGAAAGGTTTCCTTGAATATTGGTCCCCCACTACCAACTCTCTTCACTTGTCATTTAGGGAAATGAGCATAATGTTATGGGATCTACATGCATGGTAGGCCTTCCGCTTACTGGCAGATTTTACTACGAGTTCATCTCGACGAATGCAGAGTTGGCGTTCGTATCTTCTCCCGACCGTAGACCTTCCATCTCTGAAACTACTATTGAACTTTTCAGAGAAATGGAAAAGTTTTCGAATTTCCACAAACTATCCCCTTTGCAACGGCTACCTCATTTTTTTAAAATGCTCAAGTATCCCAGGCTCAGAGATTAATATTTCCCTTCTCGTCATATACTCCTACATATTAACTCCCTTTTCGTTTTGCAGATTCCATGATAGTCGCTGTAAGGAATTAACGATTCTTCGTGACAATATGAAGGAACGACCGGATTATAGTTCCTTTGGGGAACTTGCAGCCTTTCTAGCTTATTGGCTAAGCATAGTTACTCTTCCTAGTTCCAAGTGGGCAAATGCTATTCGTCCTACCACCTTAGTTGTCGCCGGAGCTCTAGCGGAGGGTCAGAAATATTTCATTGCGCCCCCTGTGCTATCGAGCCTTTGGAGAAATCTCTACACACATTAAAAATCCCACCCTGGGATCTTCATCAGCATATACTGCCTGACACTACTTCACTGGATGGTTAGGGGTCTATTTCCCTTAGACTTTTGAAGCACCAGAGACAGCTTATGTCAACCTTTCTCATCTTCCTCTCTGGTTTTTTCAACAAAGAGCCATGGCCAGAAGATCATATGAATGGGTGATCAACAAGATCCAGGACTTTGATCAAGTGGACTTCTTCCAGTTCCGCCTTCATCGCTACGTTCAAGATACAGATATGGTGGATCAAGGGGCATTGATTGTAGCGGAAAGAGCCTTTTTTGTTTCTATCCGTTCTTGCAGTTTGCCTCTTAGGGAAGGAACAGAATTTTGGAGAGAACCTTACTATCCCAACCATTTTGCTCGCCAATTTGGCTATGACCAAGCCGTGCCAGAAGATTGTGGGCTGGTTACTAAGAGAATGTGCTGCTATGGAACAGGTCCTTTAAACTGGGCCATGATATGGAAGCAACTATTAGGCAGTCATGTCAACTCTTCTTTCATCATCCCTAGCTGCGACCGGATAGTCCGTACTTCTTATAGCTAGATGAGGTGGTGGGACTATCAATCATTTCTGATTAACAAATGCCTACCAGTGGACTCTCTTCTCTTTCTCCATCCACCTCGGCTTAGGGGTAGAAAAATTGAGAACGGAATTGGCTTCATTCGAGAGAAAAGTCACGCTCCTCATCATGGTGAAATTTGTAGAAAGATTTCGACGGAAGAGCCAATCCGTGAGAGAAAATTAATTAATACTTTAGATGGTTGGTTTGCTCATGAAGTTCTGGCGCAATTTGAACATGTCCCCCACGACCTTGGTGGCCGAGATTCAGAAAATGTTACAGGGACATCCTCCCCTATTCATGAAGAAATTGCTGCAGCTGAGAAGAGTCCAGCTCGAAACGAACCTGCCCCTTCTTCACAACCTCTTCCCCCTAGCTCATCGTCTCCGATGACTAGATCACGAACACGTCTACAATCATCATCACCCATTCCTCAGGAAGAGGCAAGACAAGTCTCCTCATCTCCCTCAGTTCCAGTTGGCAGGAGATCTCCAAGAGAAAGTAACCAGCCTATTTCATACAAAGGAAAACAAGTCGTGGTTGCAGAAGTGGATGTGGAAGATTTGGCAAGCGAAAGTTTATCTTCCTCATCAGGAGATTCCACTTCCTTGGGGTCTGAGGATGATGATAACGATGATGATGATGGAAATGATGGAGCTCAGGACGACGATTATGAAGAAGGGGAGGTCAATATAGATGACGAGAAAAATATGGCCACCGAAAATGTAGAAGAGGAGCATCTCCCCTTGGCTCCCGAAATTTCTCCTTCCATTTCTATTCCTGGTAAGCCACATGCGATAACCAAAGAGGATGAAGAACCCTTGGACTACGGGGAATACGGGTATTCACCTGGTAAGGGAATCTGAATTCCTTAAACATTCACGTTCCTTTTTTAGTGATCACTATCTTATCATCACCATTATTTCCTTTTTAAGTACTCATGTGGCTTGTATCGAGACAAGCGCTGCCCCTTCTGTAGATCTTCATCCAGCTGCACCAATGGCTTCACCACAGGTTTCTTTGGTTCCTTTGGTGACACCGAAAAGTGTGGCCCACGAAAATGTGTTCCCTATTAAAACTACCGATCTACCAACTCCTACTACCAGAGACTCAAGCATAGAAGTGAGGGCGCCCTCTCTTGCTGACATGTTAGGAGCTGGTACTTCTGTAGCCCCAGAAGTTCCCTCACTTACTGAACACATCTCTGCGGCAGGTATATATATTAATTTAAAGAGCTGCAAGTTCTTCATCTTGCGTTTCTTACTCTAACTCTATCTCCTATTCATGTTATAGGAATTCTTCCCTGTAGTGGGGCGGCTAGCTCTAAATCTGTGGCCACCATCTCTGAGCTACCATTTCCTTCAAAGATTCCCGCTCACAAAATGCTTTTAATGAAAAATTCTTTGTTAACGGTAGTTCATATCTTCAAAGATCCTAAACAATGGCCAGACCTGGATAACGCCATCAAAATTCTGGAAAGTTCTGCAAAGATGGCGAAGATTAATATTTCTGTCTTACGTGATTCCCTCCTCAGATTTCGTGATTTGATAGCTTCTTTGGCATCAACAGAGAATATTATGATTGCTCCAGAAGTTCTGGAATACGGCAAGCAGTTAGCTTTGTCTAAAGAGAAAGCTTCGCTTATTGCTTTTACCATATCTGAATTAGACCAGGAGCATTTGACTTTGCAAGAACAGCCGAAGACCCTCACTGATGACAAGGCACTTATTCAAGACCGTATTGCGGCCTTAAGAGAAGAAATTTCACAGTTGGAACTGAAAGGTCGTGAGAGGGAACTCTCTATACAGGAGACCAATGAGAAACTTAATGTCAATATTCAGTTCATCGATGCTGAAAAGTCTGAATTATTCAAGAGTAAGGAAATGATCACGTCCTTGGAAGACAAATTAGCTGGCCTCCCTGATCAAACAAAGATTATTCTTGAAGAGAAGTCGAAGCATGATGCGGCACAGATTCAATTGAAAGAAGACTTGCAGCATTATATGAACATAGTAGGCATTACAGAGGAATTATAAGCATGTAATTCCCCCCTCTTTTTTTTAATACATATCTTTACTTCTTTCTTTCTTTCTCTTTTTGAGTGTATGTTTTCTTTTGACTTTAATAGTAAATTTCAGTAACTTTTTCATGCACTTCTTCATTATGCATGATTCCAGACATATTGTCTATGTAATATCCTTAACATGAATTTGCTGCATTTTGAACATTGCACACAGTTTATCATGACATTTTATAAACTAATCATAACACACCAACATTTTATGCTTGTCAGTATGGGATTTTCTATATTACTTCATTCGTTCATATTTTATTGGGGGTGCTAGATTTCAATTCAGTCAGTTACACACACAGTTTAAGCTCTTGAGTAGTGGAGCGAATTTATTTAGACTCTAGTTAGAGTCGGGTCTTACGTGATGGCCTCTGTAACTCTCTAGAGTTCGCTGGACTTCTCACTGCCTAGGGAGTTCACAAACCGCGATCCATCGGAGGGGCCCAGTGAAGCTACCGGGGCCGTGAACTCGGTTGGTTTTACGCACAGGGTTGGCCACGGTAACTCTCTAGAGTTCACAGGGCTCGCAAGGCTACCTTTAGGGGTACCAAATCCATGGTTGCCAGCCTATCAATGAGTAGGTTTAAGCCCTTTCTCATGAGTTAGTACCGGAATCGAATCACAAATCTGGAGGGTCTTATGCATGGTTGGCCTAAAGCTCGCACTGCAGCCCTTATTTTCTTCACCTGCAAGGGCAGGCCCATTCACGGGAGGACATTATCCTCCATTCCGCGTGACGCTGCCGGAAAGCTATACAAATGGCATGGGGGTTACGCTGACTGGTCATTTGAGGACTTTTGGTCATTCAGGCCTTTGGTCATTGAGGACTTTTGGTTGTTCAGGCTTTTGGTCATTGAGGACTTTTAGCCTTTTAGACTTTTGGCCATTGAGGACTTTTGACTTTTTAGACTTTTGGTCATTGACTCCATCAGCTGCCCGCATGGGTATGCGTACGATGGCCTTTGCAGGCTTTTTAGGGCCACTGGCTTCTCGCCGCTGCCCGAATGGCGATCTTCATAGGTCTCATGCACAGCGGGCCATTGGCTTGACTGGGCTGCCTTTTTATAATCATAGGTCTTATGCGTAGCCGGTCCCTTTCAAGATTTAATCCTTTTAGGATTTGGCTTTTTAGGTCTTAGAGACTTGGTCCTTTTTTTTTTCGGGACTTGTAGCTAGACCACCTTTTTATGATAAGAAACCATCGCTGTCATCAATTTTATATGCAATTGGCTATATAGTTTATCTCACTGCCAGTAGATGGTTGATCAATAATTGACATTTCGCTACTGCTGATAATATTATAAGGACTTTCGTATCATGTTTAAAATAATGTATCAGCTTAGCGATGATGGTAACTTTGATAGGCGATTGATTGGCGACAGCGATAATTGCTCTCTGTTTATTTTAAAATCATTGATACCTGGTGATTTTGATGGAAATCTTTAGCGTCGACAATGATTATCAATACTGATAGCAATCGTTATCGCTTGACAGTGGCCATCAGGGCTTTCCATTAAAAATGTCTTGAAAGACTTTCGACGATGATTTAGAATGCTGTCGTGGAAGACGATGATGAGTATTTTTCACCTGAAATTGTTTATCTGTATCGTTTGCCTGTATTGTTTGCGATATACCAGCTTGATGGTGATATCAATTTCAGGCAAAATTTTGTAGAGCTCACTTGATGGTGCTTATCTTCTTCGTCTTTCTTTATTCGCTATCATATGATCTTGATACGCTGATCATATGATTCTAATATGCTTGTAAACTTCTTCCTTATTCATTCTACTCATCTTGTCCCCTTTTGATACAGAATTATTATCTTGGTAATGTTCTGTATCAAAATCAGTAATGCCTTCAGAAGCAATTTTCTTTTTGTCAACACGAGTATAGGCCAACATAGGCTTCCATTTACTCTTTCGAAGAACTTTGCTTTTATTGAGTACATCTTATCTCGTTTAGTCTTCAACTTGTCCCCTGAATATGATTGTGACTGTTGTTAGAGATATACTCTTTTCTTGTTCTCTCTTTTTTTCTTCTTGGAGCTTTTTGAGGTGATATATTTTTGCAGAAGGCTACACGATTGTGATCATATTTATCAACTAGCTTGCCCCCAACCCTTGAAACTTTCTACGCTTATCCTGATCGATCCCAATGGGGATTTGAATTCTTCCCACTATTTAAGCCGACGGGTTCCTCATAATCAAAACCCATGCTTTTCATGATCTTCTTACTTGCAGGGCTATATTTTTGGAGGTCTTGTGGCGTCAACCTACCGTGGTATACATTGGTTTGAGTCTCTCTTCCTGTCTTTACTGTTTCAGGAACATAGAACTCTATTGGCTCAAGGTACTTTTTGCTCGCCTCAACGTGAAATCTTTCTGGAGCGGTTGGAAACGGCTTATTTCTTTCAGCATACGGCAGTGGCACCATGTAATTTGATTGTAAAATTTTGAACTGCTCTGACGACAACAAAGTTAGTGACGGTTGTCCCGGCTGCCGTAAATGTTTTGGCACAAAATAGAGCTTCTTGCTTATTTCCGCGGTCTTGGATGGTCCTGCTTTTTTTGTTCCTTTTGTGATCGCATTTTCCTGATCACCCTTTAGGATGCTACTTTCATCCTTATTCATCTTTTCGATGGTAAATTCTCTATAGTAACTAGCATCTACAAAGAAGGACTCAGCTTCTATATACGGTTTTGCATCGATCATTACTTTATATAGTACTCCGTCTTTACAGTACTTGAAACACTGATGCAGAGTAAAGGGTATGATATTGTATTGATGTATCCATGGCCTTACTAGGAGAAGGTTGTATGTCGTCACTGCATTGATAACGTGACATACAACGTCAGTAGTTAATTCTCCTATTTCCAACGTTACCATAATCTTGTCAAGTGCGCGTTGCCCATCTTGATTAAAACCTTGTATTATCATTCCGCTAGGGTGTAGTTCTGAGCGACGGTAGTTCAATTTTCCTAACATTGAAAGCGGTAAAAGATTCACTGCAGACCCATTATCTATCATAATCCGTTTGACTTTCTTCTCACGGATATGTCTTCTATCATCAGTGGCCTGTTGTGTTCTTCCTCGCAGCTCAGATCGTCATCAGAAAAGGATATGACTGGGAGACAGTCTTCTTGTTCATCGAGTCCGTCGTGCTTTAATTCTGCTAGTAAAGTATCTCTAATGTCGTGATCAGACAATGCCTGGATCAGACTCTGTCGAAATTCTTCTGAAAGCTTAAGTGCATCATAAACACTTAATCGGGCCGGTATCCCTTTTAGATGACTAACCACATCATAAGTCACGCTTGTCATCTCATTTTTTTCTTTTATTTTGTCACTATTACTCTGTCTTTCAATAGTTTCGTTCCGGATGACTTCTGATTTTTGTTTTATAGGACTTATCACTTTCTTACCTGACTGTAACGTGATTACTGCAACCTTCTTTGCTGTTTTACTTCCTTCTTCTTCATCTTCCATTTAGATTGTGAGCATGTTTACGGTTGTTGTGGCGCCCCTTTCTTTTTCTTTCCCCAATACTATCTCGCCCTTATCAATTAGTCGTTGTATTATGCATTTTAACGTATAGCAGTTCTCTGTCGGATGTCCCATTAGCCGATGATAACGACAAAAATCCCTTTCTTTAGTTCTCGCGACATCTTCTGGGCATTTAGGCTCTGGTAATATTATCGTGTCAGCTTTCAATAATCGTTCCATCATAGGGGCAACATCTTCTTTATCAAATGCGAACCCCTCATGAGAATTCAGCATTCTAGGCCTCTTCCCACTGTATCTGTTTCTTGACTGACTCCCTTATTCGCGCCGGTCTGGTCTTCTTTCCCTCTAGTCCCTTGCATCCTTACCTCTTCTGTCATGATCAATGGTGTTCATGGCTGTCCTACCGAATACTCTCTTAGTTGTATTATGGTGAAATGCTGGGATCTTGCTAGTCATCAGCTCCAACGTGTGGGCTTTAGTGGCCAAATCAAGAAAAGTTCTGATATCAGCGTTAGTGAGTCCAAACGCAATTCCTGTCCCCATAGAATTTAGACACATTTTAACTTGCTCTTTTTCTTCCGGTAGTTGCTACATGAAGCCCCTAGCATTTTCTATCTGTCTATAAATTTCTCTACCGGGTCTCCTTCTCTCTGCCGAATAGAGGCCAGTTCCGTAATACTGACATCACATTCTGAAGAGAAGAAGTTTGACATGAAAACTTCTTGCATTTGTTCCCAGGTGTGTATCGATCCTGGTGCCAGACTAGAATACCATCGAAATGCTTTGTGTGTTAGCGATGAACCAAACAACCTCAAGCAGTATTGTGGTATCGTACAGAGATTTCCCATACTGGTGATGAAATGCATCAAATGCTCCTCTGGAGATCCTACTCCGTTGAACTTTTGAAAATTCGGGTGTTTAAAATTGGCCAGAAAGGGGATATCTTCGACTTCCCTTGGATACAACGTTCGATACCTAAAACGCCCGGTATTTTCATGTTCTCTCTCTGCTCTAACCGCCTCTTCGACCACTTGTCTCACCTCGTCTTGTGTCACGGTTCTCACTGCCGGAATGGACCCCAGTGACCCTGCCCCCTGTAGTGGGAGGATGTCAGGCTGATTTTCTTACCCCTCCGTTGCGTTCTGGGGAATCGCCATTCGAGCTATGTTATGCGCGAGGGTTACTAATGCTTCTCTGAGATTTCTGCATTCTTCCATTAATGCATTCTGGGCTTCTTTCATTGCATTGAAACGATCCTCTATAGTTACTCTATAATCTGGATTTGTTCCAGCCATGAATACTTCAGCTTCCCCACTTTTTGACGAGGCGGTAATTAAAGGAGAGCAAGAATATGCTGACATGACAGGGCTTGCAGAAAAGGGAGGAGATGAGGTTTCATTGGACCTTTTCGTGTCCCCTGTGGCATCAATTGACTGAGATGACGCCGATACTGGTGAATCTTTCCGGGATGGCATTAGTGATCTAATTACTAATGTTTTTTCCTTTTGCTCTCTTGTTCGTTCAGTCGTGGAAGCATTTAAAGTTGGGAAATCACGTGCTGTCAACTGGGGAACTGTTTGAGCTGGATAAATCGTCGGAGGAGCAAGTTCAGGATTCCTTTTAACTGTGATTCGTGTTACGGGCCCTCTGATTCTTAATGAAGGCTGATTTATCCTAGAACCACTAACATTCCGTGTTTTTGCCTTACGAGAGGTTACGATGGTCCAGCTTGCATTGTCTTCTGATGACTGGGGCGAAGCAAAAATGACCCAAACTGTTACTTAAGCCCTGCCACTTTTATGCACATGACTTGGTGCGTATTCTATCACGAACCCTGTCGGGGTGAATAGGAAGTTCACTTTTCTTACGGGGGTCGCTATGAGTAATAAGTCTTAATCAGATTTTTAAAACCTTCAATCATGAAACATAGTTATAATTAGTAAGTGAATCATTAGGGTGATCTATCTTAGAAATGAAGGGGAGGATTTTCCCATTGAGAGTCACCATTTTGGCGTCCATAGGACGCCAAACTGTGACGAATGTTCATAACAACTTCACTGTTAATATTTAAATAAGACGATAAAATAATAATTCCCCAGCAGAGTCGCCATTTTGTTTCGACAAAGAAACAAATACATTTGATTTGAAAAATTTGTCTTATTCAAACATAACAGAGAAAGAATGCAAGGAATATTCATCACATTTCATTGATACTGAGTTCGTTTACATCCTCTTTACATCCCTTGATTCTAAGATAGATTATTTGAAAGTAAATGACTTATGTTTCAAGTATCAAAAGTTCATTTCAACAGCCTTTCAGCGCCTGTTTCAACCATCTCCTAGGACTTAGGAGGAATGTCAATTAGATCGACGAGTCTTCGATGAAACAGAGATTTCATCAGCATAACGGCATCTGTTTCAGTCATCCCTAATACTTAGGAGAAATATCGATTCGATCGACTAATCTTCTTCCTTTGCACATGACAATAGGAGAAGGGAGAAAACCTTGCACGGGCATTTCGGCAGCATGACGGCCCTTGAGCTTCACAGACTGCAGGGTAGTCTGGTTGCACGGACCCGTGCAAGGAGACTTCTCTCCTACCTTCGATCTTTCGCTCCGTTTTGCTCATCTTGAAAATCTTCAATTACCCTTAATGAAAGAGGGGAATGGGTATTTATATACCCTCGCACGTGTGAAAATCTTGATCTTATCGATGTGGGACTAATTTTCAATGCTTTAGACCAATCAGAGAAGGACTATTTCTGCAATATGATTCGGTGAGCCGCGCAACTGATATTTCGATTGCGCGGACCTGCGTTAGAAGATTGATTACGCAGTCCCGCACAACTAACTTTATTTGCACGGACCCGCGCAACTTCCTAAAAATTATCTCTATTTGCTTCTTTTCAATAGCTCTTTTTATCTCTCCATCCTTCCTTGCTTGATTCCCTTCATCATTTTTTATGCCTCAACAGCCGCAAAATCTATGGTCTTCTTGCGGCTCAACGCATCTGCCACAAGGTTTGCCTTGCCCGGATGATAGAAAATCTTGAACTTAAAGTCCTTCAAGGTTTCCATCCATCTCCATTGCCTCATATGAAGGTCCCGCTGAGTGAATATGTATCTGAGGCTCTTGTGCTCGCAAAAGAGCTCGAATTGCTCTCCGTAGAGGTAATGTCTCCAGAGCTTCAGTGCGAAGATGACAACTGCCAACTCTAGGTCATGCGTAGGGTAATTCTCCTTGTGTTTCCTCAACTGTCTCGAGGCATAAGCAATCACCCTGTCCTTCTGTATAAGGACACAACCCAGACCAACGTGAGAGGTTTCAGTATATATTGTATACTTGACCCCTTGCTCTGGCAATACTAGCACAGGGGCGAACGTTACCTTGTCCTTCAACTCCTGAAAAGCTGCTTCAGCCTTCTCATTCCAGGCGAACTTCAGATCCTTCCGTGTTAACTGAGATAACTGTCTGGCTATCTTGGAGAAGTCTCAAATAAATTGTTGATAGTAGCCAGTAAGTCCCAGAAAACTCTTCACCTAAGTAACCGAACCGGGCTGCTCCCAGTCCTGAACCACGGTTACCTTAGCAAGGTCAACCGTTATCCCTTCCTTGGACACCACATGTCCCAGGAACTTGACTTCCTCTTTTCAGAAGTCACACTTCTTATACTGTGCGAACAACTGGTTCTTCTTTAGAGTATCCAAGACTGCTCGCAGGTGCTCCTCGTGCTCTTCCCGACTCTTGGAGTATATCAGGATGTCATCTATAAACATGATGATGAATCGAAACAGAAATGGCCGAAACACCCTGTTCATCAGGTCAATGAACATGGCTGGTGCATTTGTGAGTCCAAACGACATCATAAGGAACTCGTAATGCCCGAAGTTGGTCCTGAATGTTGTCTTTTGTACGTCCTCATCCCTGATGCACAACTGATGATACCCCGACTGCAAATCTATCTTCGAAAAATATTATGCCCCCTTCAACTGATCAAACAGATCATCAATCATGGGCAAGGGATACTTATTTTTCACTGTCACCTGGTTCAACCTGTGATATCAATACATAATCGCAGGAAACCATCTTTCTTCTTCACAAACAACACAGGCGCTCCCCAAGGAGACACACTAGGTCGTATGAAACCGGCCTCTAATAGGTCATCAATTTGCTTCCTCAACTTCTCCATCTCACATGGAGGCATGCGATAAGTCGACAATGAGATAGGCGTCGCACCGGGCATAAGATCAATGGTAAAATCGATTTCGCACCGCAGAGACAAACCAGGAATCATCGCGAACACATCCTCATAATCCTGAACTACAGACGTGTTTTCAATTATCGGGCCATCAACATTCTTCAGTAAGAAAGCGTAACAAAGAACTCGAAAAGGGCAACTGACCTGCACGAAAAATGTAAAGGTCGAACCCTCAGGCCCGTAAGTTGTCACTAGACGGGTCTCACAGTCAATCTTAGCCCGCACTTCCGTTAGCCAATCCATGCTAAGGATGACATCGAAATGGTATATAGTGGTGATAATCAGGTCGATGCATATCATTCTGCTCCCTAGATCTATCAAGCAGCCCTCACACATTTTGGTGGCATCTATAATAGTTCCTGGTGCTGCAATAACTCACACCCCAATCATCGGAGTCATATTCAGCCCTAAGCGCTTGACTGCAGAACATGAAATCACCGAGACAGTGGATCCCGTGTCCACCAATAGAAATATAGGGGTACCTTCGTTATGTGCGGTGAGTTTGAAGGCCAAAGGTATTGTAACGGTAGAGTCAGGCGCTTCCGCTGCGAGTGCATGGACCCACGCTGTTGTTCGTGGTTGGACTGAGGTACCATAGGCGATTTTGGTGGCCTGAAGCGAGGAGTAGTTGGCCTGAAGGATGGATGTGCTGGAGCTGACCATAGAGGTGGTGCTGATATGGCCTAAGGGAGCGGGTAATTGATCCTCTGAGGTGGTGAAAATCCATTGTCCCTCATCCTAGTAAAGCAATATCGGTCTGTATGTCTGATCTTCCTGCAGTACGAGCATTATAAATTTTTTCATCCCAGCTGAGCCAGCGACGCTGCAAGCCTGGGAGGTGAATCTGTATGCGGCCTCTTGTCGATAAATGGCTTGCTCGGCATGTCTGGTCGCGGTCTCGGTGCCCGTCCTGCTCCGCTCGCATAGACATACTAACTCAACATAGCTGGGTATGCTAGGATAGCACATCTTCGAGCAGATGTCGGGCCGCAGACCTTCTGAAAAATGTCGCATACGCATCGACTCATCAGCTAGTATCAACGAAGCATACCTGCCCAGCTCTGTGCATCTGTTCTCATATTCAGCCACAGTCATCCCTCCCTGTCGGAGGCAGAAGAACTCACTCTCCTTCTCATGTCGGTACGTGAGAGGAAAATACTTCTCATGGAAGAGCGTCTCAAATGTAGCCCATGACCAAATGTGCCCTTCCGCAATAGTGCGGAGAATACTGTCCCACCACAAGCTAGCTTCCTTCTCAAACATGAAGGTGACCAACTCCACCTGCTCTGCCTCAGTACAGTGCAACGGTGTGAGCATCTTATAGATGTGGTCAAGCTAATACTCGGCCTCCTCGGGTCTATGAGTACCCACAAAAGTGGGGGGCCGTAAGCGCTAGAATCACTCAAAGGTGCCGCTGGCACTCAAGTTCCCAGCAGGGTGCATAGGTGAGGTAGGTGGAGTCACCCCCATACTCTAGAAAAAAAATACCAGCCATGGAGGTCAAAAACTGCTGCTGCTGCTACTACTACATCTGTTACTGGTGCATCAACAATACCATCTGCTCTAGCCTATCAGGAGGAGCGGACTGAGATACGTGTGGCGTCGATGTAGATGCACGGTTCTGCTCAGGAACCAAAGGTGTGATAGGTGGTACCACAGGTAGTGCCACAGGCGGTGTCATAGGTGTCGGCCCAGCAGCGGGGTCCGTGGCCGATTGAGAATCCAGCATAGGGTCAAAGTGAGATGGACCCGAACTGGGGTCCGTATGGCTATCGCTTAAGGGAGAGGCCCTGTCAAACGACTTGCCCAAAGAGAGACGTGCTGAAGTCCTCGTGCCCTTAGGTGGCATGCCCTACATATAACATAGGGTGTAACTCGTGAGATTTAGTATACACACAATCCATCCACATAACATTCACATCTTAACACAAAAAAACATCGTGCATTTCATTTAACAAAATTATCACAATACATGACGTGTAGTATTACATGGATCGCGACAGATAATGCATGCGAGTTAATACAACTAAGGCTTCAAACACTAAAACAAACTACCAAACTACTACGCCTATAAAGGCTACACACAGGAACAAGCAACAAAGCAAAACAAGAAACGACTACATGTTTGACTAGTCGTCAGAATCTGGTGATGGAGGAGGGGCACCCTTATCCTGCAGGCAGCACAGGATAGACTTCAAAGTGCGAGTCATTTTCTTAAACTTATGTTTCATGAGGGCCCGAATATCGATAATATCTTGTTATAGGGTAGCCTGACCCTCCTCAAGTCGAGCTAAGCGGGCCTCCCTATCAGCCCGATTAAGGTCATGCTCTAGTGTTGTAGGAGGAGAGCTCTCATCCGTATCTTGGGCCTCCTCTTCTTCCTCACCCTGCTCTTCTTCTATTTCAGCTCTACCTTCTTCATCACTCTCTTCCACTTCGCTTTCCATCTCATCCTCACTCTCCTCAAGTCAGGCTTATGGTTGTCATGGCTCGATATCCATCTGATTGAGAGTAATCTCGTTAATGTAATGGATCGGCGCCGGCAATTTCGTCCCAAGTTTGTAGCCAAACTCAAGTGCAATCTTGCATATGAGTTGGCCGAATAGGAGTGAATCACTCCTTCTATTTGAACGTGTGGTAAGGACTATTTGATGCAGAACATGCGTAGGCACACACAACTTCTCTCCCTGCCCCACTTGGTATAGGAAATCCACTATCAGGCGCGTGCACTCGCTGTAGTTGCTCCACCTAGGGTAGACGTTGAACATGAAGATGTGGTGAAGCAGGCGAAAGTCGTCCATCATATTGGTCGCTAGAAGGCTATTGTTTGGCTGCCATTGAACCAGTCGGCCACAAAGGAACCGTGTGCGGTGATCTCTTTCATGTGCACTCCTCAGATTCTTCTCACTTGCATGTACCTCACCAAGCGGCATATTCATAAGCCGAGATATTAAACCAACGTCAATTGTGGCCTCCTGATCTCTTCCAAATGGAATTTTAAACTGTAAGGGCTCTAGCGTTGGCTCTTAAATGTGGGCAAAGGAAGCTCGGACGGTGCCCACATTTGCACGGTACTCGCCCTCAAATAGCGGACCCCACTTGGCCTCTTTCAGGCGCTCGAACAACAGGTATTCCCCAAATAGCCACCCATCCACAAGCTTCAAAAAGGACCCTACGGCCCTCATAAACTCCATGAGATAGCTCCACCAACAGAGCCCTTCCCATGGGAGCCTGGGGATCTAGATACCGCTTGGTCTACAACTCCCGATTGGTGCTTGTACTCGTGGCGGTACCTCTCGGCCTCCTTGAACGAGTGGGGCGACTAGGCTCGGCTTCATCCAAAGAAGCTCTTTTCTTTCCCATGAGAGAAAGAATGGTGAAAATCAAGAATATGACCGTAACAAGCGTGAATAAGGCAATGGAAAAAGGGAGAAAATTAAGGAAATGGGATGGGGCATTGGTTTTCCACGAATTTGAGACAAAAAGGGGGTTTGAGATGCTCAAATCGAAGGAAATGAGAGGGTTGGGAGGGGGTGTTGCTGAAAACGGTAGAGGAGTGTAAAGCTTGAAGAAAAATGAGGGAAAGAGAGAATAGAGGGGAGGTTTAAGAGAGAAACAAGAAGTTTTGGAGGAAAAGGAAAGCTTGGAGAGGTATGTTATGAAGAGGGGGAGCATTGGGAGGGTTTAAACTCCACCCAACCTGCATAAGTGGGCCACACAATGCCCTAGAGGCATCGGCTTGAGCCGGCCCACCCTACCATGCCCGGCAGGTGGTGAGGCCTCGCCAAACCAGCGAGGCCCTCGCCGGTCTCTAGACTTTCCAGCGAGGAGTCGACAGTGGGGCGATGTCCTCCTACCCCCTGGGTCCCACCTTGGGTCCCCCTAGACATGCTCTGTTAGGGCCCCAACTTCTTTTCGAGTCGTTTCGAGTCATTTTGAGTCTTTTGCTTATGTATATTCATGTTTATCGATTTTTAAACGGCTGGGATGGGATAAAACATGGTCCAAACCCGTTGATTGACAGTCTAGAAGTGGGTTGGGATCATTTCACGTGATCATGGGTATGTACGAGCCTGATTTTAGTGGTCAATTTCGATCGATTTCACTGTTTGGCGAAATTAAAAAATCCTAAGTCTGTTTCTATGTTCCGTCACTCCCTCCTAAGTCAAAGTATGTCAGTGTGTGTCGTGTGACCATAACCCAGGTCCAGTTTAATCCAAATCATGCTCTGATACCAACTTGTAACACCTTGAAAATCGGGAGTCGAGCAAAGCTTAGCTCTCGAGTTCCAAAACATCACTTATGCAACATATTGAATAAAAATTGTATGTTGTCTGTATTAATGCATAAAACATGAATAAGATTAAGCCAAATCAGAAAAATATAATCCAAGGATAGTTATAATACGCAAGCGGAAGACTGAAACGAATAGGTATAACTGTATAAACTAGTATAGGTCCCCAAAGTATGTATGTGTTGCCAGGTCAATAATTACAAGTATTTTTTCAAAATAAAAAATGTCAAGAAATTGAGATAGTCCACTACAAGCATAGCCCTTAAGCCCCATCGATCAAAACGGTCTATAGAAACCAGCCTGATAATTGCATATAGGAGAACGCCTCCTCATCGTCCTTGAAATCTGACTCCACCTCATGGGTCGCATCATCATCTACAACTAAGACAGAGTCTGATTGGTATTTAAAACATCGTCCTAGAATATGGGAGTGAGTGATCAACTCAGTGGAGCTATACAACAAAGGTTAACATGTTATCAATTCAGTCAAGCAGTAATGATAAAGCAGTACAATCAAACATGTCCTACATACTCTTGTTAATGCATGAATGATATGTAGTAATGATGCATGCCCTCGCCTACACTCCCTCAGCGTCTTCATCTTACGGTGCGCATGGCAACCACCCAAAAGTGCTCTTCCTCGCCAAAGCACATGCAATGCGATGGATGCTCATGTTAGCCAATAATTAATTAGATTTATTCATACAGTAGGATTGGGAGGCTAAGCTACCTCCCTTATATCAATTGTCAAATAATGATCCATTCTAGGGTCATCGTCCTGGTAAATCTCATACGATGTTGTGGTTCTAAGTCGCTGTAAAGGGTTCGTCATCTGATCAATGCAGGCCTAGTTTATACCCTAGTTGCTACAGAAAGACTCGTCGCCTCAATGTAGCTTCAGGGTATGCTTGAGGTCATCACAAAGGGCTCGTCACCTGATCAGTGTAGGCCGACAGCTCGAATACAGTGTCCCATACCACCATATTCAGATCACGAGTTTGGGTTGCTCATGGTCACTACGGGAAGGCTCGTCGCCCCAGGGTAGGCCGATAGCTCAACCACGATGTCCCATACCACCATGTCCAGCTCATGTGTCTTAGCAAATTGAGGTACCAGGGTTAACAGAGTTTTCACTGGTGAGTTCGGTACCTTAAATTCAAGCAGTAGCGTCCATACATGGTGAACATACTTTGGGTCAATCGGGTTAATTGACGAGCTCGACTAGGACGAGAGCACGTTGAGTTGATCGACATGAAGTGCATAAGCACTCCGTGTGGCCTAACTACTGCGACATCCCAAGTACGGCTCAGATTCGTTGACCACGTCCTGTATGGCGAAACAACTTTAGCCACCAAAATAAGGTCTATTACTAATTTCCTGGACTATGATATAGTCTCAACCGCATGCAATTGCAACAAATAAGCATATGAGAAAATCAAGTAGGAATGAATACTTAAGTCAAATCCTATAATCATTTGAACATGCTATGGAATATAACTTATACATGAATGTACAGTACATGAAGGATATCATACACATAATTAAACATGGATAAACAGACATTATCATATACAGTACATGGAGGAAATCATACACATAGTTAAGGTAGTTGGGAATCATATCTTAATTCCCTTATAAGTTACAATTTACGAAATACTTACTCTTTTAGACATTTTAACAAACACCTATGCATTCCAACATACATGACGGATGTTAGTGATATTACGTATTAAGGCAAATCCTTTCACCGAGGAGTTGTCACATATACAACCACCATATATGTACGATAGTTAATCATGAAAAACACAAATTCAAATTCCAAACTTATACAAACATTTCAACAAACACATGAAATATCCTATATACTACATAGTTCATATATATTTGTAACACGAAACAAACATCGCTTTTGGCATGTGAAATAACATCCACGTTAGTAATAAACCATTAGCCGACATTGAAAGCCTTGAAAACCATAACCTATACGTATATAGTCTGCACCTTACGCCGGTAAATGCATATCAAACTCAGTTTGTATGTCAAGTCATTACCTACGACGTGAGGGCCACATATAACACGCAATAGGTTAGCTATTTCATCACGTAGACTATTTAAAACCCTAGAACGGATTAGAGTTAGGTTTACTTACCCAAGTACAGCGTTGGAAATACCGGAAGAACTATACGGGATTGGTGTTTCAATAGGTGGATTAGCAGGGAAGAATTCCAGGAATCTTCACCAACTTCTCTCTCACTTTCTCTCTCTTTACTCTCTTCTCTCTCCTAAGGTTTTCCCTAAATTCGTATGGAGTGAATGAGAGAGGGTTTAAGACCCTTAGGGCCTGTTTGGACGGGCACGATGGATGGGATTAGAAGGGATTAGGTGGGATTAGAAGATAGATCCCGGGATTGGCAAGGCATGCCCAAACAGACATGGGATCGTGATCCCGAGATATAGGAATCCCATGGATCTTAAGACAATCCACTGACATCACCATAATTACCTTAAATCCCATCTAATCCATCCTAATCCCTTTAAAATTACCTGGACGTGGTTAGAGGGATTAAAAGTGATTGGAAGGTTTAATCCCAGGATTGGCCGGGCGTGCCCAAACAGACCAGGTATAGCAATCCCGGGATATAGCAATCCCATAGATCTTAAGACAATCCACTGACATGACCATCATTGCCTTGAAATTCATGCAATCCAGTCTAATACCATCTAATCCCATCCAGCGTGCCCATCCAAATAGGCCCTTATATAGGCCCAGAACTGATGGGAATGGCCCCAAGGCCAAGGTGTACTTAAGTTATAGCCAAATCAGGTCTGTTCCGATCTAATGGAGCACTTCTAGAGGCTTCTTTGCTGAATGCAGTCGGACTTAAGCTCCCAGACATTAGATCTAGGTCAAGCTGAGTTTTCGATCCGATCGAACTTACAGATCAGACACAGCGGACTAGTTTCAGTTCAACGGTCACCGGTATCCGATCAGGGCCACAAGTACACTGGCATGTGTGAGACATTTTCCCTGATCTGAGGGTGTATTTGGGTCATATTCTAACGGTCTGAATCCTTATATTTGGCCTGCAAGCGAGATGACTCAGATTACTTAAATTCAGATTTAATTCTAAAAACATTCACGTTTCTCACATACTTTGCTCCAGGCTCAAGTAAATAGTCATAGGATACCATATGGACTTGATTTTCGAGGTGGTCATCAAGTTCAACAAAATGGTCATGTTTGTCTAATTTCACCACTATCGAACTTTCGACGTGCGGTCCAGGTCTGATACGGAGTTTCAATGTACTCCCGAGAGCAACCGGGTTTAGAGTTGGATCTTAGATTTTAGGGTGATGTAGCGTTCATAATTTTACAAGTTTTGGATCTTGTAGATCGTATTTAAAGTAGTTGGGGCTAATTTCACAGGTAAACTAGTTTAGCGTTAGTTAATTCTTGTTTAATTTCTAAAGGATTTGGTCCTTAGTGATTTCTGCCTGAGGTGGTATTCGGGTCTTTGTACGAATTTTTTCGGGACATTACAATATTAAAATGCATTCCATGTGTTTGTTGAAATGTTTATATAAATAAGAAATTATGATTTATGCTTGTCATGATTATTAACCTAGTATTCATGTGTGTAGTTGATGTTTTATTTAAACCAATCTAATTTAAATGATTTTAAACTCGCAAGTATACGAATCAGATGTAGACACAGTACATATTACGAGATCATTCCCACGAGGACTGGTTGTCACAATTCACAATTTATGATTCTTCTTAACTAATTCGACAAATATTTTTGCTAACAATTAAGTAAAATAACAAATATCTATGAAAATAACTGAGAACGATAAGGAAAATTCAATCCAGGAGAGTGCTAGGACTTTTAAATCCACCCCTAATTATCCTGACCCTTGTTTTACCTGTTGATTCACCCTAATTCAGATTGATATAAATTTAATAAATAAAGCATACTCTATGTCCTTGATCGGGCACATAAAATGTATAATCCCTTAAAGCATACGGATCACATCTTTCCATCCATAGTTAGGCATGGAGAGATGTAGATTCCTATTTTTTTCTCTATAGGAAACCTGTTCATGGTCTGACATAAACACCTAGAATAGGATTCCAAACAACATCCACATCTAGACTTTGGTTAAGCTCATAGAATGGAGAAGTACGTAGTTTTCAATTAAACACACTAGAGAAATAAATAAACCAATCAAATTCAGATAAAATTAACAATAAACAAGAGTCATTCAAATTAGGGGCTTCATCTCAGCCCTAGCTAAGAAATTAACAATCCTTAAATTTAAATAGAGAGAAGAAAAAATAAAATTTAAAAGCTAAAAACATCCCCTTTCTTCCTTCCTCTCTCTCTCTTCTCTCTCTTCTCTTTCCTCTCTTTTGGATCTGCTCTTCTCTCTCTTCTCTTTGCTGCTCTCAGAATCTGGCTCCCAAGACCCTCTGTAACACCCTGAAAATCGGGGGTCGTGCATAAACTCAACTCCCGAGTTCCAGACCGTCACTTATGCAACAAAAATGATTATGATTCAATGTTGTCTGATTTAAAGCATTCACATGAGTAAAAGTATACCAAAACTGCAATTCATACTTCAGATCCAGTGATAAAAGCAAGCGGAAGACTAAACAATATGTATATCACTATATGGAAAAACAAAGTAAATCTCATCTGTCTCTAAAGTATGAATACATCTCTGAGTCTCATATACATATACATGAACAAAAAAAGTAATGTTCCAAATAGTCCCACTAAAACCCCATCGATCCAGGTCGCCTACGGGAAGCCGTCGTGATACTACATATACGAGAACTCGTCCTGGTCCTCGTCGATCTCTGGCTCCACCTCCTGGATCTCGGCCTCACCTGCATCTACAACAGGGTCTGGTGGGTTTGCAAACACCATCCCGTAACGTGGGAGTGAGTGATCAACTCAGTGGAATCATAGAGCAAGGATTAGCATATTCACAATTCAATCATGCGATAATAGTAAAGCTGTAAATCAGACAATCCTAATACTGTTGTTAATGCAAGATGACATGACGTGATGTATGCCCTCACCGACGATCTCCCTCATACGGCAACATCTTACGACCGCGGCATGCCACACTCCCTAGAGTGCTCCACATCTTCCAGGCACATGCAATGCTATGGTGATATGAATTCCAAGTTGTTATTAGTCCATTCGAATAGCAGGATTGGGAAACTAAGGTACTTTCCTTTTATCAATCCCAAAATAGATCCTGTCTAGGGTCGTCACTCCTAGTAATCTCATACGATGTGTATTTCGTAGGTCACTGCAAGGGCTGCCAGGGCTGTTGCTCGCACTCGTTGCACCGCTCCACCATCACCTTATCAATACAGGCCTACCGTACTCTACTGCAATGGAAGGGTCGTCGCCTCCCGTGGACTCAGAATACGCTCGCGGTCACTACAAAGGGCTCGTCGCCTGATCAGTGTAGGCCGACAGCTAGAATATAGTGTCCCATACCACCATAATCTGCTCACAAGTCTAGGTGCTCACTGGTCACTACGGGGAGGTTTGTGGCCCCAGCGTAGGCCGACAGCTCGACCACGGTGTCCCATACCACCATGTCCGGCTCATGAGTCTTCGTGGATCAAGGTACCATGGTTAATAGGGTTTTCAGTGGTAAGTTCAGTACCCTAGGTTCAAGCAGTTATGACTCATACAAGGTGAACATACATCGGCCAGTCGGGTTACTTGACGGGCTCGACTAGCGCGATCGCATCTCAAGTCGAACGACATGAAGTGCGTAAAACACTTCGCGTGGCCTAACCACTGCCGCCAACTCTAAACACGAATCACGTTCATCGACGCGTCATTCGTGGCTATGACCAGTCAGCCACGAATTCGCTCGGTTACCGACTGCCTGGACTAAGTCTAGTCCCAAACACTATTAGAATCACATCATCAATATATGTAAAGGTATTGGAATTGAAATACAATCATGTGAGCATGTTAACACATGTTATAACATTCAACTTAAGCAAATCTTCAAGCACATATATTCCATGCATGTAATGAAATCATGCATTTAGTCAACATGTAGAAAATCATTTAGGTCAGCATATTAGTTGAGAAATCAATCACAAACTATCACATAACATCATTTAATTCAATACATACTAATACAAGCATTTATACAAACACATACACTACACACTTAAGTCTACATATAGTATGTCGACCCAAAGTGCGCAACTAGGCGAATCTCTTCGCCAAACTAATTATGCACGCATTCCTAACTTCCTAATGCGACAACAAACCATGTCAATCACATCAGCAAAATATGAATGTAGA
Source organism: Magnolia kwangsiensis (assembly GCA_037074715.1). Classification (NCBI taxonomy): domain Eukaryota; kingdom Viridiplantae; phylum Streptophyta; class Magnoliopsida; order Magnoliales; family Magnoliaceae; genus Magnolia; species Magnolia kwangsiensis. The sequence goes on from CM073578.1 coordinate 53,899,288, forward strand.
CCGTACTTCCTACAAATGACTAAAATGCCCTAAATCTCATATTCTTCGTTAATTTACGAAACAGAAAACGGAGAGCATGTTGTACATGTCAAACGGTGATGCCGTCGATAATCTACTATTAAACGACATTGAAAGCGTTGTAAACCGTCAATCAAAGCGTCTAAAATCCTCACCTTAGGTCTTACGAAAGCGTGATTTTGAACGGAGCGTGTATGCTTCGTCTACGGCAGTAGGAGGACCTGATTTATGAAGTACGTTAGCTAACACGCCCTAAATCTAAGTAAACCCTAAATCAGCAAGTTCTAGGGTTATTTTATACCTGAAAAAGTGGAGAAATCACCAGCCAGGTGATTGGGAAGAGTTGCTGAAGCAGTAGCAATCGGCGGCTCGGAAACGGAAAAAAATCCCTTCCACTCTCTCTCTCAAACTCTCTCTCCTTTTCCTAGGGTTTGCAATTTTCTGATGGGAGAGAGAAATGAGGGTTTCAACCCCTTTTATAAGCTTAAAAATGCCGGAAACAGGCTCTGGAACGAAGTTTACTTGGTGCCTATCCATTTCGGGGCTGTTTCGGTCCAAAAGTTGCTTTCTGGTGGTCCCCTGGTCGATTGCGATCGGACTTAAGCTCATGCGTACCAGATGTAGCACGTATTAAGTTTTCAGTCTGGCAGGGTTCGCAGATCGCACGTGGCGGACCAGTTTCAGTTCAGCGGTCACCGCACGTAGATCAGGGCTGAAAGTCTCATGATAATAAATAGAAATTTTTCCTGATCCGAGGGTGTAATCTGGATGAATTCTGATGGTCAGAACGCTTAATACTGACGCGTCAAGTCGTGTGCCAGATTTGAATTTAAAATTTCAATTCTGTCCCTATTCGCGGTCTCTTCAGTCCGGGTTCAACGAAATAGTCTGTGATTATCGGTTTGACTTGATTTTTGAGATGATTGTCAACTCCAGCTGGGCGGTTCTAACGGTCTAAGATAGGAGGTATCGGACCTTCGACGCGCGGTCTAAATCCAATACAAAAATTCAAAGTGGTCCAGAGAACAAACCCGCTTAGAGTTTGATCCGAGGTTATAGAGTATTGTAGAGTTGTTTGTTCTACTCGATTTGGGTCTTGTAGAACGTATTTAAAGTGATCAGGGACTATTTCCCAGCTACTCTAGCGTTGCGCTAGCTAACTTACGCTTAATTTCCATGGAAATTAATTCTACGCGATTTCGGGTCGAATTAGAGCTCGGGCCCAAGTACGGATTTTTCACGGGCGTTACACCCTCTACTTCTTTTCTCGTTCTGCTCTACCAGATCTGGATACCTTCTCATGTTCTCTCTCACTTTTATAGGTATGGAAGAGTCGGCTGGAGGGAGAGGTGGTGGAGAAGTCGGTTTGGAGCACCGACCTTGCTGGAGTCGGTTTCGCAGCAGCTACGTAACAGCTTTTCGCAGCAAACTTCGGAGCCTCCCACGTCCCATGCTCCTTGCATTATGTCCATAAAATCAACATCTCTTGGGACATTTTTGAATGATCTTTATGATGGATAGATCAGATCTTTCATCCGGATGATGGTCCTGAACGTGCAACGCCACAAAAGTCGGTCGGCGTCCGGAGTGAAGAGTGTGAGAAAGTGAAGTTTTTTATAAAAATTAAATATGAACTTAAGTAATCTGAGTTGTGTCGCTTGCACGCCTTTTATAAGAATTCTGACCGTCAGAATCTGACCCAAATTCACCCTCGGATTAGGGAAGATGATCCATACATGTCAAAGTACTTGTGGCCCTAATCGAGTTTCGGTGACCGTTGAACTGAAACTGGTCCGCCACGGTCGATCTGAAAATCCGATCGGACTGAAAACTTAACTTGCTTAAGATCCAATATTAGTGAGCTAAAGTTCGACCGCATTTAGTAAAAGGACCTCCAAAAACGTTCCGTTGGATCAGAAAAGGCCTGATTTAGTTATAACCTAAGTATACCTTGGCCCTAGGGCTATTTCCGTCAGTTTTGGGCTTATATAAGGGCCTTAAACCCTCTCTTACATATCTCATACGAATTTCTAACCCTAGCTTATACAAGAGAGAGAAAAGAGAGAGAAAGTGAGAGAGTAGTGGGTGTTTTATCTTGGGATTGTTCTCAGTTTCCTCTACGCACCAATCCATCGTATCTGAATTATAATTCCGGCGATTGTAATTCCATTTTTGGATAAGTCAATCAAACCCTAACCTGTTATGGAGCTTGAAATAGTCTAAGTGTTGTTGTAGCTAACCTAATGCATGCCTTAGGTTACGTATCTATAAGACCTCACTACCAACAAATCGAGCAAAGGCTACGGACAAAAACCATAGCCATAAACCTATGGCTACGGTTTTTATCTGTAGCTTGACCGTTGCCATAGGTGCCATAATAATAGGTCCTGAACCTATGGCTAGGATTTTATCCGTAGCTATAGGGTACAATAGTTACAGATATAATCCGTAGCAATTATATCTGTAGCGAAAACTTCAAACAGCTATGGATATTATTTGTAGCTAAAAGTCCGTTGCAATATGCCTAAATTGAAAAGGCTACACCTGTCAGATTAATGGCTATGGATATTATTTGTAGCTAAAAGTCTGTAGCAATATGCCTAAATTGAAAAGGCTACACCTGTCAGATTAATGGCTACGGATATTATTTGTTGCTAAAAGTCCGTAGCAATATGCCTAAATTGAAAAGGCTACACTTGTCGGATTAATAGCTGCAGTTAATATCCGTAGCTATTTTGTATACAAAATTATATATAATCATTTGTTCATTCAATTACCACCTGTACAATCATTCATTCATTCATTCAATTACAATCACTCATTCATTCATTCAATTACAATCCTTCATTCAATCAATTATAATCCAATTCATTCAATCGATTACAATTACAATTACAATAATGCTGAAAATACAAATCTTTGGCTTCATTAGAGAAATGTGCTCGACTTCACCCTAAAACTTCAATAGCTTTGTATATTCCATCATCCTACAAACAGTCATGTCATACATAAATTAGAATACCATTGGGGAAAAGAAAGACAAAGTGAAAGAAGTGCATCATGTATAACAACTTTTTTTTCCCTTAATGAATTAAAAAAAAAAAAAAATTCCAAAGAGGAATGAAATTGACACAAAAGAAATGGTCTCACCATATGTTTATAGGTTTTGGTTTTGATTTTGGTTATAGGTTTATGTTAAGGTTTAGGTTAAGGTTAGGATATAGGTTATAATTAAGTTTAGGTTATAGGTTATAAGTTTTGGTTTAAGTTTACGTTATAGGTTTAGGTTTAGGTTATAGGTTATAGCTTTTTGGAACTTGATTATAGGTTAGGTTTAGGTTTAGGAAATCGGGTTCAGGTTCGGGATCGGGTTTAGGTTTGGGTTTTCAAGTTTAGGTTTAGGTTAAGGAGTTGAGATTAAGATTAGGTGTAGGTTTGGGTTTAAGGATTTGAGAATACATTTAGGTTTTAAGTTTAGGTTTAGGTTAAAGGTTTAGGGAAAGGTTATAGGTTTAGGTTTAGGTTTAGGTTATAGGTTATATGTTATAAGTTATAGCTTTAGGGAATTGAGAATGGGCTATGGTTTAGGTTTAGGAAATCAGGTTCAGGTTCGAGATTGGGTTTAAGTTTGGGTTATTAAGTTTAGGTTTAGGTTTAGGCTAGGGAGTTGAGATTAGGATTAGGTGTAGGTTTCGCTTTAGGAAATTAAGTTTAAGTTATAGGTTTAGGAAAAGGTTAGGTTTAGGTTATAGGTTTTGGAATTTGGAAATACTTTTAGGTTATAAGTATAGGTTTAGGTTAAGTTATAGGTTAAGGTTTAGGTATAGGTTATAGGTTTTGGGATTTGAGAATGGGTTCGGGTTTAGGTTATAGGTTTTAGTTTTGGTTATAGGTTTTTAGATTTGAGAATGGGTTCGGGTTTAGGTTATAGGTTTTAGTTTTGGTTTTGGTTATAGGTTTTTGGATTTGAGAATGGGTTAAGGTTTAGGTTTAGGAAATCGGGTTCAGGTTCGGGATTGGGTTTGAGTTTGGGTTTTCAAGTTTAGGTTTAGGTTTAGGTTAGGGAGTTGAGATTATGATTAGGTGTAGGTTTAGCTTTAAGGAATTGAGTTTAGGTTATAGGTTTAGGGAAAAGTTAGGTTTAGGTTATAGGTTTTGGGATTTGGGAATAGTTTTAGGTTATAAGTATAGGTTTAGGTTAGGTTATAGGTTAAGGTTTATGGATAGGTTATAGGTTTTGGGATTTGAGAATGGGTTCAAGTTTAGGTTATAGGTTTTGAGATTTGAGAATGGGTTTGGGTTTAGGTTATAGGTTTTGGTTTTGGTTTTGGTTTAGGTTATAGGTTTTTGGATTTGAGAATGGGTTATGGTTTAGGTTTAGAAAATCGGGTTTAGGTTCAGGATTGGATTTAAGTTTGGGTTTTCAAGTTTAGGTTTAGGCTTAGGTTAGGGAGTTGAGATTAGGATTTGGTGTAGGTTTAACTTTAGGGAATTGAGTTTAGGTTATAGGTTTAGGGAAAGGTTAGGTTTAGGTTATAGGTTTTGGGATTTGGGAATAGTTTAAGGTTATAAGTATAGGTTTAGGTTAGGTTATAGGTTTTGGGATTTGAGAATGGGTTCAGGTTTAGGTTATAGGTTTTAGTTTTGAGATTTGAGAATGGGTTCAGGTTTAGGTTATATGTTTTGGTTTAGGTTATAGGTTAAGGTTTAGGGATAGGTTATAGGTTTTGGGATTTGAGAATGGGTTCGGGTTTAGGTCATAGGTTTTGGTTTTGGTTTAGGTTATAGGTTTTGGGATTTGAGAATGGGTTTGGGTTTAGGTTATAGGTTTTGGTTTAGGTTTAGGTTTAGGTTATAGGTTTTTGGATTTGATAATGGGTTATAGTTTAGGTTTAGGAAATTGGATTCAAGTTTGGGATTGGGTTTGAGTTTGGGTTTTCAAGTTTAGGTTTAGGTTTAGGTTTAGGTTAAGGAGTTGAGATTAGGATTAGGTGTAGGTTTAACCTTAGGGAATTGAGTTTAGGTTATAGGTTTAGGGAAAGGTTAGGTTTAGGTTATATGTTTTGAGATTTGGGAATAGTTTTAGGTTATAAGTATTGGTTTAGGTTAGGTTATAGGTTAAGGTTTAGGGATAGGTTATAGGTTTTGGGATTTGAGAATGGGTTCAGGTTTAGGTCATAGGTTTTGGTTTTGGTTTAGGTTATAGGTTTTGGGATTTGAGAATGGGTTTGGGTTTAGGTTATAGGTTTTGGTTTTGGTTTAGGTTATAGGTTTTGGTTTAGGTTATAGGTTATAGGTTTAGGTTAAGGTTATAGGTTTTGGGATTTAAGAATGGGTTCGGGTTTAGGTTATAGGTTTTGTTTTCAGTTTAGGTTATAGGTTTTAGGATTTGAGAATGGGTTCGGGTTTAGGTTATAAGTTTTAGTTTTGGTTTTTGTTATAGGTTTTTGGATTTGAGAATGGGTTATGGTTTAGGTTTAGGAAATCGGGTTCAGGTTCGGGATTAGGTTTAAGTTTGGGTTTTTAAGTTTAGGTTTAGGTTTAGGTTAGGGAGTAGAGATTAGGATTAGGTGTAGGTTTCACTTTAGTGAATTGAGTTTAGGTTATAGGTTTAGGAAAAGGTTAGGTTTAGGTTATAGGTTTTGGGATTTGGGAATAGTTTTAGGTTATAAGTATAGGTTTAGGTTAAGTTATAGGTTAAGGTTTAGGGATAGGTTATAGGTTTTGGGATTTGATAATGGGTTCGGGTTTAGGTCATAGGTTTTGGTTTTGTTTTAGGTTATAGGTTTTGGGATTTGAGAATGGGTTCAGGTTTAGGTTATAGGTTTTGGTTTTGGTTTAGGTTATAGGTTATAGGTTTAGGTTAAGGTTTAGGTTTAGGGATTTGAGAATGGGTTCGGGTTTAGGTCATAGGTTTTGGTTTTGGTTTAGGTTATAGGTTTTGGAATTTGAGAATGGGTTCGGGTTTAGGTTATAGGTTTTGGTTTAGGTTTAGGTTTTTAGTTTTGGGATTTGAGAATGGGTTCGGGTTTAGGTTATAGGTTTTGGTTTTGGTTTTGGTTTAGGTTATAGGTTTTTGGATTTGAGAATGGGTTATGGTTTAGGTTTAGGAAATCGAGTTCAGGATCGGGATTGGGTTTAAGTTTGGGTTTTTAAGTTTAGGTTTAGGTATAGGTTAAGGAGTTGAGATTAGGATTAGGTGTAGGTTTAGCTTTAGGGAATTGAGTTCGGGTTATAGGTTTAGGGAAAGGTTAAGTTTAGGTTATAGATTTTGGGATTTGGTATTAGTTTTAGGTTATAAGTATAGGTTTAGGTTAGGTTATAGGTTAAGGTTTAGGGATAGGTTATAGGTTTTGGTATTTGAGAATGGGTTCGAGTTTAGGTTATAGGTTTTACTTTTGGTTTAATTATAGGTTTTGGTTTAGGTTATAGGTTTAGGTTATAGGTTTCGGGATTTGAGAATGGGTTCGGGTTTAGGTTATAGGTTTTGGTTTAGGTTAAGGTTTAGGTTTAGGTTATAGGTTTTTGGATTTGAGAATGGGTTCGGGTTTAGGCTATAGGTTTTGGTTTTGGTTTAGGTTATAAGTTTTGATTTAGGTTAAGGTTTAGGTTATAGGTTTTGGGATTTAAAAATGGGTTCGGGTTTAGGTTATAGGTTTTGGTTTTAGTTTTGGTTATAGGTTTTTGGATTTGAGAATGGGTTATGGTTTAGGTTTAGGAAATCGGGTTCAGGATCGGGATTGGGTTTAAGTTTGGGTTTTTAAGTTTAGGTTTAGGTATAGGTTAGGGAGTTGAGATTAGGATTAGGTGTAGGTTTAGCTTTAGGGAATTGAGTTCGGGTTATAGGTTTAGGGAAAGGTTAAGTTTAGGTTATAGGTTTTGGGATTTGGTATTAGTTTTAGGTTATAAGTATAGGTTTAGGTTAGGTTATAGGTTAAGGTTTAGGGATAGGTTATAGGTTTTGGTATTTGAGAATGGGTTCGAGTTTAGGTCATAGGTTTTGGTTTTGGTTTTGGTTTAGGTTATAGGTTTTGGAATTTGAGAAAGGGTTCGGGTTTAGGTTTTAGGTTTTGGTTTTGGTTTTGGTTATAGGTTTTAGTTTTGGTTTAGGTTATAGGTTATAGGTTTAGGTTTAGGTTATAGGTTTTGGGATTTGAGAATGGGTTAGGGTTAAGGTTATAGGTTTTGGTTTCGGTTTAGGTTTTAGGTTTTGGGATTTGAGAATGGGTTCGAGTTTAGGTTATAGGTTTTGGTTTTGGTTTTGGTTTAGGTTATAAGTTTTTGGATTTGAGAATGGGTTATGGTTTAGGTTTAGGAAATCGGGTTCAGGTTTGGGATTGGGTTTAAGTTTGGGTTTATAAGTTTAGGTTTAGGTTTAGGTTAGGGAGTTGAAATTAGGATTAGGTGTAGGTTTCACTTTAGGGAATTGAGTTTAGGTTATAGGTTTAGGGAAAGGTTAGGTTTAGGTTATAGGTTTTGGGATTTGGGAATAGTTTTAGGTTATAAGTATAGGTTTAGGTTAGGTTATATGTTAAGGTTTAGGGATAGGTTATAGGTTTTGGGATTTGAGAATGGGTTCGGGTTTAGGTCATAGGTTTTGGTTTTGGTTTAGGTTACAGGTTTTGGGATTTGAGAATGGGTTTGGGTTTAGGTTATAGGTTTTGGTTTTGGTTTAGGTTATAGGTTTTGGTTTAGGTTATAGGTTATAGGTTTAGTTTAAGGTTTAGGTTTAGGGATAGGTTATAGGTTTTGGGATTTGAGAATGGGTTCGGGTTTAGGTCATTGGTTTTAGTTTTGGTTTAGGTTATAGGTTTTGTGATTTGAGAATGGGTTCAGGTTTAGGTTATAGGTTTTGGTTTTGGTTTAGGTTATAGGTTATAGGTTTAGGTTAAGGTTTAGGTTTAGGTTTAAGCTATAGGTTTTGGGATTTGAGAATGGGTTCGGGTTTAGGTTATAGGTTTTAGTTTTGGTTTAGGTTGTAGGTTTTGGGATTTGAGAATGGGTTTGGGTTTAGGTTATAGGTTTTGGTTTTGGTTTAGGTTGTAGGTTTTAGGATTTGAGAATGGGTTCGGGTTTAGGTTATAGGTTTTGGTTTTAGTTTTGGTTTAGGTTTTAGGTTTTTGGATTTGAGAATGGGTTATGGTTTAGGTTTAGTTTTAGGAAATCGAGTTCAGGTTTGGGATTGGGTTTAAGTTTGGGTTTTCAAGTTTAGGTTTAGGTTTAGGTTAGGGAGTTGAGATTAGAATTAGGTGTAGGTTTAGCTTTAGGGAATTGAGTTTAGGTTATAGGTTTAGGGAAAGGTTAGGTTTAGGTTATAGGTTTTGGGATTTAGGAATAGTTTTAGGTTATAAGTATAAGTTTAGGTTAGGTTATAGGTTAAGATTTAGGGATAGGTTATAGGTTTTGGGATTTGAGAATGGGTTCGAGTTTAGGTTATAGGTTTTTGGATTTGAAAATGGGTTCGGCTTTAGGTTTAGGTTATAGGTTTTGGGATTTGAGAATGGGTTCGGGTTTAGGTTATAGGTTTTGGTTTTGGATTTGGTTTTGGTTATAGGTTTTGGTTAAGGTTAAGGTTTAGGTTTAGGTTATAGGTTTTTGGATTTGAGAATGGGTTCGAGTTTAGGCTATAGGTTTTGGTTTTAATTTAGGTTATAGGTTTTGGAATTTGAGAATGGGTTCGGGTTTAGGTTATAGGTTGTTGGTTTTGGGATTTGAGAATGGGTTCGGGTTTAGGTTATAGGTTTTGGTTTTGGTTTAGGTTTAGGTTATAGGTTTTTGGATTTGAGAATAGGTTATGGTTTAGGTTTAGGAAATTGGGTTCAGGTTCGGGATTGGGTTTAAGTTTGGATTTTCAAGTTTAGATTTAGGTTTAGGTTAAGGAGTTGAGATTAGGATTAGGTGTAGGTTTAGATTTAGGGAATTGAGTTTAGGTTATAGGTTTAGGGAAAGGTTAGGTTTAGGTTATAGATTTTGGGATTTGGGAATAGTTTTATATTTTAAGTATAGGTTTAGGTTAGGTTATAGGTTAAGGTTTAGGGATTTGAGTTTAGGTTATAGGTTTAGGGAAAGGTTAGGTTTAGGTTATAGGTTTTGAAATTTGAGAATAGTTTTAGGTTATAAGTATAGGTTTAGGTTAGGTTATATGTTAAGGTTTAGGGATTTGAGTTTAGGTTATAGGATTAGGTTTAGGTTTTGGGTTTAGGGATTTGATTTTAGGTTATAGGTTTAGGTTTAGGTTTTAAGTTTAGGTTTGGGTTTGGGTTTGGGTTTATGTTTGGGTTTTGGGATTTGAGAATGGGTTCGGGTTTAGGTTATAGGTTTTGGTTTTGGTTTAGGTTATAGGTTTTTGGATTTGAGAATCGGTTCGGGTTTAAGTTAAGGGTGTGGTCCCTGCAAATATAAATATAAACACGACCTGTCCAAATGGTCAGGTCCTTCCAATGCCGTCCATAGGAAATGTACAGCTTCATCATGGTCATAACAGCGGTTCCCACCTTCCGGGGACCCCCGCTCTTCCGGATAACTCCGACGCACATCCGGGTCTGCTCCATTAATTTCGAGCAAATACATAAACACGGCTTGTCCAAATGGCCAGGCCCCTTCCATGTTGTCCATAGAAAATGGACAGCTTCTTCATGTTCATAACAGCGGTTCCCACCTTCCAGGGACCCCCGCTCTTCCGGATAGCTCCGACGCACATCCGAGTCTATCCCATCAATTTCGAGCAAATACATAAATACGGCCTGTCCAAATGGCTAGGCCACTCCAATCATGTGCATTCTTGACAAGAGACGTACCTGATGCTTGAATCTGAGATATGCATTTACGCATAAAATGGCATTGGGAATCGCTTCTCAAAACCGTAGACTATTTTCTTTTGAAACTCGTTCATCTCACCTGAAAACCTATTACATAATGAATAAATATAACCATCATGATAACTACGCATGTGCATTCTTGATAAGAGACGTACCAGATGCTTGAATCTGAAATATGCAGCTCCAATCCTCCCACATGCAACATCCACCTGAAAGAATGCGCATAACTGTCATGCTTGAGTAATCAATACAGGAATGTACAAGTAAAATCATAAAACCAGAGATATTGCATTTTCAAGATCTCCTCCATAGTTAACAATCTTATTTTAAAGCCTTTCTCCCTCCTCCTTTACCCGGGCTTGGGACTGGCACGCAGGTCCTTTTAGCTTGGCCCGATTGACTTTATTCCTTTTAGGTTGGGTTATAGGTTAAGGTTGTAGGTTTTGGGATTTGAGAATAGGTTTAGGTTATAAGTTTAGGTTTAGGTTGGGTTATAGGTTAAGGTTTAGGTTTAGGTTATAGGTTTTGGGATTTGAGAATAGGTTTAGGTTGGGTTATAAGTTAAGGTTTAGGTTGGGTTATAAGTTAAGGTTTAGGTTTAGGTTGCAGGTTTTGGGATTTGAGAATAGGTTTAGGTTATAAGTTTAGGTTTAGGTTAAGGTTATAGGGTTTAGGTTAGGGTTTAGGCTATAAGTTTAGGTTATAGGTTATGGGTTTAGGTTTAGATTTAGGTTTTAGGTTTAGGTACAGGCTTAGGTTATAGGTTATAGGTTATATGTTCAGGTTAAGGTTTGGGGATTCGGGTTCAGGTTCGTGTTTAGGTATAAGTTTTAGTTAAGGTTATAAGTTAGAGGTTTAAGTTAAGGTTTAGGTTTAGGTTATGGGTTTTGGAATTTGAGAATAGGTTTAGGTTATAAGTATGAGTTTTGAGATTTGAGAATAGGTTTAGGTTATAAGTATGGGTTTTCTCAAGATAGAAGTCCAATCCATCCCAACTTGTGCACCTGTTAAGACAAGCAATTCAAACAACATCCTGCAACACATTTAAATGCCTAATCAATCTCACTCCAGTCTTATATATTGAATGTCTAGTGTACAGTCTCTTGAATTGGTGCAAACCATACCTAAATTGAGTGTAATGAATCTACATCTCTTTTGCTCTTGAGTAGCATTAGCCATCAAAGAAGAGTTAATTTGAGCTGCTTTCCCTTAAATCTTCGCAGGCATTCTTCCATAATGAGCAATTCTTATCTTCCGCATAAGTAAAAGCTCTAATAAAATTCTAAAGAAAAGATGGCAATATATTCATTGCCAAAAAAAGGAAGGTCAAATACAAAATAAAGGAAATGAAAAGCCTAAGATTCATCTTGAGCTCACCATCATTAGCTTACAAAATTCCCTTCGGTAGTCAGCTTGGAGAAAATTTAAAGGAAACCCTGTAAGTGCTATGATTTCATATCCCTTTGGTTGTCAAATTTTGTAGTGTCAAAACCTATATCTATGTCTTGTATATCTTGTGTTTTATGACTATTCATTGCTTCAAGACATCGTATTTCAAGATAAGAACTTAAATGAAGAAAGTTTCAAGTCATGGATGAAGAATTCAAGAATAGAAGTCTCTAAGTATGCATGTTCAAGATTCAAACAAGTACAAGTATAGAAGAAGATTTTGTCAACTCAAGAAAGGATCAAGCTCGAGAAGGCCTACAACAAGATTCGTAAATTCTCAAGCTCTCTTAAGGGTCATCTGAGTGTACAGACTATCAATGTCCATCTCACTTTTAAGGTTTGTTTGGCCTTAGATTGACCTTAGGATGGGCTTTACTGTAGGTCATTCTGGATACATAATTGGTATATTTTAATATACTTGTTTGGGTTGTTCTAAGACCAGTACTAGGGACTTCAAGACCAATCCTAGTTCTGTTACGACCAGTCTTAAGTTTTTCAGGACCAGTCCTAGGTTGTTGAAGGTTTTTGAATTTTTCTGGTTGTCCTACGACCAGTCCTGGACATCCTTCGATCAGTCCTGTGAGCTGTACGACTTGTCCTACAACTAGTCTTAGCCGTACGACTCAAACTCCAGTAACTAAACTGAAGGTCCTACGACCGGTCATAGGTGGTCGTGGGACTACCCAGGACCAGTCGTGGAACAACTAATCCTTATCTAACAGAAATCTTTGAAAATCTTTGAATCTATGACCAGTCCTAAGATCCTAAGACCAGTCGTAGATGGGATTTTTCAGGCTATAAATAGAGCACGAACTTCAGAGTTTTTCAATTCAAACAATCTTTAGGCTATGCTCTGAGATAAGTTTGTATTTGTTTTTAAGCTACTTTGTGCTCATTTAATATTCCTTTTGCTAGCTTGTTTTTTTATTTAATTTTGATCTACATTCCAATCTTATTTGAAAAGGGAAATTTCTGATATTTCTTCTTCTTGGATTCAAAATCAAATAGAACTAGCCCTTTTGATTTAAAATCAATTAGACTTAGAACCATTCTTAAAGTGAGTATTGGACTTTGAACGTTGAATCAAACTTCTACTCCGATTGGTTCTACAGGGCTACTTCAAAAGGAGATTCAGGTATTTTACATTTTTGTAATTTACATTCTTTGGTTTCGTTTGAGATTTGTCAGAAAAATCTCATTATTTTAGTTATCTGAGGAGAGCCAGAAAACTCAGATTGTGTGGGTTTTTGGATTGTGTAAGCCCGTGATAAAAAGACACAATTGTGAAGGTTTTAGGTGAACCTATGAAACCTATTTTAATAGTGCATGCTAATATCCCCTGTGTGAGGATATTAGGAGTGGAGTAGCAGTCTGTGTGGCTGTGGGATAACAGTTGGTGTACACACAGGCGAACCACTATATATCGTTGTGTTGTGGATGTACTTTATTCTTTCATTCCTTTATTCATTCAGTTTTGTGAATTGTATTTGTGGATGAATGTTGTAATCATTTTATTTCAAGCAAGTGTGGGAATGTTGTAATAACTTAGGATTTATTTCTGCAACTTATTTTGGTTGCTTTACTTTTTATTCCTCATTGGTTTATGATACAAAGGATGTTCTAGAAATAAGGTTATCCTACCTTAAACCTTTAGTTTTTGGTGTAAGGTTGTCCTTAGAACTGATATAGTATCATTCTCTTATATCTAGTTTATTGAGATTGATTTTTAATTCAGCATTGTGCTTTATTTCTTTTATTGTTATGCTGTTATATATTTTATTTGGCATTGCCCTATTCACCCCCCCTCTAGGGCATATAACTAGGCCCTTTCAAGTGGTATCAGAGCCTAATAGTTCATGCTTATTGTTTATTTATTGGATTTATTTCCTGAGCTAACGATCTAAGCTATATTAAGATGTCAAATTTTGATAGCCTATCAGTCACTAGGCCACCACCCTTTAATGGCACAAACTATGCCTATTGGAAAGCTAGGATGAGGTTCTTCCTCAAATCCTTGGATGAAAGTGTGTGGCTGGCCACAGTGAATGAATGGAACCCTCTTATCACTGAAGTAACTAATGACGATGGTTCAAAATCAATGAAAGTAACAGCTTATTCTTTTTGGACCACACTTCAGAAAAGTGAGAGTAGTGCCAATGCAAAAGCACTAAATGCAATTACTTGTGCATTATCACCAGATGAATTCAAAAGAATCATCTCTTGTGAAAATGCAAAACAAGCATGGTATGTATTAGAAATGACACACGAGGGTACATCAATTGTCAAGAAATCTAAAGTTTAACTCCTTACAACTAAATTTGAAGAAATTCATATGGAGGAGAATGAGATGTTTATGGACTTCTACACTAGATTGAATGACATTGTGAACTATATGTGGGGTCTTGGTGATAGAATCCCAGAAAGTAAAGTGTGCGCAAAGATACTACGCTCACTTCCTTAACGATTCAATTCTAACATGACCGCGATTCAGGAACTTCGTGATACGGATACCATGAGGGTTGAGGAACTATTCAATACAAACCTACGAGTTGTCCTTTAAAGCTCCTAAAGGAAAATCAATTACTCTCAAATCATCAAATGTGTCACAAGAAAGTACTTCGGACTTAAAAAATTTTGAAGATGATATGGCGCTTTTAGCAAAAAAGTTTTACAAAATTTTCAAAAGCAAAAAAAAAGTTAATTTTCAAAAGTCAAATAATAAGAGACGATCTAAACCTAGAGCTCAAAAATCCTTAAAAGATAGTCAATGTTATAACTGTCAAGAATATAGGCACTTAGCTAACAAATGTCCTAAAAAGGACAAATCAAAAAGGAAAAGCATGTTGACTACTTGGGATGAATCGTCTGATTCTGAATCCTCTTCTAAATCAGAAGATTCTGAGACCGAGTCAGGCAATAATGTTAAAGCCCTTATGACTCTAGCCAAGATCACTTTTTCAGATAATGATGATATATCTAGTGAAGAAAATTTGAATAGTAATTGCGATAATGAAGATGATCTTCAAGATGCTTATAATGCCCTTTATAAGGAGAGTTGTAAAATTGTCGTCAAGCTTAAATTACAAAAAGAAAAATTTTTTAAGCTTAAGGAAGATTATGAGTCTCTCGTTTTAAAAAAGTCTCATATTTTTTATTCTTTTGAAAAGACCAAATGTGATTTAGATTTCAAAACCTCCAAAATTGAAGATTTGAGATCCGAAAATGAGAAACTCAAAAATGAGGTAGCTTTTCTTCTGAGTTTGAAAGACACATGAAGATATGCCCAAGGTGATCCTAATTTGAAAAAATTATTGTCCGGATCAAGAAAATGTGGCGATCGATCTGGGTTGGGCTATGATAAGAATATATCTCCTAAACAAAAGAATATTGCACCTAAATTTATAAAAGGAGAGTCTTCAACCTCAAAAGAAAAGAATACTTATCAAGGTTTTTTCAAAAATTCAAGGACTTTTCAAAAACTTAAAGGTAGCCATGTCAACTTTGATTTTCAAAACTGAAATCCATTGGCGAAAAAAATAATTGATCTACTCAAGGAGCTATTAAAGTCTAACTCTATAGGTCTCTCCTATAACAACAGACAGAAAAAGACCATCTATACTCCTCAACCTAAAACAGTTCTGAAATGGGTTCCTAAAGTTGTCTGCTTGGTTACCCACACTGCTTTCAAAGCTACAAGCCATTCAAAGTGATACCTAAATAGTGGTTGCTCCAGGCATATGACAGGTGACAAGGCTTTATTCACCGATCTAAAAGATATGACTGACGGGTCAGTCACATTTGGTGATGGAAGAAATTGCAAGATCATTGGCCAAGGTATGGTTCAGCTTTATAACCTTTCCTTATTTAAGAATGTTTTATATGTTGATGTAACGTCTCAGAAAAATTCGTACAGAGACCCGAGTACCACCTCGATAAGAAATCACTTAGGATTAATTCCCTTAGAAATTAAGCGTAAGTTAACTAGCGCTAAGTTAGATTAGCTGTGAAATTAGCACTAATCACTTTAAATACGTTCTGCAAGACTCAAAACTTGTAGAATCATTGATGCTATAGCCTCCTGAAACTTAGGATCAAACTCTAAACTCGTTTACTCTCAGGAACCCTTTGAAACTTTGTATTGGATCTAGACCGCGCGTCGAAAGTCCGATATCTACAATCTTAGACTATTATGACCGCTTAGCTGGACTTGACAATCACTTCAAAAATCAAGCCCAACTGATGTTCTGAGGCTATTTCATTGAGCCTGGAGCAAGGAGTGTGAGAAAGAGTGAAATTCTTTGAAAATTAAATATGATTTAAATAAATCTGGCACGTTTCACTTGCGGGTTAAGTACAAGCATTCAGACCGTTGGAATCTGACCCAAATGATCAGGGAACATTTCTCACTCAAGTTAGTGTACTTGAAATCCTCGATCGAATCTCAGTGATCGCTGAACTGAAACTGGTCCGCCACGTGCGATCTGGGAACACTACCAGACTAAAAACTTAATGTGATCAGGATCCAATATCCATGAGCTTAAGTCCGACCGCATTTGGTCAGGGGACCTCCAGAAATGCTCTTTTGGATCAGGAAAGACCCGATTTGGCTATAACCCAAGTATACTTTGGTTTAAAGTCTAAATAGGTGAGTTTCTAACCTATTTAAAGACCTTAAACCCTCTCACACCCCTCCCATACGAATTTGCTAAAACTTAGAAAAGAGAAGAGAGAAAAGAGAGAGATTCAGTGAGAGTTGTGAGGGAAACTTCCTTCCACTCAATCCTGCTTCTACACGCACTTAATCACCGCGTTCTAATCACTCTTTTGGTGATTCCGACTTCATTCTAGGTAAGAAAACCCTAACCTCAACCTATTTTAGGGATTCCATCGATACAATTAGCGAAGTGGCTAATTTATCTTGTGATATAGGTCGTCATACAGACGTTGACGAAGCGTAGAATTTCTACTCAATTCGTTACGCTTCTACGGCGAAAGGTGAGGATTTTAGATGCTTAGGTTAACGGTTTTTAAAGCTTTCAATGTCGTTTAATGGTAGATTATCGACAAGAACGTCGTTTGACATGTAAACATGCTGTCTGTTTTTCATTTCGACTGCATACGGAGAATATGAGATTTAGGGTATTTTAGGCATTTGTAGAAAATACTGTATACGTCTGTATTTTGTCATGTTATGATATTAGTTAGGCGTGCATGATCTGTTTGGCGAAGAGATTCGCCCTAATGTGCACTTTGGGTCGACATACGCTATGTAGACTAAAGTGTGTAGACTAAATGTTTGTATAAATGTTTGTATTAGTATGTATTGAGTAAATGTTGTTGTAGATTAGTCTTGAGATTGAATTCTCAATTAAAATGATGATGCGCATGATTTCCTCCATGTTGTTATATTAAATTGATTTCCTTATATATATGGAATACATGTGTTTGGTTGATTTACTTACGTTGTATGTTATAACATGTTGTTAACATGCTTGGATTGTTTGTATTTCATTTATGTTACTCTCATATGAACACTGATGTTGATTACAAGTGCTTTGGACTATGCTCTAATCCAGGCAGTCGGTAATAGATTCAAATTCGTGGTTGGCTTCTATTTGCCACGAAGGACGCATCGATAAACGCGAGTCGTGCTTTGGGTTGGCGGTAGTGGTTAGGCCACACGAGGTGTTTTATGCACTTCATGTCGTTCAGCTTGAGGTGCGCTCGTACTAGTCGAGCCCGTCAAGTAACCCAACTGACCATTGTATGTTCACCTTGTATTGGTCATAACTGCTTGAACCTAGGGTACTGAACTTACCAGTGAAAACCCTGATAACCATGGTACCTTGATCCATTAAAATTCATGAGCCGAGCACGGTGGTATGGGACACCGTGGTCAATCTGTCGGCCTACGCTGGGGCCACAAACCTCCCCGTAGTGACCAGTGAGCACCTTAGACTCGTGAGCCGATTGTAGTGGTATGGGACACTACATTCGAGCTGTCGGCCTACTCTGATTGGTGACGAGCCCTTTGTAGTGACCTCGAGCGTATTCTGAGTCTACGTGAGGTGACGACCCTTCCGTAGCAACAAGAGTACAACTAGGCCTGTATTGATAAGGTGATGGGGGAGCGGTGCAACGAGTGCGAGCAACAACTATGACAGCCCTTGCAGCAACTGAGAAATATAACATCGTATGAGATTACTAGGAGTGACGACCCTAGACAGGATCTGTGTTGAGATTGATATAAGGAAAGTACCTTAGTTTCCCAATACTGCTGTATGAAAGGACTAATAACAACTCAGTAATCATATCCACATCGCACTGCATGTGCCTGGAAGATGTGGAGCACTGAGGGAAGAAAGCATACCGCAGACATAAGATGGTATCTCATGAGGGAGTATGTCGGTAAGGGCATCCATCATGTCATTTCATTCTTGCATTAACAACAGTATCTAGGAATGTCTGAATGTTTGCTTTACTATTATCACGTGATTGATTTGATAACATGATAATCTTTGCTCTATGATTCCACTGAGTTAATCACTCACTCCCACGTTACGGGACGGTGTTTGCAACACCTATTAGACTCTGTCTTAGATGCAGGTTATGAGGCGATTCAGGAGCTGGAGCCAGACTACTACGAGGACCAGGATGAGTTCTCGTACATGCAGTTCTCTGACGGCTTCGCATAGGTGGCCTGGATTGGTGGGATTCTGCTAGTTGGACTGTTATACGATATTTTGTTTTTGGTTTGATATATGCATATATGACTCAAAGATGTATTCATACTTTAGAGATAGTTCGAGATTGTTTTGCTTTTCATATAGTGATATATATATTCTTCAGTCTTCCGCTTGCGTTTTATCACTGGATCTGGAGTATGAATTGCATTTTTGGTATAATCTCACTCATGTTAATGCACTAACTCAGACAACATTGAATCATCAGCATATTTGTTGTATAAGTGATGGTCTGGAACTTGGGAGTCGAGTTTCTACACGACCATCGATTTTCAGGGTGTTACAGTTAAGGGCTTGAAACACAACCTACTAAGCATTTCTCAGATATGCGATAACAACTATAGTGTGAAGTTTTCTAATCAAGGTTGTGAGATACTTGATAAAAAGTGTTCTGTTATATTAACTGGTCGCAGAACTTCTGAAAACTGCTACATCGTTAGTGATGCAAGCTCATCTACTCAATCGTGTTACATGGTCCATACCGATGAGACCGAATTATGGCATAAACGCCTTGGACATGTACACTACCGAAACTTATTTAGATTGAGCAAAAGAGAACTAATTAGAGGTCTACCCAAATTGCTAAAAGTAGACAAAATATGTGGTGAATGCCAGTTGGGCAAACAGATTAGGAGCTCTCACAAGAAAGTGAACTCTAATACCACATCTAGACCACTCGAGCTTCTCCACATGGATCTTATTGGACCAACCAGAACGGAGAGTTGAGGAGGCAAAAAATACATCTTGGTTATCGTAGATTACTATACCAGATTCACTTGGGTATTGTTCTTAAAAGACAAAACTGAAATCCTAGATGAAGTGAAAAAGGTCATTAAATGAATCCAAAATGAAAAAGGTTCTCATGTTAGTAAGATCCGCAGTGATTATGGATCCGAATTCGAAAACAGTAGTTTTGAAAAATTTTGTAGCGATCAGGGAATATCGCATGAATTCTTTGTGCCCAAAACACCGCAACAAAATGATATAGTTAAAAGAAAAAATAGAGTGCTTTAGGATATGGCTAATGTTATGTTGAATAGCATGAAGCTCTCTAGAAATCTTTGGGCTGAAGCAGTTAATACCGCATGTTATATTATTAATCGGGTTTATACCAGTAAATCTGATAATAAGACTGCTTATAAATTATGGTTTGAAAAGAAACATACTGTCAATTACATTCAGGTTTTTGGCAGCAAGTGTTATATTTTACGTGATCGTGAAAATTTGAAAAGTTTGATACAAAAAGTGATGAAGGTATTTTTCTTGGTTATTCTTTGAACAGTCGAGCTTATAGGGTTCTAAATAAGAGAACTGGTGTGATTCAAGAGTCCATCAATGTAGTCATTGATGATCATTTGAATACACCAGCTCCGAATTCAGATGATGATAAAGCTCTTATTATCGACAATCAAGATACCTCATCAAGTCAAAAAGAATCTGAACCAAGGACTGTCAAAGATCATCCAACCAATCAAATTCTTGGAAACCCTTTCACTGGAGTTCATACTTGCAAACAACTTGAGAACTTATGTAATTATGTTTGTTTTACATCCCAAATAGAACAGGTCAATGTGAAAGAAGCACTTTCTGACGAAATTGGATAATTGCTATGTAGGATGAACTTAATCAATTTATTCATAATGATGTCTGGTATCTTGTTTCTAGACCTAAAGATAAACACATTATTGGAACAAAATGGATCTTTAAAAATAAGTCTGATGAACTTGGAAATATAATATGAAACAAGGCTAGACTGGTTGTACAAGGGTACACTCAAATTGAAGGCATCGATTACGATAAAACTTTTGCTCCAGTCACTCGCCTTGAATCAATCAGACTTTTTATTTCTATCGCATGCTTTAGAAAATTTAAGATTTATCAGATGGATGTAAAGAGTGCCTTTTTGAATGGCGATTTACATGTAAAGGTGTATGTTGAACAACCTTTAGGGTTTGAAGACCTCAAGTTATCTAACCATGTACTTCATCTCAAAAAGGCTCTTTATGGTCTAAAATAAGCGCCCAGGACATGGTATGAGAAATTGACTAAATTCTTACTTAGTCATAGCTTTCAAGTAGGAAGTGTTGATAAGACGCTCTTTGTTAAGAAACATAACAATGATATTTTGATGCTTCAAATTTATGTTGATGATATTATTTATAGATCAACTTACTCTAACATGTCTATTTAGTTTGCAGAGTTAATGAAATCAAGGTTCGAAATGAGCATGGTTGGAGAACTAAACTATTTCCTAGGGTTGCAAGTAAAACAACAACCTGATGGAATTTTCATTTTCCAGGCCAAATATGCTTCAAAATTGGTTAAAACGTTTGAATTTGAGAATGGTAAGAACTTTGATACTCCTATGAGTACAACGTTAAGACTCTCAAAATACTCTACAGGTAAAGATATAGATCTTAAACTATATCGTAGTATGATTGGTAGTTTGTTGTATCTAACTGCTAGTAGACTTGATATCGCGTTAAGTGTTGGTATTTGTGCAAGATATCAGTCTAATCCTAAGGAATCACATCTTACTGCTGTTAAACGGATTATTAGATATGTCGCAAGTACTATAAATCTGGGTCTTTGGTATCCTTTTGATACTAGTGTTCAATTAGCCGGGTACTCAGATGTTGATTGGGCCGGTAATATCGATGATAGAAAATCAACCAGTGGTGGTTGTTTTTACATTGAAAATTACTTAGTTTCTTGGTTCAACAAGAAGCAAAGCTCAATATCACTCTCCACTGCTAAGGCTGAGTATATTGCAGCTGGATATGCATGTACTCAACTAGTTTGGATGAAACGCATGCTAAGTGATTATGGAATTAATAAAAATTTAATGATCTTACATTGTGATAATTCCAGTGCTATAAATATTTTCAAAAATCTAATCCAGCATTAACGTACTAAGCACATTGACATTAGGTATCATTACATTCATGAGTAGGTTGAAGAAAAAGTTATTTACTTTGAATATATACCAACCGAAACTCAACTTGCTGATATATTTACTAAACCGCTCGACAAAAGTAGGTTTAATAAATTGAAATTTGATCTTGGTATGTGCATTTTACATTGAGTATCCTTGCTTACATGTATCATAATGTATTATATTTAGTATTATTTGTGTTTAAATTTTAATTTTTTACATTAAAAATATATTTATGGTCGATGCTCGACTGGTCGTAGCTGTACACGACCAGTCGTGGTACGACCGTTAGTGCACCGCACTCGACCGGTCGTGGAGCTCATGAACATGATATAATTTGGGAAAAACCTCATTCTTCTTCATTTTCACTCCGACCTACGACGAGTCGTGGCTCGACCAGTCATAAGATTTCTTGTATTTCTTCAAGTTTAGTCATATTTATTCATTTTTCATGAAGATTCATGCTTTCTATGCTTTGATTTGATCATTGTGTAGCTAAATTTCATCTTTTGTTGGTTTTTTAAGAGTTTCTTCTCATATTGTTGATCTAGAGAAAACTCATTCTTCTTTTTATGCATTTCTCTTGCTCTTAGTATATGTAGTTAAAGATGGATGCTAGAGGGAAGAAGAAAACATTCTGTGGTCCATCCTCATCTAGATCTACACCGATAACAAAACGGCACCTTCGGTCACCAGAAGATGATCCTCAAGATGTACGGGATTTGCATGTCCATAATGTTATCGTTGAGCATACCGCTGATCTCAATCACATTGCTCCATATGGTATTGTCTCTCTCCTTGAATCTATTGGCTAGGCTAACTTTTTGCTTTGGGGTGGGCCTGCATACCAGTCTATTGCACAATCAATGGTTGCATGTGTCTCAGAATTCTCCCTTGACAACTTAACTTTTTCAATTGATACTAGAGAAAGGAAATTTGAAGTAGACCGTCATTTAATATCGGGTATTATGGATATACTCATTAATGATGAAGGTATACCGATTCATACTCTATACGACAAACCATCTGAATCGAAAAAATGCATGTTAACAAGAAACTTATGCAAAATTAATGCGGAATGGACACACAAAGGGAATGCGCTCCCTTCAAAGTATCTGTTACCTAGATACAGAGTATTACATCATTTTTTTATTTCAAATCTGTATCCTCGGTCCGGTAATAAAATTGAGTTGACTTCTTTCATGGTTCGTGTGTTGGATTCTGTTACTTCTGGTACTATGATCTGCCTTTCTTCATTGATCTATCATTTTATCATACAGTTTCATCTCCATCCGAGTCATAGTAATATTCTGTTTGGTTATCTTATGACAGTGTTAGCTACTCACATGCTTGTCGATAAACCTATTAATGACTCACCAATTCATCATCTTATTTTCAACAATACCAATCTTAATAAGATGAAGTTGGATTTGTTTCCTGGCCAAGTAGATGAAGGTGGTGTTGGTGGTGTTGGTGGTGATGGTGGTGAAGCAAAAAATGAAGGGAAAGCTGGCGGTCTTCCTCAACAGGATGTTAATATGGATGAGTTATTTGATGAGATAGAAACTGATTCGCTAAATGATCCTGATTACGATCCATCTAGTTATGATGCACGCCTTCATGCATTGGAGGAGAAGGTTGATAACATGAGTGTAGCCCACGATATGCAGTTTAAATATATGCAAAAATATCTTCGTTGCATCAATAGAGGCTTATACCAGATTAATCCTACTATCCCTGCTCCCTCCTCTGGATCTGATTAGGTGAATTATCTTTTGGATTGTATAACATTATCTTTTCTTTTATTTTGGATATTGTATTAACTTGGTTATAGCTTGATGATTCTGGTTTATATTTTGAAATATGCTATGTCCTTCCATATTTCTTTCTCATTATCTGCTTTTTATTATTCTTTATGTTGTTGTGACTTTCCTATTGTGACTATCCCTTGTCATTTTATGATAAAAAGTGGGAGTAGTATGATAAAGGGGAGTAGTATGGAAAGGAGGAGTAATTTGTTTGGATTGATTGATTGAGAAGGATATGTGGATTGACAATATGGAGTCTTGATGTTTACATGTTATTTATTATTTACATGAGCAGTACTTGTATCTCTCAGGGGGAGTAGAGTAATTTGTATGATGTTGCTCTTATCTGTATGATATGTGTTTTGTCACAAATTTGACAAAGGGGAAGATTGTAAGTGCTATGATTTCATATCCCTTTGGTTGTCAATTTTTGAGGTGCCAAAACCTATATCCATGTCTTGTATATCTTGTGTTTCATGACTATTCATTGCTTCAAGACATCGTATTTCAAGACAAGAACTTAAATGAAGAAAGTTTCAAGTCATGGATGAATAATTCAAGAATAGAAGTCTCTAAGTATGCATGTTCAAGATTCAAACAAGTACAAGTATAGAAGAAGATTTTGTCAACTCAAGAAAGGATCAAGCTCGAGAAGGCCTACAACAAGATTCGTAAATTCTCAAGCTTCTCTTAAGGGTCATCTGAGTGTACAGACTATCAATGTCCATCTCACTTTTAAGGTTTGTTTGACCTTAGATTAACCTTAGGATGGGCTTTACTGTAGGTCATTCTGGATACATAATTCGTATATTTTAATATGCTTGTTCGGGCTGTTCTAAGACCAATCCTAGGGACTTAAAGACCAGTCCTAGCTTTGCTACGACCAGTCTTAAGTTTTTTAGGACCAGTCGTAGGTTGTTGAAGATTTTCATATTTTTTTGGTTATCCTACGACCAGTCCTAGACATCCTTCGACCAGTCCTGTGAGCTGTACGACTTGTCCTACGACCAATCTTAGCCCTACGACTCAAACTCCATCAACTAAACTGGGAGTCCTATGACCGGTCATAGGTGACCCACGACCAGTCGTAGGTGGCCCACGACCGGTCGTAGACTACCCACGACCGGTCGTGGAATAGTTAATCCTTATCCCGTGAAAATATTTGAAAATCTTTGAAGCTACGACCAGTCCTAGGATCCTAAGACCAGTCGTAGATGGGATTTTTCAGGCGATAAATAGAGCACAAACTTCAGAGTTTTTCAATTCAATTCAACTCAATTCAAGCAATCTTTAGGCTATACTCTGAGATAAGTTTGTATTTATTTTTAAGCTACTTTGTGCTCATTTAATATTCCTTTTGCTAGCTTATTTTTTATTTGATTTTGATCTACATTCCAATCTTATTTGAAAAGGAGAATTTCTGATATTTCTTCTTCTTGGATTCAAAATCAAATAGAACTAGCCCTTTTGATTTAAAATCAATTAGACTTAGAACCATTCTTAAAGTGAGTATTGGACTTTGAATGTTGAATTGAACTTCTACTCCGATTGGTTCTACCGGGCTACTTCAAAAGGAGATTCAGGTATTTTACATTTGTGTAATTTACATTCTTTAGTTTTGTTTGAGATTTGTCAGAAAAATCTCATTATTTTGGTTATCTGAGGAGAGCCAGAAAACTCAGATTGTGTAGGTTTTTGGATTGTGTAAGCCCATAATAAAAATACACAATTGTGAAGGTTTTAGGTGAACCTATGAAACCTATTTTGATAGTGCATGCTAATATCCCCTGTGTGAGGATATTAGGAGTGGAGTAGCATTCTGTGTTGCTGTTGGATAACAGTTGGTGTACACACAGGTAAACCACTATATATCGTTGTGTTGTGGATGTGCTTTATTCTTTCATTCCTTTATTCATTCAGTTTTGTGATTTGTATTTGTGGATGAATGTTGTAATCATTTTATTTCAAGCAAGTGGGGAATGTTGTAATTACTTAGGATTTATTTCTGCAAGTTATTTTGGTTGCTTTGCTTTTTATTCCTCATTAGTTTGTGATACAAAGGACGTTCTAGAAATAATGTTGTCCTACCTTAAACCTTTGGTTTTTGGTGTAAGGTTGTCCTTAGAACTGATATAGTATCATTCTCTTATATCTAGTTTATTGAGATTGACTTTTAATTCAGCATTGTGCTTTATTTCTTTTATTATTCCACTGTTATATATTTTATTTGGCATTGCCCTATTCACCCCCCCCTCTAGGGCATATAGCTAGGCCCTTTCAAACCCATTGTTTTAAAGTGTGAAAAAGTATTTGAATATTTGTTTCTTTAGCAATTGAAGTGCATCGTGAGATTCTAGATCTTAGGAGAGTTGTTGTCATGCCAGTATCTTGAGGATATGCAAGATCAAGTGCCAGGTGACTGGTGTCTTATGGATAGATGGGCGAAGAAATGGACCAACAGGTTTTCACAGAAAGATGCACAAAAGTTTAAAATGGATATCACTGATAATAAGTTCATTTTGATCTTATATAAGTTCATTTCCTGCAACATCCTTTTGATTCTAAAAATCATTAATTAGAAATGGAACCAATTCTCTGCAAAGAACAAAGGTTAACATAGATACTCTTGAACCATGCAAGCAACACTTTAAATACATGAATACTCCAACTCCAGCTTCTTGGCATTCATGATGCATTACATTCCCCAATAAAGGCTGCTTACACTAGCTAACAAATCAAATATTAAAAAATGATTGCTTTTGGATGAATAATTGCTTGTGGAATCATGAAAGATGTGAAAATATTCAAACATATAAGAGAACTATTCTTCTGTTTTTAAGTTAGCATTTGGAGTTACTGGCAAATCATGGATGACAGTTGGGAGGGCTTTCAGCTACCCACCCAATCATAATCATAAACATTTAAAGAATAAATATCGATATGTATAAGAAAAAGAATGAGATAATGATGTAAATGTAAGTTAACTTAGTGAAACATATTTTTCCAAACATGTCATCTTGGCCTTTAAATGAGATAATGATTTAAATGTAAGTTCCTAAGCACACTTCCTTCTTAGGAACTTGCAAGCTCCACAAGGAGATCCAAACCCTATCATCTTGACCTTTAGATGTTTGGTTTTGATATCTTTTCTAGACCAGTGCAAGCACTATCACCATGTTTATAAACACTAGAGAGATAGAAGGTGGGCCACCTTATATGGATATTTTAAGTACACCTGGTCTGCTAAGTGGCCTTTTTTTTTCCTAGATCGACCTTGTCGACTTGCCAAAAACCAATCAGTGAGTGGATTTTTTTAGCTCCCATTTCACCAAGTGGTGACACAACAGAGTTGGCAGAAATGAATC
Source organism: Magnolia kwangsiensis (assembly GCA_037074715.1). Classification (NCBI taxonomy): domain Eukaryota; kingdom Viridiplantae; phylum Streptophyta; class Magnoliopsida; order Magnoliales; family Magnoliaceae; genus Magnolia; species Magnolia kwangsiensis. The sequence goes on from CM073578.1 coordinate 53,925,424, forward strand.
CATGGAGGTTGGCTCAAAACAACAATTAGCCATCAAAATGCCCCTTTTAAGGATGCATTGAAATAGGCCCTGAAACAGCAAATATGCATGTTAGAGGGCAATTAACCTCTGCAAGAAACAAACAAACAAAAGGACAACTCACCAGAAAAAAACCAGCAATTCTAGCAATTGAGTTTTCCTATTTCCAGCCAAGAAGATATATGCAAGATTCACCAATGAAAGTTTCTTGATGTCAATAACAATCCAAACAGGCCCTAAGTTGAACTCTTTCCAATATCTGGTTATAATATTTCTCTCATTTTAGAAGAGGGAACTGACTTACAAGTTGTTGTTCGAGGTTCCATTCAAGCCTCTATTCTCCTCTTTTCTTCTCTTTATATAATTCAAAATTTTCCTTAAACACTTATTTCAGTCAATGGCATCACCAAATCCTTGAATTGTTCTGTTGCTTTCATTCATTCTTATAGTGTTTCTTATCTTTTATTTTTCAAAGATTCTATTTTTAAAATGTTTTTCAAGATTTCCAAACAAAGAAGATGATTGACAGAGGTCATGAGCATGAAGTACTTCATTTCTCAAACGAAAACATTACTATTTTTGTTGCGTTCTTTAGAAGCCATACAACTCTGCAAATCATTTTTTAAAAGGGTAACAACTCTGTGTACCAATGGCTTTATCAACCTCTATCTAGTTTTTAAATTTGTGTGTCTCATCCGTTTCTAGTTCTTTTTCTTTAGTGATTAGACTTCAAGTATTCAAAAACCATCCTAGAGCAATTCCTCCCAAAAAAGATAAATGGGCCACTGTGCCCTTTGAGTTGATTCATACCAACTCTTGGGAACCAGTTGCTACTGTCTCTGTTCCAGGTTAGGTATTTTGTTTCCTCTATGCAGATTATTATCAGATTTTTATTTATCTTTGGAAATCAAGGTACAACGTTTTTGACATGTTTAGAGCTACTTAGAGAAGTTCTAACCCACTTCAATGGGAGCATTAAAACTTCAAGATAAGATAATACCAGAGAATATTTATTGCAGGAGGTTCTCTTGTTTTTATAACAGTAAGGGACTTTATTTCGAACTTCATGTACTCAATATAAATACAACAATACACAAATTTTAGAGGCAAAACCATGGCCCAGAAACTCGATCAAAATGAAATTTAACTCCTAACTGCTATAATAGAATCAGAACATTCAAACGCAAGCCGAGGAGGTCCGTTAGTAGTTGTGATCTTCGGGAAAGATGAATAATGGAAAATTTATAGCAAAGCTAGAAAAACTTTACTTGCATAGCCATAGGTGAAGGACGATTGCTTTTGGTGAAAGAACAAGAGATTGTAAGTCCATGAAAAGAGATACACTGACAGAATTAGCCATCAAAATGCCCCTTTTGAGGATGCATTGAAACATTTATCTCATCTTACCTGCAACTCCAATTGCAATGCCCTCAAATATTGAGTGAAAATAGAGGGCAACAATCAGCAAAATGCTATCACCTTGTTACCAGTACTACTAGAGCGTGGCCCATTTCTTGCATAGCATGCTCAACCAAAATCCTAAGATGTACAGAGTAAAAGTCAGTAGTCCATTTCAAATAAACGCATCAAATCTCATTCATTTTATGATATATAAATAGATTATGTACAATTCCAACTCCCAATTACAATTGATCTAGATAGATGGCTATAGAAGGGTCTATTTGTGTTGACAAAATCCAGAAGGATTCTAATTTCCAATCACTAGCAGTTTTTGATATGGGATCCATGTTTCTGTTGTCTGGTGGGAATGTGCCAAATAATACAAATGCATTCCATTTCCCAAAATGAGATAAAACCCTGGCTTAATCTAACATGGCTCCCATGTCAGATAATGTGTGATTGAAGTTCATCTGGATTTTGTTTACATACAGTTAGTGGTTTGCATCTTTCCAAATATGTATACACATCACTATTCCCATGTTGTCCAAACAATAGAAACCACATCAATTCATGAGTAATGAGCGAAACTGGAACCCCATGCATTATCTTATGAAATATTAGATGCTAATCTTCTTGCTTTCGGAAAACAAATAAGAATTCAGAATTTAAAAAAATAATAATAATCTAGACGCTAAAACAATCAGCAACGTGTTGTTAGTTGCAGGACACAAAAACTAGCTCCATGTACTATTCTTAAATAATGGCTCCAACATTAACTAACAAAATCCATTAATGATTTTATGCATGAATCATCTACTAGTAGGGGTGTACATGAACCGAGCTAGCTCGGTTAACTCGCGCGACTCAGCTTGAAAAAGCTCAATGCAGCTTGGTTTGAAACTAAGTTCAATCAGAGTCAAGCTGGTTTTTGGCTGCAATTAGTCATTGAACGCCACTAAATCATGCAACACAAAAGGACATGAAAAGGGTTTTAAGTAATAAACATATGTTGAAATATTTTTGGAGAGAAATTAAAAACATAAACACGTCAAGCATTTATGATGCAAAATCCTCAAATATCATCATCTTTGTTTCACAAGAGAGATTGAAACAACAAAACCCCAAATCCCTAAATCTTCAAATCCCTAAATCCCTAAATCCCCAAATGGTTTCAATCGATATTGAGATTGAGAGAGAGAGAGAGAGATACCTCACGGTCAATGGCTGCGGAGGGCTACGGGATTCGGTGCGCCCCAGAGCTTGAGGATGTCGTAGATGTCGACAGGGTTATAGGAAGCTGCCGTGCTTGTGCCACCACTCACCCGCACCCATGGAACGGAGGACGGAGACGAGGGTCGGGAGGTTAGGATCGATGGATTGGAGGACTCGCTCATGCTTTGTTAGAAGAAGTAATTATTTTCTGGAAAAGAGAGAGAAGGCAAGGGAAAGAGAGAAACTAAGTGCGTGAGAGAGAGATGGAGAGATGGGTTCAGCAGGAGAAAATGGCGAAAGGGGTTTTTATTTTTGGAGGGGTTTGAGGTTTTAGAGGGGCGCGTGACGGACGGCTTTGTTTGAGTCTATGATCTCATGAGGAAGGTGGACTAGGGCTTCCATTCTTGCTTCCATGTGTAAGAAAGAAAAGAAAAGCAAGGGTTTTCTTACCTAGCGCGGGAGCTCTCTTTCAGGCGTGGGAGCTCTTTTTTTGGTGCCGATTTGGTCATACGAAGGAATTAGAGACGAACGGCTTTGTTGGAAGCTCCGTGGGGCCAGAGACGGACGACTTTGTTGGAAGCTCCATGGGGCCTACCGTGATGTATGTGGTTTATCCACACCATCCATTCATTTTAAAATATACTTTTAGGGCATGATCCCAAAAATAAGGCAAATCGAAGGCCCAAGTCGACCATACCACAGATAACGGTAGGCACTTAAATCTCGACTGTTTCTGACCATGTGGTCCATTTATACTTCTATCTGCCTCAGTTTTTGTGCTCATGCCCTAAAATGAGCTTTCAAAATGGATAGATGGGTTAGATGAAACACATACATTACAATGGGCCCCATAGGTCCCCTTACGGTGGTGAGATTATATCTTTTAGCTACAGTTTGAAGGAGCTTATAGCTACAGATATAATCCGTAGCAAAATAGCTACGGTTTATATCTGTAGCAAAAGAGTCTCATAGTCCATAGTCTTTACTCATTTTTTTGGTAGTGCCCGTATCCTATACTGTACTATTCCGTAGGCTTCCGCGGTCCTTTCGGTCAAATTTCGGTGACCTTCGACCCTTAACCGGTATTTGCGAGTGACCCCGAGTCACACGTCGTCAACCCGAGTCGACTCAACCCAAGACTTGTACCCTAGCGACCGCATTGTCACCGCAGTTCCGATGTCGCGACTCATGCGCCGAGGCGATACCCTGGTCAGGAGATGTGGGTCAGCGTTCGGTACAAGGAAAATACCACGCATTGTAAAACTTAAGAGAATCTTTACAATATGTCACCTCAATCCATCAATCAATCCCATCAAGGGTCAAGTACATGTCAAGTACACATCACCTCTCACCCTTCCCCAAGCAACCCCTAAAGTCAAAAGTTTCTCACAAGCCCATACCCCTTTCTTACAAAATCTATCCAAAAGTCAAAAAGTCTCTTACACACTCATCACTCACCCCATCCATCACCCATCACTCCTCTCTCTTTACAACCCTCTCTCTCCTTCATTTTCAAACTCATCTTTCAAGTAACCCCAAAAACCCCATACGTCCAAGTCTCTCCCAAACTCTTCCAAGCAACAAGTGTGGCCCACTTCCTACCCTCTCATCTTCCATCTAAACCATCCAAACCTCATCTCCTCCTTTGGAATCAAAGCTAAGGAGCAAAGGAAGCCTATGGTGCAAGAAGAAGTCGGTGGGTGATCTTATCAATAAATTTAATGATTTGAGGACCACTTGTTGTGGGACCCATCATGGTGTATGCATTGTATAGGGAGGGCCCATAGTGGTGGGGTCTCTCCCCTTCTCACTGGTCTCTCTCTCTCTCTCTCTCTCTCTCTCTCTCTCTCTCTCTCTCTCTCTCTCTCTCTCTCTCTCTCTCTCTCTCTTTGTGTGATGTCTTGTGGCCTCCATGGTGCAAGATGATCTTGACCGTCCGATTGTGAGGCCCACCTTGTAGTGAGTCCATTGGACGACCAAGATGAAGGAAAAACACAAATATCAACTTCATCCAAAATCTTGGTGGACCACGTCCTTATGGGACCCACCATGATGCCTGTGTTGTATGGTCAGCCGTGGAATGTGTGAACTGACTCTGGGGCGCGGCTGACAGTAAAGTGTGGATGGTCAGTGAGGTGTGTACTGACGGTGAGTGGTGGCTAGCTGTGAAGTGTGGCTGACAGTGAAGTGTCACATGGAAGTGGGGTCCGTGGGACCATCCACACCGTACATCCATGGGCCACACCATCGCATGTGTAAAGAATCCACCGTCCAGGCCATCCATCTGGACGTTGCAGTGGATGAATATAACATACGAAGTGATATATTATTATATAGTTATATTATATATGAACTATATTAATATAATATATATTATATTGTTTGTATGGTGGGCCGCACGTAGGACCCACTTCTGTGGAAATCCAGCGGTTGAGGTTTGCACAACAACTATAGTGTTGCTGTATTAACAATACCACCAATGCCTGCTCTTGTGATCCGTGCATGTGGCATGTGCCATATCTAAACTGTCCATCCGTTTCTCATGCTGGCTGCTGGCCACGCTAGTGGATCCCACCATAATGCATATATACGTAGTATCCTTACCGTCCATCTATGGATGTCAGGTGCGGCCCCACCATGATGCATTGTGTTGTATCCCTACTCCATTCATGTGGGGGCTACCGTGATGTATGGGTTTTATCCACACCGTCCAAATGGTGAGCCCTCCCTAATGTATGTGATAAATCCAAACCTTCCACCCAATGGCGAGCACGTCTTATGGCTTAAGACAGAATAATAATAATAATAATAATAATAATAATAATATAAACGTTTATAGTAAATAGATGGGGTGGGCCACACACGTGGGACCCGCCTGATAAGCAAATTGGAGGGCGTGCCTCACACAGCAGCCAGGTTGACGACAGCAAGTTCTGCTGGGACCCACTGTAGCTGCATGTATTTTATCTGCATCGTCCATCTGTACGGTGCCACGTTCATCCCACCCCTGGTAGAGGTGTTACATCCAAACCATCCATCCTTTTTGGTAGGCATCCTTTTTGGTAGACTTATTTTAAGGCTTGGGACTAAAGATGAGGCAGAGCTGATGATCTAGTGGGCCACACCACATAAAACAGTGTTGAGTAGACGTCCACCATTGAAACCCATTTTGGGGTCACAAAAGTTTGGAACAATATGAAATTCATTTGTTTTACCCTCTTAATTTAGGTCCTTGTGACCTTATGAGCAGATTGGATGTGTAACGCCTGTGAAAAATCCGTACTTGGGCTCGAGTACCAACTCGACCCGAAATCGCGTAAAATTAATTTCCATGGAAATTAAGCGTAAGTTAGCTAGCGCAACGCTAGAGTAGCTGGGAAATAGTCCCTGATCACTTTAAATACGTTCTACAAGACCCAAATCGAGTAGAACAAACAACTCTACAATACTTTATAACCTCGGATCAAACTCTAAGCAGGTTTGTCCTCTGGACCACTTTGAATTCTTGTATTGGATTTAGACCGCACGTCGAAGGTCCGATACTTCCTATCTTAGACCGTTAGAACCGCCCAGCTGGACTTGACAATCATTTCGAAAATCAAGTCAAACCGATAATCACAGACTATTTCGTTGAACCCGGACTGAAGAGACCGCGAATAGGGATAGATTTGGAATTTCAAATTCAAATCTGGCACACGACTTGACGCGTCAATATTAAGCATTCTGACCGTTAGAATTCATCCAGATTACACCCTCGGATAAGGAAAAATTTTTATTTATTATCATGAGACTTTCAGCCCTGATCTACGTGCGGTGACCGCTGAACTGAAACTGGTCCGCCACGTGCGATCTGCGAACCCTGTCAGACTGAAAACTTAATACGTGCTACATCTGGTACGCATGAGCTTAAGTCCGATCGCAATCGACCAGGGGACCACCAGAAAGCAGCTTTTGGACCGAAACAGCCCCAAAATGGATAGGCACCAAGTAAACTTCATTCCGAAGCCTGTTTCTGGCATTTTTAAGCTTATAAAAGGGGTTGAAACCCTCATTTCTCTCTCCCATCCGAAAATTGCAAACCCTAGAGAAAAGGAGAGAGAGTTTGAGAGAGAGATTGGAAGGGATTTTTCCCACTTCCGAGCCACCGATTGCTGCTGCTTCAGCAACTCTTCCCAATCACCTGGCTGGTGATTTCTCCATTTTTTCAGGTACAAAACAACCCTAGAACTTGCTGATTTAGGGTTTATCCAGATTTGGGACGTGTTAGCTAACGTATTTCGTAAATCAGGTTCTTCTACTGTTGTAGACGAAGCGTACACGCTCCGTTCAAAATCCCGCATCCGTAAGAGACTAGGTGAGGATTTTAGACGCTTTGATTGACGGTTTACAATGCTTTCAATGTCGTTTAATAGTAGATTATCGACGGCATCGCCGTTTGACATGTACAACATGCTTTCCGTTTCCCGTTTCGTAAATTAACGAAGAATATGAGATTTAGGGCATTTTAGTCATTTGTAGGAAGTACGGTCTACATTCATATTTTGCTGACGTGATTGACATGGTTTCTTGTCGCATTAGGGAGTTAGGAATGCTTGCATAATTAGTTTGGCGAAGAGATATGCCTAGTTCCGCACTTTGGGTCAACATGCTATATGTAGACTTAAGGGTGTAGTGTATGTGTTTGTATAAATGCTTGTATTAGTATGTATTGAATTAAATGATGTTATGTAGTAGTTTGAGATTGATTTCTTGGTTAATATGTTGACCTAAATGATTTCCTACATGTTGACCATATGCATGATTCCATTACATGCATGGAATGTATGTGTTTGAAGATTTGCTTAAGTTGAATGTTATAACATGTGTTAACATGCTCACATGATTGTATCTAAATTCCAATACCTTTACATATATTGCTAATGTGGTTCCATAGATGTGTGGGACTAGACTTAGTCCAGGCAGTCGGTAACCGAGCGAATTCGTGGCTGACTGGTCATAGCCACGAACGACGCGTCGATGAACGTGATTCGTATTTAGAGTTGGCGGCAGTGGTTAGGCCACGCGAAGTGTTTTACGCACTTCATGTCGTTCGACTTGAGATGCGATCGCGCTAGTCGAGTCCGTCGAGTAACCCGACTGGCCAATGTATGTTCACCTTGTATGTGTCATAACTGCTTGAACCTAGGGTACTGAACTTACCATTGTAAACCCTGTTAACCATGGTACCTTGATCCACGAAGACTCATGAGCCGGGCATGGTGGTATGGGACACCGTGGTCGAGCTGTCGGCCTACGCTGGGGCCACAAACCTCCCCGTAGTGACCAGTGAGCACCTAGACTCGTGAGCAGATTATGGTGGTATGGGACACTATATTCTAGCTGTCGGCCTACACTGATCAGGCGACGAGCCCTTTGTAGTGACCGCGAGCGTATTCTGAGTCCACAGGAGGCGACGACCCTTCCGTTGCAGTAGAGTACGGTAGGCCTGTATTGATAAGGTGATGGGGGAGCGGTGCAACGAGTGCGAGCAACAGCCCTGGCAGCCCTTGCAGTGACCTACGAAATATATATTGTATGAGATTACTAGGAGTGACGACCCTAGACAGGATCTGTGTTGGGATTGATACAAGGAAAGTACCTTAGTTTCCCAATCCTGCTGTTTGAATGGACTAATAACAACTTGGAATTCATATCACCATAGCATTGCATGTGCCTGGAAGATGTGGAGCACTCTAGGGAGTGTGGCATGCCGCGGTCGTAAGATGTTGCCGCATGAGGGAGATCGTCGGTGAGGGCATACATCACGTCATGTCATCTTGCATTAACAACAGTATTAGGTTTGTCTGATTTACTGCTTTACTATTATCGCGTGATTGAATTGTGAACATGCTAACCTTTGTTCTATGAGTCCACTGAGTTGATCACTCACTCCCATGTTATGGGATGGTGTTTGCAACACCCACCAGACCCTGTTGTAGATGCAGGTGAGGCCGAAATCCAGGAGGTGGAGCCAGAGATCGACGAGGACCAGGACGAGTTCTCGTATATGCAGTATCACGACGGCTTCCCGTAGGCGACCTGGATCGATGGGGTTTCAGTGGGACTATTTGGAACATTACATTTTTGTTCATGTATATGTATATGAGACTCAGAGATGTATTCATACTTTAGAGACAGATGAGATTTACTTTGTTTTTCCATACAGTGATATACATATTGTTTAGTCTTCCGCTTGCTTTTATCACTGGATCTGAAGTATGAATTGCAGTTTTGGTATACTTTTACTCATGTGAATGCTTTAAATCAGACAACATTGAATCATAACCATTTTTGTTGCATAAGTGACGGTCTGGAACTCGGGAGTTGAGTTTATACACGACCCCCGATTTTCAGGGTGTTACAAGTTGGTATCAGAGCATGAATAAGAGTATACTGGGCCTGGGTTATGGTCTCGCGATGTACGCTGTCGCTTCCTTTGACTTAGGTGGGTGCGAGAAGGGTCTAGAAACACTTTCAGGATCGCAGGTTCGCTAATAGGCGAAGTCTATTAGAATCGATCGCAAGATCGAGTCTGTAACGCATCTCGGGTCGCGTAAAGCAACCCGAATCGCTTCTAAGCTGTAGGAAGTCGGGTTGAGACGTCCTAGGAGCGGTTTTAAACCACAAAAGTGAATCCTTGGGCCGTGGGATGACCACGACTCCAGTAATCAATCGCCAGGGCTTCAAAACCCCGTTTCATCAAAAATCTTCAAAATTCCTCATTTAAACACTCTGACCTTCATTTCTTTCTTATCCATTTCATATTAGGCATCAAACATAATGTGAAAATAATACAAATTAGTACTTTCACAAAATTTTACAGTGAATAGTAAAATTTCATGAAAAATGGCCATAAGGCCATTCTAACTTCACTTTCTTTAGCAACTAAGGATCTAGATAGATGTACTGGCTCCTTCTATCCCAAATTCATATGCTGCATCATAGGGTTTGGTATTCGGGATTGTGATGTGGTCTCGGAAAGCCCTGAACACATATTTGGGCTCATACAGATCAAAATACAATGAACCAGGGGATGGGCCATATATTTTTGAAATCCCTGGACCATGGGGGATCAGACCCATGTGGTCCCACCGGCCAACTTGGAAGTTGGCCGGTGATGCCATCGCCGGTCCGGCGATGCATCGCCGAACGGTGGGGCCCGTTGATGCTGAAATTCGGGCGCACGCCCTTAAATGGGGTGTACATCCTCCCCATACACCTCCCATCTCACGAAAACCCCTAAAACACACCCCTCCTTCACAAACAGCCCTCCCCTAAGCCCTATTTTCGATTTTCAGCAACCACCTCCAAACTCCGGCGTCTCAAATCACTCCTAGGTCCCTCCTTGGCCAAAACCGACCACCACTCATCACTTATTGGGAGTTGGCAGCCCCTCTTCTTGAAGATCTCACCATTTGGAGCTCCAAAAATCTCCAAATAGAGCTGAAATCGTGAGGTGCTCCATTCTAATTTTTTGTTTGTATTTCTCCTTGAAATTACAGCCTTGGGAAGCTTGAAGCACCCCTTTACGACGCCTAGATTTTCTTTTTCTGGATTGGGCAGCCACTTCTTCGCATTTTCGTCATTTTCCATGGCTTTCGTGGAAGCCATTTTAGGCCTTTTATCACTCTCATCCATCATATCCTTGATGGGTAAGAGGAAAACCATAACAGATGAGGCTGGGCCGAGCCGCCCTGCTCAATCGAGAAGACCGCGGGGTGGTGCTGCAAGTTCAAGCGCCGCCGCAGGTCCAGCTGCAATCCTGGAGTGCCGTACAAAGCGGGATTTGGATCCCCATGCACACCTTGGGCGAACAATTCTATCGGAGATGCCTCATGGCCAATACACTGATCGCAAAGTGTTATTTGAGGCGGACGTAGATGGATGATTGTTCGGCGAGTATCTGTTGTTCGAACGCATTGAAGCTGCGCATTGGGGTCCGATCTTTGAAGCTCGCGCTCGTGCTAATGTGAGCACCGTTCGTGCCTTCTATGCTAGCATCCAGAATCCTACCTTGGAGCCTTTGCAGTTCAAAATCTCTTTTGGTAGAGATCGGATGGCTACGATCGATGTGCGGTTGGTTGCGTGACTCCTCAACGTGCCTCTAGGTGATGTGCATCCTAGTGAGAAGAGTCTGAGGACTAGACGTGAACGAGATCTCCGCACCAGGTTTCTGTGCGGTAAGTTGGTTCCATGGCAGCCTAATAATAGCCTCAAGGCAACGTACATGTCTGAGGATTTGTGCCTGCTGCACCATATCTGCACGTTCAATGTTTATCCCAGGTTGACGAACCACATTGAATGCACACGTCTTATGGTCGATTTCTTATATCTGGTGGCCCAGGGAGAGAATGTATGTATGACCACTTTCATCTTACGGCAGATAATTCTCATAGCCAGGTCAAGAAGAACATCCGAATCGCTTCCCTTTGGCCGACTTATTTGCAAGATTGCGCTTGAGTTTGCCTATAGACTTGGGCCGGAATTGCCGGTATCGATTCACACCATCGATGAGTCGACAATGGTCAAGATGAAGATTGGGTCACAATACCGTGAAAATCAACTTGAAAGGGATAGTGGGGATGACTTTGATGATGAGGAAGATCAAAGCGAAGAAGAACTTAGAGCAAAGGTTCAGGAAGAAGCAGAAGACGAGGCTCAGGATACTGATGAGAGCCCTCCTCCTTCTGCGCAGGCTACTATCGACGATCGCATTGCTCGGATGGAGGAGAGTCAGACCGCTTTGCGAAGGGAAGTCCAAGAACTTCGCGCAGAAGTAGTGGATGCCAAGGCCGTTACAAAGAAGAAATTTGGCAAGGTGACTCGCACCTTAAAGGTGATCCTGTGTTGCTTACAGGATAAGGGTGCTCCTCCTCCGTCACCAGACTCCGACTAGCGATGCGATCTTTGATGTTATTATCAGTAGTTAGTCATTTCCTGCTTTATGTGTGTAAGCCTGTTAGGGCTAGTGCTTTGTTCATGTTGCTGTTGTTTAACTGTCTTAATTTCCATGTAATTCTCGTCACGATGCTTGTAAGGATATATCCCTTGTATTATGATAATTTTGATTAATTGAAATGCATGGAATGACTTTGACTCTTTTATGTGAATGATTGTGGTGTATTTGTGCAATTGAGACTGACAAGGTTGCGCCCTATTTTGAATATAGGGAATGCCACCTAAGACTACGCAGAGCACAGCTCGTCTTGCGCTGACTGAGCATATGGATCAGACTCCCTCTCAGTCTGGCACCCATTCGAACCCTGCTGTGGGCCCGATTCCTGAGGTGGTTCGATCGTCTCAGCCTGCCGCTGGTCCTACAGATGGACCACCGCCATTTACGCCATCAGTCAGAGAGCCACATCGCGCATCTACTTCCACATCGCATCCGCCACAGCCTGCTCCACCCCCTGACAGATTCAAGCAGATGATGGCTATGATGCTGCAGCAGCAGCAACTTCTGACCACCGTAGTGGGGACATTAGCCCAGGGTGGGGGTGCGGCTACATCTACTCCACTTGTACCACCTGCGCATCCAGCTGAGGATGCCTATACATACGCCCAGGATGAGGGCATGGCTCATCCTGCGCCGCCTGCTTTCCCTGTGGGGAATCCTGCCGACACATGGGGCCTATTGGAGCGATTTCAGCGCTTGCGGCCTCCTACTTTCACGGGTTCTCACAGACCCGAGGAGGCTGAGTACTGGCTCCACCGGGTGTCGAAGATCTTGCGGATGTTACATTGCACCGAGGCCGAGCAGGTAGAGCTGGCTACCTTCCTGTTTGAGAGAGAGGCCAGCATGTGGTGGGATAGCGTACTGCGGACCGTTGCCGCAGACTTTGTATGGACGTGGGCAACATTTGAGTTCCGCTTCCATGAGAAGTATTATCCCCAGACCTACAGGCACGACAGGGAGAATGAGTTTCTCCGTCTCAGACAGGCAGCGATGACAGTTACCGAGTATGAGCATCAGTTCACGGAGTTGGGCAGGTACGTCCCAACGATCCTAGCTGATGAGCAGATGCGCATACGGCGCTTTTTGGAGGGTTTGCAACCGGATATTCGGTCGAAGATGTGCTGTGTTAGTATTCCCTCCTATGCGGAGTTGATTCACATGTCCATGCGAGCAAAGCAGGACGTGGGTCGACTTGCGCGATCTCGAGGCCCGGCTGCTTCTAGGCCACGACCAGATTTGCCAGACAGGCCCTTCGCGGGCAAGAGGCCTCGCATTGATCCTCCTACTAGGACTACGGCGCCTGTACCACCGTTTCGGTGCCCTGATTTGACATGTACATACTGTGGGAGGATGGGCCACTTGGCGCAAAGCTGCTTTTCGAGGATGCGGGACAGTGGGTTCTCGCCGCCGCAGAAGATTGACCGTGTATGTCCACAGGCGATATCAGCACCGCCTATACGGTCAGCTCCTGCGCATCCTTCTTTCAGACCTACGGTATCGCAGATCCGACGGCCTCCACGGCCCTTGACACAGCGGCCGAACCGGCCACAGCAGGCTCGAGTTCATGCACTGACAGTTGAGGCAGCTGCGACGGGCACTTCTCAGCATTAGGCCTTCGAGGTCACCGCCTATATTGGAGGTACTCCTATTCTCGTGATGGTGGACACTGGATCCACGATTTCTTTGATATCGCGTGCTATTGTCAGACGTCTTGGCTTACACACCATTACTATGGATGGAGTGCGGGTTTATACAGCTCATGGGTCCTTTACAGATGCCACCCAGATGTGTGAGGGTTGTTTGGTGGATCTGGGGGGCAAGACGATGGTTCTAGATCTCGTCGTCGACCCTGCTCTTTATTATCTCGACGTCATTCTTGGCATGGACTGGTTGACTGCAGCGAGAGCCGAGATTGACTGCGAGACTCGTATAGTCACAGCGTACGAGCCTGAGGGTGCATCCTTCACATTTCCAGTACGGGTAAATCTTCCTTTCCGCATACTTAGCTACGCCACTCTATTGCGGGACGCTGGTGCCTAGGTACTTGAGCAGACGTCAGTTGTTTCCGAGTTCGGGAATCTGTTTAGGAAGATTCCTGGTTTGTCGCCCTGACGTGAGATCGATTTCACTATCGATCTGATTCCTGGTTCTACACCCGTCTCACTGCCGATGTATCGCATGGCACCATGTGAGATGGAGGAGTTGAGGACGCAGATTGATGGTCTGCTAGAGCTTGGCCTTATACGGCCTAGCGTGTCTCCTTGGGGAGCACCGGTCTTGTTCGTGAGGAAGAAGGATGGTTCGATACGATTGTGTATTGATTATCGCAGGCTGAACCAGCTCACAGTGAAGAACAAGTACCCTTTGCCCAGGATCGATGACTTGTTCGATCAGCTGAGAGGAGCGCAGTACTTCTCAAAAGATTGATCTTCAATCAGGTTATCATCAGCTGCGCGTCAGGGATGAGGACGTGCAGAAGACAGCATTCAGGACCAGTTTTGGCCACTACGAGTTCCTCGTGATGTCGTTCGGTCTCACGAACGCACCGGCCGTGTTCATGGATCTGATGAACCGGATATTTCGGCCTTTCCTCTATCGATTCGTCGTTGTCTTCATTGACGACATTTTGGTGTACTCTAGGAGTCGAGAGGAGCATGAGGAGCACTTGCGTTTGGTCCTTGATACGCTCAGACGGCATCAGTTGTTCGCACAGTACAAGAAGTGTGACTTCTGGAAGCAGGAGGTAAAGTTTCTGGGACACATGGTGTCCAAGGATGGCATGGCAGTTGACCTGTCTAAGGTAGCTGCGGTGCAGGACTGGGAGCAGCCTGGTTCTGTCACTGAGGTGAGGAGCTTCTTGGGTCTCGCTGGCTACTATCGGCGCTTCATTCAGGACTTCTCGAAGATCGCGAGACCCTTATCTAAGTTGATAAGGAAGGACGTGAAGTTTTCCTGTAATGATAAGGCGGAGTCAGCTTTTCAGGAGCTGAAGGATAGACTTACGTCCGCCCCTGTGCTAGTATTACCAGAGCAAGGGGTTAGATACACTATATACACTGACGCGTCTAGCGTTGGTTTGGGTTGTGTCCTTATGCAGAGGGACAGGGTAATTTCGTATGCCTCGAGACAATTAAGGAAGCACGAGGAGAATTACCCTACACACGACCTAGAGTTGGCAGCCGTTATATTTGCACTGAGACTCTGGAGACATTACCTCTACGGAGAGGAGTTCGAGCTCTTTTGCGACCACAAGAGCCTCAAGTACATATTCACGCAGCGAGACTTGAATATGAGGCAGCGGCGATGGATGGAAACTTTGAAGGACTTCAAGTTTGAAGTCTCTTACCATCCTGGGAAGGCGAACCTTGTGGCTGATGCGTTGAGCCGCAAGAAGGCGATAGAGTTTGCGGCTCCGCAGATGGTTGCCGAGTGGGATATGGTTGAGTTTTTACGAGACTTTGAGCAGAAACTCACAGTAGAGGAGCCATTTGAGTTCATCGCACACGTGCAGGTGCGATCTCAGATCGATGACCGAGTCATCGAGGCGCAGAGGGACGATGCGCATCTTACTGAGCTTTGAGAGCAGGCCAGTGATGATGTTGACGCCGACTGGCGAGTTGGTATGGATGGGGGCTTACGTTACCGTAGCCGCCTATGCGTCCCAGATGTCCCTGACTTGAGACGAGAGATTCTCGAGGCTGCGCATTCTACTAGACTCGCGATGCATCCAGGCAGTACAAAGATGTATCGTGACGTGAAGAGGACGTATTGGTGGGAAGGTATGAAGACCCACATAGCTGAGTTCGTGTCCCGTTGTCTCACTTGTCAGCAGGTGAAGGCAGAGCATCGCCGACCACCTGGACTTTTGCAGCCTATGCCGATTGCAGAGTGGAAGTGGGATTTCATTTCCATGGACTTCATTTCTGGGTTGCCGAAGACGAGGAAGGGGCATGATTCCATTTGGGTGATCGTCGACCGACTGACGAAGTCGGCGCATTTCCTACCGATCAGAGTTACGAACTCTGCAGACGAGCTGGCTAGATTGTATATCCGAGAGATTGTGCGTCTGCATGGAGTTCCGTTGGAGATCGTGTCGGACAGAGATACGCGGTTCACTTCTATTTTCTGGACTCGCATTCAGGAGGCTATGGGTGTGAAGTTGAAGTTCAGTACTGCCTTCCACCCACAGACGGACGGACAGACAGAGCGAGTGAACCAGATCCTGGAGGACATGTTGAGAGCTTGCGCATTGGACTTCAAGGACAGTTGGGATGACTGTCTTGTATATGCGGAGTTTGCATACAACAATAGCTTCCAGGCGAGTATCGGTATGGCACCTTATGAGGCGCTGTATGGGCGACCTTGTCGCGCACCGCATTGCTGGTTAGAGGTCGGTGAGCGTAGCTTGATTGGCCCAGAGTTGGTGCAGGCGACGTCAGAGAAGATTGATATTATTCGACGTCGGCTTCTTACAGCGCAGAGTAGACAGAAGAGCTACGCCGATACGAGACGACGGCCACTAGAGTTCACAGTCGGGGATCACGTGTTTTTGCGAGTTTCCCCTATGAAGGGAGTCCTTCGGTTCAGGAAGAAGGGGAAGCTGGCACCGCGATTCATTGGTCCATTCCAGATCCTCGATCGTGTGGGAGCAGTGGCTTACCGATTGGCTTTACCCACACCCCTCGCGAGCATCCACAACGTATTTCATGTTTCTATGCTGAAGAAGTACGTTGCTGATCCTTCCCATATCATTAGATGGGAGCAGGTGCAGTTAGGAGAGGATGTTACTTATATCCTGCGACCGACACGCATCCTAGACAGGAAGGAGCAGGTACTGCGTAGCAAGGTGATTCCCCTTGTGAAGGTACTATGGACGCATCACTCTGAGGAGGAGGCTACTTGGGAGACAGAAGCCGAGATCAGAAAGAACTACCCACAACTTCTCGAGGAGTACAAAAAGGTACAAATTTCGAGGACGAAATTATTTGTTAAGGGGGGTAGATTGTAACGCCCGTGAAAAATCCGTACTTGGGCTCGAGTACCAACTCGACCCGAAATCGCGTAAAATTAATTTCCATGAAAATTAAGCGTAAGTTAGCTAGCGCAACGCTAGAGTAGCTGGGAAATAGTCCCTGATCACTTTAAATACGTTCTACAAGACCCAAATCGAGTAGAACAAACAACTCTACAATACTCTATAACCTCGGATCAAACTCTAAGCAGGTTTGTCCTCTGGACCACTTTAAATTCTTGTATTGGATTTAGACCGCACGTCGAAGGTCCGATACTTCCTATCTTAGACCGTTAGAACCGCCTAGCTGGACTTGACAATCATTTCGAAAATCAAGTCAAACCGATAATCACAGACTATTTCGTTGAACCCGGACTGAAGAGACCGCGAATAGGGATAGATTTGGAATTTCAAATTCAAATCTGGCACACGACTTGACGCGTCAGTATTAAGCGTTCTGACCGTCAGAATTCATCCAGATTACACCCTCGGATCAGGAAAAATTTCTATTTATTATCATGAGACTTTCAGCCCTGATCTACGTGCGGTGACCGCTGAACTGAAACTGGTCCGCCACGTGCGATCTGCGAACCCTATCAGACTGAAAACTTAATACGTGCTACATCTGGTACGCATGAGCTTAAGTCTGATCGCAATCGACCAGGGGACTACCAGAAAGCAGCTTTTGGACCGAAACAGCCCCGAAATGGATAGGCACCAAGTAAACTTCGTTCCGGAGCCTGTTTTCGGCATTTTTAAGCTTATAAAAGGGGTTGAAACCCTCATTTCTCTCTCCCATCCGAAAATTGCAAACCCTAGAGAAAAGGAGAGAGAGTTTGAGAGAGAGATTGGAAGGGATTTTTCCCGCTTCCGAGCCACCGATTGCTGCTGCTTCAGCAACTCTTCCCAATCACCTGGCTGGTGATTTCTCCGTTCTTTCAGGTACAAAACAACCCTAGAACTTGCTGATTTAGGGTTTATCCAGATTTAGGGCGTGTTAGCTAACGTATTTCGTAAATCAGGTTCTCCTACTGCTGTAGACGAAGCGTACACGCTCCGTTCAAAATCCCGCATCCGTAAGAGACTAGGTGAGGATTTTAGACGCTTTGATTGATGGTTTACAACGCTTTCAATGTCGTTTAATAGTAGATTATCGACGGCATCGCCGTTTGACATGTACAACATGCTTTCCGTTTCCCGTTTCGTAAATTAACGAAGAATATGAGATTTAGGGCATTTTAGTCATTTGTAGGAAGTACGGTCTACATTCATATTTTGCTGACGTGATTGACATGGTTTCTTGTCGCATTAGGGAGTTAGGAATGCTTGCATAATTAGTTTGGCGAAGAGATTCGCCTAGTTGCGCACTTTGGGTCAACATGCTATATGTAGACTTAAGGGTGTAGTGTATGTGTTTGTATAAATGCTTGTATTAGTATGTATTGAATTAAATGATGTTATGTAGTAGTTTGAGATTGATTTCTTGGTTAATATGCTGACCTAAATGATTTCCTACATGTTGACCATATGCATGATTCCATTACATGCATGGAATGTATGTGTTTGAAGATTTGCTTAAGTTGAATGTTATAACATGTGTTAACATGCTCACATGATTGTATCTAAATTCCAATACCTTTACATATATTGCTAATGTGGTTCCATAGATGTGTGGGACTAGACTTAGTCCAGGCAGTAGGTAACCGAGCGAATTCGTGGCTGACTGGTCATAGCCACGAACGACGCGTCGATGAACGTGATTCGTGTTTAGAGTTGGCGGCAGTGGTTAGGCCACGCAAAGTGTTTTACGCACTTCATGTCGTTCGACTTGAGATGCGATCGCGCTAGTCGAGCCCGTCGAGTAACCCGACTGGCCGATGTATGTTCACCTTGTATGTGTCATAACTGCTTGAACCTAGGGTACTGAACTTACCATTGTAAACCCTGTTAACCATGGTACCTTGATCCACGAAGACTCATGAGCCGGGCATGGTGGTATGAGACACCGTGGTCGAGCTGTCGGCCTACGCTGGGGCCACAAACCTCCCCGTAGTGACCAGTGAGCACCTAGACTCGTGAGCAGATTATGATGGTATGGAACACTATATTCTAGCTGTCGGCCTACACTGATCAGGCGACGAGCCCTTTGTAGTGACCGCGAGCGTATTCTGAGTCCACGGGAGGCGACGACCCTTCCGTTGCAGTAGAGTACGGTAGGCCTGTATTGATAAGGTGATGGGGGAGCGGTGCAACGAGTGCGAGCAACAGCCCTGACAGCCCTTGCAGTGACCTACGAAATATACATCATATGAGATTACTAGGAGTGACGACCCTAGACAGGATCTGTGTTGGGATTGATACAAGGAAAGTACCTTAGTTTCCCAATCCTGCTGTTTGAATGGACTAATAACAACTTGGAATTCATATCACCATAGCATTGCATGTGCTTGGAAGATGTGGAGCACTCTAGGGAGTGTGGCATGCTGCGGTCGTAAGATGTTGCCGCATGAGGGAGATTGTCGGTGAGGGCATACATCACGTCATGTCATCTTGCATTAACAACAGTATTAGGATTGTCTGATTTACTGCTTTATTATTATCGCGTGATTGAATTGTGAACATGCTAACCTTTGCTCTATGATTCCACTGAGTTGATCACTCACTCCCACGTTACGGGATGGTGTTTGCAACACCCACCAGACCCTGTTGTAGATGCAGGTGAGGCCGAGATCCAGGAGGTGGAGCCAGAGATCGAAGAGGACCAGGACGAGTTCTCGTATATGCAGTATCACGACGGCTTCCCGTAGGCGACCTGGATCGATGGGGTTTCAGTGGGACTATTTGGAACATTACATTTTTGTTCATGTATATGTATATGAGACTCAGAGATGTATTCATACTTTAAAGACAGATGAGATTTACTTTGTTTTTCCATACAGTGATATACATATTGTTTAGTCTTCCGCTTGCTTTTATCACTTGATCTGAAGTATGAATTGCAGTTTTGGTATACTTTTACTCATGTGAATGCTTTAAATCAGACAACATTGAATCATAACCATTTTTGTTGCATAGGTGACGGTCTGGAACTCGGGAGTTGAGTTTATACACGACCCCCAATTTTCAGGGTGTTACAGGATGGAACGTAAATATTATGGTGGCCCTGTGGGGTTTTAATGGTGGAAACCATTATCACTACCGTTATTTGGTGTACGGTCTAGATAATCTTTCGATATGATTCTTTTTGAAATGCTATAGAATGATCTTTTAACATATAGTTAATGGTGTAAATGGTGAGGCCCGTTAATGTGGCCCATCTGTAAGGCCCACCTTGATATATTTGAAGCCACCATGATGTATGCGTTGTATTCTTATCGTCCTGATGGTGGAACCCGCCTTAATAAACTTTGCAGACACGTCATCCACTGCCAACGTGAGGCTCATGTGATGTGTATTAGGCCGTGGGACGTAGCCCATTCAATCGGCCATTTGATTCGACCCATTCGATCAGCCATTTGATTCGGCCCATTTAATTGGCCCATTTGTATCGGCCTAGTTGATTCAGCCCATTATATCGGCCCATTTAATTCGGCTCATTTGTGTCGGCCCAGTGATTCGACCCATCTGTATCTGCCCACTTGATCGGCCCACTTGATTTCGGCCCATTTGATTGATTTGACATATTTAATGTTACTGAGGCCCATGATGATGTATATTAGGCCTTTGTGCTAGGCCATGGGCCTCTATCCGATTGGCCCTATGAGCATCATTCCATGAGAGCAATGTTGGTTAAATGACCACATTGATGGGCAATGATGGTTGGATGTCCACATTGTGACCTTCCCTTAGGCCTTGTTAGGCCCATTCTCATCATTCCCTTAGTGGGTTAACCCAAATAAGTGGGCCCCATTCTCCTAGACGAATGACTCCGTGCTATCGAATTTGATATAACAACGGTCAAGTACCAATCTTTATACTATGGTTGATCGGTTGATCATCTATGGACCCCGCTTTATTTATCTGTTGATTATCGGTGCCGATTATTGAGGCCGACGTTGATTATCGACCCTGAGTATCGGTGTCGATTATCGATGCTGATTATCGGTGTCGATTGTCGTGGCCGATTGCCGATTCCGATTGACATGACCAATTTGCCGAATTTGATTATTGACCGATTCCGATTGTTGTGGCCAATTACCGGTTAGCGATCGAGGTCGTTTATCATGACTTATTGTTGATTTCAATTGAAGTGATTGATTGTCGATTCCGATTAACGTGACTGATTTGTCGATTCTGATTATTGACCGATTCTGATTGTCGTGGCCGATTGTCGCTTCCGACTGACTTGGCCGATTTGTCGATTTCGATTGTCGAGGCCGATTATCAATGTCGATGTCGATTGTCGATTCCGACTTTGATTGTCAAGGCCGATTCCGATTCTGATTATCGAGGTTGATTCTGATTTGTCGAGACCGATTGTATAGGCCGATTTCTATTGTCGATGCCGATTTCGAATGTATAGGCCGATTTTTATTGACCGATTTTGACTGTTGAGGCCGACCTCGATTGTCGAGGCCGATTTCGATTGCCGAGACTGATTGTCGAGACCTATTTAATGTACATGTGACCCGTAGTTGAGGCCCATTGTGACACGTATTAGGCCCATGATGCATGGCCCATTTGATGTATTCAAGACACGTGTAGGGTCCACATGTCATGTATTCATGGCCCATGGGCAAGGACCATTGTGATGTATTCATGGCTCATAGGCAAGGCCCATTGTGATGTATTCATGGCTTATGGGCAAGGCCCATTATGATATGTATTACACCCATGAGCAGGGTCCACCGGTTGTGTATATGTGGCCCTTGGATAAGGCCCCTTGTGTTGTATATTAGGCCTTTGTGCGAGGCCGTGGGCCCATTATATATTTAGCTCTATGTGGGTCATTCCTTGGGGGGCAATGTTGGTTAAATGTCCACATTGTCGAGGCCAATTGTTGATGCCTGTTATTAATACCGATTACGAGTATGTAACTGCATAGCATCATGATACATGCCCATACGCATCATCTGCATGTTTGTTATGAGATGTGGTTGACCATTGCATATGTCATTGGGCAGATTGTTATGAGACTCCCTGATAGACGGATGTTATCTCACATAAGCGCATGGTGTGCGCAGGATTGATGCATGATTGGATTTGTATAACTCATACATCTTTCATTGTGTGGCCTAGTGACGTCAGGGTCGTAGCCTCCATAGGCATATCATGGATAGCTAGACGGGACACCGAAAATTTATTCTGCATGGGGTGATATAGATATCCTTGGGTGAAAGTTTCAGAACCCTCTTGGTTCCAGAGGTTGCTCCAACGTCTAGACCGAGTGGATACATGAGTGCATGAGGGCCGTATACCATTAGGTCGCGTCTCCCACTGTATCGTGGTGGGTTGGAAGGGGGTACGGCCTTACCTGCCCGAGAGGAAGGGGTAATGTTAGGCTGAATCTGACCAGCTCGAGGAATGGGTCCGCTATCGACGAGCCGAGCCCGATAGTGGCAAGCGGATAGTGAGGTCTCTTCCACTCACCTTGTTACGCGCGATGGGGCAACAATCTAGTTTGGAGTGTAATAGACCCCGGTGATTTTCCAGAGAGTAACTGTACTGATATGTGAACTTAGTGAGCAGGAATTGCATATTCATTCATTTATTCATTCATTATCCACTCGGGCTGGTGGTGCGTAATTATTTGTTACGTTGTGCCTTCGCATGGCCAAGATTTCGGTTGAACGCACCACTAACCTAAGATCAAGAGTGTACCACATTGAGTCTGACTATCCAAATTTAGGTATGAGACTGGTTTGGATAGAAGTCCCTTGTGATGGACCCCATAACATGCGATACTACGTACTATTATCCCGACTTCACACTCCAGCAGGGTCATTACATTCGCACCGCATGTTGCATTACATCCGCAACATATGACATTTTGGGTTGCTATATTTTTGCATTTATACGGCCTAGAAATGACCAACGGTAGTCGTGGACTCATCAAGATTTTCACATTGCATTGCATCATTGGCATCTGATATTTGGCTTGCTGTCTCCGCATTGCATAGTTGATCTGTATTATTTCATCAGTATATGATATTATTTTTATTATATTTCTGCATCGCATAACTTGGATAAGGCTGATGGTATTTATGGGCCTATCAGTATGTTTTCAGTTTACTTTGATATTTGTACGATTATGGCATTGTATTGAATATTTGACACTTATCTTGTGCACACACTTTCACCACCCTTTAAGCTTTCTATAAGCTTATACATGATAGATGTGTGCAGTTGATGTTAGGTTGCAGCAGCGTGGAGCTTGGAGCATGTGGCTGACTTCTAGAGCTTTGATTTTATTTTGACAAATGTATTTCCCCTTTTAGCATTATTTTCAAGTTTATATTAGTGATATGTGATTGCGATGTTGTCTTTGTGATTTGGGTATACTTGTGTTATGCTTCTTATGAGATAAATGTATGTCGGGAAAATCTTCCTTGTAGGATCCCAGGATCGAAACTTGACATATGGGCGCTGGGAGCCGAAAATGAGGTACTACGGAGGTTGTCGGCACTAGATTTGGCAATCAGGATTCCTATAAATCCGATTTTTGGGTTTGGGGCGTGACAGTATCCGTCATTGACGAAGATTTATCGTCTAAATCATATCCGTTACGCGTTTTTCAGTTTAAGGTACACATTATATATGTTTAGGTTATGGTTTTCAAGACTTTCAATGTTAGATAATGATTTATTCTTGACGTGAATGCTATTGCACATGTTAAATGCATTATTTGTTTTGTTTTATGTATATGTACAACCTATATTGTAAATAGAGTATTTCATGTGTATGTTGAAATGTTTGTATGCATGTGAAATCTGATGTTGCGATTGTCATGATTAATTGTCGTTAGTACATGCTTGTTATGTGTGCGAGAACTCCTTGGCGGAAGGATTTACCCTAATATGCAATATGGTCGACATACGTGATGTATGTTGAATAGTGTAGTCTAAGTGTTTGTAAAAATGCTTGAATGAATTAGTATTCAATGAAGTGTGATTTATAAGGTTGTTGAGATATGAATCTCAATTACCCTGCTTGTGTGTATGATTTCCTATATGAATTGTTTAGCCTATTTTATTCATGTTAACTATGTGTATGATTTCCTTCATGTACTGTATTTATGTTTAAGTTATATTTTATAACATGTTCATTTGAATGTAGAATACGAATCAAATGTCTAGTATTGAGCTTGTATGTGATTGGGACTATATTACAGTCCAGGTAGTTGGTAACAGCCTTTAAACTGGTGTTGAGGTTGTTTTTTCCACGCAGGATGTGTTCGACGAATGCGAGTCGTACTTGGGATGTTCGACGGTGGTTAGGCCACACGGAGTGCTTATGCATTCCATGTCGATCAACTCAACGTGCGCTTATCTTAGTTGAGCTCGTCAAATAACCCGATTGACCGATGTATGTTCACCATGTTTGGACGCTACTGTATGAATCTAAGGTATCGAACTCACTGGTGAAAATTTCGTTAACCTTGGTACCGCGATCCTATAAGACTCATGAGCCGGATATGGTGGTATGAGACACCATGGTCGAGCTGTCGGCTTACGCTAGGGCGACGAGCCTCCCCGTAGTGATCAATGAGCAACCTAGACTCATGAGCCGATTATGGTGATATGAGACACTATATTCGTGCTGTCGACCTACGTTGATTGGTGGCGAGCCCTCTGTAGTGACCTCGAGTATATCCTGAGACTGCATTTAGGCGACGAGCCTTATTGTAGATCTAGGATATAACTATACCTGTATTGATTGGTGACGAGCCCTTTACAACGTTCTAGAACTATACTATCGTATGAGATTGTCTAGGACTGACGACCCTAGAATAGATTATTGTTTGAAAATTGATATAAGGGAGGTACCTTAGCTTTCTAATCCTATTGTATGAAAAGGACTAATAAGAACTAGATAATCATGCTCATAGCATCGCACTGCATGTGCCGTTGGCGTTGGTGTAGAGCACAGTAGTAGTGATTCATGCCGCGATCGTTAAATGATGTTGCAAGAGGGAGTTTGTGGTAAGGGCATGCATCATTTCCTCATACCATTCTTGCATTAACAAGAGTATCTAGGACATATTTGATTGTACTGCTTTATCATTACTGCTTGATTGAATTGATAACATGTTAACTTTTGCTGTATAGTCTTACTGAGTTGATCACTCACTCCCACGTTCTAGGATGGTGCTTAAACACCAACCAGACTCTAAATTAGCTGCAGGTGATGGTGATGCCTGCGAGGCGGAGCCAAAGTTCGATGAGGACGAGGAGGCGTTCCCGTTCTTGCAGTTCTCAGGCGGGTTCATGTGAGCCATGTCCTGATTGATGGGGATTCCAAGCTATGTTGTAGTGATTTATTACATTTTGTTATATGTATTTTGAAACACGACTTGTAATTATGACCTGGTAGAGCATACATACCTTGGGGACTTATGTTGGTTTATATATCTATTTCAGACTTCCGCCTGCGTTTTCAGACTGTCCCTGAACTATGTTTGCTGACTTGGTTTAATCTAACTCATGTTTTATGCACTAATACAGACAACATACATCTATCCATAAATATGTTGCATAAGTGACGTTTTGGAACTCGGTAGTTGAGTTATGCTCGACCCCCGATTTTCAGGGCGTTACACGAGATCATGCATCATTACCATTCTTACATTAACAAGAGTACTTATGACATGGTTGTTGTACTGCTTTAAAATTACTGCTTGATTAAATTGAGAACATGTGAACCTTTGCCTTATAGCTCCACTGAGTTGATCACTCACTCCCATCCTGGGACAGTATTTTAAAATACCAACCAGACCTTGTTTTAGTTTCAGATGACGGTGAGGCTTACGAGATGGAGCTTGTTTTCTATGATGACGAGGAGTTCTCCTACCTACAACTATCTGGCGGGTCTATGTAGACTTAGAGTTGTGTCATCGGGGCTACAGGGATATGGATTAGATGATATTACACTTTATCATTTTGTATATTTTGAAACTATGCATGTAATTATTTAGCCTGGTGACGTGATCATACTCTAGAGTTTATATCCACTTATACACTTTATATATTTATCATAGTCTTCCACTTGCTTAATTTAATCGTCTCAGGAGTATGATATATTGATTTAGTGTAATCTCATTCATGTTTAATGCATTAATACGGACAACATTCAATCATCATTATTTATATTGTATAAGTGATGCTTTGGAACTCGGGAGCTGAGCAGCTGCTCGACCCCGATTTTCAAGGCATTACAGGTGCAGAGTGGGATTATTCGATCATTGCCTCCAACTCTTCTTGTTGATCAGTGGGAAACGCGTGCTGCCTTTCTAATAGCCTCATGCTACCGTCTACGTTGTTGGTCAAGGCTTCTAGCCAATTCTTAAGAGAGATGAGTCGGCTTCTTCGATTTTGGGATCTTTACACTATTACATGTGATGGTAGCTGGGATCATGAGGCCAATTGTGAAGCCTGACCATCTTCGGTTTGCTCCCCATGAGTAGGTTGAGCCATAGTCAGTGTCTTACCCTTTTTCTTAACCATTAAATGGGAAGAGGGGAGAATCGCGATCCGTGCTAATGTTAATGGAAACTTTATGACTTTGTTGTTGCTCCCATGGACGGTGCCAAACTGTTATTGCTTGAATATGGATGGACATGTATAGTCACTTGTATATGTATGCATACCTAAACCAACAATATGTAAAAGACAACAAGGGTGTCAATTACGTCCAATGACCCTTCGATACCTAAGTTAGGCGGGTAAACTGAAAGTATAAGCATGACTTAAGGTAGAGTTTTTATTAATTACTTCCCTCCAATTGCGATGGATGTACATATGGGTGTTTAAGCAGTTTCAAGACTAGCGTATCCTAGTGGGATCCACTGGATTCGCTAGAGGGTCTTTATTTAGATGAGAATTTACTTATGAAAGTATTGTCGAGCCCACCTTGGTTGGCGAGATTTTAGGGTAGAATCGTGTTGAATCTTTCCTTTCTTTATTCAAGGTGGGATTCTTTTCGACTTTTCCGTCCCACCTTTGGTTGAGATCAATATGATAAGATCGGGAGATAATTCCCATTACTGAGCTCTACCCTTAAGCAACTTAGCTCGGGGTCAACTTAAGGCTTTTCTCTCTATTGAGAGGGTCATTTATTATATCTTCCGAGCTTAGTGTCTTATCAATTTGGAAAGCTCATTATGGTATTCTAATCGGCTCAATTTTAAGGGTTGTTTTATTTTAAAATTTCATAGTAAATAAGCGTAAATAAGTAATTATCACTAACTTCACCTGTTTTAAATCAGCGAGGAGTTACATATCAAAAATCAGTCCACAAAAACTATGTTATTATCGATTTAAACTCGTGGGTCCCATCGTGATGTATGTGACTTATCCACACCATCTAACCATTTTAACAATAAGTTTTAGGGCATGAGTCCAAAAATGAGGTAAATCCTAACGTCGAGTGGACCACACCTTAAGAAACAATGATTGTAAAGACGTCAATCGTTGAAAGCTATTTTCTCCCCAGGGCCCACATTAGTGTTTATTTGTCATCCAACTTGTTCATAAGGTCATAGAGTCATAGATAAAGGGAAAACAAAAATATCAGCTTGATCCAAAACTTCTAGGGCCCTAAAAAAGCTTTTAATGGTAGGAGCTCAATTCCCATTGCTTCCTATGGTGTGGTCCACCTAAGCTTTAGATCTACCTCATTTTTTCGGCTCATAACCTAAAATGAGCTGGTTAAAAGGATGAATGGTGTGGATAAGACACGTATATCATGGTGGACCCTACAAATGTAATGACTTATTCCCCGGGTGATGTGATAGTGCTATAAATGAAGGTTGTTATTAACATCACCTTGAAAATGCAACAAAAAATTCAAAGGTAAATAATTATTACCCATCTACCTTGAATTAATATTGCAATTAGAAAATCAAACAATCCCTTAAGACATTTTTCTTATAATTACCTACATTTTCTGCATAGCTGGCTGGTTCGATTTCTATTTTCCCGCGGCACAATCAAGTCATGCGTGAGACCTAGGGTGTTTGTTGCATGTATGCCATCCAATCTATTCACGTGATACAGGACACCTCGACCAATGACGCCCTCGAGTCAGGACTGGAGGTGGGCATCGAGTCGAGTCGGACCGAATTGGGTCCAACTCGACTTGATCCGAATTTTTCAATAATTGATCCGAACTCGATCCGATCCGGGACCAAGTCCAAGTCAACTGACTCGATCCGATCTGATGCATCACTGGCCTGACCCGAACCGAGTCCGACTCAATTAGGGAAACCGAGTCGGATCGGTTTGGGTGCAGTTCGGATCGAGTCTTCTATTTTTTTTTTTTTGAAAAAAATTTTAAAAATAGAAAAATATGGACGACATGGATGGAACACATACATCACGGTGGGGCCCATAGAGCACCGCCCATTCGCCATTGGCTGGTGGTAGGGGGAGTAGTTGATTCATTTGCAACCTACTTGGTAGGGACTCTAGGCAGCAACGAGATTTGGGCAGAGGAGAGGGAAGCGGAATGCGTGCGTACTGAGTTAACTATGTGGGGCCCGACATGATGTGTTTATTTTATCCACTCTGTCCATACATTTTATAATTTAATTTTAATAAATGAGACTAAAAATAAAGAATATCCAAAGCTCAAGTGGACCACACCACAGGGAACAATATGAATTGAACATTTATCGTATTAAAATTCTTTAGTTGGACAAACTTTTTGTATCAAGTTGATATTTGTTTTTTCCGTTCATCCTTGTTCTTGTGATCTTATGAACAGGTAGGATGAGATCTTATGAACAGGTAGGATGACAAATAGATGTTATTGTGGACCCTAAGAAGGCTTCAACGGTGGAAATAATTATTCCCACTGTTTCATGTGGTATGGCTCACTTGAGCTTTGGATATGTTTCAATTTTTGGCCCAACGGCTAAAATTAGATAAAAAATAGATGGGCGGCATTGATAAACCACGTGAATTCAAGGTGGGCCAACGGAGTTTACTTGGTATAATAAAAGCATACTGAGTAACTCAATACACAGTCCGATTTCAGAGGAGAGATAAGTGGAGTACTCGCCCACCACAGTTGGCCGCTTGCCTGCCCAACCCAGGCCTCATCAATGTGTCACCCACTACCCTTGCGTCACCTTTTTTTGGGAAATAGTTTAACCCCATCGCCATCCCTTTCTTTCTCATGTAGGACCCGACCGAGTCGGATCGGATCGAATCCCAGATCGGATTGGTCTGAATTGACCACGATCCGAAAAACTATTGGATCTGAATGGTCCTACTCAATCCGCAGTGATCCAGGCTGTCGGTTTGGTTCAGATCGGGTCGGGTTGGATCCACCGGATCGGGTCAGACATGCCCAGCTCCAGGACTCAGGACATTATAAGACTGGCATGGAACATGATTTTACATCATTGTTTATTGCATGGCGCACGTGTCTGGACGGGTAGATTTGATGAGACGTGGATTGGCTACTGACAAGTTGAGTAGTGAAACTTGAAGTGACGTCACCAAGTTTGGTGGGTCCCATCATGATGTATGTGTTGTATCCACACCGTCCATCCATTTGGAGATATCATTTTAGAGCATGATTCAAAGAATTAGGCAGATGCAAAGCTATAGTGGACCCCACCAATGAAAATAGTAGAGAGTGATACCCACCATTAAAACCTTCCTACGGTCCACCGTGATGTTTATTTGAGATTCAACCAGTTTATAACTTAAGACGGACATTAAAGACGGGAGAAAACAAACGTTATCTTGATAAAAAAAACTTTTGTGACCCTTATAAGTTTTTAATGGTGGGCATTACTCTCTCCATTTTTTTCTTTGGTAGGGTCCACTCGACGTATTCTTTGGATCATGCCCTGAACTGGTTTCTCCGGATGGATGGCCGGTGTAGATGCAAAACATACATCATGGTGGACCCACATAACTTGGTTACGTCACTTCAGTAGCGCGTCTCGCTACTCAACCTGTCAGTAGCCAATCGGTGTCCGATTTGATGCATGTTTCTCTAACGTGGCGCCAGGCGCAAATTACGGCCTCGGCGTTCCTAAGCAAGCCACGGTAGCGCAGAGCCTTTAATAAAACATGCGTACCCGCGCGAATGGAGTAACTTCTCCATCTATTTATTAATTATGTCGTGAACCGATTGCCTCCACCTCTGCATTCGTCGCTCTCTCATTTTCTTGTCCTGTTTTTAGGGTCGGTTGGGATTTTCATGGCGAATCCGGAGGAAGTAAGCCCTCTCCTGACGAAGGAGGAAGCCGAACAAGGCAAAGTCATCCCTCTTCTGACGAAGAAGGGAGCCGATCAGGGCAAAGGCATCGCGGATGGAGGACTGAAAAAGACGGAGAAGACTGATTTCAATGGTGGTCCCGTCGGATGGACGGCTGACGGATTACCCTTAGGGCATAGGAGCGTCCTCGGAGAACCGGTAGCCCGCTTCCGCTGGGATTCCAGTCTTTTCGCCTGCCTTGGCCGCAACGATGATTTTTGTAGCAGCGACCTTGAAGTCTGTACGTATGCATGCAAACTCACCCAAATTTTTTTTTACTAATAATCTTTTATCATCAGATATCTCTTTGGATTTTGATATTTTTCTCTGGATGTTCCACATTTGGTATATGGATCGATCGAGATCTGTCACAATGCTTTCGAGTTCATGAGATTTGAATTGCCTTTTTGAAGCATTGGATTGTTTTCTTCTTATTCTCTTTACTGCCATTTCCCATTTGGTCAGTGCTGTTTTTCCCCCTTTTCAGTTTGGTCTTGGTCCTTGATCTGTAATCAGCTTCTTTGCGGTTTCATTTCATGTAAACAGCGGATCAGGGCTGATTAACATCTTACATACCAGTTGGTCTCACTGTCTTGTGAAAAATCCAAAAGGCTTGATTACCAGATGTAATTGTGTACTACTTTCGGCCCACATGATCATTTCAATCCATAAATCGACTTTAGAAGCTTGACATTCCTTGCATACCCTTTAACTTCTTATTCTGATTAGAATGTGGTCCATATAAATTTACCCCCTCCAAATGCTGTCCATTTAGAACGTGGCATCCATTTGAAAATCCCAGGTTCAAGCATGCAATTGTTAACTAGATCATGCGAGTAATGAATAATCTTGGAATGTGGGGAAACATCTCCTCACAGTCCATTCAATCAATATGAGTGAGCCACCTCCAGGTTGTCTGGCTTAGTTTTGGCTGGTTTGTGTGGGTTTTCGACACCAGTACATGAGTGTGCACATTGGGTCATATGCCACATTGAACATGGACCATAGTGAAGGATTGCTTTCTGGGCTTCATGCTTCCTCTAATCTACTAGTCCTTTGACATGAGGTATGATATGGAGCCTTAAGCTCTCTCCTAGGAAGTTTCAGTCAAGGTATGCCTGACAAAAGAGGCAAAACATAGTGTTTTGGGTCTGCAAAAAGAGATGTAGAGTATGGCCATGTGTATCCAAATGGGGTCCATTAGATAGTCTCTCAGAAGACGGAGTCACATAGGATGGACAATCCCGATTAACACAAGGCTCCCACGTGTACTGTGTATAGATGGCTCTTCCATATTCAGATTCTGTCAGCTCTACCTTATCATCTTCCAAGAATTTGGTGAAGGCTATTCAGTAGGGTAGACTTGTAGAGTTAGTAGTCAATGGACTCAATACCATGGTATTAGAAAACAATTACATTATGGCCGTAAAGGCCATACTTAAAGGAAATGGTTATCCCCGTTATGTGATTTAGGGGTGAATTAGTCTATTATGAAAACAATGGGTAGTATCGACTGATAGACTGTTACAGGACGATTCAATCATAAATGCCCCATCTTGAAAATTTCTATTTTTAAAATCTCTTGTTTTTCCACTTCTTGATTTATTTTAACCTTGAAGGAAACTTAGAAAGTAGGTTTAAACTAGTGTTCGCAATATCGATACTATCGGCCGATTTTATTGGTATCTCGGTCCAGCGATATGAAACCCTTTGGAAGAGACTAAGAAATAAAAAAAATCATGTAATACTTGGTATCGATTGATATTATATCGCACAATATCGCTAAATATTGTTCGATATTGCTAAATATCGTGCAGTATCGATTATAATATCTCTTTTATCGGGATTTTTCGCCATATTTTGTTGTACAACACCTACCCGGTCACGGGGCTACTTCATCAACTACCAAATTCGTTGATAAAAGGGTCGGGATGTCGGGAGACTCGGGACAACCTAAATATCCAAAAAAATTAGATTTTATATATATATATATATATATATATATATATAAAAGAGAAGCTTTCAATGGGTTGGATTTGGTACCTATAAAAGAGTTTGCCTTGATTGGAAGCTTCATTTGGGGGGCCATTCGAATCGAAGCGCTGCGCCATTTGTAGGTGAGAGTGCAAACAAAATCTATGAGTTCGTTTCGAGCTAACCCAATTGAAATGCAAGTGATTTCAGTATCGTGCTCTGAAAAAATCTAGAGAAATCTTGAGATTTGGGAGAGATTTTGAGGTTCCGGCCTGGCTTTCAAAATAGGCTTTTGAGCGCTTTTTACGGGCATGAATCGAGTTAGCTCGAGACGGACAATCTTGTCATGGGCCCTGTAGGGCCCGCCATTTGTGTTTTATCCACACCGTCCATCCATTTTGATAGGTCATTTTAGGGCTTGAGCCCAAAAAGTAGGCAGATATAAGGCTCAAGTGAACCACACCATAGGAAGCCGTGGTGGTAATGATGTTCACCATTGAAGCTTTCCTTGGCCCACTGTGATGCAAGGAATGCCAAATCGGTTACGTATCGGCCGATACGTAATGGAAACGGTGGTGACCGTTACACGTTTCGGGGTCGTATCGGCCGATACGTTTTTTTGTAGCCGTATCGACCGATATGGGCCCGATACGGGGCGTATCGGCCGTTACGGGGGCGTATCGGCCGTTACGGGCCCGTAACAGGCCCGTATCGACCTTTTTCCATTTTAAGCTTTGTTTTTGCTGTTTTTTTAAAACCTCTTGCTTCCAAACTGTTTCTTACTCCTTTTACTACTAATTTCGACCAACTTTGGCTGAGTATTTGAGATAAAAACACATTATATTATGGATTTTCTTGAATCAAAGCTCGGTGGGCCATTTTTCAGAAATTTGTCAAAAATACGTATTTATATATTTTTAATACGTTTTATTGTTTTAATCATACCATATGATGTGTTAATCATAGTAAAACATGTTAATGTGCATTTTACAGATTTTAGGTGTCATTTAATATTTTTTTTATATTTTTTTCTATTTACGCATGAATTTTGGCCCCTTTTTTTTAAATTCGCAAAATCAATTTTTGATGGTTGTATTGTTGTTTTAATTGTGCCATTTGATGTGTTAATCATAGTAGGACATGTTAATGTGCATTTTACAGATTTTGGGTGCCATTTTATATTTTTTTTATATTTTTTTCTATTTACGCATTTATTTTGGTCCTTTTTTTGAAAATTCGAAAAATCATTTTTCAATGATTCTTTTGCTGTTTTAATGATGTTATATGATGTGTTAATCATAGTAGAACATGTTAATGTGCATTTTACAGATTTGGGGTACCATTTTATATATATATTTATATTTTTTTCTATTTACGCATGAATTTTGGCCCTTTTTTTTAAAATTCGAAAAATCAATTTTTAATACTTGTTTTGTTGTTTGAATCATGCCATATGATGTGTTAATTATAGTAGAACATGTTAACGTGCATTTTATAGATTTGGGGTGCCATTTTATATTTTTTTAATATTTTTTTCTATTTACGCATTTATTTTGGCCCTTTTTTTGAAAATTCAAAAAATCATTTTTTAATGATTCTTTTGCTGTTTTAATGATGTCATATGATATGTTAATCATAGTAGAACATGTTAATGTGCATTTTACAGATTTGGGGTGCCATTTTATATTTTTCCTATTTACGCATTTATTTTGACCCTTTTTTTGAAAATTCGAAAAATCATTTTTTAATGATTCTTTTGCTGTTTTAATGATGCCGTGTGATGTGTTAATCATTGTAGAACATGTTAATGTGCATTTTATATATTTGGGGTGCCATTTTATTTTTTATTTTTATATTTTTTTCTATTTATGCATGAATTTTGGCCCTCAAAAATAATTGCAAACACCTAAATGTAAGATATTTTCATATTACATTCATTCTAATATATCTATCATTGATAGTAGATAGTTAGAAAATTAAATAAATGAATTTTGTAGTCAAATTCAGGTTATCTGGTTCATAAATTCATCAGATAGTCCGATACAACTTCTGACCAAAGAGTGGACCGTTACACCACCATAAACATGTTCTAATTTATAAATGAATGCATATTTGAAATGCTTAGAATATTTCGGATTTAATCCATATTTTTTCATATTTTTTTGGCAAAAAAAAAATTTTGCGCCGTTATGGACCGTTACGCCCCCGTATCGCCGTTACGCCCCCGTATCCGTATCGGTTTCAGAGGGCACCGTTACGCCAACCGATACCGATATGGGACAGCTTGCTGTGATGTGGATTTGCCATCCAATCTGTTTGTACGGTCTAACAAACTTGGATGAAGGGAAAACATAAATATTAGTTTGATCCAAAACTTTTGTAGTCCCCATTTTTTTAAAAATGGTGGCCATTCAATGACCACTATTTCGTGTGGCGTCGTCCACCTCAGATTTGGATTTGCCTCGTTTTTCCACCCATTCCCTAAAATGATATGTCAAAATGAGTTGATGGTGTAGATACATTGTATTACAAAATGGTGGCCTCACAGTCAGGGTCCTAAACCAATTATCTGGTTGGCCTAGCGGTGTGGATTTGGGGACATGGATTGCATACGTGAGTAAACTCTTTGGGGCCCACCTTGATGTACATATCCACGATGTCCATTTGTTTGGACTTCTTATTTTATAGCATCGTCCCAAAAATGAAGTAGATACAAGTTTCAAGTGGACCACACTTTAAGAAATAGTGGTCATTGATCTCCCACTATTAAAAACTTCCTAGGGTCTACCGTAATGGTTATTGATCATCCAATCTTTTGATAAGTTCACATAGACTTGGATGAAAGGAAAAAACAAATATCAGCTTGATCCAAAAATTGTGGCCCAGAAAAGGTTTTTAATGGTCAATAACCATTGTTTCGTGTGGAGTGGTCCACGACTACTTGAAATTTGTATTTGCATCATTTTTGGGACAAACCCCTAAATTCATGTGGCAAAACAGATGGACGGTTTGGATATATCGTGCATGCATCGAGGTAGGACCTATTATTAGGATCCCACCCACATCGCTAGTTCCGCATTGCATGAGACCTGGACGTGGATTTCCTACCAAAGCCTTTCGCAGGAAGTTGCCATGCTGGGATGTTAGGTGGGGCACACCGTGATGTTTGTGAGAAATCCACTCTGTCCATCTATTTTTCCAAGTCATTTTAAGACGGGACCAAAAATAAGATGGATAAAAAACTCAAGGCATCCATATGAGAGGGAAAACTGGGGAAAGATCTGCCTACCGTTGAAACCTTCCTGGGCTTCACCTTGATGTTTGTATGCTATCCAAACCACTCATAAGGTCTTTCCCACTAGGATAAAGTGAAAACCCAAAAAACTTAGCCTAATATGAAACTTTTGTGGCCATACAAAATTTTCAATGGTGGTCACATAATCCCCACTGTTTCCTCTCGTATGGCTGGTCACTTAATCCCCACTACTTCCTCTTGTATGGCCGCCTTGAGTTTTGGATTCATTTGATTTTTGGTCTCATGTCCAAAAATTATCAGGAAAAACAGATGGATGGAGTGGATTTCTCACGAACGTAACGGTGGGCCTCACCTAGCATCATAGTGCAAGAACTTCCTGTGAATGGCTTTAGTAGGAAATCCGCGTCTGTAAGGCCCTGGCCTTGCCCAAGACGGTGTGTGTGGCTCTTGTCATGGGGCCCACCTTTATGATGTATGATGTATCCACGCCGTCCATCCATTTTCTAGATCATTTTAGGGTGTTATTCTAAAAATGAAGCAAATTCAATTATCAAGTGGGACCATAAGAACAAGTGATTGATTGTTAATGGGCTCTACAAGTTTTGAATCAAGTAGAAATTTGTTTTTTCCCTTCATCCAGGCTCTTGTGACCTTATCAACAGATTGGATGGTAAATAAATACTACGGAAACATTAAGGTGCGCTTGAGGAAGTTTTTAATGGTAGGACGATCGATCACCACTGTTTCTTATGGTATGGTCCACCTGATAATTAGATCTGCTTCATTTTTGAGATAATGACCTAAAATGATTTGGAAAAAGGGATGGTCGGCTTGGATACATATTACATACATTTATAAATGTTATGCATCATATTTGAATATAGTTTGCTTTAGTTCAATCAGATAGCACATAGCTTAGGACCCTATACAAATGAAACCTATTATGTGCACTTCTT
Organism: Magnolia kwangsiensis; assembly: GCA_037074715.1. NCBI lineage: Eukaryota > Viridiplantae > Streptophyta > Magnoliopsida > Magnoliales > Magnoliaceae > Magnolia > Magnolia kwangsiensis. Next base: position 53,961,678 of record CM073578.1, read on the forward strand.
TTTTGAGATTTCATGATTTAAAAGTGTGTATTAAGGTATTTTTTTAATAATCCCTGAAGTTTTATTGAAAAATTCAACCATTTCCCTAATGTTTCCTCATGTTTCCCAAAAAATGCAATAAATTACGTGATACAAACGATATATCCTATGCAATAACCTATGTGTATCTGTATCCCAAGGTTGCGATACATTGCACAATACCGATATTTCAAACATTGATTTAAACTAGATGTAAAATTATTTTGAGAATCAAAACATAAAATTGAGCGGGTTTCGATGAATCAAAGCAGAGTGGAACATGTTGGAAAATATCGGAAGGGGTAAATTATCACTTTTTTAATTTTATTTAAATATAGTGATTATATAACGGCCTATAATTATGCATAAACTAATCATTACTCATATTTAAACTTTTTTTAAGAGATGATCACAGATTTATTAAAAAACCCACAAAAAATGAGAAAGGAATACAACCCCAATACTACACTAAGAAGAACTACAAAGATTTGTGGCCAAACTGGCCTTTACATAGATAGTCCAACTTAGCACAAGCTGTTTGATATTCCTTATCACCTCATTCACCCCATGCTTTCATTCTCAAAGCACTTGCCATTCCCAACTCCCCAAATAACCCAAAAGACGGCAATAAGGATCAACCTCCACTTAACTTTGCCGAGTTTCGTAACTCCTCCCCCATGCCAAGCCCATAAAAGATCTTCCACATGCTTTGACATCACCCAATCCATGTGCATCAAATACAAAATAATGCAGGGGCATTTTCGCATTGGGCTCGACTTGAGTGGGGTGGCTTGTGGGATGCAGGGGCACACTCGGGGTGGGTGGCCTGCATAACCCATGGATTTGGGGTCCGTGTGAGGCGGGTGACTTGTGTGAGGCAAAGCCCATGGATTTGGGGCCCACGAGGAGGGTTCGACCGAGGACCTAACCCATGGATTTGGGGCCCGGGATATGAGATAAAGGGATTAATTCGCCATGCTCTATCAATTCAAGCTTTTAGAGCAAGTGGTTAATTGTCCCGCGTCAAATTGGTATTAGAGTGGGAGGTCTCGTGTTCGAGACTCCTCATTGGGGGTGATTAATGCGGGGGCATTTTCACACCGGGCTCGAGTGAGGTGTCCTGTGGGATGCCGGGGCACACTTAGAGTTGGTGGCCCCCCATAACCTAGGGTTTGGGGCCCGTGTGAGGCGGAGCCCATGGATTTGGGGCCCACGAAGGGGCGGAACCTACGGATTTGGGGGCCATGAGGAGGGTTCGACCGATGACCTAACGCATAGATTTGGGGCCTGGGCTATGAGATAAAGGGATTAATTCGCTATGCTCTATCATTCGAGCTTTTAGAGAAAGTGGTTAATTGTCCTGCATCACAAAAGTGGGTGCAAACTGGAGAAACAAAAGGACAATGCACAAAAAGATTATCGTTTGACTTTGCATCCTCCATGCATAACAGACAAATATTAGTAAGAACTAATCTCTCCTTTGTAAATTGTCCATGGTGAGAACGCTTTTATGACCCATAATCCAAACAAACACTGGCACCCTAGGGGGAGCTCCATGGAGCCAATAATGGAAAGGATGAGGTGGGCAAGATAGGGAAGGAGGTTTGCTAATGATACTAAAAAGTGATTGAACAAAGAACTTTCCTGAACAATTGCCTAACAAAATCATCAAATCCACTTGAATAGAAGAAGAATAAACACTCCTGATGTGGTCTAATAACCTAATGAACTCAACAATCTCCTCATTCGACATGTTCCTATGGCAAGGAGCATTCTACACCATTGAACCACTACAATAAGAAAAGCAATCCACCATGGATATAAAGTGATCGGGAGCAAGCTGTGTTGCTCTAGGGAAGAGATCTTGAAGCGCACGGTTGCCACATCAAATGTCTACCCAAAAACGAATACGATGACCATTTCCCAATGAAAAAGCAATCCCCCTTCTAACTTGATCAGTTGCTGCAATCGCTTTCTAAATATGAGAAGCTCTGTAAAGCGAGGAGCTCTTCACAAACCAATCATCCTCCTGGGCCCCATACTTGCTATAAGCTCCCTCCAAAGACTTCCCTCTTCTGAACCATATGTCTAGATCCACTTCCTAAAAAGCTCTAAATTTAATCGCCTAAACTTTTAAGACTAGTGCCACCTTCAATCAGCTTGCAAACCTCAACCCACTTAAAGAGATGAAACTTCCTATAATTAGAAGCACCTTTCTAGGAAAAAAACTCTTCTTAGATTATCAAGCCTATCCAACACCTCTTTGGGACATTTAAACAAAGACATGAAGTACATAGGCATATTAAAAAAAGCCGCATTGATAAGGGTCAACTGACCTCACAATGAGAGAGATTGACACATCCAAGAAGTCAACTTCCTCTTGATCCTTTCAATCACCTTGTTCCAAAGATGTTTATGCAGCTTCCCAATATAGAGGGGCAACCCTAAGCACGTCGCTACAGCTTCCCAAAGATGTTTAGGCACGCTAGACGACAAAGATCTTCACCACTAACATGAACTGCCAAAATTTTGGGCCATATTAATCTTCAAACCCTAAACAGGCTTCAAAACAAACTATTAATTTCCAAAGATCATCCACCAGAGTCTCTTTCGCATCACAAAAGATTATTATCTTAATTCTATATTGATATTGGTTATTTAGAAGTCCAAATATATAGTTTTACTAATTTAGAATCTGTCTCAAGTTAATAGTATTAGGTAGCCTGGGATAGCATTCTTATTAAAGAATGGCCCTTTTGATCCTTCCATATAGTCTAGAATAAAGTCATAATGGTAAGCCTCCACACAGCTTTCTCAGATTTTCCTAGCCCCAAATGCCAAATCCACATAAGGTCTTCCACTATTGGCATCAGCCAATCGGTATGGAACAATAAAAAGGAGTGCTCCCATACTTTGGTAACAAAATGGCAGTGAATGAAAATGTGATCAATAGTCTTCATGTTCTTCATACACATCAAGTAGATATTAAGGGGGACTGAGGATCTCCTTTGAAGATTGCCAATAGTGAGAACTCGCTACTCTAAGCTGAATAACGAGCAAACATAAAATTTACTCGAGCAATGCTTTATCCAAATCATTGAGTCTTCTTCTTGAGATATACTCTTCAGGAAATCCAGTAACTCGACGAACTTAACAATCTCCTCGTCTGTCATATTACTGTGGCAAGGAGGATTCCACATAATGGAACCGCCACAATAAGAATAATAACCAGCGAAAAAAATGAAATGATCAGAAGTGGGGCGAGCCATTCCGGGGAAAAGATTTTGAAGTGCATGATCTCCACACCAAATATCCACCCAGAAAGGATGTGATGTCCGTTCTCAACCGAAAAGGCAATCCTTCTTTGGACCAAATGCTTTGTCGACGCTATTTCTTTCCAAATACTAGAGGCTTGATATAGAGAGGAGCTCTTCACATACCAATGTCCCACCTGCACACTGTACATACTTGCAATAAACTCCCTTCATAGTCTTCTTGCTTTAGTACCAAATCTCCAAATCTACTTCTCAAGGACGGCTAAATTCATGATACCCAAGCTTTTGAAACCAACTTTACATGCAACAATTAGCTTGCACACCTCTTTCCCATATGAGGAGATGAAAACTTCCTTTCATCCGTAGCACTTCTCCAGAAAAATAAATATCTTCTCAACTATTCGAGGCTATCCAAAACTGAGCACTTCTCCAGAAAAATAAATGTCTTCTCAACTATTCAAGGCTATCCAAAACTGATTAGGATATTTGAAGAGAGGCATAAAATACATGGGCATATTAGAGAAAGCCACTTTAATGAGAATCAACCACCCTCCCAAGGATAAATATTGACACTTTCAGCTCAATAAGTTTCTCTCAATTCTTTCAATAACCTTATCCTAAGGGTGTTTAGCTGGCTTCCCTATGCATAAAGGCCATCCTAAATATTTCGAGGGGAACTCTCCCATCTTACAGTCGAAGAACACTCATTAATTGCAATAGGTCCTCGTCACTAATATGAATTCACAACATTTTAGTTTTGGCTACATTAATTGTTAAGCTCAAAACTACTTCAAAACAAATAATGATTTTTCAAAGGTTGTTTATTGAGACCATATCCTCGTTGCATAACAGGAGCAATCATTTGCATGTTAAAGATGGCTAATTTGAATCCCAACATATTACACCTTGAACCCATTAATTAAACCATTCTCCTCCCCTTTATGAAGCACCTTACTAAGTGCTTCCTCAATAAAAACGAATAGATAACTAGAGATAATAGAAAGGGGATCCCCTTGCATGAGACCATTGGATGCCTTGAAAATAACCTTTTGGTGATCCATTAACCAAAATAGAGGAGGCTGATTGTACGCATGATTGGATCTAACCCCTCCACTTCCGACCATACCCCAATCTCTCAAACACAGTTTAAAAACTCCCAATCCACATGATCTTAGGCCTTTTCAATGCCAAGCTTGGAAATTATCCCACTTTTCCTCTCTCTATTTTTGAAATTGTTGCATTCATGGGCGATAAGAGCACTATCCAAAATCTGTTCACCCGCAAAAAAATGCTCCTGGATTATAAGATATAATAATCTTCGAAAGAGCTCCTCGAAATCTTAGTGCAAGGACCTTGGCAAGAATTTTATAAGGTCCCCGATTAGACTGGTAGGCCTGTAGCCTTTTAGTTGTTCCGCCCCCTCGATTTTAGGAATAAGAGTGAGAAATGAAGCCCTGAGATCACTTGAAAGACTGCTTTGTTAAAAAAACTCAAATAAAATCTATCACACCCCTTTTGATCTATTGCCAAAATTGACACTTGACAATTTATGGAACTCTTAGTTATCTAACCGCGGACTCTCCCTCTGGTCACAAGTTAACAATTTCCTATACAATTGGACTATAGAGTCGCATATCTAACCCTGAACTCCTTCAAGTTTTAAGGCTCTCTTAGCCAATGCATTTCTAGTTTAAATTATCTCTGCTCAAAATCACTTCAATAAAATTTCTACATTGTTTTTTTTTCCCCCCACAGTTGTTAGCATATGTATTCATTTGAGTACTATTAGTTGACTTGTTATAGTCTAATAGTCTAGTAGATGTACTAAATATAACACAATTTTAATGAAATTGGTACTAAAACTATGAATAAAGTTCCGTACACGAGGTAGTATTTTTACATGATTTTTTCAAAACTTTCCATTTTCCTTGATTTTTCCAAAATTTTATTAAAAATAAAAAACTTTAAGAGCTGTGTGATCGCATTTGTGTACATTCCCTTGCGTCATGTTTGATCACTTATGCCATTTGACAACGTTGCTGTCTGGTGCGGAATAGGTAGGCACAAATGATTGCGAGGAAAATTGAAACTGTAACAGTTTTGAGTTTCCGGAGCATTCATTAGGTCGTTCTCACCTATTCAAGGGTTTTCTGATGGGAACTATTTCCTCGATGTTATGCTTGGAGAACTGTTTTCTTGTGGTCATGATCTTGGCTGTGGCCATGACGATGAGTTTTGTCGTCGTCATCCTTTTTTTGTTTGGTTTTGTTTTGTTACCATTAATAATCCCCCTTTTTGGAAATTTTGGGCTAGTATTTTTAGGATGAATATTGGAAGCATGGTGTTGTGAATTTGATGAGCCCAAAACTGGTAATGCGTTTGACTTGTGCATGTCATTTCGAGTTAACTTGTCAACAGAACTGTTCAGATGTTTTATTGCCAAGGCCTTATTGAGTCTGTCAAAGTATACTTGCTTAGTTGTGGGAATATAAACTTCCAGCAAGAGCATGTAACTTCATGAAACAAGAACCAAAAAATTCATAAAGCTTCTGGCAGTTCTTCAAATTTGTTGATATTTTCTCTGCTAATTTTGTACTAGGTTAATGGGTGCTATGTAAGATCACTAATTCTGATTATGCTTGATGTTGCTTGACCATAACTATGGTGGTTGTGGTCTATACAATGTTCTTGGATATTTTCCCCTTTGCGGTTCATTGTGATGCAGGTTTGATGTGGATGGGAACCTATGTTGCTTGTGTCAAAAAATGTCAGCCTTGTTCTCTACTAAAATGCATTTAATATAATTGGCAGAATCCATGTAGTCCAAGGCAGTTTGCCAAGGCTCCCAGGCAATTGATCTAGGTGACTTGGCCTAGGTCTATCATCTGGGCTGTCTGCCTAGGCCTTTGTAGGCCTAGATTATCACCGTACATGTAGCATGTGTAGGGGATCGAGACTGTCTTTTGGACCATTTTGTGGAAGGCTGTAGTCAAAACATTTTGTGATTGGACAATTCAAACAGTTCATTAGTTTTGTCTACTGCTCACTCAATGTTGACCATCTCTCATCAGTCATCAATTGTTTGAACAGTTTTTAACTGTTAATTGAATAAATTAATCATATGGCTACCAGGGTCTGATTACTTGGCCTTTGGTTTATGGCCCATCATCGTAATGGCTTCCCTAATTGATATCACTCAAGTAAATGAGTACTAGGGAGATGATTAGCGTGTGGACTTTATGGAATTTCCAAGACGCATACTTTTGAGCAGTGTTTTAAATAGCGGTAGCGTGTTGCGTAGCGTTCAACCCTCTGTAGCGTGTAGCGTAAGCTACAAAATACTTCTATATATATATATATATGTATATATATAACGCTCACCTGCGAACCAGTTCGCACGGACTACCTACGAACTTTTTTGAGAACTCATCATATCTGATGATTCTCGAAATTCTGAACGGTCCACATGAAGCTGAACCTCATGAAACCCTTTGGTACCAATTTTTTACTTTGAACTAAAACTTTGGTGGGCCATAAAAATGCAAATAGTTTCTTCCTTTGATTTGAATTTCTCTTTACTATGGCCCACCAGAATCTTAGATTAGGGTGAAAATTCACCCCCTAAGGTTTCATGGGATTCCGCATCTTATGGACCGTTCGGATTCGACACCCATGACACATGTGGAAAGGTGCACACGTGCATAGGAGAGCATGCCTCATATATATATATATATATATATATATATATATATGATAAATATTAAATAGTAAGAAAAAAGTAAAATATATAAATGTCACATTCTTCAAAATAAAGATCCCAAAGTTAAGAGCATTAAGTATAATACAAATGTCACATTCCTCAAAATCAATATCTCAAATTCTCAATAATTAGTCTCTAGACTCTAGTGTCTAAACTCCAAAGGTCATCTATATCCAATAGATTATCGTCATTGTCGTCATCCTCATTCACTTCGTCACCAGGTCTAGGCCTTTCATCATCAGCATTAGCATCTACATCTGTATGTACATCATCCACACCATGAACACTCATTCCTATATCTCCTTCCTCTCTTATAGGAGTAAGAAATCTTCCCACGGTACCACCTACACATTAAAAAAGAAGAAGAGATTCATTGGTCTTTTACTTTTTTTGTTAAAAATGTTCATGTAACTTAGTCTATAACTATAAACACTTACTTAAAGTAGTTGCCTTCCTTTTCTTTGAGGAAGGTGGGGGGCAAACTCCTTTAGAAATATTAGATGTTGATGGTGCATTGCTGTCAACTGGATCATCAGACTCTGGAATAGTTGTAATGACACTAATATCAAAGGCCATATTTTAATCTTCGAGCCATGATGGATCAGTTGGGAGAACAGGGCCTTCTTTCTCAGCAATCCATTCATCATCTGATTCAATGTGGTCCCCCAATATTGGATCCATTGTCGCCCTTCTCTTCATGCTTCTTTCTCTCAGTTTCATATTATACATCACATATACTAGGGAGTTGAGCTTTTGGTGCTCTATCCGATTTCTCTTCTGTGTGGATCTGATCATGTGATGATCTATGTCAGTCAATTATTAAAGACTTGCTAATCTACTAAATAAAAATTAGCCAATTTAGAATATTGAATGGTATAAAAGTCACCTGCTCAAAAGTACTCCAATTTCTCTCACAGCCAGAAGCACTGCATGTGAGGCTTAAAACTCGTACTGCAAACTTCGTAAGCTGTGGAGTTCTATCTCCAAAGCGTTCCCACCAATCAGCCACATAAATTAGTTATAATTTATAAATTAATTAAATACTTTAACCAATTATAAAAATATAATTTACATAACAATTAAAATATCAAAATATAAAATTATAAATTACCTGGGGAACGCTTTGTCATGGTTTCGAGTGCAAGGCGAGAGCCAAAATCCCCTCTTCTCTTCTCATATTCATCCAACTGAATATCAGCATCAACATGCTCTTCATGGGGGATCATCCTATCCATGCACTCAAACAACCCCCTTTTTATCTCAGGGTGTGTAGAGATCTTATCTGAGTACCGTATTTGAGGATTCAAATAGTACCCGGCTACATGTAGAGGACGATGAAGCTGAGGAGTCCCAACTTTCATCTATTTTGTTCCAAATTGGAACATCTCTTTTTTACATCATTGCAATTAAATGCAATTTTCTCCTTCGCTGAGTCCATCAATTCATAACTGAACCCTATTGCTGGCCTCTCTTCCGAATCTACTTCTCTTAAAACGCTTACCAATGACGTGGTGCTCTTAACACATAAGGCAACATTCGGCCAAAACTTTGGATCAAACATTATAATAACCCGTACCTTTATTCGTTTAGGTTTTTTAGCCCAAGAACATAAGCACCATTGTTCCGATGCAAATATGGCTATAAGACCATTCTTTTGCTTGTAAATACTTCGAAGGGTGAGGTATGATGTTGCAAAGCGTGTCAATGCCGACCATAGAAGCTTATGGTTATTCGTGAAGCTTCTCATCATGCTTAATACAATTCCATGTCCATAAATAAACTTGGTCACTATCCTTGTCTTTTCAAGCGTTTCAGAATATATTTTCATTTTTTCAATATCCTCCAACATCAGATTTATGCAGTGTGCAACACACGGAGTCTAATATATCCTTTTCCTCTTATCTATCAACTTCTTCCCAGCACTCACATAGCTTAAATGGTTATCCGTGATAACCTCGATTACATTTTCTTCCCCGATTTCTTATACAATTTCATCAAGATATTTGAATAACAAATTTTCATCTTTTATTGAATCTGAAGCATCAATAAACTTGTAAAACATTGTTCCGATCGGAGAATTATTCAAAAAGTTAATGATGCTTCTATTCTTTCCATCCGTCCAACCATCAGACATAATTGAACATCCATAAGTTTTCTAGGAAGCTTTGTATGCTTTCATTAAGCTATCAGTATTAGCAACCTCCTCTTTTAGTATCCATGTTCTCATCTCATGCATGGATGGTGGCTTCAATCCCGGTCCAAACTTGCCAATAGCCTCACACAATGCTGAAAAGTATGAGCTATTACACAGGTTGAATGACAAAGCATTCCCAAAAAAAATAAAAAATCTTCCAATCACCCTGCATACTTCTTTTCTTTCTTCCTTCTTCCACCTTGAATTAAATGTGAATTGACGTTGCTCACTGCTAACAAATTGATCCATAGGACCCTTGCTTTTGCCATTGGTTGATTACCAGAAGATCCACTACCAAGTTGGCTGCTAATGAAAGCATCATTACCCACACTAGTGCTGTCACTTGTAGAACCAGAAAGATATGTCGATCCCCCTCTCCCAATATCTCGAAACACCTCATTTCTTTTATTTTTTCCGTCATGATATTCCTTTAAAGCCTTTCTACATTCCTTGGCTTCTTTCATCACTTTTGGGCACGACTTTATCTCATCGTGGGTTCCGGCCAAATTATTCTTTAGGTGAGTCACGCCTCCTGTACGTCTTTGACTGCAAAATTTGCATTGCACATAATTTTTATGAGATTGTCTAAGTGGATTATCAGCCACATATTTCCATGCAAAATCTCTCTTTTTCTTCAAATATTCTTCTCTTTAATTCACTACTTAACCAAAAAAAAAAAACACGTCACAAACAAATCAGTGAATTACAAAAATCAACATACGCACACCACTTACACACATACGCACACCACAGTGGGCCCATCGTAGAAAACAATGCAAATCCGCCCCTTCACGCACCTCAGTGGGCCCCACGTGGGCCACACCATAGAAAACAATGAACACCCACCCCTTCATGCACCTCAGTGGGCCCCATGTGGGCTACACCATAGAAAACAATACACATCCACCCCTTCACGCACCTCAGTGGGCCATCCACCCCTTCACGCACCTCAGTGGGCCCCACGTGGGCCACACCATAGAAAACAATGCACATCCACCCCTTCACGCACCTTAGTGGGTCCCACGTGGGCCACACCATAGAAAACAATGCACATCCACCCCTTCACGCACTTCAGTGGGGCTCACGTGGGCCATACCACAAAAAAAGAAATGAAAAAAAAAATATAAAGAACAAAAAAAAGACAGTAATCGGCATTTTAAAAGGGAAAAAATGAGAAAAAAAACTGAGAATACCAAGTTATTTTCATTGTACATCGAAAAAAATTCAAAAAAAAGGAACGAGCGTACCTGTTTTTGTCTTAAGATGAGATTGAATCAGTGAAAACTACAAATGTTGAAGCTCCAAGCCGATCGGTTTGCGTTTGGAAGCAGCTTTTCGATCTCAAGATTGAAGAGGGGAGAGGAGCAACGTCGGTTTGCGTCTGGAAGCAGCTTTTCGATCTCAAGATTGAAGAGTGGGGAGAGGAGCAGCGTCGGCTTGCATCTGGAAGCCCTTTCGAATAGGTTTTCATATATATATATATATATATAAAACTCAAGTTGTTGCTTGTGGTGTGAGTTCACCACTGTTTAATACAGTGAAAAAACAAACAAAAAAAAACAGAATAGGTAGTGCATGCTACCTGCGCTACACGCTACGACCCTTGTAGGGTGCGTGATGTAGGACGGCCAAATCCAACCTTAAATGAGCATGGTATATGAAAGTGGCAGATTTATGCAATCTTAAAAAACAAATAAAATATCAGCCTTATACATCATAAAACAAGAAAGAAATAAGGTTAATATAGTATTGATTATGGCCATCCATCACAAACATGAAGTATTGAATCTTAAAATCTAAGTTTAGTTGGATTTGGCGAAAGATAGAATTTTCGTCTTGCAATAGGTCCGTCTAACGATCCAAGTGGATTTTCTAATCCAGAAAAATAGGAATTTCCTTGATTGAGAAATCTGAAAAATTCAGAAAAGAATTGGTGGTTCTTCAAATTTAGATTTGGGTGATGAGTTTTATGTGGGGATGAAAATCTTTTGAGATCTAATGATTTAGATAAAAGAAACAAGATTTGGCTTTTAGATCTAAAGATTTTAGGAGAAAAGGAAGAGATTGGGGTTAAAGAAAAGAGTACCTTGAGAAAAGAAAGAAGGAGAAATAAGTAGAGGATGAGAAATCGTTTACCTGGGCCTAGTGTTTTCAGTAGCGCCCGTAGCGTAGCGAAATTGCTACGTAGCGTCGCAAATAGCGTTTATCCCCTGTAGCATGCACTACAGGGGTTGTAGCATACGCTACGGATATGTAGCGTGTAGCGCAGGTAGCGTGCGCTACCTGTCTGGTATTTTTTATTTATTTATTATTTATTATTTTTTATTTTTTCACTGCATGAAACAATGGTGAACTCACACCACAAGCCACAACTTAAGTTAAAAAAGAAAAAACCCTATTTGAAAGGCTTCCATACCCAAACTGAAAGCAGTCGACGTAGCTCCTCTCTCCACCTGTACATCTGGAGATTGAAAATCGACGTTGCTGACGTTGATCCTCTCCCCACTTTTCAATCTTGAGTTGGAAAAACTGCTTTCAGACGCAAACCGATCACAGTGGAGCTTTAACATTTGCAGTTTTCACTGATTCAATCTCATCTAGAGACAAAAATAGGTATGCTCTTTTTTTTTTTTTTTTTTTTTTTTGAATTTTTTGGATATACAATGAAAATAACTTGGTATTTTCAGTTTTTTCCTCATTTTTTCCCCTTTAAAATGCCGGTTACTGTCGATTGTTTGTTTTTTAAACTTTTTTTTCTTTGGTATGGCCCACATGGGCCCCACTGAGGTGCGTGAAGGGGTGGGATGTGCATTATTTTCATTGGTGTGGCCCACATGGGCCCCATTGAGGTGCATGAAAGGGTGGGATGTGCATTATTTTTTATGGTGTGACCCATTGAGGTGCGTGAAGGGGTGGATGTGCATTATTTTCTATGGTGTGGCCCACGTGGGGCCCACTGAGGTGCGTGAAGGGGTGGATTTGCATTGTTTTCTATGGTGGGCCCACTGTGGTGTGCGTATGAGTGTAAGTGGTGTGCGTATGTTGATTTTTGTGATTCACTGATTTGTTTGTGACTTGTTTTTTTTTTTTTTGGTGAAGTACTGAACTAAAGAGAGAAGAATGTTTGAAGAAAAAGAGAGATTTTGCATGGAAATATATGACTGATAATCCACTTGGACAATCTCATAGAAATTATGTGCTATGCAAATTTTGTGGTCAAAGATGTACGGGAGGCGCGACTCGCCTAAAGCATCATTTGGCCAGAACCCACAATGGGATAAAGTCGTGTCCAAAAGTGACGGAAGAAGCCAAGGAAGAGTGTAGAAAGGCTTTAAAGGAATATCATGATGGAAAAAAATAAAAGAAATGAGGTGTTTCGAGATATTGGGAGATGAGGATCGACATATCTTTCTGGTTCTGGCTCTGCAAATGAGAGTGCTAGTGTGGGTAATGATGCTTTCATTGGCGGCCAACTTGATAGTGGATCTTTTGGTAATCAACCAATGGCAAGAGCAAGGGTCCTATGGATCAATTTGTTAGCAGTGAGCAACGTCAATCCACATTGAATTCAAGGTGGAAGAAGGAAGAAAGAAAAGAAGTATGCAGGGTGATTGAAAGTTTTTTTTTTTTTTTTTTGGGAATGCTTTGTCATTTAACCTATGTAATAGCTCATACTTTTCAGCATTGTGTGGGGCTATTAGCAAGTTTGGACCGGGATTGAAGCCACCATCCGTGCATATGAGATGAGAACATGGATACTAAAAGAGGAGGTTGCTAATACTGATAGTTTAATGAAAGCATACAAAGCTTCCTGGAAAACTTATGGATGTTCAATTATGTTTGATGGTTGGACGGATGGGAAGAATAGAAGCATCATTAATTTTTTGATTAATTCTCCGATCAGAACAATGTTTTACAAGTCTATTGATGCTTCAGATTCAATAAAAAATGAAAATTTGTTATTCAAATATCTTGATAAAATTGTGGAAGAAATTGGGAAAAAAAATGTGGTCCAGGTTATCACGGATAACCATTCAAGCTATGTGAGTGCTGGGAAGAAGTTGATGGATAAGAGGAAAATGATATATTGGACTCCATGTGCTGCACATTGCATAGATCTGATGTTGGAGGATATTGGAAAAATGAAAATATATTCTGAAACGCTTGAAAAGGCAAGGACAGTGACCAAATTTATTTATGGGCATGAAATTATATCGAGCATGATGAGAAGCTTCATGAATAACCATGAGCTTCTACGGCCTGCAGTAACACGCTTTGCAACATCATACCTCACTCTTCAAAGTATTTATAAGCAAAAGAATGGTCTTATAGCCATGTTTGCATCGGAACAATGAAGCTCATGTTCTTGGGTTAAAAAACCTGAAGGAATAAAGGTACGGGCTATTATAATGTTTGATCTGAAGTTTTGACCTAATGTTGCCTTATGTGTTAAGAGCACCATGCCATTGGTAAGCGTTTTAAGAGAAGTAGATTCGGAAGAGAGGCCAACAATGGAGTTCATTTATGAATTGATGGACTCAGCGAAGGAGAAAATTGCATTTAATTGCAATAATGTAAAAAAGAGATGTTCCAATTTGGAACAAAATAGATGAAATATGGGACTCCTCACCTTCATCGTCCTCTACATGTAGCCGGGTACTATTTGAATCCTCAAATACGGTACTCAGATAAGATCTCTACACACCCTGAGATAAAAATGGGGTTGTTTGAGTGCATGGACAGGATGATCCCCCATGAAGAGCATGCTGATGCTGATATTCAGTTGGATGAATATGAGAAGAGAAGAGGGGATTTTGGCTCTCGCCTTGCACTCGAAACCATGACAAAGCGTTCCCCAGGTAATTTATAATTTTATATTTCGATATATTAATCGTTATGTAAATTATATTTTTATAATTGGTTAAAGTATTTAATTAATTTATAAATTATAACTAATTTATGTAGCTGATTGGTGGGAACGCTTTGGAGATAGAACTCCACAGCTTACGAAGTTTGCAGTACGAGTTTTAAGCCTCACATGCAGTGCTTCTGGCTGTGAGAGAAATTGGAGTACTTTTGAGCAGGTGACTTTTGTACCATTCAATATTCTAAATTGGCTAATTTTTATTTAGTAGATTAGCAAGTCTTTAATAATTGAATGACATAGATCATCACATGATCAGATCCACACAGAAGAGAAATCGGATAGAGCACCAAAAGCTCAACTCCCTAGTATATGTGATGTATAATATGAAACTGAGAGAAAGAAGCATGAAGAGAAGGGCGACAATGGATCCAATATTGGGGGACCACATTGAATCAGATGATGAATGGATTGCTGAGAAAGAAGGCCCTGTTCTCCCAACTGATCCATCATGGCTCGAAGATTAAAATATGGCCTTTGATATTAGTGTCATTACAACTATTCCAGAGTCTGATGATCCAGTTGACAGCAATGCACCATCAACATCTAATATTTCTAAAGGAGTTTGCTCCCCACCTTCCTCAAAGAAAAGGAAGGCAACTACTTTAAGTAAGTGTTTATAGTTATAGACTAAGTTACATGAACATTTTTAACAAAGAAAGTAAAAGATCAATGAATCTTTTTTTTTTTTATTTTTATTATTTTTTTTTATAAATGGGTAGGTGGTCCCATGGGAAGATTTCTTACTCCTATAAGAGAGGAAGGAGATAATAGGAACGAGTGTTCATGGTGTGGATGATGTACATGCAGATGTAGATGCTGATGCTGATGATGAAAGGCCTAGACCTGGTGACGAAGTGAATGAGGATGACGACAACGACGATGACCTATTAGATATAGATGACCTTTAGAGTTTAGACACTAGAGTCTACAGACTAATTATTGAGAATTTGAGATATTGATTTTGAGGAATGTGACATTTGTATTGTAATTAATGCTCTTAACTTTGGGATTTTTATTTTGAAGAACGTGACATTTATATATTTTGCTTTTTTCTTAATATTTAATATTTATCATATATATTTTTAAATTAAAAAATAGAAGTATTGTGTAGCTTACGCTGCACGTTACGCTATTTCGCTACACGCTATAGACGGTTGAACGCTACGCAACACGCTACCGCTATTTAAAACATTGCCTGAGCCTCACGCCCTCTTCTAATCACTGGAAGTAGAAGATGAAAATGTCAGAAGCGAAAAGCTTACTTTTTCCTTTTTCATAAACATAACATAACATGCTATAGGTTTAGGGCAACCTTTTAAATTCGTAATTACATGAAATTACCAAAATACCCCTACTAAAAAAGTTTTTTTAAAAAGAAATTCGCATAAATTTGTGCGCAAACTATCTCAAAACTTAAATAAATCAAATGTTCATGGACTAAATGTAAATTTAAGATGCCCGATTGGCCCCGATGATAGCGCCATGAAGGTGGCATAATGAAGGTGGGTCGTGACGATCCAACGGTCCGACCACACCATCTTCGTGATCCAACGGTCCAAATGTCTCCTCTAAGCAACTTACACATGTCACGAACACGTGTAAGATCTTCAACATCTAGAGACCCGACCCGTATCTGTCATCTAACCACATTAACACGGGTAATGCATACCCCTTGCGTTGATATACTTTGAATGGTCTGGTGTCCGCATCAACTTCCTTCAGCTGAGAAGATCTCGACTCCGGCGAGATAAAACTTTTGTGCTTTTCTAACAAATCTGGATCTAGTCGCTGCAACTCTGCTTCCGTCAACCATGTACAGTCGGATGATGGTATGTTCTTCTACTTCACTAAGTACCTCTGAAATTCACCGTCCCCAGTGGAAACAATTTACTCATCCACAATTCTTTCAATTTCTTCTCTTTTCTCGGGTATAGTAGGCATAGGTGGTGTAGGTTGGGAAGAAAATTCAAGAAATTGGCCAACGGTTTGTAACAAAATTAGGGTCTATGGGATGGCTTAAATGAGGCATTAGATCCTCCACATTGAATGTTGAATTAATCCCCATGCGAGGTGGAAGATCTATCACATACGCATTGGACCCAATTTTTTTCAGAATCTTAAATGGTTCAGCACTGCGTGCTTGTAACTTCTTAATGGTACCTTGTGGGAACTAGTCTGGCCTCATCCTAACCATTAAATAATCACCCTCTTTAAATTCTTGAATTCTACGATGTAAGTCAGCTAAAGTTTTGTATTGTTCATTACTAGCATTTATCCACCTCCTAATCTTTACATGCAACTCATGAATGTGATGGGAAAATGCATCGGCTGGCTCTGAGGTCCTCTGAGTGACTGATATAGGTAACAAATCTATGAGTAGTATAGGTTTGTAACCACTAACAATCTCGAATGGACTCATACCCGTAGATCGATTAACTAAACTGTTATATGCAAACTCGGCGACTTGCAGGACTAAGTCCCAAGTTTTAATGTGTTCACCCACCAAACATCATAGTGGAGTTCTGAGACTTCGATTCACAACCTCAGTTTGGCCATCAGTTTGAGGATGATAGGCAGACGAGAACTGGAGTCTCGTACCCATCATATGCTATAATGTCTTCCAAAAATAACTAGTAAACCGGACATCCCTGTCAGACACTGTGGTCTTGGGCAAACCATGTAATCGAACCATCCCCTCAATCTTGACTATGTTGGACGCATCAGAGGTTTTAGAACAAGGGAGAAAGTGGGTTATTTTTGAGAAACGGTCCACGACCGCAAAAATGGAATCGTGCTTTTTAATTTTTTTGGAAGTCCAAGTACGAAATCCATATTGATGTCTTGCCACAGTGCGTGTGGCACTGACAATGGCGTGTACAATCCAGTATTCTGCTTCTTCTGTTTTGCTAGTTACATGTTCGACATTACCCTGAAATTTTGGTTACGTCTTGCTTGAGACTTGGCCAATAAAATTGATCCTCCAGTAGGGCGATGGTCTTATCTTGACCAAAATGGCCAGCAATACCTCCAACATGAAGCTCTCAAACAAGGAAATCCTGGAGGGAAGTGCGGGAAATACAAAGTCGGTCTCCTTTGAAAAGGAAACCATCTTTTAACACGAACTCACCCGAACTATGTTGGGCACCTAAGAGTGACACGTATGTTCCCCCAAAATCTGGACACATGGGATACTCGTCTTTCAATTGCTCAAACCCGACAACTTCTACACTCAAGGAGTTGAGTAATGTCACTCTCCTACTAAGGGCATCGGCTGGTTTGTTCTCGATCCCGGCTTTATGTTTCAGGACAAATGAATATTCTTGAAGAAACGCTGCCCACTTGGCATGCCTTGGGTTAAGCTTCTTTTGGGAATTCAAATATCTCAAAGCCTCGTGATAAAAAAACAAGACAAATTCTTGCGGTAGAAGATAATGACGCCAATGACGTAGCGACTGCACAACCACATAAAATTCTATCATAGGTGGAATACTTTTGTTTTGCCTCATTCAGTCACTGAAATAGGCAACTGGATGACCCTCTTAGCTTAGTACTCTTTCTATACCTATGCTTGAAGTATCATACGCTACTTTAAAGACTTTAGAAAAATCTGGAAGACGCATGACGGGAGCCTCTATCATCTTGCCCTTAATATTTTTGAATGCCTTAGCTGCAGCCTTAGACCATATGAACTCGCCCTTTTTAATGCAATCAATAATTGGGGCCATAAGAGTGCTAAACCCTCGAATGAACCTACGATAAAATGTGGCTAAGCCATGAAAGCTTCTCACTTCATGTATGTTCCGCGGTTCAGGCCAGTCAACCATAGCTTTTCTGGATCTGCTTGCATCCCTACAAACGACACTATGAACCCTAAGAAGACAACCCTATCAGACAGGAACGAACATTTCTTAATGTTCGCACATAACCTCTTCGCCCTCAGGACGCTACAGACTTGCCTCAAGTGGTTGAGATGTAGCTCTTTAGTGGTACTATATATGAGTATGTCATCAAAATAAATCATTAAGAACTTCCCCATGAAGGGTCTCAAAACTTGGGTCATCACACGCATAAAAGTACTGGGTGCATTAGTCAAGCCAAATGGCATGACTAACCACTCGTGCAACCCATCCTTCGTTTTGAAGGTTGTCTTCCACTCATCTCCAGGGCGTATGTGTATCTGGTGATATCCGCTCTTGAGGTCTATCTTGGAAAAAATGGTGGATCTGGCCATCATGTCTAACATATCATCAAGCCTCAGTATCAGAAACTGATACTTAATCATGATCTTATTAATGACCCTACTGTCCACACACATCCGCCATGTACATCTTTCTTAGGCGTTAACAGCGTTGGTACGACACACGGACTCAAGCTCTCATGGATGAAACCTTTTTGCAGGAGCTCATTTAGTTGTCTATGCAACTCTGCCTGCTCTGCAGGATTCATCCTGTAATGAGGAAGGTTTGGTAAAGTAGACCCCGAGATGAAATCAATGGCACGCTGGATGTCCCGCATAGGTGGAAGTTCATTCGGTAAATCCTCAGGGAATACATCACTGTACTCCTCAAGAACCGAAGTCACCTCAGGGGGTAACTCTACATGAACTTTGGGTGTAACTTCCCTAGCCATTAGGGCGTATACCGTCGAATCATTCACAGTCTCTTTCTCAAACTCTTTTGCATTTATGATATGTAGAGACTTCCGAATAGATTTCCTCACATCCTATCTTGACTCACTCGTTTTCACATCCCTAGCCTTGTTCGTATGGCTCTTGGGTGGCAACGGATTAATCTTGATTTTCTTGCCCTTATGCGTGAATGTACACACGTTCGAGCGACCAAAAATCGTGACATCTCTATTGTATAACCACGGCCTCCCTAGAATGATGTGACCTACATCCATAGGTAAAACATCACACTACAACTTGTCTTGATATGAACTAATTTGCATGAGGACTAAACACTGCTGGGATGTAGGCATAGAAGACGTGTCAACCCAAGAAACCTTATAGGGTTGAGGGTGAGGAATGGGCTTCAAACTCAAACGAGTGACTGTGTTAGCTGAGACCACGTTGGTGCAACTACCACTATCCACGATGACTTTGCAATTTGTCACCGCTATTGATAAACATGTAGAAAATTTTGCTTCTGCGCTAATTATCACTGTTTGGCCTGCGCTAAAGCACATCTAATTACAGCAGTGGTGCAGTCTGTGGTTCTTCTTCTTCATAATCACTAGCACCTATCTCTGGGTGATATTCTTCAACTTCATAATCACCCATGTCATCTACATGTTCATTTGACTCGTCTATGACTAAGGCTTTCCCGCGAGTCTTTGCCGTGTACTGGTATGCGAAATGACCTATACCTCCGCACTCATAACATCTCAAATGACTACCACTGCCAGGATTGACACCAAGGACACTTTTTCCCTTATATCATCCTTAGGCTTAGGCAGTGCACTAGCTTACGCCCTAGGCTGACTTCGAATGTTAGGTTTGGTACCCTAAAAATCAGATCTAACAGTAGAGTCTTGGGACTCAAAACGCCTCGTAACAAGAGACTTTAGGTAAAGCTCTAACTCCCGTATAACTTGGTAAGTCTGATCCAAGTCACCCATTGCATGGGTCATAAGCTCACGCTGCAGATCCATGCGAACACCCACCGTGAAACGCGCTAGCGTCACTAAGAGATCCTCCTGAATATTACACCGTATCATATACTTGCGATGTAGTCTGTAACCGACATAGATCCTTGGCGTAATGCTTGCCATTGATCTAGGAGCTTTTGACGGTAAGAGAGGAAGATATTTTTCCTTTAATAACTCCATCTTTATCCAATGCGCGACTGGGACACCTATTGATCTCTCGATCCTACGCTTCGTATTTGTCCAAAATAATTTAGCTTGACCCACAAGTTTCATCTTTGCAAACCACACTTGTCGGTTCTCAGACATCTCATGCCATTCAAAATAATGGTCCATGTCCGCTGACCAACCAAGGAATGCTTTTGGGTCAAGACGCCCATCAAAACTAGGAGCATCTACTTTAATACTCTTTAAGACCCTCTCATCGACATCATAACAGTCTTGATACTTAACAGCGGGCTGCGGATTTCACGCCCCTCCATGTCTTACCCCTCGGCCATGTGCTCCACGACCTCTACTACGATTTCCTACCTGTTCCTCAACTAATCCCCCTTTGTGAGACTGTTCATCCCTGCCAATGTCGGAGATTTCTCTTAGGGATGCTTCTATCTGGTCCATACGGGTATTCGTGTTCCTAGATTGCGCCTCAATGGTGGCTAAATGTTGGTTGATCGTGTTCATCATCTCGGTCAACTGTTCCATATTGAAAATCGGGTGTAGACCAAATCCTCTACTAGTCCGAGTGGGCATACACAATAAGACTCAACTTAGGTTTCCTAAAACACGACTCTAAGAGATTGTTTTGACACAAGAATATAGACACTGATGATCTTAACCTTTAGAATGATGTAAATGTGGAAAAATTCAGATCTAGACTTTTTTTTTTTTTGTGTGCAAATCTGAAAATTTCAGATCTAGACTCTATATGCGATGCATGAAACCCTAGAAAAAATAAAAATAAAATCTAGACTCTCGATAACTCGATCTAAGACGACCCAATGCAATGACCTAAGCTTTGATACCAAAAATTTAATGTAGGACGACCTAATCCAACTGTAAATGAGCATGGTATATGAAAGGGGCAGATTTATACAATCTTGAAAAAAAAAATTAAAAAATCAGCCTTATACATCATAAAACAAGAAAGAAATAAGGTTAATATAGTATAGATTATGGCCATCCATCACAAACATGAAGTATTGAATCTTAAAATCTGAGTTTAGTTGGATTCGGTGAAAGATAGAACTTTCGTCTTGCAATAGGTCCGTCTAATGATCCAAGTGGATTTTCTAATCCAGAAAAATAGGAATTTTCTGGATTAGGAAATCTGAAAAATTCAGAAAAGAATTGGTGGTTCTTCAAATTTAGATTTGGGTGATGGGTTTTATGTGGGGATGAAAATCTTTTGAGATCTAATGATTTAGATAAAAGAAACAAGATATGGTTGATCTAAAGATTCTAGGAGAAAAGGAAGAGAATGGGGTTAAAGAAAAGAGTGAGTACCTTGAGAAAAGAGAGAAGGAGAAAGAAGTAGAGGATGAGAAATCGTTTACCTTGGCCTCACGCCCTCTTTTAATCACTGGAAGTCGAAAACGAAATTGTTAGAAGCAAAAAGCTCACTTTTTCTTTTTCATAAACATAACATAAAATGCTATAGGTTTAGGGCAACCCTTATAAATTTATAATTACATGAAATTATCCCTACTAAAAAAAAGAAATTCGCACAAAATTGTGCGCAAACTGTCTCAAAACTTGAATAAATCAAATGTTTATAGACTAAATGCAAATTTAAGATGCTTGATGGGCCCCGATGATAGCGCCGTGAAGGTGGTGTAATGAAGGTGGGATGTGATGATTCAACGGTCCAATCACACCATCCTTGCGGTCCAACGGTTGAAATGTCTCCTCTAAGTAACGTACACATGTCACAAACACATTTGTAAGGTCTTCAACTTCTAGAGACCCGACCCGTATCCGTCATCTAACCACATTGACACGAGTAACGCACGCCTCCTGCGTTGATATACTCTGAATGGCCTGGTGTCTGCATCAGTGCACTACAGGGGATATATGCTATTTGCTGCGCTACGTAGCGATTTTGCTACGCTACGCTACGTAGCGTACGCTACCGCTACGCTACTCACAACACTGCTTTTGAGTAGTATTTCTCAGTAATTCTCATATGGTTATTGTAGGGAACATCAAATATGAGCAATAATTGCACATAAGTATATTTACTTATATAATTCTAGAGGCACTAATAAAATCTTTATCGAAGCAAGGACCTTTCTTTTGGAGATCCTTCTTCTCTGATTGCCATGAACCCTAGGGAATTTCCTTAGTGCCTGGCATGGGATATCACCTTGTAGTCCCTTGGTAAGGATATTGGTTTACAGAAACTAAATTTCTACTCACCCACAATTCAAACGCTTCATTAGTTTAGTCTACTGCTCACTCAATGTTGACCATCTCTCATCAGTCATCAATTGTTTGAACAGTTTTTAACTGTTAATTGAATAAATTAATCATATGGCTACCAGGGTCCGATTACTTGGCCTTTGGTTTATGGCCCATCATCGTAATGGCTTCCCTAATTGATGTCCCTCAAGTAAATGAGTACCGGGGAGATGATTAGCATGTGGACTTTATGGAATTTCCAAGAGGCATACTTTTGAGTAGTATTTCTCAGTAATTCTCATATGGTTATTGTAGGGAACATCAAATATGAGCAATAATTGCACATAAGTATATTTACTTATATAATTCTAGAGGCACTAATAAAATCTTTATCGAAGCAAGGACCTTTCTTTTGGAGATCCTTCTTCTCTGATCGCCATGAACCCTAGGGAATTTCCTTAGCGCCTAGCATGGGATATCACCTTGTAGTCCCTTGGTAAGGATATTGGTTTACAGAAGCTAAAATTCTACTTACCCACCAATGCTTGTTGTGCTTGCTGACCAACATGCTGAAAATCTCTTGAATGGTATGATACGCACCATCTCATATTTTTTACTTTTGAAGGTTCACATGATATCATATTCTGTTTTGATCTTATTTAAATTAACGGCCATGATAAATTGATCAGGTCTTCTTGGAAGTTTTGCTCCTTGTATCCTGTATGGCAGTAATGCTGAGAGGCTGGGAGCAAGTCCAGGCACTTTTGCAAATCACTGCTTGCCTTACACGGGTCTTTATCTGCTTGGAAATTCCCTTTTTGGTTCGAATTACTTGGCACCCTGGTTCTCATATCCAAGCCGCACAGCAATCCGCCAGAAGTTCAATCTTGAGGCAAGTTTTTCTTCTTTAAAATTTCTGTATTTTTGATTTCTTTGTTTGCAGATAAATACTTCTATTGATTAAATTTTGATCCTACTCATACCGAGACAGTTTTAGACTTTTTTTTTTCCTCTCTTGCCCCTTTTTTTCACTAATTTGTGGTTTTTCCTTGGAAATGATGTAGTTTTAGGGTTCTTTCAACTCTTCATTTTCTGCTGTAACCTTTCCCTCTTTCCAATGCAATGCTGCATTTTGTGTGATGGTGATGTCTGTTTGAAAAAACTTGACTGTTTGCACCCATGTTTGTATCACGGGCATCAAACTATGGAAAACAGAAAAATGTACAACGAGTTGGGACTATTGTTGCTTCAAAATTCACTATTAACTTGATCAAGCAATGCACTTGGGAAAGAAAAAAGACAGAATGCCACCAAGCAATGTACGTGGAAAGAACAAAGGTTGAATGCCACCATGTATCGTTACTGGGAGTAATTGGAAATTCTCCACTCCTGGAAGCTCTTTTCCTGTTGCATGTGAGAAATCAGTTAATTCACTGGAACATAAAAGCTGATCCTGCTATAGTTTGTCACAAAGATTGTGAGATCAATGTTTTTGTCCACAATCTTTGAAGAAATTCATGTTTTAGGAAATCCTCTACTCCTCAGTGAGACTTAGTTCCATTGCTAGATGTGTCCATGTTTGTTTTTGTTTTTGATGGATGACAAAAATTATTTGTATCCTGTCCAGCAAGATGGCTTTGGAATTAGCTGCCATGATTACACCAGAAACGGAAATTTTGTTGTAGCTACCTCTGCAATCTCATTACATAGAAATGCTAACTTCCATGGTTTCACAAGTAATGAACGTGGAAAAGGACAAAGGTTGAATGGCACCATGTTTTATCAGTGGGAGTAATTGAAGATTCTCCACTTCTAAAAGCTCTTACAGTTGCATGTGAGAAATCAGTAACTAACTGGAACCTAGAAGCTGATCCTGCTATAGTTTGTCACCAAAATTGTGAGATTAATGTTTTTCTCCACAATCGTAGAAAACATTTGTTTTTGGATATCCCCAACTTCTCAGTGAGACCAAGTCCTGTTGCTAGATGTGCACATGTTTTTTTTTTTTTTAATTGATACGAAAATTATTTGTAGATGGTCCAAGGGCTCCATCTTAAAGCCAGCGAGATGGCTTTGGAATTAGCTGCTGCAATGACACTGGAAACAATTTTTTTTGTTGTAGCTACCTCCGCTCATTACATAGAATTCTAACTCCAAACCTCCATGGTTCCGCAAACTTACTCCTAAACCATGGATAGTTGATGTTGAAATTTGTTCAACAATCCCCCCATCTGGGTATCACAACCTTCATCTATAATCCTTCACAAATTGCTCTGATTTCGGCTTCCACCACATACCCAGCTCTGGAGGGACACAAAAATGATGTGCTTTCCATTGGAATCCCTTGCAATGAAGTTAATGCTACTGTTGCCATCTTGACCAGACTGATGAGCAGTCCGCATTTAAATTTCCACAAGAGAGGGACATCCACCTTTGGAGACAGCATTTCCAAACTTATGAATGAGAATAGTTCTAAAGGAAAATTTTCTCAAACTCAGCAACTTCTCTAGAATGTTTTTTAGAGAATTACACATGACTCCAACAAAAGCTTCCCACATTGGGACCTTGGGGGCCAATGGGTGTAGCTGCAAGTTCCAATAACTAGGTTTTTATAATGTTAAAGCTTGATAGTACTTGTTTGTTCTTATTTCTAGTTTATAAATATATTGCTCAGGTGAAAAAATTACTAGAAGTCTGTGGTTGATCCATTTGCTATTGGTGCTTTTGGATGGACTATTGAATTGAAGTTCAGTGAATTTGTCTGTTGAAGCAGAAATAATCAATTTGTAATTTTCTTAACCTTGTCTCATACAGATTAGGTTGTTGGATTCACAAGGAATTATAGATTGAAACATCTAGCTTTATGAGCAAATGATAAAAATTCCTAATATTCAAGTGAGAAAGTAGCCCTCAAATTGTGGTTACATTTCTTTCAGGTCCAATGCCATCCCAATTTTGAGCCCATCCCCCAAACAAGAGTCATCCCTTCACCAAGCAGCCTAATGACACGTTCTGCTTAGGAACCTCAGAGAATTGGCCATTTGCAGTTCCTTTTTCTGTAAAACCCTGTTGACCTCCAAAACTCTGATAGTAATATGCCATTTGTGAGTACTTTAATCCTCTATACGCCAATTTCATTTCATGAATCAATCCCCAACACTTGCATCTGGTGCTTTGAAGGTTTGGATGTCCCATGCATGGAGTGGTGCCTCCCACACTTCATGTGATGTGATCCTACTCATAGGAAAGCCTTCAGCAGGCTTCTCTTCTTGGTTGCCCTCACCAGGGGTAATGCGGGGGCATTTTCACACAGGGCTCGAGTGGGGTGGCCTGTGAGATGCAGGGGCACACTCGGGGTGGGCGGCCTGTGTGATGCAGCTGGCTCGTGAGATGCGGGCTCCACCCGTGTGACTCGGGTGGCTCGTGTGAGGCGGTACCCATGTGATTTGGGGTCCACGAGGAGGGTTCGACCGAGGGCCTAACCCATGAGACGTGGGGCCTGGGCAATGAGATAAAAGGATTAATTCTTCATACTCTAACAGTTTGAGCTTTTAGAGCAAGTGGTTAATTGTCCTGCATCAAGGGGTCTTACCTTCTTAGCTGTAGCTGTCCCCCATCACTACCTTCTTAGCCATTCCCCATCACAACTTGTTACCAACATATTTCCCCCTTCAATCCGAATTGAATTCCTAACCCTCTTACCCATTTCAGCACTGATTACCTTTTTTTTTCCCAGCCATCTCTTAAAAAAAGAAAAAAAAAAAACTTTTTATTTTTCCAGCCTGCTCATGCATATTTGGCTAAGTGAAACATCAATCTGTTTCCATCCGACCTTGCCATCTAGGAACCCGATCACGCATTTTTGTCCTACATCTAAAAAGGACAAACCCAAACCTTCTCAGTTTTTCCATTGATCTGTCTCATAATCAACATTTCTACCATCACCCCATAGTTCTAAAAAATGGCAGCAACATGGTCAGCCATCCACCTAGGGTCAATGTCGAAGGCAAACAGAATAAATTAAGCCCCTTTAGCTTTCTTTGTTACTTCCCAGGGACGAACGTGGTCCAGCCCCTGCCACAATTAGAGTCACCCCCCCACTGCTGTTGTTGTTCATCCTCTTCAAGTGCCAATGTTGCAATTGTTTGTAGACAAATATTGGAAGTCCCTAGCAGAAGCACAGGAACCCCAATTCTGTAATTTATTTCCTGGATTAGTATCGGTTTTAGAAGGAAAATAAGTAGGGGGGAAGAAATTACCCCTCCCTCTCTGTAGTATTGTCAAGAAGGAAAATCATGCACCAAGACTGTCGGAAATCAGGACACACTGAATCTGGGCAATGCTTTCGTTTAATATATTACAAAATTACATTGTTGATGAGGAAGCTTCCAACATTGCTCATTTTCGGATTACATGATGATGCTCCTGTTGCAGCGGATTACATGATGATGCTCCTGTTGCAGCAGATTACCCTTGTAGCAGTTGTGCTCAGTATCATGTTTTCCCTTTGTTTCGTCTATAAATTTTGCAGAGTATTGCTGGTAGTAAATGAAACTTGGCCCAAAAATCCAGTGATTTTTTCAACAGCCGAGGGATGCGGATTAGTTAGTGAGGCCCTCACCACCCTCAGCGGTGGTGTGGTGATGTAGCCAGATTTAATTGGTGGGGCCATATGCTGTCAGAGATACTCGACCAAAAAAAAAAAACCTTAAAAAAGGCCAGGCCCCATCTCCGACAGTGTATGGCCCTACCAATCAAATCTCGCCACATCAACCCACCACCGCCGAGCGTTGTGAGCTCCCTAATCCGCATCCTCACGTGGGGTGGCTTCTGGTACAAGTCCTGTCAGTATCTTAGTGACACTCAGAATGAAATGAGTGGAAAAGGAACCTTTCGAATAAAAAAAGAGCATGGAAAAGGAGAACAAGTAGGAGGAGAATAAGAAGAAAGGAGATCCATTGGTATAAACTGGCTTCAATGCGGAGCTGTTTCAAATGTGGATGATGATGGTTTACTGCACAAAGGCATTTGAGCCCCTCAGCTGCAGGTTTAATCTTTGCCTGTGCAAGGCCTGTCAAAGGAATGCTTATACGGGCATTCACAGTAGAACAAGCTTGTCCAATTAAGGGCATCTTGCATTATGTAGACAAAAATAGTTTTCTTGTGTTTGAGGCTGGCTTCCTCTCTTTTGATAGATATAACTGTTTCGTTGTTTCAAATTATCAGAACATTTTAGTGCTGTCAAATTTTGGCACTCCCTTTAGATCATAGTTACTCTTCAATGCAGATCACCCTCCCAAATAATTCTGGGGAAACACATTAAGCTCAGGGAGGCATGCTTTGTTTCTATTGGCACTTTTGTATCAAGACAATGTGTCCGTGTGTGTGTTTTTTCCCCTCTTTTATCTTTTTCTACATGCTATAGGATGTGTCATCTATCATGATTAAGAAGTTATTGGTCACAAATGGGTGTCTGGACTATACTGGCATGCAAAGTTAGTGTTTCGAGTATCTTTACATTTTCTCCATGCGTGGATGCCCCCCAAGTGGGAAGCTCAATTCTGCTACCCAAGCTGGTCCTTTTATTTTATTTTACTTTTGAAATGACACTGAAAAGGTGATGCTGCTTTTAGATGTGATTTTACTTGACATGCTATGTCTGCAGCACAACTTGGAGAAGTATGATTTTTTGTCCATTCCATCCTCTTGGTTGTTGGGAAAAAAAAAACCTTACAATGGCAAAGTTATTTTTATCAACATCTGGGAAATCAGGAAAAGATTCTTGATGAGCATGGCAATCAGACTAAAGCATATGCAAGATAGCCATTTATTTTTTTAATTATGCGGAAGTGTTTGCCTGCAAAGCATATGACTTTTTTTTTTCTCCTTGTGGTGCTTGATGCATTATGTTGTTTCCAGTTTGTTTAGAAAGTGAAATATGGAAATGGTGTTATTGCCCCTTTGTGTTATTGTTTGGAGAACAGGGCAGCTGTGAGGCGTTATCTAGATCCTGTGGATGCTGCAGAGGCATCATAGAAGATGAAGTGCAACGCGAGAATTGTGAATCAGCATGTGATTTTACAACCCACTTCTTCTGCCATACATGTGCTCTGTGCCAAGAAGGAAGAGAGTTGCGCCGCAGGCTTCCTCATCCTGGTTTTAATGGGCAGTCAGTTGTGGTTATGATCCCACCAGCAGAACAAGCGATGGGATGTGGACCCTAAAGTCTCTGCATTATCATCTATCTGGATTGCACTCGTTATTGTAAAACTAAAGACAGTTTTCTTTTGTAACTGATGCGCACGTCCTATATATGTCCTGACCCATCTTTACTATTACTTTCATTTTAAAGGGCAAGGGTAAAATGATTTGAAGGATGATGCATTTGGAGAATATAATCACATGGAGTTGGCTCCCCTTGCTGTATATGGCATCCAGCCTGATTCCGCCACCACGAATATAAGATGCCCCAAAAACCAGTCCCATCCAGACATCAGGCTGGTACGTAAATGTAGAGAACTTTAGGTGGTAGTCTATTATTGTCATGGTATGGCCCACCTGATGATTTTAACTTCCTCAATTTTGGGGCGTCCATTATGGGGAGCAGGTGTTGGTTGGGTTGATGCTATACAGCACATGGCCCAGCATAGCTCTGTTGTAATTTACTATGGAGTTTTGAGTTCATGGGATCATTTTTCTGCCAGTATGACGGCTTTAAGATCTCCAATACGTCAATTGAGCATCCCACTGCTTAGAGCCTTGGTCCAATGATTAGGTTGATCCGGTAATCTGGTTGGGGGAACTTCACGACATCCAATTGGCCAAAATTTACAAAACTCTGTTGTAGTTCATTGAAAGCTTAATCAATCATCTCTCCAATGAGACCAAAATCACCCTCATTTGAACTATATTGAAGGAGATACTGTTTCATCAATGAAGATGTGCGAACCTCATCATGAAAGGTAGTGCAGGCCACAGCATTTAAGAATTTTGGCTACGTCAAGTCGGCCAATTGGACTCCAACGATCCTGAATATTAGCTTGTTGGAAAGCTTAGTCAATTATCTTTTCAATTCAATGAGCCTAAGATCATCTCAATCAAAATTATAACAAAGAAGATACAGTCATTTTCTTAAGAGTGGGCGATGCTGTCTGTGAACGACGTTGTTAAAGAGTGTTGGGCCATCTCAAAGCGGGCCTTTTTAGCTCAACCAATCTAAACGCATCATGTGTTTGCTGTTTTAGTGTGATACAGTTGTCATCTTAACCCCTGTTTTAGTGTAATACATTGTCATCTTAACCCCTCTAGTAGGGAGCAATTGTCACCTTGTATCCCTATGGGCTATTTAGAGTGCGGTATGTTTCCCTCGTTCTCAGCCTTTGCCTATAAATATCCTATTTGGGAAGCATTAGGGTCTATTTGGATGCTTATAACTTCTTACTTGCAGGTAAGTTACTTATAGGAGAAAGTTGCTTACAAATTATTCTGTTATAATGTAAGCTGTAAGTCACAGGTAAGTTGGTTTTTGTGTTTCCATGAGTTGTAATTTAGTTTTTATTTTTATTTATCTTTTATATGTTTGGATGAACTGCAAGTTAGTTACATAAGTTGGTTTTTGTGTTTGGATGAGCTATAAGTT
The DNA here is from genome assembly GCA_037074715.1 of Magnolia kwangsiensis. Taxonomy (NCBI): domain Eukaryota; kingdom Viridiplantae; phylum Streptophyta; class Magnoliopsida; order Magnoliales; family Magnoliaceae; genus Magnolia; species Magnolia kwangsiensis. The sequence goes on from CM073578.1 coordinate 53,991,534, forward strand.
AATTACAGGTAAAAAGCTGTATATTTACATTAAGCAGATCCTGGAGTGGAGAATCGTTCCAAAATATTATAATCACATAAGAAATGTAGGCACTAAATATATTAATTTGTTAAGCCAATTTAGATGGATATTTAAGTTAATTTTTATGCTAAACCAATGATCAAGCTACTTGAAAAAATGCGTCCACAGATTCAAAATACATCTGATGTAGAAATCCTAATAATGCTAAGATGCCAAAAAAGAAGAAGAGTCGATGGGCTAATACAACTCATATGCAACTCATAAGAAGAGGAGAAGCATTGTACAATAGCTACATAATCGGATGCCCGGTTAGATGATTTCCTTGTGATAAACACGCACTATTTTGACCTGACAATATTATAGATGAGACTCAAATTTCAGTAAGCTAATTCGATTATTTGATCAATCATCAAGAACAACGTCTGCAATGGAGATGATCCTAGCCATCTAATTGGTGGGTTGTGAATAAGCAAATGCAACACATCAGATAGAGCCATGTATACTAGAGTTCAGATGAATAATGTCTTAATACTACAACTAGAATTCATGGCTCCCTGATACAAACTATTGACCTGATGGGTCCCCACTTAGATAGGGCATAGTAAAAGCCATGTAAATGGAGACTATCAATTGCTTCAGGAACAAAAGGTTGCATAGGGACGCATGGACAATCCAATCAATTGATCAAGACGTTTTTATCAATTTTGCTTCAGGAACAAAAGGTTTCAAATAAACACCGTCCATCAGTTTTGGCAGCTCATTTTAGGGCTTGGGCCAAAAAATGAAGTAGATCTAAATCTCCCTCTCTCTTTTTTTTTTTTTTTTTTTTTTTTTTTTTTTTTTTTTTTTTTGAGTTAGCTTGTTAGTACACACCCATGTCAGTACACACACTCCATGTTAGTCACCCCCGCTAGGTTCGATACCAAGACCTCAAGTGTTGAAACGAGGTATCTCCACTCAGTCTGCCAGTTGAGCTATGGATCTGGGTGTAGATCTAAATCTTAGATAGGCCATACTACAAGAAATAGTGGTGATTGAATGCCCATCAATAAAACTTCCGGTGGACGACAAACGTTTTGGATCAGGTTGACATTTATGTTTACCTTTATTTAGGTATGTGTTGAAAATGCAGGTATCACACCAATTCCACAAAGCTAGGGGCTTGAGGTTATGGATAAGTCCGGTGGGAGGTTGAATAGGACCTTTAAAAAAAATTACAAATCTATTCAAATGAAACCACATGAACAAGGTGAAGTGGGCACAAACTTAGACTAACATAAGAGAAATTGTATGTGAAAAGAGTACTATATGATGTGAAATAGATATATCAAGTGAGGGTAATAAATGAAACACCTTACATTCAATCTACTCATGCATTCATTGAGAATAAGAATAAAGTTCTAAGCATAAATAGAAATGCATCAACACATTGCAAATATGATGATATATAGTGGTTTGACAACTTGCATACTACACTCCCGAATGATAAACTCAAACTCGTGTTTTCCAAATTTTGACTATTTCACATGGTTTTCAAGGTTTGCTATAAACCATTACAATATGACTTCCTACAAAACCATTACAATATGATATCCTACACAAGGACCCACATGTTCACACCCGTCGATGGTCTATATAAGGTCTCATGAGTTTGGATCACAAACTCTCTAATTTTTTTACACAAGAACTAAACACATACACACCCGCCGGTGGCCTACACAAGGTCTTCTTGAATAATTCTACACAAGAACTAATCATGTACACACTTGCCGGTGGACTATACAAGGACTTGACTTTGAGTTTGGGTCTCAAACTCTCAAATAGTTCTACACAAGAACTAAACATGTACACACCCACCAATGGCCTACACAAGGAATTGACTTTGAGTTTATGGACTCTTTAACAAAAACTCTTAAGGTTTGGATGAGCCCCTTTGATAGCAAGAGAGTCTTGAAATGCTAATTCAATCTTGAAGTGACTTCTCTTCAGCTCACACGAACAACTACTTTGCAATTGATCTTCCCATGAGAGTACCAAGGTAATGGGAGAATGTGATGCCGGTAGAATCTCCTACAACTAAGGTATAGTTGGTTCCAAAAGGGGATTCACCTATATGGGCATTCCATTAGACAAGGGTTTTCTTAGAGAAACATGGTCTAGCCTCTAAAGAATGCAAGAGGTCATGTACATTTTCAAATCGAGCTTGAAATGTTCATATAGAGTGATTAATTACAAGGAAAATCACATGAACTCAAATGAATTAGAGCCTAAGATGAAGGATAGGAGTTGTATTTACAAAGACTCCAACACCATAAAATATCCATCATATTGCAAAAGGCCCAAATGATCATTTATAAAGAAAAGAGACACAATGGATCTATAACGACTATTTGTCGGTTGGACCCTCGAGTCTATCAGTTCGATTGACAGAGGCAAAGACAAAGATTGGTGACTGTCTGAGTCTGTATGTTCAACCTGTAAGTCGAACCTACAGGTTCTGTTTGTCGGACAGATAGACTCAGTCTGTTGGATACTATCCGTGGTTAGTTTGAAAAGAGAGCCTAACATGTCCCGGGGGGGGGGGGGGGGGGGGGGGGGGGTCGTATGCCAAATAATCGAATAAAGTGCTGAAAAATAAAAAAATCAGAGATCTCAATTGCACTAGTATTAAAATGTTGATTCAAACTAATTTGTAGGACAAGCTTCACGCAAACAAATTTAGGTAGGACAACCTTATTTCATGAATTTGATAAGAATCAAAATTCTAAACTGGTCAAGAGTAAATAATAACTATCTATTACAAACATTCATCATTTTCTCATAAAAAAATTTCAACCATTCACCATAACACCAAGAATTATAGTAGTTCGGTGTGTCAACAACTGTTCTCAAATAGCCACACCTATTCCACTCCCAAGATTACTAATCATGTAATCTCAGCTTTCACTATGAATAAGGTTTTCATAGGGTCACCTTAAAACTTGATACAGTTGTGATTTTTCTAGGTTATCACAAACACAGAAACCCTTCACCGAGATTTACTTGCTATTTCATAAAAACCAACACTGAGATTTTCTGACTATCTTAGATTAACCAAATACAAAGTAAAAAGAATACTTATCTTCACCTTAGAAGAAGCTGTAGCCATAGAAAGTTTTTCGTGAATGATGAATGTTCAATGTTCAGTCCGATATAAAAGGTCCAGGGTTCTATTGATTTTAATTAAGTTTAAACCAAAGGCTACTTATATTAATTCCTTTAAATTTCAAGAAGAGTAATCACTCTTTATAGAATCAGAATGACAGAATTTTGAGATTAAAGAATTAAACAAAAAGCTATTAAATAAATTATAAATACCACTTGATAGCTTCATAATAAATGAGGCTTCTTTCTCTTTTGTATAAGGACTTTGATAGGCTTGAATTGTATTTTCATATTGAGAAAGAACCACAATTTATAGGTAAAAGTTAGTTGCTTTGACTCGTCTAAGCACCGAATTCAGTTCCAACAAAATTTTAAAATTGAGTGGGATAAAATCTAACGGATCTTTGACTGGTCGAAGGCCTTGCTCGACTGGTCGAAGGTGGTCTTCAACTGGTCAAGGATGCCAAAATCTGAATGATTTTTTGTTGCTGAACTTCAAGTGGAGGAACTTTCGACTAGTCGAAGGAGGTCCTTCGACTGGTCGAGGAACCCACTCGACTGGTCGAAGAAGTATCAAAATTTCTGTTTTACTTTGGCTAGAATTAGGACTAGACGAAAAATTTCTTGACCGGTCGAGACACAACTTAGGCTGGTCAAAACTCAGCCAAATATAAGTATAAAAATCTAAATTTAAATATGTTTTGAAAGCACCGAAGCCTAAGGTCTTTCTAAGGTTTATAATACCTGTATGGACTGAATTTCATAGGATTAGAAACATGAACTTCTCAAAGGAGCTTGATCTTGTAAGTGCTATGATTTCATATCCCTTTGGTTGTCAAATTTTGTGGTGCTAAAACCTATATCTATGTCTTGTATATCTTGTGTTTCATGTTTGAGACTATTCATTGCTTCAAGACATCGTATTTCAAGACAAGAACTTAAATGAAAAAAGTTTCAAGTCTAGTCATGGATGAAGAATACAAGAATAGAAGACTTCAAGTATGCATGTTCAAGATTCTAACAAGAACAAGAATAGAAGAAGACTTTATCAAGTCAAGAAATGTTCAAGCTCGAGAAGGCTTACAACAAGATTCGAAAATTCTCAAGTTTCTCTTAAGGGTCATCTGAGAGTACAAACTATCAATGTTCATCTCACTTTCAAGGTTTGTTTGACCTTAGATTGGGCTTTATTGTAGGTCATTCTGGATACATAATTCGTATATTTTAAATATGTTTATTCGGACTGTTCTAAGACTAGTCCTAGGGACTTCAAGACCAGTCCTAGTTCTGCTACGACCAGTCTTAAGTTTTTCAGGACCAGTCATAGGTTGTTGAAGATTTTTAAATTTTTCTGGTTGTCCTACGACCAGTCCTGGACATCGTACGACCAGTCCTGTGAGCTGTACGACTCGTCCTTCGACCGGTCTTAGCCCGATGACTCGAACTCTAGCAACTAATCTGGGGCTCCTACGACCAGTCATAGGTGACCCACGACCGGTCGTAGTTGGCCCACGACTGGTCGTAGGCTACCCAGGACCAGTCGTGGAACAATTAATCCTTATCCCGCGGAAATCTTTAAAAATTTGTTGAAGCTGCGACCAGTCCTAGGGATCTTAAGACCAGTCATAAATGAAATTTTTCAGGCTATAAATAGAGCACGAATTTCAGAGTTTTTCAATTCAATTCAAGTAATTTTAAGGCCATTCTCTGAGATAAGTTCGTGTTTATTTTTAAGCTACTTTGTGCTCATTTAATATTTCTTTTGCTAGCTTATTTTGTATTTGATTTTGATCTACATTCTAATCTTATTAAAAAAGAGGAATTTTTGATATTCCTTCTTCTTGGATTCAAAATCAAATAGAACTAGCCCTTTTGATTTAAAATCAATTAGACTTAGAACCATTCTTAAAGTGAGTATTGGACTTTGAATGTTGAATCGAACTTCTACTCCGACTGGTTCTACCGGGCTACTTCAAAAGGAGATTCAGGTATTTTACATTTTTGTAATTTACATTCTTTAGTTTTGTTTGAGATTTGCCAGAAAAATCTCATTGTTTTGGTTATCTGAGGAGATCTAGAAAACTCAGATTGTGTGGGTTTTTGGATTGTGTAAGCCCGAGATAAAAAGACACAATTGTGAAGGTTTTAGGTGAACCTGTGAAACCTATTTTGATAGTGCATGCTAATATCCCCTGTGTGAGGATATTAGGAGTGGAGTAGCATTCTGTGTGGCTGTTGAATAACAGTTGGTGTACACACAGGCGAACCACTATATATCTTTGTGTTGTGGATGTGCTTTATTCTTTCATTCCTTTATTCATTCAGTTTTGTTGATTGTATTTGTGGATGAATGTTGTAATCATTTTATTTCAAGTAAGTGTGGGGAATGTTGTAATAACTTAGGATTTATTTCTGCAAGTTATTTTGGTTTCCTTGCTTTTTATTCCTCATTGGTTTGAGATACAAAGGACATTCTAGAAATAAGGTTTTCCTACCTTAAATCTTTAATTTTTGGTGTAAGGTTGTCCTTAGAACTGATATAGTATCATTCTCTTAATTCTAGTTTATTGAGATTACTTTTAATTCAACATTGTGCTTTATTTCTTTTATTATTCCGCTGTTATTAGTTTTATTTGGCATAGCCCTATTCACCCCCCCTCTAGGGCATATAGCTAGGCCCTTTCAGATCTTCTACCAGAGCTTTTAGTAGATCAAGCTTGGTCTTCAACTTAAGCTTGAGCTTGAACTTAAGCTTGAACTTGAGCTTGAGCTTGAACTTGAACATAAACTTGTCTTGAACTTTAACATGAGCTTGACTTGAAGATCACTTGCTAAATTATTTTGATAAGTCAAAATTTGACAAACTAGGTGTAAAACGTGCTTTAAACAAAATAACACTTAAAATCTCTCCCTCTGTCAATTTCGTGACAAAACACTTAGTATTAAAAAATCTGAATGAAGTCCTGTATCCTTGTACTCATGTTGTAAACGAGTTGTTGAAGATTGTAAAAATTAGTACTCCCCCTCAAGTTGTACTTTCCTTATTTATACAACATTCCATACATTCTTTAGCAATATATGCAAAACATCAATCATTCATATATGCATCATGCATCATATATTCATGCCATTTGTCTCTCTAGCATGTATTCCATCAAATCTCTCCCCCTTTTTGTTACAAGTTGACAAAGGAAGAAGGATGGTAACAAGCAAGTAAAACTTATGCATAATCACAGAAACATGTAGAAGAAATAGAACATATGATTAAGTTAAGGAGAGTAGCATAATAGATTGACAAAGTAAGCAAATAATCATCCAAGCAGAGTTTTAAGTAGTCATCAAGCAAACCAAATAAAAGTTATATAGCCTCATAGAAATAAAAGTGAAATGAAATGAACTCAGTCGGATCCAGATGAAGGAGTAGGCATGGAGGGATCAAGTTGGTGCAAACTCTTGGCAATACGGTGGAAGTACTTTTTCATGTACTTCATAGATGATTTCTGAGTTTGAATCACACTGTCCTGTGAGACTCGTAGAGCCTCAACATTCTCCTCTAAGGATTTAAGCCGTTCATCAACCTGAGAAGGTTGATAGTTTGGACCTTTTGGATCATCCGACTCATTGAGCTCAGCAAATATGTCATCTATGATGTGTCATCTGGTGCGGGTGCTTCCTCCTCTTCTTCTTCGTCATGTTGACTACGAAGATATTTTAGATTCATCTTATTCAGATTCGTGTTGTTAAATTATAAAACAGATTCCGGTGCCTTAGATAGAGGAACTGTGACATTATAGTGTAAAGCAATACACGTCATGAGATAGGCAAACGGAATAGAACCATGACCAGGGTGAAGATGAAACTGCATAATTAGATAACATATAAGAGAAGGAAGACAGACTTGTATACCAGACGCAACTGAATGGGGGAAACGAGTCATGAAGGGAGTAAGTTCTGACTTATTCCCAGACCTAGGATAGACATTTGATGTAGGGCTCGATATTTGGGGAGCATCTGCTTGACACGTAGCACATTACCAGATTGCCAATTGGCATGAAAATGACATAGCTTATAAGTAATTGTTTGTCGTTCAGTATGCATCATTTTTTCAGTTAGATTATTGATTAGAATCGCATCATCTGAAATGAAAATCTCAGTCAATGTTGAGATAGTATAACAATTGACAGTGAATGTGTCTTCAAAAAATTTAATTGTAAAAGAAAGGTCTTCGGGAGACACATAACAAATCGATGCGTACATCGCTTGGGCTATGGAGCGATAAGCTGTTCCACCCTAACCAAATATGCCTTCCTGTCCGATATTTGTAAGAGGAGGAACAAGTTCGAATCGAGCAATGTGAGCTAAATTAACACTAAGCTTAATAATTATATCTCTTGAGTAGAAATCCCTAACGTGCTTTGAATCTTCTTCGGGGCCCCTTAGGGTTCTCACATTAGATGATGTCGGCCTAGATGACAAGCTACAACGAGCTTTGCGTGATGTCGTTCTTTTAGTACGATGCTCCATTTAATGATTTCTCAAAAAATAACTAAAGAGAGTAATGTGATTGTGGATAGATCAGATTTTCCACAAATCTCACAACAAAAAGGGTTTGAAAATAATAATAAACCCCAAATATAAGATTAACTTGCAAAGAAGTACCCAAATCTTAAAAGAAATAAAAAATAACCACTTACAAGCAAAATTGGAAGTTCAGTTCGTCGAGAGGAACACCGCCTAGTCGAAGAAGAAGGTGGAAATGAAATGAAATGAAAAAAGTAATTTTCCCCCTTTTAGGTGAAATCACACTGTCCTCGACGAGTCGAGCACGAATCACACTGTCCTCGACCGGTCGAGCACGTGCTCGACTCGTCGAGGGTTCGATTGGTCGAGCATGTACTCAACCCATCGAGAAACTCAAAAATTCTGAATTTTTTGACATTTAAATTATTATATATTTTTATATTTTATCATATTATGCATTAAATATACACAGAGCAGGAGCGCGCGAGCTCCCTTTTGTGTGACTTTACTCGGCTCGATCCCTACGTTTTCAGGGAGAACTCGACGCTATAGCGGTGGAGAGATGAAGATCCGAGGTGGAGAAGATTTTTAATATCATGAGGTGCACGACCCAGCAGTGCATCCCATTAGCAGTATTTCTTCTTCAGGGTGAGGCCGAGCACTGGTGGGCATCGGTCGCCCGTGCGGTAGGGGCCGAGTTCGAGTGGACTTGGTAGGATTTTATAGATTGGTTCGACCGAAAGTTCTTGCCAGACCACGTCCGTTAGCAGCGTGCACTTCAGTTTGAGACTCTTGTGTAGGGGACATGTCGGTGTCCTAGTATGAGGCTCATTTCGTCGCACCATCGAGATTCACAACATACCTTGTTGATGATGAGGGGTAGAAGGCCTGCTGTTTCGAGAATGGCTTACGTTTTGGCCCCCGTATCCGTGTCGTTGGACACATGCTTGACATTTGAGTAGGTCGTGCAGCGGGCCTAGATATATGAGGAGGATTGGGTTGATTCGTAGAGGGTTTGTGAGCAGAGAGGAGACCAGAAGAGGAATGCCCCCTCCAGTAGCTCCTAGCAGCAGCAGAGGCACACGGACCACCCAACCTTTTGTAACACCCCGAATTTTTGCCAACCTGGGATTAGACGTCCTTAGGCAATGGGTTAACTAAAACACCTTGGTAACCACTCAGAACCCAATTCCATAGCCAAAGAAATCACTTAGGATTAATTCCTTTAGAAACTAAGCATAAGCTAGCTAGCGCTACGCTGGAGTAGCTGTGAAATTGTCCCTGATCGCTTTAAATACGTTCTACAAGACCCAAAACTTGTAGAACCAATGATGCTATAATATCCTAAAACCTTGGATCAAACTCTAAACCCGTTTGCTCTCAGGAACTCTTTGAAACTTTGTATTGGATCTAGACCGCGCGTCGAAAGTCTGATACCTACAATCTTAAACCGTTATGACCGCTTAGTTGGACTTGACAACCGTTTCGAAAATCAAGGCCATCCGACGTTCAGAGGCTATTTCATTGAGCATGGAATGAAGAGAGTGAGAATAGGGTTAGATTTAAAAATTTTAATTCAAATCTGGCACGTGACTTGACGTGTTATTATTAAGCGTTCTGACCGTCAGAATTCAGCCAAATTACACTATCAGATCAGAAAAAATTTCTCTTTCATATCATGAGACTTGTAGACCTGATCTAGGTGCGATGACCACTGAACTGAAATTGGACCGCCACGCGCGATCTGCGAACTCTTTCAGTCTGAAAACTTGATGTGTACTAGATCCAGTATGCATGAGCTTAAGTCCGACCACGTTCGGCCAGGGGACCTCCAGAAATGCTCTTTTAGACCAGAACAGCCCCGATTTGGTTAGACCTCAAGTAAACATTATTCCCAAGCCTAATTTGGGAAGTTTTAAGCTTATAAAAGGGGCTTAAACCTTCACTTCTCTCTCCCATCCGAATTTGCTAGAAACCCTAGCAAGAGTGAGAGAAAAAGTGAGAGTTTGTGAGAGAAGGTGGGAGAGATTTTCCTGCCACCTGCTGCTGCTGCTGCACGTGCTTAAGCGACGCACTCCAATCACTTTTTCGGTGATTCCAACGCACTTCTAGGTAAGGAAAACTCTAACCACTTGCTGATTTGGGGATTTCTTTGATTCAAATGGTAAAGTAGCTGATGTACATGTGCATTAGGTCGCCTGTACGCCGTTGACGAAGCGTATACGCTCCGTTCGAAACGATACACATATAAAGTGAAAGGTGCAGATTTTAGACGCTTTGATTGGCTGTTTTCAACGCTTTCAATGTCATTTAATAGTAGATTATCGACGGCAACACCGTTTGACATGTACAACATGCTGTCCGTTTTCTGTTTCGTAAGCAGACGAAAAATATGAGATTTAGGGCATTTTACTCATTTATAGGAAATAATGTTTGCATCCGTATTTTGCCGATATGATTGACATGGCTTTTTGCTGCCTTAGGATATTAGGAACGCGTGCATGATCAGTTTGGCGAAGAGATTCGCCCAAATGCACACTATGAGTCGACATACACTATGTAGACTTAAGTGTGTAGACTAAGTATTTGTATAAATGTTTGTATTAGTATGTATTGAATTAAATGGTTTTGTGAATTAGTTTGAAATTGAATTCTCAAATAATACGCTGATGTAAATGATTTCCTTCGTGTCGGCTATATGTATGATTTCATTATATGTATGAAATGCATGTATTAGATGATTTACTTAAGTTGTATGTTATAACATGTGTTAACATGCTCATATTATTGTATTTCATTTCCATTACTCTTATATGATTGATGAAGTTGATTCACAAATGATTGGGGTTATACATAGTCCAGGCAGTCGGTAACCGAATAAATTCGTGGTTGGCTTATCTTTGCCACGAACGACGCGTCGATGAACGCGAGTCGTGTTTTGGAGTTGGCGACAGTGGTTAGGCCACGCGAAGTATTTTATGCACTTCATGTCGCTCAGCTTGAGATGCGCTCATGCTAGTCGAGCCCGTCAAGTAGCCCGACTGGCCATTGTATGTTCACCATGTATCTGTCATAACTGATCGAACCTAGGGTACTGAACTTACCATTGGAAACCCTGTTAACCATGGTACCTGGATCCATAAAGACTCATGAGCCGGGCATGGTGGTATGGAACACCGTGGTCGAGCTGTCGGCCTACGCTAGGGCCACAAACCTCCCCGTAGTGACCAGTGAGCATCCTACTCTGAGCAGATTATGGTGGTATGGGACACTATATTCTTGCTGTCGGCCTACACTGATCAGGTGACGAGCCCTTTGTAGTGACCTTGAGTTTATCCTGACACCGCATGGGGGTGACGAGTCCTGATGTAGTCTTAAGGATATAATAGGCCTGTATTGATAAGGTGATGGGGGAGAGGAGTAACGAGTGCGTGCAACAGCCCTGACAGCCCTTGCAGCGACCTATAAATATAACATCGTATGAGATTACTAGGAGTGACGACCCTAGACAGGATCTGTGTTGGGATTGATATAAGGAAGGTACCTTAGTTTCCCAATATTGGTATATGAAAAGGACTAATAATAACTTGGTAATCATATCACCATCACATTGCATGTGCCTGGAAGATGTGGAGCACTGTGGGAAGAAAGCATGCCGCGGGCGTAAGATGGTGCCGTATGAGGGAGATCGTCGGTGAGGGCATCCATCATGTCACGTCATATTGCATTAACAACAGTATTTAGGAATGTTTGAGTTATTGCTTTACTATTATCGCATGATTGATTTGAGAACATGCTAATCTTTGCTCTCTTATCCCATTGAGTTGATCACTCACTCCCACGTTACGGGACGGTATTTTCGGACACCCACCAGTCCCTATTGTGATTGCAGATGATGGCGCGGCCTGCGAGGCGGAGCCGGACTTGATGATGATGAGGAAGATTCCTCCTTTATGCGTGTTTTGATCGACGAAATTACAGGGAGGTTCATTAGATGTCATGACACTTGTCATTTTATATTTTTAAAGCACTCATGTATATTCTTTCTTTCTATTTTGAGGTATACATGTATATGTTTAACCTGGTAACATGTTCACACTCTAGAGACTTACAATCAATTATATATTATATGTATGTATCACAGTCTTCCGCTTGTTAATTTAACTATCTCTGGAGTATGATATGCTATTCTGGCTTAATCCCAATCTTGTTTAATGCCTTTTTAAAAGACAACATGTATTTTACATTATCTATGTTGCATAAATAACATTTTGGAACTCGGGAGTTGGGTTTCTACCTGACCCCCGATTTTTGGGATGTTACACCTTTCGACCACCACAAGCACCTTCAACACCATCTCTGCGTCAGTTCATAAGTACTGGCTTTGGATGCGGTGGGATAGGGCACTGTAAGCAAGAGTGTCCCCACCCTTAGCAGCAGCAGCACAGTCGAGAGTGCTGGAGCTGCCTTCATAGCAGCAACAGCGATCGCAGTACCTACCACAGAGGCCCCAACAATAGCAACAATAGCCACACTAGCTGCCGAGGCCCCAATAGCAGCCTAGGTATCAGTATAGGACGCCACAACGGTAGTAGCAGCATCAATGACCTCAGAGGGGACATGCACCTCCACAGCAGGCTCAGGGTAGATTTTACGTAGCCCAACAGGACCCTCAGTCATCAGGAGGGATCGTTGAGGGTACACTTCTCGTGTCATCATGCATAGCTCATGTATTATTTAATTCTAGTGCATTGCATTCCTTTGTGGCTGAAGATTTCTCTCGATCGACTAGTTTGCCATTAGTGTCTGCTCGTGAGGGTTTGTCAATATCGACTCCCTTGGGGAAGACATAGTGTTAGGTCAGTTTTGCTCGTCTTGCCCCGTTTTGGTAGGGGAGACCTTTTTGCCTGCTGATTTATTTACTTTGCCGATGTTCGAGTTTGATGTCATCTTGGGCATGAATGACTCACTGAGAACCATGCCATATTGGATTGCTCTATGAGGACATTAATGTTTTGTATACCCAGTGTTCCACAGTTCCAGTTTGTAGCCAAGCCTAGAGGAGAGCATCTTTCTTGGCTGATGTCATGTGTCGTGGAGGAGCCAGTCGCATTGTGTATTGACTAGCTGCTGATCGTCTGTGGTTTTCCTGATGTGTTTTAGGAGATCTCTGGGTTACCACCTTGCTGGTACACTGAGTTTCAGATCGATCTCGTGCCTAGTATCACGCCTATTTCAAAGTCCCCTTATTGTTTGACACTGTTGGAGTTGAAGGAACTGCAGAAGCAGTTGGATGAGTTACGCGAGTTTGGATTTATCCGTTCGAGCAATTCGTCGTGGGGAGCGCCGATACTCTTCATGAAGAAGAAGGATGACTCGTTGAGGCTTTGCGTGGATTATTGCTGTTTTGATAAGAAAATAAATGCGTTTTAATTCGGGGGATTATCTTATTCAAACATAATAGAGGAAAAGCATAAAGACGATCATCACATTTTATTGCTTCTGAGTTCATTTACATCCTCTAATCTCCCTTGATTCTAAACTACATTTATTCGAATATGTATGAATTAATAACATTAGAACATTAAATTCAAATAGCAAATTCAGCAGCATTTTGGCATGAATTTCAGTCATCTCCAAGGATTTAGGAGAAATTGCTGATTAGACCAATCAATCTTCAAAGAGATAGGAATTTTGACAGCATTCCGGTGCTATTCCGATCATCTCCTAAAACTTAGGAGGAATATGCACTTCAGTAGGTTATCTCCTTTTGCACTTGAATAGAAGAACTCAGAGGTCTCAGCCATTTCGACAGCATAACGACTCCTCAGCTTTATAGACTGCAGAATAGCCTGATTGAGGGGACCCGCGTAAAGGACATAGTTTGCGCGGTCCTGCGGAAAGCCCTTGGCCTATCGCTCAAACCTTTAATTCTCTCTTCTTGCTCCGCTTGCTCTCCAAAATCTTTGATCCTCCTCCATGAAGGAGGGAAAAGGGTATTTATAGCCACTCACACGTGTGGAACTCTGATCTTGGCGATGTGGGACATAATCACTTGAAAAAAACTAACTGCACACATCAACGCAATAATAATTGACTCTCTTTGGCTCTTTTTTTTAAATGATTTGGCTCTCTTTTTTTTAGGATTGACTCTTTTTAGGATTTTAACCCTTTTAGGATTTTGGCTAGGGGCTTGATTGGCTAAACTGCTTTATCATGCCTTGTAAGGAAATAATAATTGTGATCATCGTTATCACCAGAATGACAGATGTCTCTGACTGAGATTGACACGTCGTTACTTGTGATAATATCTTCAAGAGGATCTTCAAGACGATATTAATTTGCAAAACTCATTTGGTGATGACGATGATCGGTTTCTTTCAGAATACTTGTTAATGTAGTCGATACGCTCGTGAATTTCTTCTTTATAGATTCTTTTGATAACATATGGACATGATCTTATTCCTTCTTACCCCCTTTTGATATAGAATCATTATGCTGATAATATTTTGGATCAAAATCAGTAACTCCTTTTAGGGGTAGTATCTTTTGATGAAGCGAGCATTGACCAGTACACTGATACCTTGACCATCTTGATTGGCGATTTTGTATGCCCTATTGGAATAAACTTCATTTATTATATACGGCCTGTCCCATTTAGGCTCGAACTTGGCCCCTGTTCTGCAGGTGACCACTATAGGTCTTTTCAACATTAACACCATATCCCCTTTTTTGAAAGAACGGTGTTTAACTTGTTTATCAAAAGCAGCCGATATCCTGGCCTGATATGATTGTAATCGCTGTTGGGCTACCAAACGTCTCTCATCAAGCAGATCTAACTCTTTCAGCCTTATTTTTATATTTTCATCATCTGTTATGGACTGATGTACTGCCACTCTGAGCGATGCCACTTGCATTTCAACTAGGATAACTGTCTCTACGCCATAGATTAATGAATACGGTGTTGCCCCCGTTGCTATGCGATGAGTAGTTCTGTATGCCCATAATGCTTCTTGTAACTTTTCATCCCAATCACGTTTATTACCTATCACCGTCTTCTTTAGTATTTTGATGATCATTTTATTAAATGCCTCTGCTAGTCCATTGGCTGGGGGATAGTAAGGTGTTGAAAACGAATGTCGAATACTGAATTTCTGACACAGCTATTCCATGACCCTATTTTTGAAGGGAGTGCCATTATCAGTAACGATTTTCTTTGGAATATCGTGACGGTATATTATGACATGTCAGATAAAATTGACCACATCCTTTTCTTTAACGTTGCGTAAAGCGACTGCTTCAGTCCATTTGGAGAAATAATCGGTTGCTGCCATAATATATTATTTTTCTCTGGATAAAGGTGGGTTTATAGGACCAATTACGTCAAGTCCCCAAGCAGAGAAGGGCCAAGAGGTGACAGACTGGTGCAAGTCTTCCGGGGGAATGTGTATAACATCTCCATGAATCTGGCATTCATGGCACTGCTTCACGTAATCTATAACATCTTTGAACGTGGTGGGCTAATAATAACCCATTTGATGTATACGGTGGAATAAGTTTCGGCCCGCCTGATGTGCCCCACACTCACCAGAGTGTGCTTCCTGTAATACTTGCCTTGCTTCTCGCTCATCTAAATAGCTAACAACATTCCATTGTAAGATTTTTTATATAATATTTTGCCGCATATGATGAATTTGACTGACTGCTACTTGATTTGCTGCTTCTTTATTTGATCCTCTGGCAGGATATCATATCTGAGGTAAACGACAAAAGGTTATTGCCAATCATCTGTCGTTATTTTTAAGCATGATACAGGAAGCGTTTCAATTACTTCTTCGATGATCTCTGAAGATAGTAAGAATCTTCTTTCTTCTGTAGTTGTTTGAAGAGGACTCCTGTTAGGGCAGGACAGGGTGGCTGCTAGGCTGGCCAAAGTATCCGCTTTTATATTTTCAGACCGTGATATATGCTTGATCTCTACATGGCAGAACTGTTCTAGCAATTACAGTGCCTTTTGATAATAGGGCAAGAGTTCTTGCTTTCTTACCTCAAACTCGGTTGTTAATTGATTTATAATCAATTTAGAATCTCCAAAGATATGCAGCATTCTTATTTCCATTTTTAGAGCTATTTCCATCCTAATAATGAGGGCCTTGTATTCAGCCTCATTGTTTATCCATGCGGTGCCTATTGTGAAGGAGTATGGTAACAAGTCACCTTGAGGAGTAATGAATATCACCCCTGCCCCCGCTCCTGATGGCCGCGCGGCACCGGTGAAGTACATCTACCATGGGCTTTGCGATTCAACCAGCATAACGTGCTCATCTGAAAAGTCGTCAGTGATGGCTTTGCAATTTGCCACGGGGTGTGCCGCGAGGAAATCTGCCACCGCTTGTCCTTTATTGCTTTGGCCGGTTCATAAGTAATAGTGTATTCTGAAAGCAACAACATCCATTTGGCCAATCTCCCAGATAACATCGGCCTTGTCATTAAAAACTTGATCGGATCTGCTCTTGAGATCAAAGTTATGTTATGAGAGAGACAATAATGTCTCAACTTTTGGACTGCGAATATTAATGCTAGACACTCTTTCTCAATTAGAGAATAATTGCATTCGGCTCCCATCAATGTTTGACTTAAGTAATAAAGAGCGATCTCTTTCCTAGCTTCATTTACTTGAGCCAACAAAGCACCTAAGGAATTCTCAACTGCAGATATGTATAAAATAAGTGGCTTTCCTTTTATCAGGGCCATTAATACCGGTGGTTTCTTTAATAATCTCTTTATTGAGTCGAATGCATTCTGACAAGCTTGATCCCATACAAACTCTGCATCTTTCTTCATTAAATGAGAGAATGGCTGACATCTTCCTGCCAGGCTTGAAATAAAACGACGAATGTACGCCAGTTTTCCTTGCAAACTTTTCAATTCCTTTAAGGTTGTCGGTGGCGACATATTTTAAATAGCTTTAACTTTCTCTGGATCGATTTCGATACCCCTGTGTCGTATAACGAAACCAATGAATTTACCCAAGGACACCCCAAAGCGCATTTGGCTGGATTCATCTTCAACTGCTTCTTTCTTAATCAACAAAAAACTGATGCCAAATGTTCACGATGCTCTTGATGTTCTCCTGATCTGATCACTAAGTCGTCGACGTAACACTCAACATGTTTATGCATCATGTCTTGGAAGATATTTTGCATCTCTCTTTGATACGTTGCCCCAACATTTTTGAGACCGAACGACATGACCTTATAGTAATAAATTTCCAGCGGCGTTCTAAATGCTGTTACTTCTTCATCTTCGGGTGCCATTCTGATCTGATTGTATCCTGCGTAGCCATCCATGAAAGACATAATAACATACTGAGTTGTACTGTTAATCAGCAGCTCTGTTATTGGAAGAGAAAAATCATCTTTCGGACAGGCCTCATTCAGATCCCTTAAGTCAATGCATACTCTGATTTGTCCATTTTTCTTTTTCACAGGGACAATGTTCGATATCCACCTTGGATACTTGACTTCTCTAATAAACCCGACTTTGATCAGCTTGCTGACCTCTTCTTCGATTAATGGAATTAAGTCTGGATGAAATTGTCTTTGCGCCTGTTTAATCGGCTTTTTCTCTTTGGAGATATTTAATTGGTGTATCGCTACAGAGGGTTCCATACCTGACATTTCTGCATATGTCCAGGTGAAGACGTCTTTATTTTCTTTGAGCAATTAAAAATATTTCTCAGATTCTTACTCAGAGAGACCGCCACTGATAAATGTATTCCGGGGTTCTTCTTCTGTACCCAAGTTTATTTTCCACAGGCTGTCTATCGTTGGCTGCCCCCCGTCTTCCATTTGCTTTAGAGCTATTTCAGGATACTTGACTATCTCAGGATCTTCTTCTGATGCTTGCGCAGCTGTAATCATATTTATTGACGACTCTGCTCCTCGTCCTTAAAATTTTCTTCACTTTTCTTGATCAACCCTAAGAGGGATTTGAATCCCTTTCCGTGATTCAGCCCAGTGGGTTTATTACAATCAAAACCCATGTTTCTCATGATCTGCTTGCTCACTGAACTGTATTTTTTCAGATTTTACGGTGTCAATTTACCGTGGTATACATTGCTCGTGATTTCTTTTCTCGCCTTCATTTTCACTGCAGTCTGAAACTTTATCGGCTCGGGGTACTTGGTATTAGCCTTGACTTGAAATCTTCTTGGAGCGACTAAAAATGGCCTACACCTTTCAACATTGGGTAGTGGCATCGTATAATTAGACTGCAGAATTTTTAACTGTTCTGACAATAATAATGTTAATGGCGGCTGCCCTGGTTGTCTTAGACGCTTTGGTACAAAATAAAACCTCTTCCTTGCTTCCGCAGTCCTAGAAGATTCTTCCTTTCCTTCTTGAGCCTTGTTTACTCGAATGTCTTTGAAGACTTTATTTTCATCACTATTTCCTGCCTCTTCAGAGAACCCTTTATAATAACTGG
This sequence comes from Magnolia kwangsiensis, assembly GCA_037074715.1. NCBI lineage: Eukaryota > Viridiplantae > Streptophyta > Magnoliopsida > Magnoliales > Magnoliaceae > Magnolia > Magnolia kwangsiensis. The sequence continues at coordinate 54,009,708 of CM073578.1, forward strand.
TGTCTGTAAAGAAAGATTCAGCTTTTGTATATGGTTTTGTGTCAGCCATCACCTTACACTGTATTCCGTCCTTGTAGTATTTGAAGCATTGGTGCAAAGTAGATGGTGTGATACTGTATTGATGTATCCATGGCCTCCCTAGGAGAAAATTGTATGTCGTCATCGCATTTATAACATGACATACGACATTAGTAATTAATTCTCCTACTTCCAGTGTCACCATAATTTTACCAAGCGCGCGTTGCCCATCTTGATTGAAACCCTGTATCATCATTTCACTGGGGCGCAGATCAGAATGGCGGTAGCCCAATTTTCTTACCATTGAAAGTGGTAAAAGGTTTACTGCAGACCCATTATCTATCATAATCCATTTTACCCTCTTCCCGTAGACATGACCTTCTATTATTAGGGGTCTGTTATGTTCCGTCTCGCTAATCAAATCATCGTGGGAGAATGAGATGACTGGTAGATAATCTTCTTATTCATTGTATCTTTCCTGCTTCATTTCTGTCAACAGAGTCTCTCTGACATTGTGATCAGGCAATGCCTGGATCAAACTTCGTCAGAACTCTTTCGATAACTTGAGTGCATCATAGATGCTTAAACGTGCCGGTATACCTTTCAAATGGCTAACTACATCGTAGGCCACTTTCACCGTTTCTCTCTTGTTCTCTTTTCCATCATCACTATTTTGTTCATCAATGATTTCTTTCCTTACGATCCCTGCTTTCTGCTTTATGGGACTTGCCATCTTCTTTTCCGATCGCAATGTAATCATTGATGTATTCTTTACCGACTTTCGACTTTCTTTCCCCTCTATCTCTCGAGTCTTTTCTTGGACTGTAAACATGTTTACTGTCGCTTTCGTATTCTTCCTTTTCTCTTCGCCAGTTACTATCTCACCCTTTTCTATCATTTTCTATATGATATATTTCAACATATAACAATTCTCCATTGGGTGTCCCACTAAGCGATGATAACGGCAGAAATCTCTTTCCCTGGTCTTTGTCACATCTTCCGGGTGCTTGGGTTTTGGTAATTCTATGGTGCCAGCTTTTAGCAGCTGCTTCATCATGGGAACCACATCTTCCTTTTCGAAATCGAATCCTTTATGAGAGGCGAGCATCCTGAGCCTTTTTCTATTGTATTTATTTTTTGATTGGTTCCATCCTTCCTTTTGTTTCAGCCTCTTGTCCTTTGAGCCCCTAGTATCTTTATTTTTCTTATCGCGATCAATGGTATTCACAGTCGTCTTGCCGGATACCCTCCTAACAGTCTTGTGATGAAAAGCTGGCATCTTGCGAGTCATTAATTCCAACGCATGAGCTTTGGTGGCCAGGTCACGAAATGTTCGGATATCGGCGTTGGTGAGTTCAAACGTGATTCCTGTTTCTATAGAATTCAAACACATTTTGACCTGTTCCTTTTCTTCTGGCAATTGTCTACATGAAGCTCCTAATGTTTTTCATCTATCTATGAACTTTTCCACTGGCTCTCCCTCTCGTTGCCGTATAGAGGCCAACTCCGTAATGCTGACATCGCCTTCTGACGAGAAAAAATTTGACATAAAAGCATCTTGCATTTGCTTCGAAGTCTGCATCGATCCAGGAGTCAGGCTAGAATACCACCGGAATGCTTTGTGTGTTAGTGACGACCCAAACAGTCTGTGGTACCGTAGAAAAATTTAGTACCATAGACCCAAAGCGTATGGGTCCACAGTACCCCAAATCGGAATACCACTGCAATACTGTGGTACCGTAGAAAAATTTCTCATATGATAATGAAGTACATTAGATGTTCTTCTGGCGATCCCTCCCCATTAAACTTCTGAAAATTTGGATTCTTGAAATTGACTGAAAAAGGAACGTCCTCTACTTCTCTCAGATATGGTGTTCGCTATCTGAAACGGCCAGTATTTTCCAGTTCCCTTTCTAATCTCACGGTTTCTTGAATGACCTGTCTTATGTCATCTTGCGTTATGGTTCTTGCTGCTGGAACAGACCCCTGCGATCCTACCCCTTGTGGACGAGGACCTTCAGGCTAGCTTTCTTGCCCATTCGTTGCTCCCATCATCGGTGGAGTTGCTATTTCGGCTACATTATGTGCCTGAGTCGCCAAAGCTTCTCTAAGGTTCTGACACTCATCCATTAGCGCTCTTTGCGCTTCGGCCATCTGGTTAACATGATCTTCAGTTGTTGGCATGTTTTCTCGACTCATTTCTGCCATATGCACCGTGGCTTCTTTATTGTTTGTCGAAGCTGTCGTTGGGGTAAAACGAGAGTATGTTGATACGATAGGGCTTACAAAGAGGGGAAAGATTGGAGTCTCATTCGACTTCTGTGTGCTTCCCTTGCTGCTGATTGATCAGGATGACACAGTCATTGGCAAACTTACCTGGGCTGACACGGGTGTTGGTGAGCTTATTATCAGCGCTTTACCTTTCTGCTCTTTTGTCCACTTGGTCCTTGGGGCGACCAGAGCTGGAAAATTGTGCGATGCCAACTGTGGACCCATCTGCTTGGGATATATCACAGGAGGAGCGAGCTCGGGCTTCTTCTTGACTGTACTGGGCGTTATCGGTCCCCTGACTCTTGGCAAAGATGAGTTCGCTCTACGGTTCCTCATATTCCTTGCTTTTGTCTTGTGAGACATGACCACAGTCCAATCTCCATCACCCTCCTGCGATTGAGGTGAAACGGATAGGACTCCAGCTGTTACTTGAGTCACTTTATTTCCACTAGTGGGACATAGACCCATACGCTTTGGGGCACCATTTGGCGCATATTCCATTATGAATCCCGTGGGGGTGAAGCAGAAATTCACTTTTCTTGTAAAGTTAGCCATCAATTGTATTCTGTAGTTGAATTCGAGTACCTTCATTAATGAAACACGCGTGAAGTTAGTATGTGAAGGGTTAAGTAAACAATCTTAGAGATGAAGGGGAGGATGTTCCCACTGAGAGTCACCATTTTGGCGTCTGAGAGACGCCAAAAAGTGATAATAGCTTTTACCGCTTTCCCAATGTTAATGTTAAATAAGATAAAAAAAATCCCTAGCAGAGTCACCATTTTGTTTTGATAAGAAAACAAATGCATTTCGATTCGGGGGATTATCTTTTTCAAACATAACAGAGGAAAAGCATAGAGACGATCATCACATTTTATTGCTTCTGAGTTCATTTACATCCTCTAATCTCCTTTGATTCTAAGCTACATTTATTCGATTATGTATGAATTAATAACATTAGAACATTAAATTCAAATAGTAAATTTGACAGCATTTCGACATGAATTTCAGTCATCTCCAAGGACTTAGGAGGAATTGCTGATTAGCCCAATCAATCTTCAAGGAGATAGGAATTTTGACAGCATTTCGGTGCTATTCCGATCATCTCCTAAAACTTAGGAGGAATATGCACTTTAGCAGGTTATCTCCTTTTGCACTTGAATAGAAGAACTTAGAGGTCTCAGCTATTTCGACAGCATAATGACTCCTCAGCTTTACAGACTACAGAACAACCTGATTGTGTGAACTCGTGCAAAGGACATAGTTTGCGTAGTCCTGTGCAAAGCCCTTAGCCCATCGTTCTAACCTTTAATTCTCTCTTCTTGCTCCGCTTGCTCTCTGAAATCTTCGATCCTCCTCCATGAAGGAGGGAAAGGGGTATTTATAGCCACTCACACGTGCGGAACTCTAATCTTGGCGATGTGGGACATAATCACTTGAAAAAAACTAACTGCACACATCAACATAACGTGATATCGATTGCGGAGAACCGTGCAAAGTATATCGTTTGCACGGTCCCGCGCAAAGTGTCCATAAGTAATTTGATTCCCCTTTTCTTTCAACTCCCCTTCACAATCTTTTGATCTTCATTTGCTTCCATTCTTCTCTTATTTTTATGCCTCAATAACCACGAGCTCAACAAGGTCACCATTAAGAATAAGTACCCGCTTCCGAGGATTGATGATTTGTTTAATCAGCTGCAAAAGGTGTAATTTTTTTTGAAGATAGACCCGTAGTCTGGTTATCATCAGGTTTGTGTCTGAGAGGAGGATATCCTGAAGATAGCATTCAAGATGCGCTATGATCATTTTGAGTTTCAGGTCATGTCCTTCGGACTGACCAATGTGCCCGCAGTGTTTATGTAATTGATGAATGAGGTGTTCCGTCTGTATCTTGATCAGTTTGTTATGGTATTCATCGATGACATCCTAATATATTCAAGGACCTGTGAGGAACATGAGTTGCATTTGGAGTTTACCTTACAGACCCTTCGTGTACATCAGCTTTATGCGAAGTTGGAGAAATATGAGTTTTGGTAGGAGGGGGTGAAGTTTCTCCGTCACGTGGTGACGAGGCAGGGTATCGTAATGGACCCTTCGAAGATTGAAGCCGTGTGTCAATGGGACCAGCCTACAAACACGTATGAGATCCGCATTTCCTTAGTTTAACAGGCTACTAACGATGTTTCATTGAGGAATTCTCCCGTATTGTAGCTCCATTAACCAGGTTGACCCGGAAGGGCATTTAGTTCGTTTGAGTGACGCATGTGAGCGAGCATTCACAGAGCTGAATGACTATCTTACGTATGCAACTGGCTGGGGGAAAGTAGTTCCAAAATGACCCGAAATGGCTCAAATAAGAAGAGGGGGCCAAATGAACATGTTTTAGAAGGTTTCAAGGTGGGAACCAGATGTTTTTGGGGCCTAGGGGGCAGGAGGTCCTCGCCCATTTGGTGAGGCCTCACTAAATTATCCAGAGACCGGCGAGGCCCTTGCCTGTTCGGCGAGGCCTCGCAGGTCGGCGGGCTATTCGGGCCGGGCCGCCCGGGCCGATGCACTTTGGGGTTAAATGGGACCCTTTGGTCCAGGGTTCGGCTACCCATTCATTCGAAATCTCATACTTCCTTCACAAAATGGCCCTCCAAGCTCTCCTTTCCCTTTAAAATTACTATTTTCTCTCTCCAACCTTCCTTCCAATCGTCCCTTCTTTCATTTTTTGTTATTTCCTTCATCCCTCTACCGCTCTCAATCAGATCCAGCAGCTCCTTCATCCATTCTCCGCGATTAGAGCTCCCATAACTCCCATTTGAGCTCCAAAATCGTGCCAGCCCCAAATCTCACCTATCTTGGTCTTTTCTTTCTTTTATTTTTTATTTCTTTGACCCATTACACTTCTCTTTTAGACCTAGATTCGTGGGAGCCCATTAGGTTAGCCTTTTCTTCCATTTCATCAATTTTCCATGGCTCTTTTTGAGTTAGTTATAACTATTTTCTCGATATCTCCGCTTCTACCGATGGGTGAGACATAACACAGTAGTTTACTCCATAAACAGTGACCATCTAGTGCTAGGACATCTAGAGTTTTGGACCTAAAGTTAGTACTCTTAGATTGTGAAAGATCTGGCGATATAGGAAATTCAAGTTCAATAAGACAATCTTGACCCTAAGTGATAGAATAATCCCCTGTAGTAGAAATGGTATGAAACCATCTAGCGTATAAGCTTAGACTTTGCATTTCAGCTAGTGAGTTACACACTAGGCTACTAGTTGTATTAAGCAGTGTAAAGACTGAATATGCTAAGGAATAATAGGTTTGATTTAGTAGGTTTGATTTGGTTGGAATAGGACGTCAGTCCTTCGATAGATCCGCATAATATTCATAGGCTCCTTTAGTAACTCTCAGGAAGCTTGTTTAACTTAAAACTAGTCACGCGTAGGGAAGACTTATATACCCCTCAAATGAAACGTTAGGATAAACCAGCACGCCCCTTAGAAATTGCCTTCCCAAGGACTTAGTACGATTAGGAATACGGAGTAAAGGAACTATATATAAGTGATGTATTCGCGGTTTAAATTACATTCTTAATCCTAGTAGTTACCAATAAATCTAATGCTCTGATCAAGTAGTAGATCGACATTGACTAGGATTAAGAACTGATACGATAAATTTTCTGTCATCACGAGGCAGAAGGTCTATGTATCCGGCTCAGACCCACTATACAACTTTTCTTCCGTGTTGGCCCGACCACCTACAACCAAAAGTTATTGCTTTGTCTTTGAGAAATATCGAGGACCCACGACCTATAAATAGTGATTGCGCGTGACCCTAAGTTGCATCCAGAAGACCTGAATCGATTCAACCTAAAACTTTTACCCTTGCGACCGTACCGTCGCCACGGCTCTAATGCCGCGTCTTGTGCACTATTGCGATACCCAAGCTAGGAGTAGTGGGGCCGCATATATTTTAAAGAAACACCGTGCATTGTAAATCCTGAGAGAGGAATCTCTACCCATCCTTTCACATCAACTAGTTAAGTACAACTCATGACTAGCCCATGCTTTTCTTCCCATCAAGACAAGTAACTCATTCCCAAAGTCAACTCTCATGTCACTCCTCTTACACCACCATACCTTCCACCCCATCCTTTCTTACACACTCATCCCTCTCTCCTTACATCTCCCATCTTTCACTTATTCCATTCTCTACCATTCCCTAGCGACTAAGAGAAGAAAAATCCTAAGGAGAGAAAAGAAGTCAAGTGCTTGACCCATCTCCCTTCCACCCAATCTCACCATCCAACCATCCAATTCTCATCATCCACCATTAAAGTGGAAGCTTAGGAGCTAAAGATTCTAAGGAACCAAGAAGATAAGATATAGGTGGGTGTTCATAGGACTAGATCTTGATTTTGATGCATGGAACAAGTGGGGCCTACTGGTCAATGGTATGGATCCCATTTTGGATCCAAGGTGTGGTCAATGGCCCACCATGATATGCATGTGTAATCCATGATGGGGCCAATCTCCATGGACCCCACTATGATGTTTATTTGATAATCTATATGTAAAGGATCATCTAGACCCTTGATTTTATGGTAGGGATGGTATCCCCACCTTCATTTGCTGTTTTGAGGCCACACAATTTTGGGGCCCATCTTGATGTATGCATTGTATTGCAAGGGAGATCATAGTGGCAGAGCTCCCTCCACTATGCGATTCTTTCTCTCTCCATCTCTCTCTTTCCCCTGATGATGGCCCACCTCGATGCATGAGTTTCATCCACACAGTCCACCCAAGTGGGATGCCCTTGCTGCCCAAATTAGGGCTCACATTGCAGCCATGTCCAGCCGTCCCACCTTGCTGCCCATTTTCGGGCAGGCCTGGATGAAGGGAAAATATAAATATTGGTTTGATTTGGAAGCGGGGCGGCCCACTCACATGGACCCCACCTTGATATATATGTGTTGTATCAACACTGTCCCATTTTGGGACACCTTTGCCTTCTAATGGGCACGGTCCACCTGCCTGTTCGTTTTGGACAGGCCTGTATGAAGAGAAACACCAATATCAGCTTGATCCGAGCACTGGTGGGCCACATACACATGGACCCACCTGATGTATGTTGTATCCACACTGTCCAACACGTGGGACGGTGGGACCCACCTGATGTATGTTGTATCCACACCGTCTAGCACGTGGGACAGTGAGACCCACCTCTTGTATGTTGTATCCACACCGTCTAGCACGTGGGATGATGGGACCCACCATGTACATATTATATCCACTGGCAGGTGGGATGGTGGGACCCACCATGTTGTATTTCATCCAGGTCGTCCATCAGTGGGATGCCCAGTTGGCTCACGTGATGCATGTATTCTATATCTACGCTGTCCATCTGGTGAGGCCCACTTGCTGATGTGTGAGGCCCACCTATTGATGTGTGAGGCCCACTTGCTGATGTGTGTGGCCCACTTGTTGATGTGTGAGGCCTACTTGTTGATGTGTGAGGCCCATTGAGATATGTAGGCCCATTGTGATGTGAGGGCCCACCATGATGTGTGTTGTTATATGCACACTAACCATTTATGTAGACGGACTATGGGCCACCTTATGCAGGCCCACCATGATGTATGAGTTATATGCCCAATAAGGGGCTACCTTGAGAGGCCCACCATGATGTGTGTGCAGTACACATACTATCCATTCGTCCTTCTAGAAATTTTAAGGGCCGAGGGCCCCGTTGTGATTCAGATTCCAATCCCAAATGGACCGCACCTTAAGACAATGGTGGTTAAATGTCCACAGTTGTAAACTTCCCTAGGGCCCATTGTTAAGCCATTTCCACCCTTACCCTAGTGGGCTAACCCAAACCGTTGGGTCCACACTAATATTAGTGATACCCATTGGGCTAACCAAAACCGTTGTGTCCCCATTGATGATGGTGCTTTCCACCATTCCTTGTAGGAAACTAGAAGATGCAGGGGATTGCTTTGACATGCTAGCTGAAAATGCTCAATCATGGGACATATCAAACCAAGCTAGTACTCCCTTGGAAGTTCCAAGAGAGATAGGAATGCATGTACTTTAGGAGGGGGATGATATTAATGTACGGTTGACAATTCTCAAACGAAAAATTGAGGACTTGGAATCTAGGAAGGAATCAACTCAGCCCAAAGCAGTCGTGGAAACCGTATGTGGAATTTGTGAGAACGATGTACACCCAATCAAAGATTGTCTTACAATCCTAGCTTTTGAAGAGGTGTTTCACGTTCAAGAAGATACTACAAACACTTATCAACGACTACTTAGTGCACTAAATTCTGACATGCACACTCCTGATGAGTGGAACCTTAATTGGAGAAATGAATCAACTGTAAATGTAACCAATTATCGACAAGGGCCATCTAGTGGACTTCCACCAAGGAGAACCCTTAAAGATACATTAGATGCATTTAGGCAGGAGCAACTGCAGAGCTTAGAGCTTCGGTTGCAAGACTTGAGACACAACTGAATGTTAGGGAGACTGTGATCTTTCCGGCCTAACCACAACCTAACCCAAAAAGACAATGTGAGATATGTGATCTCAACTCTTCAAATCAACATCTGGAACATGTTAAAACTATCACTACCTTGAAAAGTGAAAATGAAATAGACAAAGAGATTCCAAGGAAGGTTAAGAAACCTAAAGAGTCCAAAAACTCAAAGGATGGTGGTGAATCTGGCAATGCCCCATATGATAAAGAGCCATTATAGGGATATAAACTTGTGGCCCCATTTCCCCAATATCTCATCACATTAAAACGGTTAAGTGAGAATCAAAATATTCTATAGATTTTTCAACAAGTCAAGATCAACATCCCCTTGTTGGATGAAATTAAATAGTCCCCATCGTATGCCAAATTCCTGAAAGATCTGTGTGCAGTAAAGCGGAAGTTAAACGTACACAAGAAAGTGTTTTTGATTGAACAGGTTAGCACCATAATCAATCAAAATGCTCCCCAAAGTATAAGGATTCCGAAAGTCCTACGATCTCATGTGTGATCGGAAACTTCAGGGTTGATAACGCACTTCTAGACCTTGGGGCAAGTGTTTATCTGATACCATACTTGGTATATGAATTGTTAGGCCTCGGTGAGTTGAAACCACCAAAACAACATTACAAATAACTGATTGCTTGACTAAATATCGAGAGGTATGATAGAAGATGTGTTGGTCTAAGTCAATAAATTCTACTACCTAGTAGATTTCATCGTCTTGGACACACACTCAACTTCAAATATGGGCAATCAAATTTCGATCATATTAGGCTGGCCATTCCTGACTACTTCCAATGCCATCATAAATTGCCAGAATAGACTAATAAAAATATCTTTTGGGAATATGATGGTAGAATTCAATGTGTTTTATTTGCATAAGCCACAAGAGGATGAGGACCTGACTCGTGAGATGAACTTGATAGATACATTTGAAGATGATGAGTCTCTTTTAAATGAAACTCCTGAATCTCTAGATGTTTGCCTGGCACACTTTGTGTATTCAAATAATCATATTGGCTAGGAAGTTGATGCCACTCCACTAACATAAATTCTTACCACTACAAGTGGAGGAGATAGATTTTGAACCGGAGCTTATGACTTCGGATTTTAAAGGGACCACGGTGAACAACCTTTTTGTTATTCAATTGTTTTTGGTGTCTCATTCACCTCAGCCTACTAATATTGAGAAATTATCTTCTGTAGGTGAATCATATATTCTTTGGAAATCTTCAAATTTTGATCGAGAACATGTTGTTGAGGTTCTTAAATTTCTCTAAACATTCGTGCTCCAGGACATCCAAGCCTACTGCAAAAAGGGCTTTTGGATGATCTTGTTGAGAAACCTTCTGAGAAATTTATCAAGATACTGGCCGGAAGATGAACCTTGCTGCATGGTTGAGTAGCTTTCTCCTGCTTTCCTAGTTTAAGATTAGAATTTATTGCTTTCATAGGATATAGGATTAGGATAGTTTTCTTTAAGTTTATTGAGGTTCTTATGTTTTATTTAAGAGTTCTTAGTTCAATCATGTCCATGGTTGGCTAAACCTCTTAGCTAGGGCTAAGAGGTGAAGCTTGTAGCGTGATTGGGATGTTTGCTTTGCTTTGATTCATGTTTATTTTGAGCTTCATTGATTTTTAGTTGATTTTAAGGAATATTTTCAGTTTTTAATGGTTTGTTGTGATTCCAATTACAATAGATCTGCGATAGCTTTGAATATCTTCTTTTCCTCTTTGAGATTGTGGGATTGGTAAATTCTGTTATTCACCATCGTCCCTTGGGTATGGTTGGGTGATGGAATTCCTTCCAAATTTTTATAATTCTCTTCCATTAAGACTGGATCAATTAGAAGTTTAGAGATTTGACCATCTCTTTCTCTAACTGGATAAGATAGGACTCTGATTCTAGTTGGATTCTTGACTCATGCAAGGAAGCATCTCAATTGCTAAAAGTGGACCCTTTGCACCCTAGTTCCTACCTTTCAATTGTTAGTTTAATCAATATTCACACTTACTCACTTTATTTCCAGATTTCTAACTTAGATCTTCTTCTAGTTCTAGTTCCAATTACTTTTAGAATACGCACAAGTTTATTCCTTTTGGATTCGACATCGGTCTTACTGAGATTATTATTACATCGCAACCCTATACTTGGGTTTATGAAGAAGTTTTTGGTGCCGTTGCTAGGGATTACGGCTACATTTTTTTAAAAATTAATTAGTGTTAGAATTAAGTTAAGATTAGGACTAACTTTTTGTTTTGTTTCTAGTCTAGGATTTTTCTTCTTTATTTTTTTAAACTAACATTGTTTTCTGTTTTGTAGGGTCCTAACATAGAACTCTGATCTAGTAATGTTCTTCTAACTTCTTCCCTTTACTTGCTTTCCATACTTGCTGTAGGAATTAGAAAATAAAATTAAATTTTGGTGTGGTTCATGCCCTCGCAGGTAAGGAACCATACTCTGAGACCTTTGAGAGGAGTTTTGGTTGAAAAATCCAATGACAAGTTAGAAAATCCTCAAATAATTTTGAAATATCATCTGAGAGCATGGCTCAAGAACATCGGGTTGATGAAGATCCTTTGCATCACACATCACCTATTAGGATGGTGCATGATGAGAATGGAGTGCATCGAGTTCCACCGGTTTGAACTTTATGAGATTATTTACAACCGTTGAGAACAAGTTCACTTTCCTGTATAATTCTCCTAATCAATATAAGAAATGTGAACTTAAAACCTGAGATAATCCAATTACTTCCTACGTTCCATGGACTTGATTCAGAAAATCCATATATGCATATTAAAGAATTTGAAGAGATTGTTATAACCATACATTTTAATGATGTTCCTTTTGTACAATTAGCCTTAAATTATTTCCATTCTCTCTAAAAGAAAAGGCCAAATCATGGTTTCATTCATTAAGGCCTAAATCCATTGGCACATGGGCAAAGATGAGCCAAGATTTCCTTAAAAAGTTCTTCCCAGCTCATAAAACCAACGCTCTTAGACAGGAAATAATGAACTTCTCCCAGAAAAATAATGAGACATTCTTTGAATGTTGGGAACGGTTCAAAGACTTACTTCTCACTTGCCCACACCAAGGTTACGAAACTTGGCAAACAATTGATCTTTTTTATGATGGACTCAGTCCAAACATGTGCCAATTTGTACAGATGATATGTGTTGGGGAATAAAAATTGATCAAGAGTTGGAAAGAAGGTTTTTTTAAAAAGATCCTATGAACATTGCATTATTGGGTTGTGTGACGCATAATGGAGGTTGGTATGAAAGACTGGTTGTGCGGCGCACAACAAAAGCAACTAAACATTGCATTATTGGGTTGTGTAGCGCACAATGGAGGTCGGTATGGAAGACTGGTTGTGCGGCGCACAACAGAAGCCACTGAGTAAGATGGGTTGTGTGGTGCACAACTGAAGCTGCTGAAAGAATGATGTTTACGTTTCACACAATGGAGGTTGTTCAGAAGAAGCGGTTGTTGTTCACAAGCTCAAGTGTAGGGTCGCGATGTAGTAATAATCTCGGTGAGACCGAGGTCAAATCTATAGGGACTAATCTCGTGTGTTTTCTGAAAGCAATTAGAACTAAAACTAGAAGAAGATGAAAACCTAAATCTGGAATATTTGAGAGAGTAATTGTGAGAAATTTAATGAAAAACTTAAGAAATTCAAAGGTGGAAACCAGGGTTTCCAAGGATTCACTTGTAGAGATCAGGGAGATCTATGCTTGATTCAAGGACACAACTGAAATCAAAACCCCATCCTATCCAATTGGAAGATATCTCAGTAAAACTAAATATGAACTTCCTTTGACCTAATTCTTAATGGATGAGAGGTGTGAGAACTGGAAGTGATTCCATCACAAAACCATGCCCAGGAGACAATGGCTCACAATAGGATTTACCAATCCCACAATCAATTTGAGAGAATTATAAAAGTTAGGGAGGATTCCATCATCCAACCATGCCAAAGGGATGGTGGTGAACAACAGGATTTCTTAAAATCACAATCTTAAAATATGAAAAGAATATACTTCAAGCTATCACAGATCTATTGTAATTTGAGTCACGACAAACAATTAAAAACTAAAAGTATTCCTTATAATCAAACTAGAATCAAAGAGACTTCAATATAAATATGAATCAAGGTAATAGAAACATCCCATCACACTACAAGCTTTACCTCTTAACCCTATCTAAGAGGTTTAGCCAACTATAGATATGATTGAACTAGAATCTCTTAATAAAAGCATAAAAATAACTAAGAAAAAGGGAAGAAAAACTCTTGGCGACAACTTCTCCATGCTTTTTCTCCACTCCTCAAACCTTAGATGATGCTTAGGAGTGCCTTGGAGATTTCTATTATAGTTTTGCAGCACCTCTTTTCTCATTGACTTGAAAAAATTTAGAAACTGCCTCAAATTTATGCAACTTCGATATATCGAAGTGTCTTCATTATGCCCTTCGATATATCGAAGAGTTCTCGATATATCGAAGATCGGTCAAGAATTGTCCAGCGAGTTTGGCCTGAAATCCTGAATTTCTTAATTAATTGAAAGGTCTTCGATATGTCCGTCGATATTTGCTACAGGTCTTCGATATATCAAAGGTCATTCTGGCAGTTTTCTAAAACTAGACTCTTTTGGCCCTGGAATTTATTTTCAGGACAATTTTCATGATTTCTTTTCTTCACTTCAAATCTTCGATTCTCTTCCTTCATCACTTAGTTTTCTTGGATCATTGGCATGTGAATTTTTCAATCTCGGTCTCCTAAGATCCATCCCTTGCCTTGGTGATTCTTGAGTACTAAATCCATGCTTTTAGCACCCTTTTCAATATAAGCTCTTAAATTCACCTTGCAACACAAACATGAGTAAAATAGAACTTTAAACATTATCATGTTCATAAAACCAAGATATAAGTAAGGGATAATATGCAATATTTGACCCTCAACACAATCCCCAACCAACATTTTGCTAGTCCTGAGCAAAGTATGCCAAAAATGAACTTTAATGCACAATGTTCAAACCTTTTCCAGAAAATAATCTTTTGTGTAATCAAGTATGAATGAGGAGACTCAATGATGAGAAAGTGAGATTTTGAAAACCTAGAGTCGAATCACATAAACGATCAATCAAATAAGTTCTTTATCCATTAAGTCAGAGCATAGTTTGCATATCAAGTTTTTCAATGTGCGTAGTGAAGATCAACTTTCTATAAGGATACTATCATTACATCATGTTAGCCCTATTCATCACTTTAAGATTAGTTGAAAACTCGAGTACTGATTCCGAACTTATCCCTTTTTCTTTCTTTTTCCAGTTTTTGATTTTATATATGGTCATTTATATTCATTCAATCTTTTCAGTCTTTTCTCTTTTCTTTCATATTTTTTTCATTTTTTTTTCAAACTTTTTCAATCTTTTCAACATACATGACCCTTTTTGTCGATCTCCTATTTTTTAACTAGTTCTTTTCATCTTTTAAGATGAATATAATTCTCTAGACTTGATTCTCACCATCTATTAATGATTCGCATACTAAAAATCAGAAATTCTACCATTATTCATAGAAAATAATTCGAACGTGTCTTGTGATTTAGATTAACCTGATATTCAAACTTCCTCTTAATCAATTGAGTGCAAGAACTTAGGTGATAAATCACTTAGATGACTAGACTTTAGTAATTCAAAATTTAATCCCTATCTTATCATTATACTCAAAATATTCTTAAATAGACAACTTATCGCTTTCCAAATAGATAAACACTGAATTTTTTTCAAAATTTTTATAAATTTTTCTTAAAACTGAGAAAACACTGATTAGTTTACCTAATCTCCCACCCCCAACCTAAAATCTACATTGTCCTCAATGTAAAAGAAATATGCATGATTTGCAAATGAGACAACGTAATTGAAGGAGAAGTGATGGAAATATAGTACTTGATGAAGGAATTTTGAAGCTTTTTTCAAAGGATCTCAGCATGAAGGTAGGTTAACATAAGAATTTAACAACCGAAAAATAAACTATCCTAAGCAAACAGAAAACAAACTATCCTAAAACAACGGAAACAAACTATCCTAAAATAATGGAGAATAGTAAACCTAACTACACCTCCATCAAACTAGGAGGTCCATCCTGGTAAACAGGATCAATCAGAGGTATGGACATGTCCTCTGAATTTAATTTCTCAACAAGTGGCTTTAATCAATGCCCATTTACTTTGAATTCTTTGTCATTGTTCATATCTTGTATCTCGACGGCCCCATGAGGACAAACATTAGTAACAGTGAAAGGGTTGGTCTAACGAGATCTGAGTTTGCCTAGAAAGAGATGTAACTAAGAATTATGCAAGTGGACTTTCTGACCTGGTGTAAATAATTTTTGAAGAATGTGTTGGTCATGAAACACCTTCATCCTATCCTTGTAAATTCTCGAGTTCTCGTATGCATCATTCTGGATCTCCTCGAGTTCATTCAATTATAGTTTGCGTAGCGAGCCAGCGTTGTCTAAATTGAAGTTCAGATTTTTAATCGCCCAGTAGGCCCTATGTTCCAACTCCACAAGTAAGTGGAAAGCCTTCCAATAGACAAGTCTAAAGGGAGACATTCCAATAGGGGTCTTAAATGCGGTACAGTAAGCCCGTAAGGCATCTGTCAATCGGATTAATTAATCCTTATAGTCAGGGTTAACCATCTTTTCTAAAATGTGTTTAGTTTTTCTATTGAAAATCTCAGCTTGCCCACTTATTTGTGGGTGGTATGGAGTGCTCACTTTGTGGGAGATGCCATATTTCTTCATTAAGTTCGCAAATGGCTTATTACAAAAATGTGAACCTCTACCACTAATGATGGCTCGAGGTGTTTCGAATCAGGAAAGGATGTTCTTTTTTAAAAACTTAATGACCTTTTGATAGTTATTGTTCCAACATGGAATCCCTTTGACCCATTTAGTGACATAGTCTACTGCTAGTAGAATGTATAAATTCCCAAAGAATTGGGAGAATGGTTCCATAAAATCGATGCCCCAGTAATCAAATGCTTCAATGATCAAAATGGAGTTTAAAGGCATCATATTCTGATGAGATAATGCTCCCAATTTCTGACAACACTCATAAGCTTTGCAAAACTCATGAGTGTCCTTGAATATAATGGTCCAGTAAAAGCCATACTACAGAATTTTGGCCATGGTCTTTTTAGCAGAAAAGTGACCACCACAGGCCTGAGAGTGACAGAAAGAGATGACACTTTAGTGTTTATTGTTTGGCACACATCTCCATAAGATTTGGTCTGGAAAATATTTAAACAAGTATTGATCATCCTAGAAAAACTTACGAACCTTGGTGAAGAATTTTTTCTTATCTTAGCAGTCCAATGTGTCAGCATGAAACCTGTAGCAAGATAATTAGCAATATCAATAAAATAAGGTGAATGAGAGAATTTAAACAATTGTTTGTCAGGGAACATATCATTTATATGTGTCATCTCAAGGGAATCAGGGAGAACAAGGTGAGAAATATGGTCAGCCACTACGTTCTCTACTCCCTTTTTATCTTTAATTTTCATATCAAATTCTTGGAGTCAGAGGATCCATCTAATTAGGCGGGGCTTAACTTCATTCTTAGAAAGAAGATACTTGAGCGCCGCATGATCTGTGTAGATAATGATCTTGGATCAGATTAAGTAGGAGCTAAATTTGTCCAAAGTGAATACTACAGCTAAGAGTTCCTTCTCCATAGTGGAGTAATTCACTTGGGAAGGATTTAGAGTTCTACTTGCATAATGAATAACGTAGGGCTTCTTTTCTTTTCTCTATACTAAAATCGCCCCAAGAGCATAGTCAGAAGCGTCGTATATAAGTTTAAAAGGAAGGCTCCAGTTGGGTGGCTGCATGATAGGTGCAGTGGTTAACATGCCCTTTAACTTAGTAAAAGCTTCCCGACATTGCTCAGTCCACTCGTATGGTACATCCTTTTGAAGTACATTACATAAAGGACAAGAGAGGTGATTAAAGTACTTTATGAATCTTTTGTAAAAACCAGCGTGTCCTAAGAAGGATTGCACATCTCGTATGTTCTTATGTGGAGGTAGGTTAGAGATAAGATTAATTTTAACATTATCTACATCAATTCCCTTTGATGAGATGATTTGTCCAAGGACAATTCCCTTACAAACCATGAAGTAACACTTTTCTTTACCAAATTCTTTTCCTCGCATCGCTAAAACAGTCCTTTAAATTTTCTAAACATTCACTGAAGGATAGACCAAAGCCCGAGAAGTCATCCATGAAGACCTCTAAGTATTGTCCCACCTATAAAAAAATACTCAACATACATCACTGAAAGGTGGCGGGGGCATTACTTAACCCGAATAATATCATTCGGTAAGCAAAGGTGCTGTAAGGACATGTAAATGTAGTCTTTTCTTGATCTTTAAGGGCTATCTCGATCTGTTTATAGCCCGAATAACTGCCAAGGAAACAGTAATAGGAATGACCGGCTAGCCTTTCCAAAATTTAATTGATGAAGGGGAAAGAAAAGTGGTCCTTCCTCATGACGGTATTCAATTTCCTGTAGTCAATGCACATTATCCAACCCATAGTAACTCTAGTTGGCACGAGTTCATTGTTGGCATTTGCTACGATGGTGATTTCGGACTTCTTAGGAATCACTTGAGTTGGACTCACCCATTGGCTATCGGATATAGGATATATGATACCCACATCCAATAGCTTAAGAACGCCGACCTTCACCACTTCCTTCATGTTTGGATTTAGTCTATGTTGTGGTTATCGTAAGGTCTTCGCATTATCCTCAAGATGAATGCAGTGAGTACAAATCAAAGGGTCAATTCCCTTGAGTCCGCAATCGACCATCTAAGGGCTGCTTTATGCTCAATGAGAATAGAGATGAGCATACTCTCCTGTTCTTGCTCAAGGTGGAAAGAAATCACCACCGGGTATGTCTCATCTTGACCTAAGTAGACGTATTTCAAATTAAAGGGCAAAGGTTTTACGTGAAGTTTTGGTGCCTTGAGGTTAGACGGTAGGGGCATTACATTAGTTTGGGGCAATTCTTCAAATTGTATCCTCCACCTGTTAACTTCAAGTACCGATATGGTATTAAGCATGGTCCCCGTCTCTTTAATGATGTCATCATCAAAATCATAGGAGTGGGCCGGGCATGTCTCTAGAGGGTCAGAGGATAAGGTCAGAAGTGCTCTATCTTCCATGAAAGAATTGATCAAGTTAACATTGTGAGCATTATTATCATCCTCTACCTGTTTGCCTGTATTGAAAAAAATATTTAATTCCAATGTCATATTTTCAAAAGACAAACTCATGACTCCATTCTTGCAATTAATGATTGCATTTGATGTGGCAAGGAATGGGTGACCAAGAATGATAGGAATTTGAGTGCTCATGTCCACGATGGGTTGAGTATCCAGGATGATAAAATCTACCAGGTAGTAGAATTTTTTAACCTGGACCAACACATCCTCAATTATCCCTCTCGGTACACGAACTGAGCGATCGACAAGTTGTAATGTGATCAGGGTGGGTTTTAATTCACCTAAACCCACTTGTTCGTAGACCGAGTTCGGGATCAGATTCATGCTCACTCCTAAGTCAAGAAGTGCGTGCTCAATCCGGTAATTCCCAATTACGCAAGTGATGGTCGGGCTACTGGGATCTTTGTACTTTTGTGGCACATCTTGCTTTAGGATGAGACTCACTTTTTTTGTCAGAATTTTTTTTTTTTTGATACTTTGCTGCCTCTTAGTCGTACACAAGTCTTTAGGAAATTTGCCATATGAAAGTATTTGTTTTATGACATCAAGTAGAGGAATATTGAACTTCACTTGTTTCGACACCTCTAGAATGTCCTGAGAGTTAGAAAGAGGTTTTAGTGCAACTAACCATTGAGGAAGTGGTGCAATCGGCTTACCTTGAAGTTCTGGTTCTAATTCTTGTGGAGCCATGCTTGGTTTATCATCATTGTCTTCTTCCGGGTCCTTAGGCTCTTCAGCCTTAACCGGAATAGTTTTGTTAATGGTCTTCCCACTCCTAAGAGTGGTGATAGATTTAGCTTGCTCTATCTGATTTGAAGAGCTTGGATCGCTTATCTCATATTGCGGTTTGGGATTGGGGAGAGGTTGAATCGGAAGCATCCCCCTTTCTATAACCGTAATATGTGAATCCATCTTTTGCATAAATTTTGTAAGTTCTTGTATTGCTTGGGTAAGCTCTTGAGTTTGTGTGGAATTTTGAACTGGTACTTCTTGAGGTTTCACTTGATTTGGAATTTGATTAAAGAAACCTTGAGGGTATCAGTTTGTCCATTCCTCAAACTGAAGTTTGGATGATTTCTCCAATTAGGATTATATGTATTGGAGGTAGGTCCATTAAAAGGTCTTTACTAATTATTCATGGCATTGGATTGCTTATTTAATACCTCTTGAAAGGCAGGTATTGTTGGACAATTTTCAGTTGTGTAAATGTTGCAAGCACAAATACCGCAAACAGTTTCCTTTGCCATATCCTTCTTTAGTTCCATGGCCTTAAGTTTCCTTATGAGATTAGATACTTTAGCATTGATATCATCATTCACTTTCAAAAGGTATAATCCGCCCTTCTCCTTTGATTGAGTGGGCCTAGAAGTGGTGCTTGATTTTGGGTAAGTGTCCCATGATTGTGTTTTCAGCAAGTCTGTCCAAGTAGTCCCACACATCATTGACATTTTTATTCATGAATTTTCTATTGCACATTGTCTCAACCAATTGGTGCATGGAAGATGTCAATCCATCATAGAAAAAGTGTGTAATGCGCCACGTTTCAAAACCGTGTTATGGGCATGAACTGACAAGATCCTTGAACCGTTCCCAACATTGGAAGAATGTTTTATCCTCCTTTTGGGCAAAGTTCATGATTATCTTTCTAAGGGTGTTCGTTTTATAATGTGGAAAAAATTTCTTTATAAACTCCTATAATGCCTCGATTTTCAGTACCCGAGTACACAACTCGAATTCTAAGAACCCAGGAGTTAGCTAAGGGTAATGGTAAATCAATGAGTAAATCAAAGTACAGATAGTGGGAAAAAGAACCATAATATATATCTGAACCAACATACGAACAATAATCTGGCCCACCCAGCTGGGAGAAAATTACAAAAACCTCAAGTTTCTCAAACTCTAAAGGTACTGAAATAAAATAGAGGGAAAATCTATTGATTCAGCCTGAAACAGGCGGCCGTCTCCTGCTGCAGCCCTTCGTCATATAACTCCTCCTTAGCTGTAACCGCCTCCAATTCTGCCATGTACTCCTCAGCTCCTGTACTTACGTCCTCTATAAGGTTAAACATTGATGAATGAGTGGCCAGCTCAGTGTGATCTCCCCTCAAGATTACACACCGCCGCCCTAAATAAGAAATAGCAAAAATATACAGGTAATCTAAAACACAGTGGATGCAATCTTTTTAGGTGCATGGATGTATGGAATCCAATCATTGTCCAGGGGATGCTCATCCGTGTGGACAGTGGGCTCATCACCCATGCAATCATCAAACATGAGACACATCATCCAGTCAGAACAATACGTCCATCACGTATGATAGTAATAGATGCTGATCTGTGTGATGTATGCATGATTAGCAAGTCCAGTATTAATCTAATTACACTTAGCTATTTTTAAGTAAGCTCACGGTCACTAAGGGGAGCGCATGTGTAACATCCTAAAAATCGGGGGTCGATCATAAACTCCACTCTCGAGTTCCAGAACATCACTTATGCAGCATTTTCAATGATGGATGAATGTTGTTCATATTAGTGTAGAAAGCATGAGTGGGATTAGACCAAAACAACATATCATACTCCAGAGATAGTTAAGTTTCTCAAGCAGAAGACTGTAACATCCCGAAAATCGGGGGGTCAAGCAAAAACTCCACTCCCGAGTTTCAAAATGTTATTTATACAACATAAGTGTGTATGATTGAATGTTGTCTGTGTTAATGCATTAAACATGAGTGGGATTAATCCAAAACATCATATCATACTCTGAAGACCGTTAAATTAACAAGCGGAAGACTGTGATAGTATGTATAACATATATAAACTGTTGTATGTCTCCAGAGTGTGAATATGTTACCAGGTTATATACATACATGTATACTCCAAAAGTAAACCAAAAGGATATACATGAGTGTTCAAAAAAATATAAAATGACAAGTGTCAAGGTATCTAATCAACTTCCCTATAATCCCGTCAATCAGAACGCGCATAAAGGAGGAATCCTCCTCATCATCATCAAGTCTAACTCCACCTCGCAGGCCGCGCCATCATCTGCAATCACAAAAGGAGACTGGTGGGTGTCCGGAAACACCATTCTGTAACGTGGGAGTAAGTGATCAACTCAGTGGGATAAGAGAGAAAAGATTAACATTTTATCAAATTAATCATGCGATAATAGTAAAGCAGTAAATCAAACAATCCTAATGCTGTTATTAATGCAATATGACATGACGTGATGTATGCCCTTACCGACGATCTCCCTCATACGGCACCATCTTACGACCGCGGCATGCAATCGTCCCTCAAGTGCTCCACATCTTCCAGGCACATGCAAGTTATGGTGATATGATTTCTGAGTTGTTATTAGTCCATTCAAACAGCAGGATTGGGAAACTAAGGTACTTCCCTTATATCAATCCCAATACAAATCCTGTCTAGGGTCGTCACTCTTAGTAATCTCATACGATGTATATTTTGTAGGTCGCTGCAAGGGCTGCCAGGGCTGTTGCACGCACTCGTTGCTCCGCTCCCCCATCACCTTATCAATACAGGCCTACTGTACTCTACTGCTACCGAAGGATCGTCGCCTCCCGTAGACTCAGAATACGCTCGCGGTCACTACAAAGGACTCGTCGCCTGATCAGTGTAGGCCGACAGCAAGAATATAGTGTCCCATACCACCATAATCTGCTCACGAGACTAGGTGCTCACTGGTCACTACGGGGAGGTTTGTGGCCCCAGCGTAGGCCGACAGCTCAACCACAGTGTCCCATACCACCATGCCCGGCTCATGAGTCTTCGTGGATCAAGGTACCATGGTTAACAGGGTTTACAATGGTAAGTTCAGTACCCTAGGTTCAAGCAGTTATGACTCATGCAGGGTGAACATACAACGGCCAGTCGGGTTACTTGACGGGCTCGACTAGCGCGATCGCATCTCAAGTCGAACGACAAGAAGTGCGTAAAACACTTCATATGACCTAACCACTGCCGCCAACTCCAAACACGGCTCGCGTTCATTGACGCATCGTTCGTGGCCAAGATAAGCCGACTACGAATTTGCTCGGTTACCGACTGCCTGGACAAGCATAGTCCCAAACAATTATGGAATCACATCAGCAAATCATATGAGAGTATTGGAATTGAAATACAACCATGTGAACATGTTAACACATGTTATAACATACAACTTAAGTAAATCATCTTACACATGTCTTTCACACATATAATAAAATTATGCATATCACCAACATATAGGAAATCATCTCCATCAGCGTATTAATTGAGAATTGAATCTTAAACTAAATCATAACACCATTTAATTCAATACATACTAATACAAGCATTTATACAAACACTTAAACTACACACTTAAGCCTACATATAGTATGTCGACTCAAAGTGCGCATTTCGACGAATCTCTTCGCCAAACTAATTATGCACGTATTCCTAACATTCTAATGCGACAATAATCCATGTCAATCACATCAGCAAAATATGCATGAAAACAGTACTTCCTACAAATGACTAAAATGCCCTAAATCTCATATTCTTCGTTGATTTACGAAACAGGAAACGGACAGCATGTTGTACATGTCAAACGGCGTTGCCGTCGATAATCTACTATTAAACGACATTGAAAGCTTTGGAAACAGTCAATCAAAGCGTCTAAAATCTGTACCTTATCTCTTATAAACGTATCGTTTCGAACGGAGCATATATGCTTCGTCTACAGCGAATAGAGAACCTGTTTTATGAGATTTATCAGCTAACTAGCTACGGAAACGAAGAAACACTAAATCAGCAACTTCTAGGGTATTTTCTTACCTGAAAATGCGGAGAAATCACCGCCAAAGTGATTAGAGCGCGTGGCTTAACCACTTGCAGCACGTGGCACAAGCGGCAGGGAATTCTCTCCCACCTTCTCTCACAAACTCTCACTTTTTCTCTCTCCCAATCTAGGGCTTTTTGCAAATTCGGATGGGAGAGAGGAGTGAGGGTTTCAACCCTTTTTATAAGCTTAAATGTGCCCAAAATAGGCTCGGGTATAATGTATACTTGATGTATATCCAATTCGGGGCTGTTTCAGTCCAAAAGGACATTTCTGGTGGTCCCCTGACCGAACGCGATCGGACTTAAGCTCATGCATACTAGATTTAGCATACATCAAGTTTTCAGTCCGGCAGGGTTCATAGATCGCACGTGGCGGTCCAGTTTCAGTTTAGCGGTCACCGCACGTAGATCAGGCCTGCAAGTCTCATGATATGAAATAGAAATTTTTCCTGATCCGAGGGTGTAATTTGACTGAATTCTGACGATCAGAACGCTTAATACTGACACGTTATGTGCCAGATTTGAATTTCAAATTCCAAATCTGTCCCTATTCGCACTCTCTTCAGTCCGGGCTCAATGAAATAGCCTGTGATTATCAGTTTGACTTGATTTTCGAAATGATTGTCAAGTCCAGCTAGACGGTTCTAACGGTCTAAGATAGGAGGTATCGGACTTTCGACGTGCGGTCTAGATCCAATACAAAGTTTCAAAGTGGTCCAGAGAACAGACCTGCTTAGAGTTTGATCCAAGGTTATAGAGTATTATAGAGTCATTGGTTCTACTCGATTTGGGTCTTGTAGAACGTATTTAAAGTGATCAGGGACTGTTCCCCAGCTACTCTAGTGTTGCGCTAGCTAACTTATGCTTAGTTTCTAAAGGAATTAATCCTAAGTGATTTCTTTGGCTATGGAATTGGGTTCTGAACGATTTTCCAGGTGTTTTAATTAACCCATTGCTTAAGGACGTCAAATCCCAGATTGGCCAAAATCCGGGGTGTTACAAAGACTGTGATAAATATATAAAATGTATAATTGATTGTAAGTCTCCAGAGTGTGAACATGTTACCAGGTTAACTAAATACATGTATACTCCAAAAATGGAAAGAAAAGAATATACATGGGTGTTTAAATAAAAGGTAAAATGCCAAGTGTATTGGCATCTAATCAGTAACTCTATAAACCTGTCGATCAGAACCTGCATATAGGAGAAATCCTCCTCAACATCATCAAGTCCGGCTCTGCTTCGCAAGCATCGCCATCATCTGAAACTAAATTAGGGACTGGTTGGTGTGGCCAACACCGTCCCGTAATGTGGGAGTGAGTGATCAACTCAGTGGAAACTATATACAGCAAAGGTTAACATGTTATCAATCCAATCAAGCAGTAATGATAAAGCAGTACAATCAAACATATCTTAGATACTCTTGTTAATGCAAGGATGATATGAAGAATGATGCATGCCCTCACCACAATCCCCTCTGCGACATCATATAACGATCACGGCATGACTCACTTCCTCAGTGCTCTATCACTAACGTCGTTAGCACATGCAATGCGGTATTATGAATATGCTTACCAAGTTCTTATTAGTCCTTTTTATACAACAGGATTGAGAAACTAAGGTACCTCCCTTGTATCATTACCCAAACGGTGATCCATTCTCGGGTCGTCAGTCCGAGATAATCTCATACGATATTACGGTTCTAGGTCACTGCAAGGGCTGCCAGGGCTGTTGCGCGCAATCGTTGCTCCTCTCCCCCATCACCTTATCAATACAGGCCTAGTTATATCCCACATACTGCAACAAGACTCGTTGCCCTTATGCACTATCAGGATATACTCGAGGTCACAACAAAGGGCTCGTCACCAATCAATGTAGGCCGATAGCAAGAATTTAGTGTCCCATACCACCATAATCTGCTCACGAGTATAGGTGCTCACTAGTCACTACAAAAGGCTCATCACCAATCAATGTAGGCTGACAATACGAATATAGTATCCCATACCACCATAATCGGCTCATGAGTCTTAGCGGATCGAGGTACCAAGGTTAGAGGGACTTTTCATTGGTAAGTTTGGTACCTTAGGTTCAAGTAGTAGTGACCAAACATGGTGAACAAACATCGGTCAATCGGGTTAGTTGATAAGCTTAACTAGGCCAAGCGCACGTTGAGTTGAACGACATAGAATGCATAAGCACTCCGTGTGGCCTAACCACTGCCAAACATCCCAAGTACGACTCAGATTCGTTAAACTCATCCTGCGTGGCGAAAACAACCTCAACCACCATTTAGAGTACAATTACCGATTACCTGGACTATACAATAGCCCCAATCACATTCAATTACAACGATCTATCATATGAGATACTCAAGCCAGTAATGGAACAATGATTTAAATCATACAATCAATTGAGCATGTTATGAAGTACCACATAAACATGAATCCATACTTATGCATTTCTAAGTAAAAACAATGAGTATGAACAAAGTATATGGAGGAAATCATACACATCATTAGAGTGGCTAAGAATCCTATCTCAACACCCATCTAAAGAACAGTTTACAAGTATTTATTCATACAGACATATTTACAAACTCTTAGCATACATGTTATATCATACATGGTATGTATTAGTTAGCATACGTATTAGGGCAAGTCCTTTCGTCAAAGGATTGTCGCCTACACAACAATCACATAGCCATGATGGTTATTCACGGCGTACACTAACGCAAGGTTTATACTCATTTAGTCATTTTTACAAACACTTAGGCTACGCATTGTAACATACACGACGTATATTAATATAACATGTATTAGGAAAATCCGTTCACCCAGAAGTTGATACACATGCATCTAGCATACCTAGACGGCAGTTAATCATGACAAACTCAAATCTGAATTTCATACGTATACGGTATTTTCTACAAATACAAGGAATACGGTATATTCAACATAATTAATGTATAACTGAAAAACGAAACGGACAACACTTTATAAATATAAAATAGCATCCTAAGCAAGAAGAAATCATTACTTAACATTGAAAGTCTTGGAAATCATAACCTAAATATATATAGTCCGCACCTTAAGCCAGAAAAGACGTATTCAAGACGATTCAGACGATGTGTCTTTGTCAACGGCGAATACGCTACATATGACACAAAACACATTAGCTATAATGTCATTGGAACTATTCTAGGCTCCAAACAGGTTAGGGTTAGGATTTTTTACCTAAGAACAGGATCAGAAACGCCGGAATAGCTATACGGATAGGTGGATTAGGCACGTTGCAAAGCTGGGAAGAATCCCAGGAAGAAGCACCAACTTCTCTCACACTTTCTCTAACTTTTCTCTCCATTGGAAAAGCTAGGGTTTGAAAATTCGTATGGGATTTGGAAATGGGGGTTTTTAACCTTTTTATAAGCCCAAAAGCGACGGAAATAGACTTGGGGCCAAGGTATACTTAGGTTATAACCAAATCGTGTCTGTTCCGATCCAACGGAGTACTTCTGGAGGTCCCGTTACTAAATGCGGTCGGACTTAAGCTCTCTAATATCAGATCTAGGTCAAGCTAAGTTTTCATTCCGGTCGGGTTTGCAGATTGACCGTGGCGGACTAGTTTCAGTTTCAGTACAAGTAAGGGCCACCTATCCTGATTCGAGGGTGAATTTTGGTCGAATTCTAACGGTCAGAACGCTTAAAAATAATACGCAAGTGGAACGTTCCAGATTACTTAAAATTGGAATTAATTTTTTAAAAATCTTCATTTTCCTACTCTCTTTACTCCGGGCTCAATAAAATGGTCTCAGGACATCGTTTGGGCTTGATTTTCTAGGTGATTGACAAGCCCAAATAGGCGGTCGTAATGGTTTAAGTTCATAGCTATCGGACTCTCGATGCGCGGTCTAGAACCAATACAAAGTTACAAAGCATTCCCGAGAGCAACTGGGTTTATAGTTGGATCCTAAATTTCAGGGTAACGTAGCGTTAACAATTTTAGAGATTTTGGGTCTTACAAATTGTATTTAAAGTGGTTGGTGCTAATTTTATAAGAAATCTAGTGTAACGCTGGCTAATTCACATTAAATTTCAAAAGAATTAGGTTCTAAATGATTTCTCTGGCTTTGGAATCGAGTTTTGAGAAGTTACCAAGGTGCTATGGTTGACCCATTGCCTAAGGACATCTAATTCCAAGTTGACAAAAATCCAGGGTGTTACAGCATGGCCTAGTGTAGGCCGACGGCTCGGGCATAGTATCCCATGACAACCATCCTCGGCCCATGAGACTACCGTCTTAGGGTGTGTGTAGTACCCACCAACATGTGGTCAATCAACAAAACCTCCATGTTAGGGGTCTACTTATGTCACAAATAGTCTAGTTACACCCCAAATATGGACTCTTCTTTTTCCAAGCTTCCCATGGAGAGATTTCAGCAATATATGTGTCACATCATTATATCAGTAACATAAATCTTATCATACATGGGGAATAAGAAGCAATGCATATATTTCTATCAGAACACATTAACTGATTGATGTAAGATGCATGAGTGGTTGGGTTGTTCACCTAGATAGTTCAAAGTATATAATCAAGAGCCTAAATAATGGTAAGCATGAGAATCATTTTTGTTAATGTAACACCCCGAAAATCGGGGGTTGGGTAGAAACCCAACTCCCGAGTTCTAGAACGTCACTTATGCAACATAGATAATGATAAATGCATGTTGTCTGTAGAATGACATTAAACAAGATTGGGATTAAGCCAAAACAACATATCATACTCCAGAGACAGTTAAATTTAGCAAGCGGAAGACTGTGATAAATATATAAATTATATAATTGATTGTAAGTATCTAGATTGTGAACATGCTACCAGGTTAATTAAATACATGTATACTCCAAAAATGGAAAGAAAAGAATATACATGAGTGCTCCAATAATATAAAATGGTAAGTGTCAAGGCATCTAATCAACCTCCCTGTAATCCCGTCGATCAGAACACGCATAAAGGAGGGATCCTCCTCAACATCATCAAGTCCAGCTCCGCTTCACAAGCAGTGCCATCATCTGCAACTAAAATAGGGACTGGTGGGTGTTCGGAACACCATCCCGTAACGTGAGAGTGAGTAGCTAACTCAGTGGAATAATAGAGAAAAGATTAGCATGTTATCAAATCAATCACGCGTTAATAGTAAAGCAAATAATCAAACATTCCTAAATACTGTTGTTAATGTATGCATGAAATGACATGATGGATGCCCTTACCGACATACTCCCTCATACAACACCATCTTACGCCCGCAGCATGCTTGCGTTCCTCTCAGTGCTCCACATCTTCCAGGCACATGCAATGTGATGTGGATATGATTACCGGGTTGTTATTAGTCCTTTTCATACAGCAGTATTGAAAAACTAAGGTACTTTGCTTATATCAATCCCAACACAGATCCTGTCTAGGGTCGTCACTCCTAGTAATCTCATACGATGTCATATTTGTACGTCGCTGCAAGGGCTGCCAGGGCTGTTGCTCGCACTCGTTGCACCGCTCCCCCATCACCTTATCAATACAGGCCTAATGTACTCTCGTTGCTATGGAAGGGTCGTCGCCTCCCGTAGACTCAGAATACGCTCGCGGTCACTACAAAGGGCTCGTCACCTGATCAATGTAGGCCGACAGCAAGAATATAGTGTCCCATACTACCATAATCTGCTCATGAGTCAAATGTGCTCACTGGTCACTGCGGGGAGATTTGTGGCCCTAGCATAGGCCGATAGATTGACCACGGTGTCTCATACCACTTTGCCCGGCTCATGAGTCTTTATGGATCAAGGTACCATGGTTAACAGGGTTTTCAATGGTAAGTTCAGTACCCTAGGTTCAAGCAGTTATGATTCATATAGGGTGAACATACAATGGCCAGTTGGGTTACTTGACGAGCTCGACTAGTACGAGCGCATCTCAAGTCGAACGACATGAAGTGCGTAAACCACTTCGTGTGGCCTAACCACTGGTGCCAACCCAAAACACGACTCGCGTTCATTGACGCATCCTCTGTGGTAAATAGAAGCCCACCACTAATTCAATCCATTACCGACTGCCTGGACTAAAGTATAGCCCCAAACACATGTAGTGTGAATCAGTAATCATATGAGATAACAGAATTGGAATAACAAGTAATTCAAGCATGTTGGCAACATGTTATAAGATGCAACATAAGCAATCTAACCATACACAAGCATTATATATATATATATATATATATATATATATATATATATATATATATATATATATATATATATATATATATATATATATATATATATAAGATAATCATTTCAAATCTAATAAGCATGGAGGAAATCATGTACATCATTAGTTTAGTTGAGAATCCTATCTCAACACTAGTTTACAACACTATTTACTAAGTGCTTACTCACGCAAGCATTTATACAAACACTTAGACTACACAACTCCAACGTACTTGACTCATGTTGGTCTCAACATATAATATGACAGATCCTTATATCAAGGAGTTGTCTAATACACAACAATCATGTTCTTACATTCAAAACATATGACAGGCATAAATCATGTTGATTTAGGCTTTTCAACAAACACTTAGTCTACACACATTAGTCTACATAGCATATGTCAGCCAATATGTACATAAGGGCGAATCTCTTTGCCAAACAGATCATACACGCATTTCTAATATCATAATACGACAAATAGCCATGGAAATCATTTCAGCAAAATACAGATGTATACAGTATTTCCTATTAATGACCAAAATACCCTAAATCTCATAATCACCGCACGTTTACGAAATGGAAAACGGACAGCATGTTCTACATGTCAAACGGCGTTCTCATCGATAATCTACTATTAAACGACATTGAAAGCTTTGAAATCAGTCAATCTATGTGTCTAAAATCTGCACCTTTTGCCGTAGACGTGTATCAATTCGAATAGAACGTCAATGCTTCGTCAACGGCGTAAATGCGACCTGAGGCACAAGTACATAGGCTACTTTGCCATTTGAATCGAAGAAATTCTTAAAACAGCAAGTACTTAGGGTTTTCTTAACTAGAAGTGGAGCTGAAAACACTGGAATGGTGGTGCAGAAGTGGTGGCTATGGAAAATGGAGCAGCAGAGAAGACTCCCATGAGAGAGCTCCAAATCTCCCTCCCTTTCTCTCTCTTTTCTTTCTTCTCTCCCCAAATTCGTATGGAATGAAAGAGCAAGGGTTTAAACCCTTTTTATAAGCCCAAACATGACCAACATAGACTTGGGGCTAAGGTATACTTATTTTGTAACCAAAGAGGGCTTGTTCTGATCCAACAGAGCATTTCTGGAGGTCCTGTGACTGAATGCGGTCGGACTTAAGCTCCCTGACATTGGATCTAGGTCAGGCAGAGTTTTTAGTCCGATCGGATTTCCAGATCGCCCGTGGCGGACCAGTTTCAGTTCAATGGTTACGGAAACTCGATCAGGGATTCCAAGTATACTGACCTGAGTGGGAAATATTCCCTGATCCGAGGGTGTATTTGGATCAGATTTTGACGGTCAGAATGCTTAGAAAGAGCGCGCAAGAGGACGTGCCAGATTTCATAAATTATATTTATTTCTCACACTCTTCACTCCGAACCCAGTAAAATAGCGACAGGACATCAGTTGGACTTGATTTTTGAGATGAACGTCAAGTCCAACTAGGCGGTCAGGATTGTCTAAGTTCGGGGTAATCGGACTTTCGATGTGCGGTCCAGAGCCGATACAAAGTTTCCAAGGTGCTCCAGAGAGTAATCGGGAATAGAGTTTGATCCCAGGCTTTACGGTATTGTAGCGTCACCTATCCTATACGTTTTGGCTCTAGCAGATCGTATCAAAAGTGATTGGTGCGAATTTCACAGGTCGTCTAGTGCAGCGCTAGGTGATTCTCATTAGATTTCTAAAGGAAGTAGCCTATAATGATCTCTGTTTGAGATGAAATTCGAAGGGTGGAGTGAGGGTATTTGAAAACGAAAGAAGGAAGAGTTTGGAGGGGTGATTTTTAACAAAAATCGGACGTTTGGAGCGAAAGGAGAGCTTGGAGGGTCACTTTGTGAAGGAAGTACTTGATTGGGGTATTTTTAACGAACGGCCCGCATACTAGGGGGCTACCCTAGCCCCCAAACACTTCCACCCTAAAGCCCGGACCCAACTGAGGAATTTGACCGGCGATGCATCGCGGAATCGGTGATGCCATCGCTGACCAAACTCACATCTGGCGATGGCCGCCCTATGGGGCGGGTTCCCCCTGTCCCCAGGGTCTCAAAAAGGTATGGTTCCCACCTTGGTTCATTGTACATTGGCCTGGATAGGCCCACGACTCCGTCCGAGGTGTTTCGAGGCCAATTTGCAACCCAAAATGAGTTTATGCATCATGTAGCATATGATTTTGGGATGGGAGACGCTAATCTATTAAACTAACCTATCTATTTTGTTAGATTCTAAACGGTTAAGGATAAAAGTCCATTTTAGCCAGTTATTTACTATTCACGATAAGTTTTAGCTTCGGTATTGTTCTTCATCATGAAGACCTTAGGATTAGTGGTCTTTACTATTTAGAGTTGAGAATTTGTGGCTAAGATGGAAGTACTTAGAGAAATTCGAAGAATGAGGTGATGAATGGTGAGATTTTGAAGGAAATAGGAAAAATTTGATTTTTAGACCTTGAGATTGATCATTGAGAGTGAAATGGTTGACCTATTACCTAAGGACGTATAATTCCAGGTTGACAAAAAAATCCGGAGTGTTACAGTTAAATAGATAAGTCAAGTGAAAGCAGTCCATTTTTACACACGATTCATCATTAGTCCAATTAACCATTAAAATTCACAAAACTACTATTTCTGGTCTAGTTAGGGATGAAAAGCTTAAGGGAAAGAAATCATCATCAAGCAAGGCGTAGAGTGCTCATAGAGGCAGGTTTCATTGAGAAGACGGTGAATTTTCACTACTCACGTAACTCCCTGTACCAATTCATTCATATTAGACAATGAGGCACAAGTTTTAATACATGAGGGTTAGTGAAGGGTTGGAAGGTCCTAACCAAAGTTGTTTAGGCTATAATCAAGGGTGATTAAGCCCACCAACTTGTGGTCATATTTCAATTAAGTTGGGCCCAATCAGGAAGTGAGGCCCACAGCTGTGTATGGTGGGGCCCACCTAAGCTTGGATGTGGCCCACCAACATGTTTTACAGGGTGCGGCCCGGCAACTATTTTCAGACAGAGTGCAGTCTGCCGCACGTAATGGTGAGGACCACTGTTATGTGTGGTGTGATCCACCAGTGTACAGAGCCCATAGATGTGAGGCCCCACAGCAATGTTCTGCTGTAAGAG
The DNA here is from genome assembly GCA_037074715.1 of Magnolia kwangsiensis. Classification (NCBI taxonomy): domain Eukaryota; kingdom Viridiplantae; phylum Streptophyta; class Magnoliopsida; order Magnoliales; family Magnoliaceae; genus Magnolia; species Magnolia kwangsiensis. The sequence continues at coordinate 54,042,048 of CM073578.1, forward strand.
GCCCACCTGACGTTGAAGTGGGGCCCACAACAGAGTGCGGCCCAACTGGACATAAGGTGTGGCCCACCAGGGCGTGTGGTGCGGCCCTTCTGAGCTTCCCAACTGTTGCAGCCCAATGAGATTTGAATCTCAAGCGGGACCTACAGCTACCTATGGTGCGGCCCACCTACTTTTAAACAGGGCGCGACCCACTATCTGGTTTACATGGTGCAGCCCATAAGTCCAGACCGCGTGGAGTCTTTGGCCTAGGGAAGGGTGCAGCCCACACGCAGCAAGGCCTGCTTGTGGACTTATTTTGGTTGGGTTTGAGGGCCCATTGTGCGTCTAAATTTGGCCCATTGAGAATTGGTCTCAGCGCAGCCCACCAGGAATCCTTGTGAGGCCCATGGTGACATATATAGTGTGGACTAGTGGGCCGACTGCTCAGGTGCGGCCCACAGACGGTGGAGTTTTCCTGTAACGAGCAGGGCTGGGCTGATGCTGGCCCAGACGATAGTCCTCTTTGGAGGACCGTTCTTAGTCAGATGCAGTCCCACTTGCGGCCCACAGAGATGTAAATCTCATAGCTCCAGATGGTGGGGTCCTCAGAGTCTACCATGGGGCCCACATTATACATGGTGTGGCCCACTTATACTTGGGTTTAGGGCCCTACCGAAGGCATGTTTCTCCTGCAACGGGCAGGGACTGGTTTTCGGCCCAGAGATGCTACTGCAGGACCGTTCTTTGCCTGACTTGATGAGTGTCCCCTTCTAGCTCCCATTCTGGATGGGTGGAAGGCCCGATATTGGGCTGATCTGGTTTCCATCTTAGCCGTTGATTGACTTTAAACCACAGCCATAGACTGGCTCGACTCCAACTCAAAAATCATCTCTGTCGTTGGTCTCTTATCGGTCTGAAAACAGGGCCATTTGTTTGGCCTGTTTCAGTCTGTTGTACATCCAGCGACCTGCCAAAATCCCGGTGCCAAACGCGCCATTAACTGGCTCAATCCCGGCCCGACACAGGGCCACCGTATGGCCTGTTTGTAGCACCTATTTCCAGCTCCAAACAGAGCTTATGCATTACTGGACTCCGGCCTGGTGCATCGTCGCAGCTTGGCCTGATTTTGGCCTAAGATGGATGCTCCAACAGGACCTGCTTTCAGCCTCGTTAAGCTACTGCTGTGTGGATTGGTTCGGACCCGAAATAGAGCCATTACCTGGCTCAGTTTCAGACCGAGTTTCCGCAGTTGTTTCATCCTAATAGGACCCAAAGCTTGGCCATTATTTGGCCTGGGTTTAACTCAGAATCAAGGCCATTCGTTGGCCTAGCTCCTGCTCGAAACAGAGTCCTAATGCTACTCGACTTTGTCCTAATGCATGGCCTGCTTTCTGCCATAGCTCAGTACAGAACAAAGCCATTTCTTGGCCTGGTTTGTGGGCTAAAACGGCTGGGTTTGGAAAGTCATATGATCTTACAATGCTGGAGGTTGGAGGCGTTACCCGATTCCTAGTGCTGCTACTCGACTGTGGCACACAACTCAGTGCAAGCTCTACCAGCGCACGACCTTGCTCTTCTTCCTCTTTACACTCTCTTTCCTCCTCTCTTTCTCCTTCTCTTGGTATCAATCCCAAGGGCTACAGGGCCATTTATATAGGGGGAGGGAGAGATAGACGAACGACTGCGATCGTTCTCACCACGGACGGTCGGGATTTTACTCGCCACCGACTTTCCCAGAGAGGAAAGTTTTCTCTCTGTTTTCCTCTTGCAGAGCTTTGCCTGGCCAGTTCCGGCAAGAAAGGAGCACCGCCTTAGCTGAGGGATGGATGGTTGAGACTGCACGATCGGACCGATCGTGAGCCATCCATCTGGTTCCATCATGGCCCCACCTTTCGGACGCCTTCCACGTGCAACGCTTTGGACGGTGGTAGCCAATCTCCTTCCTCCGTTTACAAGGGGATGGGCCCCATGGAGACTTTGAACGGTTCAGATGGCCCCAAAAGTGGCCATGGTGGGCCACCTATGAGCTCAAGGATCGGCCATTTAAATCCCTGTTTTGGCGGAAGGGATGGCTTTCTCATTTTCTGTAAAGAGCTCGGTCAAGGCCAGTTTGACGAAGCCCATATCTCTGGTGGACGTCGTGCATATGTGTAGGGGGTCACACGCACTCCATATGGGGCCCATCACGATGTTTATGATAAATCCAGCCCGTTCACAACTCTTAGGGTCCCCAAATAGGCATCCCGACTTGGGTTTAGGTGGGGCCAAGGCCCAGGTGGGCCCTATCTCCCACTTCAGGCCCTATTTGGACCAATATATGCTAATCCGATGGTTGGATCGATCTGAGGATGGGTTTCAACGGTTAAATGGGGCTTTGCAGTGTAACGATGGTTTGATTGGTTGCTAGTTAACCTTCAGGGGTCGTTGGTGGACGCCTAGCCCCTAACATGACTTAGAAAGAATGATATATAAGTTAACTTGAGGCGTTCGTTTGATCTTACCTCACCATCTGACATTGAGTTAAGCTTGGCTCCTATTGACTCTGATAGATGGCCTCGATGTTAGCTGGAAGTCCCATACTGTATATATTAAGATTTTAAGTCGCCTAATATTTTATGCTTGGCTGATGTGGATTTTAAGATAAGGTAATCACCCATGTATTAATGGTATGGGGTGTCACAACTCCCTTATCATGTCATTTTATGTGCCAATAGATCTGGGATGTAGTGAATGCAATCACATCTTAGATTTCTCTTTCAAAGAAAAGGGAAAGAGTTTCAGTCTGACCGTGTCTTCAGACATATTTGGAAAATATAAAGTGGTTATAATCTCATCAAACTCTTTCAAGTGTAGATATGGACTTTCAGATTTAAGTCCATGAAATTTTGAAAGGATTTGGATCACCCCTGGCTTAATATCTCTGTGTCCCGTATTTTCTGGTAAAATCATGCATGAGGGCGTGCTCACCCTTACCGGTTGTAAATAATCTTGCAAAGTACGAGGCGAGGGTGCTTGACGCACCTCATTCTCATCCTGGACTTTCTCAACCCTAGGTTGAGGTTGCCTTCGCGGTTGATTAACCGATTGATTTGCAGCCATCACTTCAATTAACTTTGAGGATCTCGAGTGATATCTAATCCTGTAATGGATAGATAACCCCTCAACCATTCTTCCTTCACTCAAAAGATGTCGAGTGTTATCACGGACCCACTTGGGCATGAAACACTCTCAGCCCTCAATTTCAAATTCGAACCTAAACCTAAAAGAGAGAAATGAAATAGAAATCTAGAAATAGAAAGAGAGAGGGAATTAGAAAGAAGTTACCAACTTAGAAGTTCCTAATTAAAATCCTACAAAACAAAACAAAATAAGTCAGTTTCTAAAACAAAAATTCTAAAATTAGAGAGTTAAAAACTATTTAGGAAAGTAAACTAGTTTCTAAAAAGGAAAGTGTCTAAAAATAGAAAATAGAAAGTTTCTAAAAAAAGAAAAAGGAAGTTTCTAAAATCAAATTAGGAAAGTTTCTAAATCTAGAATTAGAAAGTTTTTAAAAACAGAAAATAAATCCTAATCTAAAAAATAGAAAATAGAAAAATCCTAATCTTAACCTAATTCTAAAACTAGCTAATCTCAGAAAAATGCAACCGTTAATCCCCGGTAACAATGCCAAAAACTTGTTCACAACCATAAGTGTAGGGTCGCGATGTAGTAATACTCTCATTGAGACCGAGGTCGACTCCACATGGACTAATCTCGTGTATTTTCTGAAAGTAACTAGAACTAGAACTAAAGGAAGATGAAAACCTAAATCTAGAATATTTGAGAGAGTAATTGTGAGAAATTTAACGAAAAACTTAAGAAATTCAAAGGTAGGAACTAGGGTTACCAAGGATCCACTTGTAGAGATCAGCGAGATCTATGCTTGATTTAAGGACATAACTGGAATCAGAACCCCATCTTATCCAATTTGAAGATTTCTTAGTAAAATCAAATTTAAACTTTTGACCTAATTCTCAATGGATGTGAGGTGGAAGTGGTTCCATAACAAAACCATGACAAGGAGACTATGGCTCACAACAGGATTTACCAATTCCACAATCAATCTGAGAGAATTGTGAAAGTTAGGGAGGATTCCATCATCTAACCATGCCTAAGGGACGATGGTGAACAACAAGATTTCCTAAATTCACAATCTTAAAACATGAAAAGAACATACTTAAAGCTATCATAGATCTATTGTAATTTGAGTCACAACAAACCATTAAAAATTAAAAGTATTCCTTATAATCAAACTAGAATCAAAGAGAGTTCAATCAAGGTAATAGAAACATCCCATCACACTACAAGTTTCACCTTTTCACCCTAGCTAAGAGGTTTAGCCAACCATAGACATGGTTGAACTAGAATCTCTTAATAAAAGCATAAAAATAACTAAGAAAAAATGAAGAAAAACTCTTGGCAATGGCTTCTCCATGCTTTTGCTCCACTCCTCAAACCCTAAAAGATGCATAGGAGTGCCCTGAAGATTCCTATTTATAATTTTGTAGCACCTCCTTTCGCACCGACTTGGAAAAATCTAGAAACCGCCTCAAATTTACGCAGCTTCGATATATCGAAGATCGGTCCAGAATTGTCCAGCGAGTTTGGCCTGAAGTCCTGAATTTCTCGATTAATTGAAGGATCTTCGATATCCCCTTCGATATTATCTACAGGTCTTTTATATATCGAAGGCCATTCTGGCAGTTTTCCAAAACTAGACTCTTCTAGCCCCGAAATCTATTTTCAGGACAATTTTCAGGATTTCTTTTTTCGACTTCAAATCTTCAATTCTCTTCCTTCATCACTTGGTTTCCTTAGATCTTTGGCATGTGAATTCTTCAATCTCGGTATCTTAAGATCCATCCCTTGCCTTGGTGATTCTTGAGCATTAAATCCATGCTTTTAACAACCTTTTCAATCTAAGCTCTTAAATTCACCTTGCAACACAAACACGAGTAAAATAGAACATTAAGCATTATCATGTTCATAAAACCAAGATATAAGTGGGGGATAATATGTAATATTTGACCCTTAATAGGTATGCGGCTCACAACAAAAGTAGATCAAGGGATGTCATTGTGTGGCACACAATTGTTGTAACTGCACAATAGATCTAACTGCATAATAGGTATGTGAGCACAAAGGGTTTGTTGAGGAGAAGCTCACACGTGTGGGAGGTTATAAATACCCCACTAATACTTAGATGGGGATAGAACAACATCAGAGCAGAGAAAAAGATCCAGACTTCAGTTAGAATCTGGTAATATCAGTTGTGTGGCCATAACTGGTACCGCACACAATTGTTGCAGCGCACAACTGATGGAGCGCATAATTAATGTGAGCACACAACTGATGTAGCTACATAATTAACTTGGCTGTATGAAAGGTTCATTGCACAGATGATCAGTTCAGGCTCTAATCTGAGTTGAAAGATCAATGTATCATCTCAGAAGCTTGGGAATAGTCAGAACAAATGATATTCTGGCACAACAATATCTCCATAACTGAAGATCATGATACAATATGAAATGCTGTAGAAATTAGCATTAAAAATATTTGTTATCCGTGACTATGTAAATATTCTACTTTGGAATCAAAAGAGATAAAGTATGTAAACAAATTTAGTATGAATAAAATACTGTGATTGTTCTCTTCATTCTTCCTTTGTTAATTATTAAGAAAAACTCCCAAAATTAAATGCTTTTGTTTCTTATAAAAAAATGGCAACTTTGCTGGGGACTTATTACTCGATATTAACATAGGAACAATACTGAGAACTTTCACCACAGTTTGGCATTATGTAGACACCAAAATGGCAACTCTTAACTGGAACATCCTCCCTTTCATCTCCAAAGTAGAGTATAATCCCATTTAAGTACCGATTCATGTTGTTTTTACAACTTGTGATGGTTCAGGGAAAAACTACAATCAATCAATGGTAATCACTTTGAACAAGACAATCTTCTATTTCGCGCTAACATGATTCGTTATAGAATACGCCAGTAAATAGACTTTGCATTGCAAGGAACAGTCCATGTTAGTCAAACAAAAAGAATCATGAGCAGCTGCCGCAATTATAACTATTTCACCGTTAACACAAGAGGATGGGAATGATTGGATCATTGTCTCACATCGGAGACCAAGAACCCAAAATGTCTTGGCTGGCAGGATGAGTCCATCACTACAAAGAATTAGGGGGCTAGTAACACGAATTGCAGCAAGAAAGAACCCTGAACTTATGCCTCCAGCAATATACCCAAGGAAATCCATTCATTTGTTAACATTGTGTGACTTCCCAGCCCTGCTCGCTGTAAAAACTCAATGGACAAGGAAACAAACGGGTAAGTCACCACTAGTAAATCCAAAAACCCCTGTCTCGTCTCAAACTGTATCACAATCGATCGGGTGCCATGGAAGTACAGGAAAATCGAATGAAACTCCTTTTTCGATGTGCCCCATCTTATTAATATATTCCTATTCTACCCCAACGACAACTTCGTCTGGGAATGGAGAAGATGGAACGAGTGAGGGTTCGCCACCAATTATAGAGGATCATATGGCCAAGATGGCGCAAGCATAGAAAATGTTGATGGATGAATGTAGAAATATCCGAGAGGCCTTAGCAACTCTTGCACATAATGTAGCTCAGATGGCGGCTCCTTCAATCATGGGTACCATGAATGGATAAGAACAACAACTGGAAGGCTCCTAGCCGCTGAGGGTAGGATCACTCGGGTTTGCTCCTGCAGTAAGGGCGATAACTCAAGAGGAAGTGTGACAGGTTGTCGAAAAGCCGTCAGGATAGAAAGAGAACATGAGAATATCAGAAGATTCAGATATTGAACATCATATTCGAGAGAGGTGGAAGATATTCCTTTTCTAGCTAATTTCAAACATCCCGATTTTTAAAAATTTAATGGAGATGGATCGCCAGAGGAACACCTGATGCATTTCATCACCAGCATGGGACATTTCTCTACAGTGCCATAATATTGCCTTCAACTGTTCAGTTCCTCTCTAACAGGTAAAGTGTTTTGGTGGTAGTCTAGTTTAGTGCCAGGATCAATGTAGACTTGGGAGCAGATGCAGGATGCCTTCATGTCAAATTTCTTTTTGTCAGAGCATGACGTTAGCATTACAGAATTAGCCTCAGTACGACAGAGAGAAGGGGAACCAGTAGAGAAATTTATAGACAGGTGGAAGACATTAGGAGCTTCTTGCAGACAATTGCCAGAAGAGAAAGAACAAGTGAAGACGTGCTTGAACTCCATGGAGACAGGAATCGCGTTCGGTCTCACCAGCGATGATATCAAAACCTTCCGTGACCTGGCTACGAAAGATCACGCTTTGGAACTGATGAACAAGAAAATGTCAGCGTTTAACTATGAAAAAACTAGAAGGGGACCCCATAGGTTGATTACAAATGTAGTCGATCATGAAAAGAAAAACCATGATGCAAGAGAGATAAGAGGAAAAAAGACAGAAAGGAAAGAAGAATCAAGCCGTCCTAGAGGAAGGTTCAATGATAAAAGACCCAGGTCGTTAAATTCTCATGAGTGGTTTGCGTTTAAGAAAGAAGACGTCATTCCTATGATGAATGAATTGTTGAAAGCTGACATAATAGAATTTCCTCCGTCCAACCGTCCTAAAGAATCATCAAAAATAAGAGAAAGAGACTTATGTCGCTATCATCGTTTGATAGGACATCTAATAGAAAGCTGTTACACATTGAAATGTATAATGCAAAGAATGATAAACGGAGGTGAGATAATAATTGGAAAGGAGAAAGAGAGAGACTGGAAAGTGACAGTAAATGTACTCACTGCGTCAGAGGACTCTCATGAAAGAATTGGGAAAGAGCATCACAAACGATGGGCCATGTTCCAGTGATCATGTTACGATCAGGAAAAAGGGTAACAAGCCCACAGAAGTTGAAGGCTGAAATAGTAAGGCAAAAATCACCAAGAATTACTCCGGCAGTAGCAGTGATAGGAAAGAAAAAAGAAGGAAACAAGGAAAGCGACTTATGACGTTATAAGTCATCTGAAAGGTATACCAGCTCGATTAAGTGTGTACGACACGTTAAGATTATCAGAAGATTCTCAACAAAGCCTGATTTAAGCCTTATCCGATGATAATGTTAGAGAAACGTTACTTACAAAAATGGAAAATGTGGAGCGCAAGGAATAGGAGGATTGCATGCCAGTAGTTTTCTTCTCTGATGATGATTTATCTTATGATAAGGATCACAATAGGCCATTAATGATCGTGGGTCATATTCGAGGTAAACAGGTCAAGTGAATAATGTTGGATAATGGGTCCACAGTGAATCCGTTGCCATTGACAACGCTGAATGAATTGGGATACCATCGCTCTAATTTACGCCCTAGTGGAATGATGATATGGGGCTTTAATCAAGATGGGCAGCATACGCTTGGTAAGATTACAATAACATTGGAAATAGGAGAGTTAACTACAAATGTTGTCTGCTATGTTATTAGTACAGTAACGACATATAACCTCCTTTTGGGAAGACCGCAGATGCATAAGTATGGTATCATACCTTTCACCCTACATCAGTATTTCAAATACTACAAAGATGGGGTGCATCATAAAGTAATAGCCGATGCAAGACCGTATACGAAAGCCGAAGCCTTCTTCACCGATGCCAGTTATTATGACGGATTCCCCAGTAAGGAAGAAAAGGAGAGCGATGAAAATGAAGTCCTAAGAAATGCTTGTATAAAAGTGATAAGAAAAGAAATTACAAAAATAGAATCATCTAGAACTGCAAATGTCAAAAAAAATTTCTACTTCGTACCAAAGCACTTGAAACAACCGTGATAGTCGCCCTTAACATTATTATCACCTGAATAGATGGAAATCTTACAGTTAAACTATACGATGTCGGTACCATACGCTGAAAGGAGCAAGCTGTTCTTGGTCATTTTGAAGAGATTTCATGTCAAACCTAGCACAAAGTATCCAGAACCGATTGAATTTTACGCATTTGAAAGTGAAAATAGAAGAAAAGGCTGATAATGACATGGGCTATGGGGAATTGACATTCGAAGATCTTAAAAGGTACAGCCAAGTGAGCAAGAAAATTATAAAAAATATGGGTTTTGATTATGAAGAACCAACTGGCTTGAATTATGGGAAAGGAATTCAAATTCCAATCAGGGTCAATCAGACAAAACGAGAGAATTTTCAAGGATTAGGGATAGAGTCTTCATTGAATGTGGTTATAGTTGACTCGAAAAAAGAAATAAATTCTGAAATAAGCAAACATCCTGAAATAGCTCCGAAGCAGATAGAAGACGGGGGGCAACTGACAATTGATAGTTTACAAGAAGTAAATTTGGGAACGGAAGAAGAGCCACAAAATACATTCATAAGCGCTAGCCTCCCTTACAAAGAAACCGATCAGTATATCAAGCTGTTGAAAGAAAATAAAGATGTGTTCGCCTGAACATATGTAGAAATGTCGGGCCTAGAACCATCAGTAGCGATGCATCAGTTGAACGTTGCTAAAGACAAGAGGACGATTAAGCAAGCGCAAAGGTGATTCTATCCAGACCTAATTCCTCTGATAGAAGAAGAAATAAATAAACTGATAAAGGTAGGGTTCATCAGAGAGGTCAAATACCCTAAATGGATATCAAATGTCATCCCAGTAAAGAAGAAAAATAGACAGATCAGGGTATGTATTGATTTGAGGGATCTAAATGAGGTTTGCCTGAAAGACGATTTTCCATTGTCGATAATTGAGTTGCTAATTGAAAGTACGATGAAATATGTTGTTTGTCCTTCATGGATGGTTACGCCGGTTATAACCGGATAAGAATGACTCCAGAAGATGAAGAAGCTACAACATTCAGAACTTCATTGGGGATTTATTGCTATAAAGTTATGCCTTTTGGTCTAAAGAATGCCAGAGCAACATATCAAAGAACGATACAAAATATATTTCAGGACAAGATGCATAAATATGTTGAATGTTATGTGGACAATTTGGTTGTCATATCAAATGATCATGAAGAACATTGTGAACATTTAACTTTAGTCTCCCATCGGCTTAGAAAGAAATAGTTGAAGATGAATCCAGCCAAATGCGCCTTTGGAGTGTCATTAGGAAAATTCCTCAGCTTTGTCATTAGGCATAGGGGAATCAAGATTGATCCAGGGAAAGTTAAGGCTATCCAAGATATTCCGCCTCTGTAAACATTAAAAGAATTGAAAAGCCTACAAGGAAAGTTAGTGTATATTCACCGTTTTATTTCAAACTTGGCAGGAAGATGTCAACCATTTTCTCATTTGATGAAGAAAGGAGTGGAGTTTGTGTGGGAAAAGCCTTGTTAGAATGTATTTGATTCAATAAAAGAATTATTGAAACAACCTCTAGTATTGGCAGCTCCTACAAAGGGTAAATCACTTATTTATATATATATATATATATATATATATATATATATATATATATATATATATATATATATATATATATATATATATATCTGTAGTTTGAAATTCATTGGGGGCTCTATTAGCATAAGTGAATGAACACAGAAAAGAAATAGTGCTTTATTATCTGAGTCGGACTCTAATAGGCACAGAATGCAATTATTCCCCAATCGAGAAAGTATGCTTGACATATTCGTAGTATAAAAATTAAGACAATATTGTCTTTCTCATGATATAATTTTAATTTTGTGTGTTGATCCAATAAAGTTCCTAATGACAAGGCCGATGTTATCAGGAAGATTCGCTAAATGGATGTTGTTACTTTCAGAATATACGATCACTTATAAGCCAACGAAAGCAGTTAAAAGGCACGTAGTGACAGATTTTTTGGCAGCTCATCTCGTGGCAGAAACTGAGATTGTTAATGATGACTTTCTTGATGAACAAGTTATGATGATTGAATCACCAAACCCACGACAGATGTATTTTGATGGTGCTTCTCGAACGACAGGAGCAAGTGCCGGAGTGATATTTATTACTCCTCAAGGTGACTTATTGCCTTATTCTGTCACATTGGAAGCCTTCATCATCAAAACGGAGATAGCTTAGGAAATGATAAAAAAATGTTGCAGATTTTTGGGGATTCCAAGTTGATCATAAATCAACTAACAACTGAGTTTGAAGTAAGAAAGCAAGAGCTTCTGTAGTACTGTTGAAGAGCACAGTGATTGCTAGAGCAATTCCATTATGTCAAAATCAAGCATGTACCGCGATGTGAGAATGCAAGGGCGGATGCTTTAGCGAGCTTTGCGACAGCTTTATCCTCTCCAGATCAAAGTCCTCTTTAAGTGAAAATAGAAGAAAGAAGGTTCTTGCCATTATCAGAAATTATTAATGAAGACGTTGAAACACTCCCTATATCGTGTTTAGAGGTGAAAATGGATGATTGGCACCAGCCTTTTGTTGATTATCTCAAATATAATATCCTGCCAGAAGATCCAGCGTAAAAATGGCAAATTAGGCAGAGATCGAAAAGATTCGTTATGTGTAATGAAATACTATATAGAAGATCTTATAACAAAATGTTATTGCGATGTCTAGATGAACAAGAAGCAATTCAAGTGTTACGAGAAGCTCATTTTGGAGAATGTGGAGCACATCAAGCTGGTCGAAACCTATTCCATCGAGTACATCAAATGGGATACTATTGGCCCACAATGTTCAAAGATGCTGTAAAATATGCGAAGCGATGTCACAAATGTCAGATTCATGGAGACATCATACATGTACCCCCTGAAGATCTTCCATCAGACAGTTGCTTCTTGGCCTTTTTCTGATTGGGGACTCGATGTCATTGGCCTATAAACCCACCATCGTCCAAGGGAAATCAATATGCATTGGCAGCAACAGATTATTTCTCCAAATGGACGGAAGCAATTGCATTGCAAAATGTCAAAGAAAAGGATGTTATCAATTTTATCCAGCATGCGATAATATATCGCCACGACATCCCGAAAAGAATTGTCACTGACAATGGTACTCCTTTCAAGAATAGGGGTATAGAAAAATTGTGACAGAAATTTGATATTCACCATTCATTCTAGACACCTTACTATCCACTGGCCAATGAATTAGTAGAGGCATTCAATAAAGTGATTGTGAAAATATTGAAGAAAATGATGACTAAAAATAAGCGTGATTGGGTCTAAAAATTACAAGAAGTATTGTGGGCGTACAGGACTACTCACCAGACGACAATGAAAGCTGCGCAATATTTGTTGGTTTATGGCGTAGAGGCTGTTATCCCTATTGAAGCACAAGTCGCATCACTTAGAGTAGCAGTGCATTAATCAATCATAGATGACGAAAATGCAAGAATAAGGCTAGTAGAATTGGATTTGATCGATGAAAATTGATCGACAGCTATTCACAAGTCCAAGTGTAGGGTCACGATGTAGTAATAATCTTAGTAATACCGAGGTCGAATCCACAGCGATTGAACCTTGTATGTATTCTAAAAGTAACTAGAACTAGAACTAGAAGAAGATGTAATCAAAATGAGGAGAATGTAGAATAATGGTGAATTATTAGACTAAAACTTGTAAAATTTAAATGTAGAAAACTAGGATTTCCAAGGATCCACTCGTAAAGATCAGGGAGATCTATGTTTGATTCAAGAATACAACTGGAATCAGAGTCCCATCTTCATCCAATTGGAAGATATCTCTTTAAAAATCAAATCTGAACTTCCTTTGATCTAGTTGTCAATGGATGAGAGGTATTAGAACTAAAAGTAATTTCATAACAAAACCATGCCCATGAGATAGAGTAAACAACAAAATTTACCAATCCACAACCAATTTAAGAAAATTATGAGAATTAGGGAGAACTCCATCATCCAACCATGCCCAGGAGACGATGGTGAACAACAGAATTTCCTAAAATCATAAATCTCAAAAAGAAAGAACATACTCAAAGCTATCACAAATTCATTGTAATTTAAATCACAACAAATCATACAATAAACTGAAGGTGTTTCTTATAATCAATCTAGAATCAAAGAGAGTTCATCTTAAATATGAATCAAACCCATAAAAAGTATCCCATCACACTACAAGCTTCACCTCTTAGCCCTAGATAAAATGTTTATCTAATCACAAACATGATTAACCAAAATCTCTTAAGAAAGCATTAAGGAAGAAAAAAAACCATAGAATAAGGAGAAGATGAACTTGTTGCCACCGGTCGTCTACTCTCTCTCTCTCTCTCTCTCTCTCTTCCTCCACACGTCTGATAATCCCCTCACGTCCCTTTCTCTCTCTCTCTCTCTCTCTTTTATAGGCTGGAGAGGGTCAGTGGCTGGAGAGAAGTCAGTGGGAGCTTTGCATAAGGAGTTACGCACTCCCCTTCGTAGTGTAACCATGCTTAATTCGCGTTTGGGTGGATGGCTGACCAGTTTTGGCCATCTGATCCATTCGACCTTCTTGACCTTAGTCGTTTGCACCTTGGGAGAGTTTTGAATCGTTTAGATCACTCATTCAACTGTGATCGTGATCGTAGAACGGCCCATGGTGGCTGAGTGTGTCTGGACACGCGTGCTTACGCATGTGGCTATGCTGAGATGCTCGATGGGCCCCTAATCAGTGTTAAGGGAGAAATCCACTCTTTCCATTGGATTCGTGGCAAAATTTCAGTCAGGAATGACGGTATTGCTTGAGTTTGGTGCAGCCCAAGGGATCAAATCTTCCTATCATTCATTCTGTGTTTGAACGTGGCCTTCGTGTATGCATGTGCATGGTTGTAGAAGGGCACCATGGTTATGGTCGGCCCCAATGTCCAGGCGCATTGGACGGTTCAGATCTTTCATCTGATCAACGGTGGTGGGCCACCACACTCCATAGAGGATGGACATTCGCTTGCTATGTGTAAGGGAGAGAGGTCGGTCAGGTTAGCACATGCTGACTGACCTCTTGGTTTCGGTGCACTGCGAGTGCACGTGTGCTGTGCACATGCACACCACTTAAGGTGGGGTCTGCAGTGATGTTTTGATAAATCCATTTCATCCATCCGCTTTTCCTTCCAATTTAAGTGGTTAAGTCCAAAATTGAGGCATATCCAGAGATCAGGTGGGCCCTAAATCGAACCTTATGATCTTGCATTCAGGACATTTTTTAGGCCTCTTTATATTCAATCACTGGGTTTTTTCGGATCTTTGGCATGTGAATTCTTCAATCTCGGTCCACTAAGATCTGTCCCTTGCTTGGGTGATTCTTGAACATTAAATCCATGCTTTTAACACCTTTTTTCAATCCAAGCTCTTAAATTCACCTTGCAACACAAACATGATTAAAATAAGATGTTAAGCGTTACCATGTTCATAAAACCAAGTAATAAATAGGGTCTGATATGTAATATTTGACCCTCAACACAATCTCCAACCAGCATTTTGCTAGTCCCGGGCAAAGTATGCAAAAATTATTTTAAGAATCACAGGACAATTTCGATAAACTCGAGTGAATTTTGAAAAATAATCCAGATACTAAAATTCTAAGATGCATTAATGTTGAGCATTACTTTCTCCTAAATTAAGTGTACAGTAAAATTCATGGTCAAGTTTAAAGTATTAATCTATCAATTAGAACAATTCTAAACATTGAGTTCCATGGGTGTATAATGCAACCTCGACTTATCACAATTAAAGGTCTAATCGTCAATTCTTATGATAACGTTGATAATAAAAAAGAGCATTTCGGATAACCCAAACTAAACCGAAACTTGCCTTACAGTTTAGCCTTTTTATTCTTCCAGCTTTTGATTTTTCCATCGATGGCTTCATGCTATGTCAACCTTTTTAAAGATCTTTAATAGGTAGCCGTTTTCGATGACAACTATTTTTTTAGTTGGTTATTCTATCTCTCATTTTTTTTCATTGAACGTGATGGATAAATTCCAGGCTAGTTCCTTCCATGCTAAGTGATTACCAAGTTGACAATTCAATGTCGAACTTAAGCCTTAATGTGTAAGTTAGATTTGACATGTGAAATCATGACTCAACTAATGTTTAAAACTTCTAATCATGGATTAATAATTCGAACTTGACTGTGAAATCTAACAGATAGCTGAGTCTAAGAGTCATAAATCACCAACATTAAGTATCTTATACTTCTAAATCAAGGATGACCTTCAAAATCACTCGAATTCATAAAATTTTTTTAAAAAAATTTCCACAATTTTTTGCTCAAGACTGAGAAAATACTATTTAGGTAACCTAATCTCCCATCCCCAATAAAAAATCTGCATTGTTCTCAATGTAAAAGATAGAAGCATGCAATGCACATGAGACAATGAAAATAAAGGCGAAGTGACGGAAAGGTAATACCTAAGGAAGGAATCAAGAGGCTTTTTCAAAAGAATCTCAGCGTGAGAATGGGTTAGCACGAGAGTTAAACCAACACAAAGCAAACTATCTTAGAACAAATGGAAAGTAAACTATCTTAACAGCATAAAGCCGACTATCCTAAAATGTCATAAAGCAAACTACCCTAGTCCTATGAAAGTAGTAAACCTACCTATACCTCCATCAGACTAGCATATCAACCCTGTTACACTGTCAGAGGTATAAACATGTCCTATGAATCAAATTTCTCAACAAATGGCTTTAATCGATGTCTATTTACTTTAAACTCATTGCCATTGTTTGGATTTCGAATCTCGACAGCCCCATGGGGATAAATATTGATAACAGTGAAAGGGCTGGTCCAATGAGATCGAAGTTTACCTGGAAAGAGATGTTACCCAGAATTATACAAGAGGACCTTTTGACCGGACGTGAATGATTTTTGAAGAATGTGTTGGTCGTGAAACGCCTTCATTTTATCCTTGTAAATTCTCGAGTTCTCATATGCATCATTTCAGATTTCTTTGAGTTCATTCAACTGAAGTTTGCGTAGTAAGTCAGCGTTGTCCAAATTGAAGTTCAGATTTTTAATTACCTAGTAGGCTCTATGTTCCAACTCTACAGGAAAGTGGCAAGCCTTCTCATAGACAAGTCTAAAGGGAGACATTTTAATAGGGGTTTTAAATGTAGTATAGTAAACCCATAAAACATCGGTCAAATGGATTGACTAATCCTTTCGGTCAGGGTTAACCGTCTTTTTCAAAATGTGTTTAATTTTTCTATTAGATATCTCAACTTGCCCACTTATTTGTGGGTGGTATGGAGTGCTCACCTTATGGGAAATGGCATATTTCTTCATTAAATTCATGAATGGCGTATTATAAAAATGTGAACCCCCGTCACTAATGATGGCTTGAGGCATTCTGAACTGGGAAAGGATGTTTTCTTTTAAGAATTTAATGATCGTTCGATGGTCATTGTTCAGCCACGAAATTGCTTTGACCCATTCAGTGACATAGTCTACGGCGAGCAAAATGTATAAATGGCCAAAAGATTGGGAGAATGGTCCCATGAAATCGATGCCCTAACAATCAAATGATTCTATAATAAGGATGGGGTTTAAGGGCTTCATATTTCGACAAGACAATGCTCCCAATTTTTGACAATATTCACATGCTTTGCAAAACTCATGAGTGTCCATAAACATAGAGGGCCAGTAAAAGCCACACTGCAGAATTTTGGCCGTGGTCTTTTTAACAGAAAAGTGATCACCATAGGCTTGAGAATGACAGAAGGAGATGACACTTTGATGTTCATCGTCTGGCACACATCTCCTTAAGATTTGGTCTGAATAATATTTAAGCAAATATGGATCATCCTAGAAGAACTTACGAACCTCAACGAAGAATTTTTTCTTATCTTGCACAGTCTCATGTGTTGGCATGAAACCTGTGGCTAGATAATTAGCAATATCAACAAATCAAGGTGAATGGGAGACTTTAACGGTTGTTTGTTAGGGAACATGTCATTGATATGTGTTGTCTCAGGCGAATTAGGGAGATTAAAGTGAGAAGATGGTCAGCCACTACGTTCTCTACTCCCTTTTTATCTTTTATTTCCAAATCAAATTCTTGAAATAGGAGGATCCATCTAATCAGGCGGGGCTTAACATCATTCTTAGAAAGAAGATAATTGAGCGCCGCATGATCTGTGTAAACGAAGATCTTGGATCTGATCAAGTAGGACCTAAATTTGTCCAAAGAGAGCATTACGGCTAAGAGTTCCTTTTTCGTAGTTGAGTAGTTCACTTGGGCAGGATTTAGAGTTCTACTTGTGTAATGAATAACGCAGGGCTTCTTTTCTTTTCTCTAACCTAAAATCGCCCCAAGAGCATAGTCAGGCGTATTGTACATAAGTTCAAAAGGAAGGCTCCAATCGGGTGATTACATATGTTGTAGAGGTTAACATGCCCTTAAGTCCTTTATGAACAGTCCACTCAAATGGTGCATCCTTTTGAAGTAGATTACATAGAGGATGAGAGAGGTGACTAAAGTCATTTATGAATCTTCTATAAAATCCGGCGTGTCCTAAGAAGGATCGCACGTCTTGTGTATTCTTGGGTGGAGGTAGGTTAGAGATAAAATCATTTTTTTTCTTATTTACATCCATTCCTTTGGACAAGATGATATGTCTAAGGACAATTCTCTTACGAACCATGAAATGACACTTCTCCCAATTGAGTACTAAATTCTTTTCTTCACATCTTTTTAGCACGCATTTAAGATTCTTTAAGCAATCCTTGAAAGATGGACCAAAGATAGAGAAGTCGTCCATGAAGACCTCTAGATATTGTCCCACCATATCAGAAAAAATACTCATCATGCATCACTGAAAAATGGCAGGAAAATTACATAGTCTGAATGACATCCTTTGGTAAGTGAAGGTGTCATAGGGACATGTAGATGTAGTCTTTTCTTGATCTTCAAGGGCTATCTCTATTTGGTTGTAGCCCGAATACCCATCAAGAAACAGTAATAGGAATGACCTGCTAACCTTTCTAAAATTAGATTAATGAAGGGCAAAAGAAAGTGGTCCTTCCTCGTGACGGTATTCAACTTCCTGTAGTCAATGTAAATTCTCCAACCAGTAATGACTCTAGTTGGCACGAGTTCATTATAAGCATTGACTACAATGGTGATTCCGAACTTCTTAAGAACCACCTGAGTTAGACTCACCCATTGACTATCAGATATACGGTATATGATACCCACATCCAATAGTTTAAGAACCTCGACCTTAACCACTTCGTTCATGTTTGGATTTAGTATACGTTGTGATTGCTGTGAGGTCTTTGCATTATCCTTGAGATAAATGCGGTGAGTACAAATCAAAGGGTCAATTCCCTTGAGGTCCACAATTGTCCATCCAACGGCTCCCTTATGCTCAATGAGAGTAGTGATGAGCATACTCTCCTATTCTTGCTCAAGGTGGGATGAAATCACCACCGGGTATGTCTCATCTTGACCTAAATAGGCATACTTCAAATAAGAGGGCAAAGGTTTTAGGTTAACCTTCGGTGTCTTGAGGCTAGACAATAGAGGCACTACATTGGTGGGGCAATTTGTTAAATTGTGGCCTTCATCGGTTAACTTCAAGTACCAGAGCAGTATCAAGTATAGCACTGTCTCCCTAATCATATCATCATCTAAATCATAGGAGTGGGTTAGGCATGTCTTTAAAGGGTCAGAGGATAAGTTCATCAAAGTTCTATCTTCCATGAAAGAGTCAATCATGTTAATGTCATGGAAATCGTCATCATCCACTAACCGTCTTCCTGTGTTGAAAAAGACATTCAACTCCAATGTCATATTTCCAATAGACATACTTAGGACTCCATTCCTGCAATTAATGATTGCGTTTGAAGTGACAAGGAATGGGCGACCAAGAATGACAAAAATTTAAGTCCTCATGTTACTGATGGGTTCCATATCCAGGATGAGAAAGTCTACCGAGTAGTAGAATTTGTTAACCTGGACTAACACATCCTCAATTATCCTTCTCGGTACACGAACTAAGTGATTAATAAGTTGTAATGTGGTTAGGGTGGGTTTCAATTCACCCAAACCTAACTGTTTGTAGACCGAGTAAAGAATTAGATTTACACTTGCTACTAAATTAAGAAGTACATGCTCAATGCTGTAATTCCCAATTACACAAGTGATGGTTGGACTACCGGGATCTTTAAATTTCTATGGTACATCTTTCTTTAAGATGACACTCACTTTTTTAGTTAAAAATATTTTCTTTTGAATATTTTTTCATCTTTTGATCGTACACAAGTCTTTCAGAAATTTGGCATATGAAGGTTTTTATTTAACCGCATCCAGTAGAAGAAGATTGACCTTCACTTGTTTCAACACCTCTAGAATGTCCTGAGAGTTAGAGAGAGGTTTTGGTGCAACCAATCGTTATGGGAATGGGGTAACTAGCTTGCCTTGAAGTTCCAATTCTAGTTCTTGTGGGGCATGGCTAGATCTATCATTGTTGTCCTCTTCCAGGTCATTAGGCTTTTCAGGCCTAACCGGAATGGTTTTGTCAATGGTCTTCTAACTCCTAAGAGTGGTGATAGATTTAGCTTACTCCATCTAATTTAAAGAGCTTGGATCACTTATTTCATATTACGATTTAGGATTGGGGAAAGGTTGGGCTGGAAGAATCCCTTTTTCTCCAATTGAATTTTTTGTCTCACGCCCTTGTATAGCCTTTGAAATGTCTTGAAGAGTTTGCAATATACCCTAAGTGATAAGCTGTAACGCCCTGAAAATCGAGGGTCGTGTAGAAACCCGACTCCCGAGTTCTAGACCATCACTTATGCAACAAATATGCTGATGATTTAATGTTGTCTGAGTTAGTGCATTAACATGAGTAAGATTATACCAAAACTGCAGTTCATACTCCAGATCCAGTGATAAAACGCAAGCGGAAGACTGAAGAATATATATATCACTGTATGAAAAACAAAATAATCTTGAACTGTCTCCAAAGTATGAATACATATCTGAGTCACATATACATATCATAAACCAAAATCAAATGTCATATAATAGTCCAACTAGCAAAAATCCCACTGATCCAAGCCACCTATGCAAAGCCGTCAGCGAACTGCATGTACGAGAACTCGTCCTGGTCCTCGTAGAAGTTCGGCTCCAGCTCCTGGATCTCCTCACTACCTGCATCTAAGACAGAGTTTGGTAGGTGTTATAAACACCGTCCCGTAACGTGGGAGTGAGTGATCAACTCAGTGGAATCATAGAGCAAAGATTAGCATGTTATCAAATCAATCACGCGTTAATAGTAAAGCAATCAATCAGACATTCCTAGATACTGTTGTTAATGCAAGCATGTAATGACATGATGGATGCCCTCACCGACATACTCCCTCATGCGACACCATCTTACGTCCGCGGCATGCTTTCTTCCCTCAGTGCTCCACATCTTCCAGGCTCATGTAGTGCGATGTGGAAATGATTACCGAGTTGTTATTAGTCCTTTCATACAACAGTATTGGAAAACTAAGGTACTTCCCTTATATCAATCCCAACACAGATCCTGTCTAGGGTCATCACTCCTAGTAATCTCATACAATGGTATATTTCTAGGTCGCTGCAAGGGCTGCCAGGGTTGTTTCTCACACTCTTTGCACTGCTCCCCCATCACCTTATCAATACAGGCCTAGTGTACTCTTGTTGCTACGAAAGGGTCGTCGCCTCACGTAGACTCAGAATACACTCGAGGTCACTACAAAGGGCTCGTCACCAATCGGAGTAGGCCGACAGCTCGAATGTAGTATCCCATACCACCACAATCGGTTCACGAGTCTAAGGTGCTCACTGGTCACTATAGGGAGGTTTGTGGCCCCAGCATAGGCCGACAGCTCGACAACGGTGTCCCATACCACCATGCCCGGCTCATGAGTCTTCATGGATCAAGGTACCATGGTTATCAAGGTTTTCACTGATAAGTTCAGTACCCTAGGTTCAAGCAGTTATGACCAATACAAGGTGAACATACAACGGTCAGTCGGGTTACTTGACGGGGTCGACTAGTACGAGCGCACCTTAAGATGAACGACATGAAGTGCATAAAACACCACGTGTGGCCTAACCACTATCGCCAACCCAAAGCACGACTCGCGTTCATCAACACGTCCTTCGTGGCAAATAGAAGCCAACCACGAATTTGAATCTATTACCGACTGCCTGGACTAGAGCATAGCCTTAAGAACTTGTAATCAACATAAGTGGTCGTATGAGAGTAAAAGAAATGAAATACAAACAATCCAAGCATGTTAACAACATGTTATGACATACAACGTAAGCAAATCAACCAAACACATGCATTCCATATATATAAGGAAATCAGTTCAATATAACGACATGGAGGAAATCATGTGCATCATCATTTTAATTGAGAAACCACTCTCAAAACTAATCTACAACAACATTTACTCAATACATACTAATACAAACATTTATACAAACACTTAGTCTACACACATTAGTCTACATAGCGTTTGTCGACCCAAAGTGTGCATTAGGGCGAATCTCTTCGCCAAACTGATCATGCACGCCTAACTAATATCATAACATGACAAATATACATGGAAATCATTTTAGAAAAATACAGATGTATATAGTATTTCCTACAAATGCCTAAAATACCCTAAATCTCATATTCTCCGTACGCAGTCGAAATGGAAAACAGACAGCATGTTGTACATGTCAAACGACATTCTCGTCGATAATCTACTATTAAACGACATTGAAAGCTTTGAAATCAGTCAACCTAAGCATCTAGAATCCTCACCTTTCACCGTAGAAGCGTAACGAATCGAATAGAGACTCTACGCTTCGTCAACGTCTGTATGACAACCTATATCACAAGATGAATCAGATACTTCGCAAATTGTATCGATGGAATCCCTAAAACAGGTTGAGGTTAAGGTTTTCTTATCTAGAATGAAGTCGGAATCACCGAAAGAGTGACTGGAATACGATAGCTAAGCACGCTTGGTAGCAGGTTCGAGTGACAGGAAGCTTTCCCCACAACTCGTATAGAATCTCTCTCCTTTCTCTCCTCTCTTCTCTAGGGTTTTAGCAAATTCGAATGGGAGGGAAGTGAGAGGGTTTAAGGTCTTTAAATAGGTTAAAAATTCACCTATATAGACTTGGAACAACGGTATCCTTGGGTTATAACCAAATTGGGTCTTTCCCGATCCAAAAGGGTGCTTCTGGAGGTCCCCTGACCAAATGCGGTCGGACTTAAGCTCATGGATATTGGATCCTGATCACATTAAGTTTTCTGTCCGATAGTGTTCCCAGATCACACCTGGCAGACCAGTTTCAGTTCAGCGGTCATGGAGATTCGATCAAGGATTCCAAGAGTACTGACCTAAGTGGGAAATGTTTCCTGATCCGAGGGTGTATTTAGGTCAGATTCCAACGGTCTGAATGCTTATACTTAACCTGCAAGTGAAACGTCCCAGATTTATTTAAATCACATTTAATTTTTAAAGAATTTCACTCTTTCTCACACTCCTTGCTCTATGCTCAATGAAATAGCCTCTATACATAGTTGAGCTTGATTTTCAAAGCGATTGTCAAGTCCAGCTAAGCGGTCATAATGGTCTAAGATTGTAGATATCGGACTCTTGACGCGCGGTCTAGATCCAATACAAAGTTTCAAAGGATTTCTGAGAGCAAACAGGTTTAAAGTTTGATCCTAGGTTTCAGGACGTTATAACGTCATTGATTCTACAAGTTTTGGGTCTTGCAGAACGTATTTAAAGCGATCAGTGGTAATTTTACAGTTAATCTAGCATAGCGCTAGTTAACTTACGCTTAATTTCTAAAGGAATTAATCTTAAGCGATTTTTGCCTAAGGTGGTACTTGGGTCTCTGTACGAATTTTTTCGAGACGTTACAATCTACCCCCCTTAAACAATAAATTTTGTCCTCGAAATTTGTACCGTTTCGTACTCCTCGAGAAGCTGTAGGTAGTTCTTTCTGATTTCAGCTTCTGTCTCCCATGTAGCCTCCTCTTCAGTGTGATGCGTCCACAATACCTTCACAAGGGGGATGACCTTGCTACGCAATACCTGCTCCTTCCTGTCTAATATACGTGTCGGTCGTAGTATGTATGTAACATCCTCACCTAACTGCATTTGCTCTCATCTAATGATATGCGAAGGATCAGGAACGTATTTCTTTAGCATATAAATATGAAATACGTTGTATACGTTTGCGAGAGGCGTAGACAAAGCTAGACGATATGCCACTGCACCCACATGGTCAAGTATCTGGAATGGACCAATGAATCGCGGTGCTAGTTTCCCCTTCTTCCCGAACCGAAGAACTCCCTTCATAGGGAAAACTCTCAAAAATATGTGATCCCTAACCGGGAACTCTAGCGGGCGCCGTCTCGTATCGGCATAACTCTTCTGTCTACTCTGCGCTGTAAGAATTCGGCGTCTGATGATGTCAATCTTCTCCGAAGTCGCTTGCACTATCTCTGGGCTAATCAATCTGCGCTCACCGACTTCTGCCTAGCAATGCGGTGCTCGGCAAGGACGCCCATACAAGGCCTCATAAGGTGCCATACCGATACTCGCCTGAAAACTGTTGTTGTACGCAAACTCCGTATATGGAAGACAATCATCCCAACTTTCTTTGAAGTCCAACACGCAAGTCTGCAGCATGTCCTCTAAAATTTGGTTCTCCCGCTCTGTCTGTCCGTCTGTCTGTGGGTGGAAAGCAGTACTGAACTTCAACTTCACACCCATAGCTTCCTGGATGCGAGTCCATAAAATAGAAGTAAAACGCTTGTTTCGGTCCGACATGATCTCTAAGGGAACTCCATGCAGACACACTATCTCACTGATATATAGCCTGGCCAACTCGTTTGTAGAGTTCGTAACTCTAATCGGTAGGAAGTGCACCGACTTCGTCAAGCGGTCGACTATCACCCAAATCGAATCATGTCCCTTCCTCTTCTTCGACAGTCCCAAAATGAAATCCATAGAAATAAAGTCCCACTTCCACTCAGCTATAGGCATAGGCTGAAGGAGACCAGGAGGTCGGCGATGCTCTGCCTTCACCTGCTGGCAAGTGAGACAACGGGACACAAAATCTGTGATGTGGGTCTTTATGCCATCCCACCAATAGGTCCTCTTCACATCGCGATACATCTTTGTGCTGCCCGGATGCATCGCAAGTCTGAAACTATGCGCAGCCTCGAGAATCTCTCGTCTCAAGTCAGGGATATCTGGGATGCATAGGCGGCCATGATAACGTAAGCCCCCATCCGTTCCAACTCGCCACTCGATGTCTGCATCATCACTGACCTGCTCTCGAAGCTTAGTCAGACGCACATCATCCCTCTGCGCCGCGATGACTCTATCATCGATAAGAGGTCGCACCTGAACATGTGCGATAAACTCAAATGGCTCCTCCACAGTGAGTTTCTGCTCAAAGTCTCATAAAAACTCAACCATGTCCCACTCGGCAACCATCAACCGAGCTGTAAACTCTATCGCCTTCTTACGGCTTAACACGTCAGCCACAAGGTTCGCCTTTCCAAGATGGTAGGAAACTTCGAACTTAAAGTCCTTCAAAGTCTCCATCCATCGCCGCTGCCTCATATTCAGGTCCCGCTGTGTGAATATGTATCTAAGGCTCTTGTGGTCGCAAAAGAGCTCAAACTCCTCTCCGTAGAGGTAATGTATCCAGAGCTTCAATGCGAAAATGACAGCTACCAACTCAAGGTCGTATGTAGGGTAATTCTCCTCGTGCTTCCTTAATTGTCTCGAGGCATACGAAATCACCCTGTCCTTCTGCATAAGGACACAACCCAGACCAATGCTAGATGCGTCGGTGTATATCGTGTATTTAACCCCTTGTTCTGGCAATACTAGCACAGGGGCGGATGTCAGCCTGTCCTTTAGCTCCTTAAAAGCTACCTCCGCCTTCTCATTCCAGGAGAACTTCAGATCCTTCCGTGTCAACTGAGTCAAGGGTCTGGCTATCTTGAAAAAGTCCCGAATGAATCGTCGATAGTAACCAGCAAGACCCAAGAAACTCCTCACCTCGATAACCGAACCAGGCTGCTTCCAGTCCTGTACCGCGGCTACCTTAGCAAGGTCCACCGCCATCCCATCCTTGGACACCACATGTCCCAGGAACTTGACTTCCTCCTTCCAGAAGTTGCACTTCTTATACTGTGCGAACAACTGGTGCTGTCTCAGTGTATCCAGGACCAATCGCAAGTGCTCCTCATGCTCCTCTCGACTCCTGGAATAGACTAAAATGTCGTCTATGAACACGATGATGAGTCGATAGAGGAATGGCTGAAATACTCTGTTCATCAGATCCATGAACACGGCTGGTGCGTTCATAAGACCGAACGACATCACGAGGAACTCGTAGTGGCCAAAGATAGTCCTGAAAGTTATCTTCTGCACGTCCTCATCCCTGACGCCCAGCTGGTGATACCCTGACTGCAAATTAATCTTTGAGAAGTACTGCGTTCCTCTCAGCTAATCAAACAGGTCATCAATCCCGGGTAAAGGGTATCTATTCTTCACCGTAATCTGATTCAACCTGCGATAATCAATACACAATCGCAGTGAGCCATCCTTCTTTGTCACAAATAGCACCGGTGTCCCCAAGGAGACACACTCGGTCGTATGAAGCCAACCTCCAACAGATCATCGATCTGTTTCCTCAACTCCTCCATCTCAAACGGGGCCATGCTATACGTCGACAGTGAGACGGGCGTCGAACTAGGTACCAGATCGATAGTAAAATTAATCTCACGCTGAGGTGGCAACCCAGGAATCTTCCTGAACAGATCCTCATAATCATGGACTATTGGAGTGCGATTAAGTGTCGGGGCATCAACATCCCGCAATAAAGAAGCGTAGCTAAGTACTCGGAATGGGAGATTAACCTACACTGGAAATGTAAAGGACGTGCCCTCCAGCTTGTAGACTGTCACTATACGAGTCTCGCAGTCAATCTCGGCCCTCCCTGCAGTCAGCCAATCCATGCCAAGAATGACATCGGTCAATGGCCATCGTCCTGTCTCCCAGATCCAGCAAACAACCCTCACACATCATAGTGGTATTAGAAAAGGTCCCGTGTGCTGTGAGAACTCACACCCTATCCATCCGAGTAGTCGGTAGCCTAAGGTGCTTGACTACTGAATTCGATATCAATGAAATCATGGATCCTGTATCCACTATCACGAATATAGGAGTACCTCCAATGTGGGCTGTGACCTCAAAGGCCAAGGGCTGGGCAATCTCTGTCCCGGATGCCTCTGCTGTCAATGCATGTACCCGTGCTTGCTGTGGATAGTTCGACCGCGGTACCATGGGCCATTGAGGCGGCCGGAACTGAGGTGTAGGAGGTCTGAAAGAAGGATGCGCAGGAGCCGACCATAAGGGTGGAGCAGATAATGCCTGTGGGTGAGGAAGGTCGATCTTCTGCGGCGGCAAAAACCCGCTATCCCTCATCCGAGCAAAATAACTCTCTGCAGTGTGACCCGGTCTCCCACAGTAAGTGCAGGTCACACCTGGGCACCCCATCTAAAGTATTGGTGCTGTAGCCCTAGGAGGAGAATCGATGTGAGGCCTCTTGCCAAAGAGTGGCCTGCCCTGAGCATCTGGTGGTGGCTTAGCAACCATAGGGCCATGAGAACGTGCCAGTCGATCAACATCCTGCTCTGCTCGCATGGACATATGTATCAGCTTGGAATAAGAGGGTATGCTGACACAGCACATCTTCAACCGAATATCAGGTCGCAAACCTTCAGAAAAACGTCGTATGCGCATCTGCTCGTCAGCAAGTATCGTAGGGACGTATCTGCCCAACTCTGTGAATCGATGCTCATACTCTGTAACTGACATGCCTCCCTGCCTGAGGCGTATAAACTCGTTCTCCCTCTCGTGCCGGTAGGTCTGAGGATAGTATTTCTCATGGAATTGGAACTCAAATGCTGCCCAAGTCCAGATGTAGCCAACAACAACCATCCGTAATACGCTATCCTACCATAAGCTGGCCTCCCTCTCGAACATGAAAGTGGCCAACTCAACTTGCTCAGACTCCGAGCAGTGCAGCATCCTCAGTATCTTCGAGACACGGTCGAGCCAATACTCGGCCTCCTCGGGTCTATGAGAACCTATAAAAGTAGGAGGCCGCAAGCGCTGAAATTACTCAAGTAAGCCCCGAGTATCAGCAGTGTTCCCTGTAGGGTAAGCAGATGGTGTAGGATGAGCCACACCCTCATCCTGAGTTGAAGTCCCACCATCCTCAGCTGGATGCACAGGAGGCACAGGTGGAGTCGCACTGCCACCCTGGGCCAAGGCCCCTGCAATGGTAGTCAAAAGCTGTTGATGCTGCTGGTGCATCATGATCATCAACTGCTCAAACTTATTTGGAGGTGGAACAGGCTGAGGCACATACTGCATCGAGGAAGACGCACGGTACTGCTCTCTAACTGGAGGTGTGAAAGGTGGTGGTCCGACTGTAGGACCTGCAGAAGGCTGAGACTCAGGTGCAGTCTCACGAATCAGGCCCACAGCAGGGTCCATATGATCATCACTCTGGGGAGGAACCCGATCCATCGGCTCACCCAGCGTAAGACATGCCGTGCTCCGAGTAACCTTAGGTGGCATTCTCTATATTCAAAATAGGGCGCAACCTCGTCAGTTTCAGCAATAGAAAAAACACACCACACAATCATTTACATAACAAACCGAAGAATTCCATGCATTTCATTCAATCAAAATTTGTCACAATACAAGAGATATATCCTTACATGCATCATGATAAGAAACACATGGGAAACTAAGTTAGCCAAAGCTACAACTGCAACATAAACCAACTACTAATGCCTTCTCAGGCTCACACACAGAAAACAAAAAACAACCTACATATGACCTATAAACATCTGAAATCTAATCACTAGTCCGAGCCTGACGATGGAGGAGGGGCACACTTATCCTTCAGAAAACACAGGATGACCTTTAAGGTGCGAGTTACCTTGCCAAATTTCTACTTCATGACGGCCTTAGTATCCTCAAGCTCCTATTTTACCACGGCCTGGAGTTCCTGGACTTCCTGTCGCAAAGCAACCTGACTCTCCTCAAGTCAGGCTACATGAGCATCCCTAGCAGCCCGAGTCGTAGGAGGAGGAATCTCATCAGTATCCTGAGCCTCCTCCTCTTCTTCTTCCTTGCTTTCTTCCTCTATTTCTGCTCCACCCTCTTCTTCACTTTCATCCTCCTCGCTATCATATTCGCCCTCACTGTCATCATCAAGCTGAGCCTCACGCTGCCGAGGCCCTACCCTCATCTGGTTCATGGTAGCCTCATTGATGAAATGAATCGGCACAGGCAACTCCGGCCCAAGTCTGTAAGCAAACTCAAGTGCAATCTTGCATATGAGCGGGCCAAAGGGAAGTGACTCAGACGTTCTTCTTGATTTCGCTATGAGGACGATCTGTCGCAACACAAAGGTGGGCATACACATGTTCTCTCCCTGGCCCACTTGATACAGGAAATCTACCATAAGGCGCGTGCATTCACTACAATTGCTCCACCTGGGGTAAACATTAAACGTGCAGATGTGGTGAAGCAGACAAAAATCATCCGACATGTAGGACACTAAAAGGCTCTTATTACGCTGCCACTCAACTAAGCCACCACATAGGAACCTGGTGCGGCAATCTCGCTCATGGTTCTTAGTACTTGGATGTAGCTCGCCAAGAGGCACGTTCAGAAGTCGAGCTATCAACTGAACATTAATCGTGGCTTCCCGGTCTCTATCAAAGGGAATCCTGAACTACAATGGCTCCAACGTAGGATCCTAAATATGAGCATAAAAGGCACGAACAGTGCCCACATTTACATGAGACTGGTCTTTAAAGAGCGGACCCCACCAGGCAGCTTCGATGTGCTCAAACAATAAAAACTCACCAAAGAGCCGCTCATCTATAAGCGCCTCAAACAGAACCTTATGATTAGTATACGCGCCGTGGGACAAGTCTGCCAATAGTGCTCTCCCTATGGGAGTGTGGGGATCCAAATCCCACTTCGTGTATAGCTCTCTCCCAATGTTTGGACTAGTGGCGACACTTGAACTAGCGGTGCTACCTCTCAGCTTCCTTGAACGTGAAGGGCGACTAGGCCCAGCTTGATCAGCGGCGGTCTTACTCTTTTTCATGAGAGAGAGGATGGTGGAAAGGGAGAAAAAGGCTAAAATAGCCTCTAAAAAGGCCATGGAAAAGGAAGGAAAGGGGGAGAAATGGCTGACCTAGTGGGCTACCACGAATCTAGGTCCAATAGAGGGGGAAAATAGGCCCCAAAAGGCTGGGGTTGCAAAGGGAAAAGGGTGAAATGGGTTGGGTTGGAAGCTTACACGATTTGAGCTTCAAATGGGGGGTGTAAGAGGTCTAAACGAATGAAAATGGAGAGAGAGGGGAGTGTGTATGGCTGTGAACGATGGAGGGGCGTGAGTAGAGGTAGAAATCGATGGTGGAAGTGATTGAAAATGGGATTTGAAAGAGAAAACAGCAACTAGGAGGGAAAGGGAGAGCTTGGGGGCATGGTTTGTGAAGGAGGTAGGGGTTTGGGGCAGTTTTAACGGACGACCCATAGTTAGGGGGCTACCCTAACCCCTAAATTGCATCAGCCCGAAGGCCCGCCCGAGTGAGGCCCACTATACGGCGAGGCCTCACCGAACCAGCGAGGTCCTCGCCGACCTCTGTGCTATTCGGAGATGCCTCACCATTTTGGTGAGACCCTCCTGTCATGGGGTCCCCAAATATATGTGAGTCCCACCCTAGATCATCCTGGATAAGCGTGGGTGGGCCCACGACTCCATTTCACACTATTTCGGGTCATTTCGGGCACTATCTGATGTATATTCACATTTAACGACTTTTAACGGCTGGGATAGGGTCTATAGAGGTCTAGATCCGCCCACACACGAAATAGACATGGTCCGGGGTCGTTTCATGTGACCACGGATGCACACGGACTCGATCAAAATGATCTATTTGAGTGGACTTCGCCAATTGGCAAAACTGGGGTCCTATGAGTGTTTCTAAGTTTTTTTCTCACACCCACCTAAGTCAAAGGGTGATAGCGTACGTCATGTGACTATAACCCAGGTCCGGTTTAATCCAAATCATGCTCTGATAATAACTTGTAATGCCCTAAAAATTGTGGGTCGTGTAGAAACCTGACTCCCAAGTTCCAGACCATCACTTATGTAATAAATATGCTGATGATTCAATGTTGTCTGAGTTAGTGCATTAACATGAGTAAGATTATACCAAAACTACAGTTCATACTCCAGATCCAGTGATAAAACGCAAGCGAAAGACTGAAGAATATATATATCATTGTATGAAAAATAAAATAATCTCGAACTGTCTCCAAAGTATGAATACATCTCTGAGTCACATATACATATCATAAACCAAAATCAAATGTCATATAATAGTCCAACTAGAAAAAATTCCGCTAATCCAGGCCACCTATGTAAAGCCGTTAGTGAACTGCATGTACGAGAACTCGTCCTGGTCCTCGTAGAAGTCCGGCTTCAGCTCCTGGATCTCCTCACCACCTGCATCTAAGACAGAGTCTAGTAGGTGTTGCAAACACCGTCCCGTAACGTGGGAGTGAGTGATCAACTCAGTGGAATCAAAGAGCAAAGATTAGCATATTATCAAATCAATCACATGTTAATAGTAAAGCAATTAATCAGACATTCCTAGATACTGTTGTTAATGCAAGCATGTAATGACATGATGGATGCCCTCACCGATATACTCCCTCATGCGACACCATCTTACGTCCGCGGCATGCTTTCTTCCCTCAGTGCTCCACATCTTCCAGGCTCATGCAGTGCGATGAGAAAATGATTATCGAGTTGTTATTAGTCCTTTAATACAACAGTATTGGAAAACTAAGGCACTATCCTTTTATCAATCCCAACACAGATCCTGTCTAGGGTCGTCACTCCTAGCAATCTCATACGATGGTATATTTCTAGGTCACTGCAAGGGCTGCCAGGGCTGTTTCTCACACTCGTTGCACTACTCCCCCATCACCTTATCAATACAGGCCTAGTGTACTCTTGTTGCTACGAAAGGGTCGTCGCCTCACGTATACTCAGAATACATCGAGGTCACTACAAAGGGCTCATCACCAATCAAAGTAGGTCGACAGCTCGAATGTAGTGTCCCATACCACCACAATCGGCTCACGAGTCTAAGGTGCTCACTGGTTACTACGGGAAGGTTTGTGGCCCCAGGTAGGCCGACAGCTCAACCACGGTGTCCCATACCACCATGCCTGGCTCATGAGTCTTCATGGATCAAGGTACTATGGTTATCAGGGTTTTCACTGGTAAGTTCAGTACCCTAGGTTCAAGCAGTTATGACCAATACAAGGTGAACATACAACGGTTAGTCGGGTTACTTGACGGGCTCAACTAGTATGAGCGCACCTCAAGCTGAATGACATGAAGTGCATAAAACACATTATGTGACCTAACCACTGCCGCCAACCCAAAGCATGACTCGCATTCATCGATGCATCTTTCGTGGTAAATAGAAGCCAACCACGAATTTGAATCTATTACTTACTGCCTAGAAAAGAGCATAGCCCCAAGCACTTATAATCAACATCATTGGTCATATGAGAATAAAAGAAATGAAATACAAACAATCCAAGTATGTTAACAACATGTTATGACATATAACGTAAGCAAATCAACCAAACACATGCATTCCATATATATAAGGAAATAAGTTTAATATAACGACATGGAGGAATTCATGTGCATCATCATTTTAATTGAGAAACCACTCTCAAAACTAATCTACAACAACATTTATTCAATACATACTAATACAAACATTTATACAAACACTTAGTCTACACACATTAGTCTACATAGCATATGTCGACCCAAAGTGTGCATTAGGGCGAATCTCTTCACCAAACAGATCATGCACGCCTAACTAATATCATAACATGACAAATACACATGGAAATCATTTTAGCAAAATACAGATGTATATAGTATTTCCTACAAATGCCTAAAATACCCTAAATCTCATATTCTCCGTACGCAGTCGAAATGGAAAACAGATAGCATGTTCTTCATGTCAAACGGCATTCTCGTCGATAATCTACTATTAAAAGACATTGAAAGCTTTGAAATCAGTCAACTTAAGCGTCTAGAATCCTCAGCTTTCGCCGTATAAGCGTAACGAATCGAATAGAGACTCTACACTTCGTCAACGTCTGTATGACAACTTATATCACAAGATGAATCAGCTACTTCGCTAATTGTATCGATGAAATCCATAAACAGTTGAGGTTAGGGTTTTCTTACCTAGAATGAAGTCGGAATCACCGGAAGGACTGGAATACGATAGCTAAGCACGCTTGGTAGCAGGTTCGAGTGACAGGAAGCTTTCCCCACAACTCTTACAAAATCTCTCCTTTATCTCCTCTCTTCTCTAGGGTTTTAGCAAATTCATATGGGAGGGAAGTGAGAGGGTTTAAGGTCTTTAAATAGGTTAGAAAGTCACCTATATAGACTTGGAACAATGGTATCCTTGGGTTATAACCAAATCGGGTCTTTTCTGATAAAAAAGGGCGCTTCTGGAGGTCCCCTGACCAAATGCGGTCGGACTTAAGCTCATGGATATTGGATCCTGATCACATTAAGTTTTCTGTCCGATAGTGTTCCCAGATCGCACGTGGTGGACCAATTTCAGTTCAGCGGTCATGGAGATTCGATCAAGGATTTTAAGAGCATTGACCTGAGTGGGAAATGTTTCTTAATCCGAGGGCGTATTTAGGTTAGATTCCAATGGTCTGAATGCTTATACTTAACCCGCAAGCAAAACGTGCCATATTTATTTAAATCACATTTAATTTTTAAAGAATTTCACTCTTTCTCACACTCCTTGCTCCAGGCTTAATGAAATAGCCTTAGAACATCAATTGGGCTTAATTTTTGAAGCGATTGTCAAGTCCAGCTAAGCGATCATAATGGTCTAAGATTGTAGATATCAGACTCTTGACTCGCGGTCTAGATCCAATACAAAGTTTCAAAGGGTTCCTGAGAGCAAACGGGTTTAGAGTTTGATCCTAGGTTTCAAGATGTTATAACGTCATTGATTCTGCAAGTTTTGGATCTTGCAGAACATATTTAAAGTGATCAGTGCTAATTTCACAGCTAATCTAGCATAGCGCTAGTTAACTTACGCTTAATTTCTAAAGGAATTAATCCTTAGCAATTTCTGCCTGAGGAGGTACTCGGGTCTTTGTACGGATTTTTTCGAGACGTTACATAAGCTCTTGGTTTTGAATATGTTTTATAACCAGATCCTCTTGAGGTTTCACTTGATTAAGAATTTGATTGAAAAATCCTTGAGGTGTAGTAGTTTATCCATTCCTCCAATTGAAGTTTGGATGATTTCTCTAACTAGGATTGTATGTATTGGAGGTAGGTCCATTAAAAGGTCTTTGGTAATTATTCACGACATTGGATTTCTCATTCAATACCTCTTGAAAGGTAGGTATTGTTGGATAATTTTTAGTTGTATGAATGTTGCAAGCACAAATACCGTAAACGGTTTCCTTAACCTTATCCTTCTTTAATTTCACGGCTTCAAATTTCATCATGGGATTAGACACTTTAGCATTGATATCCACTTTCGGAAGGTATAATCCACTCCTCTCCTTTGATTGAGTGGGCTTAGAAGTGGTGCTTGATTTTGGGTAAGTCTCCCATGATTGTGTGTTTTCAGCAAGTCTGTCCACGTAATCCCACACATCATCAACATTTTTATTCATGAATTCCCCATTGCACATTGTCTCAATCAATTAGCGCATGGAAGATGTCAGTCCATCTTAGAAAAAGTGTGCAATGTGTCAGGTTTCAAAACCGTGTTTTGGGCATGAATTGACAAGATCCTTGAACTGCTTCCAACATTGGAAGAATGTTTCATCCTCCTTTTGGGCGAAGTTCATGATTGACTTTCTAAGGGTGTTCGTTTTATGATGTGGAAAAAATTTCCTTTATAAACTCCCTTATCATATCATTCCATGTGCCAATAGATCTGGACGTAGTGAATGTAACCATGTCGTAACTTTCTCTTTTAAAGAAAAGGAAAAGAGTTCACCTTGACTGTGTCCTTAGACACATTTGGAAAATATAAAGTGGCTATAATCTCATCGAACTCTTTCAAGTGCAAATATGGACTTTCATATTCAAGTCAATGAAATTTTGGAAGGAGTTGGATCACCCCTAGCCATGTGTTCCGTATTTTTTAGAAAAACCATGCATGAGGGCGTGCTCACCCCGTAGGTTGTAAATAATCTCATAAAGTACGAGGTGGGGGTGCTTGATGTGTCTCATTCTCTTCCTGGACTTTCTCAAACCTAGGTTGAGGTTGTTTTTTCGGTTGATTTGTAGCCATTACTTCAATTAACTCTAAGGATCTTGAGTGGTGTCTAGTCCTGTGATGGATAGATAACCCCTCAACTAATCCTCCTTCACTCAAAAGACGACAAGTGTTGTCATGGACCCACTTGGGCATGAAACACTCTCATCCCTCAATCTCAGATTCTAACTTAAACCTAAAAAGAAAGAAAGGAAATAGAAATCTAGAAATAGAAAGAGAAAGAGAATTAGAAAGAAGTTACCAAATTAGAAGTTCCTAAGTTAGGTCCTGCAAAACAAAACAAAATAAGTCAGTTTCTAAAATAGGAATTCTAAAATTAGAAAGTTCTAATAAAAAATTTCTAAAAACAGAAAATAAAAAGTTTCTAAAAGACTAATTAGGAAAGTTCTAAACCTTAGAATTAGAAAGCAAGTTAGTTTCTAAAAATAAAAGAAATCCTAGAATTAAAAAGTTTCTAAAAAGATAGAGAATAAACCCTAATCCTAAAATAGAAAAATATAAAAATTAGAAAGGGATTAGCAATTTAGAAAGTCTATATCAGGATCCTATAAAACAAGAAAGTTAGGTTAGTTTTAAAAATCAAACAAAAATCTATGATTTCCATGACTATAAATCTAGTATTTACGTTTGTTGTATATATGACAACTCCTTTGTGAAAGAATTTACCGTAATATATGTTATAGTTAGTTAATTACATGTATATTGAAATGTGTAGTCTAAGTATTTGATAAAATGTCTAAATGAGAAAATGCTTGTTGAAATGTATTTAATGAGGGCGTTGAGATAGGATTCTCAATTACCTTATCTATAGTTATTGTTTCCTTCGTGTAACCTAACTTACTACTATGTGATTTATGGATGAAATGCCCATGTATGATAACATGTGCACTATGTGTTTGTTAAAATGCTAAAATGAGATTTATATTGAAATTGGTTGTAAAATGCTATGTTGACTATCATATATGAATGCCTATTGTATTTGAGTATGATTGAGACTAATACGTAGTCCAGACAATTGGTAACATTTTACGATTAGTGGCCGAACTAGTTTCGCCACAACGGATACGTTTGATGAATTTGAGGCGTACAGGGATTATCTACAGTGGTTAGGCAACGAGGAGTGTGTATACACTCCATGTTGATTAATTCAACGTGCGCTTGTACAAGTCGAGCTAGTCAGGTAACCCGATTAGCCTAATGTGTGTTTACTATGTATGGAGCTATTGCTTGAATCTAAGGTACTGCTTACTAATGAAAAGCCCATTTTAACCTTGGTATCAAGATTTGCTAAGACTCATGAGCCAGACATGGTGGTGTATGGCACACTGTGGTGGAGCTGTTGGCCTACGCTGGGGTGACGAGCCTCCCCGTAGTGACTAGTGAGCAAACCAAACTCATGAGCCGAATATGGTGGTATATGAGACACTGTATTCGAGCTGTCAGCCTATGCTAAGGTGATGAGCCTTCGTATAGTGACCTTGAGTATAAACTAGGCCTACGCTGAGGTGACGAACCTCTCGTAGCGACCTGAACTTTCCTATCCACTGCTTTTCAAATCAGGGGTGATGTTGCCCTATAACTTGCATATCGTATATGATTAACTAGGATTGACGACCCTAGATGGATCATTGTTTGGTAAATGATATAAAGGGAGGTACCTTAGCTTTCTGAATCTGCTGTATGAATAAGCCTAATCAAGAACTCGACTAACACATGCATGCAGCGCATTACACGTGCCTTTGGCGAGGAAGAGCATAATGGGAGTAGCATGTGTGACTGTCAGATGGTGTCGACGAGGGAGTGTAGGTGAGGGCGTGCATCATTATAGCATACTATTCCTTCATTAACAAGAGTACTTAAGACATGATTATTGTACTGCTTTATCATTACTGCATGACTGAATTGATAACATGTTAACCTTTGCCTTATAACTCCACTGAGTTGATCACTCACTCCCACTCTGGGATGGTGTTTTAAAATACCAACTAGACTCTGTTTTAGTTGCAGATGATGGCAATGCTTATGAAGCGGAACCTGACTTCTACGACGATGAGGAGGAGTTCTCCTATATGCAGCTATTAGGCGGGTCTCTGTATACCATGTAACGATTGTCGGGATTACAGGGATACGGACTAGTTGGACAATACATTTTGTGATTTTATATATTTTGGAACAAACTTGTATTTATTCAGCCTGGTGACATGATAATACTCTGGGGTTTATAACCACTTATATACTTTATATATCTATCACAGTCTTCCACTTTCTTAATTTAATCATCTTTGGAGTATGATATGCCGATTTAGTGCAATCCCATTCATGTTTAATCTGCTAATATGGACAACATTTAATCATCATTATTTATGTTACATAAGTGATGTGTTGAAACTCGGGATTTGAGCATCTGCTCGACACTTAATTTTTAGGGCATTATAAGTTGGTATCAGAGCATGATCTAGATTAAACTAGACCTGGGTTTTGGTAACACGATGTACACTGACGTACTTTGACTTAGGAGGGGGCGATAAAATATAGAAACGAACGTAGGATTCCAAGTTTCACCGATGGGCGAAACTGACCATTGAAACGGGACTCGTATGCATCTGTGATCACATGAGATGATCCCAATCCCTCTCTAAACTGTTAATTGACGGGTTTAGATGATAATTCAGCGTATTCCATACTTAAATGACTTGAATGCATGAATATGCGTGAGATGGACTCTAAAAATGTCTTAAACGGACTTGGGGGCCTAAATGGTACAAAACAGGAGGATTCAAAGGGGACCCCACACCTTTTTGGCACCCTGAGAGGGGGATGCCATTGCCCCCAGGTTGAGGCCGTCGCCCTAGGGTCAGCAGACTGCCATGACATCACCCCTACTGCGAGGCCTCGCAGTCCAGGTCTAGCGGGCAGGGCGGGCTAAGGTGGGTAGGCCGTGTACACCCGTGTGGGACCCACAAAATCTTATGGGGCCCCTATTTCTTTCCTTTTTACTCATTTCACTCCCCACCTAGTTTCTACACCCTTCCAACCCCTCCAAAAACCTAATTTTCACCTCAAATCCACCTCCGTTCTCATATCTTCTTCTTCTTCTTCTTCTTCATTACATATCCACCTCCACCATTTTCATAAAAAATACTTCTCCCATCTTCCCTATTTCCTACCTATTTGAGTACAAAGCCTACACCTTTATGTCTCATAACACATAAGCCTCACAATCCACCCTATTCCCAAGCTTTTCTGGCTTTCATGGCTCTTTTTGAGCTAGTGGTTGCGATCTTCTCTCTCTTCACACTTCTTTCCCTCATGGGAAAGAAGTGGGCGCCCATGGATGAAGCTGGGTCTAGTCGCCCTACCCATCCAAGAAGTAAAAAGGCGCCAAGGCTAGCGCAAGCATCGATCGAGAGCTAAGAACGAAGTGGGATCTTGATCCCCAAATTCCTCTCGAAAGAGCTCTATCGGTGGACATAGGACATGGTAGGTTTCAAGGTTGTAGAGTTATCTTTGAAGCACATGTGGATGAGAAACTATTTGGGCTTTATCCAGCAATGGATCTCCTGTTGGATGTCGGGTGGGGTCCCATATTTGAGGGCAAGTCACGTGCGAATGAGATCACTGTTCGAGCCTTTTACGCTCACATACAAGATCCATTGCTGGAGCCTCTGCAATTCTCTATCCCCTGTGGGAATGCGGGAAGCCGTTGTCGATGTAGACTTGATAGCCCGAATCATGGGGATTCCACATGGAGAGGTACATGCTAGTGAGAGAAATCTCAGGAGTATGCGTGAAAGAGATTGCTGCACACGATTTCTTTGTGGCCGGCTGATCCAATGGAATTGAGGCAATTACCTCCCAGCGACCAAGATGACTCATGACTTCCACCTACTCCACCATATATTCACATATAATTTGTATCCAAGGTGGAGCAATTGCAGCGAGTGCACGCGTTTGACGGTAGACTTCCTATACAGAGCTGGCAAGGAGACAAGCAGTGCCTGCCTGTGTACGTACTACTATGGATAGTTCAGACTGCACGCTCTCCTAGGACAGACATGTCACTCTCATTTGACTGAATTATATGCAAGCTTACTTGTGAATTTGGCTACATACTTAGTATAGATAATCTTACGCCGATCTAGAGGAGCAAGAAGAGGAAGAAGAGGAGGCCCAAGACTCTGATGGGGGCTCTCCTCCTGCTACACATGAGCGCCACCATGATCGGGCTGCTTTAGAAGCCTGCTTGGCTTAGATCGAGGAGGGCCAAGTCACCCTGCAACAGGAGGTCAGAGAGACCTGAGTATAACTGGAGGAGAATAGGGCCTACATGAAATAAAAATTTAAGAAGGTGTCTCGCACCTTGAAGGCTCTCCTGTGCTGTATGCAGGATAAGGGTGCTCCTCCTACATCACCAGATTCGGACGACTAGTCATATGTGTAGTCATCTTTTAGTTTACTTTTTTGTTAGTCTTCTTTTGTACTAGCCGTTATAGGCTTGGTTGGTTGTTGCTATGTTTTAGTGTTTAAAGCTTGTTTAGATTAGCTCACATGCATCTTCGGTCATGTAACGCCCTGAAAATCGGGGGTCGAGCATAAACTCTACTCCCGAGTTCCAACGCATCACTTATGCAACATAGATAATGATGATTGAATGTTGTTCACATTAGTACATTAAACATGAGTGAGATTATACCAAAACAGCATATCATACTCTAGAGAGTTAAATTTTACAAGTGAAAGACTATGATAGATATATAAAATATATAAACTGTGGTAGGTCTCTAGAGTGTGAACATGTTATCAGGTTAAATATATACATGTATACTCCATGTTGAGGCATAAAAAATGATGATGAAGGATTGAAGCAAAAAGAGGTAAGGAGGTGGAAAGAACACTTGAAAAGAAGAAGGAAGAGACAGTTTTAAAGGGGTTTGGCGCAGGTCCGCGTAACCAATGTCAGTTGCGCAAAACCGCGTAACCAATATACCTTGTGCGGGTCCGCACAAAGTAAATATCAATTGCGGGGACCCCAAAAAGTACCGCAGAAATGGTCCTTTGCAGAGTGATCTAAAGCACTGAAAGATTTGTCCCACATCGCTAAGATCAGGATTTTCACACGTGCGAGGGTCTATAAATACCCCTTCCCCTCCTTCATTAAGGGTAATTTTAAAGATTTTCAAGAGGAGCAGAGCGGAGCAGAAGACTGAAGGTAGGAGAAGAGTCTCCTGTCAGTTACGCAAGACCGCGCAACCGATATCAGTTACACGGGTCTACGCAACCAGGTTGCCCTGCAATCTATGAAGATAAGGGGCCGTTATCCTGTCGAAATCCATGGGACAGGCTTCCTTTCTTCGGTCTTTCTTCTATTCACGGGTTCAGAGGAGAAAGATCAGTCGATCGGGTCGACATTCCTCCTAAGTCCTAAGGGATGACTGGAATAGGTGCTATTATGCTGCTGAAATCTCTATTTCATTGAAGATTCGTCGATCAGATTGACATTCCTCCTAAGTCCTAGGAGATGATCGAAACATGCGTCGAAAGACTGTCGAAATGAACTCTTGATATTTAAAGCATAAGTTGTTTATTTTTAAATGATCTATCTTAGAATCAAGAGATGTAAAGAGGATGTAAATGAACTCAATATCAATGAAATATGATGAATGTTCTCAATACCCTTTCTCTATTATATTTGAATAAGATAATTTCATAAATCAAATGTATTTGTTTCTTATTCGAAACAAAATGGCGACTCTGCTGGGGAATATCTTTATTGTCTTATTTAAATATTAACAGTGAAATTGCTATGAACTTTCATCACAGTTTGGCATCCTACGAATGCCAAAATGGCGACTCTTAGTGGGAAAATCCTCCCCTTTATCTCTAAGATAGATCACTCTAATTGTTCATCTACTAATTATAATTATGTTTTGTGTTTGAAGGTTCTAAAACCCGATTACGACTTACTACTCATGGCAACTCCTGTAAGAAAA
This sequence comes from Magnolia kwangsiensis, assembly GCA_037074715.1. Lineage (NCBI taxonomy): Eukaryota > Viridiplantae > Streptophyta > Magnoliopsida > Magnoliales > Magnoliaceae > Magnolia > Magnolia kwangsiensis. Next base: position 54,082,470 of record CM073578.1, read on the forward strand.
GTGAACTTTCGATTCACCCCAACAGGATTCGTGATAGAATACATGCCAAATATAATTCTGAAGTACCTGACTCGAACTCGTGCAAGTGGAAGTGGCATGGCTCAGGTAACAGTTGGGGTCATTTTTGCTTCGCCTTAATTATCAGAAGACGATGCAGGCTGGACCGTTGTAACATCTCGTAAGACAAGAACACAAAATGTTAGAAGTTATAGAATGGATCAGTCTTCATTGGGAATCAGAGGGCTAATAACACATAATGCAATTGAAAGGAATCCCAAACTTGCCCTCTGGTGATCTATCCTGAGCAAATAGCTCCACAATTGACAGCGCGTGATTTCTCTGTTTTGAATGTCCCGATAGCTAAATGGACGAGAGAACAAAAAGGAAAAGTGCTGGTGATCAAATCACTAATGCCATCTCAGAAAAATTCACCAATTTCAACATCACCTCGGTCAATTGATGCTAATGGGGGCATAGAAAAGACCAATGAAACTCCATTCCCTCCCTTTTCCATGAGTCCTGTTACGTCAGCCTATTCTTGCTCGACTCCAGTTACTATTCCATCCAGGAATATAAAGGCTATCGCATCAATGAAATAATGAAAGCCCAAAATGCATTAATGGAAGAATGCAGAAACCTTAAAGAGGCCTTGGTGGCCTTTATGCATAGTGTGGCCCGAATGACAGTTGTTGAAAAAGTTGTCTAAATGGAAAGGGAACGTGGAACTAGTCCTTACAGGTATCGAATGCCGTATCCAAGAGAGGTGGATGATATTCCCTTCCCAGCCAGTTTCAAGTGTCCGGACTTTCAAAAGTTTAATGGGAAAGGATCCCCAGAGGAACATTTAATGCACTTCATCACTAGTATGGGAGATCTCTCTATAGTACCACGGTATTGCTTATGACTGTTCGGCACATCGCTGATGAGTAGGGCATTCAGATGGTATTCCAGTTTGGCTCTAGGGTCAATCCGTACTTAGGAACAGATGCGATGTGTTTTTTGCACAGGGGGCTCCAGTTTGGCTCCAGGGTCAATCGAAAAGTGTCGACATTTCACCATGATGCAGCTCAGGGGGCTCCTAGCAGGATAATAGTAAATACTATTGATCGTTATCAGCAGTATGATAGTGTAAGAAGTTTAAAGGAAGGAAATACAAGGCGAAAAGAAGAGTTGACTCAATGAAGAAGAAATAAAAAGGTCAGGACGCTCAATTCGCATGAGAGGTTTACATTCGATAAGGAAGATGTGATGTTTTAATTTAAACCAATTTGATTTAAATGATTTTTAACTCGCAAGTATACGAATCAGATGTAGATTTGGTACGTATTACGAGATCGTTCGCACGAGGACTGGTTGTCACAATTTGAAATTTAAGACTCTTCTTAAGTAATCCAACAAAGAGTTTAGGTAATGATTAAGAAAGCTAAACAAAAATCAATGAACAAATAACTGAGAGTAGTGAGTAAAATCCAATCAATGAGAAGACTAGGACTTTCGAATCCATCCCTAATTATCCTAACCCTTATTTTACCTATTGATTCACCCTAATTTAGATTGATATAAATTTAATAAACAAAGCACATCCTATGTCCTTGATCGGGCACACAGAATGTATAATCCTTTAAAGCATATGGATCACATCTTTCCATCCATGGTCAGGCATGGAAAGATGTAGATCCTGTTTCTTCCTCTATAGGAAACCTGTTCATGGTCAGACACAAGCACCTAGTATAATATTTCAAACAACATCCATATCTAGACTTTGGTTGAGCTCATAGAATGGAGAAGTACGAAAATCTCAGGAAAGCACACTAGCAAAAGAAACAATTCAATTAAATTAAAATAAATTCAACAGTAAACAAGAGTTATTCAAATCAGGGGCTTCATCTCGGCCCTAGCTAAAAGTTTAATAATTTATAAAATTAATTAGAATGAAGGAAAAATAATATTTAAACAATAAAAACATCCTTCCCTTCTTTCTTCCTCTCTCTCTCTCTCTCTCTGGCTCTGGCTCTCCTCAAGCTCTGGATCTTCCTCCCAAGGTCTGAATCCTTACTCCCCACATCCAAAACCTCCTTAAATAGCTGCTGGAGTGGTAAAAATCAGATTTGAATCGGATTTGAAAAGCTATCGCATGCGCAACGAAATCCTTTTCGCAGCAAAGTTTGGTGCCTCAAAAATCGCCACTTTCCTTGCTTAATTTCCAAAGAAACACCGTCTCTTAGGACATTTTTGGGTCCTCTACATGATAGACGGTTCAGATCTGCCATATGATCAAAGATGGTGGACCACAACTGCCTGAAAAAGTCAGTTTTCGTGGATATGCGAAACCTTTCGCACTCTTTCACTGTCGTGATCTGTGGGCCCCACAAATATTTTCTGAAAAATTCATCCCGTCCATTGGATTCAGGATAAAATTTCAGTCAAGAATGGGTGGTTTTGAATGTCCATTGGCATATCTCAGAGAAGAAATAACTAAAAGATTAGATTTGAATGCTACAAGGCAGCCCTTTTGTGGCCCTTGTATCGCACACATGTACACGCATGGATGCAAAAGGTCAGCATAGTTTTGTAGCTCTCGAAGCCCTATACACGGTGGACGGATCAGATCGGCCGTACGAGCAATGGGTGGGGCCCACTACTGTCCGCAAAACGGACGCCGTCTGTCCGTTACGCGTTGAAAAAAAAAGAAATTACCTTTTCTCGGGTCAGCAGCTGTGCTGACCGAACAGCTGGTCCGGTGTAACGCTCGTGCACATGTGCTCTATGCACACGCTGCACATGTAGGGTCTACTGAGATGTTTCTAAGAAATCTGCACCGTCCATCTTTTTTATCATATTATTTCAACTGTCAGTACCAAAATTGATGTATATCGAGATATCCAGCGGGCTCCACTTAATGAATTAATGGGCTGATTTATCCGTTAGCCCACTTCCTGAGATCTTTAATGGTTGAAATTTAATATGTACGGTTAATTTATGGCTCACATTGCATGTATGAAGTTTCGAGACAATCGGATGGCGGGAACCATGTGATCTTGCATTCTGGACCATTTTCGGACCTTTTTAAACGTGAACGACTTGATTTCCTTGGATCCCTAGCATGTAAATTCTTCAATATTGGTCGTCTAGATTCGGTCCCATGCTTCTGTTACTTCAGAGCTTCAAATCCACACTTTTAATATCTTTTTTCAATCAGCGCTCCTGATTTCATCCTGTAATAAAAACACAATTAAAATATGGCAATAAGCATTATTATGTACATAAAATTTGATAATAGCCGGAGTCTAATATACAATATTTAACCCTCATCATAACCCCCAACCAGCATTTTGCTAGTCCCGAGCAAAACATGCGAAAAATAATTTCAAAAATAAAAGAGCAATTCTTGTAAACTCGAGCGACTTGTGACCAGATAGTTGAGATGCAAAAATTCTAAGATTATGAATGGTGAGTAGAAATTTCTCCTGGAATCAAACTGATGGTAAACTTCATAATCAAGTTCACAATATTAATCCATTAATTAGAATAATTCTAAACATTTAGTTTTATGAGTGTATAGTGTAATCTCGGCTCACAATCATTAAGAAATTCAATTGTTAATTTCATGTTATCATTGGTAATTAACAACAGAATTCATGACAACCAAACTTGAAACCATCGTTTAATTCTACCAGCCTTTGATTATTATTATTATTATTATTATTTTTTGAACAGTAACATTGAGGAGTGGAATCAAATCCTCACCCATAAGGAGCAAACCCATGGTGAAAACTTGTCGCCCAACTCTTTCTATATGTCAACCATAGGGGATCGAATCTTCACCTATAGGGAGAAAACCTATGGTGAAGATTATGCGACTTACCCTTTTTATTCTTCTTTATTGCACATGAAATTTTATTTTGACTGGTTCCTTTCATGCTTTGTGATTACCAAGTTAATCATTCAATATCGAACCGGAATCTTAATGTGTAAGCGAGATGTGATATGCAAAGTCATGACTTAATCAATGTTTAAAGCTTTTAATCATGGGTTAACAATTCAAACTTAAATGTGAAATCTAACAGACAACTGAATCCAAGAGTCATAAATTACCAACATCACGTATCTTTTATCTTTAAAATCATAACTATCCTTTAAAATCACTTCAAATTCATAAGAAATTTTAGAAAATTGTAAAAAAATTCACAATTTTTACTCAAGACTCACAATTTCTCACAATTTTTGCTCAAGACTAAGAAAATACAGATTATGTTACCTAATTTCTCACCCCCAACTTAAAATCTACATTGTCCTCAATGTAAAAGAAATAAGCATGCAATACACATGGGACAACGAAAGAAAAAGATGAGTGATGGAAAGATAGTACCTGGAACAGAGAATCAGAAGACTTTTTTCAAAAATATCAACGTAAAAGCGAGTTAGCACAAGAGAGAAATCAATAAAAAAAAAATAACAAAAATAAAATCAAAAAAAGAAAATCCTACCTATACCACTTTCGCAGGTGCTCTCGATTGCATTTAGCGTATGCAATAAGCCTTTAAACCCCTAGGTTACCCCTAGTGGACGAGTTGTAGTCTCGTGAGGGTTTGCAGCAATGTTACCCACAAACATAAAATTAACTAACTAGGAAAATGAAATAGAATGAAAAGCTAAGTTGCCTCCCAGGAGCGCTAAGTTTAATGTCTTCATCCAGACAAGCAATGAAAGCAATCATGGACCATCGGCCAGTATCTTGGTAAATTTCTCAGAAAGTTTTTCAATAAGATCATCCAAAAGCCCGTTTTGCAATAGGCTTGGGCACCCTGGAGCATGACTTTCCAGAGAGACTTATGTACCTTATAAGAAATTTTCCATTGAAATACTTGAGGTATCCAGAATATATATGATTCACCTATGACAGGAAAATTTTCGGCGTTAGTATCCCATGGTGAATCAAAGACTACTTGTAAATGAAATTTAGAAAAAAATTTAGTATGTGGTGTAGTCTCAACGAATGCCGATGTTTCACTTTGTAATTCAATTTTTAACTCTTCCTCATTTAATGGTAAACATTCAGGATCTGGGGAAGGAGGTACTTCAAAATACGAGTTTTCTTGATTCATGACAACTGTCGAGGTATTATTTTGTAACGCATTCACTATTTCTTGTAATAGGGGATCAATTGAATCTGCAAAATGCGCTACGCAAGTCTCAAGAGTATCTTCAAAAGATTCAAGGAAAGAGTCAAACACTAGACTCTCAATCATATTCACTTCAAATATACATTCGAGTCTGACGGTTGTTGTCCAGCATTGAAAACATTGAGTTTAAGCTTCATATTATCGAAAGACAACTTCATAACTTCATTCCTGCAATCTATGATAGCATTGGATGTGGCTAAGAATGGACGTCCTAGGATAACCGGGATTTGACTAGTAGGATTCTGGACAGGCTGAGTATCTAGGATGATAAAATCCACTGGAAAATAAAACTTATCAACTTAGATTAACACATCCTCAATAACACCACGGGGCACCTTGACAGATCTATCAGCTAGTTGTAGTGTTACTTTAGTGGGTTTCAGCTCACCCAGTCCTAGTTGCTCGTATACAGAATATGATAACAAATTAACGCTCGCCCCTAAGTCAAGTAATGCCTTCTCAATCTTATGCTCTCCAATGACGCAAGAAATGGTAGGAGCTCCTGGATCCCTAAATTTAGGAGGAGTGTTGTGTTGAATCATGGAGCTGAGTTGCTCTGCAAGGAAGACCTTCTTATGAACTTGCATCTTACGCTTTTGAGTGCATAATTCTTTAAGAAACTTAGAGTAAGCAGAGACTTGTTTGATAGCATCAAGCAATGGTATGTTAATTTGCACTTGCTTAAACATCTCCAATATTTCATTAAAGTTATTTCCTTTCTTAACTGGTGCCAGACGTTGAGGAAAAGGTGCTTTAGGCACATAGGATGGCGTAAGAGTGGTTCCTTGAGAGTTAGAGTGCTTTTGGACTTCGGATGTATTAGTATGTTTCTCCGCTTCATTTTGGTCCTCCAGTTCAGAATTTGATTCTTCCTTAGGCATCTCTACTTTGTTCTCAATCTGTTTACCGGACCTAAGGGTAATGATTGATTTGGCTTGCTCATGATATTGTTCTTGGTTTGAGTTAGAGCCAATCTCATACTGTCCCTTTGGATTTGCCACAGGTTGGCTAGAGAACTTTCCCTTCTCTCTCTCACTCAATGTGGCAGCAAGTTGACCCAATTGAACTTCCAGCTTGGCAATAGATTGCGCATTCGCATGTACGCTTTGCTGGTTAGCTAGTAAAGTTTGTTGGGTGTCTTTTTAAAATTGAAGAGAACTCTGCATAAAAAGATTGAGTGTATCCTCAAGAGATGGTTTCCTAGATTGTGCAGGAGTTTGTTGATATTACGGAAACTGTTGAGGTTGTTGACTACCAACTTGTGGGTAAGGTTGCATAGGAGGATTTCCAAATGGTCCTCCTTGTTGTGGTCCTTTTGCCCAAGAAAAATTTGGATGTCGAGCCCACCCTGGATTGTACGTGTTTGCATAAGGATCATTCCCAAGTCTCTGAAAGGTGTTCATAGCATGTACTTGTTCAGAGAGAAATTTAGGAAATGCTGTACCAGATGGACACGACTGCGTAGAATGCGCAGAACTAGAACAAATGACACGTGACTCGATTTGAGTTGTTTGTGGAGGTCCATTATTCAACATCAAAGCATCAACTTTCTGTGTCAGGCTATCAAGTATGGCATAAATATCTGGCGTGACTCCTATCTCATATATACCACCTTTCTTTAGTAGTTGGGGACTTCTTTCACCTCTATTTGAGTAGTCCCATTACTGGGAGTTTTCACGCAAGGTTTCAAAGAAATTCCATGCTTCGACATCACTTTTGGTCATGAATGACCCTCCACTGGTGGCATCAACCATGCGACGGTTTTGGGGTGTCAAACCGTCATATAAGTATTGAACTTGTTCCCATTTCTCAAAGCCATGGTGTGGACATTTAAGGAGCAAGTCCATCCATCTTTCCCAACATTCATGAAAGTGCTCTCCCTCTTTTTGTGTGAAATTAGTGATATCTCTACGGAGAGAATTTATTTTGTGAACCGGGAAGAACTTATTTAAGAACTTTTTAGATAGTTGGTCCTATGTAGTGATCGTCCCGACTCCTAGAGAATTCAACCATGCTTTTGCCTTATCCTTCAAAGAAAAAGGAAAAAGGCGCAAACGGATCGAATCATCTGAGAAGTTTTGAAACCTAAAGGTAGAACAAATGTCTAGAAATTCTTTTACATGATGATTTGGATCCTCTTTGTCTAAACCATAGAAAGATGGTAACAATTGTATGACCCCTGGTTTAAGTTCAAAGTGTGCTGCCGTGGTTGCTGGCAACACTATGCATGAAGGCGCATTAAATTGGACAGGAGCTGAATAATCTCTAAGCGCTTTAATTCTATTCTCGTCTGTCATTGCAATGTAAGAAAGAAAACTAAACTAAGATGTAACCTAAGAGAATTAGAAGAAAGCTAAGATGTAACCTAAGACTAGAACTAAAAATTAAGAATTCCTAAAAACAAAAGAAAGCTATGTAAACAAGAATTGGAAGAAAGAACCCGGAAAAGAAGGTGATGAATGTCTGAAGATTTTGGGAGCTTCTCCTTTTGAAAACAATCTTATTTGACAGCTTCCTTCTTCAATTCCTGTAAAAATAAAAACAGAAACAAAAATAAATTAAATTTTCTAAAATAATGCTAGAAAATTCCTACGGCTACGAATTATGATAAGAAAGAATCTTAAATCCAATTTGGACCGAAACAGTCCCCGGCAACGGCGCCAAAAACTTGTTGTTTTAATTTAAACCAATTTGATTTAAATGATTTTTAAGTCGCAAGTATACGAATCAGATGTAGATTTGGTACGTATTACGAGATCGTTCCCACGAGGACTGGTTGTCACAATTTAAAATTTAAGACTCTTCTTAACTAATCTAACAAAGAGTTTAGGTAATGATTAAGAAACTAAACAAAAATCAATGAACAAGTAACTGAGAGTAGTGAGTAAAATCCAATCGATGAGAAGACTAGGACTTTCAAGTCCACCCCTAATTATCCTAACCCTTATTTTACCTGTTGATTCACCCTAATTTAGATTGATATAAATTTAATAAATAAAGCACATCCTATGTCCTTGGTCGGGCACACAGAATGTATAATCCTTTAAAGCATATGGATCACATCTTTCCATCCATGGTCAGGCATGGAAAGACGTAGATCCTGTTTCTTCCTCTATAGGAAACCTGTTCATGGTCAGACACAAGCACCTAGTATAATATTCTAAACAACATCCATATCTAGACTTTGGTCGAGCTCATAGAATGGAGAAGTACGAAAATTTCAGGAAAGCACACTAGCGAAAGAAATAATTCAATCAAATTAAAATAAATTCAACAGTAAACAAGAGTTATTCAAATCAGGGGCTTCATCTCGACCCTATTTAAAAGTTTAGCGATCCATAAAATTAATTAGAATGAAGGAAAAATAATATTTAAACAATAAAAACATCTTTCCCTTCTTTCTTCCTCTCTCTCTGGCTCTGGCTCTCCTCAAGCTCTGGATCTTCCTCCCAAGGTCTGAATCCTTGCTCCCCATGTCCAAAACCTCCTTAAATTGCTGCTGGAGTGGTGAAAATCGGATTTGAATCGGATTTGGAAAGCTATCGCATGCGCAGCGAAAGCCTTTTCGCAGCAAAGTTCGGTGCCTCAAAAATTGCCACTTTTCTCGCTTAATTTCCAAAGAAACACCGTCTCTTAGGACGTTTTTGGGTCCTCTACATGATAGGCGGTTCAGATCTGCCATATGATCAAAGATGGTGGACCACAACCGCCTGAAAAAGTCAGTTTTCACGGATGTGCGAAACCTTTCGCACTCTTTCGCTGTCTTGATCCGTGGGCCCCACAGAAGCATTTTCTGGAAAATCCATCCCGTCCATTGGATTCAGGATGAAATTTCAATCAAGAATGGGTGGTTTTGAATGTCCATTGGCATGTCATAGAGAAGAAATAATAAAAAGATCAGATTTGAACGCTACAGGGCAGCCCTTTTGTGGCCCCTGTATCGCACACATGTACACGCATGGATGCAAAAGGTCAGCATGGTTTTGTAGCTCTCGAAGCCTTATACATGGTGGACGGATCAGATCGGCCGTACGAGCAATGGGTGGGGCCCACTACCGTCGGCAAAACGGACGCAGTCCATCCGTTATGCGTTGAAAAAAAAAGAAATTTCCTTTTCTCGGGTCAGCAGCTGTGCTGACCGAACAGCTGGTCCGGTGTAAAGCTCGTGCACGTGTGCTCTATGCACACGCTGCACATATAGGATCCACTGAGATGTTTCTAAGAAATCTGCACCATTCAACTTTTTTATCATATTATTTCAACCGTCAGTACCAAAATTAATGTATATCCAGATATCCAGCGGGCTCCACTTAATGAATTAATGGGTTGATCTGTCCGTTAGCCCACTTCTCGAGATCTTTAATGGCTGAAATTTAATATGTACGGTTAATTTATGGCTCACATCGTATGTATGAAGTTTCGAGTCAATCGGATGACGGGAACCATGTGATCTTGCATTTTGGACCATTTTCGGGCCTTTTAAAACGTGAACGACTTGATTTTCTTGGATCCCTGGCGTGTAAATTCTTAAATATTGGTCGTCTAGAGTTAGTCCCATGCTTCTGTTCCTTCAGAGCTTCAAATCCACACTTTTAATATCTTTTTTCAATCAGCGCTCCTGATTTCATTCTGTAATAAAAAGACAATTAAAATATGGTAATAAGCATTATTATGTACATAAAATTTGGTAATAGCTGGGGTCTAATATACAATATTTAACCCTCATCAAGATGTCATTCCAATGATGGACCAGTTATTGAAAGTTGGCAAGATAAAATTGTTAGAACCTAAACGCCCCGAGGAGGTGACAAGACACAGGGAGCAAAATTTTTATCGCTATCACCTCTTATTTGGACATCCAATAGAGAATTGTCATACATTGAAATGTATTATACATCAAATGGTAGACAGGAATGAGATAATTATCGAAAACAGAACAAGCAAGGAGGTCACGAAAAGTGCGGGTTTCGACTGCGAAGACTACATCGGCTTAAATTACGAGAAAGGAATTCCGATTGGAATCGGCCCGGAAAGGTGAAAAACATTTAAAGACATGGAGGTAAGGTCATCAGCAAATATGGTTACGACAAAAGAGCCAGTGAAAGAAAGTGCTGAGGTAGTTACACATCTTAAGGTAGCTCCGAAGCAAATGGAGGATGGGGGGCAACCGTCGATGGACAGTCTGTTAGAAATAAACTTGGGTACGAAAGAGGAATCACGGAACACGTTTATTAGCGCCAACCTCTCTGAACAAGAGTATGCAGAATACGTTTGACTTCTTAGAGAAAATAAAGACGTGTTCGCTTGGACGTATGTAGAGATGCTCGGATTGGAACCTTCTGTGGTATTACACCGACTAAATATTTCTAAGGAGAAAAGGTCGGTTAAACAAGCGCAAAGGCGATTTCATCCAGACCTGGTTCCCCTCATTGAAGAAGAAATTAATAAGTTGATAAAGGTCAGATTTATTAGAGAAGTCAAATATCCAAAGTGGATATCGAATATCGTCCCGGTAAGGAAGAAAAATGGACAGGTTAGGGTATGCATTGATTTTAGAGACCTAAATGAAGCTTGCCCGAAGGATGATTTTTTGCTCCCAATAACTGAATTACTGATTGATAGTACAACTCAGTATGCCGTTATCTCTTTTATGGACGGTTTGCGGGATATAATCAAATTTGAATGGCCCCTGAAGACAAGGAGGCAACGACATTTAGAACGTCACTGAGAATTTTCTGTTATAAGGTTATGCTGTTTGGACTTAAAAATGCTGGGGCAACATATCAGAGAGCGATGCAAAGAATTTTTCAAACCATGATGCACAGGCACGTTGAGTGTTATGTTGACGACTTGGTGGTCAGGTCAGGAAGCCATCAGGAACATCGTGAACACTTGGCGTCGGTTTTTCAGCGACTTAGAAAGAAACAATTGAAGATGAATCCCGCTAAATGCGCATTTAGAGTGTCCTTTAAAAAATTTTTAGGTTTTGTTGTCTGGAATAGGGGCATTGAGATTGACCTTGGGAAAGTCAAGGCTATTCAGGATATGCCACCACCAAAAACATTAAAGGAATTAAAGAGTTTGCAAGGAAAATTAGCATACATCCGTCGGTTCATTTCGAATCTGGCAGGGAGATGTCAGCCGTTTTCTCATTTAATAAAAAAGGATACAAAATTTGTATGGAGTCAAGCTTGTCAAAATGCATTTGACTCAATAAAGGAATTGCTGAAAAAGCCACCAGTACTGGCAGCTCCGGTGAAAGGGAAACAGCTTATTTTGTACACATTTGCAGCCGAATATTCCTTAGGAGCTCTGTTGGCACAAAAGAATGAGTTTGTAAAAGAAACAGCTCTTTATTACTTAAGTCGGACCTTAATGGGTGCAGAATGCAATTATTCCCCGATCGAGAAGGAATGCTTAGCATTAATATTCGCAGTATAGAGGTTGAGGCATTATTGTCTGTCACACGATATAACATTGGTTTCAAGGGCTGACCTGATAAAATTTTTGATGACAAGACCGATGTTGTCTGGAAGGTTAGCTAAATGGATGTTGTTACTTTTAGAGTATGCTATTATATACAAACTGGCAAAAGTAGTAAAGGGGTAGGCAGTGGCAGATTTCCTAGCAGCGCACCTTGTAGTAGAGTCCTAAGCCATCAGTGATGACTTTCCGGATGGGCAAGTCATGCTGACTGAATCATAGAATCCGTGGCAGATGTATTTTGATGGTGCTTCTCGAATATTTGGAGCGGGGGCAGGAGTGATATTCATTACTCCCCAAGGTGATTTACTACCTTACTCCTTTACATTAGAGACTGCATGTACGAACAATGAGGCTGAGTATAAAGCCCTGATCATTGGAATGGTGATGACTAAAGAAATGGAGATAAGAGTATTGTATATTTTCAGGGATTCTAAATTGATTATAAATCAATTGACAACTGAATTCGAAATAAGAAAGCAGGAACTTTTACCGTACTATCGGAAGGCACAACAGTTGTTGGAATAGTTTTCCTATGTTGAAATCAAACATATCCCCTGGTCAGAAAATACAAAATTCGATGCTTTGGCTAGTTTGGCAGCAGCTCTGTCTTGCCCTAATTGAAGCCCTCTTTAAGTAACTATAGAGGAAAGAAGATTTTTACCATCAGCAGAGGTTGTTGAAGAAATTATTGACGCCCTTCCTGTGTCATGCCTAGAGATTACAATAAATGATTGGCGTCAGCCTTTCATAGATTATCTCAAATTTAACATCCTACCAGAAGAATCTACACAGAGACAGCAAACCAGACAACGATCAAATAGATTCATCATATGCAGTGAGTATTATATAAAAAATCTTACAACGGAGTGTTGTTACATTGCTTAGGTGAGCAAGAAGCAGATCAGGTGTTGCAAGAAGCACACTCTAGAGAATGTGGGGCACATCAAACTGGTCAAAATTTATTTCATCGAGTACATATAATGGGATATTATTGGCCCACCATGTTTAAAGACGCGATAGATTATGCGAAGCGGTGCCATGAATGCCAGATTCATAGAGATGTTATACACATTCCCCCGGAAGACTTGTACCAGTCTATTGCCTCTTGGCCCTTCTCTACTTGGGGACTTGACATAATTGGTCCTATAAACCCACCTTCATCCAAAGAAAAGTAGTATATTCTGGCAGCAACCGATTATTTCTCTAAGTGGACTGAAGCAGTTGCTTTGCGCAATGTTAAAGAAAAATATGTGGTTAATTTCATCCGCCACGCTATAATATATCGACACGGTATTCCAAAGAAAATCGTTATAGATAATGGCACTCCCTTCAAAAAATAGGGGCATGAAAAAGTTATGTCAAAAGTTCAGCATTCAGCATTTGCTTTCAACTCCTTACTATCCACCGGTTAATGGACTAACAGAGGAATTTAATAAAATGATAATCAAAATACTGAAAATGACAGTGACGGGGAACAAGCGTGATTGGGACAACAGATTGCAAGAAGCATTATGGGCATACAGAACTACTCATCGCACGACAACAAGAGCAACACCGTATTCACTGGTCTATGACGTTGAGGCAGTCATCTCGATTGAAATACAAGTAGCATCGCTCAGGGTGGCAATACATCAGTCTATAACAGAGGATGAGAATGCGAAGATAAGGTTAAAAGAATTGGATTTGCTCGACGAGAGCGATTGCAGTCATATTAAGCAAGGATATCAACCGCCTTTGACAAACGAGTCAAATATCGCTCTTTCAAAAGGGGGGACATGGTGCTGATGTTGAAAAGAACAATTGTAGTCACCCATCGAACATGAGGCAAGTTTGAACCCAAATGGGGTGGCCCTTACATAATAAAAGAAGTATATTCTAATGGAGCATATCGAGTTGTGGATCAAGATGGGCAAGGAATCAACATACCAGTTAATGCTCGCTTCCTTAAGAGATATCATCCGTGAATATATTTGTTGATTTTGCTCCAAAAAATTATCCAAATAATAATTCTTTATCAAAAGGGGGCAAGATGAATAGAATGAATAAGGAAGAAGTTCACAAGCATATTAAGATCATATGATAACAAATATTATCATAAAAAAAAAAGATGAGGAAGATGAGCGCCATCAGGTGAGCTGTACAAAATTTTGCCTGAAATTGATATCACCATCAAGATGGTATATTGTGAACAATACAGACAAACGATATGGATAAACAGATGGGTATAATTGAAGATATTGGCAGAAGTGATGGTGTGTCAATTTCAGTCGGAAATACTTATCACCGTCTTTCAAGGCATTCTAAGACAACATATTAAGTCATCGCCAAATGAAAAGTGTTGATGATCGCTATCAAGCGATAAAGATTGCTATCAAGCATTGATGTTCATCGCCGACGCCAAAGATTTCCATCAGAATTACCATGTATCAATGAATAATAAAAAAAAGAGAACAATTATCGCTGTCACCGATCAATTGTTTATCAAAATTGCCATCATCGCTAAGCTGATATATTATTTTAAACGTGATACAAAAGTCCTTATGACATTATCAGTAGCAACGAAATGTCAAATATTGATCAACCATCTATTGGCAGTAGAATAAACCATATAGCCAACTGCATATAAAATTGATGATAGCAATGGTTGCTTATCATAAAAAGGCAGTCTAGCCAAGTCCTAACAAAAAGAGAGAGAAAAAGGACCAAGTCTCCAAAACCTAAAAAGGCCAAGTCCTAAAAGGACCGAATCTTAAAAGGGACCAGCTACGCATGAGACCTATGATCATAAAAAAGTAGCCTAGTCAAGCCAATGGCCAGCTACGCATGAGACCTATCAAGATCGCCATCTAGGCAGCGGTGAGAAGCTAGTGGCCCTAAAAAGCCCGTGAAGGCCATCGTAAGTATACCCATGCGGATAGCTGATGAAGCCAATGACTAAAAGCCTGAGGGCCAAAAGTCGACCAAAAGCCTAAGGGCCAAAAGTCCTCAATTGGCCAGTTAGCATAACCCCCATGTCGTCTGTATAGCTTTCTGACAACATCATAGGGAATGGAGGACAATGCCCTCCCGTGAATGAGCCCGACCTTGCAGACGAAGAAAATGAGGGCTGCAGTGCGAGCTTTAGATAGGACAACCATGCATAAGACCCCCCAGATTTGTGGTTCGATTCCGGTACTAACTCATGAGGAAGGGCTTAAACCTACTCATCGATGGACTGACAACCATGGATTTGGTACCCCAAAGGTAGCCTTGCGAGCTCTGTGAACTCTAGAGAGTTACCGTGGCCAACCCTGTGCATAAAACCAACCGAGTTCACCACCCCGGTAGCTTCAATGGGCCCCTCTGATGGATCGCGATTTGTGAACTCCCTAGGCAGTGAGAAGTCTAGCGAACTCAGAGTTACAGAGGCCATCACATGAGACCCGACTCCACTACTCATGAGCTTAAACTGTGTATGAAATTGGCTCCACTACTCATGAGCTTAAACTGTGTGTGAAATTGACTAAATTGAAACTTAGCACCGCCAATAAAATATAAATAAAATCATCATATAGGAAATCCCGTACTAACAAGCATAAAATGTTGGTGTTTTATAATTAGTTCTTATTGAATATCACGTTAAACTATGTGTAAGATTCAAAATGCAGCAGATACATATTTCACTTTATAAATGCTCAAATATGCAAAGCATAAACTGTGCAACATTCAAAATGCAGTAAATACATATTTCACTCTAGATATGTGCTCAAATATGCAATTTCCTGATGAACATTTTAAATATTAAGTAGACAAGATGCAAAAATGTGTTTCTCTTGAATCAGGTTCAAATTAGCAAAGATTATCCATCCTTCAACGGTATCAGCAGGCTTCACTGCGAAAATATTATCTTTTGAAGAAATCTTTCTGCGACATTGACTAGGAAAGGGGGGCAGGATCTATGTCTTCAAAAATCAGCGAAGATTAAAGGAAAAGTCTGTGAAGAAATGCTAAGGAGCACAAACTAGAGATGACATATCTAGGAGTGTGATGTAACAAGCAAAGAATACAATGCGAAGCATCATGACAGAACGAATACCACAATTAGCCTAAAAAAATAAAAAAAATTAAAAAAAAGAAGGAAAAGAGAAGTTTTCAATACATATTTCAAAATTATAAATACTGCATAAAGCTAAATTGAAAAAAAAATTATTATTATAATGCATTGAGATCTAATTCCGATTAATTTAACAGGAAAGATCATCATTTGAAAGCTTGGGTTATGCAGATCATGAATAAAGGAAACAATCGAAGAAGGTGTTGTGGTAGGAGCAGCATTAAAGAACAACCCCGATACAGAGTTGAAGGAAAGAATCGCTGGAGTTGATCAAAGAGACCGTTACAGCAGCAACGGTGTTGAAAGATAGTTATCTGATCAAATCGTTCAAAGATGAAGTCATCACAACCGTTGCAGAGACGTGCTTCAATGAAAAGAGAATTTTATCCTCTCTAGTGAAACATCTGCTCAACATTGCTGGTTGGGGGCGTTCCAATCTTCATTCAAGCACCCTCCTTCAAGTCTTCTATTTGAGTGC
Source organism: Magnolia kwangsiensis (assembly GCA_037074715.1). Lineage (NCBI taxonomy): Eukaryota > Viridiplantae > Streptophyta > Magnoliopsida > Magnoliales > Magnoliaceae > Magnolia > Magnolia kwangsiensis. The sequence continues at coordinate 54,098,710 of CM073578.1, forward strand.
CATCAATTCAAGATTTTTGATCGGATGCAATCATGCAAACCTTCCATTCAAATGCGAGCATTCCAGTCTTCTAGTCGAATGCGATCATTCAATCTTCTGGTCAAGTATGATCATCTAGTCTGCCATGTGAGTGTGATCATCCAGTTATCCTTCAGTTATAATTCAATCAAGTTCTTCGGGAGGAAGAAGATCGATCCTCCATTTGATTTCGTAAAATAATCAAAGAAGGATCAAGGGGGCATCTGTTGAGGCATAAAAAATGATGATGAAGGATTGAAGCATGGAGAGGTAAGGTGGAAAGAACACTTAAAAAGAAGAAGGAAGAGACAATTTTAAAGGGGTTTGGCTCAGGACCGCGCAACCAACATCTGTTGCGTGGAACCGTGCAACCAATATGCCTTGCGCGGGTCCGCGTAAAGTAAATATCAGTTGTGTAGGACCCCAAAACGTACTGCAGAAATGGTCCTTTGCAGAGTGATCTAAAGTACTGAAAGATTTGTCCCACATTGCTAAGATTAGGATTTTCACACGTGCGAGGGTCTATAAATACCCCTTTCCCTCCTTCATTAAGGATAATTTCAAAGATTTTCAAGAGGAGAAGAGCGGAGCAGAAGACTAAAGGTAGGAGAAGAGTCTCCTGTCAGTTGCGCAAGACCACGTAACTAATATCAGTTGTGCGGGTTCGTGCAACTAGGCTGCCCTGCAGTCTATTAAGATAAGGGGCTGTTATGCTGTCGAAATCCATGGGCCAGGCTTCCTTTCTTCAGACTTTCTTCTATTCACGGGTTCAGAGGAGAAAGATCAGTCGATCGGTTTAACATTCCTCCTAAGTCCTAGGGGATGACTGGAACAGGCACTGTTATGCTACTGAAATCTCTATTTTATTGAAGATTCTTCGATCAGATCGACATTCCTCCTAAGTCCTAGGAGATGATCGAAACAGGCGCCGAAAGGCTGTCGAAATGAACTCTTGATATTTAAAGCATAAGTCGTTTATTTTCAAATGATCTATCTTAGAATCAAGGGATGTAAAGAGGATGTAAATAAACTCAGTATCAATGAATATGATGAATGTTCTCAATACCCTTTCTCTGTTATGTTTGAATAAGACAATTTTCCAAATAAAACGCATTTGTTTATTGTTTAAAACACTCCAAAATGAACAAAATGAATATACATGGGTGTTCCCAACAGTGCAAAATAACAAGTGTAATGGTGTCTAATCAACATCCCTGTAACCCCGTCGATCAGAACATGGTCTACAAAGACCCGCCTGATAGCTGCATATAGGAGAAACCCTCCTCATCATCATAAAATTCCAGCTCCGCTTCGCAAGCTCCGCTATCATCTGAAACTAAAATAGGGACTAGTTGGTGTTGCAAACACCGTCCCATAACATGAGAGTGAGTGATCAACTCAGTGGAACTATACAACAAAGGTTAACATGTTATCAATTCAATTAAGCGGTAATGATAAAGCAGTATAATCAAACATGTCCTAATACTCTTGTTAATGCAAGAATGGTATGAGAAAATGATGCATGCCCTTACCACAAACTCCCTCTTGCGACATCATATAATGATCACAGCATGAATCACTACCACTGTACTCTACACCAACGCCAACGACACGTGCAGTGCGATGTTATGAACATGATTACCAAGTTTTTATTAGTCTTTTTCATACAAAAAGATTAGGAAGCTAAGGTACCTCTCTTATATCAATACCCAAATAATGATCCATTCTAGGGTTATTAGTCGTAGACAATCTCATATGATATTATGATTCTAGATCTCTGTAAAGGGCTCGTCACCAATCAATACAGGTCTAGTTATATCCTATATACTACAATAAGGCTCGTCGCCCAATGCAGTTTCAGGATATACTCGAGGTCACTACAAAGGGCTTGTCACCAATCAGAGTAGGCCGACAGCTCGAATATAGTGTCCCATACCACCATAATCGGCTCATGTCACGTCCCAAACTCAAAAATTGGGCTCACAAAATTCCCGATCGCCGAATCCGGCGCCGACGGCTTCCGTAGAACCCCATTCTCGGCTCCTAGCTCCCATTCGCCAGGTTCCGATCCTGGGATGCTACGAGGAGGATTTTCAACATCAGTTTGATTCGTAATAAGCATAACCAAAGGCATAACCCACAAACAACAACAAAGAACTCCATTATATTTCCACTATGATCAAAAACTTTACAAGTACAATGAGCATAAAGGGAAATACAATGGCAAAGTATAAAAACTCCAAAATGCTCAGCAACGTGCTCCTACCTCAGCACTGCTGCGATCCAACGTCACCTGCACGCAACGGTCATGCATAGGCCTACAGAAAGCTTAGAGGGTGGTGAAAGTGTGTGCGCAAGGTAGTAATATGTACATGCAATGTCAGAGAGATGCGAAATATGCAAATAGAACCATGATATCATGAGCCGTACCAAGGCTATACAATGCCATACATGAATGTATCGGCCACCCCAAGGCCATGCGATGTACAATGCAACTCAAGCATACAGGTCTTCATCTATGTCCACACATCAATACGGCTCATAATATGGAATATCACCGGGGTCTAGTACACTCTAAACCAGATTGTCACCACATCACGCGCAATAAGGTAAGTGGAAGAGACCTCACTATCCGTCTGCCAATATCGGACGCGACTCGTCGATAGCGGACCCATTCCTCGAGCTGGTCAAACTCAGCCTAGCATTGCCCCCTACTCTCGGGCGGATAAGGCCGCACCCCCTTCCAACCGACCACGACACAGTGGAGAGAGTAACCGTCTGGTAAGCGGCACTCAGCGCTCATCTACCCACTCGGTCTAGACGTTGGAGCAACCTCTTGGTACCATAAGGGTTTAGGGACTTTCACCCAGGGATATCTATAGTACTCCATGTAGAACAAGATTTTCGGTATCCAATCCTGCCAACCACGATCTGTCTGTGGAGGCTACGGCCCCGATGTCGCTAGGGCGTACAATAACCATGTCACACAAATACGGAATGCATGAATCATACTATCCAGTCATGTATCAAATCCTGCGCATATCGTGCGCTCATGTAGGGCAACATCGTCTAACCGGGAGCCCATAAACAACTTGCCCGAAGGCAAATGCTATGATCAGACAACTCTCACGTCAAGCATACATATGATGCGTATGATCATGAGTCATGGAACTGTACTAACATGTTATAATAAAATGAACTATCTTACAATGCAGATGGACCTGGACGGCCTAGAAAGGATAAGTACGGCCTCGTAATGGGCCCTAAGGAGAGTCATAATGTGGACATCCAACCAACATTACACTTGCAATGTGGACGTCAAACCAACATTGCCCCCAAGGCACGATCGCCGTAAACATTGCTAGTTAATCTGTATGGGAATTACACATTGTAATGGACCGTAGGTTTCTCCCATTAGGCCTTACATGTATATCAAATGGGTCATATCTTATGGGCCTTTTATTTATCAGATGGGCCACATAAATGGGCACACCAATGGGTCTTATGTGCATTGCAATGGGTCAAACCCGTGGGCCTAGGATTACATCAAATGAGCTTAGTCTCATCAGTCTAGTATGTGACCCATGGGTCACACCAATTGGGTCCCACATGTAGATCAAGTGGGCCTCAACCCATAGACCTAATCATGAGTCAAATGGGCCTAAACCCCTAAGCCTTAATCAAATAAAATGGGCCTAACTCATGGGTCTCAAATAAGTCCAATGAGCATAATCCCATGGACCCTCTTTATAATCAAATGGGTTCACGTTCATGGGCCTTGAGTACATCAAATGGCCTAGTCACATGGCCTTAGAACATATCAATTGGGCTTACTCCTATAGGCTTTAAAATACCTTAAATGGGTCCAATACCATGGGCCTAACAAAATGTTCATTTTCCTTCAAAACTAGGCCCAACATGAAGTTCATTTGCAATACAAACTGTTCATAGGACCCACAACAATATTCATTTGCAACCCAATCCTTTCATAAGGTCACATGAACCACGGGCCCATTGCAATATCTATTTACAATCCAAACTGTTCATAGGGCCCACGGTCAGGGGTAAGTCCCACCGTTCCAAATGAACGGTGCAGATGTAACACATAAAACATGGTGGGGCCCACCGTCCCGGGATGGACGGCGTGAATAGAACACATACATCACAAGGGTCCCACCGTCCGCTGGACGGTGGAGACCACATAAACATAAGGTGGGTGCCACCGTCCGCTGGACGGTGGACTTAACACATGAATCATTGTGGGTCCCAAGTGGGGCCCACCCAGTAATATTTATTTGCCATCCAACTCGTTCATAAGGTCACTCGGACCTGGATGAAGGGACAACATGAATTTCAGCTCGATCCAACACTTCAGTGGGCCCCAAACAGATTTCAATGGTAGCCATTTAATTCCACTGTTTCAAGTGGTGTGGGCCACCTAAGTTTTGGATCTGGCCGAACTTTGGAGGGGGCCCACCTGAGGAGGGGACCCACCTCGTGAACCGGTTGGATGACGGACAAACATTATGGTGGGGCCCACGGCTGGAGCCATGGGTCCCTGGCTTGGACGCCGCCCGCCCTCCTAAGCTGCTGCACGCAACAGCGTGCAGCGCTGCTCGCTTGACACCAAAACATAGAGGCTCTGCCTCTTTTCAATTTTTGGGAAAAAACCTGTTTTCGGGGTTTTTCGCACGCGGGCCCCGCTAAAGTGAAATTTGCCCCATCCATTGCGTTCAGTGGCTCGACGCCGTCCAAATGAGTCCAGAGTTTAAATTTTTTTGACGCTTGGAAAGTGAAATAACACAAGAAATAGCATTTGAATGTTGAGGACGCAATATTTGGCGCTATGGCCCACCAGGTGATTGGATCAGCTCCAAACTTCTACCCAACGGCTAAAATGCCGTGGGTAAGAGGATGGACGGCTTGGATCGGACATAAACATCAGGGTGGGGCCTATGCAAGGGAACCACCCAAGTCCCTTCTTTTCTTCTTTTTCTTTTTTTTTTCTTTACAACGTCCAGCGTCCCAGACGCTGGACGGTTCTATATAATAAATTTATTTTTTGAAAATGGTGGGCCCTGATGAAGTGAGCCACCACAAGATGGGTGACATGGGTTAACGTTTAAGGTGGGTCCCACTTGAATAAAAATAATTACATCAAGGTGGGGTCCATTCAAGTGGGCCACAATCCTATAGCATAAATAAAATAAAATAAAATAAAATAAAATAAAATCAATATAAGAGAGAGAGAGACATGGAGAGTGGGACACGGCTTGTGATGGAGGGACCCCATCATTATGGGCCCTCCCTTGCAATGAAACATACAAAATAATGGATCCCTTTGATCATGGGACCATCAAAAATGTAAATCAACGGTGGAGATCCATTCCCCATCGATATGGACGGTTTAGATGACCCTTTCTAAATGAAATAAACATCATGATGGGGTCCATGGAGAATGGCCCCATCATGGAATGATCATGATGATCCGAGTAGGCCATCGGCCTTATTTTAGGGTCCCAAGTGAGATCCACACCATTGATTGGTGGGCCTCACTTGGTCCACCATAAAAATAAGAAAATCTACCCTATAGAGGCACCCACCGTCCGATCTTCTTGCTCCTAAAGGTTCCTTGGCACCTTGTCTTCAACTTCAATGGTTAAGATGAAGAATGGAGGGTTGAGATGGAAGATTTTGGGGTAGGAAGGTGGGCCACTTGGAGCTTAGAGAGACTTGGAAAATTTCATACGTATGGAGTTTTTTTGGAAATTTTTTATTGCTTGGGATTTTGAAATGAGAAGGAGAGAAAGAGAGAGAGGTGATGTAAAGGGAGAGAGAGAGAGAGTGATGGATGGATGGGTGAGTGATGGTTGTGTAAGAAAAGCTTGACTTTTGTGGCTTTTGTGTAAGAGAGGTATGAGAGATGAAGACTTTGGTGGCTTTTTGTGTAAAGAGGTATGGTTTGGGGAGACTTTTGTGGTTGCTTGGGAAAATGGAATAAAGTGATGTGTACTTGACATGTGATAGATTGATGGGATTGATGTGATTGATGTGACACATCGTAGAGATTCCCTTGGTTTTCGTAACGCGCGGCATTTTCTCGCACCGAACGTTGGCCCATAACTCTTGACCAGGGTATCGCCTCGGCGCGCGAGTCGCGGTATCGGAACTGCGACGACGGCGCGGTCGCTATGGTATTGGTCTCAGTTGGAGTCGACTCGGGTTGTCGGCACATGAATCAGAGTCACGCGTCGATATCGTTTAAGGGTCGAAGGTCGCCGGAATTCGACCGGTAAGACCGCGGGAGTGTACGGAAAGGTACGGACCAAGATACGGGTCTTACAGCTCACGAGTCTAGGTTGCTCATTGGTCACTACGGGGAGGCTCGTCATCCCAGCATAGGCCGACGCTCGACCACGGTATCCCATACTACCTTGTCCGGCTCATGAGTCTTAGGGGATCGAGGTACCAAGGTTAATGGGATTTCACTAGTTAGTTTGATACCTTAGATTCAAACACTAGCGCCCAAACATGGTGAACATACATCGGTCAATCGGGTTAATTGACGAGCTCAACTAGGATAAGCACACGTTGAGTCGATCGACAAGGAATGCATAAGCACTCCATATGGCCTAACTACTGTCGAACATCCCAAGTATGTCTTGCATTCGTCGAACACATCCTGCGTGATAAAAGTAATCTCAACCATCAGATTGAGAGCTGTTACCGATTACTTGGATTGTAATACAGTCCCAACTGCGTATAATCTCAATAATAGACAATTAAATCAATTCCTATGTTCATATGAACATGTTGTGAAATATAACTTAAACATGGATACAGTACATGGTGGAAATCATACACATAGTTAAACAGTTCATGGAGGAAATCATACACACAAGTAAACAGTTCATGAAGGATCATACACTTAAATAAGGTAATTGAGATTCATATCTCAACACCCTTATAAATCACACTTTACTAAATACTAACTCATTCAGACATTTATACAAACACTTAGACTACATTATTCAACATACATCACGTATGTCGACCATAAAGCATATTAGGGCAAATCCTTTTGCCAAGGAGTTGTCGCATACATAACAATCATGTAATAACGACAATTAATCATGACAAGCACAACATCAGATTTCATATGCACACAAATATTTAACAAACATATGAAATACTCTATTTACAACATAGGTTATACATATACGTAAAACTAAATAGATAGCGCATTTGGCATGTGTAATAGTGTCCACGTCAAAATAAATCATTATTAGGCATTGAAAGTCTTAAAAACCATAACCTAAACGTATATAGTCCACACCATAAATTAGAAAATGCGTAATGGATATGATTTAGATGATAAGTCTTCGTCAACGGCAGATACGCAACCTAAGTCATGAATTAAGTTAGCTACATTAACACTTAGGCTATTCTAAGCTCTAAAATAGGTTAGGGTTTAATTGACTTACCCAAATATGGAATTAGAATCGCCGGAATAACGATTCAGATAGGTGAATTTGGTGCGTAGAGAAACTGAGAAGAATTCCAAGATGAAACACCAACTTCTACTCACTTTCTCTCTCTTTTCTCTCTTTTATCTTAACTAGGGTTTGGAAATTCGTATAGAATTTGTGAGAGAGGGTTTACGGCTCTTATATAGGATCAAAACTGATGGGAATGGCCCCATGGCCAAGGCATACTTAGGTTATGTCCAAATTAGGTCTGTTCCAATCCAATGGAGCATTTCTGGAGGTCTTCTTACTGAATGCGATCGGACTTAAGCTCACTAATATAGGATCTTGATCAAGTTAACTTTTCAGTCCGATCGGGTTTCCAGATCGACCATGGCGGACCAGTTTCAGTTCAACGGTCATCGAAACTCGATCAGTGACACAAGTATTTTGACATGTGTGGGCCATCTTCCCAGATTCGAGGGTGTATTTGGGTTAGAATTCAATGGTCAGAATGCTTATAATAGGTTCGCAAGTGACATGACTCAGATTACTTAAATTTATATTTAATTTCTAAATATATTCACTTTTCTCACACTCTTCATTCCGTACTCAAGAAAATAGTCCCACGACATCATTTGTACTTAATTTTTAAAGTGATTTTCAAGTCCACCTAGGTGGTCATAACTGTCTAAGTTCATTTCTATCAGACTTTCGACGTGCAGTTCAGGTCCGATACGAAGTTTCTGAATGCTCCCGAGAGCAGCTGGGTTTAGAGTTGGATACTAGATTTCTAGGTAACATAGAATTAGCGATCCTACTCATTTTAGGTCTTGTAGTTCATATTTAAAGTGGTTCAATCTAATTCTACCGAGTATTCAGTTTAGTACTTAACCAAATTCTACCCTAATTATGGCAGAATACAGTCCTAGGGCCATTCTATGCCCCGTTTTTAGCACTTCTAGTTATTATATTATTTTAATTAATTTTTAGTAGTTTATCATTAAGTTTACTCCATCTCTACCAAATTTCATGAGATTTTATGTTGTAGAAAAATTCTAAAAATTCCTGAAGCAGCAGCTGTCCAACAAGTGATTTTCAGATAGTTTTCACAACGACCTAATTTAAACTATATTAATTATTTTATTATATTTTTTACATATATTTATATAAAACTGGACTCATATATCTTCAATATGGTTTTTGAATCACCTAAATCGGAATTATAATGAGGGAGATATGATTTTTCAAAGTTTGATAAAATGTGAAGAAAAATGTAGAAAATGGGCTGCCTAATCCGCTGTACCGACGAGGCCTCTCCAAACCGGCGAGCCCCTCGCCGGCCATCACCCTCACCCCCCGGGGATGTCGGAAACATGTGGGACCCACCCTGAGTCCTCCCGAATTGAGTGTCTGGGCCTACGAGTCCGTCGAGGAATTATCGGGTCTCATTTGCAAACTGAAATGAGTTATGCGATGTACAATATTTGATTTTAGGGTAGGAGAAGCTAATATATCCAAATAAACTATCTATATTATAAGAATTTAAAAATTCAATAGTAGAAATCCCATTTTATTCATGTGTTTACCATTTACAGTAAGTTTTAGTTTAAGTATAGTTCTTCACCATTTAAACTTTAGGATTTGTGTCTAATATGAAAGTACTTGGAGAAATTTGAAGAATGAGGTGGTGAAAGGTGAGATTTCGAATGAAATGGGTTGAAAAATGATTTTTAGACTTTGAAATTGAGCTTTGAGAGTGTTATGGTTGACCCATTGCCTAAGGATGTTTAACTCCAGATTGGCAAAAATTCAGGGTTTTACATGTCATGATCCATGTAAGACTATATCTCATGTATTGTGACAATTTTGGTAAATAAAATGCATGAAGCTTCTTTTGATTTGGAATGTGAATGATGTTTGGATGAGTATATGTTCTTATGCTAAATCTTACACGTATTGCATCCTATGTTGTGTATAGGGAATGCCTCTGAAAGCTACTTAGAACACTACACATCTAGCACTTAGTGGATTGTTTGATGGTACACCTCCCCTAAGCGATAGCCACACGGACCCCAGCTTGGGCCTTGACAACGAAACGATGCCGGATTCACAACCGGCCACTGGCCCCACCAACGGGCCAACACCTTTTGCACCACCAGTTCAAGAACAGAACCGTGCATCTAACTCGGCACTACACATGCCTCAGATGGCTTCTCCTCCTGATAGGTTGGAGCAGATGATGCTCCTTATGCACTAGCAGTAGCAAATTTGGACCACCAATGCTGGGGCCCTTGCCTAGAACATGAATGTGGTTCCGCCTGCTCCACCTGTGCACCCTACTGGAAACATGAATGCCAACGGCTTATTCAAGTGATTCCAGCACTTCTGACCTCTCACTTTTATGGGTACTCATAGACCCGAGGAGGCCGAGTACTGGCTTAATCGCATCTTTAAGATGCTGAAGCCGTTGCACTGCACTGAGGCAGAGAAGGTTGAGTTGGTTATGTACATGTTCGAGAAGGAGGCTAGTCTATGCTGGGATAGCATCCTACAGACAGTTGTTGTTGGGTAGTGTGGACATGGGAAGCTTTTGAGACTCTCTTCCATGGGAAGTACTTCCCCCTCACGTACCGTAATGAGGAGGGAGAGTTTCTTCACCTCCAATAGGGAGGGATGACCATTGCCAAATACGAAAATAAGTTTACGGAGCTGGCCAGTTAGGCTCCTTTGATACTAGCGAACGAGCCAATAAAGATGCGACGATTGAGATTCGCTTAAAGATGTGTTGTGCTAGCATTAACAACTATGCTAAGATAGTGAGCATGTCCCTGCGAGCTGAGCAGGATGGGGATAGGCTATCCCATACACGTGTACCCATGGGTCCGAGGCCTTGACCTGATTTGCTGAACAGGCCGTTCCCCGGCAAGAGGCAATATGCAGATTTGCCTCCTTGATTTATGACTCCACCCACACAGCCTAGGTGATCAGATGTGTGGTACACCTACTACAAGAGGTTGGGCCATACTGACACTGACTGCTATACCAGGATGAGGGATAACGACTTCGCCCCTCCTCAGAAGATCAATCGTCAGTTACCTGAGGCTATCTCAGCTCCACCTTTATGATCAACACCACTTGCACCTCGATTTAGGCTGCCTCAATGACCTATGACACCACAACCAAATCATTCTCAACAGGCGCGAGTACATGCGCTTGCAGTTGAAGCATCTGGGTCAGCAGCTACAGTGCCTTTATAGTCTTCGAAGTCACCGCTCACATCCAAGGTACACCCATATTTCTGTTGGTAGACACTGGGTCCACTATTTCGATGATATCATGTTCTACAGTCAAACGCTTAGTGCTGGATATGACCTCTATGGTTGGGGTGAGAGTTATCGTAATAGTAGGAACTTTTACAGATGTCACTAAGTTATGTGAGGGTTACTTAATATATTTAGGGAGCAGGACAATACACATTGACCTGATTGTGACCATGATATACCATCATGACATCATCCTCGGCATGGATTGACTCACTGACATGAAGGCAGAAATCAATTGTGAAACTAGGCTGGTGACAGCATACAGGTCCGAAAACATGACCTTCACATTCCTCGTTCAGGTCAGTTGCCCCTTCCATGTTCTTTGTTATGTTGCCCTATTGAAAGATCATAATGGCTTGACACTTGGAAATACGCCCGTGGTCCAGGACTTCGGGGAAGTGTTTAAGATGATACCCGGATTACCTCCCCCATGTGAGATCGACTTTACCATCAACTTTGTGCCTGGTGTGACACCTATTTCCTTACTCACGTATCACATGCCTCCATATGAAATGGAGGAATTGAGGAGACAGATTGATGACCTGTTGGATTTAGGTTTCATACAGCCTAGCGTGTCTCCTTGGGTAGCACCTGTGCTGTTTGTGAAGAAGAAAGATGGATCATTACGATTGTATATATTATCACAGGTTGAACCAAGTGACAGTGAAGAACAAGTATCCTTTGCTTAGGATAGATGATCTGTTCGATCAGTTGAAAGGGGCACAATATTTTTTAAAGATTGACTTGCAGTCAGGGTATCACCAGCTGCACGTCAGGGATGAATACGTGTAGAAGACAGATTTCAGAACCAACTTTGGGCACTACGAGTTCCTTGTGATGTCATTTGGACTCACAAATGCACCTGCCGTGTTCATGGACCTTATGAACCGGGTGTTTCATCCGTATTTGTACCGATTCGTCATCGTATTCATAGTTGACATCCTTATATACTCCAGGAGTCAGAAGGATCACGAGGAACACCTACGAGCAGTCTTTGATACACTCAGGAAGAGCCAATTATTTGCCCAGTATCAGAAGTGCAACTTTTAGAAAGAAGAAGTCAAGTTCCTGAGACACGTGGTGTCCAAGGAAGGAATAACTGTGGACCTTGCTAAGGTGACTGCAGTTCAAGACTGGGAGCAGCCCAGTTTGGTTACTGAAGTGAGGAGTTTCCTTAGCCTGGCAGGTTACTATCGTCGATTCATTAGAAATTTTTCTAAGATAGCCAGACCGTTGTCTCAGCTGACTCGGAAGGATCTTAAGTTTTCCTGAAATGAGAAGGTAGAAGCAACCTTTCAGGAAGTGAAGGACAATTTGACGTCTGCACCCGTGCTAGTATTGCCAGAGCAGGGGCTTAGATATACCAATTACACTGACACCTCTCGTGTTGGTTTGGGTTGTGTTCTTATGTAGAAGGACAGAGTATTGCTTATGCTCCGTGGCAGTTGAGGAAACATGAGGAGAACTACCCTACGCACGACCTGGAGTTAATGATCATCATTTTTGCATTAAAGCTCTGGAGACATTACCTCTATAGAGAGGAGTTTGAGCTCTTTTGTGACCATAAGAGCCTCAGATACATATTCACATAGAGACTTGAATATGAGGTAGCGATGATGGATAGAAACCTTGAAAGACTTCAAGTTTGAGGTCTCTTAAATATGGTCAAGTTTGTGCAAGACTTCGAACAGAAGCATACAGTAGAGGAGCCGTTCGAGAGCGTTGCACATATTCGTGTACAACCACTTATTGACCACCGAATCATTGCCGCTCAGAGAGAAGATGAATGGTTGATAAAGATGAGAAAATGGGTTAGTGATGGTGAAGACGTTGAATGGAGAGTTGGGTCGGATGGGGGCTTACGTTATAGTGGCCGCTTATGCGTTCTGAATCTTCATGGCTTGAGAAAGGAAGTTCTCGAACCTGCTCACAATTCGAAGTTGAAGATGCATCCTATTAGAATAAAGATGTATTGGGACATGAAACGTTCGTACTGGTGGGACAACATGAAGGCCCATATAGCAGATTATATATCCTGTTGTCTCACGTGTAAGCAGGTCAAGGCCGAGCATCACCGACCTCCTAGACTGCTTTAGCTTATGCCCATAGCTGAATGGAAATATGATTTCATTTCTATGAATTTCATTTTGGGCTTACCGAAGATGAGGAAGGGACATGACTCCATTTAGGTGATTATGAACCGATTGACCAAATCGTCTCATTTCCTCCCGATTAGAGTCTCGAACTCAGCAGACAATTTGGCCAGGCTGTACATTAAGGAGATAATATGTCTGCATGGAATGCCTATGAAAATTGTGTCGGATCGAGAAATGCGATTCACATCTATCTTCTGGACTCATGTCCAGGAAGTAATGGGAGTGAAACTAAAGTTCAGTACCGCGTTCCACCCATAGACTGATGGGCAGATAGAATGGGTAAATCGGGTGTTAGAAGACATGTTGCAGGCATGTGTGCTTAAATTCAAAGACAGTTGGGATGACTGTCTTCCTTATGCTGAGTTCACTTATAACAATAGCTTCCAAGCGAGTATTGGCATGACTCTCTATGAGGTACTATATTGGCGTTCGTGTCGAGCACCGCATTGTTAGGCAGAAGTTGGTAAGAAGAGTCCGATTTGCCTAGAGTTAGTACAGGTGACCTCAGAGAAAATTGACATTATCAGGCGTTGACTTCTTTCAGCACAGAACAGATAGAAGAGTTACGCCAATACGAGGCGACGACCGTTAGAGTTTGAGGTTGGAGACCATGTGTTTCTCAAGGTTTTCCCCATGAAGAGAGTCCTTCAATTTGGCAGGAAGGGGAAACTCATGCCACGGTTTATTGGTTCATTCTAGATTATAGATCGAGTGGGTGTGGTAGCATATCGCCTCGCTTTGCCCACACCACTTGCAAGCATGCACAACGCATTTCATGTATCGATGCTGAAGAAATACGTTCCTGATCGTTCCCACATTATCAAATGGGAGAAGGTATAGTTGAGTGAAGATGCTACTTATGTACTGCAACCGATGCGTATCCTAGACAGGAAGGAACATGTGCTGCGCAGTAAAGTTATCCCACGTGTGAAGGTACTGTGGACACACCACACTGAAGAAGAGGTTACTTGGGAAACAGAAGTTGAGGTCCGTAAGAACTACCCTCAGATTCTCAAGGAGTACGAAAAGGTACTAATTTTAAGGATGAAATTTTTCTTTAAGGGGGGTAGATTGTAACGTCTCGAAAAAATCCGTACAAAGATCCGAGTACCACCTCAGGCAGAAATCGCTAAGGATCAAATTATGTAGAAATTAGGCAAAAATTAATTAAGTACTAAACTAAATAAATCAGAGAATTAACTTGAACCACTTTCTATTTGAATTGTAAGACCCAAAACCATTAGAATTGCTAACTCTACATTTCCTAAAAACCTAAGATCAGTCTCAAAACCCAGTTTCTCTTGAGAGCACATTGAAACTCCATATCGGACCTGGACCGCGCATTGAAAGTTTGACTACCGTGAAACTATATGGTTATGATCATCTTACTGGGCTTGACAACCATTGCGAGAATCAAGTCCAAATAGTATCCAGAAACGCACAACTTGAGCCCAGAACGAAGTGTGTGAGAAATGCGAATATCTTTAGAAAATGAACTCAAACTTAAGTGATTTGGGCTGTTCGCTTGTAGGACAAATTTAAGGTTTTAGACCGTCAGATTCTAACCCAACTAAATCCTTGGATTAGGGAATTTTCCTATACATGTCAGTGTACTTGTAGCCCTGATCGAGTGATGATGATTGTTGAACTAAAACTGGTCCTTTACGGTTGATCCACTAATCCGATCGGATTAAAATCTTAACCTGACATAGATTCATTGTCAGGAAACTTTCTCTGGATTGTATACAGATAATGGACCTCCAGATGAGCTCCATTGGCCCGAAACAACTACCCTTTAGCTATACCCTAAGTATACCATGGCCCTGGGGCCATTAACATCACTTCTAGGCCTATATAAGACCCTTAACTCACCCCTCTCATTTCATACGAATTTTTCTAACCCTACGAGAGAGAAGAGAGAAAAGAGGAGAAAATAGTGAGGAGAAGTGTGAGAGACCTGTGGTTTGTTGCTGAGATTCACTCCCACCACTCCACATGCCGAATCATCTTTCCCGTGTCGCTACATCGTTGAATCTGAATCCATTTTTGGGTAAGAAATCCTAACCCCAATTTGTTTTAGGAATCCAAATAGAGGAATCGATGAAATAACTAACCTATTTCAATGTTTAGGTAGCTGTTGTGCCGTAGTCAAGAACATAGTGTATAAACCGTGTTCGTAATCGGCGTATCGACGAAAGGTGTAGAGTATAAACATTTAAGTTATGGTTTTCAAGGCTTTCAATGTCAGCAATGATTTATGTCTGACTTGATTGCTGTAATATGATCTTAGTTACGATGTTTTTGATATAACATGTATGTGTAAACTAGGTTGTATAATAAATGTATTACATGTGTTTGTTGAAATGTTTGAATGAAAAGAAAATATAATCTATGACTACCATGACTATTAATCTAGTATTCATGTTTTTTTGTACGTATGTAACTCCTTTGTGAAAGGATTTACCATAATATATGTTATAACTAATTAATTACATGTATGTTGAAATGTGTAGTCTAAGTGTTTAATAAAATGTTTGAATGAGAAAATACTTGTTGAAATATATTTAATGAGGGTGTTGAGATAAGATTCTTAATTACCTTATCTATAGTTATTGTTTCTTTCATGTAACCTAACTTGCTACTACGTGATTTATAGATAAAATGCCTATGTATGATAACATGTGCACTTGTGTTTGTTAAAATGCTCAAATGAGATTTATATTAAAATTAGTTGTAAAATGCTGTGTTGACTATCACATATGAATGCCTATTGTATTTGAGTATGATTGGGACTAATACGTAGTCTAGGCAATCGGTAATGGTTTACGGTCAGTGGCTGAACTAGTTTCGCCACAATGGATACGTTCGATGAATCTTAGTCGTACGGGGATTATCGACAGTGGTTAGGCCACGAGGAGTGCGTATGTGCTCCATGTCGATTAATTCAACGTACGCTCGTACCAATCGAGCTAGTCAGGTAACCCGATTGGCTTAATGTGTGTTTATCATGTATGGACACTACTGCTTCAATCTGAGGTACCACTTGCTAATGAAAAGCCCATTTTAACCTTGGTACTAAGATTCGCTAAGACTCATGAGTTGGACATGGTGGTTTATAGGACACCGTGGTCAAGCTATCAGCCTACGTTGGGGTGACGAACCTCCCCATAGTTACCAGTGAGCAACCTAAACTCATGAGCCAAATATGGTGGTGTACGGGATACTATATTCAAGTTGTCGGCCTACGCTAAGGTGACGAGCTTTCCTGTAGTGACCTCGAGTAAAAACTAGGCCTACGCTGAGGTGACGAGCCTCTCATAGTGACCTGAACTTGCCTATCCACTGCTTTTCAAATCATGGGTGATGTTGCCCTATAACTTGCCTATCGTATGTGATTAACTAGGATTGACGACCCTAGATGAATAATTGTTTGGGTAAATATATAAAGGGAGGTACCTTAGCTTCCTGAATCTGCTGTATGAATAAGTCTAATCAAGAACTCGGCTAACACGTGCATGCACCGCATTGCATGTGCCTTTGGCGAGGAAGAGCATAATGGAAGTAGCATGTACGACCGTCAAATGGGGTCGCTGAGGGAGTGTACGCAAGGGCATGCATCATTATAGCATACCATTCCTACACTAACAAGAGTACTTAGGACATGATTTCTGTACTGCTTTATCATTACTGCTTGACTGAATTGATAACATGTTAACCTTTGCCTTATCGATTCACTGAGTTGATCACTCACTCCCACTCTGGGATGGTGTTTCAAAACACCAATCAGACTCTGTTTTAGTTGCAGATGATGACAATGCTTACGAAGCGGAGCCTGACTTCTACGACGATCAGGAGTTCTCTTATATGCAGCTATCAGGCAGGTCTTTGTCGACCATATACTGATCATTTGGATTATAGGGATGTGGACTTGTTGGGCATTACATTTTCTCATTTTGTATATTTTGGAACAAAATTGTATTTATTCAGCCTGGTGACATGATCATACTCTGGGATTTATAACCGCTTATATGCTTTATATATCTATCGCAGTCTTCCGCTTGCTTAATTTAATCATCTTTAGAGTATAATATGCTGATTTAGTGCAATCCCATTTATTTTAATGTGCTAATACGGACAACATTTAATTATCATTATTTATGTTGCATAAGTGATGCGTTAAAACTCGGGAGTTGAGCTTCTGCTCGACCCTCAATTTTCGGGGCGTTACAAACCACCCTCCCCAAAGTCAACTCTCTCTCTTACAACTAAGTACACCCATCACTCACCCATCACTCACCCATCCTCTCCCTTTGTAACGCCCGTGAAAAATCCATACTTGGACTCGAGTACCAACTCGACCCAAAATCGCGTAGAATTAATTTCTATGGAAATTAAGCGTAAGTTAGCTAGCGCAACGCTGGAGTGGCTGGGAAATAGTTCCTGATCACTTTAAATATGTTCTACAAGACTCAAATCGAGTAGAACCAACGACTCTATAACACTCTATAACCTCGGACCAAACTCTAAGCAGGTTTGTTCTCTGGACCACTTTGAATCTTTGTATTGGATCTAGACCGCGCGTCGAAAGTCCGATACCTCCTATCTTAGACTGTTAGAACTGCCTAGCTGGACTTGACACTCGTTTCCAAAATCAAGTCAAACCGATAATCACAGGCTATTTCATTGAGCCCGGACTGAAGAGAGTACGAATAGGGACATAATTGGAATTTGAAATTTAAATCTGGCACACGACTTGACGCGTCAGTATTAAGCGTTCTGACCGTCAGAATTCATCCAGATTATACCCTCGGATCAGGAGAAATTTCTATTTTATATCCTGAGACTTTCAGCCCTGATCTACGTGCGGTGACCGCTGAACTGAAACTGGTCCGTCACGCGCGATCTGCGAACCCTGCCGGACTGAAAACTTAATACGTGCTATATCTGGTACGCATGAGCTTAAGTCCGATCGCATTTGACCAGAGGACCACCAGAAAGCATCTTTTGGACCGAAACAGCCCCGAATTGGATATGCACTAAGTAAACTTCGTTCCGGAGCCTGTTTTTAGCATTTTTAAGCTTATAAAAGGGGTTGAAACCCTCATTCCTCTCTCCCATCTAAAAATTGCAAAACCCTAGCTTTGGGAGAGAGAAAAGGAGAGAGTTTGAGAGAGAGAGTAGAGGGATTTTTCCCGCCTTCGTGCCGCTAGTTGCACGTGCTTCAGCGGCTTATCCCAATCACCTGGCCGGTGATTCCTCCACTTTTTCAGGTATGAAACAACCCTAAAAGTTACTGATTTAAGGTCTACTTAGATTCATAGCGCGTTATCTAACGTAACTCGTAAAACAGGTTCTCTTACTGCCGTAGACGAAGCGTACACGCTCCGTTCAAAATCACGCATCTGTAAGAGATAAGGTGAGGATTTAGACGCTTTGATTGACAGTTTACAACGCTTTCAATGTCATTTAATAGTAGATTATCAATGGCCTCGCCGTTTGACATGTACAACATGCTCTCCGTTTCCTGTTTCGTAAATTAACGAAGAATATGAGATTTAAGGCATTTTAGTCATTTGTAGGAAGTAAAGATTATGTTCATATTTTACTGATGTGATTGACATGGTTTGTTGTCGTATTAGGAAGTTAGGAATACGTGCATAATTAGTTTGGCGAAGAGATTCGCCTAATTGCGCACTTCGGGTCGACATACTATATGTAGACTTAAGTGTGTAGTGTATGTGTTTGTATAAATGCTTGTATTAGTATGTATTGAATTAAATGATGTTATGAATTAGTTTGAGATGGATTTCTCAATTAATATGCTGACCTAAATGATTTCCTACATGTTGACTATATGCATGATTTCATTACATGCATGAAATATATGTGTTTGAAGATTTACTTAAGTTGAATGTTATAACATGTGTTAACATGCTCACATGATTGTATTTCAATTCTAATATTCCTATATGAATTGCTGATGTGATTCCATAATTGTTTGGGACTATACTTAGTCCAGGCAGTCGGTAACCGATCGAATTCGTGGCTGGCTGGTCTTGGCCACGAATGACGCGTCGATGAACGCGATTCGTGTTTGGAGTTGGCGGCAGTGGTTAGGCCACGCGAAGTGTTTTACGCACTTCATGTCGTTCGACTTGAGATGCGATCGCGCTAGTCGAGCCCGTCAAGTAACCCGACTGGCCGATATATGTTCACCCTGTATGAGTCATAACTGCTTGAACCTAGGGTACTGAACTTACCATTGTAAATCCTGTTAACCATGGTACCTTGATCTACGAAGACTCATGAGCCGGGCATAGTGGTATGGGACACCGTGGTCGATCTGTCGGCTTACGCTGGGGCCACAAACCTCCCCGTAGTGACCAGTGAGCACCTAGTCTCGTGAGCAGATTATGGTGGTATGGGACACTATATTCAAGCTGTCGGCCTACACTGATCAGGCGACGAGTCCTTTGTAGTGACCGCGAGCGTATTCTAAGTCCACGGGAGGCGACGACCCTTCCGTTGCAATAGAGTACAATAGGCCTGTATTGATAAGGTGATGGGGGAGCGGTGCAACGAGTGCGAGCAACAGCCCTGACAGCCCTTGCAGTGACCTACGAAATATACATCGTATGAGATTACTAGGAGTGACGACCCTAGACAGGATCTGTGTTGGGATTGATACAAGGGAAGTACCTTAGTTTCCCAATCCTGCTGTTTGAATGGACTAATAACAACTTGAAAATCATATCACCATGCCATTGCATATGCCTGGAAGATGTGGAGCACTTGAGGGTCGATTGCATGCCGCGGTAGTAAGATGTTGCCGTATGAGGGAGATCGTCGGTGAGGGCATGCATCACGTCATGTCATCTTACATTAACAACAGTATTAGGATTGTCTGATTTACTGCTTTACTATTATCGCATGATTGAATTGTGAACATGCTAATCTTTGCTCCATGATTCCACTGAGTTGATCACTCACTCCCACGTTACGGGATGGTGTTTGCAACACCCACCAGACCCTGTTGTAGATGCAGGTGAGGCTGAGATCTAGGAGGCAGAGCCAGACTTCGACGAGGACCAGGATGAGTTCTCGTACATGCAGTATCATGATGGCTTTGCGTAGGTGACCTGGATTGATGGGACTTCAGTGGGACCATTTTGAACATTTACTTTTGTTCATGTATATGTATATGAGACTCAGAGATGTATTCATACTTTAGAGACAGATGAGATTTACTTTATTTTTCCATACAGTGATATATATATTGTTTAGTCTTCGGCTTGCTTTTATCACTGGATCTGAAGTATGAATTGCAGTTTTGGTATACTTTTACTCATGTGAATGCTTTAAATCAGACAACATTGAATCATAATCATTTTTGTTGCATAAGTGACGGTCTGGAACTCGGGAGTTGAGTTTATACACAACCCCCAATTTTCAGGGTGTGACAAGTTAGTATCAGAGCATGAATAAGAGTATACTGGGCCTGGGTTATGGTCTCGCGACGTACGCTGTCACTTCCTTTGACATAGGTGGGTGCGAGAAGGGTCTAGAAACATTTCTAGGATCGCAGATTCGCCAATAGGCGAAGTCTATTCAGATCGATCGCACGATCGAGTCTGTAACGCATCTCGGGTCACGTAAAGCAACCCGAATATCTCCTAGGTCATAGGGAGTCGGGTTGAGACATTCTTTGAATGATTTTAAACCCATGAAAGTGAATCCTTGGGCCGTGGGATGACCACGACTCCTGTATTCAATCGCCAGGGCTTAAAAACCCCGTTTCACCAAAAATCTTAAAAATTCTTCCTCTCACCACTCCAATATTCATTTCTTTATTATCCATTTCATGTTAGGCATCAAAAATAATATAAAAATAACATAAAATAATACTTTCACAAAATTTTACAGTGAATAGTAAAATTTCATGAAAAATGGCCATAATGCAATTATAAATTCACTTTCTTTAGAAACTAAGGGTCTAGATGGATGTACTGGATCCTTCTACCCCAAAATAATATGCTGCATGATAGGGTTTTGTATTCGTAATTTCCGAATGGTCCCAGAAAGCCCCGAACACATGTTTGGGCTTACATAGGTCAAAATACAATGAACTAGGGGTCGAACCGTACATATCTGGGGTCCTTAAACCATGGGGGACCGAACCCATCTGGCCCCACCAGCCGGATGCATCACCTGTTGGCGATGCCATCGCCGATCCGGTGATGCATCGCCGTACAGGTGGGCCCATTTGAAGTGAGACTCGGGTGCACGCCCTTAAATCCCATGTACACACTCCCCATATATGTCCCGTCCAATGAAAACCCCTAAAAAGTGCATCTCCTTCACAAACAGCCATCCCCATAGCCCTATTTTCATTTTCCAGCAACCATCTCCAAAATTCAGGATTTCAAATCGTCCCTAGATCCCTCCTTGGCCAAAAACGACCACCATCCATCATTCCTTTGGAGTTGGCAGCCCTTCCTCTTGAAAATTTCATCATTTGGAGCTCCAAAAACCCCCAAATCGAGCTGAAATCGTGAGGTGCTCCATTCCACTTTTCCATTTCCATTTTTCCTTAAAAATACATCCTTGGGAAGCTTGAAGCATCCCTTTACGATACTTAGATCTTCTTTTTCTAGATTGGATAGCCACTTCTCCGTATTTTCTCCATTTTCAATGGCTTTCGTGGAAGCCATTTTAGGCCTTTTATCACTCTCATCCATCATATCTTTGATGGGTAAAAGGAAAACTGCAACAGACGAGGCTGGGCCAAGTCTCCCTGCTCAATCGAGAAGACCGCGGGGTGGTGCCGCAAGTTCAAGCGCCGCCACAGGTCCAGCTACAGCCCTAGAGTGCCGTACAAAGCGGGATTTGGATCCCCATGCTCACCTTGGGCGAGTAATTCTATCAGAGATGCCTCACGGCCAATACACTGATCGTAAAGTGTTGTTTGAGGTGGACGTGGAAGAGCAACTGTTCGGTGAATTTTTGTTGTTCGAGCACATTGAAGCGGCGCATTGGGGTCCGATCTTTGAAGCTCGCGCTCGTGCTAATGTGAGCACCATTCGTACCTTCTACGCTAGTATCCAGAATCCTACCTTAGAGCCATTGCACTTTAAAATCCCTTTTGGTAGAGATCGGATGGCTACGATTGATGTGCGACTGATTGCGCGACTTCTGAACGTGCCTCTTGGTGATGTTCATCCTAGTGAGAAGAACCTGAGGAGTAGGCCTGAATGAGATCGCCGCACCAGGTTTCTATGCGGTAAGTTGGTTCCATGACAGCCTAATAATAGCCTTAAGGCGACGTATATGTCTGATGATTTACACCTGCTGCACCATATCTGCACGTACAATGTGTATCCCAGGTCGACGAATCGCATTGAATGTACACGCCTTATGGTTGATTTCCTGTATCTGGTGGCCCAGGGAGAGAACGTATGTATGGCCACTTTCATCTTACGACAGATAATCCTCATAGCCAAGTCAAGAAGAACATCCGAATCGCTTCCTTTTGGCCGACTGATTTGTAAGATTGCGCTTGAGTTTGCTTACAGACTTGGGCCGAAATTGCCAGTTTCGATTCATACCATTGATGAGTCGACTATGGTCAAGATGAAGTTTGGGTCGCAGTACCGTGAAAATCAGCTTGAGGAGGACAGCGAGGATGACTTCGATGATGAGGAAGATCAAAGTGAGGGAGAACCTGGAGCAGAGGTTCAGGAAGAAGTTCAGGAAGAGGCAGAAGAGGAGGCTCAGGATACAGATGAGAGCCCTCCTCCTTCTGCGCAGGCTACTAGCGATGATCGCATTACTCGGATCGAGGAGAGTCAGGTCGCCTTACGAAGGAAAGTTCAAGAACTTCACGCTGAAGTCGAGGATGCCAACGCTGTTATAAAGAAGAAATTCGGCAAGGTGACTCGCACCTTGAAGGCGATCCTGTGTTGCTTGCAGGATAAGGGTGCTCCTCCTCCGTCACCCGATTCAGTCTAGCGATGCGACCTTTGATGTTGTTGTTAGTAGTTAGTCATTTCCTGCTTTATATGTGTAAGCCTGTTAGGGCTAGTACTTTGCTTATGTTGCTGTTGCAATTTTAACTGTCTTAGTTCCCGTGTATTTCTCGTCATGATGCTTATAAGGATATATCCCTTGTATTGTGACAATTTTGATTAAATGAAATGCATGGAATGCCTTTGACTCCTTGTGTGAATGATTGCGGTGTATTTGTGATATTGAGACTGACAAGGTTGCGCCCTATTTTGAATATAGGAAATGCCGCCTAAGGCTATGCGGAGCACAGTTCGGCTTGCATTGACTGAGCATATGGAAAAGACTCCTTCACAGTCTGGCACCCATGCGGACCCTGTTGTGGGCCCGATTCCCGAGACAGTTCGTGTGTCTCAGCCTGCCGCTGGTCCTACAGTTGGACCACCGCCATTTACGCCGTCAGTCAGAGAGCCTTATCGTGCATCTACTTCGACACAGCATCCGCCACAGCCTGCTCCACCTCTTGACAGATTTAAGCAGATGTTGGCTATGATGCAGCAGCAGCAGCAGCTTCTGACTACCATCGTGGGGACATTAGCACAGGGTGGGGGTGTGATTCCAGCTGCACCACCTGCGCATCCAGCTGAGGATGCTTATACATACGCCCAGGATGAGGGCATGGCTCATCCTGCGCCACCTGCTTACCCTGCGGGGAATGCCGCAGATACACGGGGCCTATTAGAGCGATTTCAGTGCTTACGGCCTCCCACTTTTACGGGTTCTCACAGACCCGAGGAGGCTGAGTACTGTGTCGACCGTGTGTCGAAGATTTTGTGGATGTTACATTGCACAGAGGCTGAGCAGGTAGAGCTGGCTACATTCCTATTTGAGCGAGAGGCCAGCCTGTGGTGGGATAGCGTACTGCGGACCGTTGCCGCCGACTATATGTGGACATGGGCAGCGTTTGAGTTCCTCTTCCACGAGAAGTATTTTCCCCAGACTTACAGGCATGACAGGGAGAATGAGTTTCTCCGCCTCAGACAGGCAGCCATGACAGTTACAGAGTATGAGCATTGGTTCACGGAGTTGGACAGATACGTCCCGACGATTTTGGCTGATGAGCAGATGCGCATACGGCGCTTTTTGGAGGGTTTGCGACCGGATATTCGGTCGAAGATGTGCTGTGTGAGCATTCCCTCTTATGCGGAGTTGATTCACATGTCTATGCAGGCAGAGTAGGATGTGGATCGACTTGCGCGATCTCGTGGCCCTGTTGCTTCTAGGCCACGACCAGACATGCAGGACAGGCCCTTCGCGGGCAAGAGGCCTCGCGTCGACCCTCCTACTCGGGCCATAGCGCCAGCACCATCGTTTCGGCGCCCCGAGTTATCGTGCACATATTGTGGGAGGTCAGGCCACTTGGCGCAGAGTTACTTTTCTCGGATGTGGGACAGTGGGTTCTTGCCACCGCAGAAGATTGACCGTGCTCGTTCACAGGCGATATCAGTACCGCCTATACGGTTAGCTCCTGCGCACCCTTCTTTAAGACCTCCGGTGTCGCAGATCAAACAGCCTCCACGGCCCTTGACACAGCGGCCGAACTGGCCACAGCAGGCTCGGGTTCATGCATTGACAGCTGAGGCAGCTGCGACACAGAATTTTCAGCATTCGGCCTTCGAGGTCACAGCCCATATTGGAGGTACTCCTATTCTTGTGATGGTGGACACTGGTTCCATGATTTCTTTGATATCGCGTGCTGAGTCAGGCGTCTTGGGTTACAAACCATTATCATGGATAGGGTACGAGTCCTTGCAGCCCACGGAGATTATTCAGATGTCACCCAGATGTGTGAGGGTTGTTTGGTTGATTTGGGAGGCCGGACGATGGCTATTGATCTTGTAGTCGACCCCTCTCTTGTTTATCTCGACGTCATTCTTGGCATGGATTGGTTGACTGCAGCGAGGGCCGAGATTGACTGCGAGACTCGTATAGTGACTGTGTACGAGCCAGAGGGTGCATCTTTCACATTTCCTTTGCGGGTAAATCTCCCTTTCCGCATACTTAGTTACACCACTTTATTGCGCAACGCTGGTACCCAGGTACTTGAGCATGTGCCAGTCGTTTCCGATTCGGGGATCTATTCAGGAAGATCCCTAGTTTACTGCCTCAACGAGAGATCGATTTCACTATCGATCTGGTTCCTGGTTCTACGCCCGTCTCACTGCCGACGTATCGCATGACACCATGTGAGATGGAGGAGTTGAGGACGCAGATTGATGGTCTGCTAGAGCTTGGCCTTTACGGCCTAGTGTGTCTCCTTGGGGAGCACCGGTCCTATTCGTGAGGAAGAAGGACGGTTCGATGCGATTGTGTATTGATTATCGCAGGCTGAACCAGGTCACGGTGAAGAACAAGTACCCTTTACCCAGGATCGATGACTTGTTTGATCAGTTGAGAGGAGCGCAGTACTTCTCGAAGATTGAACTTCAGTCAGGATATCATCAGTTGCGCGTCAGGGATGAGGACGTGCAGAAGACAATATTCAGGACCAGTTTTGGCCACTACAAGTTCCTCGTGATGTCGTTCGGTCTCACGAACGCACCAGCCGTGTTCATGGACCTGATGAACTGGGTATTTCGACCTTTCCTCTATCGATTCGTCGTTGTATTCATTGATGACATTTTGGTGTACTCCAGGAGTCGAGAGGAGCATGAGGAGCATTTACGTTTGGTCCTGGATACGCTCAGACAGCATCAGTTGTTCGCACAGTACAAGAAGTGCGACTTCTAGAAGCAGGAGGTGAAGTTCCTGGGACACGTGGTGTCCAAGGATGGCATGATAGTTGATTCGTCTAAGGTAGCTGCGGTGTAGGACTAGGAGCAGCCTGGTTCTGTCACTGAGGTGAGGAGTTTCTTGGGTCTCGCTGGCTACTATCGGCGCTTCATTCAGGACTTCTCGAAGATCGTGAGACCCTTATCTCAGTTGACACGGAAGGACGTGAAGTTCGCCTAGAATGACAAGGCAGAGTCAGCTTTTCAGGAGCTGAAGGACAGACTTACGTCCGCCCCTGTGCTAGTATTGCCAGAGCAAGGGGTTAGATACACTATATACACTGACGCGTCTAGCGTTGGTTTGGGTTGTGTCCTTATGCAGAGGGACAAGGTAATTTCGTATGCCTCGAGACAATTAAGGAAGCACGAGGAGAATTACCCTACACACGACCTAGAGTTGGCAGTCGTTATATTCACACTGAAACTCTGGAGACATTACTTCTACGGAGAGGAGTTCGAGCTCTTTTGCGACCACAAGAGCCTCAAGTACATATTCACGCAGCGAGACTTGAATATGAGGCAGCGGCGATGGATGGAGACGTTGAAGGACTTCAAGTTTGAAGTCTCTTACCATCCTGGGAAGGCGAACCTTGTGGCTGATGCGTTGAGCCGCAAGAAGGCGATAGAGTTTGCGGCTCCGCTGATGGTTGCCGAATGAGATATGGTTGAGTTTTTGTGAGACTTTGAGCAGAAACTCACCGTAGAGGAGCCGTTTGAGTTCATCGCACATGTACAGGTGCGATCTCAGATCGATGACCGAGTCATCGAGGCGCAGAGGGACGATGCGCATCTGACTGAGCTTCTAGAGCAGGCCAGTGATGATGCAGACGCCGACTGGTGAGTTGGTATGGATGGGGGCTTACGTTATCGTGGCCGCCTATGCGTCCTAGATGTCCCTGACTTGAGACGAGAGATTCTCGAGGCTGCGCATTATACTAGACTCGCGATGCATCCAGGCAGCACGAAGATGTATCGTGACGTGAAGAGGACGTATTGGTGGGAAGGTATGAAGACCCACATAGCTGAGTTCGTGTCCCGTTGTCTCACTTGTCAGCAGGTGAAGGCAGAGCATCGCCGACCACCTTGACTTTTGCAGCCTATGCCGATCGCAGAGTGGAAGTGGGATTTCATTTCCATGGACTTCATTTCTGGGTTGCCGAACACGAGGAAGGAACATAATTCCATTTGGGTGATCGTCGACCGTCTGACGAAGTCGGCGCACTTCCTACCGATTAGAGTTACGAACTCTGTAGACGAGCTGGCTAGACTGTATATCAGAGAGATTGTGTGTCTGCATGGAGTTCCGCTGGAGATCGTGTCGGACAGAGACACGCGGTTCACTTCTATTTTCTGGACTCACATTCAGGAGGCTATGGGTGTGAAGTTGAAGTTCAGTACTTCCTTTCACCCACAAACAGACGGATAGACAGAGCGGGTGAACCAGATCTTAGAGGACATGTTGCGAGCTTGCGCATTGGACTTCAAGGACAGTTGGGATGATTGTCTTGCATATGCGGAGTTTGCGTACAACAACAGTTTTCAGGCGAGTATCGGTATGACACCTTATGAGGCGCTGTATGGGTGACCTTGTCGCGCACCGCATTGCTGGATAGAGGTCAGTGAGAGTAGCTTGATTGGCCCAGAGTTAGTGCAGGCGACGTCAGAGAAGATTGATATTATTCGACGTTGGCTTCTTATAGCGCAAAGCAGACAGAAGAGTTACGCCGATACGAGACGGAGGCCATTAGAGTTCACAGTTGGGGATCATGTGTTTTTGCGAGTTTCCCCTATGAAGGGAGTCCTTCGGTTCGGGAAGAAGGGGAAGCTGGCACCACGATTCATTGGTCCATTTCAGATCCTCGATCGTGTGGGAGCGGTTGCTTACCGATTGGCTTTACCCATGCCTCTCGCGAGCCTTCACAACGTATTTCATGTTTCTATGCTGAAGAAGTACGTTGCTGATCCTTCCCATATCATCAGATGGGAGCAGGTGCAGTTAGGAGAGGATGTTACTTATATCCTGCGACCGACACGTATCCTAGACAGGAAGGAGCAGGTACTGCGTAGCAAGGTGATTCCCCTTGTGAAGGTATTATAGACGCATCACTCTGAGGAGGAGGCTACCTGGGAGAAAGAAGCCGAGATCAGAAAGAACTACCCACAGCTTCTCGAGGAGTACGAAAAGGTACAAATTTGGTTTTGATGGCTTGAGGGCCCACTTGTGGTGGGACCCATTTGATGTATACATTGTATAAGGGAGGGCCCAATTGTGGCGGGGTCCCTCCCCTTCTTGTTTCTTTCTTTCTCTCTTTTTTTGTGATGTCTTGTGACCCACCACGATGCAAGATGATCCTAACCATCTGATCGTGAGGCCCACCTTGCCGCCGGTCCGTCTAGACGACCCAGATAAAGGGAAACATAAATATCAGCTTGAAGTAGTGTGCGACCCATCTGTTAGAGCGGTTGGGTTGGTTGGTCACCGCATACCAGCTATATAGCTAATGTATCAATGTCAGCAAATTTATGGGCCTCACCTTTATGATGTATATCAACACCATCCACCTGACTGGATGGTGGGACCCACGTGCACGTGTGGGGTCCAGCACCGTCCAGCAGGGACAGTGGGACTCCATCATGGTGTATGTGTTTTATCAACACTGTCCATCCAACCGATGGGAATCCCATCTGGACGTTGGACACTCTTGCAGAAAAAAGTAATAAAATAAAATAAATAATAATAATAATAATAAATAGAGTAAATGAAATATATATATATATATATAAAATATGTATTGGAGGTGAGCCCCACGTGGGACCCACCCGTCTGGAACTGGATTGGATGGTGTATTTGACATCAGCAAGTTTTGAGGACCCCACCGTGATATGAGGGTCTCATCCACACCATCCAGCACTCTGGACGGGTGAGACCCACCTTGATGCAAAGTGTATTGTATCCGTACCATCCATCTGTTCAGGACGGTGGGACTCACCTGAGTACACGTGTTGTACATCAACACCATTCATCTATTGGGCTGCTGGACAACAGCCCAACAGCAGTTAGCTGCTGACCACCGTCAGCAAGTTCTGTGGGTCCCTCTGATGGATTTGTTCCATCCAAACCGTCCACCCATTATATATATGTATAATATTAATATAATATTATTATGGGCCCCACATGGGACACACCTTGATGTATGGAATTATGCATACCGTCCAGTGTTTCTGGATTGTGGGGACCCACCTTGATGTTATTTCTCACATCGTCCAATCTCTGGACGGTGGAGTGGATGGGCTGGAGTACCTCGTCAGCAAGTCTGTGGTGCCCACCATGAGGTATGGTTATATCTAAACCGTCCATCAACTCCCTGGCGATGGGCCAGGGAATGAGACAGATTCAATCCTTGATGGGCCATGCACGTGGACCCACCTAATGATGTGTTGTATATCTAGGCACGTCCCATGCTGACTGTCCGGATCTTGGGATGTTCCATGATATGTGTTTTAATCTCCACCGTCCAGTGATCTAGACGGTAGAAACCACCGTGATGTAAGTGCTTTATTAGCACCGTCCAGACAGTGGGACCCCCTTGATATGTGTTTTATCCCTGCCATCTAAGTGGCCCACGTGACATTTGTATTTTATCCCTGCCATCCAGGACGGTGGGGCCTGCTGAGATGTATGAGTCTGTCCACACTGTCCACACGTGGATAGTGGGACCCACATGAGGCTGGTGTTGTATTCGCACCGTCCATTCATTTGGTGAACTCATCCAAGTTTTTTTTTTTAAAAAACAAATAAATAAATAAATGAGGCAGATCTGATGATCAGGTGGACCACACTGCAGAAAACAGTGTTGAATGAACGTCCACCATTGAGCCCTTTTGGGTCACAGAAGTTTTGGATCTTTATGTAGTTTGTTTTTCATCTTATTTCATGTCTTTGTGACCTTATGAATAGATGGGATGGAAAATAAATGTTATGATGGGCCCCACGTGGGACGAAATGGATTGGTTGGGCTACCACGCACTAGCTATATAGTTGATTGACGTCAGCAAGTTCCGTGGATCTGACATGAGGTATTTATTATATCCTAACCATCCATTCACTGGACGTGGCAGTGTGTGGGGCCCAACTTGATTTAATGTATTGCTTCCACACTTTCCATGGACGGTGGATGCAGGTTGGCCGGAGTACCTTACACCAGCTAGATAGCTGAGGTATTGACATTAGAAAGTGTTGTGGGCCCCTCTTTGATGTATGTGTTTTATACACCCTGTCCATCTATCTGGGACGTGGGGCCCACCCACGCGTGTCACATATGTGGGGTGGGATCCACCTTGATGCATGTATCGTATATCCTCACCGTCTACTTGATCAGGATGGTGGGACCCTCGTAATATATGTGTTTTATTCTAAGCCGTCCACCCTTTTTTTTTTGACGTGGCCCACCATGATATGGACGTTGGGGTCCTATCATGATGCATGTGTTTATCCATGCTATACACCGTCCAGATATCTGGACGGTGGGATCCATGTGATGTATATGTTATATCCAAACTGTTCAGATCATGAGGCCTACCTTGATATATATGTGGCCCTTGCTTGAGGCCCAATTTGATGTATTTGTGGCCCATTTGATGAGGCCCATTGTGATGGACTTATGAACCATTTACAGTGTATGCGGGGCCCACCTGTTATGTATATTAGGTCCATGTGTAGGGCCTACCTGTTGTGTATTTGGAGCTCATGTGATGAGGCCAATCGTGATGTATTTGAGGCCCATGGGTTATGGTCTATTGTAATGTATTGAGGCCCATGGGTTATGACCCATTATGACGTATTCAAGGCCTAGGTGGTGCGGCCCATTGTGATGTATTCAAGACCCATAGAATGTGGCCCATTGTGATATATTTTCAGTCCATATGATGAGGCCCAACTTGATGTATATAAGGCCTGTTGCGATGTATATTAGGCCTATGTGATGCAGCCCATTGTGATGTATGTGGCCCACCGTGATGCATCCCATTGTGACGTGTATGAGGCCCAATGTGCTGTATAAGGCCCATCTGATGCGGCTCACTTAATGTATAAGACCCTTGTGTAAGGCCCATTGAGATTGTATGTGGCCCATTGTGATCGTATGAGGCCCAATGAGACTGTATATGGCCCATTGTGATTGTATGAGACCCTTGTATGAGGCCATGGGCCCACGATACGTTTGGCTCTTTGTGGGTTACTCCTTGGGAGCAATGTTGGTTAAATGTCCACATTGATGGGCAATAGTGGTTAATTATCCTCATTGTGAGTTTCCCTTAGGCCTCGTTAGGCCCATTTTCATCATTTTCTAAGTGAGTTGACCCTAATTATTGAGCCCCATAGGAAGTCTAGTTTATTGTGTGATAGAGAGGGTAATGAAGTCCACTTATTACACTTAGACTTGGATCTACCCTCGATGGGAGACATTATGACGCTCCATCACTGTGATCACATGTGGGCGGGTGCACGTGGGCAGAAACTGAGTGGGCGGGGCATGAGGACCTGAACGAGTTACTAGTGATTGGTAGACTACTGTGCTGGTAGACTTCTATGCACACAGTGAAGGCAGAACTTTATCTCACATCGGGAGCATCGTCCGATGTTGTAGTGGCTATAAGTTAGATTCTTTCCTTGACTATTGTGATGCGTTTTAAATTAGTGAGCTTATCTTGATATTTGTACTAGATCCGCCGTCCTTCTGTGCACCCCCATCATTCGTATGCATGTTATAGATGATTGATTAAAGCAGATGCCATTGGGCTTAGATGTTTATGTGACTCCTTATGAGACAGAGTTATCCCCACATAATTGCGTGATACGCGCAGGTCTGATGTATGGCCTAGATGAGATTGATGGTATTCATGGCTCTTCAAGATTTGTATATTGTATTGCATCATCAGCATTTGATATTTATCTTTCTATGATTCCGCATTTGCATAGTCGATCCACATTGCATATTCTGATATTGAATGATTTATATATTTGCAGTATTTCCTCTTACTCTGATATCGTATGATTCTTGATCTTTCCAGTATTTTCGATATTATATGATTATGGCATTGTATTGAATACTTGACACTTACCTTTTGCACACACTTACACCACCCTCTAAGCATTCTATAAGCTTATGCACGATAGATGCGCGCAAGTGATGTTAGGTTACAACAGCATTGAGCTTGGAGCATGCAGCGGTCTTCTAGAGCTTTGATTTTTGATATATGTATTTCCCTTTCATCTTTGTATTCAAATATTTATATTAGTGGATATGTGATGATGTTGTTATCTTTGTGTAACGCCCTGGAAAAATCTGTACTGGAACTTGAGTACTGACTCGACCAGAGATCCCGTAGGATTAATTCCTTTACAAATTAAGCATTAGTTAGCTAGCGCAACGCCAGAGTAGTTGTGAAATAGTCCCTAATCACTTTAAATACGTTCTATAAGACCTAAAACTTGTAGAATCCATGACGCTATAATATCCTGAAACCTTGGATCAAACTCTAAACCGGTTTGTTCTCAAGAACCTTCTGAAACTTTGTATTGGATCTAGACCGCGCGTCGAAAGTCCGATACTTACAATCTTAGACCGTTATGACCGCTTAGCTGGACTTGACAATCATTTCGAAAATCAATCCCAACCGACGTTCAGAAGCTATTTCATTGAGCCTGGAGTGAAGAGAGTGAGAAAAGGGTTAGATTTGGAAATTTTAATCCAAATCTGCACGTGACTTGGCGCATTATTATTAAGCATTTTGATCGTCAGAATTCAGCCAAATTATACCCTCGGATCAGGAAAAATTTCTCTTTCATATCGTGAGACTTGTAGACCTGATCTATGTGCGATGACCGCTGAACTGAAACTGGACCGCCATGTGTGATATACGAACTCTACCGGACTAAAAACTGGTTGTGAGCAACATCCAGTGACCATGAGCTTAAGTCCGATCGCGTTCGCCCAGGGGACCTCCCGAACTACTCTTTTGGACCAGAACAACCCCGATTTGGTTACACCTCAAGTAAACATCGTTCCCAAGCCTAATTTGGAAAGGTTTTAGGCTATAAAAGAGCTTTAAACCCTCACTTATCTCACCCATCCGAATTTGCTAGAAACCCTAGCTAGAGAGAGAGAAAAAGGGTGAGATTGAGAGAGTGTGTGAGAGAGATCTTCCTGCCACCTGAACTAGCTGTTGCACGTACTTAAACAACGTATCCCAATCACTTCGTTGGTGATTCTGCCATAATTCTAGGTAAGGAAAACCCTAAACACTTGCTGATTTAAGGTTCCGTCGATTCCAATAGCGAAGTAGCTTATACATCTTGTGTATTAGGTCGCCTGTTTGCCGTAGACGAAGCGTATACGCTCCATTCGAAACGATATACATTTAGGGTAAAAGATGTAGATTTTAGACACTTTGATTGGCTGATTTCAACGCTTTCAATGTCGTTTAATAGTAGATTATTGACGACAATGCCGTTTGACATGTACAGCATGCTGTCCGTTTTCTATTTCGTAAACGTATGAGAAATATGAGATTTAGGGCATTTTAGTCATTTGTAGGAAATACAGTTTGCATCCATATTTTGCTGAATTGTTTGTCATGGCTATTTGTCGCATTAGGATATTAGGAATGCGTGCATAATTGGTTTGGCGAAGAGATTCTCCCAAAGGCGCACTTTGAGTCGACATACACTATGTAGACTTAAGTGTGTAGACTAAGTGTTTGTATAAATGTTTGTATTAGTATGTATTGAGTATATGGTGTTGTGAAATAGTCTTGAGATTGAATTCTCAAGTAATATGCTGATGTAAACGATTTCCATCATGTTGGCAAAATGTATGAATTACATTATATGTATGAAATGCATGTGTTGAATGAATTGCTTAAGTTGTAAGTTATAACATGTGATAACATGTTTGTATTGTTGTATTGCATTTCAATTACTCTCACATGATTATTGATGCTGATTTATAAATATTTGGGACTATGCTTAGTCCAGGCAGTCAGTAACGGAGCACATTCGTGGTTGGCTTATATTTTCCATGAAAGACGCGTCGATGAACGCGAGTTGTGTTTGGAGTTGGCGCCAGTGGTTAGGCCACACGAAGTGTTTTACGCACTTCATGTCGTTTGACTTGTGATGCGCTCGTACTAGTCGAGCCCGTCAAGTAACCCGACTGACCATTGATTGTTCGCCTTGTATGAGTCATAACTGCTTGAACCTAAGGTACTGAACTTACCATTGTAAACCCTGTTAACCATGGTACCTTGATCCATAAAGACTCATGAGCCGGGCATGGTGGTATGGGACACCGTGGTCGAGCTGTCGGCCTACGCTGGGGTCACAAACCTCCCCGTAGTGACCAGTGAGCACCTATGACTCGTGAGCAGATTATGGTAGTATGAGACACTATATTCTTACTTTCGGCCTACACTGATCAGGTGACGAACCCTTTTTAGTGACCGAGAGCGTATTCTGAGCCTACGGGAGGCGACGACCCTTCCGTAGCAATGAGAGTACATTAGGCCTGTATTGATAAGGTGATGGGGGAGCGGTGCAACGAGTGTGAGCAACAGCCCTGACAGCCCTTGCAGCGACCTACAAATGTAACATCGTATGTGATTTCTAGGAGTGACGACCCTAGACAGGATCTGTGTTGGGATTGATATAAGGGAAGTACCTTAGTTTCCCAATACTGCTGTATGAAAAGGAATAATAACAACTTGGTAATCATATCCACATCACATTGCATGTGCCTGGAAGATGTGGAGCACTGAGAGGTACGCAAGCATGCCGCGGACGCAGATGGTGCCGTATGAGGGAGAATGTCGGTGAGGGCATCCATCATGTCATGTCATATTGCATTAATAACAGTATTTCGGAATGTTTGATTTATTGCTTTACTATTATCGCATGATTGATTTGAGAACATGTTAATCTCTGCTCTATTATTCCATTGAGTTGATCACTCACTCCCACGTTACGGGATGGTGTTTGCAACACCCACCAGATCTTGTCTTAGATGCAGGTGAGGCGGCGATTCAGGAGGTAGAGCCAGATTACGATGAGGACCAGGACGAGTTCTCATATATGCAGTTTCACGACGGCTTTGCATAGGTGGCCTGGATTGGTGGGACACACTAGTTGGACTTCAGACATTTTGATTTTTTTTTATTACATGTATATGAGACTTAGAGATGTATTCATACTTTGGAGACAGTTGAGATTTATTTTGTTTTCTATACAGTGATATATATATTCTTCAGTCTTCCGCTTGCGTTTTATCACTGAATCTGGAGTATGAATTGCAGTTTTGGTATAATCTTACTCATGTGAATGCTCTAACTCAGTCAACTTTAAATCATACTCATTCTTATTGCATAAGTGATGGTCTGGAACTCGGGAGTCGGGTTTATGCACGACCCCCGATTTTCAGGGTGTTACACTTTGTGATTTGGGTAAACTTGTGGTTATGCATCTTATGAGACAAATGTACGTTGGAAAATCCTCCTTGTAGGATCCTAGGATCAGAATCTGGCGTATGGGCGTAGGGAGCCGAGAATGGGGTACTACGGAAGCTGTCGGTACCGAATTTGGTAATTGAAAATTATTGTGAACCCAGTTTCTGAGTTTGGGGCGTGACAGTAAACAACAAAATTTATTAATCCACAACCAATCTGAGAAAATTGTGAGAATTAGGGAGAATTCCTTCAACCAATCATGCCCAGGAGACAATGGTGAACAACAGGATTTCCTAAAATCATAAATCTCAAAGGAAAGAACATACTCAAACCTATCGTAAATTCATTGTAATTTAAGTCACAAAAAATCATAAAATAAACTGAAAGTATTTCTTATAATCAATCTAGAATCAAAGAGAGTTCATCTTAAACATGAATCAAAGCCATAAAAGGTATCCCATCACACTGCAAGCTTCACCTCTTAGCCCTAGCTAAGAGGTTTAGCCAATCACAAACATGATTAACTAAAATCTCTTAAGAAAGCATCAAGGAAGAAAAAAACTAAAGAGAAGGAGAAGATGACCTTGTTGCCACTGGCTGTCCACTCTCTCTCTATCTCTCTCTCTCTCTCTCTCTCTCTCTCTTCCTCCACACGTCTGATAATCCCTTCACATCCCTTTCTCTCTCTCTCTCTTTTATAGGTTGAAGAGGGTCGGTGGCTAGAGAGAAGTTGGTTGGAACTCCCTTTTGTAGCACAACCGTGCTCTACTCGCTTTTGGACGGATGGCCGACCAGTTTTGGCCATCTGATCCGTTCGACCTTCTTGGCCTTGGTTGTTTGCACCTTGGGAGAGTTTTGAACAGTTCGGATGACTCGTTCGACTGTGATCGTGATCGCAGAACGGCCCATGGTGGCCGGGTGCGTCTGGACGTGCGTGCTTATGCATGTGGCTGTGCTAAAATGCTCGGTGGGCCCCTGATCGGTGTTAACGGAGAAATCCACTCCGTTGATTGAATTCGTGGCAAAATTTTAGTCAGAAATGGATGGTTTTTCTCTAGTTTGGTGCAGCTTAAGGGATCAAATCTTCCTGCCGTTCATCCTACGTTTGAACGTGGCCTTCGTGTATGCACGTGCATGGTTGTAGAAGGACACCATGGTTATGGTCGATGACACCGTCCGGACGCATGTATGGTTTAGATGGTCTATCTGATCAACGGTGGTGGGCCACCACACTCCACAGTGGACGGACATCCGCTTGCTGTGCGTAAGGGAGAGAGGTCGGTCGGGTTAGCAAATGCTGACTAACCTCCTAGTTTTGGTGCACTGTGAGTGCACGTGTGCTGTGCACACGCACACCACTCAAAGTGGGGTCCACAGTGATGTTTTGATAAATCCATTCCATCCATTCACTTTCCCTTCCAATTTAAGTGGTTGAGTTCATAATTGAGGCATATCCAGAGATCAAGTAAGCCTCAAATCGGCGATTTTATGGTTGATCTTTTCGTTGGGCCACTTCCACAAAGATCTAATGGCTAAAATTTTATGTGTACAGTTAGCTTATGATCCTCAGGCCAGATATAAATTTTTATACCAAACGGATGGTGGGAACCTCTTTGGCGTGTAAATTCTTCAGTCTTGGTCCCCTAAGATCCGTCCCTTGCCTGGGTGATTCTTGAGCATCAAATCCATGCTTTTAACACCCTTTTTAATCCAAGATCTTAAATTCACCTTGCAACACAAACATGATT
The DNA here is from genome assembly GCA_037074715.1 of Magnolia kwangsiensis. Taxonomy (NCBI): domain Eukaryota; kingdom Viridiplantae; phylum Streptophyta; class Magnoliopsida; order Magnoliales; family Magnoliaceae; genus Magnolia; species Magnolia kwangsiensis. The sequence goes on from CM073578.1 coordinate 54,135,755, forward strand.
AAAATAGGACGTTAAGCATTATCATGTTCATAAAACCAAGTAATCAATAGGGTTTGATATGCAATATTTGACCTTCAACAGTAGCTTAGCAACGATTGCAATTATATCAAGCAAGAATCTTTGCCACCTTCAACAAGAAGGTTAAGCATCGCTCTTTTAAGAAAGGCAACATGGTATTGATGTTGAAGAGACCGATAGTGGTCACCCGCAGAACAAGAGGTAAGTTCGACCCTAAATGGGATGGGCCATACATAATAACCAAAGTATATTCCAATGGGGCATACAGAGTTATGGATCAAGATGGATGAGGTATCACCATACCAGTTAATGCCCACTTCATTAAAAATATCGCCCCTCAAGATAGAGGCAGTTTTGATCCAGAAGATTATTAAAATAATGCTTCTATATTAAAAGAGGGCAACTATAAGTGAAATGATGAAACAACATCAAAAGGTGAAGCCATGTATTCTTCCTTATATGAATGAATAAAGGGCGAATTCTCAAGCATATCAAGACTAAGCATCGATCATTATTGTCAAATGATATTATCATCAACTACCGCCAAGCATCGATGGTTATCGCCAAAATTAGCAACTATCGCTGTTGTCATTGATCGCCTATACAAAAGTTGCCTTATTGAAATTGTTATAATCATCAAGCCAATATACTATTTTAAACATAACATGAATGTTGTCAAAACATTATCAGCAGTGGCAATGTATCAATTATTGATTCACCATTCATGACAGTGGGATAAGCCTATAAGATTAACCACACATAAAAATTTATGACAGCGATGGCAACTTATCATTTAAGGCAGCCTAGCCAAGCCTATAAGGCCAATTACACATAAGACCTACCATCATCGACAATATATATATATATATATATATATATATATATATATATATATATATATATATATATATATATATATATAATTTGAGCAGCAGTAAGAAGCCAGTGGTCCTAAAAAGCCCATATAGGCCATCACATGCATACCCATGCGGGCAGTAGATGGAGCCAATGACTAAAAGCCCAAAGCGGCTAAAAAGTTCACAACGGCCAATCACGCATGAGACCAATGGCATCTGTACAACTTCTAATAGCGTCACGGGGAAGGAGAAAATGCTCTCCCATGAATGAGTTCAACCTTACAGACGAAGAAAAAGTAGGCTGCAGTGTGCGCTCTTTGGCCATTATTCATAGATAAGCCAACCATGCATAAGACCCCCCAGATTCCTGGCTTGATTTTAGTGGTAACTCATGAAGATAGGGTCTCCAAAATAAAAATACCCCCTCATTAATGGACTGACGACCTTGTATTTGGTACAGTAAGGTACCCTTGTGCACCCCGTGAACTCTAGAGAGTTACTGTGGCCAACCCTCTGCGTAAATCCCATTGAGTTCACGGCCCCGATAGCTTCACTGGGCCCCTCTGATGGATCGCGGTTTGTGAAATCCCCGGCTATGATAAGCCCAGTGAATTCCAAAGAGTTATAGAAGCCATTCACGTGAGACCCGACTCTAACTACTTATGAGTGTTAAAAAAATGTGGTTGCTCCACTACTCAAGAGTTTAAACTGTGTGCAAGACTAACTTTAAAAATAAAATTAGCCCCACCCATTAAAATAAACACCACATAGGGGATATGTTGTGCTAATAATTATGATAGATTGTTAATATATTAAAACATGATGATTATATGAATTAGCAAAGGAAATATTATATCAATATGTATCTAAAAACGGTGATAACATTGTTGAAAACATGTCCATTTCAAACAAAGTATTGAAATTCATTTGAATATCACAAGACAAAAGAAACAAAGGAATTTACATGAAAAAGCAATATTCCTATAATTCCTCTGGCATGCCTAATGCTGTTACATATCTTTTTAAATCTTCTGTTAATCGAACTTGTACCATAACTTGAGTTTGTTTGGCTTTAAGGATAATCCTGGCCTGATCAGGAACACTAGCTAATTCTTGCTCCATGGAGGTAGCCATTTCTATATTTTTCATATGCTCAATCCTCTCAATTTTAGTAGTGCGAGATCTTGTAAATATTCAATTCTTCTTCTTGCTTCTTCACTTTGAGTAGAGCTATCTCTTTTTCCAGGAAAGCAATGTGGTTCTCAATAACCACTCTGTCCTTATCAGAAGCTTTTAGTTTATCATGAAGAGATTGATCTTCAGCATCGTAACTGGATATTAAGACATCAGTTCAAGAAATTTTCTCCTTAAGAGACATATCCAAGACTTCTAGAGGAATAACTGTACTTCATGCTGATTCCAAATCGTTTATAGAATTGTAAATAGGAATCATGCAAAGGATGAACATTGATATGAGCAAGCCTTCCTGAATGTTCAAAGACAGCTAAAGCGCTGTCTAAAAAGGGCCACTGAGTAGGATCCTTGAAAGCATTCATGATGACAAAGATAACATTTTTAAAAAAGACAAGCATGAGAGGCGACACTTTCTCTAAGGAGATCTTGTCAAAGATTGTGGCTACAGAGTTGGAACCCGCAGAGCCACTCGGAGTCGGTGCAATTGTAGCTAAAAAGAAAATGGGAAATGCAATAAAAAATGTTAAAGTTAGATGTGAAAACACTGGGAAAAATATAAGAGAAGGAAGAGAAAGCATACCCTCTCCGGGGGCAACTTGGAAAGTGGCCCGCATAGAAAATGCTCCTGCTTCAGAAGACATAGGTATGTCTATAGCTGCAATGACAACATTGAGAGAAAGCTCACGAACTCCAATGCTTATATCCAAAGTTGTTGGATTCGAATGTCAATGGGATCAGAGAAGAATTCCAAGCTACGAGCTATCGGTTGGATGGGAGAAGGACGCATAATGGGAGACTTCTCAGCACAAATGGGAACATCAGGAAACGCAATAACGACTGGTGGAGCTTGTGTGACATCCTGACTCACATATACACTCCGAAGAGAAAAATATATTTTTTACTTCTACCTAAGCATTCGACGGTGGAATTTCTGCTTCTTTTGATGTTGAAACCTCCACTATCGTTAGAAGGGTGGTATGTACAATTACATCAGCAGCCTCCACAATGCAAGGGGAATATGAAGAATCAAAGGAGATAAAAATGTTCGCACTGAGGGAATAGCTGGAGCATCCATAATCAAGTTGTACTTCTTTGAGAGAAGCTGCTCTGATAGGAGAAGAAACGTCTGGATATCTAATTGAATTTTGAGGGGTGGAAGTTTAGCCTTAACTTCACCTTCTTCGCTGATGTCCACTTCGGCATCCACTTCTTGGTTCTTATCTAATAAGATATCCCCTTCATCAGTTAAACTTGTAGAAGAAGATGTTTCGCTGACTGAAGTATTTACTGAATAATCTGACGAGCTGTCCTCTTCAGAGATTGCTTGTTTTCCTTTGTAAACAGTTTTTACAAGAAGAAGATGAGCACCTCGAGCGGGAGAAGGAAGTTGTTGTGCCAGAACTTCTGGGGATAGAGATTTAGCTCGTGAATGAGTCATAGGAGAAGCGGTAGTAGCAACCTGACCTGCATTAGGAGAAGCTGCAGTTGTCATGTGATCTACAGTAGTAGGAGCCATAACTACGATTTGACTTTTTGCCTCTCGAGTGGGAGAAGAGAGAATATCACTAGGGGTTTCGAATTCATCCATAGGAGTGGCTTGTCTTCCCGTTCGCCTTATAAGATTGAGAGGAGATCCAAAGGTAATTCATCCCTCTAAAGTGTTTAGCGTCTTTATCTTTCTAAGAGGTTCCTCTGTAGAAATCCTCCAATAAAGCTACCCCGGGGTAGTTGCATGATCTTTTTCAACAAAGTATCTGATCCCTTGTTCCGGTCTATAATTTCTTAGTCTGGGAGGAGGAATCCAAATGGGACGATCGACAGAAAAATAATTACGCACCAGATAATAATGGTGTGACCACTAGCGCATCCAGGCATATGAAGTTTGCACTTGATGGTTGAATCCTGGAAGAATGAAGCAGGAACCGAAGTTCCTGGCCAAGAGTTGTTTCCATATTAAGGCCTAGTTATATGGACCAATCGCATAACTTCACATTATTTGTGTAACCTCCTCCCTTGCTTGAGGTACTGTCTGGTCATAGCTAAATTGCCTTGCAAACCTGCTCGGGTAGTAGGGCTCCCTCTAAAATTCTACTCCTTCTTACAGTAGTAGGCTATAAAATTGAATACAAATCAGGAAAGTTCTCTTAATAGGCTCTGAATCCTTGTTGTGTTCAACTTCTCTGTCTTCGGCTTGATGGGTCAAGTAGAAGGGGAAGAAGTAGATGGATTCCATATTCTTAATCTTATCGACGATCCATTCATATGCTTTCTTCACCATTTTTCGTTTAAAATAATAGCACAAGGGAGGACGCTCGGGGTGAACATAAGCCTTCTCAAGGTCATTATATATCCATGGAAAGTATACTTCAAGCCAACCCGAGAAATAGTGCCATGGAGTGAAGAAAGATGTAGTCCCAACTGCTGGGCTTGAGCAATGCGCAACAACGTTCCTAAAAGCCCTATACAAAGAGCATAGGATGGGAGGAGCTAAAAAATATTTCTTTTTACCTTCTGCCATGGCCCTTGTGGCTGCAAATAAAGTTGGGCAAATGGAATCCAACCATTTTGAACTGGGAAAAACAACCAGATTTAACTAATATGCCATGAAGGCAGCTAACTCAGTTTCAGGAGTGAAAGTGGTTAGGCCTCTTATTCTTCTGTGAGTAGATTCTAGCTCCAGAGAATGGCTACCAGAAAACCTCAGAACAAGAGCAGAAGTATGAGAAAAAATGAAGATACATATAAAAAGAAAAGAGAAGAAGTGTTAAAAGTACATACCGCAGTTATCTCGAGAAGTGTGTAAGCCACTGGAGTAGAGATGTTTTATGTACATCTGGGAAGTGTGACATTTCACATAAGAGTTCAATAATGGAAGCAAAAATGTGGGGCATTCTTCCGGGAGTAACATAAGAAAACTTCGCATTTATGGGAATATACTCATCTAGAAAAGAACCAGTGATGGGAAGGTCAGCCATTCGGTGAAGATCCCATAGAGTGATGCTCACTTCACTGATTGGGAGATGAAAGGAATTTGTGGCAGAAGACCAATGATTCAAGAAGCCTTTGTAAATCATAGTGTCCTTGTGAAAGAAATCAGAGGTGGCTTTTATAGCTACATATATATTCATCACAATGAGGACTTCTTTGTATTTTTAAAGAATCGTCCTGACCCATGAATTGTAGAATTGTCATTGGGACAAGAGACCACGTGTTCATCCTTCCCCTACAAAGAGTCACGATCGCGAAAGCATTGTTGGACTGTTTCGAAGTAATGGGTAGGATACAGAGTGTGGGGATTATAGCATGGAGTGAGTAAGAGCATATATGATATCTGCTTGGTCTTCTGTACTAGATATTTTTCTGTAAGATAACCTTCTAGAATTTTTGACTCTCTTATAACCCAATTCGCTACATATAAAATCTGATTATGCATCATATGATCAGAAGGCTCACTCTGAATCATAGAGAGATGACGCTGAAGGTTTAGGGGGATGATGATGGTCTTGTCCATACACGAGTTTTTAAACTTGATCACAACTGCTTGAGATTTGATCATGTCCCAGACACTTTTGATAACGTCTCTTGTTATGTTCTTGTATCTTCTCCCGGAGGATTTTGTCTTTGCTCTTTTGCTTCTTATTCTTCGAAATAGAAGGAGGAGGGGAAGATTTAATAGGAGTCGGATGGGAATCATCGATCTGAAAGTTGGCGGCTGAATTTTAGCCAGTTTTTCCAGTCAGATTCATGGCCTTCCGTGGGAGGCCCTTCTAATTCTCTCATTAATACGGCGTGACGAATAGGATTGGGCAGACATTGGATCCGATCAGCAAAATTGATTATCAATGGAGCTGGCACTTTGAAAAAAGAGGAATAGTCTTCGGTAGATTTGGCCCTCTCCTGAGAATGGATTTTGGGTGGTTGAGGATCTGAAGATTTGACGGCATGCTGCTCAGGCGAAGAATGTGGTCTCTTAGAATGAACCATAGTAGAAGAAAGCAAAGTTTAAAGGGAGTTATGCACAGGAGGTAGTTATCGTAGATGGGTTATGCACAGAAGGCTCTTGTGCATAGGTTTGGGTTGTGCACAGGTTTGCGTTGTGAGCAGAGAGTGATTGTGCATAGGTTTGGGTTGTGCCTAGAGAGTGGTTGTGCACAGAATATATTGTGTGCAAAAGATGGCTAGATGAGATTTCAAATGAGAGAAATGAAGCTGAGTCAAGTATTTATAGTATTAATAAGTGACTAGTTGTGCGCGAATAGCCCGTTATGCACAGGTTTGAGTTGTGGCAGATAGTTTGGTTGTGCACACAAAGGGAGAATCAAGAAATATTTTGATCCCACATTTTCACTTTGGAGAGAAAAGATAAAAATGTGGTATCAAGGGGGCTTCTGTCAGGGAATAAAAATTGATCAAGAGTTGGAAAGAAGGTTTTTTTTGAAAAGATCATATGAACATTGCATTATTGGCTTTTACAATGCATAATGAAGGCTGGTATGAAAGATTGGTTGTGCGGCGCACAACAAAAGCCTCTGAACATTGTATTATTTGGTTGTGTGGTGCACAATGAAGGCTGGTATGGAAGACTGGTTGTGTAGCGCACAACAGAAGCCACTGAGGAAGATGGGTTGTGTGGTGCACAACTGAAGTTGCTGAAAGAATGATGATTATGTTTCGCATAATGGAGGTTATTTAGAAGAAGAGGTTGTGTGGTGCACAATAGAAGTAGATCAAGGGATGTTATTATGTGGCGCAAATTGTTGTAAGCGCACAACAAAGCTAATCGCACAATAGGTATGTGAGCACAAAGGGTTTGTAGAAGAGGAGCTCACACGTGTGGGAGGTTATAAATACCCCACTAATCCTTAGATGAGGATAGAATAACATCAGAGCAGAGAGAGAAAGATCCAGACTTCAGATAGAATCAGGTATCAGAAATATCAGTTGTGCGGCACACAACTGGTGCAATGCATAACTAATGGGGTGCACAACTGTTGCAATGCACAACTGATGGAGCACACAATTAATGTGGGCGCATAATTGATGTAGCTACACAATTAACTTGGCTGTGTGAAAGGTTCATTGTATAGATGATCAGTTCAGGCTCCAATCTAAGTTGAAAGATCAGTGTATCATCTCAGAAGATTGGGAATAGTCAGAACAAACGATATTTCGGCATAACAATATATCCATAACTGAAGGTCATGATACAATAGGAAATGCTGCAGAAATTAGCATTAAAAATATTTGTTATCCATGACTATGTAAATATTCTACTTTGGAATCAAAGGAGATAAAGGATGTAAACAAATTCAGTATGAATAAAATACCGTGATTTTCTCTTCATTCTTCCTTTGTTAATTATTGAGCAATCCTCCCAAAATCAAACGCTTTTGTTTCTTATGGAAACAATGTGTAATGGTGAGTTCAAGGATATGAAACCAGAAGATGCAGGGGATTACTTTGACATACTAGTTGAAAATGCTTAATCATGGGACACATCAAGCTAAGCTAGTACTCCCTAGGAAGTTCCAAGAGAGATAGGAATACATGTACTTAAGGAGGAGGATGATATTAATGTACGGTTGACAATTCTCACACGAAAAATTGAGGACTCGTGTCACGTCCCAAACCTGGAAATCGGATTCACAAGAATCCCAATCGGCGAATCCATTGCTAACAGCCTCCGTAGTACCCCATTCTCGGCTCCTAACGTCCATACGCTAAATTTCGATCCTGGGATCCTACAAGGAGGATTTTTTTTCAATGTACATTTAACTCGTAATAAGCATAACCACAAGATTACCCAATTCACAAAGGCAACATCATCATCACATATCCACTAATATAATCATTGAGTATAATATTGAAAGAGAAATACATAAATAAAAAAATCAAGCTCTAGAAGACCGCCGCACGCTCCAAGCACAACACTACTGCAACCTAACATCACCTGCACGCATTTATCATGCATAAGCTTATAGAAAGCTTAGAGAGTAGTGAAAGTGTGTGCACAAGTGTAACATCCCAAAAATTGGGGGTCGAGGATAAACTCCACTCCCGAGTTCCAGAACATCACTTATGCAACATTTTTAATGATGGATGAATGTTGTTCATATTAGTGCAGAAAACATGAGTGAGATTAGACCAAAACAGCATATCATACTCTAGAGACAGTTAAATTAGCAAGCAGAAGAATGTGATAAATATATAAAATATATAAATGATTGCAAGTCTCCAGAGTGTGAACATGTTACCAGGTTAACTAAATACATGTATACTCCAAAATAGAAAGAAAAGAATATACATGAGTACTCCAAAAATATAAAATGACAAGTGTCATGGCGTCTAATCAACCTCCCTGTAATCCCGTCGATCAAAACCTGCATATAGGAGGGATCCTCCTCTTCATCATCAAGTCCGGCTCTGCTTCGCAAGAATCGCCACCATCTGAAACAAAAATAGGGACTGGTTGATGTGCGCAACACCGTCCCGTAACGTGGGAGTGAAACTAAAATAGGGACTGGTCCTAGATACTGTGATTAATGTAAGAATGAAATGACATGATGGATGCCCTCACCGACATACTCCCTCATGCGACACCATCTTACGTCTGCGACATGCTTTCTTTCCTCAGTGCTCCACATCTTCGAGGCACATGCAGTGCGATATGAATATGATTACCTAGTTGTTATTAGTCCTTTTCATACAGCAGGATTGAGAAACTAAGGTACTTCCCTTATATCATTCCCAACAAGGGTCCTGTCTAGGGTCATCACTCCTAATAGTCTCATACGATGATATATTTCTAAGTCGCTGCAAGGGCTGTTGTACGCACTCGTTGCTCCGCTCCCCCATCACCTTATCAATACAGTCCTAGTTGTACTCTTGTTGCTACGGAAGGGTCGTCGCCTCACGTAGACTCAGAGTACGCTCGAGGTCACTATAAAGGGCTGTCAGGGCTGTTGCTCGCACTCGTTGCACCGCTCCCCCATCACCATATCAGTGTAGGCCGAGAACAAGAATATAGTGTTCCATACCACAATAATCTGCTCACGAGTCTGGGTTGCTCACTGGTCACTAAGGGGAGGTTTGTGGCCCCAGCGTAGGCCGACAGCTCGACCACGGTGTCCCATACCACCATGCCCGGCTCATGAGTCTTAGTGGATCAAGGTACCATAGTTATCAGGGTTATCACTGGTAAGTTCAGTACCCTAGGTTCAAGCAGTTATGACGAATACAAGGTGAACATACGATGGTCAGTCGGGTTACTTGATGAGTCCGACTAGCACAAGCGCACGTTGAATCGACCGGCATGAAGTGCACAAGCACTTCGTGTGGCCTAACCACTGCCGACGACTCTAGTACGACTCGGGTTCGTCATACACATCCTTTGTGGAGAATAGAATCCAACCATGAATTCTAAACTGTTACCGACTGCCTGGACTAGAGTATAGCCCCAAGCACATGTAATCTAAATCAATAATCATATGAGAGAGACAGAATTGAAATACAAGAAATTCCAGCTTGTTATCAACATATTATAACATACATCATAAGCAGTTAACCATACACGAGTACTTCACACATAAGGTAATCAATTGAAATACATCAAGCATGGAGGAAGTCATGTACATCATCAAATTAGTTGAGAATCCAATCTCAACGCTAATCTACAACACCATTTGCTCAATACTTACTAATACATACCTTTATACAAACATTTAGACTACACAACTCCAACGTACTTGACGTATGTTGATTTCAACATATAATATGACAGATCCTTATATCAAGGAGATGTCTAATACACAACAATCATGTTTCTTACATTCAAAACATATGGCAGGCATGAATCATATTGATTTAGGAATTTCAACAAACACTTAGTCTACACACATTAGTCTACATAGCATATGTCGGCCAATATGTGCATTAGGGCGAATCTCTTCGCCAAACAGATCATACACGTATAACTAGTATAGGTACACGAAAAATACTCATGGCAATCATATCGGCAAAATACGTACATATACAGTATTTCCTACAAATACCTAAAATACCCTAAATCTCATATTCTTCGTACGTATTCGAAATGAAAAACACACAGCATGTTCTACATGTCAAACAACATCCTTATCAACAATCTACCATTAAACGACATTAAAATCTTTGAAAACAGGTAATCTAAGCGTCTAAAATCCACACCTTATGCGGTAGAAGCGTAATGAATTGAATAACTACTCTATGCTTCGTCAACGTCGATATGGAGACCTATACCACAAGATAAGTCAGCTAGTTCGCTACTTGTATCGATGGAATTCTTCAAACAGGTTAAGGCTAGGGTTTTCTTACCTAAAATGAAGTCATAATCACCGGAGGAGTGATTAGAACACGGTGGTTAAGCACGTGTAGAAGCAGGATCGAGCGGCAGGAACTTTCCCTCATAACTCTCACACAATCTCTCTCTTTTCTCTCTTCTCTTTCCTAGGGTTTCTAGGAAATTCGTATGGAAGGGATGTGAGAGGGTTTAAGGTCTTTAAATAGGTTAGAAACTCACCTATTTAGACTTTAAACCAAGGTATACTTGGGTTATAGCCAAATCGGGTCTGTTTCGGTCTAACGGAGCACTTTTGGAGGTCCTGTTACTGAATGCGGTCGGACTTAAGCTCTCTAATATTGGATCTAGGTCAGGCTAAGTTTTCAGTCCGGTCAGGTTTCCAGATCGACCGTGGGGGACCAGTTTCAGTTCAGTGGTCACCGAAACTCGATCAGGGCCACAAGTGCTATGACATGAGTGGGCCACAATCCCTGATCCGAGGGTAAATTTGGCTCAGATTCTGACGGTAAGAACGCTTAGAAAATGTCGCGCAAGTGACGCGTGCCAGATTACTTAAATTATATTTAATTTCTTAAAAATCTTCATTTTCTCACTCTCTTCACTCCGGACGCAAGGAAATCATCTCAGGACATCATCTAGACTTGATTTTCAAGGTGATTTTCAAGTCCAACTAGGCCGTCATATTCGTCTATGTTCATCGCTATCGGACTTTCGACGTGCGGTCCAGGTCCGATACGGAGTTTTGGTGTGCTCCCGAGAGCAACCGGGTTTAGTGATGGATTCTAGATTTTTAGGCAATATAGCGTTAATGGTTCTACTCATTTTGGGTCTTACAGATCATATTTAAAGTAGTTTGAGCTAATTCTACTGATTGTTTAATTCAGTACTTAACCAAATTCTGACCTAATTATGACAGAATAAGTCCTTAGGAAGTTCTATGCCCTTTCCTGACATTTCTTATTAGTATATTATTTTAATTATTTTTTTAGTAGTTCATCATCAAGTGTAATTTATCTCCACCAAATTTCATGATATTTTATCTTGTAAAAAAATTCTAAAAATTCCAGAACCAGCAGCTGTCCAAAATTATAATTTCTGGACAGTTGTCACAACCACCCATTTTTAACTATAATAAATATTTTACTATATTTTTTACTTATTTTTATATGAAACTATACTCATTTATCTTCAATCTCGCTTTTAAATCACCTAAATCGGAGTTATAACGAGGGAGATATAATTTTTTAAATTAGAATTAATATCACAGAAAATGTGGCTGAAAACGGGCCAGCCGATGAACTGCGGCCTGGCCAAGCCCGGTAATCGGCGAGGCCTCGCCGAACCGGCGATCCCCTCACCACTCGCTGACCTGTTTGGGGTGATTTCACCGTATGATATTTGAAATGGGCGTATTTTAGAACCTGGGTTGAGTTATATGACATGCAATATATGATTTTGGGGTAGGAGAAGCTAATCTATCCAAATAGCCTACTTATTTCATGAGTTTTCAAAATTTTAATAGTTAAAAACCCTTTTTGTTTATTTATTTACTATTCATAGTACTTTGTAGTTTAAGTATTGATCAACGTCACCTAAACTTTAAGATTTGTGTCTAATATGAAAGCTCCTAGAAAATTTTGAAGGATAAAGTAGTGAAAGGTGAGATTTTCGAAGGAAATAGGGATTTGAGACTTTTGGATTGAGTTTTGAGAAGTTAATCAGGTGTTAGGATTGACCCATTGCCTAAGGATGTCTAAATCTAGGTTGGCAAAAAAAATCCGGGGTGTTACAATCTACCCCCCTTAAAAATAATTTCGTCCCCGAAATTAGCTAAGGGTATGAGTACAGATTCTATTATTCCTTTCACCTAAGCTTTACTGATTCAATTTTATATGCGTGGTAGGGTGTATCTATCTATGATAGTTTGGCGCATTTTAGTCTATTCTCCTAAAAATATACTCTTTATTTCTTGTTTATACCCTGATGGTTTGCTACAATTTATTTCTTTATCTATTTAGAATCTTGACGACGATTCCCATTTACTTAGAGTAAGATATATGTTTTCAATGGTCGACCAATAAGAAGAGACGGTTGTAATGGGCTTAATCCCGATACTTTGATCACCTACCTGACTAGGGTAGAAGGCTCATCGTATTCCTTCCTAGTCCTGGTAGATCCTGGTCTTCTGCTCGGTCATGGCAGTGAGTCCATTGGTAGTCACCTAGGTTGAGAATTGGGTCAAGCCACGAATGCTTCGCAGTTGTATAATTCAGTAACTCCGTAGTCCAATCACTTTAAAAGCTTAGGGATGCCTATCACTGCAAGGTTCAAATTTTCTATTTGGGTCTTGGTCTACAGAGTCCTCATCTTAATTTATATCCATAGTGAGAGTTAATGGTTTCTATCTTTTCGTCTAACCTGGACCAGTTTCTTTTGATCCTGGGCCAGTGGGGAAGGGGCCAACCATGCTTCCGCTGCGTCACTCTGATCTAACGGTTGTATTAGCTGACCTAACTAGATTGGACTCATAATATTCTACCCCCCTTTAAAAAAATATTTCTACTATAAAAGGTCAGGGATCTATGTCCTGATTCCTATCATGAGTGTTGTGGTTAGTTCCAGGGACGGGTGTGAGTTTATGGCAAGATACCTATACCCTATTAGCTATAAGTTCTTAACACTTTCCAAGGGAGAATTAACAAACTTTTGGTTGTAAGTGGTCGGGCTAACATGGAAGAAAAGTTGCGTAGTGGGTCTGAGCCGGATACATTGACCTTCTGTCTAATTAGGACAGAAAATTTGTTGTATCAGTTCTTAATCCGAGTGGATGCCGATCTTCTACTTGATCAGAGCATTGGATTTATTGGTAACGACTAGGATTAAGAATTCGATTCAAACCGCGAATACCTTGCTTATATATAATTTCTCTACTCCGTGTACCCAATTGTACTAAGTCATTGGGAGGGCAAATCTAAGGGGCGTGCTGGTTTATCCTAACATTTAATCTGAGGGTTATATAAGTTTTCTCTAAGCGTATTTAGTTCTGAGTCAAGCAAGCTTCCTAAGAGTTAATAAAGGAGCCTTTAAGTATCAAGGGAATCCAACAAAAGAATGAGATCTCACTCTAACTAAATCAAGACAACTAACTACGTCTATATTCCAATTACCTTAGCAAAATCAGTCTTTTACATTCCTTAACAAAACCAGTAGCCTAGTCTTAATAAATTTAACGACGCTCTGGCACTTCACATATGTCTATACTAGCTAAGGAGGTCCTAGGGTTTACATTTTTAATTTACTAGCTTTCCTATACCGTCAGGTCTTTCTAAATCTAAGAATACCCACTTTAGGTCCAAAACTCTAAGGGTCTTTTTGGCTAGTGGTATAAGGTTGTATTAAATGGATTGCGTCGCTAATCCCACCTCGGGATTGGGAATGACATGTTTGGAAGGAGGGTGGAATGTGATTAAAATCAATTACATAGACTTTGAAAAATGAGCCTTGCGGTAAAAAGTGTGAGATGGGATTTTCAAATCCCATGATGATGAATGTCCAAGTGTAATTTGAAAGAAAATCCTGAGATTTATTGTTACTTTTACAATTCTATCTATCCTAATCTCACCTAATGCAGTTGATTGAATGGGCCCTAAATGTCCCATCATTCGAAAATGTGCAGGTTATGGGACACAAAAATGTGAGTTTTGTGCCCATATGAGATGGTATAATGAAGGCGGAAAGTCATACAGAGTAGTTTTTTTATTTTATTTTGGGGTAATGGTGGTTGATGGGTGTCAGATGTAGAAGAAGATGGAAGCTTGAGTGAATAGAAGTGGGGATGTGAGATCATTTTACATGGTCTCGGTTATGTATGGGCTATACTACGATAGTTAATCTCGCTGGTCGGTGAAACTTGGGATTCTAATGTGGTTTCTAAATTCCATTGCCCCCTTTCTAAGTCAGAGTGCGTCAGTGTGCGTTGTGTTACCATAACCCAGGTCCGGTTTAATCCAAATCATGCTCTGATACCATCTGTAACATCTCAAAAATTGGGGGTCGAGGATAAACTCCACTCCCGAGTTCCAGAACATCACTTATACAACATTTTCAATGATGGATGAATGTTGTTCATATTAGTGCAGAAAACATGAGTGAGATAAGACCAAAACAGCATATCATACTCTAGAGACAGTTAAATTAGTAAGCAGAAGAATGTGATAGATATATAAAATATATAAATGATTGCAAGTCTCCAGAGTGTGAACATGTTACCAGGTTAACTAAATACATGTATGCTCCAAAATAGAAAGAAAAGAATATACATGAGTGCTCCAAAAATATAAAATGACAAGTTTCATGGCGTCTTGTAACACCCGTGAAAAATCCATACTTGGACTTGAGTACCAACTCGACCCGAAATTGCATAAAATTAATTCCTTTAGAAAATAACTCTAAGTTAGCTAGCGTAACGCTGGAGTAGCTGGAAAATAGTCCCTGATCACTTTAAATACGTTCTACAAGATCCAAATTGAGTAAAACCAATGACTCTATAATACTCTAAAACCTCGGATCAAACTCTAAGAAGGTTTGTTCTCTGGACCACTTTGAAACTTTGTATTGGACTAGACCGCGCCTCCCATCTTAGACCATTAGGACCGCCTAGTTGGACTTGAAAATCATTTCAAAAATCAAGTCCAACCGACAATCACAGGCTATTTCATTGAGCCCGGACTGAAGAGAGTGCGAATAGGGACAGAATTAGAATTTCAAATTCAAATCTGGCACACGACTTGACGCGTCAGTATTAAGCGTTCTGACCGTCAGAATTCATCCAGATTACACCCTCGGATCAGGAAAAATTTCTATTTCATATCATGAGACTTTCAGCCCTGATCTACGTGCGGTGACCGCTGAACTGAAACTGGTCTGCCACGTGCGATCTGTGAACCCTGCCGGACTGAAAACTTAATGCGTGATAGATTTGGTACGCATGAGCTTAAGTCTGATCGCATTCGGCCAGGGGACCACCAGAAAGCATCTTTTGGACCGAAACAGCCCCGATTTGGATATGCACTAAGTGAACTTTGTACCGGAGCCTATTTTGGGCATTTTTGGGCTTATAAAAGGGGTTGAAACCCTCAATCCTCTCTCCCATCCGAATTTGAGAGAAACCCTAATTTGGGAGAGAGAAAAGGTGAGAGTTTGTGAGAGAGAGTGGGAGAGATTTTTCCCGTCTTCGTGCCGCCTGTTGCATGTGCCTAAGCAACACCTTCTGATCACCAAGCTGGTGATTTCTCTACATTTTCAGGTAAGAAACAACCCTAGAAGTTGCTGATTTAAGGTTCACTAGGATCCATAGCTTTTTAACCAATAGATCTTGTAAAACAGGTTCTCTTATCGCCGTAGACGAAGCGTATACGCTCCGTTCGAAACGACATGTCTATAAGAGACTAGGTGAGGATTTTAGACGCTTTGATTGACGGTTTACAACGCTTTCAATGTCATTTAATAGTAGATTATCGACGGCATCGCCGTTTGACATGTACAACATGCTGTTTGTTTCCTGTTTCGTAAATCAACGAAGAATATGAGATTTAGGGCATTTTAGTCATTTGTAGGAAGTACTGATTTCATTCATATTTTTCTGACTTGATTGACATGGTTTGTTATCGCATTAGGAAGTTAGGAATACGTGCATAATTAGTTTGGCGAAGAGATTTGCTTACTTGCGCACTTCGGGTCGACATACTATATGTAGACTTAAGTGTGTAGTGTATGTGTTTGTATAAATGCTTGTATTAGTATGTATTGAATTAAATGATGTTATGAATTAGTTTGAGATTGATTTCTCAATTAATATGCTGACATAAATGATTTCCTACATGTTGACTATATGCATGATTTCGTTATATGCATGAAATGTATGTGCTTGAAGAATTATTTAAGTTGTATGTTATAACATGTGTTAACATGCTCACATGGTTGTATTTCAATTCCAATACTCTCATATGATTTGCTAATGCGATTCCATAATTGTTTGGGACTATGCTTAGTCCAGGCAGTAGGTAACTGAGCGAATTCGTGGTTGGCTGGTTTTGGCCACGAACGACGCGTCGATGAACGCGAGCCGTGTTTTGGAGTTGGCGGCAGTGGTTAGGCCACGCGAAGTGTTTTACGCACTTCATGTCATTCGACTTGAGATGCGATCGCGCTAGTCGAGCCCGTCAAGTAACCCGACTGGCCGATGTATGTTCACCCTGCATGAGTCATAACTGCTTGAACCTAGGGTACTGAACTTACCATTGTAAACCCTGTTAACCATGGTACCTTGATCCACGAAGACTCATGAGCCGAGCATGGTGGTATGAGACACCGTGGTCAAGCTGTCGGCCTACGCTGGGGCCATAAACCTCCCCGTAGTGACCAGTGAGCACCTAGTCTCGTGAGCAGATTATGGTGGTATGAGACACTATATTCTAGCTGTCGGCCTATACTGATCAGGCGACGAGTCCTTTGTAGTGACCGCAAGCGTACTCTGACGGGAGGCGACGACCCTTCAGTTGCAGTAGAGTACAGTAGGCCTGTATTGATAAGGTGATGGGGGAACGGTGCAATGAGTGCGAGCAACAGCCCTTACAGCCTTTGCAGCGACCTACAAAATATACATCGTATGAGATTACTAGGAGTGACGACCCTAGACAGGATCTGTGTTGGGATTGATACAAGGGAAGTACCTTAGTTTCCCAATCCTGCTGTTTGAATGGACTAATAATAACTCGGAAATCATATTACCATAACATTGCATGTGCCTGGAATATTTGGAGCACTTAAGGGAGTGTGGCATGCCGCGGTCGTAAGATGGTGCCGTATGAGGGAGATCGTCGGTGAGGGCATACATCACGTCATGTCATATTGCATTAACAACAGTATTAGGATTGTCTGATTTACTGCTTTACTATTATCGCATGATTGATTTGTGAACATGCTAATCTTTGCTCTATGATTCCACTGAGTTGATCACTCACTCCCATGTTACGGGATGGTGTTTGCAACACCCACCAGACTCTGTTGTAGATGCAGGTGATGCTGAGATCCAGGAGGTAGAGCCAGACTTTGACGAGGACCAGGACGAGTTCTCGTACATGCAGTATCATGATGGCTTTGCTTAGGTGACCTGGGTCGATGGGACTTCAGTGGGACTATTTTGAACATTTAATTTTGTTCATGTACATGTATATAAGACTCAGAGATGTATTCATACTTTAGAGACAGATGAGATCTACTTTGTTTTTCCTTACAGTGATATATATATTGTTTAGTCTTCCGCTTGCTTTTATCACTAGATCTGTAGTATGAATTGCAGTTTTGGTATACTTTTACTCATGTAAATGCTTTAACTCAGACAATATTGAATCGTAATCATTTTTGTTGCATAAGTGACGGTCTGGAACTCGGGAGTTGAGTTTATACACACCCCCAATTTTCAGGGTGTTACACGTCTAATCAACCTCCCTGTAATCTCGTCAATCAGAACCTGCATATAGGAGGGATCCTCCTCTTCATCATCAAGTCCGGCTCTGCTTCACAAGCATTGCCACCATCTAAAACTAAAATAGGGACTGGTTGATGTGCGCAACACCGTCCCGTAACGTGGGAGTGAGTAGCTAACTCAGTGGAATCATACAGCAAAGATTAGCACGTTATCAAATCAATCACACGATAATGGTAAAGCAAGCAATCAAACAGGTCCTAGATACTGTGATTAATGTAAGAATGAAATGACATGATGGATGCCCTCACCGACATACTCCCTCATGCGACACCATCTTACATCCGCGGCATGCTTTCTTCCCTCAATGCTCCACTTCTTCCAGGCACATGCAGTGCGATATGAATATGATTACCGAGTTGTTATTAGTCCTTTTCATACAGCAGGATTGGAAAACTAAGGTACTTCCCTTATATCATTCCCAACAAGGATCCTGTCTAGGGTCGTCACTCCTAGTAGTCTCATACGATGATATATTTTTAGGTCGCTGCAAGGGCTGTCAGGGCTGTTGCACTCACTCGTTGCTCCGCTCCCCCATCACCTTATCAATACAGGCCTAGATGTACTCTTGTTGCTACGGAAGGGTCGTCGCCTCACGTAGACTCAGAGTACGCTCGAGGTCACTACAAAGGGTTGTCAGGGCTATTGCTCGCACTCGTTGCACCGCTCCCACATCACCTTATTAGTGTAGGCCGACAGCAAGAATATAGTGTCCCATACCACCATAATCTGCTCATGAGTCTGGGTTACTCACTGGTCACTACGGGGAGGTTTGTGGCCCTAGCGTAGGCCGACAACTCGACCACGGTGTCCCATACCACCATGCCCGTCTCATGAGTCTTAGTGGATCAAGGTACCACCGTTATCAGTGTTATCACTGGTAAGTTCAGTACCCTAGGCTCAAGCAGTTATGACGAATACAAGGTGAACATATGATGGTCAGTTGGGTTACTTGATGAGTCCGACTAGCACGAGCGCATGTTGAATCGACCGGCATAAAGTGCACAAGCACTTCGTGTGGCCTAACCACTGCCGACGACTCTAGTACGACTCGGGTTCGTCATACACATCCTTTGTGGCGAATAGAATCCAACCATGAATTCTAAACTGTTACCGACTGCCTGGACTAGAGTATAGCCCCAAGAACATGTAATCTAAATCAATAATCATATGAGAGGGACAAATTTGAAATACAAGAAATTCCAGTGTGTTATTAGCATATTATAACATACATCATAAGCAGTTAACCATACACGAGTACTTCAAACATAAGGTAATCAATTAAAATACATCAAGCATGGAGGAAGTCATGTACATCATCAAATTAGTTGAGAATCCTGTCTCAACGCTAATCTACAACACCATTTTCTCAATACTTACTAATACATACCTTTATACAAACATTTAGACTACACAACTCCAACGTACTTGACGTATGTTGATTTCAACATATAATATGACAGATCCTTATATCAAGGAGATGTCTAATACACAACAATCATGTTTCTTACATTTAAAACATATGGCAGGCATGAATCATATTGATTTAGGCATTTCAACAAACACTTAGTCTACACACATTAGTCTACATAGCATATGTCGGCCAATATGTGCATTAGGGCGAATCTCTTCGCCAAACAGATCATACACGTATAACTAGTATAGGTATACGACAAATACTCATGGCAATCATATCAGCAAAATACGTACGTATACAGTATTTCCTACAAATACCTAAAATATCCTAAATCTCATATTCTTCGTACGTATTCGAAATGAAAAACAGACAACATGTTCTACATGTCAAACAGCATCCTTATCAGCAATCCACCATTAAACGACATTGAAAGCTTTGAAAACAGGTAATCTAAGCATCTAAAATCCACACCTCATGCGATAGAAGCGTAATGAATTGAATAACTACTCTATGCTTCGTCAACGTCGATATGGAGACCTATACCACAAGACAAGTCAGCTAGTTCGCTACTTGTATCGATGGAATTCCTAAAACAGGTTAAGGTTAGGGTTTTCTTACCTAAAATGAAGTCAGAATCACCGGAGGAGTGATTAGAACACGGTGGTTAAGCACGTGTAGAAGCAGGATCGAGCGGCACGAACTTTCCCTCACAACTCTCACACAATCTCTCTTTTCTCTCTTCTCTTTCCTAGAGTTTCTAGGAAATTCATATGGGAGGGATGTGAGAGGGTTTAAGGTCCTTAAATAGGTTAGAAACTCACCTATTTAGACTCTAAACCAAGGTTTACTTGGGTTATAGCCAAATCGAGTCTGTTTCGATCCAACGGAGCACTTCTGGAGGTCCTGTTACTGAATGCGGTTGGACTTAAGCTCTCTAATATTGGATCTAGGTCAGGCTAAGTTTTCAATCTGGTCAGGTTTCCAGATCGACCGTGCGGGACCAGTTTCAGTTCAGCGGTCACCGAAACTCGATCAGGCCTACAAGTGCTACGACATGAGTGGGCCATCATCCCTGATCCGAGGGTAAATTTGGCTCAGATTCTGACGGTCAGAACGCTTAGAAAATGTCGTGCAAGTGACGCGTGCTATATTACTTAAATTATATTTAATTTCTTAAAAATCTTCATTTTCTCACTCTCTTCACTTCGGACGCAAGGAAATCGTCTCAGGACATCATCTAGACTTAATTTTTGAGGTGATTTTTAAGTCCAACTAGGCCGTCATATTCATCTATGGTCATCGCTATCGGACTTTCGACGTGCAGTCCAGGTTCAATACGGAGTTTCGGTGTGCTCCCGAGAGCAACCGGGTTTAGTGATGGATTCTAGATTTTTAGGCAATGTAGCGTTAACGGTTCTACTCATTTTAGGTCTTACAGATCATATTTAATGTAGTTTGAGCTAATTCTACTGATTGTTTAGTTCAGTACTTAACCAAATTCTGACCTAATTATGACAGAATAAGTCCCTACGAAGTTCTACTCCCTTTCATGACATTTCTAATTAGTATATTATTTTAATTATTTTTATAGTAGTTCATCATCAATTCTAATTCATCTCCATAAAATTTCATGATATTTCATTTTGTAGAAAAATTCTAAAAATTCCAGAAGTAGCAGCTGTCTAAAACTATACTTTCTAAATAGTTGTCACAACCATCCATTTTTAACTATACTAAATATTTTATTATATTTTTTACTTATTTTTATATGAAATTAGATCATTTATCTTCAATCTGGCTTTTGAATCACCTAAATCAGAGTTATAACGAGGGAGATATAATTTTTTAAAGTTGAACCAAAATCACAGAAAATGTGGCCAAAAACAGGCCAGCCGATGAACTGCGGCTCAGCCAAGCCCAGTAATCCTCACCGAACCGGTGATCCCCTTGCCGCTCACTGACCTGTTTGGGGTGATTTTGCTGTCTAATATTTAAAATGGGCGTATTTTAGAACCTGGGATGAGTTATTTGACATGCAATATATGATTTTGGGGTAGAAGAAGCTGATCTATCCAAATAGCCTACTTATTTCATGAGATTTTAAAATTTTAATTGTTAAAAACCCTTTTTATTTATTTATTTACTATTCATAGTAATTTTTAGTTTAAGTATTGATCAACGTCACCTAAATTTTAAGATTTGTGTCTAATATGAAAGCTCCTAAAAAATTTTGAAGGATAAAGTAGTGAAAGGTGAGATTTTCGAAGGAAATAGGGATTTGAGACTTTTGGATTGAGTTTTGAGAAGTTAATCAGGTGTTAGGATTGACCCATTGCCTAAGGACGTCTAAATCTAGGTTGAAAAAAAAAATTCGGGGTGTTACAATAAGGTAAGTGCCAAGTATTCAATACAATGCGATCATCATACAATACCGAAAATATTAGTAATCCATAAATCGTACATTATCAGAACAAACAGAAATACTGACAAGATCATGAATTATCGAGTAAGCAGAAATACTAATAAGATCCTAAATTATCATAGTAAGCAGAAATACAGACAAGATCATGAATTATCAGAGTAAGCAGAAATACTGACAAGATCATGAATTATCAGAGTAAGAAAAAATACTGACAAGTCCATAAGTTAATCAATATCAGAATACGAAATATAGAATAGCTATGTAAATGAGGAGTCGTAAAGAGTAAAATATCAAATGCTGAGAATACGATGCAATATGTAATTTCTGATGAGTTCACGAATAGCGTCAGCCGTATCTAGACCATATAAATGCAGAAGCTAGTAACCCAAAATGCCATATGCTACGGATGTAACGCAATATGCGGTGCGAATGAAATGACTATGCTAGAGTGTGAAGCCGGGATGATAATACACAATATCATAGGCTATGGGGTCCATCACAAGGGAGTTCTATCCAAACCAGTCCCATACCTAAATTTGGATAGTCAGACTCAATGTGGTAAACTCCAGATCTCAGGTTAGTCGTGCATCCCAACTGAAATTCTGGCCATTACAAAGGTACACATAACAAATAGTTGCGCACCACTAGCCTGAGTGGATAATGTATGAATAAATGAATGAGTATGCAACTCCTGCTCAATAAGTCCACATATCAGTACAGTTTCTCTTTTGGGATCATCACCGAGGTCTATTACACTCAACGCCAGCTTGCTACCCCTATCCAAGAGCACAACTGGGTAAGTAGAAGAGACCTCACTATCCACCTACCAATATCAGGCCTGACTCATCGATAGTGGACCCATTCCTTAAGCTGGTCAGATTCAACCTAGATATTGTCTCCTCACTCAGGCAGGTAAGGTCACACCCCTTCCCAACCATTCATGACATAGTGGGAGACATGGCCTACTGGTATACGGCCCTTTTGCGCTCATATACTTCCACTCGGTCTCAACATTGAGGCATCTCCTGGCCACAGAAGTTTATGAATTTTCACCCAGGGACATCTATGACACCCGTATGATAGAACTAAACATTTTCGGTGTCCCATCTGGCCATCCACGATATTCTTGTGGAGGCCACGACCCTGATGTTGCTAGGAGCTACAGTAATCACAATACACAATACAAGATACATGAGTCATACAATCCAGTCATGCATCAATCATGGGCATACCGTGTGCTCATGTGAGATAACCTCCACCTATCAAGGCGTCTCATAACCTACCCAATGTCATATGCAGTGGTCAACCGCATCTCATAACAAACATGCAGATGATGCATATGGGCATGTATCATGATGCTATGCTATCACATACTCATAATTGGTGTCAATAACTGGCCTTAACAATCGACTTCGATAATGTAGACATTTAACCAACATTACCCTAAGGAATGACCCACATAGAGCCTAAAATATAGTGGACCCATGACCTCACTCAAGAGCTTAACACATTACGATGGGCCTTTCACATGGGCTTAACATACATCACAGTGGGCTACATCGCCTGCCCTCAAATACATCACAATGGGCCTCATCACATAGGCCTCATATACACCACATTGGGCCTTAAACACGGGTTGAATACATATCACAATCGGCCACAAACATGGGCCGTATATACATCACATTGGGCTTCGTCGATCTGCCTCGATACTTGGCCTCGACAATCAGAATCGGCAAATCAGCCATGACAATTAGAATCGATCGACAATCAGCCTTGACAATTGGGATCGGCAAATCAGCCACGTTAATCGGAATCGACAATCGGTCATGATAATTGGCCTTGATCGCTAATCAACAATCGGCCAGGACAATCGAAATTGATAGATAATCGAAATTGAAAAATTGGTCATGTCAATCAGAATCGATCGATAATCAGAATTGGTAAATCGGTCACGTCCATCAAAATCTGCAATCAGTCACGAAATCAAAATTGATCGATAATCAAAATCGGCAATCGGTCACGATGATCATAATTGACAATCGGCCACAACAATCGGAATCGATCAATAATCGGCCTCGATGATCGGAATCGGCAATCGGCACCAAACAATCGGAATCGATCGATAATCGGTATCGATAATCAGGATCTGAAATCGGCCACGACAATCATAATCGGCCTCGATAATCGAAATCGGTCTTAACAATCGGCCTCAATAATCGAAATTGGCCTCGACAATCTGAATCGGTGAGAATGGGCCTAACAAGGCCTAAGGGAATGTCACAATGTGGACATCCAACCATCATTGCTCATCAATGTAGACATTTAACCAACATTGCTCCCAAGGGAGTGGCCCACATAAGGCCGAACATACAATGGGCCCACGGCCTCACACAAGGACCTTATATACATCATCATGGTCCTTACCAAAGGTCATGAACACATCACAGTGGGTTGCATGATATAAATCTAATACACATCACAATGGGCTACATCAATGGGCCGCATTAATGGGCCTTATAGGTGGGTCACAAATACATCAATGTGGGCCTCACAGATGGGCCACAAGTATATCAAAGTGTACCTAATGGTTGGGCCACAAAATACATCAAGGTGAGCCTTGAATATAACTCAATAGGTTATGCCAAAAAGGGCCATAAATACACAACAGGTGGGCCCTGCACATGGGCCCAATATACATAACTGGTGGGCCCTGCACATGAGTCTCATATGCATCAAATGGGCCGCGCCAATGGGCCTCATGTACATCAAGTGGGCCGCATCAATGGACGACATAGATATATAATACATTTATCATGGCGGTCCGTACAAAAGGATGGTCATGGATGTAAAATAGATGAGTGGCGTGGAATACACCACATAAATCAAGTGGACCCCATGGAAGTTGATGGCATCAATACCTCAACTATCAAGCTAGTGTGAGGTACTCTAGTCAATTTGTGTCCACTATCCATGGATTGGACGGTGTGGATGCAATACATTAAATCAAGATGGGCCCCACACGCTGCCATGGTGGGCCAATGTCCAATAAATGGACAGGGTGGAGAGACACATACATCATGGTGGAATCTTACCGTCCTTGCACTGGACAGTGAGGATACAACACTTACATCATGGTGTGGTCCACAGATGACGTGGATAAAACACTTACATCAGATGGGACCCACGCCCATGCATGGATGGGGTGGATTAAAACCCATATATCATGGTGCGCGCCACACCAACGGATGGATGACTTGATGAAAAAAAGAGGGTGGGCTCCACACAGCACCGTCCAGTCCTAGACAGTGCGGATACAAAATGTATATAACAAGGCGGGACCCACCCCACACATGCAGGGGGGGCCCTCGTCCTCCAGATGGATGGATGGTGTGCTGTAACACATATCACGATGGTCTGCACCATCCATACATGGACAATGTAGATATTGAATAAATACATCAAGGTGGGCGACGTTGGTCGGCCATAAATACATCAAGGTGGCCCCTGGATAGGTGGACATTGTGGATACCACACATGCCTCAAACATGGGGCCCATAGAAACTTGCTGGCATACTAAATAATGGGACCCACAGATATCGCTGGCGACCAGCAGTTGCCAGTTGCTGCTGGCCCATCATCCATCAGATGGACGGCATGGATACAGTAGATGGAAGGTGTTGATAAAACACATATATTTGGCCCACAGGGCATGTTGACGTCCTCAGCAGCCATAGGTTGTTTGGCTGCTGTCCAGTCGCCTAACAGATGGATGGTGAAGATTTGGTGGGTCCACATGCTTGGACACCTCATACCATTAAGGCGGGCCTCACTGTTGATGACTAGCGTGGATAAAATAAATACATCCTGGTGTGGTCCCACCGTCCCTGATGGATGGTGAAGATGGTGGGACCCACAGCATTTGTTGACATTATGCACAGCTGTTGGGAGTTCCACATACAACAGCCGTATGGCTGAGGCACCCGGCTAATCCGTCCTCATACCAGGTGGGTCCCATGTGGGGCCCACCGTAATGTTTATTTTCCATCCATCCTACCCATACGGTCTCAAGGACTTGGATGAAGAGGAAAAAAAAATTTCATATGGATCCAAAACTCTTGGGACCTAAAAATGGGTTTCAATGGCAGACGGTTCAACCCCACTATTTCCTATGATGTGGGCCACCTGAGCTTTATATGGGGTTGATATTTGGAGGGCAACCCACTACCTTAAGGGCCTACAAAATGGACGGTGTGGATATACAAAACACATCATGGTGGGGCCCACATATGGGACCATGGTCCCTGACCCACATGCAGCAACGTCCTGCTACAGCGTTAGTAGCAGCAGGCACTGCATGCATTATTATTATTATTATTTTAAAATAGCCTTTTTCATGTGGGGCTCACTTTAAGTAATCCACCCTAGCCAGTGGATTCTACAGTCCATAACCCATCCATCAAGCCCAATATTGGGCATCTTTCGGAGTCTAGAAAAATTAAGGTGAATTTAAACGGTGAAAATCACTGTTTTCTAAGGTATGGCCCGCTGAAAAATTGGATCAGCTTCATTTTTCAGCTCAACACCTAAAATGAGTTGGTAACTAAGATGAATGGCGTGGATTGAATCCGTACATCCATGTGGGGCCTATACAAGTGGCTCAACCAAATGCTTATGAATCAAGCTACTATTTGTGTTTTCCTAGTTCACGTCCAGATGCTGGACGGTTCTGGGTAAGACAAATACATTTAAGGTGGGCCCTGCTTAGGTGGGCCACCACATGGCTGGGTGGTGTGGAACAACATATATACAAAGTGGGCCCCACCTACAAATGACTTGGATCAAATACATGCTTCATGGTGGAGTCCATCTGGGTGGGCCACATGGATATATCATCACACAAAGAAAATGAAAAAGATAGGGAGAGAGAGAGAGATAGACACACATGTGTGATGGAGGGGAGGGACCCCGCTACTATGGGCCATCCTTATATACATACAACAAGATGGGTCCTACATATTTGGGCCCTCAAATCACAAAATCAATAAATAAAAACAGTCACCTTTTATCTTCTTAGATTTCTTCTTCCATCAACATATCTTAGGGCTCTAAGGGATGCATTTGAATGGTGAGATTGATTTTGGAGAGTGGGATTGGGTGGTAGAGAGTGGGCCACACCAAGCTCCTCCATGAAAGCCATGGACGTTGGAACTCTTGGGATTGTTTTTGAGAATGAGAGAGAGAGATGAGAGGTGTAAGAGAGAGAGATGGGTGTGATGGGTGTGAATGAGTGATGTGTACTTGTGTAAGAGAGAGTACTTTATGTAAGAAAGAGTTGACTTTAAAGGAAAGGTGGTTGTACTTGGGGATGGGTGAGTGATGGAGGGTGATGTGTACTTGATTGATTTGACATATTATAGAGATTCTCTCAGTATTTGTAATGCGCGGTGTTTTCTTGAACTGAACGTGGGCTTACATCTCTTAGCCCAAGTATCTCCTTGGTGTATAATACGTGGCGTCGGAACCGTGGTGATGGTGCGGTCACATTGGTACAAGTCTCGGGTTGAGCAGACTCTGATATACGGGACACGTCTCAGGATAGCATGCAAATGCTAATAACAGATCGCGGGTCATCGGAATTCAACAGGGAGGATCGCGGGAGCTTACGGAATGGTACGGTTTAGGATACGAGCCTGAAAACTTAGAATCTAGGAAGGAATCAACTCAGCCCAAAGTAGTCATCGAAACCGTATGTGGAATTTGTGAGGGCGATGTACATCCAATCAAAGATTATCTTACAATCCCAGCTTTTGAAGAGGTGTTTCACGTTCAAGCAGATATTAAAAACACTTATCAACGACTACTTAGTGCACCAAATTCTTACACGCACACTCCTGATGAGTGGAACCTTAATTGGAGAAATGAACCAAATACGAATGTAACCAATTATCCACAAGGGCCATCTAGGGGACTTTCACCAAGGAGAACTGTAAGACCCGTATCCTAATCCGTACTGTTCCGTTGTTTCCCGCGGTCCTTCTCGTCAAATTCTGACAATCCGCGACCTGTAGTTGACGTTGCACACGACCGTAAGTCGTATCCTGTTCATTTGAGGCGGCTTAATCCGAGACTTGTATCGTTGCGACCGCACCGTCGCCGCGGTTCCAACGCCGCAACTCACACACCGATCCGATACCCAGACGATGAGATGCGGACCCGTGTTCAGTTCAAGGAAAAACACCGCGCGTTTACATTCCCAAGAGAATCTCTACAAAGTGTCCCATCAATCACATCAATCACCTCTCATGTCAAGTACAAGCACCCATGCTTCCTTTCTCCACAAGTTAAGCAACCACCCAAGTCAACTAACACATCACCTCACCCATCACTCACATCCATCAACCATCATCCCTTCATATCACTCCATCTCTCATTAATCACACCTCTCTCTCTCTCTCTCATTTCTCAACACTCCAACTCCAAGCAAGGAAGAGAGAGCTCACGTCCAAGCTCTCTTCCATGAGAAAGAAGTGATTTTAGTGGCCCACTTCCCATCTCCAAATCCCATCATCCTAGCCATCCATTTCGCATCTCCACCATCAAAGTGAAGCTCTAGGTGACTGGCTATCCAACGGACTAAGAAGATCAAGAGGTGGGTGCTTTGATGGAGTAGTTTTCATGTTTTTAAGGTGGGCCAAGTGAGGCCAACCGATCAATGGTTTGGATCTCACTTGGGACCCTAAGATGTGGCTAATGGCTCATCTTGATCATCAAGATCATTCCATGATGGGGCCATTCTCCATGGACCCAATCATGATGTTTACTTTCCTTATATTGAGGAGGTCATCTAGACCGTCCATTTCTAGTGTAGTGGGATCTCCACCGTTGATCTTTTGTTGATAGTCCATATGCAAGAGGACCTTTGATGTATGATTGGATGATTGAGACGGAGGGCCCATAGTGCCGGGGTCCCTCCATCACGCGTGTCCCACCCTATCACTCTCTCCCTCTTTTTCCATTTATTTTATTCTTTGTGTGTGATGAAATGGCCATATGGCCCACTTAAATGAGCTCCACCATGAGATATGTATTTTATCCAAGCTCTCCATGAGTGGGGCCCATCTTAAATGTATCACTTGTGGCAGCCCACTTAAATAGGGCCCACCTTGATTGCATTTGACACAAAAAAAAAAGAAAAAAAAAAACACACGTCCAGGCGCTGGACGTCACTGGAAGGAAAACATGAGCATCGGCTTGCTCTAAAGCCTTTGGAAATGGGCCACTTGTTTAGGCCTCACTCTGATGTATGCTTCTAATCCAAGCCGTCCATTCCCTTTCCCGACTCATTTTAGGCGTTGAGCTGAAAACTGAGGATGATCAGAGCATCCAGTGGGCCATATCGTCGAAAATAGTACTATTACCATTGAAAGACGCCTTGGTCATTTTATACACCAATAAAATGGCGGATATGGGTCTCATTCTAACTGTTTCGAGGCGTAGAATACGGTGGATGGAGTGGATCTACCAGATATGGGCCCCACACCTGAAAAACCCCCAAAAAAATGGGTTTCCATATTTTTTTAAAAAATTTTACACAGCAGCAAGGCTGCTGTGTCAGGACGCTGGCCGCGCGCCAGCGGACGGGCGGACGTGGGCAGGGTCCCACGGCCTTGAGCATGGGCCCCACCTTGATGTTTACCTGCCATCTAGACCGTCCACATGGTGGACCCCTACCCGAAGCAGGCCCCACCAAAATTTTAGGCCCATCCAAGGCTCAGGCGGCCCACATCGAAGGAAACAGTGGTGACTTAGAACCTACCATTGAAACCGTTTTTAGGGCCCACAGAAGTTTTGAATCAAGCTGGAATCTGTACCTTCCCTTCAACCAGGTCTGCGTTACCTTATCAACGGGTTGGATGACATGAAAACATTATAGTGGGCCCCACATGGGACCCACAGTGATGTGGTGCCTGAAATCCACCGTCCGTACGGACGGTGGAGCCCACTGTAATATATGTGTGTGGATGTGCGTGGGTGTGTACGCGTGTGTGTGAGTGCTCGTGTGTGTGTGTGTGTGTATGCATGTGTGAGTGCATATGTGCGTGTGCGTGTGTGTATGCGTGTGTGTGTGTGTGCATGTGGAGATATATATATATATATATATATATATATATATATATATATATATATATATATATATATATATGTATATATAATATTATGTCACATATAATATTGTATATATATATATATATACATATACTGTATATAAATTATATATTAAACATAATATGATTATGATGGTGGGCCTTCATGTGACCCCCGCCACGATACATATGTTGCATCTAAACCGTTCATTTATTTGTTTTTGTAAAAATTATTTTATGGTATGAGTCAAAATGAGCCAGATCTATGGTTCAAATGGGCCACCATGGTATGTGTATAGGGCCCTTTATTGATTTAACTTTGGTCATTCATTGAGGCCTACCTTGGTATATATCTGAGACCCAAATGATCAGGCCCATTTGATACATATAAGGGCCACGGGATTAAGCCCATTTGGCATATGTAATGCCCATGGGTTTCGGCCCATTTGGCATATGCAATGCCTATAGAATCCGGCCCACTTATTTTATATAAGGCCCACGGGATTCAAGCCCATTTGATACATATTAAAGCCCATGAGATTAAGCCATTTGGTGTGCATGGGGCACAAATGGAGTGGCCTAGTTGATATATTTAAAGATCATGTGTATGGGCCCATCTGACATATTTAAGGCTCAAGTTGTGAGGCCACTTTGATGTATTTCAAGGCCCATGAATCATGGACCATTGCAATGTACATAAGGCTCAGTGGTGAGGCCCATCAATGTAACCCATTTGGTGAATGTGAGGCCCATGTAATACGACCCATTTGATATATCTAAGGCCCAGGGATCGAGGCCTAACGGATGTCCTTAGGGTCCATTGCAATGTACGTTTATCATGGTTCGTGAAATGATATTTATGGCGAGCCGTGCCTAGGAAGCAATGTTGGTTCGACGTCCACATTGTATGTACAATGTTGGTTAAATGTCCGCATTGTAACTCTCTTTAGGGCCCATTAATAGGTCCATACCCGTTGCTATTCATTGCCTTATAACATGCTTAGAATAATCTCATGACTCATGCCCATACGCATCATATGTATGCTTGATATGAGTAATGACTGATCATAACATACGCCATTGGGCAGACCATTTACGGGGCTCATTATGTGACTGAGTGCCCCACATGATCGCGCAGTACGCGCTGGATTACTGCATGTTTTGACAGCGTGATTCATGCATCTCGCATACGTATGACTTGATCACTGCACGCCCTAGCGACATCAGGGCCGTGGCTCCACAGGTACATCGTGGATGGCCGTATTGGATACCGAAAATACTTATTCTAGCACTGTGGGCACTTAGGATGTCCTTGGGTGAAAGTTCCAGAACCTTTTTGGTACCAGGAGATGCTCCAACGTCTAGACCGAGTGGATGCATGAGCGGCCGAGTGCCGAATACCAGTAGGCCGCGTCTCCCACTGTGTCGTGGTCGGTTGGAAGGGGGTGTGGCCTTATCCGCCTGAGTGAGAGGGCTATAAGCTAGGCTGAGTTTGACTAGCTCGCAAATGAGTCCGCTATCGACGAGCCGGGTAGGTATTGGCATACTACTGGTCAGGCGGATAGTGAGGTCTTATCCGCTTGCTTGACTGTGCAGCTAGGGAGGTGGCAGTCTCTGCATGTGTATTGGACCCCGGTGATATCCAGAGAGAAATTGTACTGATATACGTACTTGAGGAGTACCGACTTTCTTGGATTTCATTTCGCATATGACATTCGGCTACATAGGCCTTGCATTGTATCGGTATGGCCGATGACATTCATATCTCATCGCATAGCTTTGGCATGGTTGATTCTATGGACTTACCGCATACTTTCGCATTGTTCTGATACTGTACACTTGGCGCTTGCCTTACGCACACACTTACACCACCCTCTAAGCTTTTGTAATCTTATGCACGATAGTTGCGTGCAGGTAGTGTTGGACGACAGCAGCGCTGAGACAGGAGTGCACATCAGGACCTTTTGGAGCTTTTTGATCACCTTGTATTTCCCTTTCTGCATTGTACTTAAAATTATTGTTATAGTGGATATGTGGTGATGTTGTTTTGTGACTTGGTTATGTCTGTGGTTATGCTCCTTTACAAAAAAAAAATTCATTCTGAAAATCCTCCTTGTAGGATCCCAGGATCGAAATCTGGCATTAGATTATCAGAAGCCGAGAATGGGGCACTACGGAGGCTGTCGACACCGGATTCGGCAATCGGGATTCATGTGAATCCGATTTTCGGGTTTGGGGCGTGACAGAAGTTGGTATCAGAGCATAACTTGGGAATACCTGAAGATCGCATCACATATCTACTATAAATGGGTTCCGAGTCTGGCTGGTTTAACGATTTTTCGACATAGGCTCTTAATGTATGTGCCTTCGAGGATTCTCAAGACTGATAGGCCATTGTTCCTTCCTGTAGGACACGTTATCGCTAGAATAACGACCCGAGCGAATCCCGCTCCACCACCTGCGACTCCCGCACCACCATCCGCAGCTCCTGCTTTACCACCTGCCACTCCTACTCCACCACCAGATAGTCCTGCCTTTGAGCCTGAGGATGCCACTCATTTTCCTGAGACCGGTGCGGATCCGATCGTACCTGTGAGTGCTACTCAGCTGCAGCAGATGTTGCAGGCGATGACCGCCATTCTTCAGGGGCAGAGTAGGCGTCCCACAGTGTCACCGGCCGAGGCTGAGCAGGAGCGTGCGAGTGCTCTTCTCAAGGATTTTCGACGGCACGATCCCCCACGTTTTCGGGGTGAGCCAGACCCTACTGCTGCAGAGTTATGGTGCTCCGAGGTGGAGAAGATATTCGACACCATGAGATGTATGACCTAGCAGCGAGTTCCATTAGCTGTATTCCTTCTGCAGGGCGAGGCTCAGTATTGGTGGGCATTTGTGGCCCGATCGGTAGCTACCGATTTTGAGTGGACCTGGGAGGACTTTATAGACCGGTTTGACCAGAAGTTCTTCCCCGAGCATGTGCGACAGCAGCGCGCACTTGAGTTTGAGACGTTGGTCCGGGGGGACATGTCTGTGTCCCAGTATGAGGCTCGGTTCGTCGCACTATCCAGATTCGCGACGTATCTTGTTGATGATGAGGGGCGGAAGGCCCGCCGTTTTGAGAACAGCTTACGTCCTGCCCTCCGGAGCCGTGTGATCGGACACATGCTTCTGACATTTGAGGAGATAGTAGAGAGAGCCCTGATATATGAGACAGATTGGGCCAGTGTGCAGAGAGCCCACGATCAGAGGGGAGATCAGAAGAGGAAGGCATCCTCTAGTAGATCCCATCAGCAGCATCGTTCACAGCAGAGGCGCACGACCCGCCCGGCATTCCGAGCACCAGCAGTAACCCCAGCACCATCTTCGGGATCATTTTCAGGTACTTGCTTTGGGTGCGGTCGTACAGGGCATCGTAGGCACGAGTGTCCCCATCCGCAGCAGCAGCAGCAGCCGAGGGCACCACATCCACCTCCACGACAGCCACCACAGCAGCAGCGACCACAGTAGCAGCCTCTTGTACATCCCCCACAGCAGCAGAGGCAGCAGGTTAGGCCCCTACAGCGACCACAGCAGCAGCAGAGACCTCAGAGGGGACCTGCACCTCCCCAGCAGGCTCAAGGCAGATTCTATGCCGCCCAGCAGGACCCTCAGTCATCAGGAGGGGTCGTCGAGGGTACTCTTCCTGTTTCTGCATGTATTGCACGTGTACTATTTGATTCTGGTGCATCGCATTCATTTGTGGCTGATGATTTCTGCCGATCGACCGGTTTGCCGTTGGAGTCTGCCCGTGAGGATTTGGTAGTATCAACGCCATTAGGAAAGACCGCAGTGTTGGGCCGATTTTGCGCGTCTTGCCCTATTTTTATTGGGGATATTTTCTTGCCTGCCGACCTATTTGTATTGCCGATGTCCGGTTTTGATGTTATCCTGGGCATGGACTAGCTTGCCGAGTACTACGCCATATTAAACTGCTCTGCGAGGACAGTCACGTTCTGTATACCCGGCGTGCCAGAGTTTCAGTTTGTTGCCGAGCCTAGAGGAGGGCAGCTTTCTTGCCTGTTATCGTGTGCCGTTGAGGAGCCAGCTGTTTTGAGTATCGACCAGCTGCCGGTTGTTTGTGGTTTTCCTGATGTATTTCAGGAGATTCCGGGATTACCACCTCGTCGGCATACTGAGTTTCAGATTGACCTTGTGCCTGGTACTGCGCCTATTTCGAAGGCCCCGTATCGTATGACACCATTGGAGTTACGGGAACTGCAGAAGCAGTTGGACGAGTTGCGTGAGTTAGGCTTTATTCGTCCGAGCAGTTCGCCGTGGGGAGCACCGGTACTCTTCATAAAGAAGAAGGATGGCTCGTTGAGGCTTTGCATAGACTACCGCGAGCTCAACAAGGTCACGATCAAGAACAAGTACCCGCTTCCGAGGATCGATGACTTGTTTGATCAGCTGCAGGAGGCGCAGTTCTTTTCAAAGATAGACTTGCGGTCCGGTTATCATCAGGTTTGGGTTCGAGATGAGGATATCCCGAAGACAGCCTTTAGGACGCGATACGGTCATTTTGAGTTCCAGGTCATGTCCTTCGGACTGACCAATGCGCCCGCAGTATTCATGCAGTTAATGAACGAGGTCTTCCGTCCGTATCTTGATCAGTTTGTCATGGTGTTTATTGACGACATCCTGATATATTCGAGGACTCGTGAGGAGCATGAGCGACATCTTGAGATTACATTGCAGACCCTCCGTGCACACCAGCTTTACGCGAAGCTGGAGAAGTGCGAGTTCTGGCAGGAGGAGGTGAAGTTCCTCGGCCATGTAGTGACGAGGCAGGGTGTCGCTGTAGACCCCTCGAAGATAGATGCCGTGCATCAGTGGGATCAGCCCATGAATGCATCCAAGATCCACAGTTTTCTTGGTTTAGCGGGCTACTACCGACGTTTTATTGAGGGATTCTCTCACATTGCAGTCCCGTTGACCAGATTGACCCGGAAGGGGGCCGAGTTCATTTGGAGCGACGCTTGTGAGCAGGCGTTTATGGAGTTGAAGGACCGCCTCACGTCCGCTCCTGTCCTCACTCTTCCCTCCGGTAGTGATGGATTTGTTGTATTTACTGATGCCTCACGAGTTGGCTTGGGTGCTGTCCTGATGCAGCACGGAAAGCCGGTGGCTTATGCGTCCCGACAGCTCAAGGTCCATGAGCTGAACTACCCTACGCATGATCTAGAGCTGGCAGCGGTTGTCTTTGCACTGAAAGTGTGGAGACACTATCTTTATGGGGTGAGATTCGAGCTCTTTTCCGATCACAAGAGCTTGAAGTATTTGTTCTCTCAGTCCGAGCTGAACATGAGGCAGAGGCGTTGGATGGAACTCCTGAAGGACTACGATTTTGATCTTCAGTACCACCCGGGCAAGGCGAATGTGGTGGCAGATGCCCTCAGCCATCAGCCACGAGGCCTGGTGGCGCATATGATGATTCAGGAGTGGAGGATGCTCGAGGATATAGCAGAGTACGACTTTGAGTTTGGTCTGCAGTCATCTATCGTTCAGCTATCGAGCTTGTCAATTCAACCCTCTCTTGTCGCAAGGGTGATCGAGGCTCAGCAGACAGACGAGTCGTTACAAGATTACCGAGCGGAGGCAGCATCTGAGAGTCAGACGGATTGACAGATTAGTTCTGACGGTGGACTTCGCTTCAGAGGCCGATTGTGTGTCCCGGATATTCCTGATTTATGCCGAGACCTTATGACCGAGGCACATCGATCGCGTTTCTCTATCCACCCTGGCTCGACGAAGATGTATCGCGATATGAGACGCCAGTATTTTTGGTCAGGGATGAAACGCCAGATAGCCAGTTTTGTAGCCGAATGTGACACCTGCCAGCATCTCAAGGCCGACCACCAGAGACCCCCTGGTCTATTGCAGCCGCTGAGCGTCCTGATGTGGAAGTGGGAGCATATATCTACCGATTTTGTCTTGGGATTGCCGAGGACTCAGTACGGTCATGATGCCATCTGGGTTGTTGTGGACCGTCTGACGAAGTCGTCACATTTTCTTACGATTCGTGAGACTTGGCATATAGATCGGCTCACCAGGATGTTTATCGATGAGATCGTGAGATTGCATGGTGCTCCCGTATCGATTGTTTCAGACCGAGATCTGAGGTTCACGTCTCAGTTTTGGAGGAGCTTCCAGAGAGCGATGGGCACTGAATTGCAGCTCAGCACCGCGTATCATCCGCAGACCGATGGCCAGACCGAGAGGGTCAACTAGATCCTTGAGGATATGCTTCGGGCTTGCGCGATTGATTTCGCGGGTAGTTGGGACGAGCACCTGCGATTGGCTGAGTTCGCGTACAACAACAGCTATCAGGCGACCATTGGCATGGCTCCTTTTGAGGCATTATATGGTAGACCGTGCAGATCTCCGAGTTGTTGGACCGAGGTTGGAGAGCGACGTCTCCTAGGTCCAGAGCTTGTGCTGCAGACGTCAGAGGCTATCGACATCATCAGACAGAGGATGCGCACAGCTCAGAGTCGGCAGAAGAGTTTTGCTGATCGTCGGCGTCGTCCCTTGGAGTTTGTCGTCGGGGACTATGTGTATCTCAAGGTCTCACCCATGAAGGGTGTAGTTCGTTTTGGGACGAAGGGCAAGCTTGCCCCGAGATTCATAGGACCATTCGAGATCACTGGGCGCATTGGCGCTGTGGCCTACCGGCTTGCCTTGCCATCGCAGTTGTCTGGCATCCACAACGTCTTCCATGTCTCTATGTTGAGGAAGTGTGGGTCAGACGTCGTTCTTGTTATTGATTGGCAGCCGTTGGAGGTTCGTGAGGACGCTTCTTATATTGAGCAGCCAGTTCGTATCCTCGATCGAAAGGAGCAGGTCCTCAGAACCAAGGTCATTCCCTTGGTAAAGGTGCAGTGGGGCCACCATAGTGTGGATGAGGCGTCTTGGGAGCGCGAGGCAGAGATCCGCGAGCGTTATCCCCATCTTTTTGATGATTGATTGTATGATGTATTATGATGCTTGATTATATATGATGTTATGTTCCCTATTTCCTCTTTGAGTTATGATCAGTTGCGATGGTAGTGTAAATTTCGAGGACGAAATTTTTATTAGGTGGGGAGAGCTGTAAGACCCGTATCCTAATCCGTACTGTTTCGTTGTTTCCCGCGGTCCTTCTCATCAAATTCCGGCAATCCACGACCTGTAGTTGACGTTGCGCACGACCGTAAGTCGTATCCTGTTCATTTGAGGCGGCTTAATCCGAGACTTGTATCGTTGCGACTGCACCGTCGCCGCGGTTCCAACGCCGCAACTCACGCACCGATCCGATACCCAGACGATGAGATGCGGACCCGTGTTCAGTTCGAGGAAAAACACCGCGCGTTTACATTCCCAAGAGAATCTCTACAAAGTGTCCCATCAATCACATCAATCAATCCCATCAATCACCTCTCATGTCAAGTACAAGCACCCATGCTTTCTTTCTCTACAAGTCAAGCAACCACTCAAGTCAACTAACACATCACCTCACCCATCACTCACATCCATCAACCATCATCCCTTCACATCACTCCATCTCTCATTAATCACACCTCTCTCTCTCTCTCATTTCTCAACACTCCAACTCCAAGCAAGGAAGAGAGAGCTCACGTCCAAGCTCTCTTCCATGAGAAAGAAGTGATTTTAGTGGCCCACTTCCCATCTCCAAATCCCATCACCTAGCCATCCATTTCCCATCTCCACCATCAAAGTGAAGCTCTAGGTGACTGGCTATCCAACGGACCAAGAAGATCAAGAGGTGGGTGCTTTGATGGAGTAGTTTTCATGTTTTTAAGGTGGGCCAAGTGAGGCCAACCAATCAATGGTTTGGATCTCACTTGGGACCCTAAGATGTGGCCAATGGCTCATCTTGATCATCAAGATCATTCCATGATGGGGCCATTCTCCATGGACCCAATCATGATGTTTACTTTCCTTATATTGAGGAGGTCATCTAGACCGTCCATTTCTAGTGGAGTGGGATCTCCACCGTTGATCTTTTGTTGATAGTCCATATGCAAGAGGACCTTTGATGTATGATTGGATGATTGAGACGGAGGGCCCATAGTGCCAGGGTCCCTCCATCACGCGTGTCCCACCCTATCTCTCTCTCCCTCTTTTTCCATTTATTTTATTCTTTGTGTGTGATGAAATGGCCATATGGCCCACTTAAATGAGCTCCACCATGAGATATGTATTTTATCCAAGCTCTCCATGAGTGGGGCCCATCTTAAATGTATCACTTGTGGCAGCCCACTTAAATAGGGCCCACCTTGATTGCATTTGACACAAAAAAAAAAGAAAAAAAAACACACGTCCAGGCGCTGGACGTCACTGGAAGGAAAACATGAGCATCGGCTTGCTCTAAAGCCTTTGGAAATGGGCCACTTGTTTAGGCCTCACTCTGATGTATGCTTCTAATCCAAGCCGTCCATTCCCTTTCCCGACTCATTTTAGGCGTTGAGCTGAAAACTGAGGATGATCAGAGCATCCAGTGGGCCATATCGTCGAAAATAGTACTATTACCATTGAAAGACGCCTTGGTCATTTTATACACCAATAAAATGGCGGATATGGGTCTCATTCTAACTGTTTCGAGGCGTAGAATACGGTGGATGGAGTGGATCTACCAGATATGGGTCCCACACCTGAAAAACCCCCAAAAAAATGGGTTTCCATATTTTTTTAAAAAATTTTACACAGCAGCAAGGCTGCTGTGTCAGGACGCTGGCCGCGCGCCAGCGGACGGGCGGACGTGGGCAGGGTCCCACGGCCTTGAGCATGGGCCCCACCTTGATGTTTACCTGCCATCTAGACCGTCCACATGGTGGACCCCTACCCGAAGCAGGCCCCACCAAAATTTTAGGCCCATCCAAGGCTCAGGCGGCCCACATCGAAGGAAACAGTGGTGACTTAGAACCTACCATTGAAACCGTTTTTAGGGCCCACAGAAGTTTTAAATCAAGCTGGAATCTGTACCTTCCCTTCAACCAGGTCTGCGTGACCTTATCAACGGGTTGGATGACATGAAAACATTATAGTGGGCCCCACATGGGACCCACAGTGATGTGGTGCCTGAAATCCACCGTCCGTACGGACGGTGGAGCCCACTGTAATATATGTGTGTGGATGTGCGTGGGTGTGTACGCGTGTGTGTGAGTGCTCGTGTGTGTGTGTGTGTGTGTATGCATGTGTGAGTGCATATGTGTGTGTGCGTGTGTGTATGCGTGTGTGTGTGTGTGTGCATGTGTAGATATATATATATATATATATATATATATATATATATGTATATATAATATTATGTCACATATAATATTGTATATATATATATATATATATATATATATATATATATACATATACTGTATATAAATTATATATTAAACATAATATGATTATGATGGTGGGCCTTCATGTGACCCCCGCCACGATGCATATGTTGCATCTAAACCGTTCATTTATTTGTTTTTGTAAAAATTATTTTATGGTATGAGTCAAAATGAGCCAGATTTATGGTTCAAATGGGCCACCATGGTATGTGTATGGGGCCCTTTATTGATTTAACTTTGGTCATTCATTGAGGCCTACCTTGGTATATATCTGAGACCCAAATGATCAGGCCCATTTGATACATATAAGGGCCACGGGATTAAGCCCATTTGGCATATGTAATGCCCATGGGTTTCGGCCCATTTGGCATATGCAATGCCCATAGAATCCGGCCCACTTATTTTATATAAGGCCCACGGGATTCAAGCCCATTTGATACATATTAAAGCCCATGAGATTAAGCCATTTGGTGTGCATGGGGCACAAATGGAGTGGCCTAGTTGATATATTTAAAGATCATGTGTATGGGCCCATCTGACATATTTAAGGCTCAAGTTGTGAGGCCACTTTGATGTATTTCAAGGCCCATGAATCATGGACCATTGCAATGTACATAAGGCTTATTGGTGAGGCCCATCAATGTAACCCATTTGGTGAATGTGAGGCCCATGTAATACGACCCATTTGATATATCTAAGGCCCAGGGATCGAGGCCTAACGGATGTCCTTAGGGTCCATTGCAATGTACGTTTATCATGGTTCGTGAAATGATATTTATGGCGAGCCGTGCCTAGGAAGCAATGTTGGTTCGACGTCCACATTGTATGTACAATGTTGGTTAAATGTCCGCATTGTAACTCTCTTTAGGGCCCATTAATAGGTCCATACCCGTTGCTATTCATTGCCTTATAACATGCTTAGAATAATCTCATGACTCATGCCCATACGCATCATATGTATGCTTGATATGAGTAATGACTGATCATAACATACGCCATTGGGCAGACCATTTACGGGGCTCGTTATGTGACTGAGTGCCCCACATGATCGCGCAGTACGCGCTGGATTACTGCATGTTTTGACAGCGTGATTCATGCATCTCGCATACGTATGACTTGATCACTGCACGCCCTAGCGACATCAGGGCCGTGGCTCCACAGGTACATCGTGGATGGCCGTATTGGATACCGAAAATACTTATTCTAGCACTGTGGGCACTTAGGATGTCCTTGGGTGAAAGTCCCAGAACCTTTTTGGTACCAGGAGATGCTCCAACGTCTAGACCGAGTGGATGCATGAGCGCCCGAGTGCCGAATACCAGTAGGCCGCGTCTCCCACTGTGTCGTGGTCGGTTGGAAGGGGGTGTGGCCTTATCCGCCTGAGTGAGAGGGCTATAAGCTAGGCTGAGTTTGACTAGCTCGCAAATGAGTCCGCTATCGACGAGCCGGGTAGGTATTGGCATACTACTGGTCAGGCGGATAGTGAGGTCTTATCCGCTTGCTTGACTGTGCAGCTAGGGAGGTGGCAGTCTCTGCATGTGTATTGGACCCCGGTGATATCCAGAGAGAAATTGTACTGATATACGTACTTGAGGAGTACCGACTTGCTTGGATTGCATTTCGCATATGACATTCGGTTACATAGGCCTTGCATTGTATCGGTATGGCCGATGACATTCATATCTCATCGCATAGCTTTGGCATGGTTGATTCTATGGACTTACCGCATACTTCCGCATTGTTCTGATACTGTACACTTGGCGTTTGCCTTACGCACACACTTACACCACCCTCTAAGCTTTTGTAAGCTTATGCACGATAGTTGCGTGCAGGTACTGTTGGACGACAGCAGCGCTGAGACAGGAGTGCACATCAGGACCTTTTGGAGCTTTTTGATCACCTTGTATTTCCCTTTCTGCATTGTACTTAAAATTATTGTTATAGTGGATATGTGGTGATGTTGTTTTGTGACTTGGTTATGTCTGTGGTTATGCTCCTTTACAAAAAAAAAATTCATTCTGAAAATTCTCTTTGTAGGATCCCAGGATCGGAATCTGGCATTAGATTATCAGAAGCCGAGAATGGGGCACTACGGAGGCTGTCGACACCGGATTCGTTAATTAGGATTCATGTGAATCCGATTTTCGAGTTTGGGGCGTGACAAGAACCCTTGAAGATACATTAGATGCATTTAGGCAGGAGTAACTATAGAGCTTAGAACTTCGGTTGCAAGACTCGAGACAACTAAATGTTAGGGAGACTGGGATCTTTTCGGCCCAACCGCAACCTAACCCAAAAAGATAATGTGAGATATGTGATCTCAACTCTTCAACTCAGCATCCGGAACATGTTAAAACCATCATTACCTTGAAAAGTGGAAACAAAATAGATAAAGAGATTCCAAGGAAGGTTGAGAAACCTAAAGAGTCTAAAAATTCAAAGGAAGGTTGAGAAACATAAAGAGTCCAAAAATTCAAAGGATGGTGGTGAATCTAGTAATGCCCCATATGACAAAGAGCCATTGTAGGGATACAAACTCGTGGCCCCATTTTCCCAACATCTCATCACATAAAAAAGGCCAAGTGAGAATTAAAATATTATAGAGATTTTTCAACAAGTCAAGATCAACACCCTCTTGTTGGATGAAATTAAATAGTTCCCATCTTACGCCAAATTTTTGAAAGATCTGTGTGCGATAAATTGGAAGTTGAACATACACAAGAAAGCATTTTTGATTGAACAGGTTAGCGCCATAATCAATAAAAACACTCCCCCAAAATATAAGGATCTTAAAAGTCGTATGATCTCATGTATATTCGAAAACTTAAGGGTTGATTACGCACTTCTAGACCTTAGGGAAAATGTTAATCTCATACCATACTCGGTATATGAACTGTTAGGCCTCGGTGAGTTGAAACTCACTAAAACAACATTACAATTAGCTGATCACTTGACTAGAATACCAAGAGGTATGATAGAAAATGTGTTGGTCCAATTCAATAAATTCTACTACCCTGTAGATTTCATCGTCTTGGACACACACTCAGCTTCAAATATGGGCGCTCAAATTTTGATTATATTAGGCTGGCTATTCCTAGCCAGTGCCAATGCCATCATAAATTTTTGGAATGGAGTAATGAAAATATCTTTTGGGAATATGATGGTAGAATTCAACCTGTTTTATTTGCACAAGCCACAAGAGGATGAGGACCTGACACATGAGATGAACTTCATAGATACATTTGAAGATGATGAGCTCTTTTAACTGAAACTCCTAAATCTTTGGATGTCTGCTTGACACACTTTACGGATTCAAACGATCATATTGGCTAGGAAGTTGATGCCACTCCTTCTACTAACACTAAATTCTTATCATTATAAGTGGAGGAAATAGATTTTGTACTGGAGCCTATAACTTCCAATTTTAAAGGGACCATGGCAAACAACTTTTTTGTTATTCAATTGTTTATGGTCTCTCATTCACCTTAGCCTAATAATATTGAGAAATTATCTTCTGTAGGTGAATCATTCACCTCAACCTACTAATATTAAGAAATTATTCACCTCAGCCTACTAATACTGATACCATACTCGGTATATGAACTGTTAGGCTTCAGTGAGTTGAAACCCACCAATATAACATTACAATTAGCTGATCGATTGACTAGAATACCGAGAGGTATGATAGAAGACGTGTTGGTCGAAGTTGATATATTCTATTACCCAGTAGATTTCATCGTCTTGGACACACACAGAGCTTCAAATATGGGTGCTCAAATTCTGATCATATTAGGCCAGCCATTCCTGGCCACTGCCAATGCCATCATAAATTGCTGGAGTGGAGTAATGAAAATATCTTTTAGGAATATGATGGTAGAATTCAAAATATTTCATTTGCACAAGCCACAAGAGGTTGAGGACCTAACCCATGAGATGAACTTGATAGATACATTTGAAGATAATGAGTCTCTTTGAACTAAAACTCCTAAATCTCTAGATGTCTACCTGACACACTTTGCATATTCAAATGATCATATTAGCCAGGAAGTTGATGCCACTCCTTCCACCAACACTAAATTCTTACCATTATAAGTGGAGGAGATAGATTTTAAACTGGAGCCTATGACTTCGGATTTTAAAGGGACCACAACAAATAAATTTTTTGTTATTCAATTGTTTATGGTATCTCATTCACCTTAACCTACTAATATTGAGAAATTATTTTCTACAGATGAATTAAATATTCTCTAGAAACCCCCAAATTCCAATTACGAACATGTTGTTGAGGTTATTAAATTTCTCTGGATATTCGTGCTCCAAGACATCTAATCCTATTGCAAAAAGGGCTTTTGGATGATCTTGTTGAGAAACCTTCTAAGAAATTTATCAAGATACTGGCCGGAAGAGGAACCTTGTTGCATGGTTGAGTAACTTTCCCCTCCTTTCCTTGTTTAGGATTAGAATTTATTACTTTCATAAGATTTAGGATTAGGATAAATTGCTTTAAGTTTGGTGAGTCTTTGTGCTAACCCATCTTCACGTTGAGTTCTTTAGAATAGCTTCAATTCTCTTTCTTCAGGTATTACCTTTCCATCACTTTTCTTTTCTTTTCGTTGCCTCATGTGCATTGCATGCTTATATCTTTTACATAGAGGACAATGTAGATTTTAGGTTGCTTTCCTAGTTTAGGATTAGAATTTATTTCTTTCATAAGATTTATGATTATGATAGTTTGCTTTAAGTTTAGTGAGTCTTTGTGCTAACCCATCTTCATGTTGCGTTCTTTGGAATAGCTTCAATTCTCCTTCAGGTATTACCTTTCCATCACTTTTCTTTTCTTTTCATTGCCTCATGTGCATTGCATGCTTATATATATTTTACAATGAGGACAATGTAGATTTTAGGTTACTTTCCTAGTTTAGATTAGAATTTATTACTTCCATAAGATTTAAGATTAGGATAGTTTGCTTTAAGTTTGGTGAGTCTTTGTGCTAACCCATCTTCACGTTGAGTTCTTTGGAATAGCTTCAATTCTCCTTCTTCAGGTATTACCTTTCCATCAGTTTTCTTTTCTTTTCGTTGCCTCATGTGCATTACATGCTCATATCTTTTATATTGAGGATAATGTAGATTTTAGGTTGGGGGTGCAGATTAGGTAAACTAATAAGTATTTTTCTTAGTCTTTGAACAAAAATTGTGAAAATTTTCTATTTTTCAAGTTAAAATCTTGTCATGAAATTGATAATTTATGTATTTAAGAATTCTTTGAGTATGATGATGAGACAGAGATTAACTTTTGAATTATTGAAGTTTGATCAAATGAGTAGTCCATCACTTAAAGTTCTTATACTAAATAGATTAAGAGGAAGTTTAAATATCATATTGACCCAAATCACAAAACATGTTCAATTTGCTTTCTTTGGATATATTAGAATTTCTGATTGTTAGCATGTAAATCATAGATTGATGTTGAGAACTTAGTCTGGAGAATTTTATCCACCTTAAAAGATGAAAAACCAGTTAAA
This sequence comes from Magnolia kwangsiensis, assembly GCA_037074715.1. Classification (NCBI taxonomy): domain Eukaryota; kingdom Viridiplantae; phylum Streptophyta; class Magnoliopsida; order Magnoliales; family Magnoliaceae; genus Magnolia; species Magnolia kwangsiensis. Next base: position 54,180,590 of record CM073578.1, read on the forward strand.
AAATAGGAGATTGACAAAAAGGTCATATATGGTCAAAAGACTAGAAAAGAAAAAAAGAATGGAAATGAAAAGACTGAAAGTATTGAATAAATACAAGTGACCGTCGATATAAAATTAAATACTAAAAAAAGAAGGAGAAGGGGGTAGGTTCGGAATCAACACTTATTATTCGATTAGTCTTGAAGTAATGAGCATGGCTAACATTATGAAAGGATGGTATGTTCATGAAAAGTAAGTTGGAATTCACCAAGCATGATGGAAAAACTTGATATATGAACTTTTGCTCCTAAGTGATTGATATAGAAACCTATTTGATTGATTTCTTATTTGATTTGCCTCTAGGTTTTTAAATTTTCACACTCATATCTTTATATTATACTCATTTGTGCTTATTTGCACAAAAGATTATTTTTCTAAAAAGGTTTAAACTTTGAGAATTGAGGATTATTTCACGCATGTTTTTCTCGGGACTAACAAAATGCTTGTTGAGAGTGTGTCAAGTATCAAATATTTAATATTTTCTCCTACTTGTATCTTTGTTTTATGAACATGATACTACTTAATGTTATATTTTATACATGTTTGTATTGCAAGGTTAATCTAAGAGCTTGGATTAAAAAGAATATTAAAAGCATTGACTTGATGCTCAAGAATCACTAAAGCAAATGATGGATCTTACGAGATCAAGATTGTGAAAGTGCCCTAGTTTGTCAATTAGTGTGAGTTTAAGTCAGTAAGAAAAGTGAGCCCCATAGGACGATCATTCAAGCGTCTGCCTCAACTGGATGTGGTTTCAGATCTCTATAAAGGTAAACTTAGCCTCACATCCCATGTCCTAAAACATCAGGTATATAAAACCCTTAAAATGGTTAGAACAACATAGGGTTTAAGGTGTGAAAACTATTTTGTAAAATCAGAAAAATCTCTAACTTTTTAGCCTTTATCGATTTATCAATAGTGCTTCGATGAAATTGGACTCTATTATCGATGTCCTTGAAACTCACTCAATGTTATCGAAATGAGGACTTTATGTGTCCAGAAACTAAAATGAATCTTGGGCTGAATTCTCGATGAATTGATGACAGGATCGATATCATCAACTTTTCAATCTCAAGTTCATTGAAACAGCTCAATAAAATTGACATTTGGTCAGTCTGTGTCAAGTAAACAGTTAAGAAAAATCATGTGATCTTCGATGACTCGAAGAGAGCCTTGATATCTTCAAATTTCAAATCTTGATGATATCGATGGACCTTTAAAGGTATCGAATTTGGACACAAATCTGTCCAGCAAGCTTTTAGGTAAATTCTTTTAAATGTTTGAGGTATCAAGAATCACTCGATAATATCGATATTCAATGATTGATCATATCGAGACTAGGTCGATGTCATCGAATTGGGATAAAACTGTCCAACGAGTTTATAGGAAAATTCCTTGAAAAAATTGATGAATCAAAACTGGTATTGATATCATCGATATTCAAAACCAGATGATATCGAGGAATGCTCGATTATATCAATGCCTGTTTAGTTCCAAAGGCAAGTCTTCTCTCATGTTTTTAAATGTCAAGAAATCAAACCATGGGTTGATGTAATCGGTGTTCGAAATCCGATGACATCGAAGAATGTTCGATATCATCGATTAGTTGGCAAAAAGGTTCAAAAGCGTTTGACAGATTAAGTTTGTGTCATCGAGCGGCCATTCAATGTTATCGAGAGTATATGCACGAGGATATCGAACTCTGTAAAAAAATATGACTGTTTTATTTATGTTGGAACTTTTTGCCTATTTAATGAGAGCTTGCCTTAGGTTATTTTGAAAGAAAATAGATAGAGCTTGTGAGTGTTTAATTTAGATCACCTACCCTAAGCCCTTTTCTCTTAAGGGAGTTCATTCCTCAATCCACCCTCATAATTGATATTCAATAGAGTGGATTGGTGAATGAACTTTCGCATTCAAGGATCCTTCAACTTCCACCTTAATTGCAAATCATAGAGCTGAGATTCCTTGAATGCATAGATCATGGTATTAATCTGTCACTCTAATGATTAATCCTTTAATAGAGTAATTGCCAATATAACCTTGACCCAACTCGTCGCCTTACATTGGAGCATCATAAGTGTTGTGGTTCAAGGGTGCTGAAGATTCTTCATCAACAAAGGAGGAGATCTTCATCAACATGCTTAATGGGGCTCATCTACTTATCTGTAAGTCATTAGAGTCCAGAGACCCTGCTGATCATTCCTTTGTATAAGATTGGGTCACAGGTGATTCTCACCCCTTTCAAGTTCTTGTAGGAGGTCTCTGATGGGAGAATACATGTGGGTGCTATGTGTTAAGGGTGCACATTGAACCGGTAGAACCGTGGAACCGAATCGAACTGACCAAACGGTTCGGTTTAGTCCGGCTCTAAAGTGCACCGGTTCCGATTCTGGTTACAAAAAATCAAAGAACTGGTTACATCAGTTCAGTTCTCGATTTCGAGTATGTAGAACTGAACTGAACTGTGAACTGATCTGTAGAACCTAACCATGGAACCGAACTAGGAATCGAACTTGGAACTGAATCAGAAACTCTTTAATTGTTTCCATATTTGACTCATGATTTATGGTTTATAATGCACCATTTGATTATTTCTATAAATGTATTTTTTCACACCTTATACAATATCTAAACCATTCATTAAATGGATCATAATATGAATGGACATGGGCTAGATAATAAAATAAAACATGTAATTGGGCTGGATTATAAACTGCCCAAAACCGTGGAACCGAACCGATTTTCACAGTTCAGTTCCGGTTCGGTTCCAGGGTGCTAACAGTCTGGTTCCGATTCGGAGTATCATACAACCGTTAAGAATGGTTCGGTTCCAGTTTAACCCTTGAACTGGACCGAACCGACCCGTGTGCACCCCTACTATGTGTTGACCCTTGCTCTTGGTGAGCATTAACTTTATGTTCCTTGTGTGGATCCTTAGCCTGTGTGGCCTAAAACCTTGGGTGCTATGTGTTGACCCTTGCTCTGGAAGAGCTTAAACTTAGGTCCTTTGTGTAGGTCCTTGGCCTGTGTGGCCTAAAATCCTAGGTGCTGTGTGTTGACCTTTGCTCTTGTATAGGGCATAAACTTTAGGTTCCTTATGTGGATCCTTGGCCTATGTGGTCTAAAACCCTAGGTTCTTTATGTGGATCCTCTGCTCATATGTGGAGCACAAAACCCAAGTGCTCTATGTTGACCCTTGCTCCTGTGTGGGGCATAAACTTGTGTCTCGTGGAGAGATGTTTGGGTTCCTTGTATAGGTCCTAGAGTCGACCTTGTGTAGGCTGTGAAGGTTAGAGGTGAACCTGATTTAAAACCTCCGTTAATGAGATCTGGTACACTCAAGGGTTGAGTGCGTCTACCAGAAGTGGAGTAGGCACGTAGTCGAACCACTATAAAATGACTGTGTTTGGGATTGTTATTTGTGCATTACTCTTACATGTTTTCATAAAGCATGCTAACATGATTATTTAGAATTGATAAGAATCACATCCCAAACACACTTATAGTTATATTGTTTATTCATCATAGGCTAAGACTACATATTGTTCAAATACTTAGAAGTCTTATGATTGGATCCTCTATTTGGCTTGGAAGTCATTAGAGTTAAATTAGAAATATCATGATAGGAGTTTGTTAAATTAGGGTTATGATGATAGGATTTTAAATCATCATAAAATTTTTATAAAGTCCTATTCACCCCCCTCTAGGAAACTTTGACCCATTCCCACTTCTACTAAAGTGGACTTTATGATAATAGACCTAGTTGTTTGTAGACCGAGTAAGGGTTCAGATTTATGCTCTCTCCCAAGTTAAGGAGTGTATTCTTAATCTGGTGATTCCCAATTATGCAAGTGATAGTTAGGCTACCAGGGTTTTTATATTTTTGTGGCACATCTTGCTTGAGGATGGTGAAAGTGCCCTGGTTTGTCAATTAGCGTGAGCGTTGAGTCAGCTAGACAAAGGAGCCCCATAGGAAGATTGATCAAGCGTCTGCCTCAATAGGATGTGTGCCCGAACTCATCATAGGTAAAACTTAGCCTCACATCCCCATGTCCCAAAACACCAGGTAAATAAAACCCTTAAAATTAAATAGAACGCCTTAGGGTTTTTGGCTAGAAATTTTTTTCAAACTTCAGGAAAATCTTTCAGTTTTCTACCTTTATCGATTTATCGACAAGTGGTTCGATGAAATCGAACCCTATTGTCGATGTCCTCGAAGCTCACTCGATCTTATCGAAATGAGGACCAAAGATGTCCAGCAACTACAAAGATATCTGGATTGAATTATCGATGGATCGATGGACTCATCGATAGCATTGAAGTTTGAATCTCGAGTCCATCGAACTGACTCAATAAAATTGACATGCTCTGTTGTGTCCAAAGAACTGTTAAGGAAAATCATGTAATCCTTGATATATCTAAGAGCTCCTCGATATCCTCAGGAATTCAAATCTCGATGATATCGGAAGCCTTTTGATGATATCAGATTGGGACACAAATCTATCCAGCAAATTTTTAAGTTATTTTTCTTAGATTGAGAGTCACTCGATAAAATCGATATTCAAATATCGATCATATCGAGGCAAGGTCGATGCCATCGAAAGTGGACATAAACTGTCCAGTAAGCTTATAAGAAAATTCCTTAGAATTATCGATAAATCGACACTGCCGTTGATATTATTGATATTCAAATTTTGATGATATCAAGTAATGCTCGATCATATCATATACTAAAATATTTTAAAGGAAAGTGTTCTCACATTTTCAAATATCAAGGAATCGAACCTCATGCTGATGAAATCAGAGTTTAAAATTCGATGACATCGACGAACGTTCGATTTCCTTAACCAGATGGCAAAAGGTTTCAAAAGTGTTTGACAGTTGAGTTCGTGTCATCGAGTGGCCAGTCGATGCTATCGAGAGTATACGCTCGATGATATCGACCTTGCTTGATGATATCGAACTCTGTAAAAAATGTGACCGTTTTATATCCATTGGAACCTTTTGCCTATTTAATGAGAGCTTGCCCTTGGTTGTTGGATAGAGAGTGCTTTCATGTGTTTAACCATAGATCATATACCCTAAACCTTTTCTCTCATGGAAGTTCAACCTCCAATCCACCCTCATCATTGACATTTAATAGAGTGGATTGGGGAATGAAATTTTACATTCAATGATCCTACAGCTACTACCTTAATGGAAAATCATTAAGCTGGGATGCCTTGAATGCATAGATGATTGGAATCGCTCTATCTTCCTTATAGGAAAATATTTAATAGAGTAGGATTCCATCATAACCTTGACCACCCATCGCCTTATATTGGTACATCTTCGGAGTTACGGTTCAAAGGAGCTGAAGATTCTTTATCATCAAAGGAGGAGATCTTCATCAACGTACTGAATGAGGCTCATCTACTTATTTGTAAGTCATTAAAGTCCAGAGGATCCTTCTGATCATTCCTTGTGTAGGATTGGGTCTAAGGTGTTTCTCACCCCTTTCGAGTCCTCATAGGAGGCCTCTGCCGGGAGTGTACATGAGGGTGCTTTGTGTTGACTCTTACTCAATGGAGAGCATAAACTCTTAGGTCCTTGTGTAGGTCCTTGACCTGTGTGGTTCAAAATTTGGGTGTTGTGTGTTGACCCTTACTTATGAGAGTATAAACTGGTGAGGTTCCTTATGTGGATCTTTGGCCTGTGTGGCCTAAAATTTGGGTGTTGTGTGTTGACCCTTACTCCTGTGTGGGGTATAAACTATGTCGTGTAGACATGTTGTAGTCAGCCTAGTGTGGGTTGTAGTGGTTTGAGGTGAACCTGTAAGTGTTATGGTGTCATGCTCCTTTGATTGTCAAATTGTCAAAGTTTGTGTGCTAAAACCTTTATCTATGTCTTGTGTTTGTATGATGATATATATGTGCTCAAGACACTACATCACAATGCTTGAAGTCAAGTACAGTGATTGACTTCAAGAAAGAAATGCAAGGTCATGTATTTTGTCCTCTATTGTAAGCATCAATGTTCAGAGCTACATCAATAAGAAGAGTGTTTATTCAAGACTCAAGTGTCACTTAAGATGAAGTTTAATCTCAAGATGTAGAAGAAATCAAGATCAAGCCGCATCAAGAAAAGATCTCCAGCTTCATATGGTTCAAAGGTCAACCGTCATTTGAAAGAATGAAGTTTCAATGTTCATACTTCATGTCCCAGGTATGAAAGACCTTAGATTGACCTTAGGGTAGGTCATTTTGTATACATAATTCAAACTAAATCTTTTTATATGAATTTGGTCTATTCTAAGACTAGTCCTGGACTTAGTTCAACTAGTCCTAGCATTGCCACGACCAGTCCAAGAGATTCCAAGACCAGTTCTATGTTTGTTGGAATTTTTTAGAAATTTCTGTTCGTCCACGACTAGTCCTGGACTCTGTTCGACCGGTCGTATGAACAGTGTCGACTCATCTTTCGACCAGTCTTGGTTCTACGACTCAAAGTTCAGCAACTAAACTGGAGGTCCTAAGACCAGTCGTGAGGAGCCTATGACTAGTTCTAGAGGGCCTACGACCAATCGTAGACACCCTATGACCAGTCGTGAGTCAGTTTTATCCAATCGCGCTAAAAATTTTAAAAATCTGTTCTCCTATGACCAGTCGTAGTGTCCACTAGACCAGTCATAGATGCGATTTCTGCAGCTATAAAGAGACGACAAATTTTAGAGTTTGAGAAGATAAATTCAAGTAAAATCAAGGGATCACTCTGAGATAAGTCTGTGTTTATTTTAAGCTACATTGTGTACATTTAATATTCTCTTTTTGTTAGCTTTTGCATTTGATTTTATTTATACATTCTAATCTTATTTGAAAAGAGGAATTACTGTATTCCTTCTTCTTGGAATCAAAATCAAATAAGTGCTAAGCCCATTTGGTTTAATTTAAAATCAATTAGAACCTACAACCATTATAAAGTGAGTATTAGACATTGAACTTTAATATTCGAACTTCTACTTCGATTGGTTCTTTCGGGCTACTTCAAAAAAGAGAAATCCAGGTATTTTACATTATTATAATTTACATTCTTTTTAGTTTATTTTGAGATTCACCAGAAAAATCTCATTGTGGTGGTTATCTGAGGAGAGCCAGAAAACTCAGAAAGTGAGTTTTTAGATTATGTAAGCCCAAGTTAAAAAGACATAATTGTGAAAGTTTTAGGTGAACCTGTGAAAACCTATTTTGATATTGAATGCTAATATCCACTGTGTGAGGATATTAGGAGTGGAGTAGATGTGTGGCTGGTTATTAACAGTTAGTGTACACACAGGCGAACTATTATAATTCTTCATGTTTTGTGGATGTGTGATTTTTATTTCCAATCTTTTATTATTCAAGATTGTGGGATGCATATGTAGATGCGAATGTTGTAATCTTTTTATTTCAAGTATTGTGGAGAATGTTGTAATAGTTTAGAATTTACTTTTTGCTATTTCCCTTTCTTATTTCTCTTCAGTTTGGGATATTGATACTTATCGTTCTAGTAAAGTTATCCTGCCATAAACCCTTGGTTTTTATGGTGTAAGGTTGTCCTTAGAACTACATTCGTATCAACCTCTCAAGACTTGAATTTGAGGTTGCTTTACATTCCTTTGTTGTGGTTTGTTTCTTTTCTTTTGTTGGCTATCTTATTTCTTATATTTTGCTGTTATTTTTTTAATTTGGCATAGTCCTATTCACCCCCCGTCTAGGAAATATAGCTTGGCCATTTCAGAACCTGATTTTAAACATCCGATTTGAGGTGAACCTATTGTGAAACATCCTTTTGTGAGACCCGGTACACTCAAGGGTTGAGTGCATTTGCCGGAAGTGGAGTAAACAAGTAGTTGAACCACTATAAAAACAACTGTTTTTGAGATTGATATTTTCTTTGATTGCTTGTGTGATTTTCCTAAATGCTTTTAAATTTATTTATTTGAGATCACACCTCACACACAGTTACATCCATCGTAAACTATGTTTTGCATCTTGTTCATCTTTCAAATAGTGTTCTGACTGTATCCTCTATTTAGCTTGGAAGTCATTAGAGTTTGAAGAAATCCTGATTTATGCATATTTTCTCAGGATAAGTTTGATAGGATTTTAAATTAACATAAAATATTAAAAAGTCCTATTCACCCTCGTCTAGGACATATTGGCATATTCCTACTCCAACTAAACCGGTCATTACCGCAATTTTAATTGGTATTAGAGCAGGTCTCTCTTAAGGGCTTTACCGCCTAGAGAGTGATCTTGACCGAAGTTGGTAATATGGCCAAAGGAGAGGGCTCATCAGTCACTAGACCTCCAGTTTTTGATGGATCAAATTATGCATATAGGAGGCTAGAATGCATTACTTTCTGAGATCTTTGGATCATGACGTTTGGGATACTGTTGAAAGAGGGATACGTGCCACCAACCGAATAAGTAGTACTTGAAAATGGCACAACTATCACCAAACCAAAATCCAAAGAAATGTGGACATCATTCAATAAAGAAAAATAAACTCTGAAGCTAAAGCTATGAATGCTATCTACTGTGCTGTGTCCCAAGAATTTTTTAATCAAATCAGTATATGTGGGACAACCAAAGAAGCATGGGACTTGTTGGAAATAACTCATGAAGGAACAAGCACCGCAAAGAGATCCCAACTGTAACTCTTAACATCACAGTTTGAAAGTCTCAGAATGGAAGAGCATGAGACCTTCATGGAGTTTTTCACAAAACTGAACATCATTTGCAACTCCATGGGTGGATTAGGTGAAAAAGTTCTGGTCCCCAAAATCTGTAGGAAAATGCTAAGATAATTATCGGAATGGTTTAATCCTAAAGTAACAACCATTGAAGAGTGTAGAAACATAGATGAAATGAAAGTAGAAGAACTAGTAGGTTCCCTACAAACATTTGAACTACACTTCAAATAAATTCCTAAATCCAAAACAACTGTCCTCAAAACTTCAAAGAATACAACAAATGAGGACATTGAAAGTGAAAGAGAAAATGAAGATGAGGAAGTAGCCGTATTGGCACAACAGTTTAGAAAGTTCTTTCAGAAAAATCATGACTATCCATTTATAGGAAGACAGGTGGACAAAAGTGGTAAAAAGACCAAGGAACCACAATGATATACCTGTTGTAAGTTTAGACACCTGTCCACTGAATACCCAAATAGAAAAACCAAAGGAAATGTAATGGAAGCCACATGAGATGACACGAAAGAGTCAAACTCAGAATGTAGTGACTCAGATAGCGATGGAGACCAGAAATCTCTGAAAATTCTTATGGTCTCTACTACCTCAACCATTCCCATCAAAACTGAGAACGATGAAGTACTGCAGGCAACTAAATTATTTCCATCAGATAATGAGGAAATTGAGAAGGAAGAAGAAGAAAAGGATAAACTTCAGGATGCTTACAATTAACTCTACATTCATAGCATCAATATCCTTAAAAGACTTGGAATAACTGAAGATAAAAATAAATTGCTGCAAAAAGATTTGGATAAAACATTGGAAATCAATACACACCTAATTAATGATCTACAGCAATACCATCAGATAATGATAGACTTGAAAGAATCAATACTTTCCTTAAATCTGAGTTTTAAAAACTAAAAAAATAGATTGAGCTATTAAAAGATAAAAACATGCTCCTTCAAAATGAAAAACACACACTCCCGTTTGATTTAGAAAAATCCAGAAAATCTGCAGAGATAAACTATAAGTTTTTCCAGAGTAGTGAAAAATTGGAAAAACTCTTAGAGATGGGAAGACCCAGAAAAGACAAGAGTGGTTTAGGATATGATAAGTTTAAAACAAAAACTGGAAATGTAGCACCTATTGTCGAAAAATCTACTGCTTCAGGAAGTAAAACAAGCGCTACTCCTGTTTGTCATTCATGTGCTGATTCTGGTCATTATAAGTTTGAATGCATGTCACCTAGGAGGACTCAACATAATATTGGTCAAAATCACATGGGTAAACATAGACCAACCAGAAGAACAATACAAAATGTCAGGAGTCCACTAGGAATATGGATAGAGGAAATACACATCCATCACCACCCAGAATGACTAACAGAATGAAGGAGTTACTGAATCAAGTAGCAGAATTAAACAAGAAAACAAATGAATGTGTGGGACAAGGAAACACGATTCAATTACCCAACTTGATTAATGAAATAAAAACTACCACAATTAGAAATCCTATCACAAAATGGGTAATGAAAGAAAAGAAAAATAGCCTTGTAACTCACTCAAATCATATAACAGTCAATGATGCTAAGTGGTATATGGATAGTGGATGCTCAAGACATGTCACGGGTGACAAATCCCTTCTTTCAAATTATTCAGATCTTAATGATGGGATAGTCACCTATGGAGATGAAAGCACTGCCATAGTAATTGGACAAGGAATTATCAAAGGAATAAATATACTTAAAGAGGAGAAAGCCTTTTACATAAAAGGATTGACACATAATCTTCTGAGCATTTACTCAAATATGTGACAATGAGTATGTGGTTACATTCAACAAACAGGAATGTGAAATCTTCAACTTATTAGGTAAACCAGTAATGAAGGGCTGTCACACAAATAACCAAGAAAAGGAATGGCTGATCCATATGCTTAAAAACATTTGAGCATGAAAAACATGTCCATGTCATGCATCTGGATTTGGATAGATGTTGAAAAGATGTAATTTTGATGAACTTTTAACGATACATCTAAGGTTCCTCACCTCAATCTTTTTGTATATAAATATCCTGATGTTTATAATTTTGGATTGTACAATGCTTGTACAAATTTTGCTGTGCATACTGCTTGATATAAAGATATACTATATTATATATGGAAGATTGTCAAAATGCTAAAAAATGAAAGTTATGCATCTTCGATATGTCCGTCAATAAATCATGTGGACTCTTGATTACATCGACCACGAATCGATATCATCGATGTCTCTTTGGAATTGGAAGAGTCATATGATCGAGAATGTTATCAAAGACAACTTCGATAACATCGAATGGGGTCTCTCAATATCATTAAAATAATGTTCGATGATATCGAAGTGTGCCGCCCAATAAAAGGCAGTCGAGCGGGAAAAATTGCATTTCACTTCTGGAAGTCATTTTTTCCTTCCCTACTCGTCCCTCTTAGCTGGTCTACACGAAGCTTCATCAGAGAGTCCTAGATGGTCATTCAAATTTGGTAATACCCCTTCCATTCCCCTTTTCATCAAGATTCCATCTTGTGCTTTTTGGGTATTTCTAGATTTTCAAGAGAAGTTCTATCCATTTATCCCCAAATTCCTTAAATGTAACGCCCCGAAAATTGAGGGTTGAGCATAGCTCAACTCCTGAGTTCCAACGCATCACTTATGCAACATAGATAATGATATTTAAATGTTGTCCATATTAGTGCATTGAACATGAGTGAGATTACACTAAATCAGTATATCATACTCCAGGGTTAGTTTAATTAAGCAAGTGAAACACTAAGATAAATATATAAAGTATATATATGTGTTTCATAACCTCCAGAGTATGAACGTGCTATCAGGATGAATAAATATATAACTTGTTTCAAAATATACAAAATATCAAATGTAAATGTTCCACTAATCCAAGATCCCTGTAATCCTCGTGATCGCAGCTCTAGATCTACATAGACTCGCTTGAGAGCCGAATATATGAGAATTCCTCCTCCTCATCTATGAAGTCCGGCTTTATCAAGTAAGCCGCATCACAACCTGCATCTAAATCAGAGTTCGGTTAGTATTTTAAAATACCGTCCCATAGTGGGAGTGAGTGATCAACTCAATGATACTATAAGGCAAAGGTTAATATGTTATCAATTATGTCAATAAGTAATGATAAAGCATTATAACAATCATATCCTAAGTACTCTTATTAATGTAGGAATGATATGTAATGATGCATGCCCTCGCCTACACTCCCTGTAACACCCCGGATTTTGGCCAATCTGGGATTTGACGTCCTTAGACAGTGGGTCAATTAAAACACCTGAAAAATCGTTCAGAACCCAATTCCATAGCCAAAGAAACCACTTAGGATAAATTTCTTTAGAAACTAAGCATAAGTTAGCTAGCGCAACGTTGGAGTGGCTGGGAAACAGTCCCTGATTACTTTAAATACGTTCTACAAGGCCCAAAGCGAGTGGAACCAATGGTGCTATAATGCTCTAAAACCTCGGACCAAACTCTAAGCAGGTTTGTTCTCTGGACCACTTTGAATCTTTGTATTGGATCTAGACCGCACGTCGAAAGTCCGATACCTCCTATCTTAGACCGTTAGAACCGTCTAGCTGGACTTGACACTCATTCCAAAAATCAAGTCAAACCGATGATCACAGGCTATTTCATTGAGCCCGGACCGAAGAGAGTGTGAATAGGGACATAGTTGGAATTTCAAATTCAAATCTGGCACACAAATTTGACGCATCAGTATTAAGCATTCTGACCGTCAGAATACAGCCAAATTACACCCTTGGATCAGGAAAAATATCTATTATATATCACGAGACTTATAGGCCTGATCTTGGTGCGGTGACCGTTAAACTGAAACTGGGCCGCCACGTGCGATCTGGGAACCCAACCGGTCTGAAAACTGGATGTGTGCTAGATCCAGTATGCATGAGCTTAAGTCCGACCGCATTTGGCCTGGGGACCTCCAGAAATGCCCTTTTGGACCGAAACGTCCCCGATTTGGTTAGGCACCAAGTAAACATTGTTCCCAAGCCTATTTTGGGAATGTTTTAGGCTATAAAAGGGGTTGAAACCCCCACTCCTCTCTCCCATCCGAATTTGAGAGAAGCTCTAGCTTGGGAGAGAGAAAAAGAGTGAGAGATTGTGAGAGAGTGGGAGAGTTCTTCCCGCCACTTGTGCTACGTGTTGCACATGCTTAAGCAACACTCCTCAACCGCCTTCCCGGCGATTCCACCGCAATCCTAGGTAAGTAAAAACCCTAAATAGTTGGTGATTTGAGTTTTCCTTGTTTCCATAGCGATGTAGCTTATGGATCTTATGTATTAGGTTCCTTATTCGCCGTAGACGAAGCGTATACGCTCCGTTTCAATTTCCGACTCTACAAGACATAAGGTGCGGATATTAGACGCTTTGATTGACTGTTTCCAACGCTTTCAATGTCGTTTAATAGTAGATTCTTGACGGCATCGCCGTTTGACATGTACAAAATGCTCTCCGTTTCCCGTTTCGTAAGCTAACGAAGAATATGAGATTTAGGGCATTTTAGTCATTTGTAGGAAGTACTGTTTACATTCATATTTTGCTGATGTGATTGACATGGTTTGTTGTCGCATTAGGAAGTTAGGAATGCGTGCATAATTAGTTTGGCGAAGAGATTCGCCTAGTTGCGCACTTTGGGTCGACATACTATTTGTAGACTTAAGTGTGTAGTGTATGTGTTTGTATAAATGCTTGTATTAGTATGTATTGAATTAAATGATGTTATTTGATAGTTTGTGATTGATTTTTCGATTATTATGCTGACCTAAATGACTTTCTACATGTTGACAAAAGGCATGATTTCATTACATGCATGGAATGTATGTGCTTGAGGATTTGCTTAAGTTGAATATGCATGGGAAGTATGCCTTGAAGATTTGCTTAAGTTGAATGTTATAACATGTGCTAACATGCTCACATGATGTATTTCAATTCCAATACCTTTTTATAGTGTTAATGTAATTCCATAGATGTGTGGGACTTGACTTAGTCCAGGCAGTCGGTAACCGAGCGAATTCGTGGCTGACTGGTCATAGCCACGAACGACGCGTCGATGAATGTGATTCGTGTTGAGAGTTGGCGGTAGTGGTTAGGCCACGCGAAGTGTTTTACGCACTTCATGTCGTTCAATTCGAGATGCGATCGCACTAGTCGAGCCCGTCAAGTAACCCGACTGGCCGATGTTTGTTCACCTTGTATGTATCATAACTGCTTGAACCTAGGGTACTGAACTTACCATTGTAAACCCTGTTAACCATGGTACCTTGATCCACGAAGACTCATGAGCCGGGCATGGTGGTATGGGACACCGTGGTCGAGCTGTCGGCCTACGCTGGGGCCACAAACCTCCCCGTAGTGACCAGTGAGCACCTATGACTCGTGAGCAGATTATGGTGGTATGGGACACTATATTCTTGCTGTCGGCCTACACTGATAAGGTGATGGGGGAGCGGTGCAACGAGTGCGAGCAACAGCCCTGGCAGCCCTTTGTAGTGACCGCGAGCGTATTCTGAGTCTACGGGAGGCGACGACCCTTCCGTAGCAGTAGAGTACAGTAGGCCTGTATTGATAAGGTGATGGGGGAGCGGAGCAACGAGTGCGTGCAACAGCCCTGGCAGCCCTTGCAGCGACCTACAAAATATACATCGTATGAGATTACTAGGAGTGACGACCCTAGACAGGATCTGTGTTGGGATTGATACAAGGGAAGTACCTTAGTTTCCCAATCCTGCTGTTTGAATGGATTAATAACAACTTGGTAATCATATCACCATAGCATTGCATGTGCCTGGAAGATGTGGAGCACTCTAGGGAGTGTGGCATGCCGCGGTCGTAAGATGTTGCCGTATGAGGGTGATCGTCGGTGAGGGCATACATCACGTCATGTCATAAATGCATTAACAACAGTATTAGGATTGTTTGATTTACTGCTTTACTATTATCGCATGATTGATTTGATAACATGTTAATCTTTGCTCTATTATTCCACTGAGTTAGCTACTCACTCCCACGTTACGGGACGGTGTTCCGGACACCCACCAGACCTTTTTGTGATTGCAGATGATGGCGCGGCCTGTGAGGCAGAGCCGGACTTGATGATGATGAGGAGGATCCCTCCTTTATGCGTGTTCTGATCGACGGGATTACAGGGAGGTTGATTAGATACTTTGACATTTGTCATTTTATATTTTGTAGCGCACTCATGTATATTCGTTTCATCTACTTTTGGAGTATACATGTATGTATATAACCTGGTAACATGTTCACACTCTGGAGACATACAACAGTTTATATATGTTATACATACTATTACAGACTTCCGCTGGTTAATTTAACTGTCTCTGGAGTAGGATATGTTGTTCTGGCTTAATTTCACTCATGTTTAATACATTATCACAGACAACATTCAATCATACATATCTATGTTGCATAAATAACATTTTGGAACTCGGGAGTTGGGTTTTTGCTCGACCCCCCGATTTTCGGGATGTTACACTCCCTTAGTGACATCATTTCACGATTGCGCATGACAAACTCCCTAAACGTGCGCTTTGCGGTACATGGTCGTGTTAGCCAAGTAATTTATTAGGCTTATTCATATAACATATTTGGAAAGCTAAGGGACGTCCCTTTATATCACTTACCCAAACAATGATTCATCTAGGGTCGTCAATCCTAGTTAATCACATACGATAGACAAGTTATAGGGCATCACCCCTGATGAAAAGCAGTGGATAGTTAAGTTCACGATTTCACACTTGAGGTCACTATGGAGAGGCTCGTCACCTTAGCGTAGGCCTAGTTTATACTCGAGGTGACTACAGGAAGGCTCGTCACCTTAACATAGGCCGACAGCTCGAATACAATGTCCCATACCACCATATTCGGTTCACGAGTTTGGGTTGCTCATTGGTCACTATGGGGAGGCTCGTCATCCCAGCGTAGGCCAACAACTCTACCACAATGTCCCATACCACCAAGTCTGGCTCAGGAGTCTTGGCGAATCTTGGTACCATGGTTTAAACTGACTTTTCATTGGTAAGTGGTACCTTAGATTCAAGCAGTAGTGTCAATACATGGTAAACACATAATAGGCCAATCATGTTATTTGACAAGTTCGATTTGTACGAGCACATGTTGAATTGATCGACATGAAGTACGTAAGCACTCCGCGTGGCCTAACCACTGTCGACAATTAGCGTACGAATCGTATTCATCGAACGTATCTAATGTGGTGAAACTAATTTAGCCACTCAATCAGGAGCCATTACTGATTGTTTGGACTAGGTGGTAGTCTCAAACATACTTAAATGTAATACAGAATCACATATGTTACTCATATCAACATTTAACGAATAATACAAACATAAATCTCATTTGAGCATGTCATCAAACGCGTTCGACAAGTTGACATACATATGCATTTCACCTATAAATCATATAGTGATAATTTATAATACATGAAGAAAACTATTCATCTGACTAAGGAGACTAAGAATCCTGTCTTAATACACTTAATAAGTACAATCCATCAACAATATCTCATTCAAACATTTTAACAAACACTTAGACTATATAATACCACATACATGAACTAATCTAGTTATAGCATATGTTATGACAAATCCTTTCATAAATGAGTTGTCTCACATACAATGAACATGTATTCTAGGTTAATACGCATGGCCAACATAAATCATAATTTTACTTTCATTCAAACATTTTAACAAACACATAGAATGCATTTTATATTTGCGTAGTACACTTACATGTATAGTTTATCAGATACATTATAACTAAGATCATATGACAACAATCAAGTTAGACAAAAATTATTACTAACATTGAAAGCCTTGAAAACCATAACCTAAACGTTTATAGTCCGTACCATTCATTGGTTTGCTCGTTACGAACTCGGTTCATACACTATGATACCGTCTACAGCACCATGGCTACCTAAATCACAAAATAGGTTAACCATTTCATCGTTTCCTCTATTTGGATTTCTAAAACGAGATTAGGGTTAGCATTCCTTACTCAAAATGAAGTTGAAATGAGTTTATATGTAAAGGAAATTTGATGTGTGGAGTAGTAGAACAGAAGTACTGTAGCAAACTCCAAGGATCTCCCTTCGATCTCCACTCTTTTCTCTCCTTTTATCTCTTCTCTCTCTTAGGGTTAGAGAAAATTCGTATGAGATAGGAATGAGGTGGTTTAAGGGCATTATATAGGCTCAGAACTGATGTCAATGACCCCAAGGCCATGGTATACTTGAGTTATAGCCAAAAGGTGTCTGTGTTGAGCAAATGGGACTCATCTGGACGCCCATTACTCACCTACGTCATGGAGTAAGTTCCCTGACCATAGATCTAAACCACGTTAAGGTTTTAGTCTGATCGGATCTGTAGATCGACCGTAGAGTACCTGTTTCAGTTCAACGGTCATCGTCACTCGATCAGGGCCATAAGTATACTGACATGTGTAGGGAAATTTCCTTGATCTAAAGGTATAGTTTGGTCAGAATCTAACAGTTCGTAGTCTTCAATTTCTCCTGTAAGCGAATGGTCCAATTCACTTTAGTTTGATTTTTTTTCTAAAGTTATTCGCATTTTCATACTCTTTGCTCAGGGCTTAAGTTGTGCATTTCTGGATACTATTTGGGCTCGATTCCCATGATGCTTGTCAAGCCCAATAAGGTGGTCATAACCTTATAGTTTTGCGATAATCGGACTTTCAACGTGTAGTCCAGATCTGATACGAGTTTCAATGTGCTCCGAAGAGCAATTAGGTTTTGAGATTGCTCCTAGGTCTTTAGGTAATGTTGAGTTAGCGATTCTAATGGTTTTGGGTCTTGCAGTTCATATAGATAGTGGTTCAAGCTAATTCTACTCGTGATTGAGTTTTAGTACTTAATTAATTTTTGTCTAATTTCTAAAGGATTCGCTTATTAAATATTTTTTTCTGAGGTGGTACTCGGGTCTTTGTACGGATTTTTTTAAGGCGTTACAATCTACCCCCCTTAAAGAAATTTTTTTCTTCAAAATTAGTACCTTCTCATACTCCTCGAGAATCTGAGGGTAGTTCTTATGGTCTTCGGCTTCTGTTTCTCAGGTCGCCTCTTCCTCAGCGTGGTGAGTCCATAATACTTTCACAAGAGGGATAACTTTACTGTGCAGCACCTGTTCCTTCATATCTTGGATATGTGTAAGTTGCAGTACATAGGTAGCATCTTCACTCAACTGCACCTAATCCCACTTGATAATGTGAGTAGGATCAGGAATGTATTTCTTCAGCATCGATACATGAAATACGTTGTGCATGCCGGCGAGTGGTGTGGGCAAAGCGAGGCGGTATACTACCACACCCACTTGATCCAGAATCTAGAATGGGCCCACGAATCTTGGCTTGAGTTTTCCTTTCTTGCCAAAATGAAGAAATCCCTTCATGGGGAAAACCTTAAGAAATGCATGGTCCCCAACCTCGAATTCTAACTGCCACCGTCGTGTATTGGTGTAACTCTTCTATCTGCTTTGTGCTGGAAGAAGTTGACGCCTGATAATGTCAATTATTTCGGATGTCGCCTGTACCAAATTTGGACCAATCAAACTTCTCTCGCCAACTTTTTCCCAACAATGGGGTGCTTGACATGGGCGGCCATACAGTGCCTCGTAGGGAGCCATGCCAATGCACGCTTGAAAGCTGTTGTTATAAGTGAACTGTGTATAGGGAAGATGACAATCCCAACTGTCCTTGAAATCGAGCATACATGCCCGCAACATATCTTCTAACACCTGATTTACCCATTCCATCTGCCCATCTGTATGTGGGTAGAACACGGTTCTAAATTTCAGTTTCACCCCCATTACTTCTTGGATTCGAGTCCAAAAGATAGAATTGAATCGCGTATCTCGATCCAACACAATCTCTATAGGAACTCCATGTATACATACTATCTTCTTGATGTATAGCTTGGCCAAATCATCTACTGAGTTTGAAACTCTAATAGGGAGAAAACGAGCCGATTTTGTCAATTGGTCCATAATCACCCAAATGGAGTCGTGTCCCTTCCTCGTCTTCGATAACTCAGTAATAAAATCTATAGATATGAAGTCCCACTTCCATTCAGCTATGGGCATGGGTTGAAGCAATCTAGGAGGTCGGCGATGCTCAGCCTTAACCTGCTAGCACGTGAGATAACGGGATACAAAATCTGTTATGTGGGCCTTCATGTTATCCCACCAGTACGAACGCTTCATATCTTGATACATCTTTGTACTACTAGGATGCATTGCCATCTTCAAATTGTGAGCGGCTTGGAGAACTTCATTTCTCAAGTTATGAAGATTTGGGACGCATAAGTAACCACAATAACATAAACCCCCATCCGAACCAACTCTCCATTTAGAGCCTTCATCGTCAGTTGCCTACTCTCCCATTTTCACTAACAGTTCGTCCTCTTTCTGAGCCACAATGATTCGGACATCAACAAGTGGCTGGACGTGAATTGTGCGATGCTCACGAACGGTTCCTCTACTGTAAGCCTCTATTCGAAGTTTCACACAAACTCTACCATATTCCATTCCTGTATCATCAGCGAAGCTGCAAATGCTATTGTCTTCTTATGGCTCAACGCGTCTGCCACAAGGTTGGCCTTACCAGGATGGTAGGAGACCTCAAACTTGAAGTCTTTCAAGGTTTCCATCCATCGTCGCTACCTCATATTTAGGTCTCTTTGTGTGAATATGTACTTGAGGCTCTTGTGGTCGCAAAAGAGCTCAAACTCCTCTCCGTAGAGGTAATGTCTCCAGAGCTTTAATGCAAAGATAACCATTGCCAATTCCAGATCATGCATATGGTATTTTTCTTCATGCTTCCTCAACTGTCACGAGGCATGGGCAATCACTCTGTCCTTTTGCATAAGAACACAACCCAAACCAACACGAGACGCGTCGGTGTATATCGTATATCTGACCCCTTGCTCTGGCAATACTAGCACGGGTGTGGACGTCAACTTGTCTTTCAGTTCCTGAAAGACTACTTCTACCTTCTCATTCCAAGCAAACTTAAGATCCTTTTGCATAAGCTGAGACAACAGTCAGGCTATCTTAGAAAAATCTTTAATGAATCAGCAATAGTAGCGAGCAAGTCCTAGAAAACTCCTCACCTCTATAACCGAACCAGGCTACTCCCAGTCCTGAACTGCGGCCACCTTGGAAATTTCCACGGTGATACCTTCCTTGGACACAACATGTCACAGGAACTTGACTTCTTTCTAGAAGTCGCATTTCTTGTACTGAGCAAATAATTGGTTCTTCCTAAGAGTATCGAAGATTGCTCGAAGGTGCTCCTCGTGATCCTTTCGGCTCTTGGAGTACATCAAAATGTAATCTATAAATATGATGATGAACTGATACAGGTACAGCTGAAACACCTGGTTCATGAGGTCCATGAACACTGTCGGTGTGTTCGTAAGTCTGAACGACATCACGAGAAACTCGTAGTGCCCAAAACTAGTTTTGAATGGTATCTTTTGCACATCTTCATCCCTGATACGCAACTGATGGTACCCGGACTATAAGTCGATCTTCGAGAAATACTGTGCCCCTTTCAACTGGTCGAATAGATCATTTATCCTAGGCAAGGGATACTTATTCTTCACTATCACTTGGTTCAACCTGCGATAATCTATACATAATCACAGTGATCCATCCTTCTTCTTCACAAACAACATAGGTGCTCCCTAAGGAGACACACTCGTCGTATGAAGCCTGAATCCAAAAATCATCAATCTGTCTCCTCAATTCCTCCATTTCACAAGGAGGCATGTGATACGCGAGTAAGGAAATGGGTGTCGCACCAGGCACAAGGTTGATTGTAAATTCAATCTCGCGTGAAGGAGGTAATCCAAAGATCATCGTAAACACTTCCCAGAAGTCCTAGACCACAGGCGTGTTTCCAACTGTCAGACCATTATGATCTTTCAATAGGGCAGCATAATAAAGAACTCGGAAGGGGCAAATGACCTGAACGAGGAAAGTGAAGGTCGTGTTTTCGAGCCCGTGTGCCGTCACCAGTCAGGTCTCGTAGTCAATCTTGACCTTCATTTTAGTAAGCCAATCCATGCCGAGGATGACGTCGTAATGGTATATAGTGGTGACGATCAGGTCAACAGACAACACCCTGCTTCCTAAGTCTATTAAGTAACCCTAATAAAGCTTAGTGACATCTGTGAAGGTTCCTGCTGCCACAATAACTCTCACCCAAACCATAGAGGTAGTATTCAACCCGAAATGCTTAACCGTAGAGTATGATATCATTGAAATAGTGGACCTGGTGTCTACCAACAGAAAAATTGGTATACCTTGGACGTGGGCAGTGACTTCGAAGGTTAAAAGGCACTGTAGCTGCTAACTCAGATGCTTTAGCTGTAAGCGCATGCACATGTGCTTATTGAGAATGGTTCGGTTATCCTGCCACAGGTCATTGAGGTGGCTTACTCTGGGTCACATTCGGTTTGTAAAAAGGCTATGCTAACGGTGCTGATCGTAGAGGTGGAGCCGAGATGGCTTAAGGTAGCTGACGGCTGATCTTCCGAGGTGGCGTAAAGCCGTTATCCCTCATCTTGGTGAAGCAATAAGTGTCTGTATGGCCCAACCTCTTAAAGTAGGTGCACCATAGATCAGATCACCTCTACTAAGTCGGTGGAGCCATAAGCTTGGGAGGTGAATCTGCACGCAGCCTCTTACCGAGGAACCGTCGATTCAGCAAGTCCGGTCGGGGCCTCAGGCCCATGGGCACACATGTACTGAACAGTCTATCCCCATCCTGTTTAGCTCATAGGGACATGCTCACTAGCTCAGTATAGTTGGAAATGCTAGTGCAATACATCTTCATGTGGATTTCAGGCTGCAGACCCTTAGAAAATCGTCGCATCTTCATCGGCTCGTCTACTAGTATCAAAGGAGCATATCTAGCTAGCTCTATGAAGCGGTTCTCATACTTTGCCACGGTCATCCCTTCCTGTCGAAGGTGAAGAAACTCACCTTCCTTTTCATTACGGTAAGTGAGGGGGAAGTACTTCCCATGGAAGCGAGTTTCAAATGCATCCCATGTCCATATGTTTCTAGTGACAACTGTTTGTAGGATGCTGTCCCACAAGAGACTGGCCTCCTTCTCGAATATGTACGTAACCAACTCTACCTGCTCTGCCTTAGTGCAATGCAATAGCTTTAGCATCTTAGGGATGCAGTCAAGCCAGTATTCAGCCTCCTCAGGCTTATGAGTGCTTGCGAAGGTGGGAGGTCAGAAACACTGAAAGCGTTCAAATAAATCGCAAGCATTCATATTCCCAGCAGGCTGCACAGGTGGTGCAGGTGGGACCACATTCATGTTCTGGTCAAGGGCCCTCGCGATCGTGGTCCAAACTTGTTGTTGCTGCTGCATTAGGACATCATCTGCTCCAAACTATCAGGGGAGGAGCCGCCTGAGGCATGTGTGGCATCGAGGTAGACGCATGGTTCTATTTTGGAACCGGTGGTGTACTAGGTGTTGGCCCATTTGTGGGGCCAGTGGTCGGCTGAGAATCTGGCATGGTGTCACTATCAGGGCCTAAAGTAGGGTCCGTGTGGTTATTGCTTAGGGGAGGTGGCCCGTCAAATAATCCACCAAGTATGAGACGTGCAGTACTTTGAGTGTTCTTAGGTGTCATTCCCTATATAAACATAGGGTGCAATCCGTGTAAGATTTCACGTAGTAATACACACTCATCCCAACATTATTCACATTTCAAAACAAAACAAGCTTCATGTATTTCATTTAACCAAAATTATCATAATATATGAGATATAGTCTTACATGGATCATGACAGAAGATACATGTGAGCTATTCTAACACAAGCTTCAAACACTAAACATACTAACAACCAACCAAGCCTACCAAGGCTACTACATGGAAAGACAAGAAATAAAGAAAACCCAAAGATGACCACAACATATGACTAGTCATTTGACTCTAGCGATGGTGAAGGAGCACCCTTGTCCTGCATACAGCACAAGAGAGCCTTCAAGGTGTGAGACATCTTCTTAAATTTCTGTTTCACATAAGCCTGATTCTCTTCAAACTTTTTCTTCAGTTTGGCCTGGTTTCCTTTTATTTAAGCCAGGCGGGCTTCCACGGGAGCCTGATCACGGTGATGCTCATGTGTAGCTGTAGGAGGACCCTCATTAGAATCTTGGGCCTCCTCTTCTTCCTCGCTCTCTCCTTCCTCACTTCTTTTGTCTCATTTTCTTGCTCATTTTCATTGCTTTCTTCCTCTATTTCATTATTTTCTTCCTCTTTGCTTTCTATCTCACCCGTATAATCATCGAGTCAGTCTTGACATTTTCGAGGGCCAATTCCCATGTTGTTGAGTGTAGTGTCATTAATGAAGTGAATTGGCGCAAGCTCATCCATGTTAAGTCTGTAGCCGAACTCTCGAGCAACCTTACATATAAGTCGACCAAATGGGAGTGAAACATCTCTCCTAATAGAGCGTATGGTCTGGACTATCTGTAGTAGGGCAAACATAGGCAGACACAGCTTGTCTCCTTACCCAGCTTTTTACAGGAAGTCCACCATCAATCGAGTGCATTCGGTACGATTGCCCCACCTAGGATACACATTATATGTGAATATGGGGTGGAGCAGGCAAAAATCATCTGTTAATTTCATCAATGAAAGGTAATTGCCTCACTTCCAATGAACTAGTCGGCCACAAAGAAACCACGTATGATGATCTCTTTCTCTCACACTCTTGAGATGGGATTCATTAGCATGCATTTCACCACGTGAAATTCTCATGATTCGGGCCATCACATCTACATTGACTATTACTTCCCGCCTTCCTATGAAAATAATGAACTGTAGAGGCTCCAATAGTGGATCCCGTATGTGGGCATAGAAGGCTTAGACAGTGTTCTTACATGCATGAGACTTGCCTTCAAATATGGGACCCCACCCGGATTCCAACAACAGGTCTATTACCGGATATAGCCCAAATAGCCTTTCGTCCACATGTGCTTCAAACACAACTCTATGGCCATGAAACTTACCGTGTCCGATGCCCGCCGATAGAACTCTTTCGACTGAAATCTAGGGAATAAGATCCCGCTTTGTCCTTTGCTCACATGCGGCGCTTGTACTTGCTTTGAGCCTGCTTTCTTCCTTGGATGGGTTGGGCAGCTTGGCCCGGATTCATACGTAGACGCCCTTCTCTTTCCCATGAGAGAAAGAAGTGTGGAGAGCGAGAATACGATGACCACTATCTCAAAGAGGGCCATATGGTTAAGAAGGCTTGAAGGATGAGAAGGCTTGAAGGATGAGATGGGTTGGTGGATTTTGAGGTTTATGAGATACTAAGAGGGATTTGTGTGCTCAAATGAAAAGAAATAGGGAGATATAAGGTGGTAGGTGGTGGGTTTTGAGGTAAATGATGGTGGGTGTATGTTTATTGAGGAAGAAGAAGAAGATGGAGTATGGAATGAAGATTTGAGAGGGAGAATGGGATTTTTGAGGGGTTTGAGAGCTAGGGGGAAATAGAGTGAAAATGAGGCAAAGGGGGCAAAATAGAGGGCCCTACAGGTATTTGGATGGCCTCGCACATGTGTGGAGGGTGGCAGACCACCGGACCCACGGGCCCACGACGGCCTGCTAGAGTGGATCGCTGTGCGCCGCGGTTTGCGTAGTGCCACCACGGTCCACTGGACCGGGCGTGGTGTCCCTGCCCTTGGGTAGTGGCCACCCCCCTCCTTGGGTGTAGAAAATGTGTGGGGGACCCCTTGGGTCCCATCAATTTACATGGTTTGGGCCCCCTCATTCGTTTGAGGAGGTTTCAGGTCCCAACAAATGCGTATTCACACTTTTTGGGTCATTTGAGTATGGGATGTGCTGAATTATCATCCAAACCCGTCGATGGATGGTCTAGAAAGGGATTGGGATCATTTCACATGATCACAGATGCATACTAGTCACATTTGAAGGGTCATTTTCATTTATCGGTGAAACTTGGGATCCTAAGATCATTTCTATGTTTTATCGCCCCCATCTAGGTCAAAGTACATTAATGGGCATCGTGGTACCATAACCCAGGTCCAGTTTAATCCAAATCATTCTCTGATACTAACTTGTAACACCCCGAAAATTGAGGGTCAAGCATAGCTTAACTCCCGAGTTCCAACGCATCACTTATGTAATATAGATAATGATGTTTAAATGTTGTCCATATTAGTACATTGAACATGAGTGGGATTACACTAAATCAGCATATCATACTCTAGGTTTAGTTTAATTAAGCGAAAGACTGAGATAAATATATAAAGTATATATATGTGTTTCATAACCTCTAGAGTATGAATGTGCTATCGGGGTGAATAAATACATAACTTATTTCAAAATATACAAAATATCAAATGTATATGTTCCACTAATCCAAGATCCTTGTAATCCCCACGATCGTAGCTCTAGGTCTACATAGATCCACCTGAGAGCCGATTATAGGAGAATTCCTCCTCATCCATGAAGTCCGGCTTCGTCACATAAGCCGCATCACAACCTGCATCTAAATTAGAATTTGGTTAGTGTTTTAAAACACCGTCCTAGAGTGGGAGTGAGTGATCAACTCAGTGGTACTATAAGGTAAAGGTTAACATGTTATCAATTTAGTAAAGCAGTAATGATAAAGTAATACAATAATCATATCCTAAGTACTCTTATTAATGTAGTAATAATATGCGTAATGATGCATGCCCTCACCTGCACTCCCTTAGCGACATCATCTCACAATCGCGCATGAAAAAATCCCTAAATGTGCGCTTCCTCTCCAAAGTACATGCAATGCGGTGCATGGTTGTGTTAGCCAAGTAATTTATTAGGCTTATTCATATAACAGATTTGAAAAGCTAAGGTATCTCCCTTCATATCACTTACCCAAATAATGATCCATCTAAGGTCATCAATCCTAGTTGATCACATATGATAGGTAAATTGTAGGGCATCACCCTTGATGAAAAGCAGTGGATAGGTAAGTTCACGAGTTCACACTCAAGGTCACTGCAGAGAGGTTCGTCACCTCAGCGTAGGCCTAGTTTATACTCGAGGTCACTACGGGAAGGCTCGTCACCTTAACGTAGGCCGAAAGCTCGAATACAGTGTCCCATACCATCATATTCAGCTCATGAGTTTGAGTTGCTCACTGGTCACTACGGGGAGGCTCGTCACCCCAGTGTAGGCCGACAGCTCAAGCACGGTATCTCATACCACTATGTCTGGCTCATGAGTCTTGGTGGATCTTGGTACCATGGCCCTGGGGTCATTTGCATCACTTCTGGGCCTATATATAGCTTTTAAACTACCTCATTTCTATTCCATACAAATTTCTCAAACCCTAGGAGAGAGAAGAGAGAAAAGAAGAGAAAAGAGTGAGGAAAGAAGAGAAAGTTTGAGAGATTTCTGCAGTGGTTCTCTCCCACTACTCCATGTGCTAATTCACCTCCCCACTTTACTACACAATCATTTTTGGCTACAATTTGGGTGAGAAAGCCTAACCCTAATACCTTAGTTGAGATCTAGAATAGGTTTTTGTCAACTTAGCTAACCGATTTCATCCTTTGGTACCCGGTGTTCCGTTTTCAAGAACGTAGAATTGAAACCGAGTCTGAATTGAGTATTCTGACGAAAGGTGCATATTATAAACATTTAGGTTATGGTTTTTTAATACTTTCAATGTCAGCAATGATTTATGTCTGACTTGATTGCTACCATATCATCTTTGACACGCCGATTTCAATATATGTATGAACTATGTTGAATAAAATATGCATCCTGTGTGTTTGTTGAAATGTTTGAATTAACATATAAATATGATTTGTTCTTGCCATGACTACTAATCTAGGATTCATGTTTGTCATATGCATGATGACCTCTTTGTGTAAGGAATTGTCATAATATATGTTGTAACTAATCTAGTCTATGTATTTTTGGTGAAGTGTAACTTACGTGTTTGATAAATTGTCTGAATCAGAAATTGTTGATGATTTGTGTTTATTAAGGGTATTGAAATAAGATTCTCAATTACTTTATTCATACGTATAGTTTCCTTCATTTAATCTTATTTGTCTCTACGCGATTTATGGAATTTATTTTGAATTGCTCGTTGAATGCTGAAGTGATTATCACATGTATTTACTTACTGCATCTGAGTTAGATTGGTACTACAACGTAGTCTAGGAAATCTGTAATAGTCCATGTACGGGTGGCCAAATTAGTCTCACCACACTAGGTAATTTGACAAATTCGGGTCGCACGACGACTGTCCATGTCGATTAAGACAGCGTGTACTCGTACCAATTGAACCTGCCTAATAAAGTGATTGGCCTATTGTTTGTTTACCATGTATGGAAACTACTGCTTGAATCTAAGGTACCCCTTTCAAAGTGAAAGCCCACTTTAACCGTGGTACCATGATCCGCTAAGACTCATAAGTCGGGCATACTGGTATGGGACACCGTGGTCGAGATGTCGGCCTATACTGGGATGATGAGCGTCCCCATAGTGACCAGTGAGCAATCCAAACTCGTGATCCGGGCATGGTAGTATGGAACACCGTGTTCGAGCTGTTGACCTATGCTAAGGTGACGAGCTTCCCCATAGTGATCGCGAGTATAAACTCTTAAATTTGCCTATTGACTATTTTTCATTAGGGGTGATGCCCTACAACTTGCCTTTCTTATGTGGTTAACTAGGATTAACGACCCTAGATGGATCCTTCAGTTTGGGTCAATGATATAAGGGAGGTACCTTAGCTTCCCAAATATGTTGTATGAATCAGCTAATTAATTAGTCGGCTAACACGACCATGAACTGCATTGCATGTGCTTTGGTGAGGAAGGTGCACTTTAGGGAGGTTGTCATGCACGAACTTGGTTATCGGAGTCACTTATGAGGGAGCTTTGTGTGAGGGCATGCATCATTACTGCATACCATCCCTGCATTAACAAGAGTAGTTAGGAACTGATTGTTGTATTGCTTTATCATTACTGCTTGATTGACTTGATAACATGTTAACCTTTTCCTTATAATACCACTGAGTTGATCACTTACTCCCACCCTAGGACAGTGTTTTAAAACACCAACCAGACACTGGTTTAGATGCAGATGATGATGAGGTCTATGCGGCGGAGTATGATTTCATGGACGAGGAGGAGGAGTTCTCATACTGTCAGCTTTTAGGCGGGTCTATGTAGACCTAGAGCTGCTTCACCAGGATACTGGGATACTTGTCTCATTGGACATCTTACATTTTCTCATTTTACCTATTTTGTAACAAATTTTGTATATATTAAACCCTGTTACATTATCATACTCTGAAGGTTGAGAACTTCTTACTTATTTTAATACATATACGTCAGAATTTTGTTTATTTAATTACATTATCTCTGGAGTATGATATGTTGTTTTATTATAATCCCACTCATGTTTAATGCATTGGTATGGACGACATCTAAACATCATTATCCATATTGCATAAGTGATGTGCTGGATCTCGGGAGTAGAGCTTTGCTCGACCCTCGAAATCTGGGGCGTTATAACCATAAACATGATTAAACAAAAATCTCTTAAGGAAAGCATAAAAATAAAGGAAGAAGAAAAAAACTCTTGGCGGTGGCTCTCCACTCTTTTTCTCCACTCCTTAAACCCTAAAAGATGATTTGGAGCATCCTAGGAGCTCCTATTTATAGTTAGGGAACTCTAACTTTTGCACCGAGTTGGAAAAGTCCGAAAATCGCCTCAAATTTACGTAGTCCACGCAAAATCTACGTAACCTTTGACTAGTTGAGAGCAATCTTTGACTAGTCAATATTCCGTGAATTTAAAAGATAATGTCATTGGAGTTCAAGCCAAAGTTTCTTCGGCTAGTCGAACTGGAACTTGGGCAAGTCGAACCAGAACTTGAGCTAGTTGAATTTCACTTGTATTCCTTTTTTTCACTTCAAATCTTTGATTTCTTCATTCCTCATTTAGTTTCCTTGGATCTTTAGCATGTGAGTTCTTTAATCTTGATCTTCTGAGATCCATCATTTGCCTTGGTGATTCTTAAGCATCAAATCTATGCTTTTAACATTCTTTTCAATCCAAGCTCTTAGATTCACCTTGCAATACAAACATGTATAAAATATACCCATTAAGCATTATCATGTTCATAAAACTAAGATATAAATAGGGGAGAATATGCAATATTTGACATTCAACATAACCTTTGTGTATTTTTTAAAAAAGAAATCTCGATGGCATCAAGATGTCCCTCGATGGCATCGAAGTGCACATCGATGACCTTGAATGATGCTTGATGGGAATGATCAGAATTTGTCCTACACCCATTTAAAAATGAAGCGTTGGTAGTTGATGTAATCGAGGAAGGTTCGATGGCATCAAAATTCAAATTTTGATGATATCGAATACCCTTCGATGACATCGACAATGTCAGATTTCTGCCCATTTTTTACCGTTGGGATTTCAACTTTATAAATACACTAGTGTTGCTTCTTAGATAATGAGCTAAAATTTGAGAGAGTTTGAGATAGTTGCTACAAAGAGATTATACCCTCTTACTCATTCTCTCTTTCCCATTAGAGTTCATCATTTAATCTAAGCATAAGCATTAACTCATCATTTTCACTACTTAGATTGAATTATGAACTCTAGCATTTATTGGGTTTTCAACTAATTTCATCATAGGTAAATCATAGTATTTAATGTTCATAACCCTAAGTGTAAGGTCACGATGTAGTAATAATCTTGGTAAGACCATGGTCGAATCCATAGGGAATGATCTTGTGCGTTTCTGGAATTAACTAGAAGTAGAACTAGAAGAAGATGTAAAACTAATTCTGAAGCAATTAAGAGAGTAACTGTGAATTAAGTACTTAAAAGTAAGAATTTTAAAGTGAAAACTAGGGTGCTAAGGATCCACTTGTAGTGATCAGGGAGCCATTTTACTTCATTCAAGTAACACAATTAGAATTGAAGTCTTATCCTATCCAATTGAAAAATATATCTATAAAACTAAATCTGAACTTCAATTGACCTAATTCTCAATGAAGGAGAACTATGATAATTGGTAAGGATTTCATCACTAAACCATGCCCAGGAGACAATGGTAGACAATAGGATTTCCCAATCTTATAATCTCAAAGTAGGAGAATTGTGAAGATTAGGGAGGATTCTATAAGATCCGCATCCTAGTCTGTATCGTTCCATAGGCTTCCGCGGTCCCAGTCGAATTTCGACAACTCTTGACCTGTATTCGACATTTGTGCATGATCCTAAGCTGAGTCCTGCATACCAAAGTCAGCTCAACCTAAAACTTGTACCTTAGCGACCATGCCGTCACCGTAGTTCTAATGCCGTGACTCGCACACTGATCCGATCCTCAGGCTAGGAGATGTGGGACCGTGTTCATTTCGAAGAAACACCGTGCGTTGTGAATTTCGAGAGAATCTCTACAACTTGTCACATCAAATCAAGTACATCACCCATACCTCAATGCTACCTCACCCTATTCCAAGTACAAGCATACACTCCCTCTTTTCCACAAGTCAACTCTCTCTCTCCCTACCCATCCCTCTTTTACCAAAAATTCAAACAAACTCATGCTTTCCCATTCCCATTCCCTACAACACCCATTCCATCCATCCCTTTCATCCATTACTCCTCTCCCTCCCTCTCATTTCTATCTTCACTCCCCAACTCCCAAGAGAAATATCCAATGTCCAAGCTCCCCAAGCTTTCCCAAAAACTAATGTGGCCCACTTTCCTACCTTCTCATCTCCCATCTCAACCTTCCAATATCCATCAACCTCCATTAAAATAGAAGGCAAGGAGCATAGGAGTCCAAGGAGCTAAAGAAGAAGGCCGATAGGTGGGTGATGTGCCGTTGATTTTGAGTTTTTAAGTGGCCCACTTGTTGTGGGATCCACTTGATGTATGCATTGTATTAGAGAGGGGCCCATAGTGACGGGGCCCCCATCTCATCGTTTCTTTTTTTCTCTCTCTTGTATGGATAATGGTGTGTCTGTGTGTGGCCTTCCATGAGGTATACACTTTATCCATGCTATCCACCTTCGTGGGACCCACCTGATGGATGAGTTGGAAGGAAGTAAAAAACACAAGTATCATTTTGATTTAAAGCTGATGTGGGCCACATGTGTGGACCCCACCATGATGTACGTCTCTATCATATGATAGTAGGGAGTGGGGACCACTCCACACGTGTTGCACGTGTGAAGATGGGCCCACATTAGTGCATGTAACTAGCCTCCATCCAGTGTCCAGACTCTTTGGACGCTGGGTGCTTGAATGATATAATATAATATTCTATAATATAATATATTATATTGAATATATAATATACAATATGATATAATATATATTATATTAACTAATACTATGGTGGGCCACTCCCACTTGGGACCCACCCTTTAAATACTTGAAGATCAGCACCGTCCAGGTGGGACTGGACGGTGCCATGAGCCTGATGTATATCTTTTATCCACATTGTCCATCAGGGATGGTGGGTTCCCACTTTGGATTGCGTCCAGCATGTTAGACTGTTTATATACACACACAGAGAGAGAGAGAGAGAGAGAGAGAGAGAGAGAGAGAGAGAGAGAGAGAGAGAGAGAGAAAGGAGTGGGTGGCCCACCATGTGGGACCTGCTTACATGAGACGTGGATTGGCTGGTACGTCTCACAGCAGCTAATCAGTTGTTGCGTTGATGTCACCAAGCTCTGTGGACCCCACTGTATATGTGTTTCATTCCCACTATCCATCTGGACGGTGGGATGCAGTGACATCACCAAGTGCTGAGGACCTTATCGTGATGTAAGGGTCTTATCCACACTGTCCACACAACATGACGGCGGGACCCATTGCTGATGGGCGTATCCCATCCAGACTGTCCATCTATCTGGTGTGCCAGGCATGGCCCCACCATTATGCATGTGTTGTATCCCTAGCGTCCATCCATTTATGTGGGGCCACCATGATGTATGGGTCTTTGCTGCACTGTCCAAATGGTTAGACGGTGGGCCCCATAATATGATGTATATGTTACATCCTAACCATCCATCTAACTGGCGAACTTATCTCAAGGATTGAGTTAGAAAATAAGATAGACTTAATATCAAGTGGACTACACTACAGAAAATAGTGGATTAAACACCCACCATTGAAACCCCTTTTGGGCTAAAGAAGTTTTGAACCAATATGATATTTGTTTTCCCTCTCTGTTCAGGTTTTTGTGACCTTATGAATGGTCTGGATGGGAAATAAATGGTATACGGGCCCTCTAAATTTTTAATAGTGTGAATCATTATCACCATTGCCATTTGTGGTATGGTCAAGATGATCCTTGCATATGATTCATTTTTTTTCTCTATAATGATCTCTAACTATGAATGAACGACCCACTTGACTCAGCCCATTCAACTTGGCCCATTCGACTCAGCCCATTTGAATCGGCCCATTGATTCGACCCATTTGATTCAGCTCGTTTGATTCGACCCGATTGATTCAGCCCATTTGATTTGGCCCATTGAATCAGCTCATTCGATTCGGCTCATTTGAATCGACCCATTTGACTCGGCCCATTGATTTGACCCATTTGATTCAGCCCGTTTGATTCGGCCCATTGATTTGGTCCATTTGTTTGGCCCATTAAATCGGCCCATTGATTTGGTCCATTTGTTTGGCCCATTAAATCGG
The DNA here is from genome assembly GCA_037074715.1 of Magnolia kwangsiensis. NCBI lineage: Eukaryota > Viridiplantae > Streptophyta > Magnoliopsida > Magnoliales > Magnoliaceae > Magnolia > Magnolia kwangsiensis. The sequence goes on from CM073578.1 coordinate 54,213,212, forward strand.
CCCATTCGATTTGGCTCATTTGAATCGACCTATTTGACTCGGCTCATTGATTCGGTCCATTTGTTTCCACCCATTTGATTCGGCCCATTTGATTCGATCCATTTGATATGGCCCGATGTTATATATATTAGCCCGTGAGTGAGGCCCAATGTGATGCGTATACGCCTCATAAGCGAGACCCGTGATGATGTGTATTAGACCCTTGTATGAGATCGTGGACCCTTTTTGCGATTGACCATATGAGCGTCATTCCTTGGGAGAAATGTTGGTTAAAGGTCAACATTGATGGGTAATGATGGTTGGATGTCCACATTGTAACCTTCCCTTAGGCCTTGTTAGGCCCATTCTCATCATTCTCTCATGGGTTAACCCAAATGCTTAGGCCTCATTGATTTTAATTGATCCATCATCGGCTATCCATCTATGGACCCCATCTTGCGATGAGGTTGATTATTAGTGCTAATTATCGGTACAGATTGCCGATACTGACTACCGTTGCCAATTATGAGTTTGTGACTGCATAACATCATGATACATGCCCATACGCATCATCTGTATATTTGTTATGAGATGTGATTGGTCATTATATATGCCATAGTATAGGTGATTTTTGGGACTCCCTGATAGGCAGAGTTATCCCACATGAACGCACGGTATGCGTAGGATTGATGCATGATTGGACCGTGTGAATCATATACATTTGTAATTGTGTGATTGTGATTACTGTCTGCCCTAGAGACATTAGGGTTGTTGCCTCCACAGACACATCGTGGGTGGTTGGATTGGATACCAAAAATATTATTTCTAATATAGGGGCATCATAGATGTCCCTGGGTGAAAATCCCTAAACCCGATGGTACCAAAGGATGACTCTAACATCGAGATCGAGTGGATACATGAGTGTATAAGGGCTAAATACCAAGAGGCCACATCTCCCACTGTGTCGTGGTCAGTTGGAAAAGGATGTGTCCTTACCCGCCCTAGTGTAGGGAGCATTACTAGGCTGAATTTGACTAATTCGTGAATGGGTCCGCTATCGATGTGCCGGATAGATATTGACAGACTATTGGCTAGGCAGATAGTGAGGTTTCTTACGCTCACTTAGACTGTGTGCTTGGGAAAGGGGCAGTGCCATTTGGAGTATACTAAACCCCAGTAATTATCCAGAATGAGAACTGTATTGATATTTGATGCTCTAGTGATGAGCTGCATTGATTTATGGATTAGATGAGGATTGGCATGCTTGATTTTCATCCGCATCGCATGGTCTTGATATGAACGATAACATTCATATCTTGCACCACATAGCCTTAGTACGGCTGATTGCATTCATGTACTCATCACCATGATTTCGCATTATTCTGACATTGCATTCTAAGCATGATCATATTACGCACACACTTATACAACCCTTAAAGCTTTCTATAAGCTTATGCACAATTGATGCGTGTAGGTGACGCTAGGATGCAACCGTTGTTTCGTCGCAGTAGGATCGTGCAGCCAAACTTCTGGAGTTTCTATTACTATCATTATCTTGTATTTCCCTTCATACGCATTGTACCTTAAAGTTTTTGATCATAGTGGAGTGTATGTTGCTGTTCTTGTGGTTATTGTTTGTTGGTTATTCTTATACTGATTCAAAATAATGTTTAAAATCCTCCTTATAGGATCCCAGGATTGGAACCTGTTGTATGGGTGCCGGGAGCCGAGAATGGGGTACTATGAAGGCTATCAGTGTTAGATTTGGCAATCGAGAATTTTGTGAGCCCGACTTTCAAGTTTGGGGCGTGACAGATTCCATCACCCTACCATGCCTAAGGGTCGATGGTGAACAACATGACTTACTAATTTCACAATCTCAAATCAAGAAAAGAAGATACTCAAAGCTATTGCAGATCTTTTGTAATTTCAGTCACAATAAACTATTAAAAGTTGAAAGTATTCCTTAAATATCAAAATATAATCCATGGAGTTCAACTTAAACATGAATCAAAGCAATAGAAACATCCCATCATGCTATAAGCTTCACCTCTTAGCCCTAGCTAAGAGGTTTAGCCAACCATAGACATGATTGCATCTAAAACCCTAGAAGAAAGCATGAAAATAACTAAGGAAGAAGAAGAAAAACTCTTAGTGACGGCTTCTCTACCCTTTTACTCCACTTCTTAAAACCGTAAAAGATTCCCAGGAACATCTTAGGGAGTCCTATTTATTGTTGTGGAACTCCAACTTTCACACATAGTTAGAAAACCTTAGAAACCGCCTCAAATTTACACAGTTTGCTAAAATAGAATTCGCCCTATGCAGTTTTTCAAAATAGACTTCACTCTGCCAATTTCACAAAATGACCTAAAGTTTCAGAATATGCTTTTTCAGGATGATTTCAGAATTCCTTTTCTTCACTTAAATATTTGATGCTTTTCATACCTCACTTGGTTTTCTTGAATCTTTAGCATGCGAATTCTTCAATCTTGGTCTCTTAAGATCCATCCATTGCCTTGGTGATTCTTAAGCATCAAATCTATGCTTTTAGCACCATTTTCAATCCAAGCTCTTAAATTCACCTTGTGACACAAACATGAATAAAATAGAACATTAAGCATTATTATGTTCATAAAACCAAGATATAAATGGGGGATGATATGCAATATTTGACCCTTAACATTTAACGCTTAAATGCATAACTCATGGGAACCTTCTCTATATGTGTTTAAGATCATATCATATAAATAGAGAAGAACAAAACCCTAAACTTCACAACCTTAGAGCATTGATTAACACATCAGAAGCGGTTGCGGTTTAAGGGAGTTGAAGACTCTTCGCCATCATCGAAGATCTTCATATTGTGCAATAAAGGGGCTCACTCACTTATTTTTAAGTATACAGAGTCTGTCAAGTCTGAAGCCCTTTCCTTACATAGGATTGAGATTTAGAGTTTTGAGTGACAAACTCGTAAAGACCTTGTTGTAGGCCTCCGATGGGAGAATACATAGTCCTTGTGTAGGACGTGAGGTCCTTGTTTAGGACCAGTTTCCTTGTGTAGGCTCGGGTTGCCTTGTGGAGGCTCCTAGTTGTGTCATTGTGTAGGACTTCTCACCTTGTATAGGCACTCAAGGGAACCTTGTGTAGGTCTCTTAGTTAACCTTGTGTAAGTTGTGAAGGTTTATAGTTAACCTGATTTAAAACCATATTTTGGTGAAATTTGGTATGCTCTAGGAGAGAGTTCATCTGCTGGGTGTGGAGTAGGCAAGTAGACGAACTACTATATATGATTGTGTTTGGAATTTTTTTTTTTTTTTTTTTTGTATATTTTTCTAATTATGCTATTGTTTATCCAATGACTCTTATGATGCATGATTTAGTTATTGTATAAGTATCGATAGAGATCACATCCCACAAACTATCATATACACTGTCCTAATAAGCTTGTTCTCTATATGTAAACCTTGTATATGCCTATGTGATTTGGACCCTCTATTGCCTTGGAAGCCATAAAATTACTTTACCTTACTCTTTCATTAAAAATTAGGCATTTTTTGTTCTTATTGGAAAATAATTTTTGAAAAGTCCTATTCATCCCCCTCTAAGACATTAGGACATACTTCATACTTCAGTAATAACTTTTCTACCGCAATTTCAAGAGCATCATGTTAAAATATGTAAATTACCAGTCTACAGTAATATGATCATAACTTTGGTTTGGCAGGACACCAATTTGTATGATCTATGAACTCAACCAAAAACATGGCTATCTAAGATACATTACAATATAAAATGCAAAACACTAAACATTCATGGTGAAAGTTTTTCCATTGTTGGTCTATCCATATGCAAATGCAACTCCTGTAAGTATCTCTAGAGACGGCAAGTGGATGTAAGTAGCAAATCAAACAAATTCTTATGGAAATTCCAAGTACGCAAAATATGAAAAAGTCCAGTTATTTAAGTGGCATCACTAACATTCCATGATTGACTTTGAGAATCTTGACTAGGTGAATAGCTCTGGAGAGTATCCCTAAGGGTTATCATCTGAACTAACATGCAACTATGATTAGGTTATCATCTGAACTAACATGCAACTATGATCATCTTAACGTTCACATTCAGAAGTGCATTCAGATGTGATCTAACTCATATCAATCTAAACATCGAAATCCCAATAGCATAAAAGGAGGAAAAAAGACCACAACACATACACTACAAATTCACCAAAGAAACAAAAAAAATGAAGCAAATCAAGCCCAGGGATTCCTTCTACAAATGAGATAAGAAAAACCCATCTAAGCAATTCTCATTGGAATCCATTTTCTATTAGATAAGATCAAAACCCACCTAAGCAATGCTGATATACAAGATGCACATGTCCAAATGCCAAAAGGTTGTACAAGCAGGCTCCTAATCACCATAAAACCTTAGTTGCCGCAGAGTCTATTGGAGATGACAAAATGAGAGGCTACATCAAAGCCCTCTGCAAACTGAGCTTCTCCACCAGCCACATCCAATAGAAAACTATCCAGTAGGGACCAACTGATATCAAGGCTTTAGTTAATATCAATTAGCAACTCAATCCCCCATTCTTAAACAGCAACTTCGTCGCTTCCACCAGAAACGGTCATATGAAGCAACAAAGTAAGTTATGTATAAAATTTCCCAACCAAAGAAATTAAAGTGGTTATGTAAGTTATCTATCAGGGTGAAGTTTTTGGATTAACTTTATTCTTTTGGGTTCTTTTTGGTTGTCCTAATGAGGAGGGTTAGAACCTAATCATATTCAGAAGCATCAGAAGACTTTGAGTTACTGCAATAATATAGAACTCAATGGAGCAAAAGAACAGAAATGTATCAATTATAGATTCACATCAAAATGGATGAAGCAACGGTGGAGTAGAAAGACCTGAATGATTTCTAAATGCTCCTATAGGAAGAGGATTACCAAAGGTAGAAAGAAAAGTGAAATATTATCAAATCATGAGGCAATGCCGGGAAAATTATCAAAGGCAGATGATAGTGATGATAAAAATATTGTTAGGACTATAAAGTTAATGCCTAAATAGGAAAAATTTTCTACCAATTTTAATGGTATGCGGGCAGAAATGAAATCCATTGGTTAACATCCTTCAAAACAAAACTCAGAAGGGAAAATTGGAATTTATGTATACAGATTTCACGTCATCAGTCTCTCTTTATGACTGAGGTTCAATTTGATAAATTGAAAATTAATTAAAGTGCCAAATTATTTCAAATTATTTTAGGGATATTTAGTCAAAAGTGAAAAGAAATTTCAAGGGACCACCATTTTCAACTTTTAGCCTTCAGCCTTTAATGTTAAGTGAAGGGAGGGGAGCTGGAAAAAAGACCCATGTGTTTAGTGAAAAATTAATTTAAGCACTTAATAAGTTGGATTTGCCAAATGATCTGAATCAATGAAAATATCAAATTTCAGTGATAAGTGCTGAAAATAAGTTTTATCAAGCATCCACTAATCTCTTTAAATCAAGTTAAACCTCTTGATTGAGTAAAAAGCCAGAACATAAACAAACCTAATCAAATCTACACAAACTTTTCCATGGACCTATCGATGTGCACTTCATAGAAGTCTAGTCATTAGCGATCCCCACTATAGATATGGAAAACATGCATGGTCATCAAGACAATTGATCTGGTGTGCCACGAACAGATGAGGCTGATTAGCGAAAGGACAAGAAAATTAATGATTGGATAATGCTGATTATCCGAATGTCATGAATTGTGACATCGATTGCTTACCTTTTGAGTTAATGACACCTTTTGCAGGCTGCATATTAGTTAACTGAAAAAAATAAATCTTATTGTTTTCTAGTATATGGTCCATCCACATGGTGACCTAGCAAGTAAACGGCCCTGATCACAATGTAGAAGTGCCATGTGTAGAGTAGAGATGTTTTCCACACTTCGGGGGACCTCCGATACAGTATAAAAACATAAATAAATAATAATAATAAAAAAATAACAAAGAAAAATATGAACTCATTCAACAGCCAGAAGCTAGATTCCGTCACATTTTCTAACTCAATATGGAAAGATATGACTGCAAAAAAATCAAGGTACCAATTAATCATTTGAAGCATAAAGAAAAACACAAAAAAAATAAAAATAAATCCATTTTTATAGCAATAACTATTTTGTTTCGATTAAAAATAAAACAATAACAATAACAATAATAAAACGTAACATCATACCAATAGGAATCATTAAGATGTTGTTGAAACTCTAGATTCCATCAAATTTTCCAATCTGGCCATTAACACACTAAACACAATCAACTATTTGAGAACATAAATATCCATTTCAATTTTTTTTTTTAAATTTTTTAAACCAACAAAAAAAATATGATTATGTTGCTCAAATGCTACTTGTACAATGTTACCAATCCAACATTGAAAATCATAATCTTCACAAAAAAAAAAAGAAATAAAAAAGAAAAAGAAAAAATCATCACTAATAGAGCATAACAATCCTAACCAACCACTTTAAGCACAACAAAAAGGCACAAAATGATTAACTTTTAAAGTAAGAACAATAAAAATAAATAAATCCCAATCGAAGTAAAGCGACAAGCCCGATTGTACGACACCAAATCGAACTTCCAATCCAAAACAACCATAGAAAATGCTAAAATCACTATCTGGAATCACAATTCAAACGGCTCAACTTCGAAACAGGCACTTCCATCAAAGAAGAAATGAAGAGAAATAGAGACTGAGAAGAGAATCAAATGAAGAAAAGTTTAATAGAGGTTTGGAGAATAGAGTAGAGAAATCAGTACCTGAAAATACAATTAGGAATGGCATAGGATTTATCAAAGAGAGAGAGAAAGAGAGTTAGGGTTTTGGTTTTTCTTTTGAGGAGACAGAAGATGAGATGAGGAAAACCACATTGGCATATGGAAATTTTTTTCTAATCTATGGATATCGAAGATAAAGAGATTAATAATGAAAATTTAGAGCCCAAAATCACCAAGTTTAAACTATAATAAAAAATTAAAAACTATGAAAAACCCAAAAAATGCATGAATTTAACTTCCAAACTATAAGATCACATAGACATATATGAAGGGGAAAAGCTAATATTATGTTTGTGATGATTCCAACCCAACGAACCTGATCTCCGTAGTGGATGCAACTACAGTAGGCCACATCTGCACATTCTTTGTAGGGGAAGCAGATAGCACCCAGGCCCTAATGGCTTTCAAAATCCACTTGTTGATCTCCTTGGAATTGATCCGAAGGATCTCGATCTTGTCATCCTCGGTAGTAGCATTATTCGAGAGAGACGCCACAACAGATAAAGAAACTTCTTCGATGAGGCGTGTGGCGGAGGATGTTTTTTTTTTGGGAGGCATCGAGCTGTAGCACTTAGAGAGGATGGACGGTGATGAGAGGTTCTTGATTAGACGATTGGTTAGATGCTTGGTGATCGGATGTTACTCGTTTGTGAGGAGAGGGTGAGAGAGAGAGAGAGAGAGAGAGAGAGAGAGAGAGAGAGAGAGAGAGAGAGAGGCCCTGCACGTAACTATTAGGGCTCTTTTTTGTAACACCCCAAAAATTGGGGTTCGGGTAGAAACCCAACTCCCGAGTTACAGAACGTCACTTATGCAATATAGATAATGATAAATGCATGTTGTCTGTAGAATGGCATTAAACAAGATTGAGACTAAGCCAAAACAACATATCATACTCCACAGACAGTTAAATTAGCAAGCGGAAGACTATGATATATACATAAAATATATAATTAATTGTAAGTCTCTATAGTGTGAACATGTTACCAGGTTAATTAAATACATGTATACTCCAAAAATAGAAAGAAAAGAATATACATGAGTGCTCCAAAAATATAAAATGACAAGTGTCTAGACATCTACTCAACCTCCCTGTAATCCCGTCGATCAGATCACGCATAAAGGAGGGATCTTCCTCATCATCATCAAGTCTGGCTCCTCCTCGCAGGCCGCGCCATCATCTGTAATTACAAAAGGGTCTGGTGGGTGTCCGGAACACCGTCCCGTAACGTGGGAGTGAGTAATTAACTCAGTGGAATCATAGAGCAAAGATTAGCATGTTATCAAATCAATCATGCGTTAATAGTAAAGCAAACAATCAAACATTCCTAGATACTGTTGTTAATGCAAGCATGAAATGACATGATGGATGCCCTCACCGACATACTCCCTCATGCGGCACCATCTGCATTTGTGGCATGCTTTCTTCCCGCAGTGCTCCACATCTTCTAGGCACATGCAATATGATATGGATAATGATTACCGGGTTATTGTTAGTCCTTTTCATACAACAGGATTGGGAAACTAAGGTACCTTGCTTATATCAATCCCAACACATATCCTGTCTAGGGTCGTCATTCCTAGTAATCTCATACGATGTTATATTTGTAGCTCGCTGCAAGGGCTGTTGCTCGCACTCGTTGCACCGCTCCCCCATCACCTTATCAATACAGGCCTATTTATCCTTAAGACTGCATCAGGACTCGTCGCCCCCATGCGGTGTCAGGATAAACTCAAGGTCACTACAAAGGGCTGCCAGGGCTGTTGCTCGCACTCGTTGCTCCACTCCCCCATCACCTTATCAATGTAGGCCGACAGTAAGAATATAGTGTCCCATACCACCATAATCTGCTCAGAGTAGGGTGCTCACTAGTCACTACAGGGAGGTTTGTGGCCCCAGCGTAGGCCGACAGCTCGACCATGGTGTCCCATACCACCATGCCTGGCTCATGAGTCTTTATGGATCAAGGTGCCATGGTTAACAGGGTTTCCAATGGTAAGTTCAATACCCTAGGTTCAAGCAGTTATAACTCATACATGGTGAACATACAATGGCCAGTTGGGTTACTTGACGGGTTCGACTAGTACGAGTGTATATCAAGCTGAACGACATGAAGTGCATGAAACACTTCGTGTGGCCTAACCACTGCCGCCAACTCAAAACACGACTCGCGTTCATCGACGCGTCCTCTGTGTACATAGAAACCAACCACGAATTCAATCCATTACCGACTTCCTGGACTAGGTCATAGCCCCAAGCATTTGTAAACCAACTTCAGTAAGCACATGAGAGTAACAAGAATGCATATAAACAATACAAGCATGTTGTTACAGGTTATAACATACCACATAAGAAAATCCTCCAACACATGCATTTCATATATATAATAAAATCAATACATATAGCCAACATGATGGAATTCATATACATCAACATATTAATTGAGAATTCAATCTCAAAACTAATTCACAACACCATTTTACTCAATACATACTAATACAAACATTTATATAAACACTTAGTCTACACACTTTAGTCCACATAGCGTATGTCGACTCAAAGTGCGCATTAGGGCGAATCTCTTCGCCAAACCGATCATACACGTATTTCTAATATCATAACACAATAAATTTACATGCCAAGCATTTCAGCAAAATACGGACGTATACAGTATTTTCTATAAATACCTAAAATACCCTAAATCTCATATTTACCGTACGTTTACGAAACGAAAAATGAACAACATGTTGTACATGTCAAACGGCGTTGCCGTCGATAATCTACTATTAAATGACATTGAAAGCTTTGAAATCAGTTAATCAAAGCATCTATAATCCTCACCTTTTGCCCTAGACGTGTATCGTTTCGATTAGAACGTATACGTTTTGTCAACGGTGTATAGGCGACCTAATACACAAGTTACATAAGCTACATTACTAACGAATCAAAGGAAACCCTAAAACAACAAGTAGTTAGGGTTTTCTTACCTAAGAGTGCGTTGGAATCGCCGGGAAAGTGATTGGAGTGCGGTGCTTTGGCACTTGTAAAAGCTGCAGCAAGTGGCGGGAATTCTCTCCCACTACTCTCTCAAAATCTCTCACTTTCACTCTCTCTCTATCTAGGGTTTGTTGCAAATTCGGATGAGAGGGTTGTGAGAGGGTTTTAAGCCCTTATATAGGCTAAAACATAACCTAAATAGACTTGAAAACAAAGTATACTTATTTTATGTCCAAATAGGGACTGTTCCGTCTCAACGGAGCATTTCTGGAGGTCCCCTGGCCAAATGCGGTCGGACTTAAGCTCATGGATACTGGATCCTGCTCACATCAAGTTTTCAGTCCGGTAGTGTTCGCAGATCGTACCTGGCAGTCCAATTTCAGTTCAGCGGTCATCGCACCTAAATCAGGTTTACAAGTCTCATGATATGAAAGAGAAATTTTTCCTGATCCGAGGGTGAAATTTGACTGAATTCTGACGGTCAGAACGCTTAATAATAACACGCCAAGTCACGTGCCAGATTTGGATTAAAATTTTCAAATCCTTACCCTTACTCACTCTTTTTACTCCAGGCTCAATGAAATAGCCTCTGAACGTCGGTTGGGCTTAATTTTTGAAATGATTGTCAAGTCCAGCTAAGCGGTCATAACGGTCTAAGATTGTAGGTATCGGACTTTCGACGCGCGGTCTAGATCCAATATAAAGTTTCAAAGGGTTCCAGAGAACAAACCGGTTTAGAGTTTGATCCTGAATTTTAGGGTATTATAGCGTCCTTGTTTTTACAAGTTTTAGGTCTTGCAGAACGTATTTAAAGCGATCAGGGACAATTTCGCAGCTAATCCAATGTAGCGCTAGTTGACTTACGCTTAATTTCTAAAGGAATTAATCCTACGTGATTTCTTTGGCTTTGGAATTGGGTTTTGAAAGGTTACCAAGGTGTTATGGTTGACCCATTGCCTAAGGACGTCTAATCCCAGGTTGGCAAAAATCCGGAGTGTTACATTTTTCCACCTCCGAAATGACTTAAAATTGCTTCACATTTAAAATGGCCTTCAACTGCTCCTAAACCAAAAACATGGCCATTCTAAAATTACAATTTTGGTGTAGCGATTATTCAAAACCTGGCATACATTTAATCATGGATTCATTCAATTCAAAGAATTAAGCTCACAAGCAATGATAGATATGTGCGAAAGTAACTCCTAGCTGACCCACTCTCCACGAGTGTACCAGAATTTTAATATTGGACGTTTTAATTTAGGTTCACATCTAATATTTATAAGCGTACACTCTCATCGGAGGCCAACACAAGGACTCAATGACACACACTCCCCTGTCGGAGCAACACATTTCCACCTGTATTAGTGGCTCCACAAGAGACTTTAGTTGGTTTTCTATCGGCTTACCAATAACCACTAATGTTCCTAATATAAGGCTCAACATACACTCCCGCCTAAGGCTCTCTATAGAGACTAACACGTTCACACCCATGTCCCGTGAATGCGTTCCTAATCTAATGTTCTACTTCCACTCTCACCAGAGGCTCCTTATAGAGACACACGTACACACACATGTCCAGTGAATTCAAGGCCCTATGTACACTCCTGACAAAGGCTCTTTATGAAGACTAACATGTATACATCCATGTCTAGTGAATTTAGATCCACAGAAGAGCCTAAGTCATACACAAAAACCTGTTCGAGTTTATGTTACAAAATCTACATTTAATCCTATTCAAGGAAAGAGTGTGAAGTGGACTTTAACAAATGACAACATTACTTGTCGGATTGAGCCCATTTGTAGTGCCTTCTTGAGATGGTTCTTTAATGCTCTCTCGTGCTTGAACCAATTTCTTAATTACTCTCACATTCATCGATGTTGATGGTTCAGCTCCACGCTCAGACACCTTACATGCAATGATCAATGAGGTGACCAAGGTGATGGGAGTTGGGTTGAATATCTTAAAATTAATAGTTTTAGTCGATTCTTAGTAGGGATTCACCTAAATGGGTGTTTTAGACTATTGAGACAAGGATATGCTTATAGCTTTGTGTATAATAAGGCGGAGATCAAGATCATCTTCACAATGGATGTTGGAATCCACATTAGAGTAGTATAACTTAAGAAGATGATTTGGATCTCATAGGTTTAGATGCTTAGGATAAAGGAATGAGTGAGGAATCACCTAAGCTCTAATTGTACCAAAAACCCATCACCATGCCTAAGAACCAAATGACCATTTTATAGAAATCGTGTTGCAATGTTTATAATATGTCTAGTGAATGACTCTTTCAATAGGATAGAAATGCCCTTCAGTAGGATTGAGTTGTGCCTTGATCGTATTGAAAGACTATGAATTTTCTATTTAGTTGTTGAATCATTTTTTTCGATTGCATCGAGCTGATCTTCAATTCTATCAAGAATCATCGACAGCCTGTCAATAGGATCGAAAACCACTTGAAAATTGTTATTTTGGGCTGTTTGATTTATAACAACTTTGCACCTCTTTTAACCTATTTATTATGTTCCAATATGGCTCATAAAGTTATAAGATCGTCAAATGAAAGGTTTACATATTAAGGTTAGGACTATCTAGAGGTTAGGTTATTTTGGTTTTAAGGTTAGTGTCCCTAATGCACCTCAACTTGTTTTTTAACTCCTTGATGTTTCATGTAATCTTGTGTCTTCGGTATTCAACTTTCAAGGGCTCAGCCCAGTCATAGACATCCATAGGCATGTAATTGAGAAATAGGTGCACTAACGAGACTTACGCGACAGTGGTCTGACAAAGTCCCTCGGTATCGTGTGCACACTGAGGTACGCAGTAGCCAACCTGTTTCACTGCTGCATCACTGCAGCTCAGGTGCGCAGCTCCAAGCAGAGGAATTTTGTCCCTTAGAAGTTAAAACAATGCATCAGAGGGCCATGAAAGTTTTGTAAAGGGATTCTTTTTGCTAGAGCCCATTTTGGTCAAAATCGTAATGTGGTCAACCTGATTCTTGGGTGGGGCCCGTTGGGATGAGTGATGCCATGTTGGCACGTGTGAATGAGATGACATCTTCAAAGATGACAAGGAGTAGAACAGACGGAGAGTTCCCAGTTGCAATTTAGCTTCCGTCAACACAATGGTGTCTTATACGCTTCCAACAAAACATTTGCATTGCTTCTCTCACCTCAACGAACAAAATGAGGAACTGAAATGGCCGAGAAATGGCGGGCTTTGAAAGAACTTATGTTAATTTATCATTAATTATTAATAAGAGAATATTCTACTTGAGAAGAGAAAAAGAAGAGGCTGACCATGACTGCTCTTCGACAACATCACGACGCAGCGGTCCAGCTCACCTCTCTCTCTCTCTCTCTCTCTCTCTCTCTCTCTCTCTCTCTCTCTCATCCTCTGATGGACGGATACAACCGATGCTAAACCAAAAACAAACCTTCCACACCAACCCAGAAAAATAAAAAATAAAAATAAATACCATACCAGTAGAGCCATTCCATGGCATCTATCTCTCTCTCACACATATTCATATCGGTCTGACTAGAGCATTGTTGAAGCTGGCTTTCCCTGTTTTGCTGCAGCGTTTCGTGGGCTGCACTGCCAGGTATGACTTCAATGCTTCATCATTTCTCTCCTTATTTCTTCTCTCTACCTTTTCTTTTATCATCTCTCTTGTGTATAACAAGAATTTTCATAGGCAAAAGGTTAGTCACTCCAATTATAACCTAATATAATACAAAAGGATGTGAGAGATGTTGGATACGGTGGTGGATTAGCAAATCCAAAACCATGTGCATACCGTGTGAGCTAGCTGTGAAGATAAGATTTTTTTTTCTAAGTTTAGAGTATTAGCTGGGTGAAGATAATGATAAATATTTTTTGGATTTTTCTTAGGATTTTTTCTTTCTTTAACTGCCCCTAGGATGAATCTATATAGGGATAAATTAGTCATTTCACAGAATAAGAAAGCCTATAAAAGGCAACAGTGTAATACGTTTTTATTCAATTCCAATATAGCAGCAGTTCTCTCTTCTTCTTCCAAAAGTTTCAGTTTTTTCTTTTTTGGTGGCTGCAGCAACTCGTCAGCAAAGGTGGGGTTTTACTACCCAACAAACTGGTATCAGAGCTAGCTGATCCTTTGGCCTCATCATTCGTGAGAACGAGGTCCTGCTCTCCCTGTTTTCGGTTTGCAAATACCCAACAACAAAAAGTAAATCAACTGTGCGGAGGTTGAATTTTTTTTCAGAAAAGGTTCCAGCAATTTTTTACCCACAACAAAATTTTTTTCAGAAAAAAATCTGTTTTCAAAAAATTCAGATTGCAACAAAAAAATAAAAAATAAAAATAAATTCTGTTTATCTTTTTTCAAAAATTCAGATTGCAACAAAAAATATATAAAAAAATTCCGTGGAAGAATCTGTTTAACTGTTTTCACGAATCTATGGAAAAAAAAAATTTGTTTATCTGTTTTCAAGAAGCCATGCAAGATTCCACCTTTCAACTAAGAATCTGTCCAAGACTCCACTGTTTCAGCCAAAAAAATAATCAGTCATTCTTAAAAAATAGAAAAATATGGCCAACACCATCCAGCCGCAGGTTCCTAAGTTGTCAAAGGACAACTATAAAAAATGGTGCATCCAAATGAAGGCATTGTTCGGGTCACAAGAACTATGGGAGATCATCACTGATGGGTATGAAGAACCCACTATGGAAGAAGAAGAGGCCTTCACCAATGAAGAAAAGATCGCTCTAAAAAAATAAAGGAAGAGAGACAACAAGGCTTTGTTTCTCCTCTATCAAGGGTTGGATGAATTGTAACGCCCAGAAATTTGGGGGTCGAGCATAATTCAGCTCTCGAGTTCCAAAATATCACTTATGCAACATAAATAATGATGGATGCATGTTGTCTGTATTAGTGCAAAAACATGAAGTAGATTAAGCCAAATCAACAGACATAATTCAGGGATAGTGAGAAAAAGCAAGCGGAAGACTTAAGTACATATATAATCCAAAAATATTCTCCAAAAGATGTATGCTCTGCCCAGGGTAATAAGTACAACTGTGTATCAAAATACATGTATCAAGTTGTGACAAAACAAGATAATTGTATCCCAGACTCCCCGCCAATCAGGACAAGGCTCACATGAACCCTCCTGAGAACTGCATGAATGAGAAAGCCTCCTCGTCCTCGTCGAACTCTGGCTCCGCCTCGCAGGCATCACCGTCACCTTTAGCTAAGTCAGAGTCTGGTTGGTGTTTAAGCACCATCCTAAAATGTAAGAGGGAGTGATCAACTCAGTGGAGCTATACAACAAAGGTTGACATGTTATCAATTCAATCAAGCAGTAATGATAGAGCAGTACAATTGAATGTGTCCTAGATACTCTTGTTAATGTAAGAATGATATGAGAGAATGATGCATGCCCTCACCACAATCTCCCTCTGTGATCTTCATCTTACGGTCATGCATGTCAGTCACTTCCTTAGTGTTCTTACACCAATGCCGACAGCACATGCAGTGCGATGATATGAGCATGATTATCTAGTTCTTATTAGTCTTTTTTATACAACAGGACTGGGAAGCTAAGACACCTCCCTTATATCAATTTCTAAACATTGATCCATTCTAGGGTCGTCAGTCCTAGGAATCTCATACGATGTTATGGTTCTAGATCACTTTAAAGGGCTCGTCACCAATCAATACAGGTCTAGTTATATCCTAAATACTGCAACAAGACTCGTCGCCCTTCTACGGTGTCAGGATATACTCGAGGTCACTACAGAGGGTTCGTCACCAATCAATGTAGGACGACAGCACAAATATAGTGTCCCATACCACCATAATCGGCTCATGAGAGTAGGGCGCTCACTGGTCACTATGGGGAGGCTCGTCGCCCCAGCGTAGGTCGACAGCTCGACCACGGTGTCCCATACCACCATGTCCAGCTCATGAATCTTAGGAGATCATGGTACTAAGATTAACGGGAGTTTCACTAGTGAGTTCAGTGTCTTAGATTCAAACAGTAGCGACCAAACATAGTGAACAAACATCGGTCAATCTAGTAGTTGATAAGCTCAACTAGGCCAAGTACACGTTGAGTTGAACGGCATGGAATGCATAGGCACTCCGTGTGGCCTAACCACTGTCAAACATCCCAAGGAGGACTCGGATTCGTTAAACTCATCCTGCATGGAGAAAATGATCTCAACCACCATATGAAGAACGGTTACCGATTACCTGGACGGTAATACAGCCCTTACTACGCAATACCTGCTCCTTATCCAAAATATGCGTCGGTCACAGTTCATATGTGGCATCCTCGCTCAACTGCACCTGCTCCCATCTGATAATGTGTGAAGGATTGGGAACGTATTTCTTCAATATGGACACGTGAAAAATATTATGCATGCCTGCGAGTGGTGTGGGCAAAGCAAGGCGATACGCTACTGCCCCCACTCGATCAAGTATCTGAAATGGGCCAATGAATCTTGGCATGAGCTTCCCTTTCTTACCAAACCTAAAAACTTCTCACATAGGGGAAACCTTAAGGAATACATGGTCCCCAACAACAAACTCAAGTGGTCACCGTCTCGTATCGGCGTAGCTCTTCTGCCTGCTCTGTGCTGAGAGCAGTCGATGTCGAATAATGTCGATCTTCTATGAAGTCGCCTGGACCAACTCTGGGCCAATCAGAGTCTTCTCACATACTTCTGCCTAATAATGTGGTGCTCTACACGGGCGACCATACAGTGCCTCATAGGGAGCCATACTAATACTCGCCTAGAAGATGTTGTTATACGCGAACTCTACATAAGGGAGATAGTCATCCCAACTGTCCTTAAAGTCCAACGCACAAGCTCGCAACATATCCTCTAAAATCTGATTCACACGCTCCTTCTGCCCGTCTGTCTGTGAATGGAACGGGGTACTGAACTTCAACTTCACACCCATCGCTTCCTGGATACGAGTCCAGAAGATAGATGTGAATCGTGTGTCTCGATTAGACACAATCTTCAAGGGAACTCCATGCAGGCATACAATCTCCTTGATATACAATCTAGCCAACTCGTCTGCAGAATTTATGACTCTGATCAGTAGGAAATGAGCTGACTTCGTCAACCTATCAACGATCACCTAAATAGATTCATATCCCCTCCTCATCCTCGGCAGTCCAGAAATAAAATCCATAAAAATAAAGTCCCACTTCCATTCAGCTGTGGGCATGGGCTGAAGCAATCCAGGAGGTTGGCGATGCTCTTCCTTAACCTGCTGACACGTGAGACAACGGGATACGAATTCAGTAATGTGGACCTTCATATTGTCCCACCAGTATGATCTTTTCATATTCTGATACATCATCGTGCTACTTGGATGCATCGCAAGCCTCGAATTGTGGGCTAACTCAAGAATCTCTCGTCTCAAGTCAGGTATGTCTGGAACGCATACGCGACCTCGATATAGCAAGTCCCCATCCGTACCAATAGTCCACTCAGAGTCCTCATTAGTACCAACCCTCTCCTTCATCTTCACTAGAGGCTCATCGCCTGCCTGAGCCTCAATAATGTGGCCATCTACGAGGGGTTGTACACGAACATGTACGACGATTTCATACAGCTCTTCCACTGTGAGTTTCTGCTCAAAGTCTCGCACGAACTCTACCATATCCCATTCTGCAATCATAAGCGGAGCCATAAATTCTATAGTCTTCTTGTGGCTCAATGCATCTGCCACAAGGTTTGTCTTGCCCGGATGGTAGGAAACCTCAAACTTAAAGTCCTTTAAGGTCTCCATCCATCGGCGCTGCCTCATATTCAAATCTCGTTGTGAGAATATATATCTAAGGTTCTTGTGGTCGCAAAAGAGCTCGAACTCCTCTCCGTAGAGGTAATGTTTCCAGAGCTTTAATACGAAAATGATAGCTTCCAACTTTAGGTCGTGTGTAGGGTAATTCTCCTCGTGCTTCCTTAATTGTCTCAAGGCATACGCAATCACCCTGTCCTTCTACATAAGGACACAACCCAGACCGACACGAGACGCGTCAGTATAAATCGTATACTTAACCCCTTGCTCTGGAAATACCAGCACAAGGGCGGACGTCAACTCGTCCTTCAGCTCTTAAAAAGCTGCTTCAGCCTTTTCATTCCAGGCAAACTTCAAGTCTTTCCGTGTCTACTGAGACAACCGTCTGGCAATCTTAGAAAAGTCTCGAATGATTCGTAGATAGTAACTTGTCAGACCTAGAAAACTCCTCACCTCAGTAACTGAATTGGGCTGCTTCCAATCCTGAACCGCAGCTACCTTAACGAGGTCAACAACAATACCTTCCTTGGACACGACATGTCCTAGGAACTTAACTTCTTCCTTCCAGAAGTCGCATTTCTTATACTGCGTGAACAACTGGTTCTCCCTAAGAGTATTCAATACCATTCTCAGGTGCTATTCATGCTCTTCTCAACTCATGGAGTATATCAAAATGTCATCGATAAAGACAATGACGAACCGGAACAGAAATGGCCAAAACACTCTGTTCATCAGATCCATGAACACGGCCGAAGCATTCGTGAGTCTAAAAGACATCACAAGGAACTCATAATGACCAAAACTAGTCCTGAATGCAGTCTTCTGCACGTCCTCATCCCTGACGCGCAACTGATGATACCCAGACTGTAAATCTATCTTTGAGAAATAACGTGCCCCCTTCAGTTGATCGAACAGATCATCAATCCTGGACAAGGGATACTTTTTCTTCAGTCACCTGATTCAACCTGCGATAATCAATATATAACCGTAGGGAAACTTCTTTCTTCACAAATAAGACAGGCGCTCCCCAAGGTGATACACTCGGTCGAATAAAGCATGCCTCAAGCAAAATATCGATCTGTCTCCTCAACTCCTCCATCTCACATGGAGGTATATGATACGTCGGCAGGGAAATAGGTGTCGCACCGGGCACAAGATCAATAGTGAAGTCAATCTCGCACCGAGGGGGAAGCCCTGGAATCTTCTCAAACACATCAGAGAAATCACGAACCACTGGCATAACTTCCAACATCGGAACATCAGAACTCTCTAACGTGAAAGCATAGCTGCTAACACGATAGGACCAACTGACTTGAACTGGAAAAGAGAAGACCGTGCCCTCAGTTCCGTAGGCTGTCACAACTCTGGCCTCGTAATCAATATTTGCTCTCATCTTCACGAGCCAATCCATCCCAAATATAACATCATAATGACACAGTGGGGCGACAATCAGGTCGATGACCACTGTCCTGCTATCCAAATCATCGAGCAAGATGCACATGTCTGAGTAATATCTGAAGTAGTCCCTATAGCTGTCGTGAGTCTCACTCCCTTCGCAAGAGCCATAACCAAACCTAGCCGCTCGACCTCAACATAAGAGATGATCAAAACAGTGGACCTAGTGTCCACCAATAGAAAGATAGGCATACCTAGGATGTGAGAAGGAACCTCAAATGATGTCAGTACTGAATCTGCCTCAGGCGCCTCAGCTGTGAGCACATGAACCCGAGCCTGCTATGGGCGATGCGGTGGAGGAACCATGGGCCGTTGTGGTGGCCTGAAACGAGGTGTTGGAGGTCTGAAGGAAGGATGAGTTGGTGCTGATCGAATGAGTGATGCTGAAATAGCCTGAGGCATCGGATGGCTGATCCTCTGAGGCAGCGAGAAACCACTATCTCACATCCTAAAAAAATAAGATATCTCAGCATGGTCAGGCTTCTTACAATAGCTGCACCACATATCAGGATGCCTCACATGGGCAGGAGATACCGTAAACCCTGACGATAAATTGATACGAGGCCTCTAACCGAGGAAAGGCTTACTCGTGAAATCAGGTCTCGGCCTGGGAACCATAGGTGCACGCATGCGGGACAACCTCTCCCTGACCTACTCTGCTCGCAAGGACATGCTCACCACTCTGCATAGGAAGAGATGCTCGCACAACACATCTTTGATCGAATCTCGGGCCGCAAACCCTCAGAAAAATGCCACATCCTCAACGGCTGATCACCTAGAATCAAAGGAGCATACCTGCCCAGCTCCATAAACTGATTCTCGTACTTTGTCACCGACATGCCTCCCTGGCGAAGGCGAAGGAACTCACTCTCCTTCTCGTGCCGGTAAGTGACCAAAAAATACTTCTCGTGGAAGCGAGACTCAAATGCCGCCCACGTCCAATCAAATCCCTCCGCAACTGTACGGAGGATGCTGTCCCACAATAAGCTAGCCTCCTTCTCAAACATGAAGGTGGTAAGATTAACCTACTCCACCTCTGAACAATGCAACGGTCTAAGCATCTTAGAGATGCGGTCGATCTAATACTCAACCTCCTTGGGTCTGTGAGTACCCAAAAATATAGGAGGCCTCAAGCGCTGAAATCGCTCGAAAGTGTAGCTCGCACTGGTATTCCCAACGGGGTGTAAAGGCGAGGTAGGTGGAGTCGCTCCCATCGACTGAGCAAAGATACCAGCTATGAAGGATAAGAACTGCTGATGCTGCATCAACAACATCATCTGTTCTAGCCTATTAGGAGGCGGAGCAGATTGTGATGTGGAAGGAGTGGACGCAGACGCATAGTTCTGATCAGGAACTGCAGGTGTGACAGGAGGCACCACAGAAGGTGTCACAGGGGGTGGCCCAGCAGCAGGGCCATAATCCGGCTGAGAACTCAGCATGGGATCAAAATGAGATGGGACCGAATGGGGGTGCATATGAAAATCGCACAGGGTAAGGGCCCCGTCAAGCGAATCACCCAGAGAGAGATGGGCCGAAGATCTCGAGCCCTTAGGTGGCATACCATACACACAACAGAGGGTAGTAACCAATGAGATTATGCATTAATACAGTCCATCCACAGCATTAACTTCACAAGTCAAAGAAACAACATGCATTTCATTAACAAAATTGTCACAATACATGATGTGTAGCATTACATGAATCGCGATGGAGAAAGCATGTGAGCAAATAACTAAGCTTCAAACACTAAACTTCAAACACTAAACAACTATCAAACTACCATGCCATACACAAGAACAAGCAACAAACAAGTAAACAACAACTACGAAAAGGACTATTCCTCAGAATCTGGTGATGATGGAGGGGCACCCTTATCCTTCAGATAAGACAAGATCGTCTTTAAAGTGCGGGTTACTTTCCTGAACTTGTGCTTCACATAGCCACGCAAATCCACAATATCCTGTCGAAGAGTGGCTTGACCCTCCTCAAGCCTAACCAAACGGGCTTCTCTGTCAGCCCTATCAGGATCATGCTCCTGGGTCGCAGGAGGAGGACTCTCATTAGTATCCTGAGCCTCCTCTTCTTCTTCGTCCTGCACTTCTTTCTCTATCTCTACCCCACCTTCTTCTTCACTTTCATCTCCTTCTTCACTTTCAGACTCATCCTCGCTTTCTTCAAGTTAGGCTTGTCGTTACTGAGGTCCGATCTTCATCTCGTTAAGAGTGATCTTGCTGATGTAATGGACCGGCGCTGGTAATTTCTCCCCAAGTCTGTAGCCATACTCAAGTGCAATCTTTCATATGAGTTGGTCGAAGGGGATCGACTCAGTCGTTCTATTTGATCGTACGATGAGGATTATCTGTCGCAGTACAAATGTAGGCACGCATAACTTCACTCCCTGCCCCACTTGGTACAGGAAATCCACCATAAGACGCGTGCACTCACTGCGATTGCTCCACATGGGGTAGACATTGAATGTAAAAATGTGGTGAAGCAAACAAAAATTACCCGACATATGAGTTACTAAGAGACTCCTGTTAGGCTGTCATTCAACCAGTTGACCACATAGAAACCTGGTGCAGTGATCCCTTTCATGTACACTATTCAGATTTCTCTCACTAGTATGTACCTCACCACGTGGCACATTCAGGAGTCGAGCTATCAACCCAACGTTGATTGTGGCTTCCCAGTCTCTGCCAAAGGGGATCTTAAATTGTAAGGGCTCTATCGTAGGCTCTCAAATGTGGGCATAGAAGGCTTGGACAGTGCTCAGGTTTGTGCGAGACTCACCTTCAAATAGCGGACCCCACCTGGCTTCTTCCAGGCGCTTGAACAACAAGTATTCACCAAAGAGTCGTCCATCCACATGCACTTTAAAAAGAACCCTATGGCCTTCATAGACATCATGAGCCAACTCCGCCAACAACATTCTTCCTAATGGAGCATGAGGATCTAAATCCCGCTTCGTCTGCACTTCTCTCCCGGTGCTTGAACTAGTGGTAGCTCCTCTAGGCCTTCTCGAATGAGCGGGGTGACTAGGCCCAACCTTATCCACAGGGACTCGCTTCTTCCCCATGAATGAAAGGATGGAGGAAATGGAAAATAATGCCACAAAAAACTCCATGAAAGTCATGAAAAATGAAGAAAATGAAGGAAAAGGGCTGACCTATTTGGGTCTCCATGGATCTGAGCCTCAAAGAGGGTGGAAAGGCTCAAAGAAATGGAGTATTGAGGAAACAAAATCACAAAATAAAATGGGTTTTGGGTTGACACGATTTTGAAGCTTAAATGAGGGATTTAGAAGTTCAAATCAAGGGAAATGGAAGGATTAGGTGATGGGTATGGTTGAGCACAGTGAAGGGAGGTAGGATTTAATGAAAAATGAAAGGAAGAGTGATTGAAGAGGTGATTTGAGAGAGAATGGGGCAGTTTTGAAGAAAAGGGAAAGCTTGGGAGGGGGTTTGTGAAGGAAATACTCGTTTGGAGATGAAATAGACGTCAAATGCTGGACCAGTGGGTCCCACTAGGCCCCATGTGCCATCATCCAGAAGGCTCGGTCCAGAAAAGCCCGCCAGTCGACGAGGCCTCGCCGGTTCGCTGGCCACTGACCAAACCGGTGAGGCCTCGCCCTTTGGGCGAGGACCTCCCCACTCCCTGGGTCTAAAAAAGTTTGAGTCCACCTTGGGTCCCCCTGGAAGTGGTTCGTTTGGGCCACGCTTCTGATTTGAGCCGTTTCGTGTCATTTTGGAACATATCTGATCTCTGTTCATATTTATCGATTTCTAACAGCTGGAATGGGATGAAACGCTGTCTATACCCATTAATTAATGGTCTAAACTTGATTTAGGGTCATCGTGTGTGATCAGGAGTGTGCAAGGACTCAATCTCAGCGGTTGTTTTCAGTAAACTTTCGCCAATCGACACATATGGGGTCCTAAACCTGTTTTTAGATTGTTATCACACCCTCCTACGCTATAGTGGTGTTAACGTACATCGTGTGACCCTAACTGTAATGCCCTAAAAATCGGGGGTCGAGGATAAACTCCACTCCCGAGTTCCAGAACATCACTTATGCAAAATTTTCAATGATGAATGAATGTCGGCTGTAATAGTGCATGAAATATGAAGTGAATTAAGCCAAAACAACATATCATAGTCCAGAGATAGTTAAATTAACAAGCGGAAGAATGTGATAGATATATAAAATATATGAACTGTTGTAAGTCTCCAGAGTGTGAACATGTTATCAGGTTAAACATATACATGTATACTCCAAAAATGATCAAAAGGAATATACATGAGTACTCCAAAAATATAAAATGACAAGTGTCATGGCATCTAATCAACCTCCTTGTAATCCCGTCGATCAGAACACGGTCTACATAAACCCGCTTGATAACCGCCTATAGGAGAAATCCTTCTCATCATCATACAAGTTCGGCTCCGCTTCATAAGCAACGCCATCATCTGAAACTAAAACAGGGACTGGTTGGTGTGTAAAACACCGTCCCGTAACGTGGGAGTGAGTGGCCAACTTAGTGGAATCATAGAGCAAAGGTTAATATATTATCAAATCAATCAAGCGATAATGATAAAGCAAGAAAATCAAACATTCATAAATACTGTAATTAATGTAAGGATGAAATGACATGATGTATGCCCTCGCCAACATACTCCCTCATGCGACACCATCTTATGTCCGCGGCATGCTTTCTTCCCTCAGTGCTCCACATCTTCCAGGAACATGCAATGCGATATGAATATGATTACTGAGTTGTTATTAGTGCTTTTCATACAGCAGGATTGAGAAACTAGGGTACTTCCCTTATATCATTCCCAATAAGAATCCTGTCTTGGGTCGTCACTCCTAGTAGTCTCATACGATGATATGGTTCTAGGTCACTGCAAGGGCTGTCAGGGCTTTTGCACGCACTCATTACACCGCTCCCCCATCACCTTATCAATAAAGGCCTAGTTGTACTCTTGTTGCTAGAGAAGGGTCGTCGCCTCAATAGACTCAGAGTACGCTCGAGGTCACTACAAAGGGCTGCCAGGGCTGTTGCACGCACTCGTTGCACCGCTCCCCCATCACCTTATCAGTGTATGCCGACATTTTGAATATAGTGTCTCATACCACCATAATCGGCTCATGAGTCTAGGTTGCTCACTGGTCACTACAGGGAGGCTCGTGGCCCCATCATAGGCCAACAACTCGACTACGGTGTCTCATACCACCATGCCCGGTTCATGAGTCTTAGTGGATCAAGGTACCATGGTTATTAGGGTTATCACTGGTAAGTTCAGTACCCTATGTTTAAGATGTTATGACCAATACAAGGTGAACATACAATGGTCAGTCGGGTTACTTGACGAGCTCGACTAGTACGAGCGCACCTCAAGCTGAATGACATGAAGTGTATAAACACCTCGTGTGGCCTAACCACTACCGTCAACCAAAGCACGACTCGGGTTTGTCAACGCGCCCTTCGTGGTGAATAGAATCCAACCATGAATTTAAATCTATTACCGACTGCCTGGACTAGAGTATAGCCCCAAACACTTGTAATCTAAATCAATAATCATGTGAGAGAGACAAAATTGAAATACAAGTAATTCCAGCATGTTTTCAGCATGTTATAACATACATCATAAGCAGTTAACCATACATGAGTATTTCAAATATAAGGTAATCAATTCAAATACAACAAGCATGGAGGTAATCATGTACATCATCAAATTAGTTGAGAATCCAATCTCAACGCTAATCTACAACACCATTTACTCAATACTTACTAATACATACATTTATACAAACCCTTAGTCTACACGCATTAGTCTACATATCATATGTCGGCCAATAATGTGCATTAGGGCGAATCTCTTCGCCAAACAGATCATGCACGCATAACTAGCATAGGTACATGATAAATACTCAGGGCAATCATATCAGCAAAATACGTACGTATACAGTATTTCCTACAAATACCTAAAATACCCTAAATCTCATATTCTTCGTACGTATTCAAAATGAAAAATGGACAGCATCTTCTACATGTCAAATAGCATCCTTGTCAACAATCTACCATTAAACAACATTGAAAGCTTTGAAAAATAGTAACCTAAGCCTCTAAAATTCGCACCTTACGCCGTAGAAGTGTAACGAATTCAATAGAGACTTTAAGTCTTCGTCAACGACTGATTAACAACTTACAGTATGACTTAGGTTAGCTACTTCACCACTTGCACCAATTGAAACCCTAGAACAGGTTAGGGTTAGGCTTTCTTACCTAAGAATGAAGCCGGAGTCGCCGGAAAAGCGATACGGAGGGGTGGATTAGGCACGTAGCAAAGCTGGGAAGAATCCCAGGAAGAATCACCAACTTCTCTCCCACTTTCATTCTCTTTTCTCTCACTTGATTTGGGTAGGGTTTGAAATTTGTATGGGATTTGTGAGAGAGGGTTTAAGGCCTTTTTATAAGCCCAAACACGACGAAAACAGACTTGAAGTCAAGGTATACTTAAGTTATAACCAAATCGGGTCTATTCTGATCCAACGAAGTACTTCTGGAGGTCCTCTTATCAAATACGATCGGACTTAAGCTCATTAGCAACGAATCGTTAGTAAGTTAAGTTTTCAGTCTGATCGAATTTCCAGATCGTCCGTGGCGGACCAGTTTCAATTTAACGGTTACTGAAGTTCGATCAAGGTCACAAGTACTTTGAAATGTAAGGGCCACCTATCCTGATCCGAGGGTAAATTTGGGTCAAAATCTAACGGTCAGAATGCTTAAAAATAACGCACAAGTGAAGCGTGCCAAATTTCTTAAAATTATAATTAATTTTCTAAATATCTTCCTTTTCTCACTCTCTTCACTCCGGACGCAATAAAATGGTCTCAGGACATCGTGTGGGCGTGATTTTCATGGTTCTTGTCAAGTCCAACAATGTAGTCAATATCTTCTAAGTTCATCGCTATCAGACTTTTGACGTGCGGTCCAGGTCTGATACGAAGTTTCTGAATGCTCCCGAGAGCAACTGGGTTGAGAGATTGATCCTAAGTTTTTAGGTAACATAGAGTTAGCAGTCCTACACATTTTGGGTCGTATATTTCATATTTAAAGTGGTTCAAGTCAATTCTACTGAGTATTCAGTTTGGTACTTAACCAAATTCTATCCTAATTATGGCAGAATACGGTCCTAGGGCTATTCTATGCCCCATTTTGAGAACTTTCAGGTATCATATTATTTTAATTATTTTTTTAACGGTTCATCATCACGTTTACCCTGACTCCACCAAATTTCATAAGATTTTGAGTTGTAAAAAAATTCTAAAAATTTCTGAAGCAGCAGTTGTCCAACAAGTGATTATCGGATAGTTTCTCACAATAACCTAATTTAAACTATATTAAATATTTTATTATATTTTTTACATACTTTTATATAAAACTAGACTCATTTATCTTCAATATGGTTTTTGAATCACCTAAATTGGAGTTATAACGAAGGAGATATGATTTTTTAAATTTTGATAAAATGCGCAGAGAAAATGCAGGAACCGGGCTGCCTGTCCGCTGTACGGACGAGGCCTCGCTGATCCCGCGAGGACCTCGCCGGTCACTGACTTATTTGGTGAGGGATCGCCCCATAGGTGAGGTCCTCACCCCTCAGGTATGCCAAAAATATGTAGGGCCCACCTTGGATCCCCCCGAATTGAGTCGTTTGGGCCCACGAGTCCGTCGAGGCGTTTATCGAGTCTCATTTACAAACTGAAATGAGTTACGCAATGTAGAATATATGATTTTGGGGTATAAGAAGCCAATCCATACAAATAATCTATCTACATCATGAAATTTTAAATATTAAATAGTCAAAATTCTATTTTACGCATGTATTTACCATTTATAGTAAGTTTTAGTTTAAGTATAGTTCCTCACCTTTTAAACTTTAGGTTTGTGTCTAATATGAAAGTACTTGGAGAAATTTGAAGAATGGGGTGGTGAAAGTTAAGATGTTGAAGGAAATAGGTTGAAAAGCGATTTCTAGACTTTAGGATTGATCTCTAAAGTGATATGGTTGACCCATTGCCTAAGGACGTCTAATTCTAGTTTGGTAAAAATCTGGGGTGTTACACTAACCCAGGTCCAGTTTAATCCAGATCATGCTCTGATACCAACTTGTAATGCCCTGAAATTCGGGGGTCGAGCATAACTCAGCTCCTGAGTTCCAAAACATTACTTATGCAACATAAATAATGATGGATGTATGTTTTCTGTATTAGTGCAAAAACATGGAGTAGATTAAGCCAAATTAGTAGACATAATTCAGGGATAGTGAGAAAATGCAAGTGGAAGACTTAAGTACATATATAATCCAAAAATATTCCCCAAAAGATGTATGCTTTGCCCAGGGCAATAAGTATAACTATGTATCAAAATACATGTATCAAGCTGTGACAAAAAAAAGATAATTGTATCCCAGACTCTCCGCCAGTCAGGACAAGGCTCACATGAATCTGTCTAAGAACTGCATGAACGAGAAAGCCTCCTCGTCCTCGTCAAATTCTGGCTCCGCTTCACAGGCATCACCGTTACCTGCAGCAAAGTCAGAGTCTGATTGGTGTTTAAGCACCATCCCAGAACGTGGGAGTGAGTGATCAACTTAGTGGGCTATAGAGCAAAGGTTAACATGTTATCAATTCAATCAAGCAGTAATGATAAAGCAGTACAATCAAACATATCCTAAATACTCTTGTTAAAACAAGAATGATATGAGGGAATAATGCATGCCCCTCACCACAATCTCCCTCTGTGATCTTCATCTTACGGTCACGCATGTCAGTCACTTCCTCAGTGCTTTTACACCAACGCCGACAGCACATGCAGTGCGATGATATGAGCATGATTATCTAGTTCTTATTAGTCCTTTTGATACAGCAGGATTGTGAAGCTAAGAAACCTCCCTTATATCAATTTCCAAACATTGATCCATTCTAGGGTTGTCAGTCCTAGGAATCTCATACGATGTTACGGTTCTAGATCACTGTAAAGGGCTCGTCACCAATCAATACAGGTATAGTTATATCCTAAATACTGCAACAAGACTCGTCGCCCTTCTGCAGTGTCAGTATATACTCGAGGTCACTACAGAGGGCTCGTCACCAATCAATGCAGGCCGACAACACAAATATAGTGTCCCATACCACCATAATCGTCTCATGAGAGTAGGGCGCTCACTGGTCACTACGGGGAGGCTCGTCTCCCCAGAGTAGGTCGACAGCTCGACCACGGTGTCCCATACCACCACGTCCAGCTCATGAGTCTTATGAGATCATGGTACGAAGATTAACGGGAGTTTCACTAGTGAGTTCAGTGTCTTAGATTCAAATAGTAGCGAATAAACATGGTGAACAAATATCAGTCAATCGAGTTAGTTGATAAGCTCAACTAGGCCAAGCACACGTTGAGTTGAACGACATGGAATGCATAGGCACTCCGTGTGGCCTAACCACTGTTGAACATCCCAAGTAGGACTCGGATTCGTTAAACTTATCCCGCATGGAGAAAATGACCTCAACCACCATATGAAGAACGGTTACCGATTACCTGGACGGTAATATAGCCCTAATCACGTACAAGTTCACTAATAGGCATATGATTTATATCCTACATTCATATGAGCATTTATGAAATATAACTTGAACATAACTACAGTACATGGAGGAACTCATACACATAAGTAACATGAATAATTCAGACTAAACAATACATGGAGGGAATCATACACAGAGGTAATGTAATTGAAATTCATATCTCAACAACCTTAAAAAAAATCACACTTTACTAACTACTAACTAAATCAAGCATTTATACAAACACTTAGACTACACTATTCAACATACATTGCGTATGTCGATCATATGGCATAATAGGGCAATTCCTTTCATCAAGGAGTCGTCGCATATGTAACAATCATGTATCAACGACAAAGAATCATGGCAATCATAATAGAAAATTTCATACGTATATGGATATTCTAACATATATATGAAATACTCTATTTATAACATAGATTATACATATACGAAAATCTAAACAGATAGCGCATTTAGCATGTGTAATAGCATTCACGTTATGAATAAATCAATATCTAACATTGAAAGCCTTTAAAACCATAACCTAAACGTATATAGTCCGCACCTTAAATCAGAAAATGTAAAAAAGAGATGATTTAGACGACAAGTCTTTGTCAACGACGGATACGCTACCTAGGCATGAAACAGGTTAGCTATAACTTCACTACAGATATTCTAAGCTTGAAAACAGGTTAGGGTTTGATTAACTTACTCAAAAACGGAATCAGAATCACCAGAAGAATGATTCAAATACGCAGGATCGATACGTAGAAGAGCTGGGAAGAATCCCACGAAAAAATAATAGGTTCTCTCTTACTTTCTCTCTCTTTTCTCTCTTGAATGGCTAGGGTTTAGGAAATTCATATGGGATTTGGAAATGAGGGTTTAAGGCCTTTTTATAAGCTTAAAGTCGACGAAAACAGCCTTAGGACCAAGGTATACTTAGGTTATGACCAAATCGGACTCTTTCTGATCCAACGGAGCACTTCTGGAGGTCCTCTTATCAAATGCGGTCGGACTTAAGCTCACTAATATTATATCTTAAGCAAGTTAAGTTTTCAGTCCAATCACGTTTCCAAATCATCTGTGGCGGACTAGTTTCAATTCAACGGTCACCGATATACAATCAAGGCCACACGTACTATGACATGTAGGGGCCACCTTTCCTGATCCGAGGGTGAATTTGGGTTGAAATCCAACGGTCAGAATGCTTAGAAATAACGCGCACGCGACACGTCTCAGATTACTTAAAATTATATTTAATTTCTTTAAAATCTATACTTTCTCACACTCTTCACTCCGGACTCAAAGAAATGGTCTCAGGACATCGTTTGGGCTTTATTTTTGAGGTGATAACAAGTCCAACTAGGAGGTCATAATGGTCTAAGTTCATCGCTATCAGACTTTCAACGTTCGGTCTAGATCCAATACGAAGTTTCAAAGTATTCTCGGGAGCAACTGGGTTTAGAGATGGATCCTAGATTTCAGGGTAATATAGCATCAATGATTCTATAGGTTTTGGATCTTATAGATCGCATTAAAAGTGGTTGGTACTAATTTCACATGGAATCTAATTTAGCGCTTGCTAATACACATTCAATTTCTATGGGATTTGGTTCTAAATGATTTTTGCTAGAGGTGGTACTTAGGTCTAAGTATGGATTTTTCTAAGACGTTACATGAATTCACCTTTGAAAAAATTACCGAAGTACTATTCAGCAAGCAAGCGTGGGATACCCTTAGCACCATCTTCAAGGGTGTAGATCGAGTGAAGTTGGTTCGTCTTCAAACATTAAGAGCTGAGTTCGTAGTGACTCACATGAATAAAAGTAAGAATATTACTGATTATTTTTTACATTTGCTTGTAACTGTCAATAATTTGAAAAGAAATGGTGAAAAGATTGAAGATGTTCAAGTTATTGAAAAGATACTTTGATCCCTCACAACCAAGTTTGAGCATGTAGTTGTGGCGATCGAAGAATCAAAACATATTGAGAAACTTTTCATTGAGGAGTTGATGAGATCGTTGCAAGTTCATGAGCAACGAATGCAGAAGAATACTGGTTCCATGCCGATGGAACAAGCTTTGGAGTTACGATTAACTCTGAATGATAACAATGGTGGACGTGGAAGTTCACAACGTGGTGGACGTTTTGCTAACAATCGTGCAAGGGGAAGAGGGCACGAATACCAACAAAGCCATGGTCAAAACCAGCATAAAATACCAATTTTCATGAAAGAGGAAATGGTAGAGGTAGATCTATGCATGGATGAGGAAGTAAAAAGAACATCCAATGCTACAATTGCAACAAGCTTGACCACTATGCATCTGATTGCTGGAGCAAGCCGGTGACTCAAGACGAGTTATCCAACTATGCTGAAGCATCAGACCATGAACAAGAAAGCTCCACACTTCTCCTTACACAAAAGAAAGGTAGTGATCAGCAGGATGTTTGGTATCTCGACACGGGTGTAAGTAATCACATGTGCGGCGATAAGAAACTCTTTGTGGAACTCACAGAAGGAGTTCATGGTGATGTAACTTTTGGAGACTCATAAAAAATACCAGTGAAAGGTAAAGGTAAAATCAAAATATGTCAGAAGAATGGTGTTCCAAACTATATCTCCAATGTGTACTACGTACCCAACATGAAAAGTAAAATACTGAGTCTTGGACAACTCCTCGAAAAAGGGTATGTCATACACATGGAGAACTCTTCTCTTTCCATAAGAGATATGCATGGATATTTGATTGTAAAAGTACAGATGGTGAAGAATCGTATGTTTCCTCTCCATATAAACACAATGCTTGAGAAGTGTTTTTATGGAAAAGCAAAGAATGATTTCTGGAGGTGGCATCTTTGCTTTGGCCATCTAAATTTCAGTGGCCTGAAACTTCTGTCCTCATCAAGCATGATGCATGACTGGCCTGCTATTAAAGCTCTAGAACATGTGTGTGAGGCATGCACACTTGGAAAATAATAATGAAACTCCTTTCCGAGTGGAGCATCTCGAAGAGCAAGAGAACTGTTGCATTGGTTCACACTGACATCTATGGACCATTGGAGCCAATCTCTCTTAGAGGTAATAAATACTTTATTACCTTCATTGACGATTTCAGTAGAAAATTGTGGGTGTATGTAATTAAAGAGAACTCTGCTGCTTTTACTATTTTTAAAATTTTTAAGGACCTTGTTGAAAAAGAAAGTGATCTTAAAATCAAAACCCTTCGATCTGACAAAGGTGGGGAGTACACCTCAAATATTTTTCGAGAATATTGCAGGGAACATGACATTAAGTAACAACACACTGCAGCGTACACGCCACAACAAAATGGAATTGCTGAACAGAAGAACCGCACCATCCTCAATATGACAAAGACCATGCTGAAGGAGAAAAGTCTGCCAAAGAATTTCTGGGTAGAGGCAGTTGCATGTACTGCCTATTTGCTCAATAGGTGTCCGACTAGGAGTGTTAGATTCTAGACACCACAGGAAGTATGGAGTGGATACAAGTCGAGCTTGACACACCTTAAGATCTTTGAGTATGTCGCCTACGCGTAAGTTCCAGA
The DNA here is from genome assembly GCA_037074715.1 of Magnolia kwangsiensis. Lineage (NCBI taxonomy): Eukaryota > Viridiplantae > Streptophyta > Magnoliopsida > Magnoliales > Magnoliaceae > Magnolia > Magnolia kwangsiensis. The sequence continues at coordinate 54,245,489 of CM073578.1, forward strand.
AGCGAGAAGGAAAAAGCTTGATGATCATGGCGAAAAGTGCATCTTCATTGGCTACAGTAAAGAGTCAAAGGCATATAAGCTCTCCAACCCACTAACCAATAAGCTGGTGGTGAGTAGAGATGTAGTATTTTATGAGGAGGAAGCATGAAAATGGAATGAGGGAAACGCGGCTAAAGAAAAGTAGTTGAGGTCGAAGAATATAAAGAGAGACATGAGAAGCAAGATCAGACAGCCACATCATCCCCTTCGAATCACAGAAGTCCAGGAGTATGCTCCATATCTCCTGGAAGTACTTCATCAAATTAGAATTCATCCAGCACATCTTCATCCGATTCTCCTTCACCCTTGGCTCCTATTAAAATAAGAAGCCTCAATGACATTTATGCAGAAACTGAGGAAGTGAATTTATTCTGCTTGTATGCGGACATGAGCCTCTTACATTTGAGGAGGCTGTGACTAAAGAATGTTGGAGAAAGGCTATGGAAGAAGAGATTCATGCCATCGAGAAGAATCGAACATGGGAGTTGACCTCACTCCCTAAAAGCCAGAAGACCATTGGTCTCAAATGGGTGTACAAAATTAAGTGGAATGCCAATGGTTAGATCGAACGATATAAAGCAAAGCTCGTAGAAAAAGGTTACAAACAGAAATATGCAGTAGACTATGAAGAAGTTTTTACCCCAGTTGCTCGCCTTGACACTGTAAGAATAATTATCTCCCTTACAACTCATCATAGTTGGATGATTTACAAATTGGATGTGAAATTTACATTCCTAAATAAGGTACTCAAAGAAGAAGTATACGTTGACCAGCCTAAAGGCTTTATCATGCAAGGGGAGGAACACAAGGTGTATCGGCTGAAGAAATCCCTGTATGGGTTGAAGCAAGCTCCCCATGCTAGGAATGCATGGATCGACGACTATCTTCAAGAGAATGGTTTCGTCAAATGTCTGTATGAGCATGCCGTCTACACAAAGAAGAATGCCTATGGTGATATGCTTACAGCTTATTTATATGTTGATGATCTGCTGTTCACTGGGAACAACCAGGCAATGTTTGAAGAATTCAAGCAGGCTATGTTCAAAGAGTTCGAGATGACTGATGGTGGATTGATGTCTTTCTTTTTGGGCATTGAAGTCAACAAGTCGGCGACATTTACATATCCCAGAAGAAGTATACAAAGGAAATTCTTGAGAAGTTTCAAATGGTCGACTGTAAAGCTATAAATACACCTGTTACAACAGGCTTGAAGCTCACAAAAGATGGAGAAGGAAGAAATGTTGACTTAACCCTATTCAAGAGCTTAATCGAAAGCTTAAGGTACCTCACAATCACTAGGCCAGATATAGTCTACAGTGTTGGGCTTCTAAGCCGATATATGGAAGCCCCAAAAGAGTCACACTAGCTAGTTGCAAAACGAGTACTTAGATATATCAAAGGGACTATTAAATTCAGTCTCTTTTATTCGTATGATGATGAGGCAATGATGTATGGATACTCTGATAGTGATTGGGGAGGTGACCAAGATGAGAGAAAGAGCACCACTGGCTATGTATTCTACCTCAGAACGACTGCTTTCACATGGAATTCGAAGAAGCAGTGTGGTCGCCCTGTCCACATGTGAAGTAGAGTACATGACAACACCGTCTACCGTTTGTGAGGGAATTTGGTTGAGAAACGTGCTAAAGGAGCTAAAGCATTCGCAGGAAGAATCCATAGTCATATATGTGGATAACAATTCGACAATCGAGCTAACCAAAAATCTGGTGCAGCATGGAGGAAGCAAACACATTGATACCCGATACCATTTTCTGAGAGATCATGTGAAGCAGAAAATGATGAAATTAGAGTATTGTCGTACTACGGAACAAATGACGGATATTTTCACAAAGGCCTTGCCGACAGATACATTCAAACGACTAAGAACTATGCTCAAAATGAAGCCAATTTTGGTTTGAAGGGGAGTGTTGGATACGGTGGTGGATTGAAAAATCCAAAACCGTGTGCTTACCGGGTGAGCTAGCTATGAAGATAAGATTTTTTTCTAAGTTTAGAGTATTAGCTGGGTGAAGATAACGGTAAATATTTTCTAGATTTTTCTTTGGATTTTTTCTTTCTTTAGCTGCCCCTAGGATGAATCTAGACAGGGATAAATTAATTATTTCACAGAATAAGAAAGCCTATAAAAGGCAGCTGTGTAATACATTTTTATTCAATTCCAATATAGCAGCAGTTCTCTCTTCTTCTTCCAAACGTTTCAATTTTTTTCTTTTTTGGTGGCTGTAGCCACTCGTAAGCAAAGGTGGGGTTTTACCACCTAACAAGAGATTTAAGCAATTTAAAGAGTATTTAGATAATTTTACGTGAAGCTATATCATCGTCCTTCCAATTCTCTCTCCACAAATTTGCTAGCTCCTTCCTGTGTCCCACGTGCATTACTATTATAAAGATATTTCCTTTTGGTACATAAGTTGTGTTTTAACGTGAGATGGCTAAGCCTTCATACACACCGCCGCATGTGCCAGTGTAGCACAAGTAGGGGTGTACATAGAGTCGAACCGAGTCGAGCTAGCCTCAACTCGACTTGGCCTGGCCACTACCTGACCTCAACTCAAACTCTGCTCAGCTCAGACCTCGTGCCTGACTAGCCAGTTTGGCTCGGTTCGGTCAGTAGCTCAGGCCAGTTCGAGTAGATTTTAAGTTAAGATCGAGCCGAGTTCACCGATGCAGCATTTTCACAAACACCAAGACTGCACCTTCAAAATTCCACTGTATGTAAAACAGCAGCAATGGTTTTACAGGTATTTTATTAAACAGCTTCTAAGAAACATAAAAATTAAGAAAAAAAAGCGTATTTTTTTCGTATACATACCTTCCTTGCCACCAGCCACACTTCGTTGAGTCATTTCATCAAAAAATTGGTGAGCAATATCAATATCAAGGTAACCTAGTCACCAAACTAGTTCAATCTGAGTTTGATTTGAGTTGGGTTTGATCTAAGTCGAGTCAATCTGAGGCCAGCTCGAACTTAACTTCAAATCGAGCTGAATCGAGCTTTTTTTAGTCAAGTGAAGCGAGCTAACTGAGCTAGCTCAGTTCATGTACACCCCTAAGCATAAGGGCATGAACCATCACCATTTAGATTCCTTTGCCTAAAAATCATGCCGATCTTGTAATAAGGTAGGACACGGAAATGTTAGAAATTAGTGAATGTTTTACAAAAACATTAGCCTTCATTTTTCATTTTGTAATTCTTTGACAAATGGGGATTGCTTGTTGATCTCACCCCCTTTTTCTCAGGTAGAGTGTGTAATCCTGGACAGATGCATGTAACAGGGGGATCTTCAAAAAAACTAGTTGACATCATCATCATCATTTAAGCTTTATCCAAATTAATTAAGATTGGACATACGAATCCTGTAAATAATTTAACCTTTTCGTATTAACTTCACCATGTACATATAAGCCTCATCCAAATTAATTAAGATTGGACATATGAATTTCGTAGATAATTTAACTTTTACATATTACCTTCATCATATGTACTTTTGGACATTTCACTTTTCCTTTTAAAGCCTTTACCACTCAGCGTCTCACTCGTAACCGATGGAGTTCTTTGTTTCCAATGCATAACCAACCCTATAAATCTACTTTACTTATCTTATTGTATGTTGGTGCCTCCTAAACTCCCTGAATGCATTCATTTCTAATTCCCTCCCAATTTTTATATTATTCCCTTTAAGATTCTCTCTAATATACAATTGTGCATAGAAAAATTAGTTTAGAGTAGAAATCTCACATAAGATTATATAAAAATCTTAAAATAAATTAAACCATAAAATTTACTGAAATAAAATAATTAATTTAAGATCTGAAAAGTTTGCTGGAATTTCATTTTTTTATATAGAAATGCCTCTCGAAAAATCTATGTTTACACTACGGTGTACATTTAATCGTGTAGGGTAATCGGGTGTAGTTTTTGAGGTAGTTCTCGATTTAATCTGTCGGACTTATTTTTTTATTAAGTCCCAAACCCAAATAATTTTTTTTTTTGAGTATTTAAAACTTAAAAAATTAGAAAACTAAATAAAACACTATTTTTAATAATATTAAAGAATGATAATTTAATTTTTGAAATTAAAAAAGAAAAAAATATAAATAATTATGTAGGAATTGAAATTGCATGTAGTGGTGGGCCATAGGCTATGCGCGGAAGCTTGGCGAAGTTATAGAATGGTGGCCAATCCTAGACGGGATCATTAGGAGTAAATAAAATTATATCCAATTAACACAAATTTCTTAAACTAATATGAAAATTAAAATAAGTAAAACAATTTATCACTAAGGCTTCCAAGCCATTATTGCGTCTAATCGCATAGACTACAAATCATATTCTAATGAAGTAACTACTCTATACAAGATAATGAACATGTGTGTATGGGATGTGCTAACTATCAACTCCTAGCATCCACTTAATCATGCACATATATAATTCATTAATTAATCACATAAGGATAATTAAATAACTTCTTAAATGACAATCACCAACACAAGTATGATCCTAATGCATTGCCAACGCTTTAGCTCCTACGGTTGTTTACATTGCATATGAAATGCAATTGAGGTGACTACGACAAAGGAGGATGGGTGAATCTCCTATAAGTCATGGGGATGTTGTAATCCTAGGGGATTCTCTTAGAAGGGCCTTCTAGAGAGTTTAAATAGGAATTTGACTACTAGTATAGTGTCTAGTCTCTAAAAATATGAGAGTTCATCCACATCTTCAAATAGTTGCATGAATTCTAATTAGAGTGAATGATCACAAGAAAATTGTCATAAAACTCTGGATGAGTTATGAGTGGAAAAATACCTATCTCTATTTGCACTGAAAACCCCTCTCAATACCCATGGTTTGAATGCCCCAAATACAAAAACCAAGTTCTAACCGTCAAGAAATGGGAAAAAGACGGTCAGTTCAATCGATTGAGGGATACCTTTAATCGATCAAACTCCCAATGGGATTTCAGGTTGAGTCGATGGATTCGAGAATTCTAAAAAAATATGCATTTTTTTGTTGGACATTTCTAGGCACCTTCGATCGATCGAGCTCGATCAATAGAGAACGATTGAAGATCCCCCGATGGGATCAAGGATCACACAGAATTTGTCATTTTGGGCATACGATTTCATAGCAGGTCTGCACATGTATTAACCATACTTATCATGTTCCAATTAAGCATCTATAGTTGAGGGCATCTAAGGTTGAGGGATCATCAACAAGGTATACCTATTAAGGTAAGGATCATCTGGAGGTTATAGAGTTATTTTGGGTCAAGGTTAGGGTCACCAAGGTAGCTCATTGACCTATTTTTTACTCTTTAATGCTCACATTCTCTTGTGTCATCGGTCTTCTACTTTTAAGGGCTCAACCGATTACATGACACATGGACTCACATGATTGACAAGCAAGGTTCACAAATCAGTGTGCTAATAATCTCATCCTCTGTCAATTACATGACAAAAACCTAACCTAGACAATGTCATGTTCCATACCAATGACATACTTAAAAAACTCAAAATGTTACATGTCAATTATAAATGATTTTACAACTAGATACAACAAGACATATAACACTAACAATGCTCCCCCGAGATTATTAATTCCTCCCATAAGAAATAAATCCTAGAAAACAAAACAAAACTTGATTTGGTGGGACTTGATCTTTCTTTCCCTTTTTATTTATATTTGATAAAGAGTTAGTTTCATAAATATACCGATAAAAATATAAAAATTAAAATAAACTTTATAAGTCATACATATTACTATTAGTACATATACACAAGGGAAGATGGTGCACATAAACTTTAAAACATGAAGCATACTTATTATGGCCATGCAAAACGATATATCAATTAAAATAGGAATGATCAATGACAATCTTAGCTAAAAATATATGATACTAAAATTCATCAACTTTAATTCTTAAAATATCTAAAAAAAAATGAGGCTATAATCATTGAATTTAACTATTAAGCACAAGATGAGGCTAGAATCCATAAAATTTCCTATATTACTAATAATAGTGGCTTACTCCTCTGATTTAACTATTGAGCTCAAAGATGAGGCCTGATCCTTTGACTTACCATTTATGTTCTCTTAAACCTTTTATAGTCACGTATCCATTTTCACAAACCCACTTCGGCATGAATTTCCTAGGACCTAGACTATGTTCGGGCAGGAGGGGGATGATATTCTTAGATGCATCTCCCTTAAGTGAATTCTTAATTGGAGATTTATGTTCGTAAGTGATTTAACTATGTGAGTCCTAACTTGATAATCAATCCCCTTAATTAGCATTGAATTGGCCTTCTCATTAAGACAAGAAAATAAAGTTAGCAACACCTTCGTTTGATCCATCATTTTAGGAAGGGTTGGATACTCTCTCCGCTTTTATGGTGATCATGTAGGGATGCTCTCCATTGGTGTGCTAATTTATCAATCACGAAGAATTCTTCACCTTGGTTTGGGATTGAGGTGGATTGGGCCATTTTTAAGTTTGCATTTTCAAATTTAAAGTGTAAAATATCTCCACAAGCATGGCACATAAGAGAGGCTATCGAGCTACTTGCCAAAGTAGATGAGTCCTCCATTGTTCCCAATAAGCTTACCCACAGTAGATTATAAAATATGTTCATTTACTTAGGTAAACTTATGTTTACCCTTATAGGTAAACATCATTCTTACACCCATTGGATCAACTTAAGGAGGTTAATCCCTTCAAGAGCTACTCTCTCTGATAGTAATTGAAATTACATGTGGTGTACAATACCACTGCTACTCGTGGAAGCTTGGAGGAGCTATAAAATTGTGGCTATGACCGAAGGGGGTGATTAGGACCAAATAAAACACACAATTGCTTACTTAACCTAATATATTAATTTAAACTAAGTAAGAAAACTAACTCTTAGGCTTCCGTCCAATCACATAGACTATAAAAGATTCGACATGTTAACAAATTAATATAAACAAGATAGTGTACATGTGTGTGTGAGATGTGTTAACTATTAACTCCTAGCATTCATCTAATCATGCTTACATTCAATTAATCTAAATAATCACATAAGCATACTAAAAAAAGTGCTCAAATAACAATCCTAAGTACAAGCATGTACAGTGGTTCGATTTTCATACTCCACTCTTAGTGGACACACTCAACCCATGAGTGTACTGAATTTCACTATTAAAGGTTTTAAATCAGGTTCACCTCTAACTTTACAACCTACGAAAGGTCTTAGTGTACAATCTCCCCGAAGGCTCCCACACGAGACTTTAGTAGGTTTTCAATCAGCTAACTAACAACCTTGGTCCTAGTCCAAGGACCTACCTTTGCTCTCACGGAGATTAAAACATACACGCCCATGTTTGGTGACCCATGCAAGGACCAAGCATGTACACACTTGTATCTGTGGTGATACGGTCCTACACAAGAACCTACGTGAGTATGGATTAGAAACTCTAGACTCAAACCTACATAAGGAAAGAATGTGTAGACTCTTACAATTTGATAACTTGTCAGATTGAGGGCCTTTTGATGCGCCGATCTTGAATTGCTTTTTCAAAGATCTCTCGTGCTAAAATCTGATCCTCAATTGCTCCCTTGATTGGTCATACTGATTTGTTGCTAATGCTTCAGCTCCTAGAGTCATTTGCCTTGCATATGAAATTCCAATGAGGTGACCAAGGCAAGGGAGGATGGTGAATCTTCTACAACTCATGAAAATATTGTAATCCTAGGAGAATTAACTAGAAGGGTCTTTTATAAAGTTTAGATAAGGATTTGAATATAGACATACTATTTAATCTCTAAAAAGGTAAGAGTTCATTCACATCTTCAAAAAGGAGCATGGAATGCTTGTTAGAGTGAAGGATCATAAGAAGATTAGCATGAAACTCTTTTAATAGAGGTGTATGATGAGTTATATGAATGGAAAATAACCTAACCTCTATTGCCACCGAAAACCCCTCTCAATGCCTAAGGTCTGAATGATATATATATATATATATATATATATATATATATATATATATATATATATATATATATATATATATATATATATATATATATATATATATATATATATATATATATATATGTATATATATGTATGTATGTGTGTGTGTATATATATATATATCCTTTCAGAACTTCGACAACTTGAAGAATATTTCAGGGCCAATTAGGAGATCGTGCGATGCACTACTTCACTGTCATGAAGCATTACTGGTTGTAATGTACCAAACACAATTTTATTGCCCCTAGTGTTCAAATTCGACCTCCTCGATTTGATTAAGGTATTCATTAGCCACGGGTCCGGTCGAGAGGTTAATAGGTGAGGAAATCTTTAGAGTGTCGACGGTTGATGTGAGTTCATTAGCCAACCATTCTTCTGTTCCAAAGAAATCTTTACTAAGGTAATTTGATAGATTCAGACAACTACCTTCTTCTTTAAGATCCCCCGACCGTCCTGAATTGTCAAGGACATCCAGACCTTCAGGCACTGTATTTGGCAGGACTGCTTCGACCATGTTTACAACCAACTATTAATCAGAAACAAGGATCTTCTAAAAGGGACAGGGCATTTTACCTTCTGGTTGAGGAGGTGCCCTTACCACTTCTATTTCCTTCCTTGCGGAAGCTCACTATCTTTGCCATCAACGCTTCTAAGCCTTTATCAAAGCTGCTTGTATTGCTGGAAGCTTTGGATGGATAAGTCATTTTCGTACCCCATCACGTATAATAGGGGGTTTGGCCATCCTTTGTAAAGGTGGACTCCATCGTGAACGTCGTTTAGAGGGTGGTCATGACAGCTAGTAATGGTTGAGACTGTTGTCATGATATTCCCTTCCCCTCTTACGAGATTCTTCTATCTAGGATGCAATCTCCCGAGTGCACAGGTCATAAATTCGAGGACCTTAATGTCTTCTTCCATTGGCGATTGACAGATCATCTTTAAGACGAGGGAACTAGTTGCATCCTCCTCAGGTTGATCAGGTATTCTTTGCATATCTGAACCAAGATCAATCTTTGGTCGTGGTTGGTTCCTGAGATTGGCATTGACCATGTTCACCTCAATATTGATCGAGAATGGGTTAGTGTCGATCAACATATTCTCTTCACCTTTTTCTGGGAATTTCAATAGCCCACGGTCAATGTGGTCCTGAATGATGTTCTTGAACATAACACAATTATTAGTTGAGTGGTACCAGGTTCCATGCCACATGTAGTACTCGATCTTCTGCAATTCATCTATCGACATAATTTTATGATTCATAGGAAGTTTAGTAAAATTTTCGGTCAACAAAATATCAAATATCTTTTTAGCTCGAGTGATATCAAAGTTGTACACTTTCAAAGTGGTCGACTCCGCTTTTACCAATGTTAAGCATACCAATGGATTCTTAGCCGCTACTTTGGCAATTGCAATATCGTAATTAGGGTGACTATAATGCTTCCCTAATGATGAGTTTTTCTACCTAGGCCCTTCTTGCTGGAGTTGCTCATAACAGGAGACCTTTTTCCTCAGGTTGTATAGATCAACAAACTCCATACCTATGAATTTCTTATGGAAATTATATTCCAGTCCGTCTTTTGCCAATTGCACAAACTCAGCATCGGTCATGACAACCTTACAGCGGCTCTTTGCCTCCTTGAACCGCATGATATAACTCTCACAAGATTCACCAGGAAACTATCAGAATCTCGCAAGATTGGCCATGGTAATCTCTCTGTTCCTAGAAAAGAATTGACCATGGAACTTCTCTTCTAACTCCTGCTAAGTGTGTTCTGAGTTTGACAGTAAATTTGAATACCAAGTGAAGGTTATTATTGTTAACGAGTGACCGAATAACTATAATTTGTAATCATCATTGTTGGCCAACTCACCACACTACATTGTGAACCAACCAATGTGCTCAATAGTCAACTGACCCGGTTCGCTTGAGAATAGGGAAAAATCCAGTCGATAATTCCTCATCAATGGATGTTATCGATCTACCCACTTGGGGTATGGTTTGTGGTATACGAGAATAGTGTTGCAGCCAAGCACTTAGCCAATAACTTCTTGGATAATTTGTATTAGCTGGTCACGATCCACTCGATGGGGCTCCAAACACAATGGGTGATCTGGACTAAATTGGTTAAGATTATCTTGGAACCTATGGCCCTACTGTAGATTGAACCTACTTGGTGGTCCATAATTCCTATTTTTTGGTACAAAATTCGTGACTTCGCATTCAGGCCACCTAACTTCCAAAGGAGGTGACACATTCCTTACTTCTGGGGCAGGAATCGGTGGTGAGTTACGCTATAAGGCGTCGAAGACAATGGAACCGTGTTGCTGATTGAATTTCCATTGATATTATGTTGTGCCGCTGGTGGTGTTCGTTTCGTTATCAAAGTTACCAGTCATTGCATTGCCTCGGTCTGGCTAGCCATGTAACGATTAGTGCTCTCAGCCTGAATACTTGTTCCCCTTGGACCCTTCCATATTCTTACACCATTTAAATACTCATTTGAACATCCTTGAGTACTATGAACACCTTGTCTGAGAGCATGGTTCAGGACGTGGATGGCCCAACTAGGTCTCTGGTCAAATTTTTATTCACATATAACGCCTTAAGAGGTGTGGAGAATGGCACATCCTCGCCTTGAGTTGGTGCAGTCGATGTTGAGGGTTCAACTCTGGCAATATGAGCACTCCTTCTATGCATTCTTAGAAATATCACACCAGTAATTTAGAAACAGGGTCCCATTGGGTATGCTTGAAAAATGTTTGTTTGGCTATTGTACATATATACAGATCTTCGGTTGTGCCATTCACATCCGTACAGATCACACGTACTCCACTTTAATTGGCTATTGTAAGGTACAGCCGTAATGTGGACAAACAGTAGCGATCTTCTTGCTATAACCACTATGAATCATGGGTACCAAAATTACCTATTTAAATTAATGCAAACCTCATTTGAATATGCACTATCCTCGTCTTCACACCTCTGTCTTACTTCCATGGCTTCCAACCCTTCTTCCTTCATCTCCGGTGTTGAAAGTTATTTGACGAAATCTTTGAATGAGGCTTAGAAGAGTTCTGTCAATCCTCATTACTCTTTTTATGCAAACTATTTCAATAAAGAGGCTTCAATGATGGTCGAATTAGAGGCTGCGCTTGAAGAACTCTTCCAAAAGCTAAAATGTTTGTATTATACGGGTTGTCGTTATCTCGAGCTTACCTTCTACTTTGAACTACTCTCTGTATACATCCGTCAGCAAGCATTAACAAAGGAAGACTCTATAGAGGTGAATAAGACTCATGAACTGGCTTCGCAAGACCGATTACACTTAGTTCATACACATTAATTCAATCATACCATGAGGTGTATGTTACAAGCTTATCGCACTAGATTGATGAACTCGAGGAATGGAAAAGTTCCTTCTTTGTTAAAGACGTGATCGTCCTAGAAGACCTCTCATTTTAGGACGAACAAATAGCCATCTACCAGATGTGGTAAAAAAATGCCTCGGCACGAACAAAGAAGCTGAAAACAAGATTTCTTCAAACAGCATTCGCGTCGACCAGCTGCTCCATCTTCTGTTGATTATTATTGAGAATGGGGTAGATCTAGCACCAACGCAAGAGAAGAATGAGACCAATCTTGAGGTTCTCCTCAAGTAGTTTGAGGAAATGAAGATTTGAGTTAGTCAGTCATCTTATGTTCCCTTTCCATATCTCTTTACAACACATTGTTCACAACCTCAAGTGCAGGTTCGCGATGTACTAATAACTCAGTGAGATCGAGGTCGAATCCATAGGGATTAAACTTGTACTTAATATGAAAATAACTAGAACTAGAACTAGAACTAGAAAAGAATCTAAATTAAAATTTAGAATATTTAAGAGGAATTGTGAATAAATTATCAATAATCAAATGAAAATTAGAGCGCCAAGGATCTACTTGTAGTTATCAGGAAGTTACCTTACTTGATTCAACAAACACAACTGAAATCAGAGTCCTATCCTATCCAATTAGAAGATGAAGCAATTAGATCAAATCTTTGAACTTTACATTGATCTAGTCCTCAATGAAGGAGTATTGTGATAATTGAAAGGGAATTCATGCATCCACCATGCCCAGGAGACGATGGTGAATCACGAGTTTTACCAATCTCATAATCTCGAAACAGGAAAAGAAGATAATCAAAGATATCACAACATCTATTGTAATTTTAGTCACAATAAATTATAGAAAATTAAAAATATTCCTTAAATTTAAACTAGAAATCAATTACATTCAACATAAATAAGAATCACAGGAAAGGAAGCATTAAAATAAACTACAGCTTCACCTCTTAACCCTAACTAAGAGATTAACTCGTTATAGCTAACTCAAAAATAAAAGTAAAAGTAAAAAATATACTAGAATCCATGAAGAAATCAAAGTGCAAGAATGTTGTTAGTTCTTTGCTTAAGCCTTCTCTCACTTTCCAAATTGTAGAAGATGCTTTAGAGCATCCTAGGGAGTCATCTTTATAGTTATGGAACTCTAACTTTCACATCAAGTTGGAAAAATCTAAAAACTACCTCAAATTAACACACTTCGTGCAGTTCCCAAAGTAGACTTCCAAAATTTTCATTTTTTAAACTCAAACTTTTGGAATATGTTTTTTCAGGACAATTTTCAGGAATATGTTTTTTAAGAAATTTTTCAGGATTCATTTTCTTTTTCATCACTTTCATTCCTCACTTTGTATCCTTGGATCTTTGGCATTTGAATTCTTCATTAATGACTTTCAAATCTCCAAATCTTCGTTTAGTAATCTTTTGAACAAAAATCTCTCTTTCAGCATCAATTTCCTCTTATGCTCTTAAAATCACCTCGTACAAGGAAACATGCATAGTTAGATCGATTAAGCACTATCATGTTTATAAAACTAAGTATAAATAGTGGAAATATGCAATATTTCACACTCAACACACCCCCAACCAACATTTTCCTAGTCCCAAGCAAAACATGTGTGAAGTGATCTTCAATCTTCAATGCTCGAATCACTTTCAGAAAATAATCTTTTGTGTAATCAAGTATGAATGAGTACAATTTAAGGAAACGAGAGTGTAAATTTGAAAACCTATAGTCGAATCACACAAAAAATCAATTAAAAAGTTTATTTATCAATCATTTAAGAGGACAAGTTCATATATCAAGTTTTTCCAATGTTCTTAGTTAATTCTATTTACTTTCCATACCATACTATTATTTCATATTGTTAGCCATGCTCATCACCTTAAGTTTTATTGAATAATCAAGTACTTTCTAGTTTTTATTTTATATTGACGGTCCCTTTTATCTATTCATTCTTTTCAAAATTTTCATTCCTTTCTACTCTTTTCATTGTACATATCTATTTTTTCGATCTCTCTGTTTTTTTGTTGGTTCTTTTCATTTTTTTAGGTGGATAAAATTCTCCATACTCAATTCTCAATATCTTTCAATGATATACATACTAACAATCAGAAATTCTAGTATTATTCAAAGAAAGCAAATTGAACATGTCTTGTGATTTAGATTATCATGATATTCAAACTTCCTCTTAATTGATTAAATGAAAGAACTTAAGTGATAGTCTTACTCAATTGATCAAACTCCAACAATTTTAAATTCAATATCTTATCTTATCATCGACTTAAATCATTCTTAATTCCACAAATTATCATTTCCCAAACATATTTTTAGCTTAAAAAATTAAAAAATTTCACAAAATTTGCTCAAAACTAAGAAAACACTGTTTAGTTTACCTAATCCACACCCCAACCTAAAACCTACATTATCCTTAATGTAAAAGATATGAGCATGCAATGCACATGAGATAATTAAAAGAAATAGGAAGTGATGGGAAAATAATACCTCAAGAAGGAGAATTGAGGCTTTTTCAAAGTTCTTAACATTTAAATGGATTAGCACGAAGACTAAACAAACTGAAATCAAACTATCTTAATCCTAAATCTTATGAAAGCAATAAACTTAACTAGACCTCTGTCAGGCTAAGAGGTCAATCTTAGTACACAGGATCAGTTAGAGGCACGAACATCTCCTCTTAATCAAACTTCTCAATAAATGGCTTGAGACGATGTCCATTCACTTTGAAAACATCTTTATTCGTCGAATTCCTTATCTCGACGGCCCCATGAGGATAAACATTAGTAACAATGAAGGGACTAGTCTAACGAGATCGAAGTTTACCCCAAAAAAATGTAATCGAGAATTGTATAGAAGGATTTTTTAATTGGTTATGAATGATTTCCGAAGGTTGCTCCTATCATGGAATACCTTCATCCTGTCCTTGTAAATTCTTGAGTTCTCATAAGCATCGTTCCAAATTTTTTCAAGTTCATTCAAGTGAAGTTTGCGCAGCGAGCCAGCATTCTCCAAATTAAAGTTCAAAGTTTTGTTAGCCCATTAGGCTCTATGCTCCAGCTCCATAGGTAGGTGATGAGATTTCCTATAGACGAGTCTATTAGGAGATATTCCAATGGGGGTCTTAAAAGATGTATGGTAAGCCCATAAGGCACCAATCAAGTGAATTGACTAATCCTTACGGTCAGGGTTAACTATTTTTTTTAGAATTTATTTAATTTTCTTGTTGAAAATCTTAGCTTGCCTGCTTGTCTGTGGGTGGTATGGAGTGCTCATTTTATGAGAGATGCTATATTTCTTCATTAAGTTCTCAAATGGCCTATTACAAAAGTGTGAACGTACATCATTAATGATGGCCCGAGGCGTTCCGAATTAGAAAATGAAATTTTTTATTAAGAATCGAATGACTGTTTTATGATCATTATTTCAGCATGAAATCACTTCAACCCACTTAGTGACAGTCTACTGCTAACAAAATGTAAATATTTCAAAAGGATTGGGCGAATGGTCCTATAAAATCGATGCCCCAACAATTAAATGATTCAATGATAAGAATAGGGTTCAGAGGCATTATATTTTAACGGGACAACCCTCCCAATTTCTAACAATGCTCATAAGCTTTGCAAAACTCATGAGTATCTTTGAACATCGTGGGCCAGTAAAATCTGCACTACAGAATTTTGGTCGTGGTCTTTTTAGCATAAAAGTCACCACCACATGCCTTAGAGTGACAAAAAGAGATGACACTCTGATGTTCATTTTCTAGCATATATCTCCTTAGAATTTGGTCTGAGCAATATTTAAATAAATAAGGATCATCCCAAAAAAACTTACATACCTCGATGAAGAATTTTTCTTATCTTTTGTTGTCCAATATGTTGGTGTGAAACCTATAACATGATAATTTACAATGTCAGCAAACCAAAGTAATTGGGAGAGTAAAAATAATTGTTCAGTAGGTAACATGTCATTTATCGGTGTCTGCTCAAGAGAATTGGGGAGATCAAGTCTTGAGAGGTGGTCAGCCACTACGTTCTTTACTCTCTTTTTGTCTCTTATTTATATGTCGAATTCCTGGAGGCTTAGCATCATTCTTAGAGAAAGATACTTTAACGCCGCATGATTAGTGTAAATGATGATCTTGGATCTGATCAAGTAGGACCTAAATTTGTCTAAAGTGAACAATATGGTTAAGAGTTCCTTCTCCATAGTAGAATAGTTCACTTGGGCAAAATTTAGAGTTTTACTCGCATAGTGAATCACATAAGGCTTTTTCTCTTTTCTTTATCATAACACTGCCCCAATAGCATAGTCAAACGTATCGCACATAATCTTAAAAAGTATACTCCAGTTGGGTGGGTGCATGATAGGAGCGACAGTCAACATACTCTTGAGCTTAGTGAAAGCTTCATGGCATTGTTCAGTCTACTCGTATGGTTACATAAAGGACGAGAGAGATGGTTAAAGTCCTTTATGAATCATCTATAAAATCTGGCATGTCCTAAGAAGGATCGTATGTCATGTATGCTCTTAGGTGGAGGTAGGTTAGAGATAAGATCAATTTTAGCCTTATCTACCTCAATTCCCTGAGAGAAAATTATATGTTCAAGAAAAATTCCTTTGGGAACCATGAAATGACATTTCTCCCAATTCAGAACCAAATTCTTTTCCTCACGTCGCTTAAGCACACATTTAAGATTTTCTAAGCACCTGCTGAAGGATGGACCAAAATCAGAGAAGTCATCCATGAAGACCTCTAATTATTATCCCACCATGTCAGAAAATATGCTCAACATGCATCACTAAAAAGTGGTGAGGGCATTACACAGTTCGAATGGCATTCTTCGGTAAGAAAAGGTGCTAAATGGACATGTGAACATTTTCTTTTCTTGATCTTCAAGGGTTATTAATATCCGATTGTAGCCTGAATATTCATCAAGGAAGCAGTGGTAAGAATGACCATCTAGCCTTTCTAAAATTTGATCAATGAAGGGCAAAGGAAAGTGGTCCTTGTGATGGTATTCAACTTTCTATAGTCAATGCACATTCTCCAACCAGTAGTGACTTTAATTAGCACAAGTTCATTGTGAACATTGGATACGATGGTGATTCCAGACTTCTTAGGAACCACCTGAGTTGGACTCACCCATTGATTATCGAATATAGGGTATATGACACCCACATCTAACAACTTAAACACTCCTCCCTTAACCACCTCTTTCATATTTGGATTTAATCGAAGTTGTGGTTGTCGAGAGTTTTTTGTATTATCCTTTAGATGAATGTGGTGAGTACAAATTAAAGGATCAATTCCCTTAAGGTCCGCAATTGTCCATCAAAGAGATCCTTTATGCTCAATGAGAGTGAAATTGAGCACACTCTCTTGTTCTTTCTCAAGATGGGAAGAAATCATCACTGGGTATGTCTCATCTTGACTTAAGTAAACATATATGAGATTAGAGGGTAAGGGTTTTAGTTCAAGCGTTGGTACCTTGAGTCTAGTCGGTAGACGCGCTACATCGGTTTGGGACAATTTCTCAAATTGTGGCCTCCATTGGTTGATTTCATGTACCGGCGTCGCATCAAGCAAGGCATCCATCTCCCGAATTATGTCATCATTTAAATCAGGGGAGTGGGCCAAGCATGTCTTTAGAGGGTAAGAGTATAACGTCAAAAGTGCTTTGTCTTTCATGAAAGAGTTGATCATGTTAATGTCGTGAGTATCATCTTCATCCTTTATTTGTTTGCTCATATTGAAAAGATATTGAGCTCCAATGTCATATTTTCAAAAGATAGATTCATAATTCCATTCTTACAATTAATGATGACATTTGATATAGCAAGGAATGGACGACCAAGAATGACGAGTATCTGAGTGCTCACATCCACAATGGGTTGAGTATCCAAAACAATAAAATCTACTGGATAGTAGAATTTATCAACTTAGACCAACACATCCTCAATCATTCCCCTTGGTACACGGACTGATTGATCAACAAGTTGTAATGTGGTTCGGGTGGGTTTTAATTCACCTAGACCCAATTGTTCGTAAATCGAGAATGAGATCATATTAACACTCACCCTTAAGTCAAGAAATGCATGCTCAATCCGGTGGTTACCAATTACACATGTGATGGTTGGGCTACCGGGATCTTTATATTTTTGTAGCCCATCTTGTTTAAGGATGACACTCACTTTTTCTGTCAAAAAGATTCTCTTTTGAATGTTTGGTCGTCTTTTGGTTATACATATATCTTTCAGAAATTTGGCATATGAAGGGATTTATTTAACGACATCTAGTAAATGGATATTGATCTTCACTTTCATGAGCACCTCTCGAATATCTTGGGAGTTAGATAGAGGTTTTTGTGCAACCAACTATTGGGGGAATAACGTAATCAGCTTGTTTTGAGATTTCGGTTCCATCTCATGTGGGATGTTGTTAAGTCCATTCTTAACTTCTTCCGAGTCCTTAGGCTTTTCAGCCCTCAGTAGAATGGTTTTGTCGATTATCTTTTCACTTTTAAGAGTGGTGATAGACTTAACTTATTTCACATGTTGATTGAAAGAGCTTGGGTTACTAATTTCACACTGTGGCTTTAGATTGGGGAGAGGTTGGGCTGGAAAAGTCTCATTCTTCCCAGTCACTAAGTGTGACTCAATCCTTTGAATTGATGATGCAAACATTCACATTGTTGTTTTGAGATCTTGGAATGTTTGCACTATGTTCTGGTTGAAGAGTGGTTTTGCATGAATTTTTAAACTGGATCCTTTTAAGGTTTCCTTTGATTTAGAAGTTGAGTAAGGGCCTCTTGAGGATTGGCTATTTTCCCATTCCTCTAACTGAAGTTTGGGTGGTTCCTCCAATTAGAATTATATGTGTTTGAGGTGGGTCTGCTGAATGGTCATTGGTAGGTATTTATGGCATTTGATTACTCATTTAATAAATCTTGAAAAGTAGGGATTGTGGGACAATCCTACGTCACATGTGTGTTGCTAGCATAAATACCACAAACAACTTTCATGACTTCCCTTGGTTTAATAACTTCCACCTTCTTAAGTTCCATGGCCTCGACCTTTCTTATGAGATTGGCCACCCTTGCACTAATGTTAGGCATACATTCCTCCCCTTTCATTTGATTGATTAAGCTTAGAAGTTGTGGGTCTTGGAGAGGTGTCCCATGATTGTGCATATCATCGGCCTCCTTATTCATAAATTCACTGTTACACATCATCTCTACAAATTGTAATCCATCTCTAAATTCAATTTGAGTAATTCACCCACCTCAAACACATATAATTCTAATTGGAGTAATCAAATGCCACAACATAGATTGACAAATTTAATCCATTATAGAAAAAGTTTCTCGTTTGCCAAATTTTGTAACCATGTTGTGGACTGGAATTTATGAGATCTTTGAACCTTTCCTAGCATTGGAAGAAGGTCTCTTCCTCTTTTTGGGCAAAGTTCATGATTGCCTTCCTTAAAGTGTTAGTTTTATGAAATGGGAAAAACTTTTAGAGAAATTTTCAGGTCATCTCAGCTCATGTACCGATAAATCGTAGCTTTAAGGAGTGCATCCATGTGTTAGCCTTCTCCTTCAGTGAAAAGGTGAGCAATTTGAGTCGCATTGTGTTCTCAAACATGTTTGGAAAGTGTAATGTGGTGACTATATCATCAAAACTCTTTGATGTACAAATATAGACTTTCAGAGTCTAATCCATGGAATGTAGGAATGAGTTTTATCACTCCAGGTTTAACATCAACGTTTCCTGAATTAAGTGGAAACACCATACAGGAAGGTGTACTCACTCCCACTAGTTGTAAATAATCTCACAAAGTACGAGGCGGGGGAGCATTATGCACCTCATTCTCATCTTGAACCTCCTCAATTGGAGGTTGAGGTTAATTTGCAACCATTACTTTAATTAACTGAGAGGATCTCAAGTGGTGTGTAATCCTTTGATGGATAGGAAACCCTTCAACTATTCCTCCTTCAATCAAGAGACTGAGAGTGTTATTACAAAACCAATTGGGCATGAAACACGTACAACCCTCAAGCACCAAATAACTAAAACCTAGAAGAAAGAAAACGAAAGAAAATAAGAAATCTAATAAAGAAAGAAAGAATTGGAAAGAGGTTAACAGATTTGAGTTGCTATGTTAAGATCCTATAAAATAGAAAAAAAAGTTATTTTCTAAAACCAATTTCAGAAAAAAATCATAATCCAAACAAAAAAGAGCTAACTCTAATCTTTACCTAATTCTAATACTAATTAATCTCAGAAAAATGTATTCGTAATCCTCGGCAACGACACCAAAAACTTGTTCACAATCCCAAGTGTAGGGTCATAATGTAGTAATAACATGGTGAGACCGAGGTTGAATCAATAAGGACTAAACAAGTATGTAATTTGAAAATAACTAGAACTAAAACTAGAAACAGATCTAAATTGAATTATGGAATAGTTGAGAGGAATCATGAATAAAGTATCAATAATCAAAAGGAAATTAGAGCACCAAGGATCCACTTGTAGTTATCAGAAGTTACCTTACTTGATTCAACAAACACAACTAGAATTAGAGTCTTATCCTATCTAATTGGAAGATGAAGCAATTAAATCAAATCACTAAACTTTTTATTAATCTAGTGCTTAGTGAAGGAGTATTGTGATGATTGGAAGGGAATTCATGCATCCACCATGCCAAGGAGACGATGGTGAATCAAGAGTTTTACCAATCTCACAATCTCAAAACAGGAAAAGAAGATATTCAAAGCTATCACGACATCTATTATAATTTGAGTCACAATAAATCATAGAAAACTGAAAATATTCCTTAAATTTAAACTAGAAATCAATGACGTTCAACATAAACAAGAATTAAAGCCAAGGAAGCATAAAAAAAAAACTACAGCTTCACCTCTTAACCCTATCTAAGAGATTAACTAGTCATAGCTAACTCAAAAATAAAAGAAAAAGTAAAAGCTATACTAGAATTCATAAAGAAATCAAAGTGGAAGAACATTGTTAGCATTCTGCCTAGGCCTTCTCTCCATTTCTAAACCCTAGAAGATGCTTTGGAGCATCCTAGGGAGTCCTATTTATAGTTGTCGAACTCCAACTTTCGCACCAAGTTGGAAAAATCTAGAAATTGTCTCAAATTTATGCACTCTACATAGTTTCTAAAATAGACTTCCAGAGTTTTCATTTTTTAGACTCGGAGTTTCAGAATATGTTTTTTCAGGACAATTTTTAGGATTTATTTTCTTTTTCTTCACTTCAAATCTTCGATTCTCTTTATTCCTCACTTGATTTCTTTGGATCTTTGGCATTTGAATTCTTCATTAATGACTTTCAAATCTCTAAATATTTATTTAGTAATCTTTTGAGTATAAATCTCCCTTTCGGCATCAATTTCACCTTAAGCTCTTGAAATCACCTCACACATGAAAACATGCATAATTAAATCGATTAAGCACCATCATGTTTATAAAACCAAGGTTTAAATAGGGGAAAATATGCAATATTTCACACTCAACACATGTAATGCGGTCGATAACTAGCAATGTTATTAAATAAATCTCCTGTATTATCAATAAAATTAATATTTTGGAAAGGTATGGGATGTTTTCTTTTCAGCTACTAAATCTTCTACCATTGGTCACGAGACGTTCAGAAAAGATAACCAGTTCGAACATTGTCCCTAAATTCGATTGAGTTTCTTTTTCATTAGTTGATTGCACAACACTTAGTTATTTTCCCACTTACATATGTTTTACTGTATGCTGACTCAGCAAGAGTAAATGCACAATGTTCCTCAAGGGACCTCATTTATTCCATTGCATCCCCCCATATTCTAAAAAAAGAATCGACGACCTAGCCGTCCACTTTGGGTTCCCAACCATCAAACCCTATCCAATGCATGCATTTATTACTCCTAATATCTATAAAATGTACTCCCCAATTAAATTTGTAACACACATCACGAACAGGAAGCATCGATAATAAGTTTTAACGCCATGGATTCCTCTTTCTGAACATCGAAGGATGGATTGACTCCTTCTCCCATTGCTCGCTTCTCCGCGATGCTCATCCCTCACTTAGGGATGCAACTGAGGTAGGCAAGACAGATGAATCTCTCCAAGAGGTTCTTAAGGTCATTTTAAACCTCCAACAGCTTGGAGAGGCATACTTCAAGGCTGAATCTGAGCTCGAATGATGTGTTGCCCCATTGATGGAACTCTCGACCCTCCATGATGATTTTGCGACTCTTTCATCTTGCTATGATGTAGCTTGGAAGAATTAGCTATAATGGATTCATCAACATCGTTTCGACAAAGACATGTTACGATCCATTTAGGTTGTACTTGGCATTCTCTTCACTGACCTCTTTGAGGCCCAACAGCTCTATCTAGACCATGATCGTCTAGATAATTAGGACCTGAGAAACTTCATCAAGTCCCAGATAAAAGAACTCTATCGAGCTCATGAAGAGTCTAGAAAGTCTGAGAGGTTCGAGGCTGAGTAGGAATATGAGGCCATCGACTATCACATCGATGGAAAAGTATACATGCGATGGCCTTAAAGGCCAAGGAGTCGGCTGTAAAAAAATGAAGAACTCAAGGCAACCTATCTGTGATTTAGTCGATCAACCGAGTATTCTATTTTTATTTACTTTTTTTTTTAATCGAATGGCATTTATTTCAAGGATCCCCTTCTTTGAAAAAGAAAACTTACTAATCCTTTTATTTATTTTTTTAAATTTACTCGGCCTGATCTCGAACGACTTCCGAAAGTTTGGGAAAGTGAGGCTTTAGGAATTAGACATTTATTGGAGCCTTTGCGACCTTCCCATTCATATCTCTTAAAACATATGCTCCTCTTTTGAGAATATAGACAATAATGTATGGTCCATCCCATATGGGAGACCATTTCTTACTGAGAACATGTTCTTTCTGACTGATAGGTTGTATCACCTTCCATACCATATTGCCTATTCTAAAGGATTTCCCTTTCACCCTCTTGTTATAAGCGGTCCGTAAATATGGTACACTGATCTCCAAGGGTACTACTGCATCATGTCCATATATTAGTGCAAATGGACTCAAGTCGGTACTTGTACATGGTGAATTTTGATATGCCTAAAGCGATTTCGACAGCTTCATGTTCCATTCAAAAGAATTTTCTTCGATCATTTTTCTTAGAATATTTTTTATTACCTTGTTACTAGCCTCATCTTGGCCGTTAACCTATATGTAATATGGCATTAAATGCAATATTTTCATTCCATATTTAACATCCATCACCCCCACTTCCTTGGCTGAGAACACTGTACCTCGATCCATAGTTATGAATTCTAGGATTCCAAACCAATGGATAATACTACTCTCAATGAATTCAATGACTTCTTAGTGACCAACCCCTTTCATGAGCTTTGCCTTTACCTATTTGGTGAAGTAATTGGTTGTAATAATTATAAATGAATCCATCCATGATGAAGGTGGGTGGATTTGTCTTATCAAGTCAATTGCCCAACCTCGAAATGGCCACACCTTTATAATAAAATGGATATTTATGGTGGGTACATGCTGCATCGGTCCATTTCTTTAACGAGCCTCACAACCCTTGTCATACAGAATAAAATCAGTCATTATCATTGGCCATAAATCTCCATAACCTCTTAGTGTCACCCTCATTTTTCTCCCTGCATGGTGGACCCCACATATTCCCTCGTGGACTTCTCCCATTGCTAACAAGGCTTCTTTCTTAAACAGGCAATGGAGCAAAACTCCATTGGCCCTTTTGTGGTATAATTCACTGTCTATCATGACATAATTGGTAGCTGATCTCCTCATGTTTTCTCATGAGGCTTTAGCAAGTCGCTGATGAACATAGGCTTTGGATCCTGCTCAGTCTCTATGTTGACTTCGACTAATGGATCTTGGACTTGAGGCCTAGAATCTTCCATTTTATTGGGAGCCTTTTCAAGCTCGATGCCCTCATCTTCGGCTGGAGCATCCACATCTGTTAGGTTCACAAGGCATCCATTATCCATATCTTTCAGAATTTCCTCAAGCCTTCTTATCCTGGTAGTGCCTATTTCTTGGTGTATTAATTATGGAATTTCTTTTATCATGCAATGCGAGACTGGCTGATAGGGAACAATGTCCCTCGATGGCTTGTCACTTGATCATATTACTTCGTTGATAGCTTGTACAATACTTCTTGGGTTCTTGTTTATCGATATTTCAGTTGGTCGGCCGAATTTGTTCCTCCTAGTGAACCGGATCGGTCCTACCTCCTCCCTATAATAATACGCTTCACTGGCATTTGAGGTTGCTAAGAAAGGTTTATTATTAGCCAGTACCAGTTCGACCTTATCTTGGTTCTAGAAAATTGTGAACAATTGTAGGGAGGAGGGTATACATACAAACGAATGAATCCATTTCCTCCTTAGCAAAGCATTATACCTTGATGATGTATCGACCATAAAAAATTATGCAAGTATTGTTTTAGTTCCAACAGTCAGATCGAATGGAATTTCCTAAAGCAGGTTGTGAGCAGATTTGGGTATAGTGAGAAATAAGTCAGTATAGTATAGAGTTATTATTCTAACAACTGGTTTTCTATCCTAGTGAATGGAGAAGAAATAGGCTATTTCAAGTCCTCAAGAGGGCTCCGCCAGGGTGATCCTCTATCGCCTAGTATATTCATCATTATTACAGAAGCTTTAAGCAAAGGTTTCAAAAAGCTCATGGAAAGAGGGCCCGAGCAATCGTACCATCTTAAGCAAGGGTGCCCAATTATCTCGCACATGCTTTTTACGGATGACACCCTACTTTTTCTAAAAGGGGGTCGTTTGCCGATCTAAGCTACAAAGAACTTTCTCAGCTCCTTCTAAGAGGCTTCAGGGCAGAAAATTAACCTCCTCAAGAGTTCCTTCTTGTGCTCGGATAAGATGTTAGATAGCAGGGTCAGATGCATTGAGCATTTGATGGGATTCCCTAGAGCCAGGGCTGGGCTTAAATATTTGGGAGTGCCTATCTCAAAGGTTAGATTAAAGAAAGCCGATTTCCAATTCTTGCTGGATAAGATCCAAAATAGGATTAATGGCTGGACCGCGAGATTCTTATCACAAGCTGAGAGAGTCACCTTGATCAAACACGTCCTGAGCATCATCCTAATTAATGTCCTATTTTCATCCAAGGTGCCTATAGCTGTCTTAGATGATCTGGAAAGAAAATTCTCTAACTTTCTTTGGGGCTGGGCTGAAGGTAAAAGGAAGCACCATTGGCTCAGCTGGAAGCAGATTTGCAAGCCTATGTGGGGGGGTTAGGAATCAGAGGCTGGAAGGATGTCATGAAGGTTTTTAGGCTGAAGTTGTCATGGTCAGAAAAATTTGAGCAAATAGTTAGCCAATGGACAGTGTTGATGAGGGAAAAATACCCCCAGGACTTGCTATGAGATAGAAGGGTAGGGGTGTTGGTGAATGCATCTCCCTTCTAGAAATCTGTCAGGGAGTTATTCCTGTTGTTGGAAGATAACATCCAGTGGCAGATTAGTAGTGGAGACAAGAGTTTTTGGGTTGAAAAATGGACTCGGTTGGGGCCACTAAACTTGCTGGCAGAAGCAAAAATTCCTGAAGCTATTGGTGGGCTTCAAATGAAAGATTTGGAGGGTAAGGATTAGCCTCTTCCTCCTTCTTCTGCTTTCAAATTTATACTACAGACCATGTTGGATTTTATTTTTTAGGGTGGTTTTGTGACGTCAGATGATGTGGACCAATGCTTATGGCCTCTTGATTCCTCAGGAAATTTTTCGATGAGATCAGCTGGGACCTCTGCAGGTCCTTAACCCAGCAAAAGAGTTGGGCTAAAAGGGTCTGGAAAGGGAAGCTTCCTCCAAAGATAGTAACCTTTGTCTGGAGATTATTGCAGGGGGCTATAGCGATGGAGGATAAAGTGCAATCCAAGGGCGTTCTTTTGGTGTCAAGGTGTGTTTGCTACGATGAGGATGCATCTTGCCTTCCTCAGGTCAAATCTCTGCCTCACGTCTTCCTCCATGGAGAGCTGGCGTCCAAAGTTTGGAGTCTATTTAGAGCCATGTTCGGGATCCCCTCCTTGATGGCCCTCTCTGCGAAAGCTAGATTGAAGAAATGGTGGTTGATGATCTCAAGAGGTAGTAATACCCAGTGCATTAAGGTGGCCCCTAGCCTCATCCTCTGGGAGATCTGGCGATCCAGGAACTCCATGAAGATGGATAGTAAGGTCGGCTCTAGCGCTGCCACGGTGGCCCGGGTTATATGGTGGTTGAAACTGTTGTTTTTAGATGAGCGCAGGTCCCCAAATAAAGCTCGATTTGAGGTTGTGAGGTGGAAGATGTCGAGGATGGGATGGGCCAAGCTTAATATTGATGGCTTGTCACATGAGAACCCTAACTTGTCATGTGGTGGAGGGTTATGTAGAGGCTCAAATGGGAAGATAATTTTTGCTTTTGTAGTGGGTTTTGGAGAAGGGTCTAGCAACAGAGCGAAATTTCATGTTGTTTGGATCAGCCTCTTTAATTGGCTGGCTCAGGTCTTATCAGGGTAGAGGTGGAGTCAAATTTTAAGGTTGTCATTGATCTCATTTGTGGTTGCTCCCAAAAGAGTTGGGCTTGGAGGCACCGGTTAAAGAGAATTGAAGGCCTTATGTATAGAGGCTCATTCTCCTTTCACCATATTCCAAGGGAAGAAAATGCTCCTACGAATGCTTTGTCTTGCCTTTGTAGTGCCTCCCTGGGGAACCACTTCTTTAATAATCTGAATGAGCTCCTGGTGTAGATTAGAGGGTTACTAGTGCTTGATAAAGCTTGGATTTATTAGAAAGTCAGTCTAGGAGTTTGTAGAGGGGTTTTTGTCTTATAGATGCCTAATCATATGATAAGTGGCCCTCCTTTTTCTAGTAGGGGTGCCTGAATGCCTGTCCTGGCATTGTAAAGTTTTTTGAGTAATGATATAAACACCTTTAGAGTATTTTATTTTTTTTTTGTTTTAAGGCTCAAGATCCTAACATGAAAGGATATTTGAAGGGATGCCAAGATATTTACGGTTAGGAAGAGGCGATGCATGAGATCTATGCAGTGTTCCAAGTGACTCTAAAAACTACCTTGACCTAAGCTACTCAGTTGGCGTCATCAACATCGATGCCCTTGACTGCGATTACAAGTTTCGTCAGTTGGGGATTCATCAATCTCCACTAGGCGTTAGGAATTAATATTTGTTCCATCTTAGTGAAATCCCTATGGCAATTACTCATTTGAACTTTTGATTACTTGTCTTGGATAATGTAGTGAGATGAATAGTAAATAATATGAGAATTATTGACTCATATTTCAAATTTCAGCATGTAGTATATACAAGAGAGGCCATTTTAAATTATAAAAATAGTCAGATCGATCAGTAAGATGCCATGAGTTTTGTGATATGGCTGACGAAATTATTGACGATTACCTCTGATGGAATCAAGTCAACCACAATCTTTCCTAATTTAGACATCATTCTAAATGGTTAGAGGTTAACAGCGGCTCGGTTGTCGACCATAATCCTAGTGACTAGGCACTCTTTCAGAAGAGCTGATATGTATAATAACTTAAGATGTTGCATCATACCATGGGTGGGTCTCTCTATGACCACCCTTTCAGATGTAGCCCCTGCCTTTAATGTGATGGTGTTAACATGTGGTGCTTCATCAACATTTGATTCATTTCTAGCATATTCTTCGAATGGGATAGAAGCATGATATATTATTATTGGGGGTATATTCTTTTATATCTCCTTCCATTTTGTTTGGATATGTTAGCTTGGCTTGGAAACTTCAAGGAAATGTGAAGACCATGTCGTTATGGAACATGTATAGTGGGAATGTCCCAAATACAATTCTATCATTTGGACATTACCCCCTTAGTGTTTCAAGGTCAGGTTCTGTTATGATATCTTCAATCTAATCAATGCTCTCATCGGCCACAAGGTCGGCCGAGGCATCTGTTGGTGAGACAAGTTTTAGTACTTTAGTGGTCGATGTGAGTTCATTAGCCAACCATTCATCTGTTGGGAAGAACTCATCACTAAGGTAGTCTGATAAGTTACCACAGTTGTCTTCCTTCTTAGGACTTGCTTACTGATTATGTTGGCTGAGATCATAAAAGTCTTAGTTTTGTAACACATGAGAAAGTATTTCTCCTACTGTGTTTTCAACCACCTGACCTTCAGGTATGAGGATCCTCCAAAAAGGCCTAGGTTGAGTTATTTCTGACCGAGGTGGTCTTGTAACCTCCCCTGATTTCTCCTCAACTTGGCCTAATGCCTTTGCCATATACACCTTTGAGTCTGAGTTAGAGCCTTCAGTACTGCTGGAAATTTTGGATGCGTAACTCGCTTCCATATTCCTTCTCGAGTTGCTAGGGGTCTAACCATCCTTTAGCTCGGTGGTTCCATTTGTTGGAGATGAGTGGGAGCCATCTGTTGTGGTCTATGTTGGTCGTTACTTCTAACTAGTCGAGGAGCCATGTAACGACCTCTCTATCTAGGCTCTGGAGGACCACCCATCCAAGAACAATTCTTCAAGCACATTGGTCACATATTTGCAAGCCTCGACTAGCCCATCGAACGACGTTTGACTTATTATCATTAAAATTATTGGTCCAACATTGGCCCCGTACTGGTCATCATGATACCTCTCCATAATTACTCGGGCCGAGATTGACCTTCAACCGCGTCTGATTCCTCATATTATCCATGATCACGTTGACCTCAAGGTTAGATGGGAATGGGTCTGTATCGATCAGCATGGCTTTCTCAGCCTTTTTCAGAAAACTTCAGCAATCTGCGATCGATGTGATCCTGAATAACGTTCTTAAACACAACACATTAATTAGTTGAATGAGACCGAGTTCAGTGACATTTGCAATATTTAGTTTTTTGTAATTCATCAGCCGAGGGTATCTTATGATACATATGAATTTCGATAAAATTTCTAGCCAGTAAAATGTCAAATATTTCCTCTGCTCTGACGATGTCAAGTGTGTAAGGCTTTTGAGCCTTCTGTGTGGTTGATGTGGTTGATTCCGCTTTGTTTGGCTTCAATTATGACAACCTTAGTCATTTCCCGTTTAGAATCGTGTGATATAACTTTCATATGTCTCTCCGAGCAACTATCGAAAATGGACGAGATCAACCATAATGATTTCTTTATTCTTAGAGAGGAACTGAGCCTGAAAATTTTCTTCCATTTCTTACCAAGTGTGTATCAAGTCTAGCAATAGGTTCAATACCATGCAAAGTTATTGCGGTCAGCGAATAACCAAAAAACTATAATTTGTCATAATCATTATTGGCCAATTCTCCGCATTGCATTGTAAATTGGCCAACGTGCTTGATAGTTAACTCACATGGCTTGCCCGAAAATAAGGCAAAATCTAGTTGATAGTTCCTCAGTAATGGGCATTGCCGATCTATCCATTCGGGGTATGGTTTATGATACACTGGTATAGTGTTGTAGCCAAGCACTTGACCAATAACTTCTTGGATAATTTTCAAATTCTATTCAGGATCCATCTGCTGAGGTTCTAAGAATAGTGCTTGGTCGGGGCAAATTATCCTAAAATTTAGGGAATTATTGGGGATTGAATCCTCCTGGTAATCCCTAATTCTGATTCTCAAGTATAAAGTTCCTAGCCTCTCACTTTGATCTCTTACCTTCTACAGGAGGAAGAACATTTCTCATCTCCTGGATTGGGACTGGTGGTGTATTCCATTAGGTGGCATGGATGGCAACGAACATGCATTATTGATAGAACTTCTCTCAGCGTTGTATTACATTGCTGATGGCATTCGCTCGGCTATCATAGCCATTAATCCATGCATGACATTAGTCTTGTTGGTCATATATTGATTAGTATTTTCAGCTTGAATACAGAATTTCTCTCCTTAGGCTCTTCCCTAATCCTGTACAAGATGAATGCTTAGCTGTACATCTCGAAGCACGATAGAAATATCGTCTAGAAGAATATTCTGAGAGGTTAATGCTCCTCCTTGATCCCCAGTACTAGGTGTTGGACTATTGTTTAGATTCACTGCTTCAGGGGGTGGTGGAACTGGCACATCCTCGACTGGAAGTGGAACGGTTGGGTTTAAAGGATCGACCCCAACAATGTGAGCACTTATTATATTCATAATTTGACAATATTACACCGGTAAGTTAGAGACAGGGTTTCACTAGGCATACCAAAAACCACTACGTGGTTCTATTTTCATCTGTATGAGGGCGTGATAGAATTGAAATTATGGCTTTAATTCAAACCAAACAACTATAACTCCAAGCGGCAAGATAGGCAGACATGTGGTGTATGATCGAGATCTGATGAGATCAGTCGCCTATTCAGCCACATGCTAAAAGTCTAAACAGGAATTTTTTGATGGGTTGCACCTTTGCCTTTCGTATGAAAGGAATTTTTTGATATAGATAAAATGAAATGAGAAAATGATTCTTATAGTTGGTCACAAAGAGCAGATGCAAAACACTTTTTCTAATGATAAAGTGAATCTAGCATGCAAGCTTAGACTAAAATTACAACTAAATTTACTAGGTACTTGATTTAACACTATGGATTACACTATGGAATGTAAACAACAGGTAGAAAATAAAGAATTACATTGAGGAATGTAATTTGCTTAATTGAAAAATAAAAGGATTACAATACGGAATGTAAATTGACTAATACTTGTAAGGATAATTGAAATGTAATGTTTGGTTTGATTGGGTTGGTATGAGACCCTTTTTCTTCTTGCATTCCCCTTCTATTTTTATAGCTTTAATGAAGCCATCTAGATCAATCTCATGTCCTAATCGTTGCCATAACTGTTCTCCACTAGCTACTTGAATTCCCCTGTTTCTTTCTTAGTCATCTCTCCTCTAACCATTTCTTCATGATTGCTTCTACATCAACTACTTAGATGATGTGGTACTATATGATACATTCCATTTATTATTTTCTAAGCAATTTATTCTAATATCCAAATACACCATGTGGATTTTGTATAAAATGCACGTAATCTTCTTTGATTGGTTCTTAAGAGGAATAATGATAAGGGGGATGAACACCTTCATCCAGGTCTTTGTGACCTTGTCAAAAGGTTGGGTGGCTTTGAACATCATGGTGGGCATGGTTAGTGGGTCCCAAAAAGGTTTTGGATGAACCTAGTGTTCAAGGTCCTCCCATCATTTACACTGTTGAATTGTACATATAATTCAAGATCAACACTAT
Organism: Magnolia kwangsiensis; assembly: GCA_037074715.1. Lineage (NCBI taxonomy): Eukaryota > Viridiplantae > Streptophyta > Magnoliopsida > Magnoliales > Magnoliaceae > Magnolia > Magnolia kwangsiensis. The sequence continues at coordinate 54,276,267 of CM073578.1, forward strand.
GGGGTCTACCATTTGTGGATCCTACCACCGCATCAAAGAAATAAGGAGGATCAAGGAATCAAAGAAGGAAACATGGGAGAGTGCACTTACATAATCACCATTGATGGTTTAGATTGAAGGTGGCCCACAAAGATCTCTTCTACAAGTTATCTATAACACCCTATTCTCATAACCCAAGGATGATCACTCCTCATTGAGAACCCGAGTATTACGTTATGAAGTGAACTACCATACATCTTAATAGTAAATCCCATGACATAAAGTAAGACAACTACTATATAAGCCATAAATGTCAAGAACATTAACAAAGAAGTTTAATACATGTAAAGGTCAACAAAATGAAATCCCATAGCAGGGGATTTTAATTACAATCTGGGGAATTAAAAGCATAAGGTTTTAATAGTGAAAGCATGTAAATCATAAACTACTAGTTAAGCTTACATAACTCAACCAAACTGGTAGGATATCCTTCCTCACCAGACTCCTCATCAGTCATATCTGGGATCCCAACTAGGGGGTATACCTTCGTTAATAAACCTGCATCTATTTGGTACAACCGAACGATAGGGTGAGTATAACTTAGTGGAAATTTCCCTCAAAGATTTCATGCATATCAGAGTATTCCAATATAGTTTAAACCAACTTAGCAATTTATAATAAGAGTAATATCATATGAACATATGCATGGATGTATGGATGTATGTCTAAAGTCATAGACCTGGGGATGCACATCCAGCTATCAAAATAGGGGGTCACTCGAGGTAGATTGACTACCTAGAAATGACCTCGTAGTGAGAGCGCCCAAGGTAATTTAGCCTCTAGTAAAAGTATTCAGGATACACCCGAGGAGGTCTTAAAAATCTGAAAAAGCCTCATGTAAAGAGAGCAGCCTATAGTGGTATGAATGCACTTGACCTGAGGGTTAAACTAGAATAATAGAATTCTTAGTAAACCTAATAGGATGTGGCTTACATTAAGCACTCGGTAAATCTCATATGTTATACATGAATGTTATGTACCATGATTCCCATGCAAATCTCTTAGATTTGGTAATAATGTTCCTTAACTTGTGATCACTATCCAATCTTAAGGTCCTTGGCAAGACCTTCAACCTTGAGTCATAATTTGATCTCACTTTGATGTAATCTTCCAAAATTCTTCTATTTTTTAGATTGGATAGGGTCACACAATTATAGAATGCTAGCATACATGTGTATCTATTCCATGTATTAATTTCAATTTTCCAATTAAGACAAGAATGTTATACCATGATTCTTCACAAGATGTAATAAAAGGATATAACATGTTTCCAAGATTTTTATCATGAATATTAGAAGTAAAATGTAACCTCACAAGATTTATTAGATAAAGAAGGATTAGTAGCAATGAAATCAAGTTCATAAGAAATTGCATATTATAGTTATATTCTAAAGATTCCATAACTAACATGAAATTCAACGAATGCAGAAGGCAAAGAGGGTGATTCCTTGATTGCTTGTCTCCAAGTGCAGAGGTTCATAAGTAGTATCCTATGAATATATGGTCGATCCCACAGGGAGATGATTTAAAAGAATGAAAAATCAAATGTAAAACTAAGGGAAAGTGACCTATAAGAATTCTAATTAATTGATGTAATGGTTTTGAAGATTTTATTTTTAAATAGAATTTAAATAAATTAAAAACAACACCCAAACTTCAAAGTTCCACACATAGGATAATAACCCATAAATCATGACCATTTTGATAACACAATTAGGATCTGAGCACTATGGTCGGCCTAATCAAAAAATAAAATAGTTCAAATCCTTTTAATAAATAACATCAGAGGTTAGAGAATCATGGATTTTCACCATTAACATATATTCTCAAGAGCCAGTGATTGTAAGCATTCAATATTCATGAGATAATCAATCAAACAATGTAACAGGTTGAAAATATCTGTTATCTAGGAAATATAATGATCCGGGTTGAGCCTATCCATCAATATGGATCTCACATGAGGATAAAAAACCTAAACCTAGATAATTGAAAACATGCATATACCATTCATCTCATCATTAAAAATAAATTAATCAATCATAACTTATGAATCATTAGATACATGTGTTTCCCTTCTAGCTTGGGTTAGAGAAAACTAGAAAGAGATAATTTAAACAAAGAAAATAAAAAGCAAGTACATAAATAAATAAAGATCTAAAAAAAACTTGTAAAGAAAAATAAAAACAAAAACTACGAAACTTGAAACTTTTCTTAAAAAAACTAGAAAGCTCTCAAAAAATCCTAAATTTGCTTCTAAAAACCCTAGGTATGCTTTAAACGTATGTAGGAAACCTTTATTTATAGCCTAGCTCGGCTACTTCTGCAAAACAGACTTTATTTACGCAATCTGCCTAGACACCGCATTACACTATCCGATTTTGGTGGCACCGAAATCTGAAATTTTAGGTGCAGAGTACTTAGGTAGAAAAATTTGCCATATCAAAATTGACTTCGGTGGCACCAAATTAAACTTAGGTTGCACCAAATTAAGCTGTTTTCTTGCTGGACTATTTTTTGTACTTTAGGTGGCACCAAAATTGGCTTAGGTGGCATCGAAATGTCCTATTTTTTTATTGTTTAACTTGTGCTTTTGTCAATCTTTTCTCTATCCTTTGTACTTAGTTTCCTTGGATCTTTAGCTTGAGAATTCTTTGTTCTTGGTCTCCTAAGATCCCTCCTTTGCCTTGGTGATTCTTGAGCACTAAATCTATACTTTTAACATTCTTTTCAATCTAAGCTCTCAGATTCACCTTGCAACACAAACATGTATAAATCATAATATTAAACCATATCATGTTTATAAAACCAAGATATAAATGGGGAAAAATATGTAATATTTGAATCTCAACAAACCCCCAACCAACATTTTGCTAGTCCCGAGCAAAATCAATGAAGAGAAATTTCAAATAAAAATAAGAATAAAAACTAATCTTAGAAACAAAATTAAAATGAAAATAAAAATTCTGACTACACCACTTTCGCAAGTAATCTTGATTGTATTTAGCATATGCAACAAGCCTTTAAACCCTTAGGTTCCCCTAGTGGACGAGTGATAGTCTCGTGAGGGTTTTCAGAAATGTTACCCATAAACATTGAAAACATGGAAAATAGTTCAAATTTTAGAAATTTATACAATTATCCATCAATTCATCATATGAATTCTAAAACAAAGCAATGCTTGTCTTAAGTCTGAAGTTACTTAGAATCTCAATTTCCTAAGCCATTACATCCTTGAGTTCAAAGACCTAATCAAAATTCAAAATAGTTATGATCCAATGTACTTAGGTGCTTGGTGACACGAGTCTAACTTTGAGAAATATATATGTTCCGTATCCTAACTCCTTTCAATCATCCTAAGAATATGAAATCTTTAGTTATCTCATTTCCTTCATGTCCTTTCTTCTTTTATCATCATATCCTTTCTTTTATAGACTACCTTAGATGAAGATTCCCATTGGGTTTACTTCATAACCTAAGGTATCGTACTTATAATGGTAACATCACTGGATACTTAGGTATCCTTACTCCGGATTACTGACATGATTGTTATGGTCATTAAATTCATGCTCTATAATAAAATATTCTTTTTCCATCACTTTCTTTTTTTTCCTTCAATATTTTTTCTTTTAAGCATATGTCAATGGTACTAGTTCATTGAATCTTATTTGAATTAAAATTTATTATTCTAGTTCACATATCATATTCATCACTTAGTTAGCTAGGGTGTATTGTGAATTTAGTACATTAAATTATAACTCACTCTAAACTATTGATTAGATAATCGAACTCAAGTCTATAATTTTTCGTTATCAGAATTTTGACTACTAACAACCTAGAATAAGTATTAATTTTGCATTTGGAATTTACATAATATCATGTTCATATTCTTGTATAAAAAAATAAAAAAATTATTTTGAATTTTTTTAAAATAAATAAATTCTACTATTCCTAAAATATAAACTCACATGGATGACTATCCACACCCCCAACATAAAATCTACATTTTTCCCAATGTAATGATACATATAATGTAGAAAATATGAGAAAAATAAAAATAAAAGAAAGGATGGATAGTACCTTCCATGAAAAACTTACCTGCAATGTAACACTAAAAAAATGAATATTATACAAATCCTACACAACTGCTCCGTTAAACTAGGAGCATTATTCCGAATATTCTAGCTCATGAAGAGGGACAGACTCCTCTCCTGAATGAAAGTTTTCCATATAAGGCTTCAATCTTTTACCATTAACCTTGTACATATTGACATTATGTGGATTCTCAATTTCATAAGCCCCATGAGCATATACATTCTTCATAATGAATGTGCCTGTCCATCTTTACCTTAACTTTCCTGGAAAGAACTGGAGATGGGAATTGTATAATAGGACCTTTTGCTGATGTTCAAAATTCTTCCTTAGGATGTTTTTGTCGTGAAAAGCTTTGGTCATCTCTTTATAGATTTTAGAGTTTTCATAAGAGTCTCTCCTCAACTTCTCTAATTCATTCAACTCTAATTTTCTTTGTCCACTTGCTTGGTCTATACCAAAGTTTAATTTCTTTATTACCTAGTATGCTATATGTTCCAATTCCACTGGCATATGACAAGTCTTCCCATACACCAATCTGTCTGGTCTTATAAGCAGTCTTATAAGCCTATAAAGCGTCTAATAGTCTGAGGGATCAATACTTCCTATCTGGCCTTATAGTTTTTTCTAAAATATGTTTGATTTCCAAATTAAAAATCTCAGCTTACCCACTCATTTGTAGGTGGCATGGGGTGCTCACTTTATTCTTAATGTCATATTTCTTCATCAAAGCCTCAATTGTCCTATTGCAAAAGTGAGACCCACTATCACTAATAATGACCTTTGAAGTTCCAAATCTAGAAAAAATATTTTCCTTGAGGAATCGTATAACTACTTTATTGTCATTAGTCCTAGTTGGAACTGCCTCAATCCACTTGGAAACATAGTCCACACCAACCATTATATAAAGAAATCCAAAAGAAGATGGAAATGGGCCCATAAAATCATTAACCCAACAATCAAAAATCTCCAATGGTAAAATAGGGGATAAAGGTATCATGTTGCGCTGGGACACTCTTTCTAATCTTTGACATCTATCGCAATCAATACAGAAATCATGAGTGTCTTTAAACATGTTGTGCCAGTAGAACCCGCACTGCAGAATATTTGCAGTTATTTTCTTAGTAGAAAAATGGCCACCACATACTTTCATGTGGCAAAATGAAATAACACTTTGAACTTCATCCTCTGGGACAAAATGTCTAAAAATTTGATTAGTCCCATATTTATATAAATATGAGTCATCCCAAAAGAAGTTCTTATTAAAATGCTTCCTATCTTGTGACTTCCAATGATATGACATTTTTTCCGTCACAAGATAGTTCACTATATCTGCATACCAAGTAAATTTAGAGATTGTAAAAAATTATTCATCGGGGAAAGTGTCATAGATATGCATATCCTCAGTGGAATCATCTAACACCAATCTAGAAAGGTGATCAACCACTACATTCTCAATTCTTTTTTTATCTTTTATCTCTAAGTCAAATTTTTAGAGTAGGAGGATCCATCTCAAAAGTTTTGATTTTGCATCATTTTTAGATAACAAATATTTCAAAGCCAAGTAGTCCGTGAAAATGACCACTTTGGATCCTAGCAAGTTAGGACCTATACTTATCTAAAGCAAAACCTTCTGTAAGTAACTCCTTTTCATTTGTTGAGTAGTTCACTTGGGCTGATTTTAAAGTTCTACTCGTATAGTGAATAACGTAGGGTCATTTATCTTTCCTTTGGCCCAAAACACCCCCTATGGCATAATGACATATATTGCACAATAGTTCAAAAGGAAGTGTCCAATTTGGTAGACGCATGAAAGGTGTAGTGGTAAGGGATGATTTAATTTTATTAAAGGCACTTGCACACTCATCTGTCCACTTAAATGGGATATCCTTTTAAAGAAGATTAGTCAAGGTTTTAGTAATAGCACTAAATTCCTTGATGAATCTTCTATAGAAACCGGCTTGCCCTAGAAGTCATCTAATATCTCTAACAGTTCAGAGAATAGGTAGATTATCAATATTGTTGAGTTTTGAACGATCTACCTCAATTCCATTTTTGGAGATAACATGACCCAAAATATTTTGCTTTTGAACCATGAAATGACACTTCTCCCAATTTAAGACAAGGTGCTTCTCTTCACACCTAGATAAGACAAGATATAAATTGTTGAAGCATTCCTAAAAAACACTTCCAAATACAGAGAAGTCATCCATGAAAACCTCAAGAAACTTCCCAACCATATTTAAAAAAATATTTATCATATACCATTGGAAAGTTGTTGGGGTGCTGCATAATCCAAATGACATCCGTTTGAAAGTAAATGTGCCAAATGAACAAGTGAACATGATTTTCTCTTGGTCTTTCATGGCTATCTCTATTTAGTTATATCCAAAATATCCATCAAGGAAGCTATAAAAGGAGTGACCTGCTACCCTCTCTAAAACTTGATCAATGAATGGTAGAGGTAAATGGTCATTCTTTATGACCGTATTCAATTTTCTATAGTCAATACAAACACGCTAACCTGTGGTGACACGTGTTGGTATGAGTTTATTATTAGAAATTTATACAATAGTTATTCTAGATTTCTTTGGAACTACTTGGATTGGACTCACCGAAACACTATCGGATATTGGGTAGATGATTCTCACATCCAACGATTTTGTCACCTTATTTTTTAAAACTTCCATCATGTTTAGATTGAGACGCCTTTGAGGTTTTCTAATTTGTTTAACATCCTCATTGAGGTGGATTTGATGGGTGCATATGGAAGGTCTTATACCCTTAATGTCAAAAATGGTCCAGCCCAAGGCTCCTTTATGGTCCCTTAGAACATTTAACAATTTAATTTATTAATCCTTGTCTAAAAATGAAGAGATCACCATAGGATAAGTTCCATTTTCACCCAAGTATACATACTTAAGTTCATTTGGTAGTAGTTTTAGATCAAGCTTTGTAGCATTGGTTGGTGATGGAAGAGGTCACAAGTCCTTGATAGACAGGCTTTGAGTGTGCGGTCTCCATCGGTATATACCAATGTCTTGGGTGGTAGTACTCTCATTATCATCACAAATTTCAGCAAACACTTTTTCTAAATCAGAATTTTCCAAGTCCCCGAAAACTTCAACCAATTCCTTAGGTAGGCTTGGTTCCAATTCCTCTTCCTCTATTAAGCAGTCCATAAAATTTAGCTCATGGATCTCATTATTATCTATGGGCTATTTACATAAATTAAAAATATTGAGCTCTAAGGTCATGTTATCAAAAGATAACTTCATCATTTCATTCCTGCAATTGATGATTGCATCAGAAGTTACTAGGAATGGGTGACTTAAAATAATGGGAACTTAAGCGCTAACATTTACACATGGTTCAGTGTCTAGTACAATAAAATCCACGGGGAAGTAAAATTTCTTCACTTAGACTAACACGTCCTCTATAATTCTCCTTTGTACCTTAATGGAACGGCCAACGAGTTAGAGTATAATTGTGGTTAGTTTAAGCTCGCCTAACCCCTTTTATTGGTAAACTAAATAAGGTACTAGGTTGACACTTTCACCCAAATCTAGTAAAACATGCTCAATTTGGAAATTCCTAATAATATTGGGAATAGTGGGACTTCTTGAGTCTTTGTATTTGGGTATGACCCTTTTTTGAATGATAACGCTCACTTTCTTAGTGAGGAAGGCCTTCTTGTACATGTTTAATTTCTCACAAGTCCTTAAGATATTTAACATTTGATGGAACTTTCTAATGGCGTCAAGTAGAGGAATATTGACAGTCACTTGTTAGAACACATCCAACACCTCTTGATATTTTATGGAAACAGTCGGTTCTAAAGTTTAGATGAGAATGAAACTGGAGGCTCATGTGACTTAGTCTCTTTATCCTTTTATTGTTGCAGCTCTAAAACCATAGCCAGTTCATCATTCACTTGAGAAGGTGGCTCATCCTCCGGTATTTCTACTGGTTGCATTATCTTGTTATCGACCTCTTTTTCACTTCTTAAGATAATGATGGACTTAGCTTGTTCATGATGTAGCTCACTTGAAAATTTTGTATCTAATGAAATGTGTATTTCTAGGGTTTGGCATGGTTGACAAAGAAGTGTGCCTTTTTCCATAGCATTTAGTTGAGTCTCAATCCTAGCCATGACCGTCTTCAATTCTTGATTTGATTTGATTCAAGACTGATTCATTTGAGCTTGAGAGTTCATGAATGCAGTTAATGCATCCTCCACAGATGATTCCTTTGGTAGGGGCACATATGGTGTATTATTAGGTGCCCCAAAGAAGTTGTTGTGAAGGCCCTTGAGGTGCATTGGGCGCATTAATTTGTGGTCCACTCCTCCAACTAAGATTAGGATGGTTAAACCAATTTGGATTGTACGTGTTTTCGATTAATTGTACAACTGGCCTTTAATAGTTATTTATAACATTTGCTTGCCCATGCTCATGCATGATATCTTGTACAACTGAGATTGTTGGATAATCCTTTATGTCATGGTCAACACTACCACAAAGGCTACAAAAATTACCTAAGGATATGTTTTCTTTAATCACATTAACCTTCATAATTTATAAGGCTTCGACCTTTCTAGCCAACGTAGCTAATTTTACATTTAAGTTCATCTTCCTCTCTTATAACATACATCCCCGCTTTCTCTCTAGGAATGGGTCTAGTTTTGTCCAGTTTAGTAGAGACATCCCATGTCTGAGTATTCTCTGCTAACATGTCTAGAAAATCCCAAGCCTCATTGTGATCTTGGTCAAGAAAGGTTCCACCACACATCATCTCTATGAACTGACAGGTATCCATAGTGAGCCCCTTTCAGAATGCCTCAATCAAGTACCATGGTTCATAACAATGATATGGGCAAGTGACTAAAAGGTTTTTGAAGTGCTCCCAAGCTTAGAAAAACAGTTCATTCCCTTTTTGGGAGAACGACATGATTTCCTATTTTAGTGCATTTGTTTTGTACTCGGGAAAGAATTTTTTCAAAAACTCTCTACTTAAAGCTTGCCATGTTGTGATGGAATGAGGTCTTAAAGTTGAGCCATGCTTTGGCTAGATCCATTAGAGAAAATGAGAATAACCTAAGTTTGAGTGCATCCCTATTTCCATTGTTCATTTGTAATTTTGCAATCACTTCCTTAAAGTCCTTGAGGTGCAAGTAGGGGCTTTCAGAATCCAAGCCATGAAATTTATGAATCAATTAGATTACACATGGTTTAAAATCAATGTTCCCCATGTGAGCAAGGAACACAATACAGGATGGTAAAGTTGATCTCTCAGGGTGTAGATGTTCACGTAAAGTACATAGTTGGTTTAACACATTCCTATGAACTTCATTCTCATCCTCAAGAGGAGGATTACATTGATTTTCTCCATTTTGGATTAGAGTTGTATCTGACATATTTGGATTTTCATTTTCAACTAGGTCTGCCATGGAATCTAAGTGGTGTTGACTGCCTTTTCTAAATGAATGATCAAGGCATGAGACTAGTCCACCTTCGGAGGAGAGTCAATTGTTTTGATCTCTACTCCAACGGGACAAACCATTTGCACCATACAAAAAAAAAACTACAAATTCAAATAGCAAGTATGATACTTGAGTAAAAATAAAAACTTATCCAACAACCCAGGCAGTAGAGCAAACCATAAGGGTTCAAACCACAAAGCAAAATAAACAAAAAGAAAGTAAAACTAATGCAGAAATTAAACTATGTTAATCTAGAAAATAGATTCAGTGGATGATCTTGGTGATCAAACGGTAACTGTAGGACAACCATAATACTTGGGTAATAAAATATCAACTAAGAGAAAGCTTATGTCATAGTCAGTGCTTGAAAGATCCAACTAAATTTACTTTCAAAGTAAAACAAATATTCAAAAAAAAATCTACAAAAATTTTGGAGGTTTTAGAAAAGAATTTACCGTAGCTATCTTGCACAGATCTAATTTATCTTCATCTCCCCAACAACGGTGCCAAAAACTTGATTGCTTGCCTCCAAGTGCAAAGGTTCATAACTAGTATCCTGTGAATACAGGCTCGATCCCACAGGGAGATGATTTAGGAGACTGAAAAATTAAATGCAAAACTAACTAAGGGAAAGTGACCTATAAGAATTCTTATTAATGGATGCAATGATTTTAAAATTTTTATTTTTAAATGGAATTTAATTAAATTAAAAAAAACACCCAAGCTTTAAAGTTCCACACATAGGTTAATAACCCATAAATCATGACCATTTTGATAACACAATTAGGATTCGAGCACTATGGTCGGCCTAATCGAAAAATAAAATAGTTCAAATCTTTTTAATAAATAACATCAGAGGTTAGAGAATCATGGATTTGTACCATTAACATATATTCTCAAGAGCCAGTGATTGTACGCATTCAATATTCATGAGATAATCAATCAAACAATGTAACAGGTTGAAAATATCTCTCATCTAGGAAAGATAATGATCCGGGTTGAGCCTATCCATCAATATGGATCTCACATGAGGATAAACAACCTAAACCTAGATAATTGAAAACATGCATACACCATTCATCTCATCATTAAAAATAAATTAATCAATCATAACTTATGAATCATTAAATACATGTGTTTCCCTTCTAGCTTGGGTTAGAGACAACTAGAAAGACATAATGTGAACAAAGAAAATAAAAGGCACGTACATAAATAAATAAAGATCTAAAAAAGTCTTGTAAAGAAAAATAAAAACAAAAACTATGAAACTTGAAACTTTTCTAAAAAAAACTAGAAAGCTCTCCAAAAACCCTAGATCTACTTCAAAAAAAAAAAAAAAAAAAAAAAAAAAAAACACCTTGGTATTCTTTAGAAGTCCATAGGAAACCTCTATTTATAGCCTAGCTCAGTTACTTCCACAAAACTGACTCTATTTTCGTAATCCTCGTAGACATCACATTACACTTTGCGCAATTTCGGTTGCACTGAAATCTGAAAATTTAGGTGCAGAGTACTTGGAGGAAAAATTTGCCACCGAAATTTGCTACCAAAATTGACTTCGATGGCACCGAATTAAACTTAGGTGGCACCGAATTAAGCTGTTTTCTTGTTGGACTATTTTATGCACTTTAGGTGGCACCGAAATTGGCTAGGTGGCACTAAAATGTCCTATTTTTTCACGGTTTAACTTGTGCTTTTGCCAATCTTTTATCCATACTTTGTACTTAGTTTCCTAGGATCTTTAGTATGAGAATTCTCCGTTCTTACTCTCCTAAGATCTCTCCTTTGCCTTGGTAATTATAGAGCACTAAATCCATGTTTCTAGCATTCTTTTCAATTCAAGCTCTCAGGTTCACCTTACAACACAAACATGCATAAGCCATAACATTAAACAATATCATGTTCATAAAACTAAGATATAAATCAGGGAAAGTATGCAATATTTGATTCTCATCTTCCTCACCTTCTTAAAAAGATCACTTGTAAGTATGCATGCACGCACTTTTGGATCATGTCTCCAATTTAGTGAACTAAACTCAAAGATGTCTTGGTTCACAACGCTGTTAAACTCAGTGTAGACTCATCGAGTTAACTCAGTCTGAGTCAAATTGGTCTAACTCGATGTAAACTCCTCCTTTTCTCTCATTCTTTCCCTCTACTCTCTCTAGAGTCTCACAAGGCCCAACCCCAAGCCAATCCCGAACTTGGCCAATGACTCAGCCGAGTTAACTCGGTTCTAACATGTTCACAACCCCAAGTGTAAGGTCACGATGTAGTAATAATCTCGGTAAAACTGAGATTGAATCCACCTGGACTAAAACTTATACGTTTCTGAAATTAACTAGAAGTAGAACTAAAAGAAGATGTGAAACTAATTTTGAAGTTTTTGAGAGAGTAATTGTGAATAGAGTAATTAAAACTGAGAATTTAAAGGTGGGAACTAGGGTGTGAACGATCCACTTGTTGTGATCAGGGAGCCTTCTTGCTTGATTTGAGTAACATAATTAGAATTAGAGTCATATCCTATCCAATTGAAAATTATATCAATAAAACCAAATCTGAACTTCCATTGACCTAATTCTCAATGAAGGAGAACTATGATAATTGGCAGGGATTCCATTACCAAACCATGCCCAGGAGATAGTGGCAAACAACAAGATTTACCAATCCTATAATCTCAAAGCAGGAGAATTGTGAAGATTGAGAAGGATTCCATCACCTTACCATACCTAAGAGACAATGGTGAACAGCAGGACTTACTAATTTCACAATCTCAAATCAGAAAAAGAAGATGCTCAAAGCTATACAGTAGATCTACTGTACTTTGAGTCACAATAAATCATTAAAAACTGAAAGTATTACTTAAATATCAAATTAGAATCCATGGAGTTCAACATAAACATGAATCAAAACAATAAAAACATCTCATCATGTTACAAGCTTCACCTCTTAGCCCTAGTTAAGAGGTTTAGTCAACCATAAACATGATTGGATCTAAAACCTTAGAAGAAAGCATGAAAACAATTAAGGAAGAAGAAGAAAAACTCTTGGCGATGACTTCTCCACCCTTTTGCTCCAATCGTTAAACCCTGGAAGATGCTTAGGAACATCCTAAGGAGTCCTATTTATGGTTGTGGAACTCAAACTTTCTACATAGTTGGAAAACTCTAGAAACTGCCTCAAATTTACATAGTTTGCTAAAATAGACTTCACTCTGCACAGTTTCCTAAAATAAACTTCACTCTACACAATTTCACACAATGACCCAGATTTTCAGAATATAATTTTTTAGGACGATTTTAGGATTCCTTTTCTTCACTTCAAATTTTTTATTCTCTTCAGTCCTCACTTAGTTTTCTTGGATCCTTGGCATATGAATTCTTTAATCTTGGTCTCCTAAGATTCATCCCTTTCCTTGGTGATTCTTGAGCATCAAATCCATACTTTTAGCACCCTTTTCAATCCAAGCTCTTAAATTCATCTTGCAATACAAACATGAGTAAAATAGAACATTAAGCGTTATTATGTTCATAAAACCAAGATATAAATGGGGATAATATGCAATATTTGACCCTCAACACCACAACTCAGCCGAGTTGACAAGGTTGGTACAACCACTACCTAATCTCTCTCCCTCTCTACCTCTTTCTCTGTCACGCTCCAAACTCAAAAACCGGGCTCACAAAATTTCAGATCGTCAAATCCGGCACCGATAGCCTCCGTAGAACCCCATTCTCGGCTCCTAGCTCCCATTCGTCAGGTTCCGATCCTGGGATGCTACGAGGAGGATTTTCAACGGCAGTTTGATTTGTAATAAGCATAACCAAAGGTATAACCCACAAACAACAACCAAAAACTCCATTACATTTCTACTATGATCAAAAACTTTACAAGTACAACGAGCATAATGGGAAATACAATGAGAATGAACAAAAACTCCAAACAATCTGCTACGCGCTCCTGCCTCAATGCTGCTGCGAGCCAACGTCACCTGCACGCAACGGTCGTGCATAAGCTTATATAAAGCTTAGAGGGTGGTGAAAGTGTGTGCACAAGGTAGTAATATGAACATGCAGTATCAGAGTAATGCAGAATATGCAAATGGATCCATGAAAACCATTAGCCATACTAAAGCTATGCGATGCAAGACATGAATGGTATCGGCCATCCCAAGGCCATGCGATGTGAAATGTAACTCAAACATACCTCATCTATGTCCACACATCAATACTGCTCAAATCTAGGATATCACTGGGGTCTATTACACTCTAAACCAGATCGTCGCCTCATCGCGCAATAAGGTAAGTAAAAAAGACCTCACTATCCGTCTGCCAATATCGGGTGCGACTCGTCGATAGCGGACCCATTCTTCGAGCTGGTCAGACTCAGCTTAGCATTGTCCCCTACACTCGGGCGGGTAAGGCCGCACCCCCTTCCAACCGACTACGACACAGTGGAGAGCGCAACTGTCTGGTAATCGGCACTCAACGCTCATCTACCCACTCGGTCTAGACATTGGAACAACCTCTTAGTACCGTAAGGGTTTAGGGACTTTCACCCAGGGATAGCTATAGCACCCCATGCAGAATAAAATTTCTAGTATCCAATCCTGCCAACCACGATACGTCTGTAGAGGCTACGGCCCCGATGTCGCTAGGGCATACAGTAACCATATTACACAATACGAAATGCATGAATCACACCATCCAATCATGCAGCAAATCCTGCGCGTATCGTGCTCTCATGTAGGGCAACACCACCTAATCGGGGTTCCATAAACAATCTGCCCGAGGGCATATGCTATGATCAGTCACTTCTCATATCAAGCATACATATGATGCGTATGATCATGAGTCATGGAACTATACTAAACATGTTATAGTGAAATGAACTATCTTTGCAATCTAGATGGGCCTGGACGGCCTAAACACAATAATTACGGGACTAATAATGGGCCCTAAGGAGAGCTGTAATGTGGACATCCAACCAACATTACACTCGCAATGTGGATGTCAAACTAACATTGCTCCCAAGGCACGATCGTCGTAAACATCGTACATAATCAGTGTTGGGATCACACATTGCAATGGACCTCAGGTACACCCCATTAGGCCTTAAATACATCCAATGGGCCACGTCATATGGGCCTTTTATTCGTCAAATGGGCCACCTAAATGGACCACACCAATGGGCCTTATGTGCATTGTAATGGGTCATAACCCGTGGGCCTTAGATTGCATCAAATGGGCCTAAACTCACGGGTCTTATATGTAACAAATGGGCTACACCGATTGGGCCCCATACGTACATTAAATGAGCCTCAACCCATAAGCCCTACTACATCTCAATGGGCCTTAATCCATGGGTCTCCAAAATATCAAATGACCCTAATCCCATGAGCCTTGGAATACATCATTCTGATTCAATCCCATGGGCCTTTAAATATATCAAATGGGCCTCGACCCATGGGCCTTACAAAATGTTTATTTCCATCCAAACTATTCATAGGGACACATGACCTAGGGCCCACCGTAATATTTGTTGCAATCCATTATGTTCAAACGGTCATATGGACCTTGGGCCCACATATATAATATGTATAGTAATATACATACATTATAGCTACAATAACAACTTATACATTAAGGGCATGTATGTATATAAAATATATATACATATATAGCTATTGCTGCAGCCATTTAAGCATTGAAAAGGGAACAGAGGTGGGTCCCACGTAGGGCCCACCACAACTAATATATATAATATATAATATATTATATAAAATATAATATATTACATAGTATATAGGGCATATCCAACATCCAGATGGACGGCTGGACATACACCTACATCATGGTGGCCCACCACGTGGGGCTGGAATCCACTGGCCGTCCAGCAGAGCTGGACGGCACTACTAAAATGCTCGCATCAGGTGGCCTCCATCGTCCGCCTGGACGGTGGAGGTAAATGGCATGCATCACTGTGGGTTCCCATGTGGGGCCCACTGTAATGTGTAAATGCCATCTAACATGTTGAAAAGGTCATACGGACCTCTGTTAAGGTAAAACACAAATTTCATCTTGATTACAAACTTCTGTGGCCCCAGGAAAGGATTCTAATGGTAGAGGTTCAATCCCACTATTTCTTGTAGTGTGGGCCACCCAAGCCATGGATGGGGTTAAAATTTAGAGGCGGCCCACTACTGGGGGTGGCCCACCTTGTGGACAGCTTGGATGAAAAATAAACATCACGGTGGGGCCCACATGCAGGTTGTGGGCCCCTGACGTCCACCGCCCAATGCTGTACGCAGCAGCGTGCTGCTGCTGCAGCCCGTCAAAGAAGAGGCTATGCCTCTTGCTATTTTAAAAAAAAATATTGAAAACCCATTTTACAAAAATTCGCCCTGGCCATTGTGTTCAGTGGCTCGCAATAGGCGAATTGAGTCCGAAGTTTAAAATTTTTGGGTGTATAAAATACATTAGACGGTCTTTCAATGGTAACGACCGGAGTTTGCTACGTTATGGCCCACCAAGGATTCGAATCAACTTCGTTCTTGGGCTCAATGTCTAAAATGAGTTGGTAAAAGAGATGGACGACATGGATTGAACACATATATCAAGGTGGGGCCTGCATGAGCCAGCCCACCTAACCTTCCCTTTTCTTTTTTTTTTCTTTTTTTTTCTTCTAAGGCAGTGACGTCCAGCGTTCCAGACGCTAGATGGTTCAGTCCAAAATACATTGTGGTGGGCCCTGTTGAAGTGGGCCACCACTGATGGATGATGTGGTACAACATATAAGGTGGACCCCACTTAAAGGAAACTTGGACAAAATAAATGCTCCAAGGTAGGGTCCATTCAAGTCGGCCACATAAACACAATATGATCTAAAAAAGAGAAAATGAAGTAGAGAGAGAGAGAGAGATAGAGGGTGGGACACGCTTGATGGAGGGACCCCGACATTATGGGCCCTCCCTTGCAATGAATCATACATCAAGTGGGCCCTAAAGCATGTGAGACCACCAAAATCTACAAATCAACGGTGGAGTTCCTTTCTCCACCAAAATGGATGTTCTAGATGACCTTCCTAATGCAATAAACATCATGATGGGGTCCATGGAGAATGGCCCCATCATGGAATGATCATGATGATCCTAGTGGGCCATCGGCCACATATTAGGGTCCCAAGTGAGATCCAAACCATTGATCGGTTGGCCTCACTTGGCCCATCTCAAAAATAAGGAAAAATACTATAATCAAGCACCCACCGTCCGATCTTCTTGCTCCTAGGGGTTCCTTAGCTCCTTACCTTTGATTTCAATAGGTGAGATGAGGAATGGATGGCTAGGATGGGAGATGATGGGGTAGGAAAGTGGGCCACCTTTGTTGCTTGGGAAGAGCTTGGAGAGCTCATACATATGGAGGTGTTTGGGATTTTTTTTTTTTGAGTTTGAAATGAGAAAGAGAAAGAGAGAGTTGTAAAGGGAGAGAGAGAGAGTGATGGATGGATGTGGTGAGTGATGGTTGTGTAAGAAAACCTTGACTTTTGTGGCCTTTTGTATAAGAAAGGCATGGGAGGTGTAAGAACTTTTTGACTTTAGAGGTTTTTTGTGTAAGAGAGGTATGGGTCTTGTAAGAAATTCTTGACTTTTGTGGTTACTTGGGAATGGGTGAAAGGTGATGTGTACTTGACATGTACTTGACATGTGATGGGTTGATTGATTGATGGATTGATGGGATTGATGTGACACAACGTAGAGATTCCCTTGGGTTTCGCAACGCACGGCGTTTCCTCGCATCGAACGTCGGCCTACATCTCTCGACCAGGGTATCGCCTCGGTGCGCGAGTCATGACATCAGAACTGCAGCGACGGCGCGATTGTTATGGTACAGAACTCGGGTCGAGTCGAAATAGGTTGACGTCATATGAATCAGGGTCGCGCGTTAATATCGGTTAAGGGTCGAAGGTTGTCGGAATTCGACTGGTAAGACCGCGGAAGTCTACAGAACGGTACAGACTAAGATACGGATCTTACATTCTCTCGTTCCCTTTTCTTTTGCTCTCCCTTTCTTTTCCTCTCTCCTTGTTGGAGCTCCTGCTAGACCCAAGTTAGACCCACGCCCAACTCGACCTAACTGACTCGGCAACGAGTCAGCCCATAACTCTCTCTTCCTCTTTATTTCCCTGATGACCAGGTAGGGTCAATGATTAAACCTAGACCGAGCTCGGCCGATGCGGCACTATGTTGACTGTAGGAAGACAATGTCTCTCTCCTTCTTCTTCTTCTTCCTCTTTCATTCCTTTTAGCAATGGACCAGCATTTAAGGTGCAGCTCGATGGTGAAGATAACTGAGCTCCGATAGACTTTTCCTCATTCTACTCCTATGGATGATTCTGATCGATCTTACGGTGCTTCCAGACCATTGATTTCAAAGCTCCAGATCCCTTTCCTTGGTGGTTCTTGCCTGCCTCCATAGTGACTCAAGCTGCAACTCGGACGAGTCGTTGTGGCATGAACTCAACGCTGCACACGACTCTCCCTCTCTCTCTCTGATCTTCTCCCTTATTCTTCTCATTTTTTCCTTTGCCCTTTTTCTTTCTCTCATTTTTTGACCAGAAGGAACCTGAACTCGATCTGCATTCACCACGATTTGAACCAAGTCGACTCATCCTGATGCGGTACTAAACGACATTCTTTTCCCTCTTTCTTATTTCCTTTCCATTTTTGGCAAGGGTTGCCTTAAAAAGATGGCCTTTTAAAAGGCTTTGTTAAACGGTTTCTACATGGTTCGGATATAACTAATCCAAGGGAATAGTTATATGTTTCAGCCACATAATCCTACGATTTTGAGATGTTCTAACCGAGTCTTATTTGCATGGCTATAATCTAATCTTATAGTTGGATTTCTGACAGCATGGCCCATCGGATGGATGACCCTAATCAGAAAATAGGCCCTATAGCTAGGTGATGGGTTTTCATAGTTTAAAAGAGGAGATGATGTGTCTGTCTATGGTGACCTTAATCGAAGGGATGATCTTTAGATCTTATGCATATCGATGATTCAGATGAGTCATAGAGACCTTGTAGGACCCACTAATTGAATGAATGACCACTATTTCCTGGTGGCTTACAAGACTATGGGTTGCGATGACACTCTTTCCTTGTTGTAAAACAATGAAAGCCCTAACTCATGTGGAGAGGAATGGATGGCTAAGATCATTCTGCACATATGGTTAGGAGTTAAGGATGAGGAGGCACGTGTGATGCCAGCTAGCATAGAAAATGGCTTCCATTTTCGTAAATGAGTCGTATGCATCACTTAGCTTACACTGGATCTCGCATGCACATGGGTGCATAACAACGGGTGTGAAGAGTTGGGTTTTATTCAGACTTCTCGTACGAACTAGATGGGCATTTCAGATCAATGGTCTGATCTCACCTGGGGCCCACCTGATCGAGATTCGCTGACGTACTCTTTTTAAAGAAAAAGGAGGGAAGTAGCTTCCCTTTTTCGAAAAGCATCGGGACAACACATAGTTGACCCAAATTTTGGTTTGGTGTATTATGGGTACACATGCATTACTGCACATTCGGATCCTAAGTGGGTCCACAGTGATGTCTTTGGGTAATCCACCCTATTTTTTTATTTCAATTGATCATTTTAAAGTGATAGACTAAAGGTGAGGCAGATTCGAAGCTTGGGTGGGTCACACCAAGCAATTTTGTCTTATTTTTTTGGTTTATATTGATCTGACGGTCGAATTGATTCTAGTTTGGACCTCAACGGTCATGGAAATCGTTCGGATGATCGGGACTTCTTATTCTACAGATTATCATTATTATAATGTTTCTCATATTGTAATTTATTTATTTATTATTACTATTGCCTCAAGTTAAAAGGTAGGGCCTACTTTCAAAATAGATTCATCCTTGTGATGGATTAACCCCCATGAGTCATGTACCTAATTCTTAAAGAAATCTTGACAGTTAAGTGGATCACCCCACCCCAAAGGATGGATCATACAATAGAATATTGTAAACCTGATGAACGATGGACCTAATGATTTGACGATTCATTTTGAGAAGCAATGGATGGATGGCTTAATTTAATGGTTGGATTTGGGATAGCATGAAGTTGAACGTTTACATAGGTTTGGTCGATGTTTACACTAAGTTAAGTTTCCATAGTAACACTCGAGTACTAAAAAGTACGGGGTGTTACAATCTACCCCCTTTAAAGTGAATTTTTTCCTCGAAATTCAATGCTTCTTCCATAGATGGGAGCAAAGAAATCCATTTTACAACATTTCTAATCATTCCTTACTTTCCCTGTGAGGCGTATTTGTGTGTACAAATGTATGCAACTACTATCAAAACTAGAGTTGTTATAATCTAAACCCCTTAAAGAAAATCTCATCCTCAAGATTTGATAATGTACGTTTCAATTATTACAATTACTAGTAGTAAAATCATCATATTGTGCATCTTATCTCAAAATTTATTCATGTGTAATTAGGACTTAGATTCCTAATAAGTTATATATAACTTTTGTCATAATTCTTGAATATTTAGTCTAACAGATTAACTAAGGTACATAGATCTCACTAAAGGTTAGAAGTCTTCCCAGTACTACTAAGAAATTAGGGATTTGTTTCAACGCTCATCACCATCTCGACTTCCAATGATATTTATTAGGATTACAAGTTCATTTAGGTGACAACTACTAATAATAGTATATCTTTCTTTTTATTTTCTTATACTAATAACGATAATTTCCTGCCATCAAAGTACAATACAATTTTATATGTTTAGCGTTCGGGCTAATATGAATAGATGGTTCTAGTAGTTTTAAGCCCAATCATCGATCCTCTGCCTGCGCAGAGCAGTGGATTTACTGGTATTATTTCCTAATCCCGGTAAATCTAGATCTTCTGCATGATCAGGGCATTGAGATCATTGGGATTTTCTATGATTAAAAATTTCAGGTGAACCGCACATACTTCGCTCAAACATGGTTCCCTCAGTCTATAATCCTGATTATTCTAGACTCTTGGGAACTACTATGAAATTTACTATTGTCGTAATAAGAGTGCCTAGAATTTATGAGAAATAGCCTAAATGATCATCACGCTTTCCTTGTGCACTTTGAGTACCTAATGCACTACCTGAAAATTTTAGGACCAAAATTCCTACATGAATTTCAATTTGAGGTTCACTACATTTATGAAGATTCTCAAATCTATCCCTAATTATGCTTAGTCTAAGGCTGAAAAGTTACTCAAATTTCTATAACTTTTTCTTTATTTATTTCTAATTGCTAGAGTTTTTGAGGTATGTTGTTTCTAAGTAAAGGAATGTATTAGGGAATTTAAGTTACACTAAAATCCCTTAAGTTTAAGGAGTACTTACATTCAAGTTAATGTACAATACAGTGGGTAAGAGATTTCCTAAATTCATTTCATCCGCTAAATACTATGACAATGTTATTTCTAACTAATGAAATTTTTAAGAAAGTTCAAGTTCTAGATTTCTAAAGATTGTTCTGTGAGAATCAAGTTAGAGAAACGTTCTCGTTTGATTTTTAATTTCATCATAGTGGGCATTTGTTCTCCCACTATGCCTAAGTTTAATTCGTAAGTTCAAACAACTATTCAAATAGTTTACAGGGGAACCAAGGTTCTTATTCTTGAAATGGCGCACCCTCAAAATCCCAATTTTCCTTAATTCTAAGGGAATTTCACACAAGTTTGAATGGCTATTCCAATGATTCCCAAGGGAACCTATGTTCCGTTTCGAAGTCCATACAATTAATAGTTTCTAAAGGGGACCTAAGTTTGGGTCTCTACATTCTCAAAATTTCTTCTCTAAGGGCATTTCAATTGAGTTTAAATTTCTATTTCCAACATCCTACTTGACATTTATGGTTTGTATAAGTTCATTTGCCCAAAGGCAAGGTTTGTCTAAACTCTCTTTCCACACCAACTTGTAACACCCTGGTTCTCATAACGTGAGGATGATCGCTCCTCGTTGAGAACTCGAGTATTATATTATGAAGTGAACTACCATACATCTTAAAAGAACATTAACAAAGAAGTTTAATACATGTAAAAGTCAACAAAATGAAATCCCAGAGCAGGGGATTTTAATTATAATCCGTGAAATTAAAATCATAAGGTTCTAATAGTGAAAGCATGTAAATCATAAACTACTAGTTAAGCTCAAATGACACAACCAAACTGGGACGATATCCTTCCTCACCAGACACCTCATTAGTCATATTTGGGATCCCAACTAGGGGGTCTTCCTCTGTCAATAAACCTGCATCTATTTGGTGTAACTGCACGATAGGGTGAGTGATAACTCAGTGGAAATTTCTCCCAAAGATTTCATGCATATCAGAGTATTCCAATATAGTTTAAACCAACTTAGCAATTCATAATGAGAGTAATATCATATGAACATGTACATGAATGTATGTATGTATGTCTAAAGTCATAGACCTAGGGATGAACATCCAGTTGCCAAAAGAAGGGGTCACCCATGGTAGATTGACTACCTAGAAAAGACCATGTAGTAAGAGCGCCCAAGGCAATTTAGCCTCCTGAAAAAGTATTCAGGATACACCCGAGGAGGTTCTAAAAACCTGGAAAAGCCTCATGTAAAGAGAGCGGCCCATAGTGGTATGAATGCACTTGTCCTGAGGGTTAAACTAGAATAATAGAATTCTTAGTAAAACTAATAGGATGTGGCTTACATCAAGCACCCGGTAAAGCTCTTAAGTTATGCATGAATGTTATGTACCATGATTCCCATGCAAATCTCTTAGACTTGGTAATAATGTTCCTTAACTTGTGATCACTATCCAATCTTAAGGTCCTTAGCAAGACCTTCAACCTTGAATCATAATTTGATCTCACTTTGATGTAATCTTCCATAATTCTTCTATTCTTAGATTGGAAAGGATCACACAACTATAAAATGCTAGCATACATGTGTATCTATTCCATGTAGTAATTTCAATTCTCCAATTAAGATAAGAATGTTATACCATGATTCTTCACAAGATGTAAGAAAAGAATATAACATGGTTCTAAGACTTGTATCATGAATATTAGAAGTAAATGTAAACACACAAGATTTATTAGATAAAGCAAGATTAGTAGCAATAAAATTGTAACGCCTGGAAAAATCCATACTTAGACTTGAGTACCAACTCGACCAGAAATCGCGTAGGATTAATTCCTTTAGAAAATAAGAGTAAGTTAGCTAGCGCAACGCTAGAGTAGCTGGGAAATAGTCCCTGATCACTTTAAATACATTCTACAAGACCCAAATCGAGTAGAACCAATGACTCTATAATACTCTATAACCTTGGATCAAACTCTAAGCCGGTTTGTTCTCTGGACCACTTTGAAAGTTTGTATTCGATCTAGACCGCACGTCGAAAGTCCGATACCTACTATCTTAGACCATTAGGACCGCCTAGTTGGACTTGATAATCATTTCGAAAATCAAGTCCAACTGACATTCACGGGCTATTTCATTGAGCCCGGACTGAAGAGAGTGAGAATAGGGACAGATTTGGAATTTGAAATTCAAATCTGGCACACGAATTGACGTGTCAGTATTAAGCGTTCTAACCGTCAGAATTCAGTCAAATTACACCCTCGGATCAGGAAAAATTTCTATTTCATATCATGAGATTTGCATACCTGATCTACGTGCGGTGACCGCTGAACGGAAACTGGACCGCCACGTGCGATCTGCGAACCCTGCCGGACTAAAAACTTGATGTATGCTAGTCCTTTATGCATGAGCTTAAGTCAGATCGCGCTCGGCCAGGGGACCACCAGAAATGTACTTTTGGACCGAAACAGCCCCGAATTGGATATGCATCAAGTAAACTTTGTTCCCGAGCCTATTCCGGACATTTTTGTGCTTATAAAGGGGTTGAAACCCTCACTCCTCTCTCCCATCCGAATTTGAGAAAAAGCCTAGATTAGGAGAGAGAAAAGGTGGGAGTTTGTGAGAGAGAGTAGGAGAGGATTTTCCTGCCGTTGCCCCACCTGTTGCACGTGCTTTAGCAACACGCTCCGATCACTTAGCCAGTGATTTCTCTGCATTTTCAGGTAAAAAAATACCCTAGAAGTTGCTGATTTGAGGTTCCCTTAGATTCATAGCATGTTAGCTGATTGAACTTCTGTATTAGGTTCTCTAATCACCGTATACGAAGCGTGTACGCTCCGTTCGAATTCGCACCCCTAAAAGGGAAAAGGTGCGGATTTTAGACACTTTGATTGACTGTTCCAACACTTTCAATGTCATTTAATAGTAGATTATGGACAGCATCACCGTTTGACATGTACAACATGCTGTCCGTTTCCTGTTTCGTAAACCGGCGAAGAATATGAGATTTAGGGCATTTCAGTCATTTGTAGGAAGTACTGTTTTCATTCATATTTTGCTGATGTGATTGACATGGCTTATTGTCACATTAGAATACTAGGAATACGTGAATAATTAGTTTGGCGAAGAGATTCGCCTAAATGCGCGCTTTGAGTCAACATACTATATGTAGACTTAAGTGTGTAGTGTAAGTGTTTGTATAAATGCTTGTATTAGTATGTATAGAATTAAATGGTGTTATGAATTAGCTTGAGATTGTTTTCTCAATTAATATGCTGATGTAAATGATTTCCTACATGTTAGCTAAATGCATGATTTCATTATATGCATGAAATGCATGTGCTTGAAGATTTACTTAAGTTGTATGCTATAACATGTGTTAACATGCTCACATGGTTGTATTTCATTTCCAATACTCTAATATGATTGCTGATGTGATTCCACAATTGTTTGGGACTATACTTAGTCCAGGTAGTCGGTAACCGAGAAATTTCATGGTTAGCCTATCTTTGCCACGAACGACGCGTCGATGAACGCGAGCCGTGTTCTGGAGTTGGCGGCAGTGGTTAGGCCACACGAAGTCTTTTACGCACTTCATGTCGTTCAACTTCAGATGCGATCGTGCTAGTCGAGCCCGTCAAGTAACCCGACTGGCCATTGTATGTTCACCCTGCATGAGTCATAACTGCTTGAACCTAGGGTACTGAACTTACCATTGTAAACCCTGTTAACCATAGTACCTTGATCCACAAAGACTCATGAGCCGGGCATGGTGGTATGGGACACCGTGGTCGAGCTGTCGGCCTACGCTGGGGCCACAAACCTTCCCGTAGTGACCAGTGAGCACCTATGTCTCGTAAGCAGATTATGGTGGTATGGGATACTATATTCTTACTGTCGGCCTACACTGATCAGGCGACGAGTCCTTTGTAGTGACCGCGAACGTATTCTGAGTCTACGGGAGGCGACGACCCTTCCGTTGTAGTGAGAGTACAGTAGGCCTGTATTGATAAGGTGATGGGGGAGCAGTGCAACGAGTGCGAGCAACAGCCCTGACAGCCCTTGCAGCGACCTACAAAATATACATCGTATGAGATTACTAGGAGTGACGACCTTAGACAGGATCTGTGTTGGGATTGATATAAGGGAAGTACCTTAGTTTCTCAATCCTGCCGTTTGAATGGACTAATAACAACTTGACAATCATATCACCATTACATTGCATGTACCTGGAAGATGTGGAGCACTGAGTGAGATGCACGCATGCCGCGGGTGTTAGATGGTGCGGTATGAGGGAGAACGTCGGTGAGGGCATCCATCATGTCATGTCATATTGCATTAACAACAGTATTAGGATTGTTTGATTTACTGCTTTACTATTATTGCATGATTGATTTGAGAACATGCTAATCTTTGCTCTATGATTCCACTGAGTTGATCACTCACTCCCACGTTACGGGATGGTGTTTGCAACACCCACCAGACCCTGTTTTAGATGCAGGCGATGCAGAGATCCAGGAGGTAGAACCGGACTATGATGAGGACCAGGACGAGTTCTCATACATGCAGTACCACGACGGCTTTGGTTAGGTGACCTGGGTTGATGGGACTCCTTAGTGGGACTATTTTGGACATTTGATTTTATTTCTTTACATGTATATGAGACTCAATGATGTATTCATACTTTAGTGACAGTCGAGATCTACTTTGTTTTTTCATATAGTGATATATATATTCTTTAGTCTTCTACTTGCTTTTATCACTGGATCTGGAGTATGAATTGCAGTTTTGATATACTTTTACTCATGTGAATGCTTTAACTCAGACAACATTGAATCATAATCATTTTTATTACATAAGTGATGGTCTGGAACTCGGGAGTTGAGTTTATACACGACCCCCGATTTTCAAGGTGTTACAAGTTGGTATCAGAGCATGAATAAGATTATACTGGGCCTGGTTATGGTCACGCGACGTACGCTGTCGCTTCTTTTAACTTAAGAGGGTGTGAGAAGGGTATAGAAATACTTACAGGATCGCAGATTCACCAATAGGCGAAGACTATTCATATCGATCGCGCAATCGAGTTCATAACGCATCTAGGGTCGCGTGAAGTGACCTAAGTAGCTCCTAGGTTGTAGGTAAGTGGGTTGAGACATTCTTTGAATGATTCTAAACCCATAAATGTGAATCCTTGGGCTGTGGGACAGCCACAACCCTTGCATTCAATCGTCAGGTCTTAAAAACCCCGTTTTACCTAAAATCTTCAAAATTCTTCCTCTTATCACCCCAATCTTCAATTATTTCTTATAATTTTCATGTTAGGCATCAATCCTAATGTGAAAATGATATAAAATCATACTTCGACAAAATTTTATGGTGAATAGTAAAATTTCATGAAAAATGTCCATAAGGTCATTCTAACTTTGCTTTCTTTAGCAAATAATAGGCTAGATGGATGTATTTGCTCCTTCTACCCCAAAATCATATGCTGTATTATAAGGGATTGTATTCGGGTTTGCAAATTGGCCCTAAAAATCCCCAAATGCATGTTTGGACCTATATAGGGCAATATACAATGAACTAAAGTGGGGCCGATAGTTATTTGGGGTTCCTAGACCATGGGGGACCAGACCCATGTGGTCCCACCGATCAGATCATCAGACGGTTGGCGATTCATCGCCGTCCACTGTGGCCCATTTGATCTGAAGTTTGGGATTTGGGGGTATTTTGGGTAATACACCCTCCCATGTGCAGTTCGACCATAGAAAACCCCTAAATGGGGTACTTCCTTCACAAACAGCCCCTCCCCTAGCTCCATTTACATTTTCTAGCTGCCCTCTCCCAAAACCGTGGTTCTAAACCACTCCTAAACCCATTCTTGGTTGAAAACGACCACAATCCATCACTCCATTGAAGTTTGCAGCCTTTCCTCTTACAAATCTCGTCGTTTGGAGCTCTTACAACCCCCAAAACGAGCTGAAATCGTGAGGTGCTCTATTTCCCTTTTTCATTCTCTTTTCTCTTTGAAAATACATCCTAAGGGAGCTTGAAGCATCCCTCTACAACACCTAGATCTTCCTTTTCCAGTTTGGATAGCCATTTCTTTGTATTTCCCCCATTTTTCATGGCTTTTGTTGAAGCCATTTTGGGTCTTTTGTCTCTCTCCTCCATCCTCTCTTTGATGGGAAAGAGAAAGACCGCAGCGGATGAGGCTGGGCCTACTCACCCTGCTCAATCAAGAAGATCACGGGGTGGCACCGCTAGCTCAAGCGCTGCCGCAAATCCAAGCATAGCCCGAGAGTTCCATACAAAGCGGGATTGGGATCTCCATACTCAACTTGGGCGAGTAATTTTAGCAGAGATGCCTCACGGCCAATATACTGACCGTAAGGTGTTGTTTGAGGCGGATGTGGACGGACGACTATTCGATGAATTTCTGTTGTTCGAGCGCATTGAAGCTGCACATTGGGGTCCGATCTTTGAAGCTCGTGCTCGTGCTAATGTGAGCACCGTTCGTGCCTTCTACGCTCGTATCCAGAATCCTACACTGGAGCCATTGCAGTTCAAGATTCCTTTTGGTAGAGACCGGATGGCTACGATCGATGTTCGGTTAATTGCGCGACTTCTGAACGTGCCTCTTGGTGATGTTCATCCCAGTGCGGAGAATTTGAGGAGTAGGCGTGAACGAGATCACCGTACCAGGTTTCTATGTGGTAAACTGGTTCCATGGCAGCCTAACAATAGCCTCAAGGCGTCTCATATGTCTGATGATTTGTGCCTGCTGCACCACATTTACACGTTCAACGTGTATCCCAGGTCGACAAATCGTATTGAATGTACGTGCCTTATGGTTGATTTCTTGTATCTGGTGGTCCAGGGAGAGAATGTGTGTATGGCCACTTTCATCTTGCGATAGATTATCCTCATAGCGAGATCAAGAAGAACGTCTGAGTCGCTTCCTTTTGGCCGACTTATATGCAAGATCGCGCTTGAGTTTGCTTACAGACTTGGGCCAAAATTGCCAGTTCCGATTCACAGCATTGATGAGTCTACTATGGTCAAGATGAAGATCGGGTCTCAGTACCGTGAGACTCAACTTGAGGAAGATAGCGAGGACGACTTTGATGATGAAGAGGATCCAAGTGAAGGAGAACCTGGAGCAGAAGTTGAGGAAGAAGCCCAGGAAGAGGTAGAAGAGGAGGCTCAGGATACAGATGAGAGCCCTCCTCCTTCTGCTCAGACTACTGGCGATGATCGCATTGCATGAATTGAGGAGAGCCAGGTCGCCTTGCGAAGGGAAGTTTAGGAACTTCGAGCTGAAGTCGAGGATACTAAGGCCGTTACGAAGAGGAAATTCGGCAAGGTGACTCGCACCTTGAAGGCGATCCTTTGCTGTTTGCAGGATAAGGGTGCTCCTCCTCCATCACCCGACTCAGACTAGTAATGATCTATGATGTTGTTGTTAGTAGTTTGTCGTTTCCTGCTTTAAGTTTTATAAGCCTGTTAAGGCTAGTAGTTTTCTTATGTTGCTGTTATAACTTTAAATTGTCTTAGTTCCCATGTACTTCTTGTCATGATGCTTGTAAGGAGATATCCCTTGTATTGTGACAATTTTGATTAAATGAAATGCATGGAATACTTTTGACTCTTGTGTGAATAATTGCGGTGTGTTTGTGCTATTGAGACTGACAAGGTTGTGCCCTATTTTGAATTAGGGAATGCCGCCGAAGGCTACGCGGAGCACAGCTCGGCTTACATTGAGTGAGCCTATGGATCATGCTCCTTCGCAGTCTGATGCACATGCAGACCCTGCTGTGGGCCCGATTCCTGAGACTGCGTGTGTCTCAGCCTACTGCTGGTCCTACAGTTGGACCACCGCCGTTCACACCGCTCGTCAGAGAGCCGTATCGTGCGTCTTCTTCGATGTAGTACATGTCACAGCCTGCTCCACCTCCTGATAGATTTGAGCAGATGATGGCCATGATGCAGCAGCAGCAGCAGCTCCTGACTACTATTGTGGGGACACTAGCCCAGGGTAGGAGTGTGCCTCCACCCGCACCACCTGCGCATCCAGCTGAGGATGCTAATACATATACCCAGGATGAGGGCATGGCTCATCCTGTACCACCTTCTTACCCTGCGGGGAATGCCGCAGACACACGGGGCTTGTTAGAGCGATTCCAGCACTTACGGCCTCCCACTTTTACGGGTTCTCATAGACCCGAGGAGGCCGAGTATTGGCTCGACCGTGTGTCGAAGATACTGCAGATGCTATATTGTTCAGAGGCTGAGCAGGTAGAGTTGGCTACGTTCCTGTTCGAGCGAGAGGCCAGCTTATGGTGGGACAGTGTATTGCGGACAGTTGCTGCCAATTATATATGGACCTGGGCAGCGTTCGAGTTTCGCTTCCACGAGAAATACTATCCCCAGACGTACAGGCATGACCGGGAGAATGAGTTCCTGCGCCTCAGACAGGGAGGCATGACAGTCACTGAGTACGAGCATCGATTCATCGAGTTGGGCAGATACATCCCGACTATTCTGGCTGATGAGCAGATGCACATATGACGCTTTTTAGAGGGTCTGCGACCGGATATTCGGTCGAAGATGTGCTGCGTGAGCATTCCCTCCTATGCGGAGCTGATTCACATGTCCATGCGGGTAGATCAGGATGTGGATCGACTCACCCAATCTCGTGGCCCTTTTGCTCCTAGGCCACGACCAGAGATGCAGGACAGGCCCTTTGCGGGCAAGAGACCTCGCGCCGACCCTCCTACTCGGGTTACAGCGCCAGCACCACCATTTCGGCGCCTTGAGTTATCATGTACATACTGTGGGAGGTCAGGCCATTCGGCTGAGAGTTGTTTTGCTCGGATGCCGGACAGTGGGTTCTTGCCGCCTCAGAAGATCGACCGTACACGTCCACAGGCGATATCAGCACCTCTTATACGGTTGGCTCCTGCGCACCCTTCCTTCAGACCTCTGGTATCACAGATCAGGCAGCCTCCACAGCAGGCACGAGTTCATGCATTGATAGCTGAGGCAGCTGCGACAGAGACTTCTCAGCATTCAGCCTTCGAGGTCACTGCCCATATTGGAGGTATTCCTATTCTCGTGATGGTGGACACTGGATCCACGATTTCTTTGATATCACGTGCTATAGTCAGACGCATTGGGCTACAGACCATTACTATGGATGGGGTGCGAGTTTATACAGCTTATGGGTCCTTTACAGATGCCACCCAGATGTGTGAGGGCTGTTTGGTGGATTTGGGGGGCAAGACGATGGCTCTAAATCTCGTTGTCGACCCCTCTCTTGTTTATCTCGACGTCATTCTTGGTATGGACTGGTTGACTGCAGCGAGGGCCGAGATTGACTGTGAGACTCGTATAGTGACTGCATACGAGCCAGAGGGCGCATCCTTTACATTTCCAGTGCGGGTAAATCTCCCCTTCCGCATACTTAGTTATGCTACTTTACTGCGAGACGCTGGTGCCCAGATACTTGAGCATACGCCAGTCGTTTGTGAGTTTGGAGATCTGTTCAGGAAGATCCCTGGTTTGCAGCCTAGACGAGAGATTGATTTCACTATCGATCTGGTTCCTGGTTCCACGCCCGTCTCACTGCCGACGTATCGCATGGCACCGTGTGAGATGGAGGAGTTGAGGACGCAGATTGATGGTCTGCTGGAGCTTGGCCTTATACGACCTAGTGTGTCTCCTTGGGGAGCACCAATTCTTTTCATGAGGAAGAAGGATGGTTCGATGCGATTGTGTATTGATTATCGCAGACTGAACCAGATCACGGTGAAGAAAAAGTACCCTTTACCCATGATTAATGACTTGTTTGATCAGTTGAGAGGAGCGCAGTACTTCTCGAAGATTGATCTTCAGTCAGGATATCATCAGTTGCGTGTCAGGGATGAGGACGTGAAGAAGACAGCATTCAGGACCAGCTTTGGCCACTACGAGTTCCTTGTGATGTCGTTCGGTCTCACGAACGCACCAGCCGTGTTCATGGATCTGATGAACCGGGTATTTCGGCATTTTCTCTATCGATTCGTCGTTGTGTTCATTGACGACATTTTGGTATACTCTAGGAGTCGAGAGGAGCATGAGGAGCATTTGAGCTTGGTCCTGGATACGCTCAGACAGCATCAGTTGTTCGCACAGTACAAGAAGTGCGACTTCTGGAAGCAGAAAATGAAGTTCCTGGGACACGTGGTGTCCAAGGATGGCATGGCAGTTGACCTGTCTAAGGTAGCTGCAGTTCAGGACTGGGAGCAGCCTGGTTCTGTCACTGAGGTGAGGAGTTTCTTGGGTCTCGCTGGCTACTATCGGCGCTTCATTCAGGATTTCTCGAAGATCGCGAGACTTTTATCTCAGTTGACACGGAAGGACGTGAAGTTCGCTTAGAATGACAAGGAGGAGTCAGCTTTTCAGGAGCTGAAGGATAGACTTACGTCCGTCCCTGTGCTAATATTGCCAGAGCAAGGGGTTAGATACACTATATACACTGATGCGTCTAGCGTTGGTCTGGGTTGTGTCCTTATGCAGAGGGACAGGGTAATTTCGTATGCCTCGAGACATTAAGGAAGCACGAGGAGAATTACCCTACACACGACCTCGAGTTGGCAGCCGTCATATTTGCACTGAGACTTTGGAGACATTACCTCTATGGAGAGGAGTTCGAGCTCTTTTGTGACCACAAGAGCCTCAAGTACATATTCACGCAGCGAGACTTGAATATGAGGCAGCGACGATGGATGGAGACTTTGAAGGACTTCAAGTTCGAAGTCTCTTACCATCCTGGGAAGGCGAACCTTGTGGCTGACGTGTTGAGCCGCAAGAAGGCGATAGAGTTTGCGGCTCCGCTGATGGTTGCTGAGTGGGATATGGTTGAATTTTTACGAGACTTTGAGCAGAAACTTACCATAGAGGAGCCGTATGAGTTCATTGCACATGTGCAGGTGCGATCTCAGATCGCTGACCGAGTCATCGAGGCGCAGAGGGATGATGGGCATTTGACTGAGCTTCGAGAGCAGGCTAGTGATGATGCAGACGTCGAGTGGCGAGTTGGCATGGATGGGGGATTACGTTATCGTGGCCGCCTATGCGTCCCGGATATCCCTGACTTGAGACGAGAGATTCTCAAGGCTGCGCATTGTACCAGACTCGCGATGCATCCAGGTAGTACGAAGATATATCGTGACGTGAAGAGGACCTATTGGTGGGAAGGTATGAAGACCCACATAGCTGATTTTGTGTCCCGTTGTCTCACTTGTCAGCAGGTGAAGGCAAAGCATCGCCAACCACCTGGACTCTTGCAGCCCATGCCGATCGCAGAGTGGAAGTGGGATTTCATTTCCATGGACTTCATTTCTGGGCTGCCGAAGACAAGGAAGGGACATGATCCATTTGGGTGATCGTCGACCGTCTGACGAAGTCGGCGCACTTCCTACCGATCAGAGTTACGAACTCTGCAGACGAGCTGGCTAGACTGTACATCAGAGAGATTGTGCGTCTGCATGGAGTTCCGTTGGAGATCGTGTCGGACAGAGACACGCGGTTCACTTCTATTTTCTGGACTCGCATTCAGGAGGTAATGGGTGTGAAGTTGAAGTTCAGTACTACCTTCCACCCATAGACTGACGGACAGACAGAGCTGGTGTAACACCCCGGATTTTGGCCAATCTGAGATTTGACGTTCTTAGGCAATGGGTCAATTAAAACACCTGGAAAATTGCTTAGAAACCAATTCCATAGCCAAAGAAACCACTTAGAATCAATTCCTTTAGAAAATATGACTAAGTTAGCTAGTGCAACGTTAGAATAGCTGGGAAATGGTCCCTAATCACTTTAAATACGTTCTACAAGGCCCAAAGCGAGTGGAACCAAGGGTGCTATAATGCTCTAAAGCCTCGGATCAAACTCTAAGCCGGTTTGTTCTCGGGACCTCCTTGAAACTTTGTATTGGATCTAGACCGCGCGTCGTAAGTCAGATGCCTACCATCTTAGACCGTTATGACCACTTAGCTGGGCTTGGCAATCGTTTCGAATATCAAGTCCAACTGACGATCACAGGCTATTTCATTGAGCCCGGACCGAAGAGAGTGTGAATAGGGACATAGTTGGAATTTCAAATTCAAGTCTGGCACACAAATTTGACGCATCAGTATTGAGCATTCTGACCGTCAGAATACAGCCAAATTACACCCTTGGATCAGGAAAAATTTCTATTACATATCACGAGACTTATAGGCCTGATCTTGGTGCGGTGACCGTTAAACTGAAACTGGGCCGCCACGTGCGATCTGGGAACCCTACCGGTCTGAAAACTGGATGTGTGCTAGATCCAGTATGCACGAGCTTAAGTCCGACCGCATTTGGCCAGGGGACCTCCAGAAATACTCTTTTGGACCGAAACAGCCCCGATTTGGATATACTTTAAGTATACCTTGACTTGGAGCCTATTTTGGGCATGTTTAGGCTTATAAAAGGGGTTGAAACCCTCACTCCTCTCTCCCATCCGAATTTGCAAAAATCTTTAGATTGGGAGAGAGAAAAAGAGTGAGAGATTGTGAGAGAGTGGGAGAGTTCTTCCTGCCACTTGTGCTACGTGTTGCACGTGCTTAAGCAACACTCCTCTACCGCTTTCCCGGCGATTCCACCACGATCCTAGGTAAGTAAAAACCCTAAATAGATGTTGATTTGAGTTTTCCTTGTTTCCATAGCGATGTAGCTTATGGATCTTATGTATTAGGCTCCTTACTCGCCGTAGACGAAGCATATACACTCCGCTTCAATTCCCGAGTCTACAAGACACTAGGTGCGGATATTAGACGCTTTGATTGACTGTTTTCAAAGCTTTCAATGTCGTTTAATAGTAGATTCTTGACGGCAACGCCGTTTGACATGTACAACATGCTCTCCGTTTCCTGTTTCGTAAATTAACGAAGAATATGAGATTTAGGGCATTTTAGTCATTTGTAGGAAGTACCGTTTACATTCATATTTTGCTGATGTGATTGACATGGTTTGTTGTCGCATTAGGAAGTTAGGAATGCGTGCATAATTAGTTTGGCGAAGAGATTCGCCTAGTTGCGCACTTTGGGTCGACATACTATATGTAGACTTAAGTGTGTAGTGTATGTGTTTGTATAAATGCTTGTATTAGTATGTATTGAATTAAATGATGTTATTTGATAGTTTGTGATTGATTTTTCAATTATTATGCTGACCTAAATGATTTTCTACATGTTGACAAAATGCATGATTTCATTACATGCATGGAATGTATGTGCTTGAGGATTTGCTTAAGTTGAATATGCATGGGAAGTATGCCTTGAAGATTTGCTTAAGTTGAATGTTATAACATGTGCTAACATGCTCACATGATGTATTTCAATTCCAACACCTTTGTATAGTGTTAATGTAATTCCATAGATGTGTGGGACTTGACTTAGTCCAGGCAGTCGGTAACCGAGCGAATTCGTGGCTGACTGGTCATAGCCACGAACGACGCGTCGATGAATGTGATTCGTGTTGAGAGTTGGCGGCAGTGGTTAGGCCACGCGAAGTGTTTCACGCACTTCATGTCGTTCAATTCGAGATGCGATCGCACTAGTCGAGCCCGTCAAGTAACCCGACTGGCCGATGTTTGTTCACCTTGTATGTATCATAACTGCTTGAACCTAGGGTACTGAACTTACCATTGTAAACCCTGTTAACCATGGTACCTTGATCCATAAATACTCATGAGCCGGGCATGGTGGTATGGGACACCGTGGTCGAGCTGTCGGCCTACGCTGGGGCCACAAACCTCCCCGTAGTGACCAGTGAGCACCTATGACTCGTGAGAAGATTATGGTGGTATGGGACACTATATTCTTGCTGTCGGCCTACACTGATAAGGTGATGGGGGAGCGGTGCAACGAGTGCGAGCAACAGCCCTGGCAGCCCTTTGTAGTGACCGCGAGCGTATTCTGAGTTCACGGGAGGCGACGACCCTTCCGTGCAGTAGAGTACAGTAGGCCTGTATTGATAAGGTGATGGGGGAGCGGAGCAACGAGTGCGTGCAACAGCCCTGGCAGCCCTTGCAGCGACCTACGAAATGTACATCGTATGAGATTACTAGGAGTGACGACCCTAGACAGGATCCGTGTTGGGATTGATACAAGGGAAGTACCTTAGTTTCCCAATCCTGCTGTTTGAATGGATTAATAACAACTTGGTAATCATATCACCATAGCATTGCATGTGCCTGGAAGATGTGGAGCACTCTAGGGAGTGTGGCATGCCGCGGTCGTAAGATGTTGCCGTATGAGGGTGATCGTCGGTGAGGGCATACATCACGTCATGTCATAATTGCATTAACAACAGTATTAGGATTGTTTGATTTATTGCTTTACTATTATCGCATGATTGATTTGAGAACATGTTAATCCTTGCTCTATTATTCCACTGAGTTAGCTACTCACTCCCACGTTACGGGACGGTGTTCCGGACACCCACCAGACCTTTTTGTGATTGCAGATGATGGCGCGGCCTGTGAGGCAGAGCCGGACTTGATGATGATGAGGAGGATCCCTCCTTTATGCGTGTTCTGATCGACGGGACTACAGGGAGGTTGATTAGATACTTTGACATTTGTCATTTTATATTTTTAGCGCACTCATGTATATTCGTTTCATCTACTTTTGGAGTATACATGTATGTGTATAACCTGGTAACATGTTCACACTCTGGAGACATACAACAGTTTATATATGTTATACATACTATTACAGACTTCCGCTGGTTAATTTAACTGTCTCTGGAGTATGATATGCGGTTCTAGCTTAATCTCACTCATGTCTAATACATTATCACAGACAACATTCAATCATACATATCTATGTTGCATAAATAACATTTTGGAACTCGGGAGTTGGGTTTTTGCTCGACCCCCCGATTTTCGGGATGTTACAGATGGTATCAGAGCATGATTTGGATTAGACCGGGCCTGGGTTATGGTCACGCGACGCACGCTGTCGCTTCCTTTGACTTAGGTGGGTGCGAGAAGGGTCTAGGAACACGTCCAGGATCACAGATTCGCCGATAGGCGAAGTCTATTAGAATTGATCGCAAGATCGAGCCTGTAACGCGTCTCGGGTCGCGTAGAGTAACCCGAATAGCTCCTAGGTTGTAGGTAAGTGGGTTGAGCTGTTCTTTGAACAATTATAAACCCGTTAATGTGAATCCTTGGGCCGTGGGACAACCACGACCCCTGTATTCAATCGCCAGAGCTTAAAAACCCCCGTTTCACCGAAAATCTTCGAAATTCTTCCTCTCACCACCCCAATATTCAATTATTTCTTATCCATTTCATATTAGGCATCAATACTAATGTGAAAATAACATAAAATCTTACTTTCACAAAATTTTACAGTGAATAGTAAAATTTCATGAAAAATGGCCATAAGGCCATTATAAATTCACTTTCTTTAGCAACTAATGGGCTATATGGATGTACTAGATCCTTATACCCCAAAATCATATGCTGCATGATAGGGTTTTGTATTCGGGATTGAATATTGGACCCGAAAAGCCTCGAATGGATGTTAAAAATGTATTGGCCTCCCTAGGGCAATCTACAATGAACTAGAGTGTGCACCATACCTTTTTGGAATCCCTAGGGCAAGAGGAATCCATCCCATATGGCCTCAGAGGCCAGTTTGCAACTTCACCGGCGATGCCATCGCCGGTTCGGCGATGCATCGCCGGTCAAACTCTTCGAATTGGTCTAAACTTTGGGCTGGAGGAGTTTGGGGGCTAGGGTAGCCCCCTGGTATGCGGTCCGTACCTTGAAACCCCCTAAAAGATGTACTTCCTTCACAAACGGCCCCCATTTCAAGCTTCATTTTCGTTTTTGCTGCCCTATTCCAAAAATCGTGACTTTAAATCACTCCTAAATCCATCCTTGGTTGAAAAAGACCACTTTCCACCATTCTATTTCAGTTTGCAGCCCTTCCTCTTGAAGGTTTCATCGTTTGGAGCTCTTACAACGCCCAAATCGAGCTGAAATCGTGAGGTGCTCCATTCCCCTTTTTCATTCTCTTTTCTTTCTGAAAATACATCCTAGGGGAGCTTGAAGCATCCCTCTACAACGCCTAGATCTCCCTTTTCTAGTTTGGTTAGCCATTTCCTTGCATTTCCCCCATTTTCCATGGCTATTGTTAAGCTGTTTTAGCCTTTTTCTCTCTTTTCACCATCCTCCCTCTCAATCCTATTTTCTCCATTTTCTTTGCTTAAGGGATACTGAAAATATATGGCCGAGAGAGCTCTAGTGAGCGACAGACAGTATTAGACTCGACAGGAATAAAGAAGGTAAGTCGGGACTGTAGTAAAGTCCTTTGGTAGAGTTAGGCATCTATGCCTTTGCCCTGTAGATTGTTTGATTTTTGTTTTAAGGGTTTCTGTGTTTTATTGTTATTGGGTCTAGTGATGTCACTGGTAGACAATGTGTTGTGTCAGTGGTTTGGGCTTAGCATAGCCGAATGCATCTCTGTCATAATCCATGTGGAACTTTATTCCACATATTGTGATGAAATTTGGTTAGATGGAATACATGCCGTTTCATTTCGCTGTCAGGTATGGTCCCTAGATTGGGAGTATTATAACTCTCGGGATTCAGCCTACAAATTAGATTTTTATCCCACCCCACCCTCCAACCAAGCATGCCACTCCCTATCCCGCTATGGGACTAGGAATGCGGTTCCATTTAAGACAACTAAGCGCTACCGGCTACATAGGCCCTAGGCATTTTTGGATCTAGTGTTAGCACTCCTAGATTTGAAGGATCTGACGACATAAGAAATCCAATTCCAGTTAGACGAATCTTGACCCTAAGCAATAGAAGAATTCCCTATAGTAGAAATGGAATAGAAAGCCATTTACCGTATAATCTTAGGCTTTGGATTATAGCTACTGAGTTACAGACTAGCCTACTAGTTACCTAGAGTAGGGTAAAGCCTGTATATGTTAAGGAATGATAGATTAGTTTTGATTGGAATGAGACTCCCTTCCTTGGATAGATCCCCTTATGACTTATAGACTCCTGTTGTTGCCCATAGGAAGGAACCATACACTCTCAGGGAACATTTATAACTCCCTCAGATTGAACTTAGAATGAACTAGCACGCCCCTTAGAATTGCCTTTCCCAAGGACTTATTGCATTCGGGAACGCAGAGTAAAGGAACTACATGTAAGCGATGTATTCGCGGTTTGAGTCGATTTCTTACTCCTAGTGGTTACCAATGAATCCAATGCTCTGATCAAGCAGAGGATCGGCATCGACTTGGATTAAGAACTGATACAACGCATTTTCTGTCCTGATTAGACAGAAGGTTCAACGTATCCGGCTTAGACCCACTATACAACCTTTCTTCTGTGATGGCCCAACCATCTACAACTAAACAGGATCACATTGTCTTTGGGAAATGGCGAGGACTTAAAGCCAGTAGAGAATTAGACATCTTGCCACCAACTCATATCTGCCCCTGAATTCAATCATAATAGAGATTAGGCTCATCTCTATGATCATAGGTACCAATGCCATAGAACGCATCATTAGCAAGGAAGACCATATAGAGAAAGGCTGTTTCCATTTTAGGTTAAGGATAGCCCCTAAGTTGCGCCTCGTTCTGATATACGGATCGATGCAAATATTCTTCAACCTTAAGTAAAACCAAGTTTTAAGGGGGGTAGAACGTATTGAGTCCAATCCAGTTAGGTTAGTCAACGCTACCGTTTGATCAGAGTGGCGCAGCGGAAGAGTGGTTGGCCTCTTTCCCACTGGCCCAAGATCGAAACCTTTGAGTTCGGATATACATACGATTAGGTTATTAAATAGGATTTGAACCTTCCTTAGAAAAAGTACTCCTTGCCCTTCGCCAATGTCGGGGACGACATTGTGTTTTAAGGGGGGTAGATTGTAACACCCCAGATTTTGGCCAATCTGAGATTTGACGTTCTTAGGCAATGGGTCAATTAAAACACCTGGAAAATTGCTTAGAAACCAATTCCATAGCCAAAGAAACCACTTAGAATCAATTCCTTTAGAAAATATGACTAAGTTAGCTAGTGCAACGTTAGAATAGCTGGGAAATGGTCCCTAATCACTTTAAATACGTTCTACAAGGCCCAAAGCGAGTGGAACCAAGGGTGCTATAATGCTCTAAAGCCTCGGATCAAACTCTAAGCCGGTTTGTTCTCGGGACCTCCTTGAAACTTTGTATTGGATCTAGACCGCGCGTCGTAAGTCAGATGCCTACCATCTTAGACCGTTATGACCACTTAGCTGGGCTTGGCAATCGTTTCGAATATCAAGTCCAACTGACGATCACAGGCTATTTCATTGAGCCCGGACCGAAGAGAGTGTGAATAGGGACATAGTTGGAATTTCAAATTCAAGTCTGGCACACAAATTTGACGCATCAGTATTGAGCATTCTGACCGTCAGAATACAGCCAAATTACACCCTTGGATCAGGAAAAATTTCTATTACATATCACGAGACTTATAGGCCTGATCTTGGTGCGGTGACCGTTAAACTGAAACTGGGCTGCCACGTGCGATCTGGGAACCCTACCGGTCTGAAAACTGGATGTGTGCTAGATCCAGTATGCACGAGCTTAAGTCCGACCGCATTTGGCCAGGGGACCTCCAGAAATGCTCTTTTGGACCGAAACAGCCCCGATTTGGATATACTTTAAGTATACCTTGACTTGGAGCCTATTTTGGGCATGTTTAGGCTTATAAAAGGGGTTGAAACCCTCACTCCTCTCTCCCATCCGAATTTGCAAAAATCTCTAGATTGGGAGAGAGAAAAAGAGTGAGAGATTGTGAGAGAGTGGGAGAGTTCTTCCTGCCACTTGTGCT
This sequence comes from Magnolia kwangsiensis, assembly GCA_037074715.1. Lineage (NCBI taxonomy): Eukaryota > Viridiplantae > Streptophyta > Magnoliopsida > Magnoliales > Magnoliaceae > Magnolia > Magnolia kwangsiensis. The sequence goes on from CM073578.1 coordinate 54,316,206, forward strand.
ACGTGTTGCACGTGCTTAAGCAACACTCCTCTACCGCTTTCCCGGCGATTCCACCACGATCCTAGGTAAGTAAAAACCCTAAATAGATGTTGATTTGAGTTTTCCTTGTTTCCATAGCGATGTAGCTTATGGATCTTATGTATTAGGCTCCTTACTCGCCGTAGACGAAGCATATACACTCCGCTTCAATTCCCGAGTCTACAAGACACTAGGTGCGGATATTAGACGCTTTGATTGACTGTTTTCAAAGCTTTCAATGTCGTTTAATAGTAGATTCTTGACGGCAACGCCGTTTGACATGTACAACATGCTCTCCGTTTCCTGTTTCGTAAATTAACGAAGAATATGAGATTTAGGGCATTTTAGTCATTTGTAGGAAGTACCGTTTACATTCATATTTTGCTGATGTGATTGACATGGTTTGTTGTCGCATTAGGAAGTTAGGAATGCGTGCATAATTAGTTTGGCGAAGAGATTCGCCTAGTTGCGCACTTTGGGTCGACATACTATATGTAGACTTAAGTGTGTAGTGTATGTGTTTGTATAAATGCTTGTATTAGTATGTATTGAATTAAATGATGTTATTTGATAGTTTGTGATTGATTTTTCAATTATTATGCTGACCTAAATGATTTTCTACATGTTGACAAAATGCATGATTTCATTACATGCATGGAATGTATGTGCTTGAGGATTTGCTTAAGTTGAATATGCATGGGAAGTATGCCTTGAAGATTTGCTTAAGTTGAATGTTATAACATGTGCTAACATGCTCACATGATGTATTTCAATTCCAACACCTTTGTATAGTGTTAATGTAATTCCATAGATGTGTGGGACTTGACTTAGTCCAGGCAGTCGGTAACCGAGCGAATTCGTGGCTGACTGGTCATAGCCACGAACGACGCGTCGATGAATGTGATTCGTGTTGAGAGTTGGCGGCAGTGGTTAGGCCACGCGAAGTGTTTCACGCACTTCATGTCGTTCAATTCGAGATGCGATCGCACTAGTCGAGCCCGTCAAGTAACCCGACTGGCCGATGTTTGTTCACCTTGTATGTATCATAACTGCTTGAACCTAGGGTACTGAACTTACCATTGTAAACCCTGTTAACCATGGTACCTTGATCCATAAATACTCATGAGCCGGGCATGGTGGTATGGGACACCGTGGTCGAGCTGTCGGCCTACGCTGGGGCCACAAACCTCCCCGTAGTGACCAGTGAGCACCTATGACTCGTGAGCAGATTATGGTGGTATGGGACACTATATTCTTGCTGTCGGCCTACACTGATAAGGTGATGGGGGAGCGGTGCAACGAGTGCGAGCAACAGCCCTGGCAGCCCTTTGTAGTGACCGCGAGCGTATTCTGAGTTCACGGGAGACGACGACCCTTCCGTGCAGTAGAGTACAGTAGGCCTGTATTGATAAGGTGATGGGGGAGCGGAGCAACGAGTGCGTGCAACAGCCCTGGCAGCCCTTGCAGCGACCTACGAAATGTACATCGTATGAGATTACTAGGAGTGACGACCCTAGACAGGATCCGTGTTGGGATTGATACAAGGGAAGTACCTTAGTTTCCCAATCCTGCTGTTTGAATGGATTAATAACAACTTGGTAATCATATCACCATAGCATTGCATGTGCCTGGAAGATGTGGAGCACTCTAGGGAGTGTGGCATGCCGCGGTCGTAAGATGTTGCCGTATGAGGGTGATCGTCGGTGAGGGCATACATCACGTCATGTCATAATTGCATTAACAACAGTATTAGGATTGTTTGATTTATTGCTTTACTATTATCGCATGATTGATTTGAGAACATGTTAATCCTTGCTCTATTATTCCACTGAGTTAGCTACTCACTCCCACGTTACGGGACGGTGTTCCGGACACCCACCAGACCTTTTTGTGATTGCAGATGATGGCGCGGCCTGTGAGGCAGAGCCGGACTTGATGATGATGAGGAGGATCCCTCCTTTATGCGTGTTCTGATCGACGGGACTACAGGGAGGTTGATTAGATACTTTGACATTTGTCATTTTATATTTTTAGCGCACTCATGTATATTCGTTTCATCTACTTTTGGAGTATACATGTATGTGTATAACCTGGTAACATGTTCACACTCTGGAGACATGCAACAGTTTATATATGTTATACATACTATTACAGACTTCCGCTGGTTAATTTAACTGTCTCTGGAGTATGATATGCGGTTCTAGCTTAATCTCACTCATGTCTAATACATTATCACAGACAACATTCAATCATACATATCTATGTTGCATAAATAACATTTTGGAACTCGGGAGTTGGGTTTTTGCTCGACCCCCCGATTTTCGGGATGTTACAGCTGGTGAACCAGATCTTAGAGGATATGTTGCGGACTTGCACATTGGACTTCAAGGACAGTTGGGATGATTGTCTTCATATGCGGAGTTCGCGTACAACAACAGTTTTCAGGTGAGTATCGGTATGACACCTTATGAGGCACTGTATGGGCGACCTTGTCGCGCACCGCATTGCTGGGCAGAGGTCGGTGAGCGTAGCTTGATTGGCCCAGAGTTAGTGCAGGCGACGTCAGAGAAGATTGATATTATTAGACGTCGGCTTCTTACAGTGCAGAGCAGACAGAAGAGTTATGCCGATACGAGACGGAGGCCGCTAGAGTTCACTATTGGGGATCATGTGTTTTTGCGAGTTTCCCCTATGAAAGGAGTCCTTCACTTCGGGAAGAAGGGGAAGCTAGCACCGAGATTCATTGGTCCATTCCAGATCCTCGATCGTGTGGGAGCAGTGGCTTACCGATTGGCTTTACCCACGTCTCTCGCGAGCGTTCACAACATATTTCATGTTTCCATGCTGAAGAAGTACGTTTCTGATCCTTTCCATATCATCAGATGGGAGCAGGTGCAGTTAGGAGAGGATGTTACATATATCCTGCGACCGACGCGTATCCTAGACAGGAAGGAGCAGGTACTGCGTAGCAAGGTGATTCCCCTTGTGAAGGTATTGTGGACGCATCACTCTGAGGAAGAGGCTACCTGGGAGACAGAAGCCGAGATCAGAAATAACTACCCACAGCTTCTCGAGGAGTACGAAAAGGTACAAATTTTGAGGACAAAATTATTTGTTAAGGGGGGTAAATTGTAATGCCCTGAAAAAATTCATACTTGGACTCGAGTACCAACTCGACCAGAAATCGCGTAGGATTAATTCCTTTAGAAAATAAGAGTAAGTTAGCAAGCACAATGCTAGAGTAGCTGGGAAATAGTCCCTGATCACTTTAAATACGTTCTACAAGACCCAAATCGAGTAGAACTAATGACTCTATAATACTCTATAACCTTGGATCAAACTCTAAGCCGGTTTGTTCTCTAGACCACTTTGAAACTTTGTATTGGATCTAGACCGCACGTCAAAAGTCCGATACCTACTATCTTAGACCGTTAGGACCGCCTAGCTGGACTCGACAATCATTTCAAAAATCAAGTCCAACCGACATTCACGGGTTATTTCATTGAGCCTGGACTGAAGAGAGTGAGAATAGGGACAGATTTGGAATTTGAAATTCAAATCTGGCACACGACTTGACGTGTCAGTATTAAGCGTTCTGACCATCAGAATTCAGCCAAATTACACCCTCGGATCAGGAAAAATTTCTATTTCATACCATGAGATTTGCAGACCTGATCTACGTGCGGTGACCGCTGAATGGAAACTGGACCGCCACGTGCGATCTATGAATCCTGCCGGACTGAAAACTTGATATATGCTAGATCCTTTATGCATGAGCTTAAGTCCGATCGCGCTCGGCCAGGGGACCACCAGAAATGTACTTTTGGACCGAAACAACCTCGAATTGGATATGCATAAGTAAACTTTGTTATCGAGCCTATTCTGGGCATTTTTATGCTTATAAACGGGGTTGAAACCCTCACTCCTCTCTCCCATCCGAATTTGAGAAAAACCCTAGATTGGGAGAGAGAAAAGGTGAGAGTTTGTGAGAGAGAGTAGGAGAGGATTTTCCTGCCGTTGCCCCACCTGTTGCACGTGCTTTAGCAACACGCTCCGATCACTTAGCCAGTGATTTCTCTGCATTTTCAGGTAAGAAAATACCCTAGAAGTTGCTGATTTGAGGTTCTCTTGGATTCATAGCATGTTATCTGATAGAACTTGTGTATTAGGTTCTCTAATCGCCGTAGACGAAGCGTATACGCTCCGTTCGAATTCACACCCCTAAAAGGGAAAAGGTGCGGATTTTAGATGCTTTGATTGACTGTTTCCACCACTTTCAATGTCGTTTAATAGTCGATTATCGACGGCATCGCCGTTTGACATGTACAACATGCTATCCGTTTCCTGTTTCGTAAACCGGCGAAGAATATGAGATTTAGGGCATTTTAGTCATTTGTAGGAAGTACTATTTTCATTCATATTTTGCTGATGTGATTGACATGGCTTATTGTCACATTAGAATACTAGGAATACGTGCATAAGTAGTTTGGCGAAAAGATTCGCCTAAATGCGCGCTTTGAGTCGACATACTATATGTAGACTTAAGTGTGTAGTGTAAGTGTTTGTATAAATGCTTGTATTAGTATGTATTGAATTTTAACATCCCGAATATCGGAGAGTCGAGTAAAAACCCAACTCCCGAGTTCCAAAATGTTATTTATGCAACATAGATATGTATGATTGAATGTTGACTGTATTAATGTATTAAACATGAATGAGATTATGCCAGAACAGCATATCATACTCCAGAGACAGTTAAATTAACAAGCGGAAGACTGTGATAGTATGTATAACATATATAAATTGTTGTATGTCTACAGAGTGTGAACATGTTACCAGGTTATATACCTACATGTATACTCCAAAAGTAGACAAAAGGAATATACATGAGTGCGCTAAAATATAAAATGACAAGTGTCAAGGCATCTAATCAACCTCCCTGTAATCCCGCCAATCAGATCATGCATAAAGGAGAGATCCTCCTCATCATCATCAAGTCCAGCTCCGCCTCACAGGCCGCACCATCATCTGCAATCACAATAGGGACTGGTGGGTGTCCGGAAACACCATCCCGTAACGTGGGAGTGAGTGATCAACTCAGTGGGATAAGAGAGCAGAGATTAGCATGTTATCAAATCAATTATGCGATAATAGTAAAGCAGTAAATCAAACAATCCTAATATTGCTGTTAATGCAATATGACATGACGTGATGTATGCCCTCACCGACAATCTCCCTCATACGGCACCATCTTACGACCGCGGCATGCAATCGTCCCTCAAGTGCTCCACATCTTCCAGGCACATGCAATGTAATAGTGATATGATTTCCAAGTTGTTATTAGTCCATTCAAATAGCAGGATTGGGAAACTAGGGTACTTTCCTTATATCAATCCCAACACAGATCTTGTCTAGGGTCGTCACTCCTAGTAATCTCATACGATGTATATTTTGTAGGTCGCTGCAAGGGCTGCCAGGGCTGTTGCTCGCACTCGTTGCACCGCTCCACCATCACCTTATCAATACTGGCCTACTGTACTCTCACTGCTACAGAAGGGTCGTCGCCTCCCGTAGACTCAGAATACGCTCCCGGTCACTACAAAGGGCTGCTAGGGCTGTTGCTCGCACTCGTTGCACCGCTCCCCCATCACCTTATTAATGTAGGCCGATAGTAAGAATATAGTGTCCCGTACCACCATATCTTCTCACAAGTCATAGGTGCTCACTGGTCACTACGGGGAGGTTTGTGGCCCCAGCGTAGGCCGACAGCTCGACCACGGTGTCCCATACCACCATGCCCGGCTCATGAGTCTTCGTGGATCAAGGTACCATGGTTGACAGGGTTTACAATGGTAAGTTCAGTACCCTAGGTTCAAGCAGTTACGACTCATACAGGGTGAACATACAACGGCCAGTCGGGTTACTTGACGGGCTCGACTAGCACGATCGCATCTCAAGTTGAACGACATGAAGTGCGCAAAACACCTCGTGTGGCCTAACCACTGCCGCCAACTCCAGAACACGGCTCGCGTTCATCGATGCATCGTTCGTGGCAAAGATAGGCCAACCACGAACTTGGTCGGTTATCGACTACCTGGACTAGGTATAGTCCCAAACAATTATGAATCCACATCAGCAATCATGTGAGAGTATTGGAAATGAAATACAACCATGTGAGCATGTTAACACATGTTATAACATACAACTTAAGTGAATCATCAAGCACAAGCATTTCATACATATAATGAAATCATGCATATAGCTAAAATGTAGGAAATCATTTACATTAGCATATTAATTGAGAAATCAATCTCAAACTAATTCATAACACCATTTAATTCAATACATACTAATACAAGCATTTGTACAAACACTTAAACTACACACTTAAGTCTACATATAGTATGTCGACTCAAAGTGTGCATTTTGGCTAATCTCTTCGCCAAACTACACGTATTCCTAGCATCCTAATGCGACAAGAAGCCATGTCAATCACATCAGCAAATTATGGATGAAAACAGTATTTCCTACAAATGACTAAAATGCCCTAAATCTCATATTCTTCGTCTATTTACGAAACAGGAAATGGACAGCATGTTGTACATGTCAAACGACGCGTCAAGTCATGTGTCAGATTTGAATTTTAAATTCCAATTCTGTCCCTATTCTCACTCTCTTCAGTCCATGCTCAATGAAATAGCCTGCGAATGTCGGTTGGACTTGATTTTCGAAATGATTGTCAAGTCCAGCTAGGCGGTTCTAATGGTCTAAGATTGCAGGTATCGGACTTTCGACGCGCGGTCTAGATCCAATACAAAGTTTCAAAGTGGTCCAGAGAGCAAACCAGTTTAGAGTTTGATCCGAGGTTTTAGAGTATCATAGCACCATGGATTCTACAAGTTTTGGGTCTTGTAGAACGTATTTAAAGTGATCAGGGACTATTTTCCAGCTACTCCAGCGTAGCGTTAGCTAACTTATGCTTAGTTTCTAAAGGAATTAATCCTAAGTGATTTCTTTGGCTATGGAATTGGGTTCTGAGCGATTCTCTAGGTGTTTTAGTTGACCCATTGCCTAAGGACGTCTAATCCCAGGTTGGTAAAAATTTGGGGTGTTACAATCTACCCCCCTTAAAACACAATTTCATCCCCAAAATTGGCAAAGGGTAAGGAGTACTTTTTTTAAGGAAGGTTCAATCCTATTTAATGACCTAACCTTACGTATATCCTAACGCAAATGTTTCGATCCTGGGCCAGTGGGGAAGAGGCCAACCACGCTTCAGCTGCGCCACTCTGATCGAACGATAGCGTTGACTGAGCTAACGGGATTGGAGTCAATACGTTCTACCCCCCTTAAAACTTGGTTCTGTTTAAAGTTCAAGAATCTATGCATCACTCCGTATATCGGAACGACGTGTAACTTAGGGGCTATCCTTAACATGAATTGGGAAACAACCTCTCATTACAGTGGTTTTCCTTTGTTAATGATGCGTTCTATGGCATTGGTATCTATGGTGATAAAGATGAGCCTAATCTCTGTTGTGGTTAAGTTCAGGGGCAGGTATGAGTTGGTGGCAAGATGTCGAATTCTCTACTGGCTGTAAGTCCTCGCCATTTCCCAAAGGCAATGTGATCACATTTGGTTGTAGGTGGTTGGGCTATCACAGAAGAAAGATTGTGTAGTAGGTCTGAGCCGGATACATAGACTTTCTATCTAGCTAGGACAGAAGATTTATTGTATCAATTCTTAATCTGAGTCGATGCCGATCTTCTGCTTGATCAGAGCATTGGATTTACTGGTAACCACTAGGATTAGGAAGTCGATTCAAACCGCGAATACATCGCTTACATGTAGTTCCTTTATTCCGCGTTCCCGAATGCAATAAGCCCTTGGGGAAGGCAATTCTAAGGGGCATGCTAGTACATTCAAAGTTCAATCTGAGGGATTTATAAATGTTCCCTGAGAGTGAATGGTTCCTTCCTATGGGCAACAACAGAAGTCTATAAGTCATAAGGAGATCTATCGAAGGAATAAGGTTCTACTTCAACCAAATCTAACCTACAATTCCTTAGCATATACAGGCTTTACACTACTTAAGGTAACTAGTAGGCTAGTCTGTAACTCAGTAGCTATAATCCAAAGCCTAAGATTATACGGTAGATGGCTTTCCTATATAGTCAGATCCTTCAAATTTAGGAGTGCTAACACTAGATCCAAAACGCTAAGGGCCTATGTGGCCGGTAGCGTTTAGTTGTATTAAATGGAACCGCATTCCTAGTCCCATGGCGGGATTAGAAATGGCATGCTTGGTAGGAGGGTGGGTTGGGATAAAAATTTAATTTTTAGGCTGAATCCCGGGAGTTACAATACTCCCAATCTAGGGACAATACCTTACAGTGAACGAAACGGCATGCATTCCATTCAACAAAATTTGCCACAATACATGGAATAAAGTTCCACATGAATTATGACAGGAACACATTCGGCTATGCTAAGGCCAAACCACTAACACAAACACATTTTCTACCTCTGACTTCACTAAACCTAACAACAACAAAACACGAAAATCCTTAAAATAGTAATCAAACAATTTATAGGGCAACGACATAGATGCCTAATTCTACCAAAGGACTTCTACCATGGTCCCAACTAACCTTCTTGAATACTATTTAGTTCAGTACTGTCTGTTGCCCATTAGAGCTCTATCGGCCAGGAATTTTCAATACTTCTCAAATGAAGAAAGTTGAGAAATGGGATTTGAGGTTAGCACGATTTTGAGACCCAAAAAGAGGGTAAAGGCTCAAATAAAAGGGACATGAGAAGGAGGATGGTGGAAAAGGAGAAAAAGGCTAAAACAGCCTTAACAATAGCCATGGAAAGCGGAGGAGATGCGGAGAAATGGTCATCCAAATGGACAGAATGAAATCTAGGCATTGTAGAGGGATGCTTTAAGCTCCCAAAGGCTAGATTTTTAAAAAGAAAAGAGAAGAAAAAGGGAGAATGGAGCTCCACACGATTTCAGCTCGTTTTGGGGGTTGTAAGAGCTCCAAACGATGAGATTTGCAAGAGGGAAGGCTGCAAACTTCAATGGAGTGATGAAGTGTGGTCGTTTTCAACAGAGAATGGGTTTGGGAAGGATTTGGAGCCACGGTTTTGGAAGAGGGCAGTAAGAAAACATAAATGAAGCTTGAAATGGGGACTTTTGTGAAGGAAGTACCCATTTTTGGGGTTTTCTATGGACGAACCCTACATGGGAGGTGTACACTATTCAAAATAGGGCGTGCACCCAGTTTTCACATCAAGTGGGCCCCACCGGACGGCGATGCATCGCCAACCACCTCTCTATTTGGTCAGTGGGACCACATGGGTCTGGTCCCCCATGGTCCAAGGACCCCAAAAACCTATGGGCCCCACCTTGGTTCACTCTAGATTGCCCTATATAGGCCCAAACATGCATTTGGAGATTTCTGGGGCCAATCTGTAAACTTGAATACAATTCTCTATCATGCAGCATATGATTTTGGGGTAGAAGGAGCTAATACATCCATCTAGACTATTAATTTCTAAAGAAATCAAACTTAGAATGGCCTTATGGCCAGTTTTCATGAAATTTTACTATTCGCTGTAAAATTTTGTCAGAGTATGATTTTATGTCATTTTCATATTAGGATCAATGCCTAACATGAAAATAATAATAAATAATTGAATAATGGAGTGGTGAGAGGAAGAATTTTGAAGATTTTAGGTAGAACGGGATTTTTAAGCCCTGACGATTGAATGCAAGGGTTGTGGCTGTCCCACAGCCCAAGGATTCACATCTACGGGTTTAGAATCTTTCAAAGAATGTCTAAACCTACTCACCTACAACCTATGAGCTACTCAAGTCACTTCATGCGACCCTAGATGCGTTACGGACTCGATCGTGCGATCGATATGAATAGACTTCGCCAATTGGCGAATCTGTGATCCTATAAGTGTTTCTAGACCCTTCTCGCACCCACCTAAGTCAAAGGAAGCGACAGCGTACTTCGCGTGATCATAACCCAGGCCTGGTTTAATCCAAATAATGCTCTGATACCATCTTTAACATCCCAAAAATTGAGAGGTCAAGTAAAAACCCAACTCCTGAGTTCCAAAATGTTATTTATGCAACATAGATATGTATGATTGAATGTTGTCTGTATTAATGTATTAAACATGAGTGGGATTACGCTAGAACAGCATATCATACTCTAGAGACAATTAAATTAACAAGCGGAAGACTGTGATAGTATGTATTACATATATAAACTGTTGTATGTCTCCAGAGTGTGAACATGTTACCAGGTTATATACCTACATGTATACTCCAAAAGTAGACAAAACGAATATACATGAGTGCGCTAAAATATAAAATGACAAGTGTCAAGGCATCTAATCAACCTCCCTGTAATCCCATCAATCAGATCATGCATAAAGGAGAGATCCTCCTCATCATCATCAAGTCCAGCTCCGCCTCACAGGCCGCGCCATCATCTGTAATCACAATAGGGACTGGTGGGTGTCCAGAAATACCATCCCGTAACGTGGGAGTGAGTGATCAACTCAGTGGGATAAGAGAGCAGAGATTAGCATGTTATCAAATCAATCATGCGATAATAGTAAAGCAGTAAATCAAACAATCCTAATACTGTTGTTAATGAAATATGACATGACGTGATGTATGCCCTCACCGACGATCTTCCTCATACGGCACCATCTTACGACCGCGGCATGCAATCGTCCCTCAAGTGATCCACATCTTCCAGGCACATGCAATGTAATGGTGATATGATTTCCAAGTTGTTATTAGTCCATTCAAACAGCAGGATTGGGAAACTAAGGTACTTTCCTTATATCAATCCCAACACAGATCCTGTCTAGGGTCGTCACTCCTAGTAATCTCATACGATGTATATTTTGTAGGTCGCTGCAAGGGCTACCAGGGCTGTTGCTTGCACTCGTTGCACCGCTCCCCCATCACCTTATCAATACAGGCCTACTGTACTCTCACTACTACGGAAGGGTCGTCGCCTCCCGTAGACTCAGAATACGTTCGCGGTCACTACAAAGGGCTGCCAGGGATGTTGCTCGCACTCGTTGCACCACTCCCCCATCACCTTATCAATGCAGGTCGACAGCAAGAATATAGTGTCCCATACCACCATATCTGCTCACGAGTCATAGGTGCTCACTGGTCACTACGGGGAGGTTTGTGGCCCCAGCGTAGGCCGACAGCTCGACCACGGTATCCCATACCACCATGCCTGGCTCATGAGTCTTCATGGATTAAGGTACCATGGTTGACAGGGTTTACAATGGTAAGTTCAGTACCCTAGGTTCAAGCAGTTACAACTCATACAGGGTGAACATACAACTGCCAGTCGGGTTACTTGACGGGCTCGACTAGCACGATCGCATCTCAAGTTGAACGACATGAAGTACGTAAAACACCTCGTGTAGCCTAACCACGGCCGCCAACTCCAGAACACGGCTCGCGTTCATCGATGCATCGTTCGTGGCAAAGATAGGTCAACCACGAACTTGGTCGGTTACCGACTGCCTGGACTAGGTATAGTCCCAAACAATTATGAATCCACATCAGCAATCATGTGAGAGTATTGGAAATGAAATACAACCATGTGGGCATGTTAACACATGTTATAACATACAACTTAAGTGAATCATCAAGCACAAGAATTTCATGCATATAATGAAATCATGCATATAGCTAACATGTAGGAAATCATTTACATCAGCATATTAATTGAGAAATCAATCTCAAACTAATTCATAACACCATTTAATTCAATACATACTAATACAAACATTTGTACAAACACTTAAACTACACACTTAAGTCTACGTATAGTATGTCGACTCAAAGTGTGCATTTTGGCTAATCTCTTCGCCAAACTAATTATGCACGTATTCCTAGTATCCTAATGCGACAAGAAGCCATGTCAATCACATCAGCAAATTATGGATGAAAACAGTATTTCCTACAAATGACTAAAATGCCCTAAATCTCATATTCTTCGTCTATTTACGAAACAGGAAACGGACAACATGTTGTACATGTCAAACGGCGTTGCCGTCAATAATCTACTATTAAACAACATTGAAAGTGTTGGAAAGAGTTAATCAAGGCGTCTAAAATCTGCACCTTTCACTTTATATATGTATCGTTTCGAACGGAGTGTATACGCTTCGTCTACGACGATCAGGCGACCTAATACACAAGCTGCATAAGCTACATCGCTAATGGAATTGTCGAAAGCTTAAATCAGCAAGTGTTTAAGATTTTCCTTACCTAGAAGTGCGTTGGAATCACCAAAAAAGTGATTGGAGTACGTCGCCTAAGCACGTACAGCAGCTGCAGCAGGTGGCAGGAAGATCTCTCCCACTTTCTCTCACAAACTCTCACTTTCTCTCTCACTCTTGCTAGGGTTTCTAGCAAATTCGGATGGGTGAGAGAAGTGAGGGTTTAAGCCCCTTTTATAACCTAAAACTTGCCCGAAATCGGCTCGGGAACAAGGTTCGCTTGAGGGGTAACCAAATCGGCGTTGTTTCGGTCCAAAAAGGCATTTCTGGAGGTCCTCTGGCCAAATGCGGTCGGACTTAAGCTCATGCATACTGAATCTAACACACATCAAGTTTTCAGACCGGTAAAGTTCCCAGATATCACGTGGTGGTCCAGTTTCAGTTCAGTGGTCACCGCACGTAAATCAGGCCTACAAGTCTCATGATATGAAATAGAAATTTTTCCTGATCCGAGGGTTAATTTGGCTGAATTCTGACGATCAGAACGCTTAATACTGACGCGTCAAGTCGTGTGCTAGATTTGAATTTCAAATTCCAATTCTGTCCCTATTCTCACTCTTCAGTCTATGCTCAATGAAATAGCCTGCGAATGTCGGTTGGACTTGATTTTTGAAATGATTGTCAAGTCCAGCTAGGCGGTTCTAACAGTCTAAGATTGCAGGTATCGGACTTTCGACGCGCGGTCTAGATCCAATACAAAGTTTCAAAGTGGTCCAGAGAGCAAACCGTTTTAGAGTTTGATCCGAGGTTTTAGAGTATCATAGCACCATGGATTCTACAAGTTTTGGATCTTGTAGAACGTATTTAAAGTGATCAGGGACTATTTTCCAGCTACTCCAGCGTAGCGTTAGCTAACTTATGCTTAGTTTCTAAAGGAATTAATCCTAAGTGATTTCTTTGGCTATGGAATTGGGTTCTGAGCGATTCTCTAGGTGTTTTAGTTGACCCATTGCCTAAGGACGTCTAATCCCAGGTTGGTAAAAATTTGGGGTGTTACATGAATTAAATGGTGTTATGAATTAGCTTGAGATTGTTTTCTCAATTAATATGCTGATGTAAATGATTTACTACATGTTAGCTAAATGCATGATTTCATTATATGCATGAAATGCATGTGCTTGAAGATTTACTTAAGTTGTATGCTATAACATGTGTTAACATGCTCACATGGTTGTATTTCATTTTCAATACTCTAATATGATTGCTGATGTGATTCCATAATTGTTTGGGACTATACTTAGTCCAGGCAGTCGGTAACCGAGAAATTTCGTGGTTGGCCTATCTTTGCCACGAACGACGCGTCGATGAACGCGAGCCGTGTTCTGGAGTTGGCGGCAGTGGTTAGACCACACGAAGTGTTTTACGCACTTCATGTCGTTCGACTTGAGATGTGATCGTGCTAGTCGAGCCCATCAAGTAACCCGACTGGCCATTGTATGTTCACCCTGCATGAGTCATAACTACTTGAACCTAGGATACTGAACTTACCATTGTAAACCCTGTTAACCATGGTACCTTGATCCACGAAGACTCATGAGCCGGGCATGGTGGTGTGGGACACCGTGGTCGAGCTGTCGGCCTACGCTGGGGCCACAAATCTCCCCGTAGTGACCAGTGAGTACCTATGTCTCGTGAGCAGATTATGGTGGTCTGGGACACTATATTCTTGTTGTCGGCCTACACTGATCAGGCGACGAGTCCTTTGTAGTGACCGCGAATGTATTCTGAGTCTACGGGGGACGACGACCCTTCCGTAGCAGTGAGAGTACAGTAGGCCTGTATTGATAAGGTGATGGGGGAGCAGTGCAACAAGTGCGAGCAACAGCCCTGACAGCCCTTGGAGTGACCTACAAAATATATATCGTATGAGATTACTAGGAGTGACGACCCTAGACAGGATCTGTGTTGGGATTGATATAAGGGAAGTACCTTAGTTTTCCAATCCTTCTGTTTGAATGGACTAATAACAACTTAACAATCATATTTCCATTACATTGCATGTGCCTGGAAGATGTGGAGCACTGATCGGGATGCACGCATGCCGCGGGAGTTAGATGGTACCGTATGAGGGAGAACGTCAGTGAGGGCATCCATCATCTCATGTCATTAACAACGGTATTAGGATTGTTTGATTTACTGCTTTACTATTATCGCATGATTGATTTGAGAACATGTTAATCTTTGCTCTATGATTCCACTGAGTTGATCACTCATTCCCACGTTATGGGATGGTGTTTGCAACACCCACCAGACCCTGTCTTAGATGCAGGTGATGCAGAGATCCAGGAGGTAGAGCCGGACTATGATAAGGACCAGGACGACTTCTCATACATGCAGTACCACGACGGCTTTGCTTAGGTGACCTGGGTTGACGGGACTCCTCAGTGGGACTACTTTGGACATTTAATTTTATTTCTTTACATGTATATGAGACGCAGTGATGTATTCATACTTTAGTGACAGTCGAGATCTGCTTTGTTTTTCCATACAGTGATATATATATTCTTTAGTCTTCCGCTTGCTTTTATCACTGGATCTGGAGTATAAATTGCAGTTTTGGTATACTTTTACTCATGTGAATGCTTTAACTCAGACAACATTGAATCATAATCATTTTTGTTGCATAAGTGATGGTCTGGAACTCGGGAGTTGAGTTTATACACGACCCCCGATTTTCAGGGTGTTACAAAAATCAAGTTCACAAGGCATTGCATATTATAGTTATATTCTAAAGATTCCATAACTAACATGTAATTCAACAAATGCAAAAGGCAAAGTGGGTGATTCCTCACTTTCAAAAAATGATCGCGTTTTAGTATCATGTCTCTAATTCAGTGAACTAGACTCGAAGATGTCTTGGTTCGCAAGCTGATCAAACTTGGTGTAGAGTTATCGAGTTAACTCAGTCCGAGTCAAATGGGTCTAACTCGGTGTAAACTCCTTTTCTCTCATTCTTTCCCTCTACTCTCTCTAGAGTCTCACAAGGCCCAAACCCAAGCCAAGCCTAAACTTAGCCGATAACTTAGTCGAGTTGACACGGTTGGTGCAACCACTGCCCAATCTCTCTCCCTCTCTACCTCTTTCTCTCACTCTCTTTTCTTTTGCTCTCCCATTCTTTCCCTCTCTCCCTATTAGAACTCTAGCTAGACCTAGGTTAGGCCCATGGCCAACTCGACCCAGCTGACTTGACACTGAGTTAGCCCACAACTCTCTCTTCCTTTATACTTCCCTGATGACCAGGCAGGGCTGATGATCAAACCCAGACTGAGCTCGGCCGATGTGGCACTGTGTCAACAGTACGAAGATGATGCCTCTCTCCCTCCTTTTCTTCCTCTTTCATTCCTTTCGGCAATGAACCACCGAATGAGGCGTATCTCGACGAGGAAGATAACTGAGCTCCGATGGCATATCGAAGTCCGATGGACCTTTCCTCGTTCTATTCCTATAGATGACTCTGACTGATCTTATGGTGCTTCCGGACCATTGATTTTAAAGCTCTAGATCCCTTTCCTTGGGGGGTTCGAGTCTGCCTCCATCATGATTCAAGTTGTGACTTGGATGAGTCGTTGTTGCATGAACTCAGTGTCGCACATAGCTCTCCCTCTCTCTCTGATATTCTCCCTTATGCTTATCATTTTTTCCTTAGCCTTTCTTCTTTCTCTCATTTTTCGACCAGAAGGAACCTGGACTCAATCTGCACTCACCATGACTCAAACCAAGTCGACTCATCCCGATGTAGTACTAAACGATGTTCTTTTCCCTCTTTCTTATTTCCTTTCCATTTTCAACAAGGGTTTCCCTAAAAAGACGGCCTTTTAAAGGCTTTGTTAAACGATTTCTACATGGTTTGGATATAACTAATCTAAGGGATTAGTTACAAGTTTCAGCCACATAATCCTAAGATTTTGAGATGTTCTAACCCAGTCTTGTTTGCGTGGCTGTAATCTAATCTTACAATTGGATTTCTGACAACGTGGCCCATCGGATGGACTACCCTGATCAGAAAATGGGCCATATTGCTAGGTGATGGGTTTTCACAGTTTAAAAGAGGAAATAATGCATCTATCCATTGTGACCTTGATCGAAGGGATGATATTTAGATCTTATGCATATCAATGATTCAGATGGGTCATAGAGACCTTATGGGACCCACCATTTGAATGAATGACCACTATTTCTTTGTGGCTTCCAAGACTATGGGTTGTGGCAACTCTCTTGTTCAAAATGATGAAAACCCTAACTCGTGTGGAGAGGAATGGATGGTTAGGATCATTCTGCACATATGGTTAGGATTTAAGTACGAGGAGGCACGTACGATACCAGCTAGCATAGAAAACGGTTTTCATTTTTGTAAATGAGTCGTATGCATCACTTAGCTTACGTTGGATCTCGCGTGCACATGGGTGTATAGCAATAGGTGTGAAGAGTTGAGTTTTATTCAGACTTCCCCTACAGACCAAATGGGCGGTTCAGATCAATGGTCTGATCTCACCTAGGGCCCACCTGATCAGGATTCATGAACATAGTCCGCACGCTCGCTCTTTTTAAAGAAAAAGGAGGGAAGTAGTGTCCCTTATTCGGAAAGCATCAGGTCAACACACAGTTGACCCGATTTTTAGTTTGGTGTATTGTGGGTGCACATGCATTAGTGCACATTCAGATTATAAGTGGGGTCCATAGTGATGCCTTTGGGCAATCCACCTCATCTATTTATTTCAATTGATCATTTTAAAGTGGTAGACAAAAGGTGAAGCACATTTGAAGCTTGGGCGGGTCTCACCAAGTGATTTCATCTTATTTTTCTGGTTTGTATTGATCTGATGGTTGAATTGATTCTAGTTTGGTCCTCAACAGTCTGGAAATTGTTCTGATGATTGGGACCGCTTATTGTACAAATTGTCATTATTATAATGTTTCCCATATTTTAGTTAATTAATTAATTTATTATTATTAATATTGCTTTAAGTTAAAATGGTAGGGCCTACTTTCATAACAGATTCGTCCTTGCGATGGATTAACCCCCATGAGTCATGTACCTAATTCTCAAAGAAATCTTACTCCCACTTAGCAGTACATGTCAACATAGGGTCGCATGGATGCACGGGTAGTACCTTTGTGACTACGGCGATGGGCCAGTTAATATGATGGGGTCTCAGGGTTCGAATCACTCAAGTGTTCATTGTGCATAGGAAGTTTGAGGAATCCCAATGGCGTCAGAGATCACACATATGTGCGCAAAAATGCACTGGAAGAAACAAGGCTTTACATCTTCAATTCTCATATGAAACTTTAAACGATGAAACTACAATTATTTATTCTTTTACCCAAGCGAGTTATAGTCATCTCTCCAGGATGGTGGCAGCCTTTGTATGATTGCTCCCACTTAGCAATACATGTCAACAGAAATTCCTTGAACAATTCAAGTGCAAACCATGAACTTGAGCTAGAAGCAGGATTTTATCCACCATTTGGCACTTTTGATATTTGCTAATGTCCCACTCTTTTGTAGCAGATTTTACCATTTTATATTTCCTTTTGGGTGTCATCCACACATCTCAAGAAAATTGAAAATTTAGATTAAAAAAAATTATAAGGTTTAATATATGACTCTTAGACAACTAGTCTACTTCTTTCCATTTTTTCTTTGGCATGTGTAGTTCTTGGTCTAAGTTCATGACATGATATGGACATATTTCATATAAATGTATGACAATTTCATCAACATAAGTAGAAATAAAAATTTTCCACTACGAATGTTGAAATTCAACCCCCAACAAAGAGGTCGAGATGAACAAGGTCTTTAGGCATCATCTTCACAAAATTGAGTGACCATTTTACGACCTAAGATTTTTGGATGGATAGGCTACATTGATCAGTTAGGAATAACTATGGCTAGAAATGTCAATAGCTATAAAGAGGTGCCTTACGTCTTACATGAAATGCCTGACTAAATCTATACTTGTAGAAGGTTGTGGCATCTAGCTTAAGACAATTTCCACCCCTTTAAGGTGCATAAGTTAATAGTAGGGATGACCTAAAGAATCATGGAAATATAATATCTTGCACAAGCAAATCACTCAAGTTGACCAAAGGTGTGGCTATTTGCTTAATGTGGAGAATTAAGAGAAGAAATAGAGAGGAAGTAGAGTTACTAGAACTATTATATTAAAACAATTGCGGGAGAGTAGGTTATATATAATCACTTGACGCAGTATATCAATTTAAATTAAATCAATTGCCAAATTGATGAGAAGGTTACATATAGAAATAATAATAAATAAAAACACAAGTAGGGACAAGCAAACCATGTGATGTTGACTTAGCTCCGCACTTGCACGTGTGTGAAAAATGCATCCTAGGCACACGTTCACATGTGCACTCCCTTAAGAAGAGCTTCGTAACCATTATATATATATATATATATATGTATGTATGTATGTATGTATGTATATATCAGTAATTATTACAACAAGATCTATAACAAATAAGGTCTTAAAAGGCCCGTGCATTTCCAATGTAATAGTAAATGATCCAATGTAATAGTAAATGAATAGCACCTCTTTAAAAACTTTTCTCACCACTTGGAAAATTCTAGCTCCCCTTGGAAGGAAGTTTGGAATACAAAAAACCTGACATGCTTGAGCCTAGTTAAATGTCTAAATATTATACACTAAGAATGTCTTCACTAAGCAGTCTTACCTTTGACTGGTCAAACTTCTATAGATCCAGATTTTTAAAATGATTTAGGCTAAAATTTCCATTTAAATTACATTTGTAGCATAGAGAAAGGAAAAGTGTAAAAGGAATTCAATTTTAAAGCAATCCTTTGAATTTAGAATTAATTTGCATAGAAGGAAATTTTAAAGAAGTATAAAGTATTTCCTCATCATCTTAGAATTGAACTTAGACAACTTATTGTTGGTACCAAACCCATATGCTTAGAAAAAAGAGATAAAAACTCGAGCTATATCAATGGGAAATTGAGAAAGATACATCATAAGCTATTAATATCCAAAAGCATGATGAAAATCTAATTTCAAAAGTTAGAAGCAAATGAAGTTTCATAGCATTTATGCCATACACTATACTCTAAGCTTTAAGATAAGTGAAGTAGTGATAACAAATATTGCAAATTCATTTCATGAGAAAGATTATTAGCTAGAAAGATCACCAAAAATGGATAAGAAATTTGTATGTGGTCAAAAAATAAAGCAACAAGAACAATTTCTTTAGAAATTTATTATTGAAGGATGCTTGAAATTTCTATGGAAGATTATAATGTCTTCAAATAAGATTCATTTTGGATTTATATTAAAATTAATTAATCTTACCAAAATAGGTTCCTTATTATTGTAAATATGGATGAATCCATCACAGTGTTATTGATTGTAGGAGATTACATATGAGTGGACATGCTTAAAAATCTATGGCTGAATTATGGGTAGAGAAGAGCGTGACAATCAGGTAGCTAATATTAGGGTTGTCATGTCTAGTAACATAACCTACATTACTTTTTTCTTCCCCTACTATGAAGTGTTATAGAAACTCAAATTATATTTTCTTATTCATTACCATTATCATCCTAACATTTCTCCATGGAATTGGGGCCATACTTTTAATTGGTAATTGTAAAAAATTCTATGATTGGCCTCCCACTAGCCATCAATATTCCTCTTTTGTTGTTAATAGGCTAACCATTCCCATTATTTGAAACATTTCATCTTATACATGCAAATTTTATCTCTCTAGTTGTGTTGAAATAATTAGTTTTACTATTTGGCTTTCTTTCTTATAGGCATGCTTGGAAATGGCAAGTCATGTGGCATTTCCAGACTTGCAACTAGTTGAATACTTCTTAAGGTAGTTTGGCCTTGTCAAAAAATGATTCCACATAGTATTCAAAATCATGCTTCAGAGGATGAGAGCCTAAGGGAAATTTCTTATTCAAACATGAGTTCTGATTTATTAGAAGGTTCTGGGAAACAACGATTATGTTGGACACAAGAGCTGCGTGATCATTTTGAGGTGGCGGTTAATTAGCTTGGTGGTGCTGATAGTAAGTTTATATAAAATTTTATAAGCTTGATGTGAGACACTATTTTTTTTCTTTCCTCGTGGTTTTCATGACATATATGCTAATGCCTTTGGATATTTTCTTAACACAAGATGATAGAGAATTTTGGGTGCATTGTATTTAACATCTTCAATAAATTTCTTTTTATGTGTTAATTCTTGTTCTTCAATGTTGACCAATCTTTTGATTGAACTAATATTCTATTAGATTCTTTTATCCCATACCCTTCTTATAATCCTTTAATCTCTCTTCATTTTTGAAGTCATGTCCTTATTATGAGTTAGGTGTACTTTTTCAGTAACATGATTGGGTCATCTAATAAGGAACAAAAACCATTTGATGGTAGATTAAGTATATAGAAGGAGATTTGTTCAATTTTTCTTGAAATACTTGTAAGAAATGAGTGAAAATGGATGAGGAATGTCAAAGGCAAGTTAAAAAAATAAAAATAAAAATGAAAGGAACTCATAAATGACTAATAAAGCTAGATGGGTTCGTTTATAAGCCTTCCTAGATTTATATTTTGTTATGTTTAATTAAATCCAAGAAATGTTAGGATACCTCATATAAGATCATGAGGCACATCCACTCACAATTTTTCCTACTAGAAACCCACAATCATAATGGATATTAAGAACGTACCTTGAGCCATGCTGAAGTAGTGATGCATAATACTCCCCTAATTTCTTGGGCTTAATCATGAAAGTCTCAGACCAATGGTCCTCGAGTCACATAGTGCAGACGCCTTGGGCTTTCCTTTTCCTTAATTCTCCCTTAAGTTTGTGCTAGAAATGAGTAGTCACACATGTATTATGCTTGGTTGGAGATAGTTATGAATCTCTCTTATTTATAGAATTTGGTTCCCCTCTACCATAATTTAAACCAAGTCACCTGGACTCTTTTTCCTTATACATGTTAGACCCTTTCGTGTGGAGTTTCCTACTATGGTTAAGCTTGGTGACTTAGAGACTAAATTTTTCTTAACACGGACAACACTCATTAAGATGCCTGCATTCATGGGAGCCATCTCACATGTGGCTGAGGCTAGCATTCTCCCATCTAGTTCACATGTTAAGCACTTCACCAACAAAAGTTGTTTTAGATCAAAATGTTTAAAATTTGAAAACAACTCATCATGTATTGAAAAATAAAAGAAACTTTTTATATGATCCACATGACAATGTGCCATAATACCTTATCATGGTTACATGAACATCAACACACTCCTTTCCATGTATAATGACACTAGCAACACAGTCCAACATAGTCATTAAAAAATATCATAGTCTAATTGCCTACTTGTACATAATGCCCACAATAATAAATTTGTGAGAGGCTATTCCTGTAAACTTTATCTATACACATCCATAGATGCACATATAGAAGACAACATCAATATCCATTAATGATATATCATAGTATCAATAATAAAATTTAAAGCATCTCATATGAAACATCGTCTCCACATGCTTCATATAGGACTTTGGCAATGATCCTTTTGTTAAGGATCCACGATCATCAGCTTCTTTCTTATATGTTGAATTGACTCTTAATGAATGTTGATATTCTCTTTATGAGCATTGTATGTAACCATTATGTGCTCACATGATAAGAATATTAATTGCTCTCATTGAAGAAGATCGTTACAACTCTATCACAATAAATTCTCAATGGCTTAGAAATATAGTCAACAACTTCAAGTTTTAAGAAAAAAATCCATAGAAACAAAACTCTAAGCTTTAAATGAGCCATGAAATCAACCACAATGATCGAAGAAACTACAATTGTTTGTCTAATCTACTTCTTAAAATTTCTCCCCCTTAAGTACGACGAAAAGAACATGATATGTTTTTCTTACCGTTAGAATAACTTGTGAAGTCATAATCTAGACATCTCAAATTGATCAGGATCTTTTATGTGAGTTTATTATCTTTTCATTCATTGTAAATTACTTATAATACTTTTGTTCCCTTATTAATAATCCATTTAAGATTGTGATAATGATTTTTCAGCATCTTAATCTTAAAACTATTATCAGGTGACTTCTATCTCTTTATACACCCAAGACTTCTTGCGGAAGCATATAAGTAATTCTTTTCATCTATTCATGCACCAATTAATTCTTTAGACATTGTGATAGGCTAAACTTATTACTCCTTACATTAGTAAAAACTATTAAGGAATGGTTTCCGTATCATATCTTATTAGAATTCTTTTAGTATTTGTCTTTTCAAATGGCCTAATCAAAATTTGAGATTTATCATGTAATATCTTGATTTCAATCATAACGCTTGCCTTATCAATAATGTTAATTCACTAGTGATCGAACCCAAGGGTTAATAACCCCAAGTATACGGTTGTAATATATAGTAATAACTTGCTAAGATCGAAGTTGATCCATGAGTAATTTGGTGAGAATATACTAAAAATTTAATGCAAGAAAAACAGTTGGTTTGGGTTTTTATTCTAATGGAATAGAAGAATTGTAAAATAATTATAAAAAGGACTAAGGATTTAGGAATCCCAGACCAATGAAATTTGAATTCAATTCATTTTCTCGAGTTAATAACTCAACTAGAACTGGATTCCATTCCATTCTAATTAGAAGATAACACAATAATATCAATAAAAAAACATCCAATATAGATTAGAATCGTGATAGGCTTGATCTCTCATGAAGATCTAGGTAATCAAATCGCAAGGAATTGAAAGCATATATTGTACTCGGATACAACAATAAATCAAACAACTTTACAGATCGATTCCTTTCCCAAATTATGAATTCAATAACATTCAATCACAATTCAACATAAAAGCCTAATCTTTTATTGAAGAAACAAATTAAACATCAAATATCCATTAAAAGGTTCATCCCTTAGCCTTATCTATGAGACTAGCCAAGGATGACTAACATCTTAAACAAAACATAAAGAAAACTTAGAAAATACAAAATAGTATTGAAGGATTTAGAAGGAATGATGATACCGAAGAAGCTCCATAATTCCTAGGTCTTTCACCTCTACCCTAATGCATTATGTGATCTAGATTTAATAACATCACAGATTAAGTTTTTCCACTTTAATGTCTATAATGATAATCAAAGTAAAAAAAAAATAAAAAATTAAATAAAACTTAAAGCAGAACTTCTCTTGCAGCTCAATAATTCACTCTTCCATCTCTTTATTTTTTCATCAACAGTTTTCTCACCATTATCTTTTTTCTTTTCAAAATTTCTTCTTTTTTATCATGAACTTCAATAGGTAGCCCTTTTCGATGAAAGCTATTTTTTTAGCTAGGTAATACTCTTTCGTTTTCACTTTTCTCAATGGATATGATGGAAAAATTTCACAAGCCTAGTTCTTGGCATTCTCAATTATCATCACTTCAACAATCTAGTATCTAACTAAGTTTTAATGTGTTAATTAGACATCACGCATAAATTCATGATTCAATCATGTTCAAAACTTTTCAACTTAATATAATTAAAATGAAATTAACCTTAAAATCCATTAAATGAGTAGAATATGTGTCATGCCCCAAACTTGGAAATCGGGCTCATAAATTTTCCGTTCGTCGAATCCGGTGCCGACAGCCTCCGTAGTACCCCATTCTCAGTTCCCAGTATCCATACACCAGATTTCAATCTTGGGATCCTATAAGGAGAATTTTCTAATGTACATTTATCTCCAAAGAAGCATAACCACATGTTTACCCAAATCACCAAGGCAACATCATCATCACATATCCACTAATATAAATAGTTGAATATAGTGTTGAAAGGGAAATACATATATCGAAAATCAAAGCTCTAGAAGATGACTACACGCTCCAAGCTCAATGCTGCTCCGACCTAACGCTATATGCACGCATCTATCATGCATAAGCTTATAGAAAGCTTAGAGGGTGGTGTAAGTGTGTGCCCAAGGTAAGTGTCAAGTATGCAATATCAGATCAATGCGGAAACATACTGGTAAGTCCATAAATACTATCAGCCTTATCCAGGGTATGCGATGTAAAGATGTAATAAGCTAATATCATATACTGAGGAAGTAATGTAGATCAGTTATGCAATGCGGAGACATAATAAGTTAAATATCGTATACTGAGGATGCAATGCAATATGTAAATCCTAACGAGTCCACGAATACTATCAACCGTATCTAGGCCATGCAAATGCAGAAACATAGCAACCCAAAATGTCATATGCTGTGGATGTAATGCAATATCTGGTGCGAATGAAATGACCAAGCTAGAGTGTAAAGTTAGGATGATAGTACATATATCGCAAGCTGTGGGGTTCATTACAAGGGACTTCTATCCAAACTAGTTTCATACCTAAATTTTGATAGTTAGAATCAATGTGGTAAACTCCTGCTCTCAGGTTGGTCGCACACCTCAACCAAAATCCTAGCCACTGCGAAGATACACATAACAATTAGTTGTGCACTACTAGCCCATGTGGAAAGTGAATGAATGAATGAATGGGTAAAATGCTGAGTATGCAACTCCTGCTCAATAAGTCCACATATCAGTGCTGTACATCTTTGGGATCATCACCGAAGTCTAGTATACTCTACACAGATCGTCGCCCACTGGATGCGCAACCATGTAAGTGGAAGAGACCTCACTATCCACTTGATCAATAGTCAGCTAATATCTACCCGACACATCGATAATAGATATATTTATGAGCTGGTCAAACTCAGCCTAGCTATGCCCCTACCCTCAGGTAGGTAAGGCCACACCCCTTTTCAACCAACCACGACACTGGGGAGGCCTACTGGTATTAGGCACTCGAGCGCTCATATATCCACTTGGTCTAGACGTTAGAGTATCTCATGGTCATGAAGGTTTAAGGACTTTCACCCAGGGATATTTATGGCACCCCATGTAGAAAAAGATTTTCGGCATCCCATTTGGCCATCCACGATATACCTGTGGAGGCCACGACCTTGATGTTGCTAGGGCATATAGTAGTCACATCACAAAATGCAAGATACATCAGTCACATAGTCTAATCATGCATTAATCCTGAGCATAACGTGTGCTCATGTGGGACAACTTCGCCTATTGGGGAGTCCCATAAACAACCTGCCCTATGGCACATGCAATGGTCAATCACATCTCATAACAAACATGAAAATGATGTGTATGGGCATGTATCATGATGTTATGTTATCACATACATCAATCATTGACATCGATAATCAACTTATATGCAAGGCGGGTCTATAGATGAACAACCGATCTAAGTCAAAATATAAAGATCGGCTCTTGGCCATGGATATGCCAAATCCGGTAGCACGAAACCATCTATCTACGGCGATGATGAACCATGCAACATCAATGGGGCCCAATGATTTGGGTTTACCCAGAATAATGAGAATGGGCTTAATAAAGGCTTAAGGGAAGGTCACAATGTGGACATTTAACCATCGTCGCCCATTAATGTGGACATTTAACCAACATTGCTCCCAAGGAGTGGCCCACATAGAGCCAAACGTATAGTGGACCCATTACCTCACACAAGGGCCTAATATACATCACCATGGACCTCATTCAAGGGCCTAATACACATCACGATGGGCCTCACTCATGGGCCACATATACATCACATTGGGTCTCACTCATGGGCCTCATATACATCACAATGAGCCTAATCCTTGGGCCGCATGTACATCTCATCGGACCTCAAACACGGGCCTCATATACAATAGGGGGCCTCACACACAACAGTTGGCCTTTCTCTGGCCTAATATACATCACAATAAGCCCCATTGTCTGGCCCTCAAATGCATCATAATGGGCCTCATCACATGGGCCCAATAAACATCACATTAGGCCTCACTCATTGCCACATAAACATCACATTGGGCCTCACCACATGGCCACATAAACATCACATTAAGGTGGGACCTGCACATTCCAGATGGGCCATGAATACATCACATTGGGCCTCATTAGATGGGTCACAATACATCTCATTGGGCCCCACAACAGGTGGGCCTTGTAGATGAACAACCTGCATGAAACACATACATTACAGTGGAGTCCCTCAGCACTGTCCAGACCTCTCTGGATGGTGGGGATATAGAATACATGCATTAAGGTGGATCCCACCCCCACATGTGCCACACATTTAGGGTGGGCCCCACGTGTCCAGGAATGGATGGACGATAGGGATAAGATACATATATCATGGTGGGCTACACCTACCACCGTCCAAGTATGTGTAACGCCCTGAAATTCAGGGGTCGAGCGCAACTCAGCTCCCGAGTTCCAAAACATCACTTATGTAACATATTTGATGATGATTGTATGTTTTCTGTATTAATGCATAAAATATGAAATAGATCAAGCCAGATTAGCGGACATAATTCAGGAATATTGAGGAAATGCAAGCGGAAGACTTAAATACATATATAATTCGAAATAAATCCCCAAATGATGTGTGCTCTGCTCAGGGCAATATACATACATCTGTGTCTCAAAATACATACATGAAATGTTCAAAATGATCCAATATGTATCCCAAAAAATCTCCGTTGGTCAGGACAAGGCTCACAAGAACCCGCCTGAGAACTACATGTATGAGAACGCCTACTCATCCTCGTCGAAGTCTGGCTCCGCCTCATAAGCATCGCCATCTCCTGTAGCTAAGTCAGAGTCTGGTTGAGTTTAAACACCATCCCAGAACATGGGAGTGAGTGATCAACTCAGTGGTACTATATAGCAAAAGTTAACATGTTATCAATCCAATCAAGCAGTAATGATAAGGCAGTACAATCACACAAGTCCTAGATCTCTTGTTAATGCAAGGATGACATGAAGAATGATGCGTGACCTCACCACAATCCCCTCTGTGACATCATTTAACGATCGCAGCATGACTCACTTCCTCATTGATCTATCAACAACTCTGTTAGCACATGTAATGCGGTGTTATGAATATGCTTACCAAGTTCTTATTAGTCCTTTTCATACAGCAGGATTGGGAAGCTAAGACACCTTCTTTGTATCATTTCCCAACATTGATCCATTCTAGGGTCGTCAATCTTAGGGAATCTCATACGATATTATGGTTCTAGGTCGCTACAAGGGCTGTCAAGGCTGTTGCGCGTAATCGTTACACCACTCCCCCATCACCTTATCAATACAAGCCTATTTATATCCTTAAGACTACAACAGGACTCGTCGCCCCTATGCAGTGTCAGGATAAACTCAAGGTTACTACAGAGGGATCGTCATCAATCAGTGTAGGCCGACAACAAGAATATAATGTCCTATACCACCATCATCTGCTTAGAGTAGGGTGCTCACTGGTCACTACGGGGTGATTTGTGGCCCCAACGTAGGCCGACATCTCGACCACGGTGTCCCATACCACCATGCCCGGCTCATGAGTCTTAGGGGATCTTAGTACCATGGTTAACAGGAGTTTCACTGGTAAGCTCAGTGCCTTAGATTCAAACAGTAGCGACCAAACATGGTGAACAAGCATCGATCAATCGGGTTAGTTGATAAGCTCAACTAGGCCAAGCGCACGTTGAGTTGAACGATATGGAATGCATAAGCACTCTATGTGGCCTGACCACTGTCGAACAGCCCATGCACGACTCAGATTTGCTGAACTCATCCTGTGTGGCGAAGACAATCTCAACCACTATTTGGAGTACGATTATCGATTACCTGGACTGTAGTACAACCCCATTCACATACAAATCTAATAACTAGCATATGATTCATATCCTGCATTCATATGAACAATCATGAAATGCAACTTAAATGTAAACACAGTACATGCATAAAATCATACACTCATTTAACATGATTCAGCTAAGTACATAATCCATGGAGGAAATCATACATTCATTTAGCATAGATAACCTAAGTTACATGATTCATGGAGGAAATCATACACACAAATATTATGGTTGAAATCCATATCTCAACCATCTTAGCACGCACATTCTACTAACTACTATCTCATTTAGACATTTAAACAAACACTTAGCTTACACTATTCAACATACATCACGTATGTCGACACCGTCGCATATTAGGGAAAGTCCTCTCACCAAGGAGTTGCCGCATACATATCAAGCATATAATAACAACAATTTATCATGGCAAGCAAATCAACGGATTTCATATGCATATTGTATTCTAACATATACATGAAATACGATATTTACAATATAAAGTATAGGTATGCGGAAAGCAAAATAGATAGCACATTTAGCATGTGTAATTGCATTCACAACATGAATAAATCATTATCTAACATTGAAAGTCTTGAAAACCATAACCTAAGCTTATATAGTCCGCACCTTAAACTAGAAAATATGTATTCAAGATGATTCAGACGATGTTTCTTCGTCAACGGCAAATAAGCTACCTATCGCATGAAACAAGTCAGCTATACTGTCACTTAAACTCTTCTAGGTCTTAAATCAGCTTAGGGTTAGCTTAACTTACCCAAAAATGGAATCGGATTCGTCGGGAAAATGATTCAGAAAAGTTAGTGCAATGTATAGATAGGTTAGGAAGAATCCTACGGAGTTTCAACTAATTCTCCCACACTTTCTCTCTCTTTTCTTTCTCTTAAAACTCTAGGGTTTGGGAAATTCGTATGGGTTAGAAAGCTAAGGGTTTAAGGCCTTTTTATAAGCCTAAACATGACGGAAACAGACTTTAAGTCAAGGAATACTTAGGTTATAACCAAATCGGGATCTTTCTGATCCAACGGAGCACTTCTGGAGGTCCTCTCATCAAATGCGGTTGGACTTAAGCTCACTAGCATCGGATCTTTAGTAAGTTAAGTTTTCAGTCCGATCAGATTTTCAGATCATCCGTGGTGAACCAGTTTCAATTTAACAGTCACCGAACTTCGATCAAGGCCACAAGTACTTAGACATGTAAGGACCAACTTTCTTGATCCGAGGGTGAAATTTGGTCAAAATATAATAGTCAGATCGGTTAGAAATTTCGCGTAAGTGACATGTGCCAGATTACTTAAAAATATAATTAATTTTCTAAATATCTTCCTTTTCTCACTCTCTTCACTCCAGACTCAGTAGAATGGTCTCAGGACATCGTTTGGGCTTAATTTTTGAAAGGATAGTCAAGTCCAACTAAGTGGACATAATGGTCTGAGATTGTAGTTATCAGACTTTCGATGCGCGATCTAGAATCAATACAAAGTTACAAAGCATTCCCTGAAACAACTAGGTTTAGAGTTAGATCTTAGATTTCAGGGTATTATAGAGACAACGATTCCACAAGTTTTAAGTCTTGTAGAACGTATTTAAAGTGAACAGTACTAATTTCACAGCCAGTCTAACTTAGCACTGGTTAACTTATCCTTAATTTCTAAGAGAATTAATCCTAAGTGATTTCTGATCGAGGTGGTACTCGGGTCTTGGTACGGAATTTTTTGAGTCGTTCCAGTACTAATGGTGTGAATATAAAACACTTACATCAAGGTGGGTCCCACCCCACATTTGTGGCATGTGTGGGGTGGGCCCCACGTCCAAACAGATGGATGGTGTTGGATATAGCAAATAGATAAAGGTGGGTTCCACCATCCTGCCCAATGGATGACTGGATGAAATAATACATCTCGGTGGGTTCCCACACCACCCATCCAGATGGACGGTGTGGATTTAAAACACATACACTAAGGTGGGTCCTTCCCCCACATGTGCCACACGTGTGGGGTGGGCCCACGCCTCCAATTGAATAAAATACATACATCATGATGGTGAGGTCTGTGCCCCCAAATGGATGGATGGTTTGGGTATAACCCATACATCATACGGGAGCCATAGACTTACTGACATCATTACAGCAACTGTGCTACTCGTGGGGCCACAGATGGATGGTGTAGATGAAGCACATCATCACAGTAGCCCCCACATCATCTGAATGGTCTGGATCAGATCATCAGTAGGTGGGTCCCATGGATGGTGTGTTTACAACACATAACATCATTGCAAATCCCATTGTCTAGGGGTCTGGATGGTGGATGGCATGGGTGAAACATATACATCAGGTGGGGCCACGTGGTGTGGCTCACCAATAGCCTTGAATAAAGCTTATATTTGTGTTTTCTCACTATCCAGACCTGTTGGATGGTGGGGATGAAGCACACCTCAGTGGGCCCTGCAGCTGCTAGATGGTATCCAGTAGCATCCAGGGTAGCTGGCCCATTCGATGAACAACTTGGATATGATATATATGTCATGGTGGGTCCAACATCGGTGGCCCACCAGTTTAGATTAAGCTGATCTTTGTGTTTTCCCTTTGTCCAGGCCGGTCCCAGATGGCCCAGGTAGCAACACAGTTATTGGATGTCAACAGGGTGGGCCCAATACTTGGACGGTTGAGATAAATACATGTATCATGGTCGAGTCCACATGGGTGGGCCACACAACCCTGGACCAAGACAAACTTTGTGTTTTCCCTACGTTTGGGACTGTGTGGCCAATCAGCCATGCAGGCCCAAAATGGTTAGCAATATGGTCCTATTTGTGGGCAGCAATGTGGTCCACTGGATGGACAGCGAGGGTAAATCTCATACAATCATGGTGGGCCACCAAATGGGAAAAAGAGAGTTAGAGATATAGAGAGGGAGAGAGAGACGTTGTACGATGGAGGGACTCCGACACGATGGGCCCTCCCTAGGATCTACAACGCATACATCAAAATGGGTCCCATCACAAATGGGCCTTACATCAAAATAAATATCTAATACTATGAACACCCACCGATTACGCTCCTTCGCGGCTCCTTGGACTCCTAAACTCCTTGGCTTTCCCTTTGATGGAAGTTGATGAAGGTTGGATGGCTAAGATGGGAGATCTTGGGGTAGGAAGTGGGCCACACTTGACTCTTCTCTCCTTAGTCTTTTTCTCTCTTAGTTGCTAGGAAAAATGGTAGAGAATGAGTGAAAGATGGGAGATGTAAGGAGAGAGGGATGGGTGTGTATGAGGGATGGGATGGGAGGTATGATGGTGTAAGGAGAGATGACATGAGGGTTGACTTTTGGATAAGGCTTGTGTAAGAGAGGGATGGGTTGTGTACTTGACTTGATTGATGTGAAAGGTGGTAGAGATTCTCTCAGGATTCACAAGGTGTGGTGTTTTCCTTGAAATAAATGTTGGCCCACAACTCTTGGCCTGGGTATCGCATCGTTGCGCAAGACATGGCATTCGAACCCCGGTGACAGTGCGGTCGCAAGGATATAAGTTTCAGGTCGAGTCAACTCAGATATATAGGATATGACTTAGGGTCACGTGAAAATGTCGATTATATGTTGCGATTTGCCAGAATTCGACGGGGAGGATCGCAAAAGTCAAAGGAAAAGTACGGACTAGGATATGGGCCTCATGATATGGGCTTCAAAAGTAATCAATACTAACTCTCGAATTTATCTTCTGAAACTATCTAAAATTATAAAATTTAGCTTTTAAAATTTTAAAATTTTAAAGTTTTCAGCTCAATTTTTTTCCTAGTTATGGAAACACATCCCCAAACTAATATATACATTGTCCTCAATGTATAAAATATATACAATAATTATAACATGAGAACAACAAAATAAAGAGTAGGTGGAAAAAAGTATGTGAAGGATAACATACAGGAGCGAACTTCAAATATTGGTGTTTCAACAACTAAAATTTATAAAATAAAATATCCTATTATAATGAAAGAAACTAAATCCTAAGAAAGCAAGGGAAATGATCTCCATCAGACTAGAAGATCAATCTTGGTACATAGGTCTTCAAAAGTTATGGACACTTTTTCTTAAACTAATTTTTTCACAAACAGTTTTAGAATCTAACCATTTACCTTGAATACATTAACATTTTTGGGATTCTAAACTTCCACGACCCATAAGGATAAACATTCTTTACTATGAATGAGATGGTCCATCTGGATCATAGTTTTTTAGGAAAGAGATGGAGATGAGAATTACAAAGGACTTTCTGATTAGCTCAAATATTTTTCTAAAAATGTTAATGTCATGGAACACTTTCATCCTCACCTCATAAATTCTTGCATTATCATATGCGTCTTTCCTAATTTCTTCCAACTCCACAAACTAGTGTTTACACCACATGCTAGCTTTATCAATCTCGAAATTGAACTTCTTTATGTCCTAGTATGCCTTATGTGTCAATTTCACTAGCAAGTGACAAGCTTTCCCAGAGACGAGTTCATAGGGAGACATTTCAATACGAGTTTTAAAAGCAGTCCTATAAGCTTACAACACGTCTATTAGCCTTAGAGACCAATCCTTATGTTATGGATTTATAGTTTTCTCTAATATTCATGTAATATCCCTATTGGAAACTTTAACTTGGCCACTTGTCTGTGAGTGATAAGGTGTGGCCATTTTGTGTGTAATACCATATTTTCTCATTAAGTTCTTAAATGGTCTATTACAAAAGTGTGAACCACCATCACTGCTTATAAATCTCAGCATTTCAAACCTCGACAAGATATTTTCTTTTAAAAATCATAGAATTACTTTGTAGTCATTAGTTCTACAAGGAATCACCTTCACCCACTTGGAAACATAATCCACAGTTAGGAGGATGTGAAGATGTCCAAAAGAAAGGAGAAAAGATCCCATAAAATTGATACCCTAATAATATTTTTTTTTTAACAATTAAGATCGGATTTTCATGGATCATATTTTTGTGTGACATTATTTATTATTGCTCACATGATTTTTAAAACTCATAGTTATCTTTAAACATCATCGACCAATAGAAAGTACATTGAAGAATCTTAGCGATGGTTTTCTTTACTGAAAAATGACCTTCACAAGCTTATGAGTAGCAAAAGGAGATGACACTTGAGTGTTCATTGATTGGAATACATCTCTTAATAATTGAGTCAGGGAATTATTTAAACAAATAAGGATCTTCATAGAAAAATCTACGTACCTTGGTTAAAAATCATTCCTCATCTTATAATGTCCAATGGATCAACAATTTTTCTATCCTAAGATAATTTTCTATATCATTATACCAAGGTAATTAGGAGATAACGAGTAATTTTTCATCTATAAAAGTGTCTTTGATTGGTGAACTCTTAATGGAATCTGAAAGAACTAGTCGAGACAAGTGGTCCGCTACTATGTTCTCTACTCATTTCTTGTCCTGTATCTCCAAGTCAAATTCTTAGATTAGTATGATCCATCTCAAAAGATGGGGCTTAGCATCCTTCCATGAGAAAAGATACTTAAGGTTACATGGTTAGTAAAAATTATAATTTTTTATCCAATCAAGATCTAAATTTGTCCAGAGTGAATTTATGGCAAGGAGTTCCTTTTCATTTGAAGTAATTTATCTGGGCACCATTCAACATTCAACTTACATAATAGATAACACATGGTTTATTGTTTATCCTTTATCCTAGCATAGCCTTGATAGCATAGTCACTAACATCACACATAATTTCAAAATGTTTCAATTCGGTGGTAACATGATTGGTGCGGTTGGCAACATACCCTTTAGCTTTGTAAAGGTTGCTTTTTATGATTCAATCCACTCAAATGGGACATCCTTCTGAAGGAGGTTACTTAGTGGTCTAGAGATTTGGATAAATCCTTAATGAACCTCCTATAAATCCCCTGTCACCTAAAAAAGAATGAATTAGATCTATTTTGGCCTTATCCACTTCAATTCCATTGGAAGAGAAAATGTGTCCAAGGAAAATTTCTTTCCAAACCATGAAGTGGAACTTTTCTCAATTCAAGACAAGGTTCTTCTCTTCACACTTTGTTAAGACCAAATTCAAGTGCTCAAGTCACTCATCAAATGTTCTTCTAAAACTGGAGAAGTCACCCACGAACACTTTTAGAAAATGCTCAACCATGTGTGAAAAGATATTAAGCATGCATCTATGGAATGTTGCAGGAGTTTACATAGCCCAAATGACATCATTTGGTAAGCAAAGGTGCTAAAGGGGAATGTAATATGGTCTTCTCCTAATCTTCAGGAGCTATGAAAATCTTATTATAGCCCGAGAACACGTCTAGTAAGAAAGAATAAGAATGATCGGTTAATTTTTTAAAAATTTAATCAACAAAATGTAAGGAGAAGTGGTCTTTCCTTGAGACAATATTTAGCTTCCTCTAGTCAATGCACATTCTCTCGCCAGTGATAACTCTAATTGGCATGTGTTCATTATTTTCATTGGATATGATGGTGATTCTATATTTCTTGGGTATCACCTGAGTTGGACTCACCCATTGTCATGCTTCAAACTTGGAAACTGGGCTCACAGAATTCTTAATTACGGAATCTGGTGCCGATAGCCTCCGTAGTACCCCATTCTTGGCTCCTAGCGCCCATACACCAAATTTTAATCATGGGATCCTATAAGGAGAATTTTCCAACGTACTTTTATCTCAT
Source organism: Magnolia kwangsiensis (assembly GCA_037074715.1). NCBI lineage: Eukaryota > Viridiplantae > Streptophyta > Magnoliopsida > Magnoliales > Magnoliaceae > Magnolia > Magnolia kwangsiensis. The sequence goes on from CM073578.1 coordinate 54,351,066, forward strand.
AAGAAGAATAACCACAAGTTTATCCAAATCATAAAGGCAACATCATCATCACATATCCAATAATATAAATAGTTGAATACAGTGCTGGAAGGGAAATAAATAAATAAATAATTGAAGCTCCAGAAGATAGCTGCACACTCCAAACTCAACACTGTTGTGACCTAACATCACCTACATGCATCTATTGTGCATAAGCTTATAGAAAGCTTAGGGGGTGGTGTAAGTGTCTGCGCAAGGTAAATGCCAAGTATGCAATATTAGAGTAATGCGAAAACATGCTGGTAAGTCTGTAAATACCATCATCCTTATTCAGTCTATGTAATGAAAAGACATAATAAGCTAATATCATATACTGAGGAAGCAATGTAAATTAACTATGCAATGTGGAGACATAGTAAACTAAATATTAGATACCGAGGACCCAATGCAATATGCAAATCCTGATGAGTCCACGAATACCGTCAGCCATATTTAGGCCATATACATAAAGAAACATAGCAACACAAAATGTCATATGCTGCGGGTGTAATGCAATATGCAGATCCTAGTATGTCCATAATATCATCAACCTTATTCAGGTTATGCAATACAGAAGCATAGTAAACCAAATGCTATATGCTGCAATATGTGATGCAAATGAAATGACCAAGCTGGAGTGTGAAGTCGGGATGATAGTACGCAATATCGCAGGGTATGGGGTCCATCAAAAGAGACTTCTATCTAAACCAGTCTCATACCTGAATTTGGATAGCCAGACTTAATGTGATAGACTCCTGATCTCGGGTTAGTCATGCACCCCAACGAAGGTACACATAATAATTAGTTATGAATGGATTGAAACAAACGAAAAGGGAAAGAAAGATGAAAGATAAATCATGGATCAACTAAGCCCGGGGGCTTGCTTAACCGATATGAGAGAGTCCCCCCTCTATTTGTCTCTCTGAGTTTCCACTACTAAGTAGCACTTCAGCTATTCAATCATAGAATCGATTTCGATCAAGCAAGCAGAAGAAGGCAGTCCTTTCATCTCTCTACCAGCTCCATGCTAGTGGATAGTGAATGAATGAATGGATGAGTAAAATGTTGAGTATGCAACTCCTACTCAATAAGTCCACATATCAGTATTGTACATCTATGGGATCATCACCGGGGTTGTAACGCCCGTGAAAAACTCGTACTTGGGCTCGAGTACCAACTCGACCCGAAATTATGTAAAATTCATTCCTTTAGAAAATATGACTAGGTTAGCTAGTGCAACGTTAGAATAGTTGGAAAATGGTCCCTAATCACTTTAAATACGTTCTACAAGGCCCAAAGTGAGTGGAACCAATGGTGCTATAATGCTCTAAAACCTCGGACCAAACTCTAAGCAGGTTTGTTCTCTGGACCACTTTGAATCTTTATATTGGATCTAGACCGCACGTCGAAAGTCCGATACCTCCTATCTTAGACCGTTAGAACCGCCTAGCTGGACTTGACACTCATTCCGAAAATCAAGTCAAACCGATAATCACAGGCTATTTCATTGAGCCCAGACCGAAGAGAGTGAGAATAGGGTTAGAATTGGAATTTGAAATTCTAATCTGGCACACGATTTGACGCATCAGTATTAAGCGTTCTAACCGTCAGAATACAGCCAAATTACACCCTTGGATCAGGAAAAATATTTATTACGTATCACGAGACTTATAGGCCTGATCTTGGTGCGATGACCGTTAAACTGAAACTGGACCGCCACGTGCGATCTGGGAACCCTACCGGTCTGAAAACTGGATGTGTGCTAGATCCAGTATGCATGAGCTTAAGTCCGACCGCATTTGGCCAGGGGACCTTCAGAAATGCCCTTTTGGACCGAAACGGCCCCGATTTGGTTAGGCACCAAGTAAACATTGTTCCCAAGCCTATTTTGGGCATGTTTTAGGCTATAAAAGGGGTTGAAACCCTCACTCCTCTCTCCCATCCGAATTTGAGAGAAACCCTAGCTTGGGAGAGAGAAAAAGGTGAGAGATTGTGAGAGAGTGGGAGAGTTCTTCCTGCCACTTGTGCTACGTGTTGCACGTGCTTAAGCAACACACCTCTACCATTTTCCCGGCGATTTCACCGTGATTCTAGGTAAGTAAATACCCTAAATAGTTGCTGATTTGAGTTTCCTTTGTTTCCATAGCGATGTAGCTTATGGATCTCGTGTATTAGGTTCCCTATTCGCCGTAGACGAAGCGTATACGCTCCGTTTCAATTCACGTGTTTACAAGACATAAGGTGAGGATTTTAGACGCTTTGATTGACGGTTTCCAACGCTTTCAATGTCGTTTAATAGTAGATTCTTGATGGTATCGCCGTTTGACATGTACAAAATGCTCTCCGTTTCCCGTTTCGTAAACTAACGAAGAATATGAGATTTAGGGCATTTTAGTCATTTGTAGGAAGTACTGTTTACATTCATATTTTGCTGATGTGATTGACATGGTTTGTTGTCACATTAGGAAGTTAGGAATACGTGCATAATTATTTTGGCGGAGAGATTCGCCTAATTGCGCACTTCGGGTCGACATACTATATGTAGACTTAAGTGTGTAGTGTATGTGTTTGTATAAATGCTTGTATTAGTATGTATTGAATTAAATGATGTTATGTGATAGTTTATGATTGATTTCTCAATTAATATGCTGACCTAAATGATTTTCTACATGTTGACTAAATGCATGATTTCATTACATGCATGGAATATATGTGCTTGAAGATTTGCTTAAGTTGAATGTTATAACATGTGTTAACATGCTTACATGATTGTATTTCAATTCCAATACTTTTACATATATTGCTGATGTGATTCCATAAGTGCTTGGGACTAGACTTAATCCAGGCAGTCGGTAACCGAGCGAATTCGTGGCTGACTGGTCATAGCCACGAACGACGCATCGATGAACGCGATTCGTGTTTGGAGTTGGCGGTAGTGGTTAGGCCACCCGAAGTGTTTTACACACTCCATGTCGTTCGACTTGAGATGCGATCGCGCTAGTCGAGCCTGTCAAGTAACCCGACTGGCCGATGTATGTTCACCTTGTATGAGTCATAACTGCTTGAACCTAGGGTACTGAACTTATCATTGTAAACCCTGTTAACCATGGTACCTTGATCCACGAAGACTCATGAGCCGGGCATGGTGGTATGGGATACCGTGGTCGAGCTGTCGGCCTACGCTGGGGCCACAAACCTCCCCGTAGTGACCAGTGAGCACCTAGACTCGTGAGCAGATTATGGTGGTATGGGACACTATATTCTAGCTGTCGGCCTACACTGATCAGGCGACGAGTCCTTTGTAGTGACCGGGAGCGTATTCTGAGTCCACGGGAGGCGACGACCCTTCCGTTGCAGTAGAGTACAGTTGGCCTATATTGATAAGGTGATGGGGGAGCGGTGCAACGAGTGCGAGCAACAGCCCTGGCAGCCCTTGCAGTGACCTACGAAATATACATCGTATGAGATTACTAGGAGTGACGACCCTAGACAGGATCTGTATTGGGATTGATACAAGGGAAGTACCTTGGTTTCCCAATCCTGCTGTTTGAATGGACTAATAACAACTTGGAAATCATATCACCATGCCATTGCATGTGCCTGAAAGATGTGGAGCACTTGAGGGTCGATTGCATGCCGCGGTCGTAAGATGTTGCCGTATGAGGGAGATTGTCGGTGAGGGCATACATCACGTCATATCATCTTGCATTAACAACAGTATTAGGATTGTCTGATTTACTGCTTTACTATTATCGCATGATTGAATTGTGAACATGCTAATCCTTACTCTATGATTCCACTGAGTTGATCACTCACTCCCACGTTACGGGATGGTGTTTGTAACACCCACCAGACCTTGTTGTAGATGCAGGTGAGGCTGAGATCCAAGAGGTGGAGCCAGACTTTGACGAGAACCAGGACGAGTTCTCGTACATGCAGTATCACGATGGCTTCGCGTAGGCGACCTGGATCGATGGGACTTCAGTGGGACTATTTTGGACATTTACTTTTATTCGTGTATATGTATATGAGAGTCAGAGATGTATTCATACTTTAGAGACAGATGAGATTTACTTTGTTTTTCCATACAGTGATATATATATTGTTTAGTCTTCCGCTTGCTTTTATCACTGGATCTGAAGTATGAATTGCAGTTTTGGTATACTTTTACTCATGTGAATGCTTTAAATCAGACAACATTGAATCATAATCATTTTTGTTGCATAAGTGATGGTCTGGAACTCGGGAGTTGAGATTATACACGACCCCCGATTTTCAGGGTGTTACGGGGGTCTAGTACACTAGACGCCACCTTTCGCCCTATCAAGCGCATAACTAGGCAAGTGGAAGTGACCTCACTATCCGCCTGCCAGCAGTATACCAATGCCTACCCAACTTGTTGATAGTGGACCCATTTATAAACAGGTCAGACTCATCCTAGCGTTGCCTACTCCCTTGGGCGGGTAAGGCCACACCCCCTTCCAACCGACCATGACACAGTGGGAGATGCAGCCTATTGGTATTCGGCACTCGGGCCCTCCTATATCCACTCGGTCTAGATGTTGGGGCATCCTCTAGTACCTAGAGGGTTTAGGGACTTTCACCAGGGATATCTATGACACACCATGTAGAAAAAGATTTTCAGTGTCCCATCTAGCCATCCATAATATACCTGTGGAGGTTACGGCCCTGATGTCGCTAGGGCGTACGGTGGTTACATCAAAAATGAGAAATGTATGAGTCAAACAATCCAGTCATGCATCAACCTTGTGCGTATTGCACACTCATTTAGGACAACTCTACCTAATAGGTTGCCCCATAACAACCTACCTAATGGCATATGCAATGGTTAATCACATCTCATATCAAGCATGCAGATGATGTATTTGGGCATGTGTCATGATGTTATACTATCACGTACTCAAAATCGCTATCGACAATCGGCCTAACAAAGGGCCTAAGGGAAGGTCACAATGTGGACATATAGCCATCATTGCCCATCAATGGGGACATTTAATCAACATTGCTCCTAAGGAGTGACCCACATAGAGCCAAACGTATAGTGGGCCCATGGCCTCACACGAGAGCCTAGTATACATCACGATGGGCCTCACTCAAGGGCTTAATACACATCACGATAGGCCTCACTCATGGGTCACATATGCATCACATTGGTCCTCACTCATGGGCCTCATATACATGACATCGGGCCTCATCATATGGGCCTCACATACATTAAATGGGCCGCAGTACACGGGCCACATATACATGACATCGGGCCTCATCACATAAACCTGTCATATGGGCCTTATACACATCAAATTGGGCCTCCCATATGGGCCTCGTACACATTAAGTTGGGCCTCACATATGGGTAGTTTGGATCAAACATGAACATTACGGTTGACCCCACTACAAACAGATGGACAACGAGGTTGAAACACATACATCATACGGTGGGACCCATCGTCCCAACATTGGACGGTTTGGATAGGCGGGCAGCATAAGTAGACAGCATAAATGAAATACTTACAACATGGTGGGCCTTGCGATTACACAGCAGGTGGGTCCTACGGGGTATGGTTTTCAACGGTGGACATTTAACTACCACTATTCCTATGGCGCGGTCCACTTGGGATTTGGATCTAACTCTTAATGGGGCCCACAGCCCTTGCACTATCTAGAAAAAGGATGGGCAGCACGTAAAACACATACCTTATGGTGAGCCTGCATTAGACAGCCCACGGTCCATAAAATGGATGGACAGTGTATATAAAACACCTACATCATGGTGGGCCTGCATAAGGCAGCCCACAGTCTGTAAAATGGGTCTAATGCATTCATGTTGGGCCCACACCATCAAGTGGGCCCAGAAGAGGCTGCTGGAGAGTGTAGGGGCCCTACACATCGCTAGTGGCCCCCTCAACAATGGACAGTGTGGAGAAAAAACACATACAACGATGACCTCTTGCTGGACGTCCAACCTGCCAACGTGCTAGGCTGCTGGAGGTCCAGTGAATGGACGGTCTAGACATAACACATATACCATGTGTGTAGGGGCCCCACACACCATAATGGGCCCCATAATGGGTGGACAACATGATTATACAACGCATACAGCCAGGCAGGCTAGACGTCTAACCCATCTACACATTAGGCCTGCTGGACGTCCGGCAACTGGACGGTCTATATAGAACACATAAATAGTGGGCCTCATCAATGGCCTCATATTCCTTAACTAGGCTTCAAACAACATCATAGTGGGCCTAGGAAAATTTGGTGCTGGACATGCTTCCTGCGGTATGGATTAAAGGAGCTTTGGATCAGACTCATTTCCAGGCCCATGGCCTAAAATGATATGGAAAATTAGATGAACAGTCCGGATAAATTACATACATAGGGTGGGCCTCACATATCACCCATGGGCCCTCACCAGCTGATGACTAGTGTGGATTCAATACATACAGCAAGCTGGTGGGCCACTGTTGGTTGGTTAGCCCACCAGCATCCTAGCCCTGCTAGGGTCAGTAGATGGACGAACTAGATGAAATACAAATATATAAGGTGGGCCCCAGTAGGTGTTATTATATCCTCGTGCTCCAAGTTGTATGAATGGTTCAAGGAGATCAAAGTTACATGGGTCCCAAAATGATGTATTTATCATATCTACACCTTTCATCTATCATTTTTAGAGCATTATCCAAAAAAAAAAAAAAATCATATCCAAAGATTATCTGGACCGCACCACAAATAGTAGTGGAGATAATGATTTCACCATTAAACAATTTATAAGGCCCACCATAACGTTTATTTTCCACCCAAGCTATTCATAAGTTCACAAAGACTAGAATTAAGAGGAAAAATAAATTTCATATTGGTCCAAAACTTCTGTGACCTAAAAGGGTTTCAATGGTATATGTTCAATCCCCTTGGTTTTGCAATGTGGTCCACTTGATAAATAAATCAATCTTATTTTTAGTCTCAAGCGTTAAGATGAGCTCACCATCCGAATGGACGGTTTGATGTAACACATACATCAAGGTGGGTCCCACAACTGCTGGACGTTAGTCCAGCAGCACCCTTTGATGAACGGATGGCGTGGATATTCCCATACATCACGGCTAGCCCCACTATAGTAGATGGACGGCGTGGATACAATATATATCAAGGTGGGCCCCACCCCACATGTGGAGCATGTGTGGGTGGGTCCCACGTCCTGCCCAGAACGGACAGTTAGATTAGATGACAAATACATCACGGTTGGCCCCTCACAACACCGTCCATGGATGGACAGTGAGGGTATAGAATACATACAACAAGGTGGGTCCCATCTCACATGCAAAGCACATGTGGTTGGGACCACACAATGCCAAATGGATGGGCAGTTTGGATATAACACACATGTCATGATAAGGCCAGAGAACTTGCTGGCGTGATGTGGCAGGGGCCGTTGGGAGCCACCTTCCCTTGGATGGTCTAGATATAACACCACATCATGGTGGGATCCAGTGATGAATGGCTGGATGAAACACAAATACGACGTTGGTCCCACTATCCCATCTGCTGGACAGTGAGGACACCACACGTGCCAAGTGGGTCTCACCGTCCAAACAATGGATGGTGCAGATATAACAAATACCTCATGGTCAGACCCACTTACTGGCAGATGTTCGGGGCAGCAGCAGCTGCCTGCTGTGTGGGACCCACCGTCCTGCTTGGACAGTGTGGATCCATCACACTATCAAGGTGGGTCCATATGTGTGGGATGCATCAGTTTGGAAATAGCTGATATTTTTATTTTTACTTCATCTAGGCTTATCCAAATGGATAGGCAATAAGGTGGAGCCCAACACATGGACGGTCTAGATCAGGTGGGCCACATTCCATCACAAAGAGAGAGAGAGAGAGAGAGAGAGAGAGAGATAGAATCAGCATGCAATGGAGGGACCCCGCTACTATAGGCCCTCCTAAGATTACAATACATATATTAGAAAGGTTCCCAAATAGAATCTATACCATCAATCGGCAGGCCCCAATTGGCCCATCACAAAAATCACAATCTAATCCTACAAGCACCCACCTATGGCCTTCTTCTTTATCTCCTTGGACTCCTAGGCTCATAAGCTAACTCTTTGATGGGGGAGATGAAGATTGAAGGGTTGGATTAAGAGATATGGGGTAGGGAGTGGGCCACACGCTTGGCTCTCTCATGGAAGAGCTTGGACGGTCTCACCTCTCTTGGGATTGCTTGGGAGTGAAGAGAGATGAGAGAGAGAGAAGTGATGAGATGAAAAGAGATGGAGTGATGGGTGATGGGTGTAAGGAAGGGACGGGTGGAGAGAGAAAGAGAGAAAGAGAGAGAGAGTTCACTTTGGATGAAAGAGATATGGGTAGGGTATGGGTTATGATGAGATGTGTATTTGACTTGGGCTTGATGGATTGATGTGATGTTTGGTAGAGATTCTCCTAGGTTTTACAAATGCGTGGAGTTTTTTTGAAATATGGGCAGGCACACAACTCCGGGCGTGAGTATCACATCAGTGCGCAAGCTCAGTATTGGAACTGAGGTGACGGTGCAGTCACTAGGGTACATGTCTCAGGTCAAGTCGACTCAGATCTACCAGATGCGACTTAGGGTCGCACGTAAATACCGATTATATGTCGCGGTTTGCCAGAATTCGATAGGGAGGATCGCGAGAGTCCATTACGAACTAGGATATGGGCCTTACAGCCATTAAGTATTGGATATAAGGTAGATAATACCCATATCCAATAGTTTCAACACCTCCATCTTAACCACATTCCTCATGTTTGAACTTAATCGGTGTTGTGGTTTCCTTGATGTTTTGGCGTTCTCCTCTAGGTATATCCAGTGAGTGCAAATCAAGGGGTTTATTTTCTTGAGTTCTATAATAGTGGACATCTTATGACACTCTCATGGTTTTTAAGAGCATCCATTAGCTTACTCTCTTACTCATTGTTCAAGTAAGAAGAAATCACCACTACTGGATATGTGTCTCCTTGACATAAATAAACATGCTTCATCTTAGATGGAAATGATTTTAGGTTAAGCTTTGGTGTCTTGATGCTGGATGGTAAAGGCTCTAAGTCTATAAGGGGAAATTTTTCAAAGTATGGCCTCCACTGATTAGTTTCAAGTACCGACTTAGAATTTATTAAAGCACTCACTATAAATATCATGTGATCATCAAAATTCATAAAGTGAAAAATACAAGCTTCAAGGGGTCAGGGATGGAAGTCAATGTGACCTCCTTCTCCATGAGTCTGTTAATCATGTTTACCTTGTAAACCTCGTTACATCCCCAGGTTGTTTGTAAAGAGTAGATGTAATGCCCCAAATTTTCATGGCCAAAGTTTGTACTCGTGCCCGAGGAAACCGGGTGTTAATAATGTATAAATTGGATGCTTTAGAAATTACACCTTTTTTTTCCATTTAGATTACATCCAGATACATTTTTGAAGGTAACATTCATAAGAATAAAATTTACTGTACTGATTATTTCATTAGAGTAAAGAATTCAGTAAATAATTAAATGCCCTCTCAATTGGATCTTTGTACATTTATCGAGTTCGCAACAGAAGTATAAAACTAAATCATAAAACTGTCTTCTTATTCTTTCAACATAATCTTCCGTAGGGAGATTGCTCACTAGGTCTTCAATCTGTACGTCACCTGAATAATTTGCATGGTTGGGAGAGGTTCAATGCCCTACTCATAGTGATGGTTATCCTTTAAGATTAACAATGATTTAAGAGATGCATAAAATTAACTTAAGGGTTCTGATACGTCATGTACTCCACCACTACGAAAGATATCAGCATGTGTAAAAAATCTATATGAATGTATGCCTAGCAAAGTGTGTGCGGCTCATCATACGTAGTGATTACTATCATAATGTGGAAAACAATTCATGATATCCGGCTCGACCTGCACTCCACTATACAGATATTCGCCGTCATGTCTTATGTTAACGTGGATTTATGAGAGCATCTTAAGGCAACACAACAACGCGATTGTGGGATTTACGTAACATAATATGTTCATGGAGAGACTATTTACGACATCCAATCCTGGAAAAGTGATTTAACCTTGCAATTGCAATTTACATACATCGATTGTGTACCACGCCAACCAACTCATGGAATTACGTGTTGACCAAGAGGGTTGCTACCCGTAACGCATTACGTCTAGGATAAAATATTGAGTCACTAGTCATGATAACTTTAACACAACACTTACAGTGATAGAGAATATAAACTAAATCGTGATTCCTAAAAAGCATAAATAAATGATGGTAATAAATTAATTGAAAGGATAACTCTCCATAATATGTGAACATGAAAAGGTAGAATAATAATCATCAGTTAAATCAAAGTAAGCTTAAAGGATAAAACCCTTACCTTAGATTATTTGATGTCTCATAGTAAGGTTACAGGCCTCGAGTAATCCTAGGATCAGAACCCACTCTCTTCTCCTAACTTACAAGGATTCAATGATAGGGTTAATGCCTATTTTATAACATCATTATATCTCACCCAAGTTTAATGGTCTTGAAAGGTGTGGATTACATTCTAATTCTTCGTTGTGAAAGAGATTATATCCCACTTTATTGTAGTGAAGGGATAGGAGAATAAAAAAGAAAAGAAAAGGAAGAACTGGGTTGGACCTGAACTCAACTCGAGCTGTTATTTAGGGGATTTGTGAGGATTTGTGAGGTTAACTGTGTTTCTTTCTCTAGTTTCTTTCTCTCTTTATTTCTTTTATTTTCTTTTTCTCTTTCTTTCTTTTCTTTTCTTTTCTTTTCTTTTCTTTTTCTCTTTCTTTCTTTCTTTCTTTTCTTTTCTTTTTCTCTTCTTTTCTTGTTGGTACGTCCAACAGGAGGGTTGTCCGTTGCTCTCTCTCTCTTTCTTTTTCCTTTTCTTTTCTTTTCTTTTCTTTCTTCTTCTCTTGGTGTATGTTCCAGTGATGGCCGTGAGATTTTTATACACTCTAGAGTCTCCAGAATGTTCTTGCATAAGTGTTGGAGAGGTTTGCAAGGCAGCAACATTTTTTACATAACGTTAAGGTAACGCACAAGGTGGGTGGTGTCAGATCAGTTAGTTGAGTCTGTGTGGGATTCTTCTTCTTACTTCCTCTCTTTTAGGACATTATGGAGGGGATCGAAATTCCATCCTCATACTTTTAGATGGCCCAGATTAGAACCTGTTCCTCAGGTTAGGTCATATAGCGGTTTTAAACGGTGGCTTGTTTCCGCTGTGAAGGAAATCAGATTGCGGTTTTAAACAACTGCTTATTTCCATTGTGAAGGAAATCAGATTGCATACTAAGTTACTCAGTGCACTCTTATCGTACTCAGTATGCAATCCGATTTCCTTTATGGAAGTCGATTGCATACTGAGTAACTCAGTACCCTAAGTGTACTGAGTAAAATCTGTGGGGCCCACCTTAATTCATGCATTTTAGCAACCCGTTCATCCATTTTACCAAATAATTTTAGGGCTTTAGCCCAAAAATAAATCCTATAAAAAGATCGAGTGGACCACACCAACTTAAAAAGTTTGAATTGAACTTCTATCGTTGAAAAGTTCTTCGGGGCCACAGAAGTTTTAGATCAAGTTGATATTTGTTTTTTTCCCTTCATCCATTTCTGTTTGATCTTATGAATAGGTTGGATGAAAAATAAACATTACTTTGTGCCTCAGAAAGGTTTCAACGGTGGAAACAAATACTTCCACTATTTCATGTGGTATGGTCTAGTTGAGGTGTGGATATACTTCAATTTTGATCTCAACTCCTAAAATGATCTCTAAAAATGGATGGATAGCATGGATAAACCACATGCATTCACGGTGGGCCCGATAGAGGTTACTTAGTACGCAATCCACTTCTACTGTGAAGCTGTCTTGCGGAGCTGTAGGATTCTGCGAATCCCTGTTCGCCCTTTTTTCTGATGTGGAGTCGATTAGATCTCCTTCTCCCACAGTTTGGATGGTTCAGATTTGGTGGATGGTTTGCTTTGAAATTCTCTTTTTCCTCATAACCGATTTTGTCGTCTGCAATATGGCGAGTGGAAGTCCCATTTCCAGTCCCAACTTTGGTGACTAGGTCGGGTCCAACGTGATGGTTGGTGAGCAATCCACTCCATCCATTAGCTTAAGCTGATCTTGTTGTGCCACAGGTCCAAGTATGAAGTAGATTCGAGCTGTGGGCGGGCTACAAAACATTTGGTAAGATGATGCCTCCCCATGGTTGAACGTACGTGAAACCTACATAACCCAGGGTATTTTTAGATTTGAAATCAGATTGCATATTGGGTTACTCACTACGTAATCTACTTCCTTTAAATTTTGCTGAGGCATCAGGTGGGTTCCATTTTAATGGTTTTTCAAAAGATCCACTCCTTTCATCAGCTTCACAAGGTCGTGTTGGGCCATGGATCCAAATACTAAAGGTCTCTTACCGGGTGTGAAACTGGACTTAATCGAAATTAATGGTCCACACTCAATGATTAGGGTCCAAATTTGGAGGAAATATGTAGTCAAGATAGATAGACAATTAGATAAATTTTGGTGATTGATCGATGGTGGAAAAAGGCTAGATTTGAAATATCACGTTTTACATCAAAATTTTGTATGATGTCGTAGCGATGACCTGGCTTCAGCATTCAACAGTATAGGATCATAGATCGGGTTCTAAATTTTGTATGATGTCGTAGCGATGTGAGACCAAGGTGTGGTTCAAGTTTGAGTTTCAACGGACGACAAGATGTGGCTAGGTCTGAAGATCTAGATTTATAAGGAGTTGATAAATCTTGAAAGGATAACTACGCATCTAAGGCAAAGCCTACGAAAGTAGGGTCTTCATATTTCACACTTGATCTATATGATGGGCAATCCAAGTCATTCATATGAAGGAAAATATCCAACTATGACTACCCACGAGGTTTCTTTCCTCAATGGACACCAAAATCAACAGTTAAGGGGTTGATCTGTCAATTAGATCACTTTTACAATGATTTAAGGGCTAAAATTTGATGCGTATAGTTAATTTATGATACATAGGCACGGTATAAAATTTCGCATTAAACAGATAGTGGGAACCATGTGATGTAGAATTCAGGGGACTAGGTTAGTGGCATTTTTATAATTATTGTTAATCTAAAAGTTTTTTTAAAATCTAATGATTCTACATGCTTATATGTACCTTTCTAAACAATTCTTACAAAATAACTTATATCTAAATCATTATGGATAAGGAGTTATTCACTAATTCATTTAAGGGAAGGTGCATATGTTGAATCACTCGATGGATGGTCTTGTCTTAAAATCAACCGTCAAATGGCTTGATCTATGAATGAATATCATTCCCAATGGTTGGGTTTGTGTCATAGTAAGGATGTAAGGCTAGGATAGTTGGATTGGTATCGTACACACGTATATATTACGTTTAATCTTAAGGTAATGCTCGAGTATCAAAAAGTTTGGGGCATTACAATGGACACCAAGTTAGGTTACCGAAAGATAGTTTCATCACTCCTTTTCGATAATTGATGATTTCATTTAAAGTAGCCAGGAATTGGCAACCTAGGATGACCAAAATATGAGGGGTAGCATTTATAACCGGTTGTGTGTCTAAGACGATAAAGTCTACTAGGTAGGAGAACTTACTAACCAAGAGTAACACATCCTTAACTGCCCCTCTCGGTATAGGAATAGATCAGTCAACAAGTTGAATGGTGGTCTTGGTGTGTTTTAATTCACCAAGCCCCAATTGTTCGCACGCTGAGCAGGGTATGAGGTTAACGCTTCACCCCAAGTCTAGAAAGCCTTGTTCAATCTGGAATTTCTCTATGATACATGAAATCATATGGATACACGAAATCGGATGGATACTTGGGTTTTTATAATTTGGGGGAGTGTTCTGCTTGATAATTATGCTCACTTGGTCCATCAAAAATGCCTTATTTTTCACATTTAATTTATGTTTAATTATGCAAAGGTCCTTAAGAAACTTAGTATATGAGAGAATTTGTTTAATCACATCTAGCAAGGGAATGCCGATTTGGACTTGTTGGAAAATCTCCAACATGTCCTGATTCTCCGATGGACATTTTGATGAGACTAGTCATTAAGGAAATAGAGACGTGAGCTTGTGTTCATGCATGGGATGATCTCTTTGTCATATGGAGTGGGGCTTGATCCATCATCACTATTAGATTTATCTGAATCCACCCTCTAACTATCGCCTGATCCATTTACACACTGAGCAAGTGGCTGAATAGGTGGACGATCTCTCCAGATCTTGGCCATACTTTGTCTGCCTATCTTGGCATTTGGTTATTGTTATTCAGTTTGAATCGGAGCCGCAAATCCAATTCTGGCATGCCCACATACACTGTGTGAGAAAATAATGTCAAATAGGAACTATGTGCCCCTCTCTCTCTCCTTAATTGTAACATCCCGAAAATCGGGGGTCGAGTAAAAACTCCACTCCCGAGTTCCAGAACATCACTTATGCAACATAAATGTGTATGATTGAATGTTGTCTGTGTTAATGTATTAAACATGAGTGGGATTAAGCCAGAACAACATATCATACTCCAGAGATAGTTGAATTAGCAAGCGGAAGACTGTGATACATACATATAATATATAATTGATTATTAGTCTCCAGAGTGTGAACATGTTACCAGGTTAAACATATACATGTATACCTCAAAATAGAAAGAAAGAATATACATGAGTGCTCTGAAAATATAAAATGACAAGAGTCATGACATCTAATTAATCTCCCTATAATCTCATCGATCAGAGCACGCATAAAGGAGGGATCCTCCTCATCATCATCAAGTCCGGCTCCACCTCACAGGCCGTGCCATCATTTGCAATCACAATAGGGACTGGTGGGCGTCCGAAAACACCGTCCTGTAACGTGGGAGTGAGTGATCAACTCAGTGGGATAAGAGAGCAAAGATTACCATGTTCTCAAATCAATCATGCTATAATAGTAAAGCAATAACTCAAACATTCCTAAATACTATTGTTAATGCAATATGACGTGACATGATGGATGCCCTCACCGACGATCTCCCTCATACCACACCATCTTATGCCCGCAGCATGCTTTCTTCCCATAGTGCTCCACATCTTCCAGGCACATACAATGTGATGGTGATATGATTACCGAGTTATTATTAGTCCATTCATACAGCAGTATTGGAAAACTAAGATAGCTTACTTATATCAATCCCAACACAGATCCTGTCTAGGGTCTCACTCCTAGTAATCTCATACGATGTATATTTTGTAGGTCGCTGTAAGGGCTGCCAGGGCTGTTGCTCGCACTCGTTGCACCGCTCCCCCATCACCTTATCAATACAGGCCTAATTATCCTTAAGACTTCAACAGGACTCGTCGCCCCCATTCGGTGTCAGGATAAACTCAAGGTCACTACAAAGGGTTCGTCACCTGATCAGTGTAGGCCGATAGCAAGAATATAGTGTCCCATACCACCATAATCCTGCTCAGAGTAGGGTGCTCACTGGTCACTACGGAGAGGTTTGTGGCCCCAGCGTAGGGCGACAGCTCGACTACGGTGTCCCATACCACTATGCCCGGCTCATGAGTCTTTATAGATCAAGGTATCATGGTTGACAGGGTTTCCAATGATAAGTTCAGCACCCTAGGTTCAAGCAGTTATGACTCATACATAGTGAACATACAATGGCCAGTCGGGTTACTTAATGGGCTTGACTAGTACGATCGCATCTCAAGCTGAGCGACATGAAGTGCATAAAACACTTCGCATGGCCTAACCACTGACGCCAACTCCAAACACGACTCGCGTTCATCGACGCGTCCTTCGTGGAAAATACCAGCCGACCACGAATTTACTCTGTTACCGACTGCCTGGACTAAGTATAGCCCCAAACATTTGTGAATCTACATCATCAATCATATAAGAGTAATGGAAATGAAATACAACAATATAAGCATGTTATCGCATGTTATAACGTACCACTCAAATAATTCATTCAACACATGCATTTCATACATACAATGAAATCCATAACTTAGCCAACATGATGAAAATCATTTACATCAGCATATTACTTGAGAATTTAATCTCAAAACTATTTCACAACACCATATACTCAATACATACTAATACAAACATTTATACAAACACTTAGTCTATACACTTAAGTCTACATAGTGTATGTCGACTCAAAATGTGCATTTGGATGAATCTCTTTGCCAAAATGATTATGCACGCATTCCTAATATCCTAATATGACAAATATCCATGGCAAGCATCTCAGTAAAATATGGATGTAAACTGTATTTCCTATAAATGACTAAAATGCCCTAAATCTCATAATCTCCATACGCTTACGAAACAGAAAACGGACAGCATGTTGTACATGTCAAACGGCGTTGCCGTCGATAATCTACTATTAAACGACATTGAAAGCTTTGAAATCAGTCAATCAAAGCGCCTAAAATTCGCACCTTTTTTCCTAGATGTGTATAGCTTTGAACGGAGTGTATATGCTTCATCTACGGCGAACAGGCGACCTAATACACAAGCTACATAAGCTATATCGCTAATGGAATCGACGGAATGCTAAATCAGAAAATGGTTAGGGTTTTCCTTACCTAGAAATGCCGCGGAATCACCGGAAAAGCGATTGGGATACGTTGCTTAAGCACGTGTAGTAGCTGGTGCAGGTGGCAGGAAGATCCCTCCTACACTCTCTCACAATCTCTCCCTTTTTCTCTCACTCTTGCTAGGGTTTCTAGCAAATTCGGATGGGTGAGAGAAGTGAGGGTTTAAACCCCTTTTATAAGCTTAAAACTTCTCAAATTAGGCTTGGGAACAATGTTTACTTGAGGTCTAACCAAATCGGGGCTATTCTGGTCCAAAAGAGCATTTTTGGAGGTCCCCTGGCCGAACGCGGTCGGACTTAAGCTCAGGCATACTGGATCTAGCACACATCAAGTTTTCAGACCGGAAGAGTTCGCAGATCGCACGTGGCGGTCCAATTTCAGTTCAGCGGTCACCGCACCTAGATCAGGTCTACAAGTCTCATGATATGAAAGAGAAATTTTTCTTGATTCGAGGGTGTAATTTGGCTGAATTCTGACAGTCAGAACCCTTAATAATAACGTGCCAAGTTGTGTGCCAGATTTGAATTTTAAAATTCCAAATCTAACTATATTCTCACTCTCTTCACTCCAGGCTTAATGAAATAGACTCTGAATGTCGGTTGGACTTGATTTTTGAAATGATTGTCAAGTCCAGCTAGGCGGTTATAACAGCTAAGATTGCAGGTATCGGACTTTCGACACGTGGTCTAGATCCAATACAAAGTTTCAATGAGTTCCTGAGAGCAAACGGGTTTAGAGTTTGATCCCAGGTTTCAGGGTATTATAGCACCATTGATTCTACAAGTTTTGGGTCTTGTAGAACGTATTTAAAGTGGTCAAAGACAATTTCACAACTACTCCAGCGCAGAGCTAGCTAACTTACGCTTAGTTTCTAAAGGAATTAATCCTAAGTGATTTCTTTGGCTTTGGAAGTGGGTTCTGAGAGGTTACCAAGGTGTTATGGTTGACCCATTGCCTAAGGACGTCTAATCCCAGGTTGGCAAAAATCCGGGGTGTTACAATCCACCCCCCTTAAAATAAAATTTCATCCTCGAAATTGGCTAAGGGTAGTGAGTCCTTTTTCTAAGGAAGGTTCAAATCCTATTTAATGACCTAACCTTACGTAGAACCTAAATCAGTTGTTTTGATCCTGGGCCAGTGGGGAAGAGGCTAACCACGCTTCTGCTGCACCACTCTGATCTAACGGTTGCATTGGCTGACCTAACTAGATTGGACTCAATACGTTCTACCCCCCTTAAAACTTGGTTATACTTAAAGTTCAAGAATCTATGCATCACTCCGTATATCGGAACGAGGTGCAACTTAGGGGCTATCCTTGACATGAATTGGAAAACAACCTCTCATTACAGTGGTTTTCCTTTGCTAATGATGCGTTCTATGGCATTGGTATCTATGGTGATAGAGATGAGCCTAATCTCTATTGTGGTTGAGTTCAGGGGCAGGTATGAGTTGGTGGCAAGACGTCTAATTCTCTACTGGCTTTAAGTCCTCACCATTTCCCAAAGGCAATGTGATCACGTTTGGTTGTAGGTGGTTGGGCCATCACAGAAGAAAGGTTGTGTAGTGGGTCTGAGCCGGATACGTTGAACCTTCTGTCTAATCAGGACAGAAAATTCGTTGTATTAGTTCTTAATCCGAGTCGATGCCGATCTTGTGCTTGATCAGAGCATTGGATTTATTGGTAACCATTAGGATTAAGAATTCGATTCAAACCGTGAATACTTCGCTTATATATACAATTCCTTTACTCCGCGTTCCAGAATGCAATAAGCCCTTGGGGAAGACAATTCTAAGGGGCGTGCTAGTTCATTCTAAGTTCAATCTAAGGGATTTATAAATTTTCCCTTAGAGTGAATGGTTCTAAGTTAAAACCACTTTCCTATGAGTTACAACAGAAGTCTATAAGTAATAAGGGGATCTATCGAAGGAATAAGGTTCTACTTCAACCAAATCTAACCTACAATTCCTTAGCATATACAGGCTTTACACTACTTAAGGTAAGTAGTAGCCTAGTTTGTAACTTAGTAGCTATAATCCAAAGCCTAAGTTTATATGCTAAATGGTTCCCTACCATTACTAATACAGGGAATTGCTCTATCGCTTAGGGTCAAGATTATCTAAATGGAATTGGATTTCCTATATCGTCAGATCCTTCAAATCTAGGAGTGCTAACACTAGGTCCAAAATGCCAAGGGCCTATGTGGCCAGTAGCATTAAGTTGTGTTAAATGGAACTGCATTCCTAGTCCCATGTCGGGATTGAAAGTGGCATGCTTGGTAGGAGGGTGGGTTGGGATAAAAATTAATTTCATAGGTTTAATACCGAAATTTACAACATGGTCATGGAATCCATAGGATACACCCAATCTAGGCACAATACCTTACAGCAAACGAAACGGCATGCACTCCATTCAACAAAATTAGTCACAATACATGGAACAAAGTTTCACACTTTCTACCTTTGACTTCACTAAACCTAACAACAACAAAACACAGAAATCTCAAAATGGTAATCAAACAATCTACAAGACAACGGCACAGATGCCTAATTCTACCAAAGGACTCTACCACAGTCCCGACTTACCTTTTTTAACACTGTCGAGTTTAATACTGTCTGTTGCTCACTAGAACTCTCTCGGCCATATATTTTCAGTATTCCTAAAGTAAAGAAAATGGAGAAATAGGATTGAGTGTTGCACGATTTTGAGACCAAAAGAGTGTAAAGGCTCAAATAACAGGGACATGAGAGGAAGGATGGTGGAAAGAGAGAAAAAAGGCTAAAATAGCCTTAACAATAACCATGAAAAGTGGAGAAAATGCGGAGAAATGGTTACCCAAATGGACTGAAATGAATCTAGGCCCTGTAGAGGGATGCATCAAGCTCCCAAAGGCTAGATTTTTAAAGGAAAAAGAGAACTATAAAGGGGAATGGAGCTCCACACAATTTTAGCCTCTATTGGAGGTTATGTGAGCTTCAAAGGATGAAATTTGAAAGGGAGGGGGTTGAAAATCACGATGGAGGGATGGAATGGGATCGTTTTTAGCAATGGAAGGGATTAGAAGGGATTTGGAGCTGCGATTTGAGAGAGGGCAACAAGAAAATCGAAAACGGAGGCTTGGAGGGGCATTTTTGTGAAGGGAGTACATGTTTTAGGGGATTTCGACAGACGAACCCTATATGGGAAGGGTGCCCTACCCCAAAAACACCATGTGCCCGAAATTTACAGCAAGTGGGGCCCATCGGTCGGCAATCGATCGCCGGATCGGCGATGGCATCACCGGCCATCTCCAGATCCAGCCGGTGGGACCACATGGGTTGGGTCCCCCCTGCCCTAGGGACCCCAAATATATATGGGCCCCACCCAGATCATTGTATATTGGCCTAGGGAGGCCCAAAACTCTATTCGGGGTGTTTCGGGGCCAGTATGTAGATCAGAATGAATTTATATGCCATGTAACATATGATTTTGGGGTAGGATAAGCTAATCTATCCAACTAACCCATTAGTTACAAAAGATTTCAAATTTGGAATGGAAAAAAGGCCAATTTTCACATATTTGTGTTATTCATTGTAAAATTTTACTTAAGTATGATTTTATATCATTTTCACATTAGTATTAATGCCTAACATGAAAGGACTGAAAAATAATTGAAGATTGGGGCGGTGAGAGGAAGAATTTTGAAGGAATTAGGTGCAACGGGGTTTTTAAGCCCTAATGGTTGAATGTAAGGGTTGTGGTTGCCCCACATCCTAAGGATTTGCATTTTAGGGTTTGGAATTCTCCTAGGACCATCTCAAACCCAACTACTAACAACCTAGAGGCTACTTAGGTTGCTTCACGTGGCCAGAGATACGTCACGGACTCGACCGAAACGATCGACTCAAGTAAACTTCGCCTATTGGCGAAACTGGATTCCTATGAGTGTTTCTAGACTTTTCTCGCACCCACCTAAGTCAAAGGAGCGACAGCGTACGTCGCGTGACCATAACCCAGGCCCGGTTTAATCCAAATCATGCTCTGATACAATTTGTAACATCCCAAAAATAGGGGGTCGAGTAAAAACTCCACTCCCGAGTTCCAAAACATCACTTATGCAACATAAATGTGTATGATTGAATGTTGTCTGTGTTAATGTATTAAACATGAGTAGGATTAATCCAGAACAACATATCATACTCCAGAGACAGTTAAATTAGCAAGCGAAAGACTGTGATACATATACATAATATATAATTGATTGTAAGTCTCCAGAGTGTGAACATATTATCAGGTTAAACATATACATGTATACCTCAAAATAGAAAGAAAGAATATACATGAGTACTCTGAAAATATAAAATGACAAGTGTCATGGCATCCAATCAACCTCCCTGTATTCCCATCGATTAGAGCACGCATAAAGGAGGGATCCTCCTCATCATCATCAAGTCCGGCTCCACCTCGCAGGCCGCGCCATCATCTGCAATCACAAAAGGGACTGGTGGGTGTCCGGAAACACCGTCCCGTAACGTGGGAGTGAGTGATCAACTCAGTGGGATAAGAGAACAAAGATTAGTATGTTCTCAAATCAATCATGCGATATTAGTAAAGAAATAACTCAAACATTCCTAAATACTGTTGTTAATGCAATATGACGTGACATGATGGATGCCCTCACCGACGATCTCCCTCATACGGCACCATCTTACGCCCGCGGCATGCTTTCTTCCCACAGTGCTCCACATCTTCTAGGCACATGCAATGTGATGGTGATATGATTACCGAGTTATTATTAGTCCATTCATACAACAGTATTGGGAAACTAAGGTAGCTTACTTATATCAATCCCAACACAGATCCTGTCTAGGGTCGTCACTCCTAATAATCTCATATGATGTATATTTTGTAGGTCACTGCAAGGGCTATCAGGGCTGTTTGCTTGCACTCGTTGCACCGCTCCCCCATCACCTTATCAATACAGGCCTAATTATCCTTAAGACTGCATCAGGACTCGTCGCCCCCATACGGTGTCAGGATAAACTCAAGGTCACTATAAAGGGTTCGTCACCTGATCAGTGTAGGCCGACAGTAAGAATATAGTGTCCCATACCACCATAATCTGCTCAGAGTAGGGTGCTCACTGGTCACTACGGGGAGGTTTGTGGCCCCAACGTAGGCCGACAGCTCGACTACGGTGTCCCATACCACCATGCCCGGCTCATGAGTCTTTATGGATCAAGGTACCATGGTTGACAGGGTTTCCAATGATAAGTTCAGTACCCTAGGTTCAAGCAGTTATGACTCATACATGGTGAACATACAATGGCCAGTCGGGTTACTTGACGGGCTCAACTAGTACGATCGCATCTCAAGCTGAGCGACATGAAGTGCATAAAACACTTCGCGTGGCCTAACCACTGACGCCAACTCCAAACACGACTCGCGTTCATCGACGCGTCCTTCGTGGCAAATACCATCCGACCACGAATTTACTCTGTTACCGACTGCCTAGACTAAGTATAGCCCCAAACATTTTTGAATCCACATCATCAATCATATAAGAGTAATGGAAATGAAATACAACAATATAAGCATGTTATCGCATGTTATAACATACCACTTAAACAATTCATTCAACACATGCATTTCATACATACAATGAAATCCATAACTTAGCCATCATGATGAAATTCATTTACATCAGCATATTACTTGAGAATTTAATCTCAAAACTATTTCACAACACCATATACTCAATACATACTAATACAAACATTTATACAAACACTTAGTCTACACACTTAATCTACATAGTGTATGTCGACTCAAAATGTGTATTTGGGTGAATCTCTTCACCAAATTGATTATGCACGCATTCCTAATATCCTAATACGATAAATATCCATGGCAAGCATCTCAGCAAAATATGGATGTAAACTGTATTTTCTACAAATGACTAAAATGCCCTAAATCTCATAATCTCCATACGCTTACGAAACAGAAAATGGACAGCATGTTGTACATGTCAAACGGCGTTGCTGTCAATAATCTACTATTAAATGACATTGAAAGGTTTGAAATCAGTCAATCAAAGCATCTAAAATCCACACCTTTTTTCCTAGATGTGTATCGCTTCGAACGGAGTGTATATGCTTCGTCTACGGCGAACAGGCGACCTAATACACAAGCTACATAAGCTACATCGCTAATGAAATCGACCGAATGCTAAATCAGAAAATGGTTGGGGTTTTCCTTACCTAGAAATGCGGCAGAATCACCGGGAAAGCGATTGAGATACGTTGCTTAAGCACGTGTAGCAGCTGGTGCAGGTGGCAGGAAGATCCCTCCCACACTCTCTCACAATCTCTCCCTTTTTCTCTCACTCTTGCTAGGGTTTCTAGCAAATTCGGATGGGTGAGAGAAGTGAGGGTTTAAACTCCTTTTATAAGCTTAAAACTTCTCAAATTAGGCTTGGGAACAATGTTTACTTGAGGTCTAACCAAATCGGGGCTATTCTGGTCCAAAAGAGCATTTTTGGAGGTCCCCTGGCCGAACGCGGTCGGACTTAAGCTCAGGCATACTGGATCTAGCACACATCAAGTTTTCAGACCAGAAGAGTTCGCATATCGCACGTGGCGGTCCAATTTCAGTTCAGCGGTCACCGCACCTAGATCAGGTCTACAAGTCTCATGATATGAAAGAGAAATTTTTCCTGATCCGAGGGTGTAATTTAGCTGAATTCTGACGGTCAGAACGCTTAATAATAACGCGCTAAGTCATATGCCAGATTTGAATTTCAAAATTCTAAATCTAACCCTATTCTCACTCTCTTCACTCCAAGCTCAATGAAATAGCCTCTGAATGTCGGTTGGACTTGATTTTCAAAATAATTGTCAAGTCCAGCTAGGCGGTTTTAACGGTCTAAGATTGCAGGTATCGGACTTTCGACGCGCAGTCTAGATCCAATACAAATTTTCAAAGAGTTCGTGAGAGCAAACGGGTTTAGAGTTTGATCCTAGGTTTCAGGGTATTATAGCACCATTGATTCTACAAGTTTTGGGTCTTGTAGAACATATTTAAAGCGGTCAGGGATAATTTCACAGCTACTCCAGCGTAGCACTAGCTAACTTACGCTTAGTTTCTAAAGGAATTAATCCTAAGTGATTTCTTTGGCTTTGGAAGTGGGTTTTGAGAGGTTACCAAGGTGTTATGGTTGACCCATCACCTAAGGACGTCTAATCCCAGGTTGGCAAAAATTCGGGGTGTTACACTAATATTTGGAAAATATCCTCCCTTATCTAAGGAGGATTTCTTGGAGATTGTGTACATTGAGGTATACTTCCATACCATGCCCATTCCATGTCCAAAATTGGGCCCACATGCCCAAGCTCTATGATCCAAGTCACTGATATTACTTACTATTGAACATAAACTAAAGGATTATTAGATCCAGAGAATGATGAATTTTTGCAGTGGGACCCATGATCCATTATATCTATGTTGATCCAAGTTAGATTTATCTGATCTTGGGCCCACTATAATGGTCCCCATCAACCTTGGACCATATGTCAGATTCATATACACTAATTTCATATAAAATGATATTTAATATCAATGTTCATAATTCAATCAATCCGTAATCATCAAGGCCCATCAAATTTGATCATAGCGCATTATTAATATATATAGGTCCATATTAATCAGAATAGAAATTTAACCATTTAAACTGTCAAATTAAATAATAACAATAATTTAAAAGGAAGCATTGTTTTATCATTATGGGACCCAAACTAACATGGATCTATATTCAATGGTCCACCCACTCTAATGGGGTAGTGAGATAGTTTTTTCTACTTCACATCAGGCATGTGGCCCATTTGGGGGAGGTGTGTATGTCCACACGTTCCACACATGAAAACATGAAATGTCCATATCTCTACCATAGAGATGGGGTACAACTAATCTCCCCCATTCATATATAGGGTCCATTTACATAGGCCCTATATTATAAGCTCTGATAATAATCAGATGATCTCTGGCCCACAGTTAGTGTAGGGTCCACCATTATTATTGATACTATGATTACACTACTTGTTCAAAAATTTTAAAATTTGGATCATACCTCCACTGTATGGAAAGAGTGTGATTAGGTGGTCTGGATCTGGAATAAGAATGTGGGGTCCACCTAGAAATAGGGGCATTTATAAAGAGGTAGTTGGTACAGGCTAAAAGGAGGTGCCTCCATCCTTTTTAAAGGATTTTCTTATTCAAAACGCATCTAGCCTTTCTTTTTTTCATCCATTTCAATAATCAAGGAGAAAAAAAATATTTCTCTATTGTGGTGTTTTCTAAAGTGTGAACACGCACCGCCAACATGGGCTCCACATTCACATATCGTACAATCCACTCCATCCATTCTCTTTATAGGATAGCTCTATGGTTTCTGAAATTAATCTTTCAATTAGGTGATGATCAAATTACATTAAATTAATCTTAGCTCTTTATAGGTCTGAGGGTGTATATAGTTTAGGTAATCCACAATTCTCTGGAATAAGGGTGTACACATGTATATATGTGCCATATATGTATGTCACAAATGGTTATGAAATACTGAATTCTAGCAGATCTAAGCATATATGATATGATCAAATCAGATATCATGATAGATCTACTCCAGATGAATCATATGAAAGTAATTTGACATGAATCAATTTATTAGAGTAGTCAATATCTTCGATAAACCATGACCATCCTTACACTTGGCTTGATATCTAAAGTTTACTAATACCATTTTGAAGGTTATAACATGATTAACGAGATGAGTGATACACATTGAATGAATCGTTTTCTAAGATGGTCAATTTGGATGATTTAAGTCATCCGTCCATTGATGGGAATATTTATAGCATTTGAACTAGCAATCTGAAAGTATGTCTACATTTTATATACCATAGATGTATGATTCATGGTTTGGATTGGTGTTTCGTTGGACAAATTAACTTCTATCCACAGTTAAGAGTCACATGATCCTTTAAATGGTCAAAATTTATCTTAATTTCTGAAAAACTTATACCCCTAAAATTTTTTCAGTATATTATATGAAATTACTACTGACAACACTTCCCCATTGTCACGCCCCAAACTCGGAAACCGGGCTCACAAAATTCCCGATCGCCGAATCCGGCGCCGACAGCTCCGTAGAACCCCATTCTCGGCTCCTAGCTCCCATTCGCCAGGTTCCGATCCTGGGATGCTACGAGGAGGATTTTCAATGTCAGTTTGATTTGTAATAAGCATAACCAAAGGCATAACCCATAAACAACAACCAAGAACTCCATTACATTTCCACTATGATCAAAAACTTTACAAGTACAATGAGCATAAAGGGAAATACAATGGTAAAGAACAAAAATTCTAAAATTCTCTGCAACGTGCTCCTGCCTCAGCGCTGCTGCGAACCAACATCACCTGCACGCAACGGTCGTGGATAAGCTTATAGAAAGCTTAGAAGGTGGTGAAAGTGTGTGCGTAAGGTAGAATATCAACATGCAATGTCAGAGTAATGCGGAATATGCAAATGGAACCATGATATCATGAGCCGTACCAAGGCTATACAATGCCAGACATGAATGTATCGGCCATCCCAAGGCCATGCGATGTTCAATGCAACTCAGGCATACAGGTCCTCATCTATGTCCATACATCAATACGGTTCAAAATATGGAATATCACCGGGGTCTAGTGCACTCTAAACCAGACTGCCGTCACATCACGCACAATAAGGTAAGTGAAAGAGACCTCACTATCCGTCTGCCAATATCGGGCGTGACTCGTCGATAGCGGACCCATTCCTCGAGCTGGTCAAACTCAGCATAGCATTGTCCCCTACTCTCGGGCGGGTAAGGCCGCACCCCCTTCCAACCGACCACGACACAGTGGAGAGTACAGCGAACTGGTATTCGGCACTCAGCGCTCATCTACTCACTCAGTCTAGACGTTGGAGCAACCTCTTAGTACCATAAGGGTTTAGAGACTTTCACCCAGGGATATCTATAGTACCCCATATAGAACAAGATTTTCGGTATCCAATCCTGTCAACCACGATGCGTCTGTGGAGGCTACAACCCTGATGTCGCTAGGGCGTACAATAACCATGTCACAAATGAGAAATGCATGATTCACGCTATCCAGTCATGCAACAAATCCTGCGCATATCGTGCGCTCATGTAGGGCAACACTGCCTAACCGGGAGCCCATAAACAACCTGCCCGAAGGCAAATGCTATGATCAGACAATTCTCACGTCAAGCATACATATGATGCGTATGATCATGAGTCATGGAACTGCACTAAACATGTTATAATAAAATGAACTATCTCACAATGCAGATGGACCTGGACGGCCTATACATAATAAGTACGGCTCAGTAATGGGCCCTAAGGAGAGTCGTAATGTGGACATCCAATCAGCATTACACTCGCAATGTGGATGTCAAACCAACATTGCTTCCCAGGAACGATCTTTGTAAACAGCGCTATATAGACTGTATGGGAATTACACATTGCAATGGACCGTAGGCTCATCCCATTGGGCCTTACATATATATCAAATGGGCCATATCTTATGGGCCTTTTATTCATCAGATGGGCCATATAAATGGGCCACACCAATGGGTCTGACGTGCATTGCAATGGGTCAAAACCCGTGGGCCTAGGATTGCATCAAATGAGCTTAGTCTCATGAGTCTAATATGTGACCAATGGGTCACACCAATTGGGTCCCACATGTAGATCAAGTGGGCCTCAACCCATAGACCTAACATGAGTCAAATGGGCCTAAACCCCTAGGCCTTAATCAAATAAAATGGGCCTAACTCATGGGACTCAAATAAGTCCAATGGGCCTAATCCCATGGACCCTTTTTACAATCAAATGAGTTCACTTCATGGGCCTTGAGTACATCAAATGGCCTAGTCACATGGCCTTAGATCATATCCATTGGGCCTAAACCCATAGGCCTTAAATATCAAGTTAAGCTCATAGGCTTTACATATCAAGTGGGCCCAAGTTCTTAGGCCTTAAATGAATCAAATGGGCCTAGCCCATAAGCATTTCATAAATTAAATGGGCCTAGCCCATAGGCCTTTTGTAATACAAATGGACCTAGCCTATAGGCCTATTGCAAACCAAATGGGCCTAACCCATATGATATAAAATGTAATATTATATTGTATATAAATATAACAATATATACTATATTAATATAATTTAATTTAAAGAAAATGTAACGTCCAGGCCCTAGACGGCCTGGACATGCACCTGCATCAAGGGAGGGCCCCACCGTCCGCTAGACGGTGGAGGAAATTTTTGCATCAAGGTGGGCGCCACCGTCCACTGGACGGTGGTCTAAAAAAATATAAATATCATGGTGGCTCCCATGTGGGGCCCACCAGAAATGTTCATTCGAAATCCAACCGTTCACAAGGTCCCTTGGACCTGGATGAAGGAAAAACATAAATTTCAGCTTAATCCAATACTTCTGTGGGCCCCAAGATAATTTTCAATGGCAATCCTTCAATTCTACTGTTTTCTGTGGTGTGGGCCACCAGAGCCTTGAATGGGCCTGAATTTTGGCAGGGGCCCACTTTAGGAGGTGGCCCACCACATGGATAGATTGGATCTCAAATAAACATCACAGTGGGGCCCACGAGCAGGGCCGTGGGTGGCCAGCGGCCGCTCGCCCGCCGCTGCTGCTGCGTGCAGCGCTGCCACCAGCTGACGATAGTGCAGAGGCTCTGCCTCTTACATTTTTGGGAAAAAAATTGTTTTCCTGAGGTTTTTCATATGTGGGGCCCGCAAAAATGAAATCCGTCCCGGCCATTGAGATCAGTGGCCCGAGGCCGTCCAAATGAGTCCAGAGTTTGAATTTTTTTGATGCTTGGAAGTGAAATAAATTAAGAAAAGGATGTTTGAATGGTGAGGGTGCGATCTTTGACGCTATGGCCCACCAGGTGCTCCGTTCAATCTCATTTTCTGGCTCAACGCCTAAAATGAGATGGTGAAAGGAATGGATTAGAGCAATACATCAGGGTGGAGCCTATGCAAGTGGGCCACCAAAAACCGTCTTTTCTTCTTTCCTTTTTCTTCTTTCATTGAAACGTCCAGCGTCCCAGACGCTGGACGGTTTTGATTTTTTTTCTTTGTTTTGAAAATGGTGGGCCCTGATGAAGTGGGCCACCACATGATGGGTGACATGGGTTTAACGTTTAAGGTGGGCCCCACTTGAATAAAAATAATTATATCAAGGTGGGATCCATTCAAGTGGGCCACCATCCTATAGCATAAAAAATAAAATAAAATAAAAGCAATAAAAGAGAGAGAGAGAGACATGGAGAGTGGGACACGGCTTGTGATGGAGGGCTCCGCCACTATGAGCCCTCCCTTGAATGAAATCGTACATCAAGTGGGTCATTTTGCACATGTGACCATCAAAACTGAAGATCAACGGTGGGGATCCTTTCCCCACCAATATGGATGGTCTACATGACCTTTCTAAAGAAAATAAACATTATGATGGGGTCCATGGAGAATGGCCCCATCATGGAATGATCATGATGATCCAAGTGGTCCGTCGACCACATTTTAGGGTCCCAAGTGAGGTCCACACCATTGATCGGTGGGCCTCACTTGGCCCATCATAAAAATAAGAAAATAAGTATGATCTAGCACCCACCGTCCGATCTTCTCACTCCTAGGGGTTCCTTGGCACCTTAGCTTCAACTTCAATGGTTAAGATGAAGAATAGAGGGTTGAGATGGGAGATTTTGGCGTAGGAAGGTGGGCCACTTGGAGCTTAGGAATTTGGAGAAATTCCATACGTATGGACTCTTGTTGCTTGGAATTTTTGAAATGAGAAAGAGAGAAAGAGAGAGAGAGTGATGTAAAGGGAGAGAGAGAGAGAGTGATGGATGGAAGTGGTGAGTGATGTTTGTGTAAGAAATCTTTGACTTTTGAGGCTTTTGTGTAAGAGACGTATGAGAGATGAAGACTTTTGTGGCTTTTTGTGTAAGAGAGGTATGGGTGGTGAAGACTTTTGTGGTTGCTTGGGAAAAGGGATGGAAGTGATGTATACTTGACATGTGATGGATTGATGGGTGATTGATTGATGGGATTGATGTGATTGATGTGACACATCGTAGAGATTCCCTTAGTTTTCGCAACGCACGGCGTTTTCTCGCACCGAACGTTGGCTCACATCTCTTGACCAGGGTATCGCCTCGGCGCGCGAGTCGCGGCATCGGAATCGCAATGACGGCGCGGTCGCTATGGTATTGGTCTCGGGTTGAGTCGACTCAGCTTGTCGGCACATGAATCAGGGTCGCGCGTCCATATCGTTTAAGGGTCGAAGGTTGCCGGAATTCGACCGGTAAGACCGCGGAAGTGTACGGAAAGGTACGGACCAAGATACGGGTCTTACACCCATCCTGGGATGAATTTCTTTTCTCAATTAGATTTCCTTAAGAACTTTTAGATTCCAATGCTAGATCATGCGAATCAGGTTTGAGATTTTCCTCATTTTCTTTCTTGAGTTTAGAATTTTTGCACAAGTAGTCATTCTTTCTGTAAAATCTAAACTTTTTCAAAAAGAAGAAAACAATTTATCTAAAATAGGAGATTGAGTAAATGAGACTCCAACTACAACTAAAAGTAAAATAAATAAATAAAAATAAAATTGAATGGTTGGTTACATAATTGCAACATGTTTAGAACTGTGTAAAATAACTATATAATTTGTATGGATTGTTGGGGCTGAATTCAAAGTCATAGAAGCATCTAGATATACATATAAACAAATGATATTATCTGACAAAACTAATATCTTTATCAGGTCTACACACATGGTCCTTTTCACAGGATGCAAATCACTGAAAACTATTATAATTATTTTAGACTTCGATGAAGATTATTTTTGGTTCTTTATTAGTCACACACGTTTTAGTTGCTAATAGCTACTAAATTATATATTAAATGCAATCTAAATTTTATTAGTCATTTTTCTTTTTGCTAGCATGATATTTATTTTGGTCTCTACTCTAATGGTGGGTTTGCTTAAGTAATCTTTGTTATGTTTACATAATGCATGTTTCTACAAAGCTTTGGTTGCTTCATCTCACAAAAGAATATAGATATGGTCTTTCTCCTAAAATGCATATCATGCTTGATAGGGGTAACACCTAAAGGTATCTTGAAGATTATGGCTCTTCCAGGACTGACTATATATCATGTCAAAAGCCATTTGCAGGTGCTTATTTCATTAATATATTTTCTTCTATGTTTTTATTTCCTTGTATCACCATTATCATTATCATAGTCTTGTACAATTGTTCTGTAGCAGGATTTAAGAATCCTATACTATTATATAATCATTTTTTCTAAGGACTTATCTTTGGTAATTAAGTGAGCCAGCCCTCATATACCTCCTCACCACTTGATCTTCTAAGCCTTTTAGTTCTTCCTCTTTCAGGGCTATTTAAAGCTCCTATACTAGAAGTTGCTTCTTAATATCATCTTATGTTTTTTTTTTACACATTTCTTAGTCTTCTATAGATTATTAGGAACAATGCATTTGATGGCTTTAGACATTTCTACCTTATATAGATTTTAGAAGTTTTTATAGCTACTGATGAATTTTTTTTTTTTATTATTTTTTTCCTTAATTTTTAGAAATACAGGATTTCAAAGTTTATTCCCAAATCTTCCTATAGTAAGTCTTAATAATTGTTGAGTATACTTCATATAATGGTTAGAAAATCTATGATTTGAAATCTTACTATTATACCACCTCTGTTATTTTAGGAGGAAAGCT
Organism: Magnolia kwangsiensis; assembly: GCA_037074715.1. NCBI lineage: Eukaryota > Viridiplantae > Streptophyta > Magnoliopsida > Magnoliales > Magnoliaceae > Magnolia > Magnolia kwangsiensis. The sequence continues at coordinate 54,382,620 of CM073578.1, forward strand.
TGAGATGAGAAAGGTTTTAGAAATTCCACCTAGTTTTAGTGCAACATCGTGAGTCATCTCTTGACGATATTCTTCTTCAATAATAGCTTTTGTTTCAATTATACTGTTGATTTCTCCAATAATAATATGTATTTCAATTAGAGTTTTATCAGTATTTATTTCACTTTCACTTTCAACCAAATTCTTCTCCAATAATATAATGCTTTCCATTACGTTTTCTTTTTCACAAAGGCAGGTATTTTTGTATCCTTACTTTTTATTCATGATGAACTCTGCCTGACACATACAAGAAAATGAGAAGGAACTTCTTACTTAGCCTCTTATTTATTTATTTTATTTCAATACTTTTCAGATTTACACATAAAAATTATCAGCTAATAAAAAATACTGTATGCATCATCTCGTAACCCTTGTTTTACAAAAACATTAGTTGCCAAGCAATCATTTATAAACAGAACAACATCACTTGCTTGTCTTTGCAACTCTACCTAACCTCATACAAGCACTACACAAAATTCCCCTTTCTTTGAGCTTTACAAATCATAAAATTCTCCTTTGTTTTGAGGTTTTTCTTCCTTAGCTTTAGAGCAGAAATTACTTGAGCTATGTTATCCTTTTTATATTCTATCTATAGGAATGCATCTTTAGTGTCTACAAGCTTTTTCTTTTCTACTATTTTATGAACTTAACTTTGATACTTATGGTGGTTGCATATGCTATGAAGTGGTGTTCAAATTGTTGAAGCATTAAAATTACAGATGGAAGTACACAGGCAATTACATGATCAGATTGAGGTGCGTGTCATTGGATTTATGCAGTTTAGAGTTTTCTAAGTAATGTTGAAAAACATTTTGCTATCTTTGATAATGTCTAAAAAAAAAAATATCTTTTTGTGCGTAAATAAGTAGAAAAGAACTAACACTATTATGAGAATGAGATTTTATATAGATTCTTGATCTGAGAGTATGTGGGCTATCCACCCCAATAATTAGATGCACCATTCCATGGTGGGTTGTGGGCGTTAAAATTAGGCCAATACATGTTTTATTTGGTCCATGTCACAGACAACAGTTTAGAGTGGATGCCCACTAATTGAAACCTTCATGATTGTTTATAAGGCCTACTGAAATGTGGTTCAAACATCCATTTTGTCCATTGTGTGTGTCCTACTCAGATGAGGGTCTCACCAAATTTCAGGCCATTCCAATACTCAGATGGGCTAACCAAAAGCTTTTAGATGTTTTATGCATGACTTCATATGGTTTTAGATGATGTGGCCAACTAGAATCGATGCCATTCATTTTGCAGGACATCCCATGACCTATAGGGGACACATTAAATGCATAATGTGGATGTCTCACACACATCACAATGAGTACATAGAGCTCAATTCCACATGGGAGCATATACTTCTTTGAATTTTTCTATAGGGGCCAAACAAGGATAGTTTTCCATTCATTTCTTAACACTTGCAAAGGGATTAGGTTGTTGCTCAAGCTCCCATTGATTATAGGCATGCAATATTTACCTAAGTATTCTATTTACTTCCATTCTCTAGTAATCTGTATGTGTTTAGTGTTGGGGGACCACGGAAGCATAAAGAGATGAATAAAGTGGAGTAATCCAATTGCACCAAGTAAACACAACACAAACACTCTGAATTTAACGTGGAAAAACCCTTGCGGGAAAAAGCCACAGCTCAAAGCAACAGATATCACTATGAAAGAAAAAAATTACAAGAGTAGAGAGATTACCTGATCCAAACAGCATTGAATCAACCCAAGCTACACCCTGGAAACCCTAGAATGGATTAGAAAGCTCTGAATACATCCCAATATCGATTACACGACAATATATATTCATTGGAAGAATCACAATTGAATTAGGAAACAAATCTTGCAAAATCGCAACTCTTCAAAAAACTGCACGGATCCATTCGATGTCATTGAACACACTTTGATGTCATTGAAATGTATCCTTCAATGACATTGAAGCCATGTTGATGGCATCAAACTAATACATAAACATTCCAAAGATAAGACATGAGAATCAAATTTTCTTCGATTGCAGCGAGCCATCTTCGATGGCAATGAACATATCCGTTGATGTCATTAAACACTCTTAGGTGGCATTGAAAAAGCACCTAGTTAGTCTAGCAACCAACTGGAGAAAATCCAAAAATTCTTGGTGGGATCAAGCATTATTTAATGGCATCGAACGGTGTTTGATGACATTTAAGGGTCTATCGATGCAATCAACAAACCATGATTCTAAATGATTTGAGACTTCAAAAAATAACAATCTCCACCATGTCATCAATAATCAAATGTAGCTTCTTGTTCTCTTCTCTCATCTTTGCCTTATATTATAACTCCATTATAGCTTCTCATGCACACTCTGACCTCCTTTTATGGATTCGCCAAGCCTAAAGAAGTTGCACAGAACTTAAACTTATCTATAAGAACCACCTTGGTGAGCACGTCCTCCGAATTCACGCTTGTGTGAATCTTCTCCAGAGTCATGCCTCCTTCCTCAAGCACCTGTCAGATAAAACGGTGACACACAACAATATGTTTAGTACGTGAATGATAAACAGAGCTTTTAGCCAATTGATAGCGCTCTCACTGTCACAATTAATTGGCACAGCCTCCTACTAAAGCCCCAACTGATTTATCATGCCTCTCAACTAAACACCTTCTTTTAATGGTTCTATCACTGCCATATACTATCCTTCGGTTGTGTAAAAAGCCACCATAGATTGAAGCTTTGACATCCAATTGATTGCTCCAGCCACTAACACAAACGAGTAACATGAAGTTGACTTTCTGGAATCCACATACCCAACTAACTTAGCCCCCGTCTTCTCAAAATTTAAGATGTAGTCTTTTTTACCTCGAATGTATTAAAGTAGCCATTTCACCACTTCCCAATATTATTTGTCGGGGTTTGACTTGTATCTACTCACAACACCGACCGCCTATGAAATATCTGGTCTCGTACAAACCATGTCATATATTAAACTACCAACAACATTTGAATAAGGCACATGAAACATATCCTTCTTTTCCTTATTTGATTTGGGACATTGTTATAAGGAAAACTTGAAGTGACCCGGATGAGGAACGCTGACTGGTTTTTCCTTGTCCATCTCATACTTGATCAATACATTTTCAAGTTATTCTGTTTAAGATATCAAAAACCTACTCATCTTTCTGTCTTTATGTATATCTATGCCGAGAACCCTCTTTCTAGCCCCCAAATCTTTCATCTCAAATGTCCCTGATAAATGATTCTTCAATACATTAATTTCAGACATGTGATGACTGACGATCAATATGTCATTAACATATTATACTAAGATGATGAACTTGCCATCACTCACTGTCTTGTAATAGACACAGTGATCATATTCACTCCTAGTAAATTTCTAACTCAACATTAAAGGATCAAACTTTTTATACCACTGCCTAAGCGACTGTTTCAAGCTGTACGATGACCTCTTTAACTTATAAACCTTGTTCTTTCCCCCTTTAATTTCATAGCTTTCTGATTACTTCATATAGATCTACTCTTCTAATTTCCCGTGTAGGAATATAATCTTTACATTCATCTTTTCCAGATCGAGATCATATTAGGCAACCAGTGTCAAAACGAATATGATAGATACTTACTTTACAACTGGCATAGATATCTATGTGAAGTCGATTCCTTCTCTCTGAGCATAACCCTTCACTACCAACCTTGCTTTGTATCTATCCTGTTTCTTTTTGAAGATCCACTTGCGCCCGATTACTTTTCGGCCCATTGAAAGCTCCACCAGTTTTTATGTCTCATTCTTGTACAAGGAATCCATCTCATCATCCATTGTCATCTTCGACAGTTCTGCATCATGCTCATAAAGAGCCTCCTGAAAGTAGATGGGTCCCCCTCATTTATAATGAAGGTATATGCAATATTAAAGTTGTCCATGTATCTTACCTGTAACATGCGATCCTGTGACAGATTACTTCTAGGTAGTTTCTTCCTCTTCTTGTACCTCTGTCTGTGCATCTATCTCAGCCTGAGTATCACCTTTGTCGATATGAACATCAACGACCAACCTTTTCAGTTCCTTCTGCTCCTCTTGATCATTCTTGCGGAATAAGGAGTCTTCGTCGAATTTAATGTCCCTACTAATAATGATTTTATATGTGACTCAGTCATACAGCTTTTATCCCTTCACACTACCATTGTAACTACCAAAGATGTACCTTTTGCCCTTTGGTCTAGTTTATCTCTCTCAACTGACAGTAAATAAGAGTAAGCTTCATAGTCAAACACATGCAATCATGAGTAGTCTATCTTCTGACAACTCTATACTTCCTCTAGAATCTTACATTCAATAACTGTAGAAGGGGACCGATTCACCAAATACCAAGTTGTGTTAATGGCCTCAATCCATAGGCCCTTTCCCAACATAACATTACTAATCATGTATCGGGCTCTCTTTAAGAGAATCTGACTCATCCGCTCAGCCACACTGTTTTGCTCGGGTGTGTGGTGTACTGTGTTGTGCCTTATGATCCCTTCATCTTTATAAAATTGATTAAATTCAATAGAAGTAAATTCACTACTGTTATTCGTCCTTAAAAAATTTAACCTTTCGCCCTGTCTGTTTTTCCACCATGGTCTTCCATTGTTTGAAGTTGGTAAAAACCTTAGATTTATGTTTCATGAAATAAACCCAAACTTTTCAGGAGTAGTTGTCAATGAATGTGACAAATCATGATGACCCTCCATTGAAAACCATGGGTGACGACCCCCATACATCATAATGCACATAGCAAAGCACACCCTTACATACCTGTTTTTTAGATATAAAAGATAACCTAGATTGTTTATGATATATACAATGCTCCCACATATTTAAATAAGAACTTTTAAGCCTTGGAATTAAATAATGATTAGAAAGTACCTTCATGCCCCACTTGCTGTAACATCTAGAATTTTCGCGACTCGAGTGCATACTCATGCCCGACAATTCCGGATGTTAATAATGTATAAATTGGATACTTTAAAAATTGCACCATATTTTTTTCATTTAAATCACATCCAGTAACATTCATGAAGGTAACCATTCATGATAATAAAAATTGACTGTATTTATTATTTCATTCGAGTAAAAGAAATTAAAAAATTATCAAATGCCCTCTCAATGGGAGCTTGTTACATTATCGAGTTTGCAGTGAAAATATAAAACTAAATCATAAAACTATCTTCTTATTCATTAAGTATAATCTTTCATAGAGAGATGGTCTTCTAGGTCTTCAATCTATACATCACCTGCATCATTTGTACGATTGGAGAGGGTCAATGTCGTACTTATAGTATGGTTATCATTTAAGATTAACAATAATTCAAAAGATTCATAAAAGTAATGTAAGGGTTCTGATACATCTCGTACTCCACCACTGCGAAAGGTATCAGTATGTGCAATTAATATATATATATATATATATGAATAAGAAAAGTGTGTGTGACTCATCATACGTAGTGATCATCATAATGTGAAATATAATTTATAGAAAACTCGACTCGTCCCACATCCCATAGCTACGGAGATTCACCGGCATATCCAACGCTACAGTGAATTTATGTGAACACCTCCAGGCGGTACAAGAGAAGAGTCAGATGAATTACATGACACAATTTGTTCAAGGAGTGACTATTTATGACATCTAATCCTGAAAGTGATGTAACATGCATTGTGAATTACTTACATCGGTTCGTGAACCACTATCTAACTCATAGAATTACGTGTTGACTAAGAGGGTCACTACCCACAATGTATTACGTTCATAATAAATATTTGAATCAGTACTTGTGATACCTCTAACACATCACTTACAGTAAAGAGAAATTAAATTAAGTTATGGGAGTTCTAGAATTCCAAGACACTTGCCCAAACCATAAAGGGAGGTAACACATGGCTAACATAATAGTGGAAAAGAGTAATAATAAGCTAACTCAATAAAAGAGAAGAGTATCGATAAGCCAACTCAATAAAAGAGGAGAGTAGCAATGACTAATTTAACAAAAGAGGAGAGTAGCAATGGATAGCCTAACAAAAGAGGAGAGTAGCAATGACTAACTCAATAAAATTGGTAAAGGCAGGGCCAAAGCTTGTATCCATAGCCTCACATAAATTCACAAAGATCATGCATAATTAAAATCATACCATAATTTTCAAAGGACAAATAATTTATGGTGGTTAATCAAGTAATTATAGGGAGGATTCACAATAACATGGAAGCATATAAAAAGTCAAGATAAATCATATCAACTCAAATTAATGTAAGCTTAAAGGAATCCCTCACCTTAGCCTCAGATCTAAACACTATGTAGATATCCATGTGGGAAAATTTTTGCATGAAAAGCTTCCACATGAATCACAACATCGCTTGAATAAGAGAGTGACACCATATATATGGAGAAGGAAGATGACATCTATGATTCTCCTTCTCTTTCTCTTCTCTCTCTCTCTCGTTCTCTTTCTCTTTCTCTCTCTATCTCATTCTCTTTCTCTTTCTCTCTCTCTCTTTATCTCTTTCTCTTTCGCTTTCTCTTTATCCTTGGGCATTGGGAGATTTGGTGTGTGAGTGGAGAGGGGAATGCACACCCCTTTTTAAAAGGAGTGGGCATGTGAGAGGGGTTTGCTTCACATCCCTCTTGGATTAGGTTTTTCCAATTTCTCCTTTCCTGATGATCTTTCTTTAAATCTAATTCATCCATTGTGTTAAGGTCATTGAATAGAGTCGGGGTATATTATTTTCTCAGTGATCCGAAATTTAGATTGGTCTATCTTAAAAATTCTCCTAATTGATGCAAAAAATGACTCGATCTCAATTAACGGTCTACACTTAATGATCAAGGCCTAATTTGGGGAGAAATGTGTAGTCAGGATCAGTGTTCGAGTTGTCGATGAAATGTTGATATTGTTGCCGATAATATCAGTGTTGCTTGTCTAGCGACACCGAAACCCCATTTTTTCGTTTCTCTTCAGATTATCAACGAAATATCGAAGATATCGGCGAAAATCTTGGATTATCGCCTAGAATATCAAGATTATCACCGTATAGCTACCAACCATGATAGCTATTATGAGAAAACTATAGCCAACAACTCATAAATCCAACAAATAGGTAAGAAAACCCCTCTTTTAAAAAATTAGAAAAAATATTGGAACTGAGAAGATCTTCTACTTGTTGATTGGAACTTGAAACTCAGAAGAACACCTTGATCAACAACACCGGTCTTTAAACGTTGCAGACATTTCGTTCTGATTTGCAGGTAAGAAAATCCCCCTTTCTTCGGCAACAACCCTCCTTAAAAAAATCCCCTCTCTTCGGCAATAACCTCTCTTTGATGAAATTTTAGGGTTTTTTTTTAAATTTTATTTTTTAAAAAGAATACCCTTCCAGGCCCGGTAGATTTATACGGACGCGTGATACGGTTTGGCTAGTGACGCTGCCGGGTGGTTAGTCATAAGTTCTATTGGGACCCACCATGATCTATGTGTTTTATCAGCTTCGTCCATTCATTTTTACATGTCATTTTAATCATTTGTCCCATAAATGAGATTGATCAGAATCTTAAGTGGACCAAACCATGGGAAAACAATAATGATTGAACGTCTACCATTAAAAGCCTCCTAGGGCCCACTATAACATTTATTTAACATCTAACCTATAGATTAGGTCATATGGACCTAGATGAAGGTAAAAAAAACAAATATCATCTTGATCCAAAACTATTGTAGCCCCGGGAGGTTTTTAATGGTGAGAGTCAATACTGTGTGTGGTCCACTTGAGATTTTGATCCACCTCAATTTTGAGTTCTTACCATAAAATTATATGTAAAATGGATTAGACAGCATGGATAATACACATACATTGTGTATACAATTCGTTTGAGCAAGCAGATTGCATAGTGAGTAACTCCTACGCTTAGCGAAACTAAATAAACTCTATGAGGTCCACCATGATTTATTTATTTTATCCACTCTGTCCATACATTTTAACAGATAATTTTAGTCCTTGGGCCAAAAAATGAGGCATATCTAATGTTCAAATGGACCACACCACAGGAAACAATTGAATTGAATGTCTACCATTGAAAAATACTTGGAGGGCCATAGAAGTTTTGGATCAAGCTTATATTTGTGTTTTCCCTTCATCCATGTCTGTATGATCTTATGAACAAGTTGGATGAAAAATAAACATCACTGTGGAGCCTAGAAAGGTTTCAATGGTGGAAATCATTATCCCCATTGTTTTCAGTGGTATGATCTACTTAATCATTGGATACGCATTGATTTTGGGCTTAACCCCTTAAATTAGATGGAAAAACTCCTAGACGGTGTGGATAGACTACATACATTCAAGGTGGGCCCAAATGATTTTACTCGGTATGATAAGAGCGTACTGAGGCTTACTGAGTAACTCAGTACACAATCTACATTTGAGGATGCGGATTTCCTGCATAAGCCTTTCACAGGAAGTCATTTCTACATAGGACCCACCATGATGTTGATGAAAAATCCACCTTGTTCATCCATTTTTCAGATCATTTTAGGGGATGAGACTAAAAATCAGGTGGATCTAAAACTCAATGTGGCCATACGAGAATGAAAACTGGAGAGATTTTTCCACCGTTGAAACCTCCCTGGTCACCATCTTAATGTTTATATGCCATCCAAACTATTTATAAGTTCATTTTGACTAGGATGAAGTGAAAACACAAAACTAGTAGCTTTATATTAAACTTTTGTAGCTAGACAAATGTTTAAACGGTGTCACTGAATCTCCACTATTTCCTCTCATGCGGCTCCCTTGAGTTTTAGATCCACATGATTTTTTATTTGAAGTCCTAAAATGATCTAAAAAAATGGATTGATGGGGTGAATTTCTTAGAAACATCATGGTGGACACAGTAGCATCTCAGTGCGGGAAAGAAATCCATGTCTGGACGCGGATTAGCTACCGACAGGTTGACTAACATGACTCCTTACCGAGGTGACGTCACCAAGTTTTGTAGGCCCCACCATGATGTACGTGTTGTATCCATATCGTCCATCTATTTTTTCTAGACCATTTTAGGGTATGGTACTAAAAATGAGGTATATCCCAATCTCAAGTGGACCACATTACAGGAACAGTGTTGAAAGAACGTATCCCATTAAAAAAATTTTGGAGCCCATAAAAGTTTTGGATCAAGCTGATCTTTTCTTTTTCTCCTCATCTAGGTCTATATGACCTAATCAATAGATTGGATGTCAAATAAACAGTACAATGGGCCTTGGGAGGATTTGGATATCCAATCACTAATGTTTTCATGTAGTGTGGTCCATTAGAGATTTGGATTTGACTCATTATTTACCTCATGCACTAAAATGATATCTTTAAATGGTTGGATGGTGTGGATACAAAACATTTGAGTGATTTCTTACGATAATGCATGCCTTTTGGCCCCCATTAAATAGAACCTTATAATTTAATGCATTCTTTTTGCAATTTTTTCATTCATGAATATGTATATATGTGTATTTAGGCATGTCGTAAAGTTTCACTGAAAAATTCCACCATTTTCTCCACATTTCTCCCTTTTTCCCCGCATTTCTGGTTATCAGCAATATTATCGGTGATAACGATATTATATCTTTATCTCCGACTAGGGAAACTTGCAGTGATACCGACAACTTGAACATTAGTCAGGATAGGCAAACAATTGGACAAAATTTGGTAATTGATCAATGGTGAAAAATGCATAAATCTAAAATTTCTAGCTTCAACCTTCAATGGTGTAGGATCATAAATCGGGGCCTAAATTTTGTATAACCTCATAGTCGAATGAGACCAAAGTGTCGTCCAAATTTGAGTTGCGATGGACAGAAGGAAGTGGATAAATCGGAAGATCTAAATTTGGGGTCTTCATATATCACACTTGGTCCATATTATGGGCAATCCAAGTTGTTCATATGAAGGAATATATCCTACTACTATGACTACCCACAAGGTTTCTTCACTCGATGGACACCAAAATTAACGGTTACAGGGTTGATTTGTCAATTGGGCGACTTTTACAATATCTAAGGGCTAAAATTTGACATTTATGGTTAATTTATTATACATAGGTATGGTATAAAATTTCGCATCAAACGGATCGTGGGAACCATGTCATCTAAAATTCAGGGGTCTAGATTAATGGCGTCTTCATAATTATTGTTGATATGAGAGTTTTGAAAAATCTAATGATTCCACATGGTTATAAGCACATTTCTAAGTAATTCTTACAAAATAACTTATATCTAAATCATTATGAATAAGGAATTATTTGTCAAACTAATTAAGGGAATGTACAATATCAATCAACATGATGGATGGTCAGATAACATGTTAAAAATAGAAAAACTTGGTGGTTAGTACTCAGATCATGTATATAAGTAGGTGTACGGTCAGTTTTATAAATAGATGATCACAAGGGAGTTTTTGGAGTGATCAAGAGGTATAACATGTATACTGTTAGATTCAAGTGACTTGTTCACATGTGTAAGTTTCTCGTATTATAGTTTTGATGGTGGGTTAAGCATATTCATAGGTGGTGAACAAGAGGAACAGATTAGAATATTAATTTGATATGTGTATGAATGGATGCTGAGATCAAGTAGCTAGTTTACTCTGATCAAGTGGTCAAAACTCATTATGGACAGTCAGATATCTTTACCTAGTGGTGAATAGTTGAATGAACGGTTAGTTATGATGGAGAAGTGAGAATAGTTGGGTATATGATGATCCTATCTCAAAATCAACAGTCAGATGTCTTGATTTATGAATGGAAATTATTCCCAACAGTCAGATTCATGTTGGAGAATGGATGTAAGGTTAAGATAGCTAGATTAGTATGTACGCATGTACGTAATAAGTTAAATTTTATGGCAACACTTAATAACTTTCAATACTCGGGTATTGAAAAGTTTAGGGTGTTACAATCTACCCCCCTCGAACAAAATTTCAGCCCCAAAATTTAATTTCTTCTATCATTTTTGTCGATTCATTATGCTTAAGTTTTCAAGGTATTCTTCGCAAGGTATATATATATATATATATATATATATATATATATATATATATATATATATATATATATATATATATATATATATATATATATATCTAGGTGTGCGTATAATTGGCTACATGAAATCGGGACGCTACAATTTACCCCCCTTAAATAAAAATCTTGACCCCGAGATTTATGTGTATATTTATTTTATCTATTTAAGTATTAAATTTTATAATAATTTACCTATTATTTTCCCCCACATCCAGAGTTTTTTATTTTATTTATTTTATTTTTAGTATTTGAGAGCAACATAGAAAAATGGTTATAATATGGATAATCCTGATACATTGAACTCTTGCCTGGCCAGGGCGGTGAGTTCTTTGGTATCATACATTTTGGATAAGTCTCAAACTTCTGCTTGATCAGGGCATTGAGTTCATTGGTAAACGTTCGAGATTTGTTATTCAGATCAAACTACTTATAACTTCCTTGAATATGATTCCATAAGTCCATGGCCCAAATCGTTCTAGACCCTTGGGGAATATCATTTTTTTCACCATAAAATTACATTAGGTTTCATAAAGGATAGGCCTAAACTATCCATTCCTTGTTGAACCTAAGATTTATTGTCATCCTTTATATGAATGGTTGTAAATTCAAAAAATCATTTTATATTGATAAATTGCCAATCTTAGAATTTTAATTTTTGATCCACAAGTCTAATTTATTCAAAATTTGGAGCCTAAGCCTGTAACTTATTCTTAAGACTCCAAAAATTTCACGAGGCAAGATTCCATGGTTTGGGGGGTGCTTCACTCTTGTGAGGTGTATAAAATCTTACTATGCAGCAGCAATTTCTACTATCATATTTTTATGGAATTTTGTACAGACCCAATCGAGATGAAACTTTAGAGGAAGGTTGATGGAGGCCTAAGGGATCTATTAGAAAATTTTTAAAATTTTCTGATGTGTCTTCTTTCTACAAGTAGTGGAGATTTCACATCATATCAAAATTTCATTGAAATAAACGTAAATTCTGGAATAATTAGAAAATCTCTATTCACATAAGGGAAACTTATTTTTCTTGATTGTAACTCTATTCAAGGATGAATTTTAGTTCAAAATAAAATTATTCAAATTTTTTGGGTTTTATTATGGGGGTACCTAGATTTATAGTTTATAAATTCCATGTCTAGCATGTTTGATGGGAAACCTGAATATGGGTTTCTAATTCCTCAACTTCCTAACAACTTTGGGAAATAATCCTAAGTATAGGTAGCTAATTCATAATTCTATCCTAGTCGCGTAAAGTTTATGATAGTCTATGCCTACAAGCCTAGTTAATCTCATTCTCATGCTCTGATACAACTGTAACATTCTAAATTTTCGCGGCCCGAGTACATACTCATGCCTGAGAATTCTGAATGTTATTAATGTATAAATTGGTGCTTTAAAAATCATACCATATATATTTTTTTCATTTAGATCATATCCAGTTATATTCATGAAGGTAACCATTCATGATAATAAAATCGATTGTATTTATTATTTCATTCTAGTAAAAGATATTAACAAATTATTAAATGCCCTTTCAATGGGAGCTTGTTACATTGTCAAGTTTACAGCGAAAATATAAAATTATCTTTTTATTCATTCAGTATAATCTTCCATAGGGAGATGATCCTCTAAGTTTTTAATTTGTACATCACCTGCATCATCTATACGGTTGGAGAGGGTCAATGCCCTAATTATAGTGATGGCTATCTTTTAAGATTAACATTAATTCAAGAGATTCATAAAAGTAATATAAGGGTTCTGATACACCCCGTACTCCACCATTACGAGAGGTATCAGTATGCGCAATCAATATATATATATATATATATATATATATATATGAATGTATGCATAGCAAAGTGTATGCGGCTCATCATACGTAGTGATCATCACAATGTGAAATATAATTTATAGAAAATATGACTTGGCCTGCATCCTATAACTATGGAGATTTGCCGGTATGTCCGATGCTATCATGGATTTACGTGACACCTCCATGCGGTACAACATATGAGTCGGATGAATTACGTAACATGAATTGTTTATGGAGTGACTATTTATGACATCTAATTCTGCAAGTGATTTAACACGCATTACGAATTATTTATTCCAATTTGTGCACCACTACCCAAACTCATAGAATTACGCGTCGACTAAGAGGGTTACTACCCAGAGTGCATTATATCTACAATAAATATTTGAATCACTAGTTGTGATACCTTTAACACATCACTTGCAGCGAAGAGGAAATAAAATTTAATTATGGGAATTCTGAAATTCCAAGACACTTGGCCAAGTCATAAAGGGAGGTAGCATAAGGCTAACATAATAAATGAGAAGAGTAGCAATATGCTAACTCAATAAAAGAGAAGAGTAGCGATATGCCAACTCAATAAAAGAGGAGAGTAGCAATGGCTAACTTAACAAAAGAGGAGAGAGCAATGACTAATTCAACAAAAGAAGAGAGTAGCAATGACTAGCTATATAAAATTGGTAAAGGCATTGGCAAGGCTTTTATCCACAGCCTCACATAAATTTATAAAGATAATGCATAATTAAAATCATACCATAATTTCCAAAAGGAAAAGTAATTAATGGTGGTAAATCAAGTAATTGCAGTGAGGATTCACAGTAACATGGAAGCATGTAAAAGGGTAAGATAAATCACATCGACTCAAATTAATTTAATATAAAGGAATCCCTCACCTTAGCCTTAGATCTAAACCCTATGTAGATATCCATATAGGAAAGCTTTTACATGAAATTCTTCTACATGAATCATGACATAGCATAAGTAAGAGCGAGACACCATACATATGGAGAAGGAAGAGGGCATCTAGGCTTCTCCTTCTCTTTATCATTCTCTCCCTCTTTATCTCTCTCTCTCTCTATTTCTTTTTTATCCTTGGGCGTTGGGAGATTGGGTGTGTGAGTGGAGAGAGGAACGCACACCCCTTTTTAAAAGGAGTAGGTGTGTGAGAGGGGTGTGCTTCACATCCCTCTTGGATTGGGTTTTTCTAATTTTTTATTTTTTTGATGATCTTTCTTTAAATCTAATTCATCCATTGTGTCGGGGTTGTCGAATAGAGCCGGAGTATATTATTTTCTTACTAATCCAAAATTTAGATTGACCTATCTTGAAAATTCTCCTAGCGGGTGCCAAAAAACTTGATCTTAATTAACAATCCACACTTAATGATTAGAGCCAAATTTTGGGGAAATGAGTAGTCAGGATAGGAAAATGGTTGGATAGAATTTAGTGGTTGATCAATAGTGGAAAAAGTCTGAATCTAAATTTCACCTTTTCTACAAAATTGAAGGAATTGGCCTCAACCTTCAATGGTGTAGGATCATAAATCGGGGACTAAATTTTATATAATCTCATAGTCATATGAGACCAGAGTGTGGTCCATATTTGAGTGTGATGGACAAAAGGAAGTGGTTAAATCGAAAGATCTAAATTTTTAAGGAGTTGGTAGGCCTTGACTGGATAACGTCGCGCGTAAGGAAAAGCTTACCAAAATGAGATCATCATATTTCACACTTGGTCCATATTATGGGCAATTCAAGTTGCTCATATGAAGGAATATCTCCTATTACGATTACCCACAAGTTTCTTCACTCGATGGACACAAAAATCAATGGTTACGATACTGATTTATCAATTGGGCCACTTTTACAATGATCTAAGAGATAAAATTTGACAGGTATAGTGAATTTATGATACATAGGCATAGTATAAAATTTCACATTAAACGGATCGTGGGAACCATGTCATCTAAAATTTATGGGTCTAGGTTAATGGCATTTTCATAATTATTGTTGATTTGAGAGTTTTGTAAAATTTAAAGGTTTCATATGGTTATAGGTACGTTTCTAAGTAATTCTTATAAAAGAACATATATCTAAATATAATGCCCTAAAAATTGAGGGTCAAGCAGAAGCTCAGCTCTCGAGTTCCAATGCGTCACTTATGCAACATAGATAATAATGATTAAATTTTATTTGTATGAGTGCATTAAACATGAATGAGATTACACTAAATCATCATATCATGCTCTAGAGACAATTAGATTACGCAAGCGGAAGACTGTGATAGATATATACAGCATATAAGTGGTTGTAATCCCCAGAGTATGAACATGTCGCCAGGTTAAATAATTACATGTATTGTTCCAAAATTCATAAAATGATACAATATAATGACATCTAATCCATATCCTTGTAACCCAGTCGGCACAACTTCAGGTCTACATAGGCCCACTGGAGAGTTACATGTACGAGAACTCCTCGTCATCATAAAAGTTTGGCTCTGTTTCATAAGAATCGCCATTATATGCAGTTAAAATAGAGTGTAGTTGGTGTTTTAAAACACTGTCCTAAAGTGAGAGTGAGTGATCAACTCAGTGGAGTTGTAAGGAAAAAGTTAACATATTATCAATTTAGTCAAGCAGTAATAATAAGGCAACACAACAATCATATCCTAAGTACTCTTGTTAATGCAGGAATGATATGCTGTAATGATGTATGCCCTCGCCTACACTCCTTCAGCAGCATCATCTTATGATCGTGTATGACAAACTCCCAAAACGTGCACTTCCTCGCCAAAGGACTTATAATGTGGTGCAAGGTCATGTTATCAATACTTTATTAGGTTTATTCATATAGCAGGTTCGAAAAGTTAAGGTACCTCCCTTTATATCATTTACCTAAATGATGATTCATCTAGGGTCGTCAATCCTAGTTAATCACATATGATGGGAAGTTATAAGGCAACGTCACCCCTGATTTAAAAACAGTAAACAGGCAAGTTCAGGTCACTACGGGAGGCTCATCACCTTAGCGTAGGCCTAGTTTATACTTGAGGTCACTACGGGAAAGGCTCATCACCTTAACGTAGGTCGATAGCTCAAATACAGTGTCTCATACCACCGTATTCGGCTCATGAGTTTGGTTTACTCATTGGATAGTACGGGGAAGCTCATCACCCCATTGTATGCCAAAAACTCAATCACATTATCCCATACCACCATGCCCAGCTCATGAGTATTAGCTGATCGTGGTACCAAGGTTAAACGGGCTTTTCACTGGTAAGTGGTACCTTAGATTCAAGCAGTAACGTCTATACTAGGTGAACATACATTAAGCTCATCAGGTTACTTGACAAGTTCAACTGGTATGAGCGCACATTTAATTAATCAACATGGAGTGCATAAGCACTCCGTGTGGCCTAACCACTATCGACAAACAACGTAAGACTCAGATTCATCAAGCGTGTCTGGTGTGGCGAAATGACTTCGGCCACTAATTCGAGAATCTTTACCGATTGCCTGGATTACGTAGTAGTTTCAATCATACTCAATCACAATAGACATTCATATGTGATAGTCAAAAATAACATGTGAGAACTAATTCAAATATAAGTTTCATTTGAGCATTTTAACAAACACATAGGATACATGTTATAGTAAATAGGCATTTCATCCATAAATCACATAGTAACAAGATAGGTTACATGATGGAAACTATATTATAGATAAGGTAATTGAGAATCCAATCTCAACACCCTTATTAAATACATTTCATTAAACTATTTCTAATTCAAATATTTTATCAAACACTTAGACTACACATATCAACATACATGTAATAAATTAGTTATAACCTATATTACAACAAATCCTTTCACAAAGGAGTTGCCACATATACTACAATCATGTTTTCTTAACCAATATTCATGACAAGCACAAATCATAATTTCATATTCACTCAGACATTTCAACAAACACATGGAATGTATTATATTCAACATAGTTCATATATATGTGTAATATATGAAAACATCACATCTAAGCACATGTGACAGCAATCAAGTCAGTCATAAATCATTAACTGGCAGTGAAAGCCTTAAAAACCATATCCTAAACATTTTTAGTCTGCACCTTTGTCGATATACTCGTATCGAACATATTTTATATATTACGTCTCCGTTTATGGCAAAACGGCTACTTGAATCATGAAATAGGTTAGCTATTTCACCAATTCCTCTATTTGGATCACTAAAATAGATTAAGTTTAGGATTTCTTACCCAAATTTGAATTTAGATTCAACGGTGTAGCGATTCAGGAGAGACGATTCAATACGTGGAGCGGTGGGAATGAATCCCAGCAATTATCTCTCTCTCTCTCTCTCTCTCTCTCTCTCTCTCTCTCTCTTCTCCTCACTCTTTTCTTCTCTTTTTCTCTCCTCTCTCCTAGGGTCTGGAAATTCATATGAAATGAGAGAGGGGTGGGTTAAGGCTCTTATATATGCCTAGAACTGATGTCAATGGCCCTAGGGCCATAATATACTTAGGTTACAGCTAAAAGTTGTCTATTTCGGGCCACCGGAGCTCATCTGGAGGTCCATTATCTGCATACAGTCAAGAGAAAGTTTTCTGACAATGGATCTATGTAAGGTTATGATTTTAGTCTATTCGAATTTGTGGATCGACCGTGAAGGACCAGTTTTAGTTCAACGGCCATCGTCACTTGATAAGGCCCACAAGTACACTGACATGTGTAGGGAAATTTTCCAGATCTAAGGGTGTAATTGGGTCAGAATCTGACGGTCTGAAACCGTAAATTTGGCCTGCAAGTGAATGACCCAATTCAAAATTTGAGTTCATTTCGTAAAGATATTCGCATTTCTCACACACTTCGCTTTGGGCTCAAGTTGTATGTTTCTGGATATTATTTGGATTTGATTCCCACGATGGTTGTCAAGCCCATAAAGGCAGTCATAACTGTATAGTTTCGTAATAATTAAACTTTTAATGTGCGGTCCAGGTCCGATACGGAGTTTCAAGATGCTCTCGAGAGCAACTTGGTTTTAAGATTCATCCTAGGTTTCTAGGTAATGTTGGGCTTGCGAATCTAATGGTTTTAGGTCTTGCAGTTCGTATATAAAGTGATTCGAGCTAATTCTACTGGTGATTGAGTTTAGTACTTAATTAATTTTTGTTTAATTACTAAAGGATTCGTTCATTAAGGATTTCTTCTTGAGGTGGTACTCGGGTCTTTGTACAGATTTTTTCGAGGCGTTACAATCTATCCCCCTTAAAGAAAAATTCATCCTCGAAATTAGTACCTTTTTGTGCTCTTCAAGAATCTGAGGGTAGTTCTTGAAGATGTCGGCTTCTGTTTTCCAAGTAGCCTCTTCATCAGTGTGGTGTGTCCATAAAACCTTCATAAGCGGGATAACTTTATTGTGCAGTACTTGTTCCTTCCTGTCTAGGATATGCTTCGGTCGCATAAGTAGCATCTTCACTCAACTGTACCTACTCCCATTTAATAATGTAGGAAGGGTCAGAAATATATTTCTTCAGCATTAATACATGAAATACGTTATGCACGCCTACGAGTGGTGTGGGAAAAGTAAGGTGGTACGCTACTATACCCACTCGATCTAAAATCTGAAATGGGCCAATGAATCTCGGCATGAGTTTCCCTTTCTTCCCAAACCAGAGGACCCCGTTCATTGGGAAAACTTTTAGAAATACATAGTCCCCAATCTCAAATTCTAGTGGTCGCCGTATCGTATCCGCATAACTCTTCTATTTCCTCTGTGCTGCAAGAAGTCGATGCCTGATAATGTCGATCTTCTCAGAGGTCTCCTGCACTAACTTTGGGCCAATCAAACTCTTCTCACCAACCTCTACCTAGTAATGCGGTGCTCTCTACATGCGTGCCCATATAATGCTTCGTAGGGAGCCAAGCCAATGCTCGCCTGAAAGCTGTTGTTATAAGCGAACTTAGCATAGGGAAGACAGTCATCCTAACTGTCTTTGAAATCAAGCACATAAGCTCACAACATGTCTTCTAACACCTGGTTCACTCATTTTGTCTACCCGTCATTATGTGGGTGGAACACGATGCTGAACTTTAGTTTCACACTAATTTCTTCTTAGATACGAGTCCAAAAGATAGATTTGAATCGCGTGTCTCGATCCGATACAATCTCCATAAGCACTCCATGCAGACGCACTATCTCCTTAATGTACAGCCTGGCCAAATCGTCTCCTAAGTTTAAAACCTAATAGGGAGAAAATGAGCCGATTTTGTTAATCGGTCCACAATCACCCAAATGGAGTCATGCCCCTTCCTCATCTTCGGCAACCTTAAAATGAAGTCTATAGAAATGAAATTCCATTTCCATTCTTCTATGGGCATAAGAGGTCGGCGATGATCTGCCTTGACCTGCTGGCACGTGAGACAAGGGGATACATAGTCTGCTATGTGGGCCGTCATGTTATCCCATCAGTACGAACGCTTCATATCTCGATACATCTTCGTACTACTAGGATGCATCGCCATCTTCGAATTGTGAGTAGCTTTGAGAACTTCCTTTCTCAAATCATGAAGATTTGGGACACATATGCGGCAACGATAACGTAAACCCCCATCCGTACCAACTCTCCAATCCAAGTCTTCATCATCACTAGCTCACTTTCTCAACTCTGCAACCCTTCATCTTCCTTTTGAGCCACAAGGATTTGGTCATCGATAAGTGGTCGTACACGAATATGTACGACGCTCTTGAACGGCTCCTCTATTGTAAGCTTCTGCTCAAAATCGTGCATAAATTTAACCATGTTCCATTCCTATATCATCAGCGGAGCTACAATGTTATCATCTTCTTATGGCTCAATGCGTCTGTCATAAGGTTGGCCTTGCGAGGATGGTAGGAGACCTCAAAGTTGAAGTCTTTTAAGGTTTCCATCCATCGTCGCTTCCTCGTATTCAAGTCTGTCTGTGTGAATATGTATCTGAGGCTTTTATGGACGTAAAAGAGCTCAAACTCCTCTCCATAGAGGTAATGTCTCTAGAGCTTTAATGCAAATATGAAGCCTGCCAGCTCTAAGTCATGTGGAGGATAGTTCTCCTCGTGTTTCCTCAATTGTCGCGATGCATAGGCAATCACTCTGTCCCTCAGCATGAGAACACTACGTAAACCAATATGAGAAGTGTCAGTGTAAATCGTATATTTGACCCCTTGCTCTGGCAATACTAGCACAGGTGCAGATGTAAACTTGTCCTTTAGTTCCTGAAAAGTTTCTTCTACTTTCTCATTCTAAGAAAACTTGAGATCCTTCCGAGTGAGCTGGGACAACGGTTTGGCTATTTTAGAAAAGTCCCTAATGAACCCACAATAGTAACCTGCCAGGCTGAGAAAACTCCTCACTTCAGTAACCGAACCGGGTTGCTCTCAGTCTTAAACTGTGGTCACCTTAGCAAGGTCCACAGCTATTCCTTCCTTAGACACCACATATCCTAGGAACTTGACCTCATCTTGTACTGGGCAAACAACTGGTTCTTCCTGAGCGTATCAAAGACTGCTCGCAGGTACTCCTTGTGATCCTTCCGACTCTTGGAGTATATCAGGATGTCATCTATAAATACGATGATGAATCGGTACAAATATGGACGAAACACCCATTTTATAAGGTCCATGAACATGGCGGGTGCATTTGTGAATCCAAATGACATCACAAGGAACTTGTAGTACCCAAAGTTGGTTCTAAACGTTGTCTTCTACACGTCCTCATGCCTGACGTGAAAATGGTGATATCTTGACTACAAGTCTATCTTTGAGAAATACAGTGCCCCTTTCAACTGATCGAATAAATCATCTGTCACGTCCTAAGCCCAGAAATCGTATTCATAAGAATCCCGATCGTCGAACCTGGTGCCGACAGCCTCCGTAGTACCCCATTCTCGACTCCCAGCATCCATACGCCAGGTTCCGATCCTGAGATCTTACAAGGAGGATTTTTCAACGTACATTTGTTTCATAAGAAGCATAAACACAAGTATACCCAATTCACAAAGGCAACATCATCATCACATATCCACTAATATAATCATTTGAATATAATGCTAAAAGGGAAATACATATATCGAAATCAAAGCTCCAGAAGACAGTTACACACTCCAAGATCAACGTTGCTGCAACCTAATGCCACCTGCACGCATCTATCGTGCATAAGCTTATAGAAAGCTTAGAGGGTGGTGTAAGTGTGTGTAAGGTAAGTGCCAAGTATACCATAAAGCCCATAAATCCTACATCATCGGAATAAGTAAAAATACTGACAAGTCATGAATCATACGATATCAGAGTAAGCGAAAATATACTAGTAAGTCCATGAGTGCTTTCAGCAGTACCAAGGCTATGCGATGCAAAACATAATAGGACAATAACAGATGCTGAAGACACAATGTAATATGCAAATCTTGACGGACCACGAATACCATCAACCTTATCTAGGCCATATAAGTGCAAGAACATAGTAACCTAAAATCTTAAGTACTGCGAATGCAATGGAATATGCGGTACAAATGAAATGACTATGCTGAAATGTGAAGTCGGGATGATAGTACATTGTATCGTAGGCTACGGGGTCCACCACAAGGGACTTCTATCCAAACCAGTCCCATACCAAAATTTGGATAGTCCGACTCAATGTGGTAAACTCCTGATCTCAGGTTAGTCGCGTGCTTAACTAAAATCCTTGTCATGAGAAGGTACACGTAACAAATTGTTACGCACTACCAACCCGAGTGGATAGTGAATGAATGAATGAATGGATATGTAATTCCTGCTCAATAAGTTCATATATCAGTATGGTTACTTCTGGGGAAATCACGGGGTCTAATACACTTCGCACTGACTGCCTTCTCCCTACCTGCACAGTCAAGCAAGCAGAATAGACCTCGTTATTTGCCTGACCAGTAGTCTATCAATACCAACCTGGTTGTTGATAGTGGACTCATTTACGAGCTAGTCATACTCAGCCTAGCTTATAGCCCCCTCACTCGGGCAGATAAGGGCACACCCCCTCCCAACCGACCACGACACAGTGGGAGACACGGCCTACTGGTATTCCATAATCGGGCACTCATGTTCCACTCGAGTTTAGACGTTGGGGCTACTCCTGGCCTCGGAGGTTCTGGGACTTTCACCCAAGGACATCCTAAGTACCCACAGTGCTAGAACCAAGTATTTTCAGTGTCCTATTTAGTCATTCACGATGTGCCTGTGGAGGCCACGACCCTTATGTCACTAGGGCGTACAATGATCAAGTCACATATATGCGGGATGCATGAGTCACACTATCCACTCATGCAGTAATCCTGCGCATACGACACGATAATGTGGGCACTCCATCTCATAAGGAGTCTCGTAAATATTTTGCCTAATGGCATATGCTATGATCAAACAATCCTCATATCGGCATACATATGATGCGTATGGGCATGAATCATGGAGTTACACTAAGCATGTTATAAGGTGATGAGCTACTCTCACAACGAAGATGGGCCTAGACGGCCTACACATAACAAGTATATGCCTATCAATGGGCCCTAGGGAGAGTCATAATGTGGACATTTAACCAATATTATTCTTACAATGTGGACGTTAAACCAACATTGCTCCCAAGTCATGGCCCTCCATAAACATCATTACCTATATTATAGTGAAATCACACATTACATCGGGTGCACATTCCACGCATTGAGCCCCATGTACACTACATCGGGCCTAACCATGCAGGCCACAAACACCTCAATATGGGCCTCATCACATGGGCTGAAAATATATCAAATGGGTCACAACATATGAGCCAGAAACACATCACAATGGGCCTCTACCCATGGGCTCCAAATACATCACAATGGGCCTCAACCCATGGGCCTTAATACATCACAATGGGCCTCAACCCATGGGCCTTAATACATCATAATGGGCCCTCATAACATGGGTCTCATATATATCAAGGTAGGCCTCAACGGATGACCTCAAATAACTCAAGATGGGCCTCATACATATACCAAGGTGAGCCTCAACATTGGGCCACAAATACATCAAGGTGGGCCTCCTCAAATGGGGCCTTATAAATATCAAATGGGCCACACCAATGGGGCTATAAACACACAAAATGGGGCACAACCAATAAAAGTGGTGATAATGATTTCCACCATTTAAATTTCTTAAGGCCCACCATAAAATATGTTCCCCATCTAACCTAATCAAAAATTAACATGGCGATAGATAAAGTGGGAAACAAATATCAACTTAATGGGAAGCTACCATGGCCCTTAGAGATTTTTGAACGGTGGGCGTCATTGGCCACTACTTTAGATGGTGGGGTCCACTTGAACTTTAGATCTTTCTCATTCCCTTAGATCATGCAATAAAATGAGCTTTTAAAATAGATAGATGGATGGGATGCAGTAGGTGCATCATGATGGGTCCCACCAGCCATCCAGCAGCCAAATAAAATGGCTGGACGACATGGAAAATACATACATCACTATGGCCTCCACTGTCCGTCCAGACGGTGGTAATAAAACACATATATTATTGTGGGTTCCACGTAGGGCCCAACATAACATTTGCTTTCCATCCAATCTGTTGATAAGGTCGTACAGACCTGGATGAAAAGGAAAGACAAGTTTCATCTTGATCCAAAATTCTGTGGCCCAAAAAGAGTGTCAATGGTAGCATTCAATCCTCACTATTTCTTATGATGTGGGCCACCTGAGCCCTTTATGTGGCTGAAATTTGGAGGGGGCCCACCTTATGAGCCGGTTAGATGACAAACATACATCATGGTGGGGCCCATGGCTGGAGTCGTGGGTCCCTGCTCGTACGCCGACCCAACTCAACAGCGCAAGCATTGCCTGTGCCTCTGGCAGCAGTAGCCCTACTGCTTCCTTTTCTTCTTTCTTTCTTTTTTTTTTTTAAAAACCTGATTTTTTTGAAGTTTTTCGTGTGTGCGGTCCGCTCTAAGTGAATCCACTCCAGCCATTAGATTCCATAGCTCATAACAAATCCAATGAGTCCAATATTGAGTACTTTTTTGGTACAAGGAAATATCAGGGAAGATTTCAACGGTGAAAACCACCATTCGCTATGCTATGGCCCGCCAGAACATCGGATCAGCTTCATTTTTCGGCTCAACGCCTAAAATGATCTAAGGAAAAGGATGGATGGCGTGGATTAAAAAAAATACATCAAGGTGGGGCCCATATAAGTGGTCCACACAAAGCTTTAAACCAAGCATATATTTGTGTTTTCCAGATGACGTCCAACGTCCAGGGATGCTGGACGATTTGGCGTCCAAGGTACCAAAATGTGGCCCTGCTCAGGTGAGCCACCGGATAATGAATGGTGTCGATGCAACACCTATAAAGTGGGCCCCACTTCTAGATGGCTTAGATAAAATACATACTTCATGGTGGGGTCCATCCATGTGGGCCACAAGGCCATATTATCACAAGAAAAAGAAATGAAAAAAAGAGAGGGAGAGAGAGAGAGAGTGGGACACGCGTGATGGAGGGACCTCGACACTATGAGCCCTCCGTTTCAAGCATCTAATCATACATCAAGTGGGTCCCGATACATGTGGGCCCATTAAATAAAAATCCAACGGTGGAGATCCTCTCTCCACTAAAATAGACGGTCTAGATGACCATATGTATTCAAGGAAAAAAACATCATGATGGGGTCCATGGAGAATGGCCCCATCATGGAATGATCATGAGTATCAAGGTGGGCCATCGGCCACACCTAGGGTCCAAAGTGAGATCCATACCATCGATCGGTAAGCCTCACTTGATCCCTCATAAAAATATGAAAAATCTAGCCTATGGAAGTACCCACCTATCGATCTTCTCGGTCCGTTGGAAAGCCTATCTCCTTGTGCCTCTCTTTGATGGTGGAAGATGAAAAATAAATGGCTAGGATGGAGGTTTTTGGGAAGCGAAAGGTGGACCACACAACTCACATTTTTCTCTTGAAAAGAGCATGGATGTGTGGGCTCTCTCCTTGCTTGTAAATGGTGTGAGAGAAGGGGGAGAGAGAGAGAGTTGTAAGGAGAGAGGGATGGGTGATGGATGTGAGTGATGGGTGAGGTGATGGTGTACTTTGACAAGTATGGGTGTGTAAGAGAGAGGGTGAGAGAGAGTTGACTTGGTGGTTGCTTGGGGATGGGGTGAAAGGTGATGTGTACTTGACATGGGGTGATTGATGGATTGATGGGACATGTTGTAGAGATTCTCTTAGGATTTGCAATGCATGGTGTTTTTTCTCAAACTGAACGTGGGTCTACATCTCCTCGTTTGGGTATCGGATCGATGCGTGAGTCACGACATTGGAACCGCGGTGATTGTGTGGTCGTAATGGTACAAGTCTCAAATTAACCTAACTTAAATCTACGGGACATGACTTAGGGTCATGCATAAACATCGATTATAGATCACGGATTACGAACTTTGATGGGAACGATCGCATGAGTCTACAGAACAGTACGGACTAGGATACAGGTCTTACATCATCTATCCTGGGCAAAGGATATTTATTCTTCACTCTCACTTAGTTCAATCTGCGATAATCAATACACAATCGCAGTGATCCATCCTTCTTCGTCACAAATAACATGGGTGCTCCCCAAGGAGATACACTCGGTCATAAAAAGCTTGTATTTAACAGATCATCAATTTGTCTCCTCAGTTCCTCCATCTCACATGAAGGCATGTGATACGTCGATAGAGATATAGGTGTCGCACTTGGCACTAGGTCAATGGTAAAAGCGATCTCGTGCTGAGGAGGTAATTTAGGTATCTTTCTAAACACGTCCGTGAAATCCTGAACTACTGGGGTGTTTTTCAAAGTCGGATCATCAATATGCTCTAACAAGGTTGCATAACAATTGATGTGGTAGTACCAACTGACCTGAACTGGGAAAGTAAAGGTTGTGCCCTCAGGTTCATCGGTTGTCACCACTCTAGTATCACAATTGATCTCTGCCTTCATCTCAGTTAGCCAATCCATACTGAGAATGATGTCATAGTGACATAATGGGGCGACCATCAGGTCAACGAGCACTGTTCTGCTCCTTAGGTCTATCGAGCAACCTCTACAAGTCTTGGTGGAGTCTGAAAAGGTCCCTGTGGCGGTAAGGAGTCTCACCCCAACCATAGGAGTAGTTTCTAATAGTAGTCGCTTGACTTCTGCGCATGATATGATTGAGATAGTGGACCCAATGTCCACCAATAAGAAGATTGGTGTACCTTGGATATGTGTCTTGACTTTAAAAGTCAGTAGTGCTATAGTTGCTATCTTGGATGCCTTAGCTGCAAGTGACTGCACACGAGCTTGTTGAGGATGATTTGGCTACGGAACCATAGGTTGTTGAGGCAGCCTACTACGAGCTACATTCATCTTATATAAAAGCTGTGCTAGTGGTACTGAACGTAGAGGTGGAGCCGAGATGGCTTGAGGAAGCTGGCGATTTATCTTTTGAGGTAGCGAGAAGCCGTTATCCCTCATCTTGGTGAAACAGTAAGTATCGGTATGGCCCAACCTCTTGCAGTAGGTGCACCACAAATCAGGTCATCTTAGCTGTGTCGATAGAGCAATAAGCCTAGGAGGCGAATAAGGACATGGCCTCTTACCAAGGAATGGTCTGCTCGGTAAATCTAGTTGAGGCCTCGGACCCATGGGTACATGTGTACGAGATAGCCTATCCCCATCCTGCTCAACATGTAGGGATATGCTCATAAGCTCAGCATAGTTGTTAATGCTAGCATAACACATCTTTGAGCGGATCTCAGGCCGCAAACCCTCAGAAATTTCCACATCTTCATCGACTTGTTCACTAAGATCAAAGGAGCTTTTTGGCCAACTCCGTAAACCTATTCTCATAGTCCGCCATCATCATTCCTCCCTGTCGGACGCGAAGAAACTCTCCCTCCTCACTACGGTAGGTGAGAGGGAAATACTTCTCATGGAAGCGGGTCTCAAAAGCCTCCCATGTCCATACGTAACCAGGAGTTATGGTCCGAAGGATGCAGTCCACTAAAGACTAGCTTCCTTCTCGAACATGTAGGTGACTAACTCAACCTACTCTGCCCCAGTGCAGTGCAGTAGCTTCAGCATCTTAGAGATGCAGTCAAGCCAGTACTCGGCCTCCTCTGGTCTATAAGTACCCACAAAAGTAGGAGGTTGGAAGTGCTGGAATCGCTTAAATAAGCCGCTGACACCCATGTTCCCAGTAGGGTGCGCAGGTGGTGTAAACGGGGCCACGCTCATGTTCTGGGCAAGGGCCCCTGCTATGGTGGTCCAAATCTGCTGTTGCTGCTGCATAAGGAGTATCATCTACTCCAGCCTATCAGGAGGAGAAGCCGCCTGAGGCATGTGTGACATCAAGGAAGATGCATGATTCTACTCGAGAACCAGTGGTGTAAAATGTGCTGGTCCATTAGTGGGGCTAATGGCCAGTAGAGAATCCAACATAGTCTTTGATCCGGGCCTAAACTGGAGTCCGTATGGCTATCGCTGAGGGGAGGTGCCCCGTCACTCCATTCGCCAAGTGTAAGACGTGCTGTACTCCGAGTGGCCTTAGGTGGCATTCCCTATATACAACATAAGGTGCAACCTGTGTAAGATTTAACATAAGAACATACACGCATCCATACATCATTCACATTCTAAATAAACAGAGGCTTCATGCATTTTATTTACCGAAATCATCACAATACATGAGATACAGTCTTACATGGATCATGACAGAAGATGCATGTGAGCTAATCTAATACATCTTTAAACACTAAGTAAACCAACAACCCTACCCTACTACTAAGCTTATCAAGGCTGTAACATAGAAAACAAGGAAAATAAGGAAAGAAAAGACCCAAAAATGACTACAACATAAGACTAGTCGTTTGAATCTGGTGATGGAGGAGGAGTACCCTTATCCTGTAGACAGCATAGGAGAGCCTTCAAGGTGCGAGACACCTTCTTAAATTTTTTCTTCGTGAAGGCCTCATTCTCTTCAAGCTTAGCCTGGGTCTCTCTGACCTCCTATCTCAGGGCAACATGGCCCTCCTCAATCTAAGCTAAGCAGGCTTTTAAAGTAGCCCGATCATGGTGGTGCTCATGCGTAGCAGGAGGAGAGCCCTCAATGGAGTCTTAGGCCTCCTCTTCTTCCTCTTCCTACTCACTTCCTTCTTCATTGCTTCCTTCCTCACTCTCCTCATCTTTGCTTCCCTCTTCCTCTTCACTTTCTTCCTCTTTCTCTTCACCATATTCATCATGACGAGCTTGGCATGGTCATGACCCAATACGCATGTTGTTGAGTGTAGAGTCATTGATAAAGTGAATCGGTGCAAGCTCATCAATAAGCCTGTAGCCGTACTCATAAGCAATCTTGCATATTAGTCAGCCGAAGGGGAGTGAAATATCTGTCCTAACAGAGTATGCGGTTTGGACTATCTGAAGAAGGATGAATGTAGGTAGACATAGCCTATCTACCTGCCCTGTTCTGTACAGGAAATCTACCATCAAACGCATGCATTTGGTGCGATTGCTCCACCTGGGGTACACATTATATGTGAATATGTCGTGGAGTAGGCAAAAGTTAGGAGTCATCTTTGTCACTGGGAGGCAGTTGCCTCGACTCTAATGGATCAGTTGGCCGCAAAGAAATTGCGTGTGGCGATCTCTTTCATGCGCACTCCTGAGGTTCTTCTCCTTAGCATGAACCTCACCGCGCTCTATCCCCATGATCTGAGCTATCACACCAACATTAATTGTTTCTTCCTGCCTCCCCATGGTAAAAATGAACTGTAGGGGCTCTAGCAATGGGTCCTGTATGTGGGCGTAGAAGGCTCGGATAGTGCTTTCACACGTACGTGACTTGCCTTCAAATATGGGACCCCACCCTGCGTCTAATAGGAGATCCATCGCTGGATAAAGTCCAAATAGTTTTTTGTCCACATGCGCTTCAAAGAGGACTCTACGGCCTTAGAATCTACCATGTACGATGCTCGGCTATAGGGCTCTTTCGAGTAAAACTTGGGGATCGAGATCCCGCTTCTTCCTCAGCTCCCAATTAACCTTGTGCTAGCCTCAGTGCCTTTCTGCCTCCTTGAATAGGTAGGGCGGTTAGGCCCGGCTTCATCTGTGGAAGCCCTCTTCTTTTTCATGAGAGAAAGAAGTGTGGAAAGGAAAAATATGGCCACCACTAGCTCAAAAGGAGCCATAAGAGTGAAAAAAAAATGGAGGGATAGGATGGGTTGTTGGACCTTGAGATTTTTGAGACACCAAGGAGGGTTTGTGTGCCCAAATGGGAGGACATAAGGGAGATATGAGATGGGTTTGAAAGGAATGGTGGGAGGCGTGTATGTAGTGATGAAGAAGAAGATGATATGAGAATGGAGGGGAGGTTTGAGAGAGGAAAATGAGATTTTGGGGGATTTGAAAAGATTGGAGGGGTGCAAATGAAAGAAATGAAACAAATGGGGAGGTATAGGGGGCCCCTACACGATTTCATGGTCCCCACATGCTTATACCATGGTCGACCCACCTGGTCTACTGCAGCCCGACCGGCCTGCTGTCCGTGGACCGCAATGCATCGCGGTAGGGGCGATACCTTCACAGTCTGGTGGACCTTTGAGTGATGGATCACCCCACAGTTGATGGCATCCCCCTCCTAGGGTGCAAAAAATGTGCAGGACCCACCTCGGGTCTCCCTGTTTCATGTGATTTAGGCCCCCGAACTCGTTTCATGCGATTTCGGGTTCCATCTCATGTATATTCTCGCTTTTCAGGTTATTTGAGTGTGGAATACATCGAATCATTGTCTAAACCCATCGATGGATGGTCTGAAAAAGAATTGGGACAATCTCGCATGATCACAGATGCCTACGAGTCCGATTTCAATGGTCAGTTTTGCTCAATGGTGAAACTTGAAATCCTACAATTGTTTCTACATTTCATCACTCCCTCCTAACTCAGATAGCAACTTGTAATGCCCTGAAAATTAGGGGTTGAGCAGAAGATCAAGTCCCAAGTTCCAACACATCACTTATGCAACATAGATAATGATGATTAAATGTTATCTGTGTTAGTGCATTAAACATGAATGAAATTACACTAAATCAACATATCATACTCCAGAGATAATTAGATTACACAAGAGGAAGACTATGATAGATATATAAAGCATATAAGTAGTTATAAGTCTCCAGAGTATGAACATGTAACCAGATTAAATAATTACATGTATAGTTCCAAAATTCACAAAATGATACAATATAATGACATCTAATCCGTATGCTTGTAACCCTGTCGGTGCAACTCCCGGTCTACATAGACCCACCAAAGAGTTGCATGTAGGAGAACTCCTCGTCATCATAAAAGTCCGGCTCTGCTTCTTAAGCTGTAACACCCAGAAAATCCGGGGTCGGGTAGAAACCCAACTTCCGAGTTCCAGAACGTCACTTATGCAACATAGATAATGATAAATGCATGTTGTCTGTAAAATGGCATTAAACAAGATTGAGACTAAGCCAAAACAGCATATCATACTCCAGAGAGAGTTAAATTAGCAAGCGAAAGACTATGATAAATACATAACATATATAATTGATTGTAAGTCTCCGGAGTGTGAACATGTTACCAGGTTAATTAAATACATGTATACTCCAAAAATGAAAAGAAAAGAACATACATGAGTGCTCCAAAAATATAAAATGACAAGTGTCATGGCGTCTTATCAACCTCCCTATAATCCCATCGATCAGAACACGCATAAAGGAGGGATCCTCCTCATCAACATGAAGTCCGGCTCCGCCTCGCAAGCCGCACCATCATCTGCAATTACAAAAGGATCTGGTGGGTGTTCGGAACACCGTCCTGTAACGTGGGAGTGAGTAATTAACTCAGTGGAATCATAGAGTAAAGATTAGCATGTTCTCAAATCAATCATGCGATAATAGTAAAGCAATCAATCAAACATTCCTACATACTGTTGTTAATGTATGCATGAGATGACATGATGGATGCCCTCACCGACATTCTCCCGCATACGGTACCATCTTATGCCCACGGCATGCTTACGTTCCACTCAGTGCTCCACATCTTCCACGCACATGCAATGTGATGTGGATATGATTACCGAGTTATTATTAGTCCTTTTCATACAACAATATTGGGAAACTAAGGTACTTTGCTTATATCAATCCCAACACAGATCCTGTCTAGGGTCGTCACTCTTAGTAATCTCATACGATGTTAAATTTATAGGTCACTGCAAGGGCTGCCAGGGCTGTTGCTCGCACTCGTTGCACCTCTCCCCCATCACCTTATCAATATAGGCCTAATTATCCTTAAGACTGTATCAGGACTTGTCGCCCCCATGCGGTGTCAGGATAAACCCAAGGTTATTACAAAGGGCTCGTCACCTGATCAATGTAGGCCGACAGTAAGAATATAGTGTCCCATACCACCATAATCTGCTCAGAGTAGGGTGCTCACTGGTTACTACGGGGAGGTTTCTGGCCCCAGTGTAGGCCGACAGCTCGACCACGGTGTCCCATACCACCATGCCCGGCTCATGAGTCTTTATGGATCAAGGTACCATTGTTAACAGGGTTTCCAACGGTAAGTTCAGTACCCTAGTTTCAAGTAGTTATGACTCTTACATGGTGAACATATAATGGCCAGTCGGGTTACTTGACGGGCTCGACTAGTACGATCGCATTTCAAGCTGAGCAACATGAAGTGCATAAAACACTTCGCATGGCCTAACCACTGCCGCCAACCCAAAATACGACTCACGTTCATTGACGCGTCCTTCGTGGAAAATAGAAGCCAACCACGAATTTGATCCTTTACCGACTGCCTGGACTAAGTCATAGCCCCAAGCATTTGTAATCCATATCAGTAATCACATGAGAGCAACAGAAATGAAATACAACCATACAAGCATGTTAGCACATGGTATAGCATACAAAGTAAGCAAATCAACCAACACATGTATTCTATACATATAAGGAAATCAATTCATATAGCCAACATAGTGGTATCATATATATCAGCATATTGATTGAGAATTCAATCTCAAAATTAATTCACAACACCATTTACTCAATACATACTAATACAAACATTTATACAAACACTTAGTCTACACACTTTAGCCTACATAGCGTATGTCGACTCAAAATGCGCATAAGGGCGAATCTCTTCGCCAAACAGATCATGCACGTATTTCTAATATCAGAATCTGACAAATAAACATGATAATCATTTTTACAAAATACGGACGTATACAGTATTTTCTATAAATGCCTAAAATACCCTAAATCTCATATTTACCGTACGTTTACGAAACGGAAAACGGATAGCATGTTGTACATGTCAAACGGCGTTGCCGTCGATAATCTACTATTAAAAGACATTGAAAGCTTTGAAATCATTCAATCAAAGCATCTAAGATCCGCACCTTTTGTCGTAGACGTGTAACGATTCGAATAGAACGTGTACGCTTTGTCAACGGCGTAAATGCGACCTATAGCACAAGATACATCAGCTACTTCGCTACATGTATCGAAGGAATCTCTAAAACAGGTTGAGGTTAGGATTTTCTTACCTAGAACGAAGCTGAAAACACTTGAATGGCGGTGCAGAAGTGGCGGCTATGGAAAATGGAGTTGTAGGGAATACTCCCAGGAGAGAACTCTAAATCTCCCTCCATTTCTCTCTCTGTTCTCTCTTCTCTCCCAAAATTCGTATGGAATGAAAGAGCAAGGGTTTAAGCCCTTTTTATAAGCCCAAACATGACCAAAATAGACTTGGGGCCAAGGTATACTTATTTTGTAACCAAAGAGGGCTTGTTCTGATCCAACGGAGCATTTCTGGAGGTCTTGTGACTGAATGTTGTCGGACTTAAGCTCCCTGACATTGGATCTAGGTCAGGTAGAGTTTTTAGTCCGATCGGATTTCCAGATATCCCGTGGCGGACCAGTTTCAGTTCAACGGTTACGGGAACTCGATCAGGGATTCCAAGTATACTGACCTGAGTGGGAAATATTCCCTGATCCGAGGGTGTATTTGGATCAGATTCTGACGGTCAAAATGCTTAGAAAGAGAACGCAAGCGGACGTGCCAGATTTCATAAATTATATTTATTTCTCACTCTCTTCACTCTGAACCCAGCAAAATAGCGTCAGGACATTAGTTGGATTTGATTTTCGAGATGAACGTCAAGTCCAACTAGGCGGTCAGGATTGTCTAAGTTCGGGATAATCGGACTTCCGATGTGCGATCCAGAGCCGATACAAAGTTTCCAAGGTGCTCCAGAGAGCAATTGGGAATAGAGTTTGATCCCAGGCTTTACGGTATTGTAGCGTCACCTATCCTATACGTTTTGGCTCTAGAGGATCGTATTGAAAGTGATTAGTGAGAATTTCACAGGTCGTCTAGTGTAGCGCTAGGTGATTCTCGTTAGATTTCTAAAGGAAGTAGCCTTTATTGATTTTTGTTTGAGATGAGATTTGGAGGGTGGAGTGAGGGTGTTTGGAAACGGAAGAAGGAAGAGTTTGGAGGGGTGGTTTTTGCCAAAAATCAAGCGTTATGGTGAGAAAGGAGAGCTTGGAGGGTCACTTTGTTAAGGAAGTACTTGATTGGGGTGTTTTTAACGAACGACCCGCATACCAGGGGGCTACCCTAGCCCCCAAACACCTCCAGCCCAAAGCCCGGACCCAATCAATGATTTTGACCGGCGATGCATCCCGGAACCGGCGATGCCATCGCCAACCAAACTCACATCCGACGACTGCCGCCCTATGGGGCTGGTTTCCCCTGCCCCTAGGGTCCCAAAAAAGTATGGTTCCCACCTTGGTTCATTGTACATTGGCCTGGATAGGCCCACGACTCTGTCCGAGGTGTTTCGGGCCCAATTTGTAATCGGAATGAGTTTCTATGGCGTATAACATATGATTTTGGGGTAGGAGACGCTAATCTATCCAACTAACCTATCTATCTTATTATATTCCAAAAAGGTTAAGGGTCGAAACCCATTTTACTTATTTATTTACTATTCATGATAATTTTTAGCTTTGTTATTGTTCTTCATCATTAATACCCTAGGATCGGTGTTCTTTACTATTTAAACTTGAGGAGTCATGTCTAATATGAAAGTACTTGGAGAAATTTGAAGAATGAGGTGGTGAAAGGTGAGTTTTGAAGGAAATGGGTTGAAGAGTGATTTTTTTATCTTTGGGATTGAGCTCTGAAAGTGATAAGGTTGACCCACTGCCTAAGGACGTCTAATTTTAGGTTGGTAAAAATCTAGGGTGTTACATAAGCATTGTCATTATATGCAGTTAAAACAGAGTCTGGTTGGTGTTTTAAAATATCATCCCATAGTGGGAGTGAGTGATCAACTCGGTGGAGCTATAAGGCAAAGGTTAACATATTATCAATTCAGTCAAGCAGTAATAATAAGGCAACACAACAATCATATCCTAAGTACTCTTGTTAATGTAGGAATGGTATGCTGTAATGGTGCATGCCCTTGCCTACACTCCCTCAAGGACATCATCTCATGATTGCGCTTGGAAAACTCCCTAAACGTGTGATTCCTTGTTAAAGCACATGTAATACGATGCAAGGTCGTGTTATTAATACTTTATTAGGTTTCTTCATACAGCAAGTTTGAGAAGTTAAGGTACCTCCCTTTATATCATTTACCCAAATAATGATCTATCTAGGGTCATGAATCCTAGTTAATCACATATGATAGAAAGTTATAGGGAAACGTCACCCCTGATTTAAAAATAGTAGACAAGCAAGTTCAGTTGACTATGGGAGGCTCGTCACCTCGGTGTAGACCTAGTTTATACTTGAGGTCACTACGGAAAAGGCTCGTCACCTTAACGGAGGTCCAAAACTCTAATACAGTGTCCCATACCACTGTATTAGGCTCATGAGTTTGGTTTGCTCACTGAATACTACGGGGAGGCTCGTCACCATAGCGTAGGCCGACAGCTCAACCACGATGTCCCATACCACCATGCCCAGCTCATGAGTCTTAGCTGATCGTGGTACCAAGGTTAAACGGGCTTTTCACTGGTAAGTGGTACAATAGATTCAAGCAGTAGTGTCCATATAGGGTGAGCATATATTAGGCCCATCGGGTTACTTGACAAGCTCAACTGGTACGAGCGCACGTTGAATTAATCGACATGGAGTAGGTAAGCACTCCGTGTGGCCTAACCACTGTCGACAAACATCGTACGATTTAGATTCATCGAGCGTGTCTGATGTGATGAAATGACTTCGGCCACTAATTCAGGAATCATTACTAACTGCCTGGACTACGTAGTAGTCTCAATCATACTCAATCACAATAGACATTCATATGTGATAGTCAAAAATAACATGTGAGAACCAATTCAAATATAAGTCTCATTTGAGCATTTTAACAAACACATATCAAACATGTTATAGTAAATAAGCATTTCATCCATAAATCACGTAGTAACAAGATATGTTACATGAAGAAAACTTTATCTATAGATAAGGTAATTGAGAATCCTATTTCAACATCCTCATTAAATACATTTCATCAAACTATTTCTAATTCAGACATTTTATCAAACACTTAGACTACACATATTAACATACATGTAATAAATTAGTTATAACCTATATTATAGAAAATTCTTTCATAAAGGAATTGTCACACATACAATAATCATGTATTCTCAACTAATAATCATGGCAAGCATAAATCATAATTCCATATTCACTCAGACATTACAACATACACATGGAATGCATTATATTCAACATAGTTCATATATATATATATATATATATATATATATATATATATATATATATATATATATATATATTTAATATATAGAAAACATCGCATCTAAGCACATGTGACGGCAATCAAGTCAGTCATAAATCATTAACCAACATTGAAAGCCTTGAAAACTATAACTTAAACGTTTATAGTCTGCACTTTTCATCGATATACTCGTATCGAACTCAGTTTGTACACTACGTCTCCGTTTACGGCAAAATGGCTACCTGAATCATGAAATAGGTTAGCTATTCCACCGATTCCTCTATTTGGATCCCTAAAATAGATTAGGGTTAGGATTTCTTACCCAAAATTAGATTCAGATTCAACAGTGTAGCGATAAAGGAGAGACGATTCGATATGTGGAGCGGTGGGAATGAATCCTAGCAACTCTCTCTCTCTCTCTTCTCCTCACTCTTTCTTTCTCTTTTTCTCTCTTCTCTCTCCTAAGGTTTGGAAATTCGTATGGAATGAGAGAGGGGTAGGTTAAGGGTCTTATATAAGCTCAAAACTAATGTCAATGGCCTCAGGGTCATGATATACTTAGGTTATATCCAAAAGTCATCTATTTCGGGTTAACAGAGCTCATCTGGAGGTCCATTATATGCATACGGTCTAGAGAAAGTTCCTTGACAATGGATACATGTCAAGTTAATATTTTGATCTGGTCAGATTTGTGGATCGACTACTGAAGACCAGTTTCAGTTCAATGACCATCATCACTCGATCAGGCCCACAAGTACACTGACATGTGTAGGAAAATTTTCCAGATCCAAGGGTATAGTTGGGTCAAAATCTGATGGTATAAAATCTTAAATTTGGCCTACAAGTGAACGACCCAATTCACTTAAATTTGAATTCATTTTCTAAAGATATTCACGTTTCTCACACACTTCGCTCTAGGCTCAAGTTGTAAGTTTCTGGATACTATTTGGATTTGATTCCTGCGATGGTTGTCAAGCCCAATAAGGCGGTCATAACCGTATAGTTTCGTGATAATTGGACTTTCAACGCGCGGTCCAGGTCCGATACAGATTTTCAAGATGCTTTCGAGAGCAACTGGGTTTTGAGATTGATCCTAGGTTTCTAGGTAATGTTGGGCTAGCGATTCTAATGGTTTTGGGTTTTAAGATAATTCTACTAGCGATTAAGTTTAGTACTTAATTAATTTTTGTCTAATTACTAAAGGATTCACTCATTAAGGATTTTTTTCTGAGGTGGTACTTGGGTCTTTATACAAATTTTTTCGAGACGTTACACTAAATTATTATGAATAAAGAATTATTCACCAAACTAATGGAATGTACATATATCAATCAACATAATGAATGGTCAGGTGACATGTTAAAAATAGAAAAAATTGATGGTCAATACTCTGATCATGTATGTAAGTGGGTGTACGGTCAGTTTTATAAACAAATGATTACAAGTGAGTTTTTGAAGTGATTAAGATGTAGAACATGTATACTATTAGATTTAAGTGACTTGTTCACATGTGTAAGTTTCTCATATTGTAGTTTTGATGGTGGGTTAAACATATTCATACATAGTGAATAGGATGAATGGATCAGAATCTGAATTTGATATGTGTACGAGTGGATGCTAAGATTAAGTAGTTAGTTTACCATGATCAGGTGGTCCAAACTCAGAGTGGACGGTCAGATATCTTTACCTAGAGGTGAATAGTTAACTGAATGGTTGGTTCGGATGCATAAGTGAGAATACTTGGGTTTATGATAATCCTATCTCAAAATCAACGGTCAGATGACTTGATTTATAAATGAAGATTATTCTCAAGGGTCAGATTCATGTTGGAGAATGGATGTAAGGTTAGAATAGCTAGATTATTATCGTACACATACATAATAAGTTAAATTTCATGGTAACACTTAAGAATTTTCAATACTTGAGTATTGAAAAGTTTGGGTGGTTACACTCGCTTATGTGGCACAGATGTGCATGGTACATACGTGCAAACATGGAATCTACCACAGCTACTACATTTCCACCTGTTGAAGTGATCCTAATCAGCCTGTAAATATTAACGTGCCTCTATTCTCTCATAATTATGAGCACCCCTTTTGAAACCTTAAGGACCTCATTAAAATTGGTAAACTTGCACCCAATCACCTCGAGTGCACCAATATATATATATATTTTTCATGTTAAGAATGTGCTCATATCAGTCAAGGTACACTTCATCCCATCAAACATATTAATACAGACAATATCAATAGCCATAATGTTACATGCATTGTCATTGCCCATAAATACCTGTCCACCATTGTACTCCATGTAGTTGGCGAACCAACTTCGATAAGAAGTCATGTGATATGAAGTCCCTGTGTCAAGAATCTATTAGTCTTTATGATCATCGTATAAGTGTTCGATCATAGACACTGACAACACATCACCTCCACTTGTCTCTTCATTTGACGTGGTAGTATTGGCCTTCCTAGAAGAAGGCTCTATATTCTCTTTCTTTGCTTTAAGATTTGTACAATCCTTTTTCATATGCCCTAACATCCCATAATTTCAACACTTTAACATTCCCTTGCCCTTACCCTTGGATTTGGATTTTGATTTAGAGGATCCTGTATCTCGCTTAGAAATTCTACCTCTTATAAACAAAGCATCGGTGGGGCCCCTCATACGACTGTTCTTCTTTCTCATATCATTTCCTTGAATGGATGAGATGATGGCATCGATACTAAGAGTCGTATTACTATTGCACAAGGTGTCTTTAAAAGATTTATACAAAGTAGGAAGAGAATTCAATAAGATACACACATGATCTTTTTCATTGACCGTTACCTCCACTTCCAACAATTTGGAGATCATCTTGTTAAAAAATTCTAATGTGGGTTCAACATCTTCTCCCTCTGCCATCTTGAAGTTGAATAACTACAGCTTCAAGTGTAGGCGATTTTTAAAGGACTTCTTTGTATAGATGTCTTCTAAATTCACCCACAAACTTGCTGCAGTTTTCTCCCTCAAGACATTGTAGAGAAACTCATCCATTAAGCAATTGGATTGAGGATTTCACTTTCTTATCCGGTTTCTTCTATTCATCATCATCCATAGATTCTGGTTGCTTCTTAAGGACTTCATCCAATCCTTACTGAATTAACATACTAGTCATGTTTACCTTCCATAATTCAAAGTTATTTTTTTTGAAATATTTTTTAACAGCAAACTTCGGATTGACATCCATTGATACTCACTTTCAGATCTAAGCCTGTGCCCCAATGATTGCTCTGATACCACTTATCGAGGGACCGTGGAAGCACACAAAGATGAATTAAGTAAGTAATCGAAGCAAGCATAACGCAAACATTCTGAATTTAATGTGGAAAAACCCTTGTAGGAAAAACTACAGCATAAAGTGACATATATCAATATGAAAGCAGAAAATTAAAAGAGTGGAGAGATTACCCTATTTGAACAACCTCGAATCAACCCAAACTATACCTTTGAAACCCTAGAACAAATTAGAGAACTCTAAATACCTCTCAATCCTAATTACACCCCAATATATAGCCTTTGAAAGAATCACAATCAAATTAGACAACAAATCCCACAAAATCACAACTCTACGAAAAACTACATGGATCTGTTCAATGTCATCAAACACACTTTATCTCATCGAAACTTATCCTTCAATAAGATCGAAGCCATGTCGATGACATCAAACTAATACCTAAACAGTCTAAAGATAAGACATAAAAATTGGATTTTCTTCGATTGCATCATGCCATCTTCGATGGCATTGAACATATCCTTCGATGTAATCAAACACTCTTCGATGGCATAAAAAAGTACCTAGTTAGTCTAGCGCCCAACTAGAGAAAATCTGAAAATTCTCAATAGGATCGAGCACTGTTCGATGGCATCAAACGGTGCTTGATGGCATCGAATGGTCTGTCAATGCAATCATCAAAACCCTGATTCTGAATGATTTAAGACTTCAAAAAATGACATTTAGCTTGTAATTCCATTAATGATTGGGGATTCCTGCACATTGACACCTTCAGAAAGTTGTATCACCCCCTCTTTATAAATACTCAGAAATATGACAAAGGTAAGAAATGTACAAAAAATAAGCCCTTAATCACAAAATTTATTTCTACCTAATTCACAAGTAATTGGGCTA
Organism: Magnolia kwangsiensis; assembly: GCA_037074715.1. Classification (NCBI taxonomy): domain Eukaryota; kingdom Viridiplantae; phylum Streptophyta; class Magnoliopsida; order Magnoliales; family Magnoliaceae; genus Magnolia; species Magnolia kwangsiensis. Next base: position 54,422,637 of record CM073578.1, read on the forward strand.
TCATAACAAGAATCCTAACTCATACTAAATGGATCCACTTGCCATTATGATGAAAAAGTGATCAATAGTCCTTTCTGCCATTTAAAATAAATAAATAAATAAATTGGTCTACATGTTTATGAGTTAACTTTTCATATATTTGAGAAGATGAAAGTAATAATCTTGTGTTGTGAAGTCACTCTGCCGAACTCATTTAGAAAAAGGCCTTTGCTGGAATAGGGGGAGAACTCCCCATAAAAGATTCTTAGGAGTATGAAAATTCTACCTAATACCACACTAATTGGTTAAAATGGGTCCTAAAAGTTTCCAAAGGGTATTAGTACCAATATTTATATCAAATCATGCTGTTATCGGTATGCTTATCTTTGACCCATCTATGCAACCACAAACAAGCAATCTTTAGATGAAATTATCCAAATTCCCACCATAATTTTTCATGGTTTTGTTACATTTTATTGCAATCAAGCATCATCATCATCGTCACCTATGCTTCATACAAATTAACTGGAGTTGGTTACACAAATCTGTATCTTTAAATCACCTCCATCATGCCAATTAACTCCATCCACTATCCAATCTATGCATCCATAACATTTTTCATGCTTAAATCATCGTGATCATGTTAACTATTGTTTTGACATCATGTTGCAAGTTGGTGTGATGGAATTAGGGAAGGAAAATAATAATAATAATAATAGCCTACCAGTAATTATCATCAAGTGATCAAACTAAATGATTCATTCTACATATTTGATGTTCAATACAGAAGTGTGAAACAAAGAAACACTAAAATTACTCAAGTTACTTATGCCTCAAGTGGCTTATCATGGTTTCTACTTAATCAGCAGTTAAACATGTTTGGTTCGTAGGTTTTTAAAACAGCTCAACAAAATGACTCACCTTGAGTCTAAAATATTAGAAACTAGAGACAACTCAAAATCCATGCCATGGATTTTTTTTTTTGTGTAAACTGTTGAGGTTCAAATTTGGTCGACTCTCCCCTCCGTCTTCTCCAACTCGGATCTCTTCAACGCCTTGATCCTGTGCAAGAAGAACTGACAAAGGTAACCCTGGCTATGCCAGGGGACCCTCCGATGTCAAAGTCAGGACAAGGGAATCTGGGTTTAAGTGGAGAGTAGAGGAGAGTGCGAGAGCTTGCGTACTTGTGACGATAGGGTCTCAATGTATTTATACCCGTCGGTAGAATGGTCGGAGCCCGCCATTATCAGCATGAATCGCTCAATCAGCGGGATTTCCAGATCGTGGAGATATCGAGCACAATCTATGGATCATGCATCGTATCAAGCGGATAGTGCGTATCTGCGAGTGAAATGATCGGCCACGTCTGATCATGGCGGTTTCTGCCTTTGGCAGATGGAGCATTCGAATATTAGTTCAGCTCGGATAGGCTCGGGTAATCCGATCGTCGTTCACCCTTATGGTTATTCAGTAGAATACAGGATCTTTCAGATCCGTCTAAAGTGAGATACCCGACTTTGCTGAATCAAATTTTTTGTAGTCGGCGGGCGGACCACTCGCGAGTGATATAGTAAATAACTTTCAACATCCGATCGAATTCCGAGGACTGTCCCGACCCTAGGCCCTGTGGTAAAGGTATTTTCTCTGCCATTCTCCGCCAGGGATACTCAGGTCGGATCGGACTGGTATTGTCTCAGTCTCTCAGGTACTTCGGTGGCTTAGCTTGGTACTTATATAGGCGATTCTTATTTGGGCTCGGATCATCCCATAACAAAAGCCCCCTACTCTTCGAGTTTACTTGTGGGCTCAGAGAGTAATCGTGAAGAAAAGCTCTCACCCATACCTAGTAATAATGGCTTTTCAGTCCTAGAACGTCACGTCTCAGGATTTCGCACATGCGGGCTATTTTCGGATGGACATGTGGCGATAGTTACGATCCCAACTAAATGCCAACCTAAGAGGGGCGACCACGTAAGCTCAAGGAAGAGTGCGCGTGATGACTCCTTCTACTCGGGGGTCGCTTCGTATCCCGAAGTGCGCCGTTTGATGTCAGAAATGTATCATCTAACGAGCGCTTACCCAAGGGGAAGGGGCCACGTGTACCTGGGAATTTTCTCGCGACATTTGGCTGCGGCCATTATTGCTTGTCATTAATGCAGAGATTCCCTGTAGATTATATAAACAGTCTTCAAATTCATTTTCGCTACCCGCATTGCGATTTCGAGTGTATATTGGAGGAGGTGATTTTTGACAAAGACGATTCTGGTCGACTTGAGTTTTCTGGTGGGCGATTCCAACCGATCAACCTTTCTCGGGATAAGGCGATTTTCGGTGACTGCCCGGTGAGTCTCCCTCGTCTATTCTTAATCTCTTTTTCATAATGTCGTCTGATCTTGAGACCGTGAGGGGGTATGGTGAAGACTCTGAGCTGGGAGCTCGGATGATGGAAGAGGGGCCTCTAAAGGCCCCATTGAGGCCGTACCTTTATATCCCCTGCCTCGAAAGCAGAAGGGGGTGGGGTCCATTACTCAATGTCCTAGTAAAAGGAAAGCCGCTCGAGCTCCCCAAGTCACCATTACCGAGGCCTCTGAGATGCCAGTGAGTGGGCGTGCCTCGAAAGTGATCCCGGAGGCTCCGTTTTATCGGAGTCTCAGATGGAATGGATCCGCTCAGAATTTCAGATTTCGAGCTCCGTCCGGATAAAGGCCCTTGCGCCCCTTGACACCGCCAGTGACCCTGCCAAGGGGGAAGTCGCGATCTTCCTCTGTGTGCTGCAGTGTGGACTTCGACTCCCCTTTCATCCTTTCATCTGATCAATTGCCGCTTACCTCGGACTTGCCCCGGGGCAATTTACACCCAATGCCTGGAGGGTGTTAATCTCCGCGTTTATCATCTGGAAACAATTAGGAAATCCGTAGCTGACCCTGGAGGAGCTGAAGAGCTTGTATCTGGTTAAGCACGATAACCAAGAACCATGGTACTATTTTGTGACCCGAGGCAGCAAAGGGTCGGGGTTTATGATGAACCTTCCATCTTCCAACAAGGATTGGAAGAACAAATGGTTTTGGGCAGCAAACAAGTGGGAGGCGCCAGTGGCGGAGCTTGGGTCCCTGTCTGTCCAGGTTTCGACTCGCTTCGTAAAGTCAGGTCAGACTTTAATTAATTCTTATGTTCTTCAATTTTCATTTATTTTTTACTTCAATCGGAGTGAAGTTCTCGCTTTTCCTTTTGCAGACTTCCAGAGCGGTTTACCTCTCCTCGACCCGGCCCAAAAGAATCATATTTCCAGGGCCAGGGCGAGAGCAGGGGAACTTCGTTCCTGGACAGACCTAATCACAGCGGCTAATCTTCACTGGTCCGGGCTCTATAAGTCCTAGCCGCTGCCCATGTCCTTTAGTAAGTTGTCTTATTTTCTTTGATGAGATTAGTTTTGCTCGTTCGGTCATTGATCTGTTATTTCTTGTGCAGGCATGGCTGAGGCGTTGGGTACACGGAATAGGAAGGTCACCCCGACGGTGGAGGAAATGTTAAGGGCTGTGCCCCGGATGAAAACCACTCGGAAGAGACAAGTCTCACCTCAGGGGGGGTGCTGGGGCCTAGGGTACAACTCCATTTCTTACCGTGGCAACTGCTGCTGCCCTTCTTGTTACTAAAAACCTCCGGAGCCCCATTCCAGTCTCAGCAACAGCCGTTAATCCCGCGTCCATCTCTCTTACCCTTGCTCCCCCTGCCAATGCTCCAGGGGCGGGGGCTCAGTCGACTATCCCTTGTATAGCCGTGGCCTCATCCTCCGAACGGGAGGAAGCTATTCAGATGGCTAATTCCATGATATCCCCTACTAAGGTAGGGAATGCCCATCCGTCCAAGGGGGTATCTCCTATTGAGGTACGAAATGCCCTTCTGTCTGAGGGAATACCCCCTATTGAGATAAGGAATGCCCTTTTGGCCGAAGCTTAGGCATTGGCTGGTAGCGGGACAGGGGCCGCAGAGGAGGGAGGCTCAGCTCAGTTGGGGACGAGCGGAGCAAGGTATGAGCCAGGTTTCTATATGGCCTTCCTAACTAAATGGGCATCCAAGCATGCCCCGGAGGAGAAGATCGACAGTCTGCTCTCCAAGTCGGATGACTCCTTCCTAAACGATCTGGCGGCGGTTTTCTATAAGGCATTCCTGTCTCATCGCATTCATCACTTTCCATTTTATAGATGTACTTTCTCATTCGCCCTTATTACATATTTTTTCCAGTCTGTTCCAAGGCTCCTCCTAGCTTAGGAAAGGGTGCAAGAGCATTGAAAAATAGACGCCGAGGTGGAGACTCTCAGAACCACAGTGAGAGTCTTGCGAGACGAGGCGACTCTCTTCCAACTAGAGCAAGGTGAACTGCGCCGGCAGCTTGAGGATGAGAAGACCCGGAAGCTTCAACTACAGAGGGCGGCTAAAGATTCGGAGGCCCGACTCATGGTTACGGAGTTCGAGCTGACGTGAACTAGGGCTCACCCAGACTCGCTAGTTAAAGAGACTTCTTGGCTGGGAGAATCTCTAGAGTCGGCGAAGGTTGAGGCGGCAGAGGAACAGAGCCAAGCCGTTGCTCAAGCGATGAAGGCTAAGTGGGTTGAAGATGAGGCCTCACTGGGGAGGGTCGTTACTGCTGCAATTGACGCCTTCAAGACGTCTAAGGAGAGATACATTGAAGCCGCTAAGTTCTATAACTTTGGTATTAATGCTTTCATTGACGCGGTCCAAGACCTGTATCCCGATCTTAATCTCAATTCTCTACTCCCTGATGAAAATGAAGAGGAGCCTCCCGAAGACGTCCGCATAAAAATTTAACTCTTTTACATTTATTTTTTGCCTGTATGGATGATGTATCTTGTTTTTTTTTTTTTGCCCCTCTGAGGAGGGTGAATGAATATTGACTTTTGAACATTCAATATTAGTTGTCGATTGTTGGGGTGATTTGCTATGATGTAGATTTATTCCAAGGCATGGTCAAGCTATCCTCTCAGAGGGTTAGCTCTCTCCATTGCCATTTAGTAGATTTTCTATTCTTTGACTCAGTTGAGTCCAACCCTTAGAGGAGTCGGCTTGTCCCACGATTGGCGAGGACCTTTTGTTCCATTGAACGATCATATGATGAGCCGATTTCTCTGTTGGAGAGTCGGGTCATCGTTAGGCTTTTTCCCTGGTTTAGGGGGAATATCATGTCGAGTTTTCGTGGGATTATGCTCCGACCCCTTCTTTAAGGGATTGGACCGTCAAGTCTGCCCCTGTATTAACGAGGCCACTTAGGGGACATTTATTCATTAGGAGTAGAATTAGGACTTTTATTGAAAGCCTTAAAGGCTGGTCACTCGGAGGCGTACACTTTATTGGGGGCCTTAAAAAGTCAGTTCTTCACGGATAGTAGATCTTTAAGTGCTCAGCATTCCAAGGATGAGGGAGCTGGCGACCCTCAAGATCTTCTAGGTGGTAGGAGCTCAATTTGGTAAACCTGACCACGCGATATGACCCTTCCCAGTTGGGCCCAAGCGGCCCTGCCCCGGCTCGGTGGTGTTCTGAAATACTTGTCAGAGAACTAAGTCTCCAGGACGAAACCGCCTGACCTTCACTTTAGAGTTGTAGTAGCATGCTACTTGTTAGTGTCGAGCTACTACTCGGAGCCTTGAAATGTCTCAGACTCCCTCAAGCAGATCCAGATTAGCCGTAATCTGCTCAGAGTTCTGACTTTCTTGGTAGTTCCTTACTCGTGCAGTAAGAAGGCCGATCTCCACTGGCACTACTGCTTCGAGCCGTAGGAGAATGAAAAGGGGGTTTCCCCAATTGAGGACTGAACTGTAGTCCTGTAAGCCCAAAGGACGAATGGGATCTCCTTGGCCCAATTGCCTTTCGCATTTTTTAACTTTGTTTTGAGATGATGCTTGATGATCTTATTGACTGCTTCCACTTGCTCGTTGGACTGTGGATGCTAAGGCGACGAATATGCATTTGTAATGCTAAGCCCTTGACACATACTACGAAATTTATCATTGTCGAACTGCTTGCCATTGTTAGACATGATTGTTCGTGAAATTTTGAACCGACGGATAATATTTTTCCAAAAAAAGTTAATTACTTTTTACTCAGTGATCCTTGCGACGGGTTCAACCTCGGCCCACTTGGTGAAGTAGTCAACTGGATGATGGCGAACTTGACTTACCCCTTACTTGTAGGTAAGGAGCCAATGATGTCGATTCCCCATTGACCGAACGGCCACAGACCACTCATGGGGGTCATTTCTTCAGCTGGTTGCCTCGGTACAACTGCATAACACTGACACTTGTTGCATTTTCAGACATAGTTCTTCGCATCTTGCTTGAGGGTCAGCCAGAAGTACCCTTGACGGAGTATCTTCAGAGCCAGGGCTTAGCTCCCTGAATGGCTTCCACAGATTCCCTCATGAATTTCTCGAATTACGTAGTCGGCTTCGTCCGGGCGGAGACATCTAAGGTAAGGTTGGGAATTCCCTCTCTTATAAAGGACTCTGTCCAGAATTACGTATCAAGCCGCTCTAACCCTGAGTCGTCTCACCTCTAGTTTATCTAGGGAGATTTCACCAAACGAGAGGTAGTTGAAGATCGGATCCATCTAACTCGGATTTGCGTGCATGAGATTGACCTTCTTCGATTAGCCGATGCTGGGATGTTCAATGAATTCGACGAGAACGAACCGTGGGATCTTCCCTTCTGCGGCTAAGGAAAGCCTTGCCAGGGCATCGACCCATGAATTTTTTGCTCTCAGTATTTGCTGGATAGTACAACTCCAGAATCTTTCGATCAGTTTTCTCGCTTCGTCAAGGTAGACAATCATTCTGATTTCTTTGGCCTCCTACTCTGAGGAGATGTGATTTACTACTAGCTGCGAATCACATCAGACCGGAGGGTTTGAACACCCAGACTGGTTGTCAATCTAAGCCCGACTAACAATGCTTCATATTCAGCATCGTTATTTGAGGTTTTGAATCCAAGCCTGATCGCGTATTGGATTGTTGTGGAATCGGGTGTGACCAAGATGATTCCAGCTCCAGCTCCCTTGACATTGGACGACCCATCTACATAGAGAACCCATCTCGGGTTTATCATCACTTTTGGGGCATCCAGAGGGGCAGACAGGGTCATTTCAGCTTCCGTGCTGATCTCCTTTATGCTTGGAGTAGTGAACTCGGTGATGAAGTCGGCCACGGCTTGACCCTTGATCGCCATCCTCGGACGGAATTAGATGTCGAATTCTCCAAGCTCAATAGCCCACTTGGTTATCCACCCCAAAACTTCCAGTCTCTAGAGGACTTGTCTCAGAGTGGAATCAGTCAGCACAATGATGGAATGAGCCTGGAAATATAGACGTAACCTTCGAGCTGAGATGACGAGGCAGAGTGCTAACTTCTCTAGAGATTGATATCTCGTTTATGTGGGTAGCATCGCCTTACTAACATAATAAACATGATATTGTTTATTTCTGACTTCTCTGATCAAGGCTGAGCTGGCAGCCGAGGCCGAGACCGCGAGGTAGAGGAAGAGGGGCTCTCCTTCTTCTAGTTTAGATAAGAGAGGGGGTGTACCTAAATGCTGTTTCAATTGCTGAAAGGCTTGCTCACACTCCGTTGTCCATTCTACCTTCTTATGACCCTTCAGTTGCTGAAAGAAGGGGAGGTATTTATCCGTTGTCGGGATATGAAGCATCCGAGCGCGGTAACTCTTCCCGTGAGGCACTGTATTTCCTTGACAGTCCGAGGTGAATTCATGTCGAGGAGCGTCTTGATTTTTTTGGGGTTGGCCTCGATACCTCGCTGACTAACTTGAAAACTAAGAAACTTTCCTAATTTGACTCCAAATACACACTTAGCTGGATTCAACTTCATCTAGTACTCTCGGAGGACGCTGAACGTTTCTCCGAGATCTGCGAGATGATCGGATGCTTTAATACTCTTCACTAGCATATCGTCGATGTATACCTCCATAGTGCATCCGATCTGCTTGGCAAACATCTGATTCACCAATCTCTGATATGTTGCCCTAGTATTTTTCATGCCGAATGGCATGACCCGATAACAGTAGACCCCTTGTTTGTGACAAAGGTAGTCTTTTGCCTGTCTAGGGGATGCATGACGATCTGGTTATACCCAGAATAAGCATCTAGGAAGGAAAGCAACTCGTGTCCAGTTGTGCTATCCACTAGTTGATCGATCTGAGGTAATGGGAAGCTGTCTTTGGGATATACCTTATTCAGATCCTAATAATCCACACAGACCCGCCACTTCTCATTGAATTTTCTGACTAACACAACATTTGCTATCCAATCGGGGTAGTATATCTCTTCTATGAAACTCGCGTCGAGCAGGACGGAAACCTCCTCGGCAATGACTTCATATCATTCGGCGTCGAATGACCATCTTTTTTGTTTCACTGGCTTGTGATCAGGGTCCATGTTCAGTATATAGACTAAGACGTCGGGGGAGATTCCTAGCATATCCACATGCGACCATGCAAAAATGTCCCGGTGTTGCTTCAAGAAGGTCATCATGGCGGTCCTCTGCTCAGAATTCAACGACGATCTGAGCTGAACAGTCTTGCTCGGGTCAGTTTCATCGAGGGGGACCTTCTCCAGGTCTTCTGCTGACGAGCTCGCTGTTGATTCTCGGGGGTCCAAGACATCGATGATAAGCGCCTGTTTGGTAGTTCCTTTTCTGACCACGATGGCATAACATCTTCGGGCTCGCGTTGGTTGCCTCGGAGGTAACCGATCCCACCTTTAGCCGGGAACTTCATCATCAGGTGATAAGTTGAGACAACTACCCTCATCGCATTGAGGGATGGCTGTCCCAGAATCACATTGTGCACTGATGGAACGTTAACAACCAAAAAGTCTACTAGGAGGGTGACTTGGTGTTGTCCTTCTCCCGCCGTTACTGGGAGGGAAGTGGCTCCTTTAGAGATTACCCTTTTTCCGACAAAGCCATGTAGGGGGGTCTTCACAGGATGGAGTCGTGATCGTGGAACACCCATCTTCTCGAAGGCTTTGGAGTAAATGACATCGGCCGAACTTTCGGTGTCGACCAAGATACGATACACCTTATGATTCGCTATAGTCATCATGACTACTAATGCGTCGTTGTGTGGATACTGAATTTCGCGTGCATCATCTTCCGTAAAGGTCAGACTACATGGGATGACTCGAAGCTCTTTATTGGGTCGTTCTGCCAGGTGGACATAATGTTCCGGCTCAGAGTTCAGAGAATAGGTTTTTCGAGCCCTATTTGAATCCTCCCCTTCGACTGAGCCCCTGAAGATAGCGGTAATTTCATCAGACTCTTTCGTGGGGTTATTCGGCTGCTCTTGCTGTTGTTCATCCCTCCGAGCGGACCTCTCTTTCTTGGTGTATCGAGGTAGGTGTCCCTTGCGGATGAGGGACTCAATTTCATCCTTGAGATCTACGCAATCGTCTGTGTTGTGTTCGTGATCTCGGTGAAAGCGATAAAACTTTCACTTGTCTCTATGCTCTAGGTCAGCCTTCATGCATACTGGCCAATTTAGCAGTTTGTCTCCTCGAATGTCCAATAGGATTTGTTCGACGGACGTATTAAGGGGGGTGTAGGAACGAAATTTTTCTTTTGGCCTTCAGCTCGGTCGGTGATCTCGAAGGCCGCGATCGTCCGCACCTTTGCCTGCCGGTTAGGATTCTTCATTCCTTGGCCTCTTTTCCTTGTTGGCCGAATCAGCTATTTTCACACCTTTGCGAGCGTTGGTAAACTCCTCGGCATTGATGTATTTATATGCTCGCGCCGCGAAGTCTGTGAATGTTTTTAGTGGATTTTTTCCTATGGAGAAAGTAAACCTTCCCTCCTTCAAGCCACTGAGTATTGCGGCGAGGGCCATTTTGTCATCATAGTCCTCGACCTGCAGTTCTTCTTCATTAAAGCGGGTGATGTAATCCTTCAGCGACTCTTTTAGATCTTGTTTGATAATGAGCAGATGAGTGTTGGATTTTTGACTTCTCTTACCACTTATAAACTGAGTAAGGAATACTCAACTCAACTTTACAAAGGACTCGATGGAGTTAGGTTTGAGCTGATGATATCAACTCCGAGTGGACCCCGCAAGGGTGATGGAGAATCCACTGCACATCATTGCATCCGTCACCGTCTGGATCTGCATCCAGGATCGATAGGCTTCAAGATTCTCGGATGGATCTCCTGATCCGGAGTACTGAATGACGGGAAGTATCCGAAATCTTTGTGGCATCACCTCACTCATGATGGAGGAGGTGAAGGGAGGTTCGGTCTCTTCCATCATTGCTTGAATGGTGGTAGGGACGGTTGATAACTGTTGGTTCTTTTAGAGAGTTAAGAATTTATCGTTGAGCTCCGCAAACCTCACTTCACAGGGGTCTTTACTCTCAACAACAGTCTCTGGGGCATCCACCATATCTGGAGCTCTTCTTTCCCTTCTCCGCTCTAGCCGATGGCTGAGATCTATTGGTGTCAGGGCCGAGGTGACCGAGTTATTCATAGGTGCCCGGGTGGCGGTATTCCGTGTCAAGGCCCCAACCTGCACCGGAGGAGGATTCACACCTAAAAGAGACGCCCGAGAATGCGGAGGTACCTCGGGCCTCATACTCCTTGGTGCAGAATGAGTCTCTGCAAACAAACTCACTGGTTCAGGAGTCAGGTCCTCCTGAATCGGGTGTAACTGGGGATCTCTTTGTTGCTTTATTTTTCTTATTTCTTCACGTAGGGCCTGGATTTTGTTCTACATACCTCGGTATTTATTTGACCGATTGCGAAAACGCTATGACGGCCTTGGTGCGGATTCATTGTGGAACGATGATGACAATCGAGTTTGCTCATTTGGCTTCGGTTCCACTGCCACTGCTTTCTTCTTTTTCTCCATTGAGTCGAATAATGGGAACCTGACTTTTTGTATTAGATTCCCATAGACGGTGCCAAAAAATGTTGAGGTTCAAATTTGGTCGGCTCTCCCCTCCATCTTCTCCAATTCGGATCTCTTCAACGCCTTGATCTTGCGCAAGAAGAATTGACAAAGGTAACCCTGGCTATGCCGAGGGACCCTCCGATGCCAAAGTCAAGATAAGGGAATCTAGGTCTAAGTGGAGAGTAGATGAGAGTGCGAGAGCTTGCGTACCTGTGACGATAGGGTCTCAATGTATTTATACCCATCTGTAGAATGGTTGGAGCCCACCATTATCGGCATGAATCGCTCAATGAGCGGGATTTCCAGATCGTGGAGATATCGAGCTCAATCTATGGATCATGCAGCGTATCAAGCGAATAGTGCGTATCTGCGAGCGAAATGATCGGCCACGTAGCAGACGGAGCATTCGAATATTGGTTCGGATCGGATCGGCTCGGGTAATCCGATCGTCATTCACCCTTATGGTTATTCAGTAGAATACGGGTTCTTTCAGATCCGTCCAAAGTGAGATACCCGACTTCACTGAATCAGATTTATTGTAGTCAACGGGCGGACCACTCGCGAGTGAGATAGTAAATAACTTTCAACATCTGATCAGATTCCGAGGACTGTTCCGACCCTAGGCCCTGTGGTAAAGGTATTTTCTTTGCCATTCTCCGCCAAGATACTTAGGTCGGATCGGACTGGTATTGCCTTAGTCTTTCATGTACTTCAGTGTCTCAGCTTGGTGCTTATATAGGTGAATCTTGTATGGGCTCGGATCATCCCATAACATAAACAATTTAATTTTAAATATATTTACATAATAACAGACTCCCTGATTGCAAGGATTACAATAAAAAAGGAATCTACACTTACACAATAGGCAAAGCAGGTTAACTTTCTATACAGGAGAATGTGCCAACTCATACAGAGCTAGAGATGGCTGAAATGGTCTTTGAATCAATACTAGTGTTAGAGTCCCTAACGCCGTAACCGTGGGGGCCACTTTGATGTATGTGTTAGATATCCACTCGGTTTCAATAATAAACCCTATACAAATCTCAGGTGGACCAAACCACGGGAAACAGTGGTAATTAACGCTCACAGTTAAAAACCTTCAAGGGCCCGCGGTAATATTTGTTTGCCATCCAACCTTTATTTTTATTTTTTTTACACACGCACACATACCCTCACCACCTGTGGGTACTCGAACCATTGACCAGGAGTTGAAACTCCTGAGAGTTTACCACCGGAGCAATAGTAAGGACCCGTTTGCCATCCAACCTGTTGAAGGGAATTAACGCTCACCATTAAAAACCTACGACGGCCCACTATAATATTTGTTTACCATCCAACCTGTTGAAGGTCACATATATGCCGGGATGAAGGGAAATGCAAAAGCCATCTTTCTCCAAAACTTTAGTGGCCCCAAAGAAGTTTTAAATGGTGGGTGTTCATTCACCATGTTTCTTATGGTTTCGTTCACCTGAGATTTGGATCTGCTTCATTTTTGGGCCCATGCCCTAAAACGGGCTGGAAAATTAGATGAAAGGCATGGATTTGCAACAAATACATTAAGGTGGGTCTGCAATCACACCCTGATTCAATAGTTTTTTATTCTGCTGCTCGGTTCCTCTTGATGGAGGCAAATTTGTGAGTGAACCCATCTCCACGTTCGTAGGTCCAGCATGATGTTTCTTAGAAATCTACCCCATCCATCGATTTTACTGGATCATGTTAAAAGATGGGCCCAAAATTGAGGCTGATCCAAAGCATAACTGGGCCACATTGATGGAAATAATGGAGATTGAACTACCACCATTGAAATGTTCCCTGGGTCTATTATGCTGATTATATGTAGGGGTGTACATCGAGTCGAACCAAGTCAAGCTGGCCTCAGCTTGACTCGTCTCGAACACTAGCTGACCATAGCTCTAATTCGGCTAAGCTCGGTCCTCAAGCCTAACTGGCCAGCTTGGCTTGGTTCGGTCAACAGCTCGGGCCGAGTTCGAGCCAATATCAAGCCTAGTTCCTCATTGAGGCATTTCCACAAACACTTGAACTGCAACTTTACAATCTTACTGTTTGTAAAACAGAGGCAATGGTTTTACAGATGTTTTATCAAACATCTTCTAAGTAATATAAAAAAAAAGAAAAAAAAGAAAAAAAGGTATTTGTTTAATGTAGATACCTTGCTTGCCACAGGCCAAACCTTCCTTGCTACTAGCCAAACCTTCGTTGCCACTGGCCACATTTGGTTGAGTCATTTTATCAAACAGTTGGTGAGCAACACTAATGTCAAAGTAATCGAGTCAAAAACTGGTTTAATCCGAGTTCAATTCGAGCTGGATTTGATCTGAGTCGAGTCGTGCTGGGGCCTGCTCAAACTCGCTCGAACTCATTTTCGAGTTAAAAAATCAGCTCAAGTCAGCTCGAACTCATTTTTGAGTTTAAAAAATCAGCTCAAGTTGGCTTGAACTCAGCTTCGAAACAAGTTTGATCAAGCTTTTTTCGAGTCAAGTTCAGCGATCTAACCAAGCTAGCCCAGTTCGTGTAAACCCCTAATTATATAACATACAGACTAGTCATAAAGTCATTCCCAAACCCATAAGATTATATGGAGAAACCAGTGGAAAGGTGGATATTTCAAAATTTCAATGTAGACCTCGTGACTATTTTAACAACCGAGGTTCAATACTATTGATTCAAGTAGTGTGACCCACTTGAGTATTGGATCTGTCTCATATTTGGGCCTAAGCCAACAAAAATGGCGGATAGAGTGGATTTCTCAAAAAAATTCATGGCGGAACACTCCATTTTTTTTTTAAAATATATTTTTTGAGCTTCTCTATAGTGGTTGACTTTAATAACACTATTTCAAGGTACTTGGTTTACTTGAATTTTGGATTTTCATTGTATTTTGCCCAAAATTCATCTGAAAAACTGGTGGTCAGATTGGATTCTCAGAAATATCGTGGTGGGCCTTACAATAATGGGTGTGGTTAAATGGTGAGCATTCGATACTACCGGTGTAAGTCATGTGGCCCACTTGAGTGTTGGATTTATATCATATTTAGGCCCTCCTCTTAATATAAGATGAATAAAATAGTTGACAGAGTGGATTTCTCAAAAATGTCACTGGTAGATTTTGCAACATGGGACATCCATTCATCACAATCAGTGCACATTCCTCACTGCACGGTGGTTGAAATTACTTTTCATGAGTTGAAAAGTAACAAAAAATAAATTAAAAAAATAAATTATTTTATTTAATAAGCTACTTATTTAAGTTGAGTAATTAAACTAATATTTTTATTTTTATTTTTATTTTTTATTATTATTTTAAAAAGTAGTTTATTGACTTACATGAGTTAAAAAACTACTTATTCGGTGCAATCCAAACACACCCTAAAAAAAGGAGTTACATATGATGTGTGCGGATGATGCACTAATTTATCCCATCAAATGCTGATTATTTTTCCAATATGCCATGTGGAATCCACAATCACGTTGTGCACGAAGCTTTCCTCTATCTGTGGGATTTTATAAAATCCCTACCATAACAGTAAAATAAAGGAGTTATACATTGCGTGCGGAACTGATGCACTCATCTCATCGAATGTTAATCATCTTCCAATAACCCTTGCAGAATCAACAATCATGTTGTATATGCAGTTTGATTGATAGGATTTAATTCCTAATATATAGTCCGATCATTGATAGAATTGTGAATGTAGGGTTTTACTGCAACCAGCACTTCTGTTGTTGTGGGTTGATTTCAGGGCTTTCTAGTTGGAGAGACTAGTCCTTAAGGGCCTTCATTGCGAGTCCATAGTGAGGTGTGATCCACGTAGAGTTTAGGTGTTATCGTTGGTTATTTTTTATAAATAAGACAACTCCGTGTTTCTTATGTCAAAATCTAACTCGACATGCTTACTAGGCTTAAAGAAATACTTATATTGGCAAGGAAAAAACATATCTGAGTTGTTACATTAGGCTTAAAGAAATACTTATATTGGCAAGGAAAAAACATATCTGAGTTGTTACATTAGGCTTAAAGAAAGTGAATATTTTGAAGTTATTATTATTGTTTATTTCTTTCCCGGTTTTTGGGTTGGAGATTCTTCCACACTTTTGTGGTGTTACTCCGCATAAAGGATGTACTGTGGGTGGACTGCAAAAATAATTAACCTTAGTTGCATTTTACATCAGTTTTGGCATCAAGAGTGTTCATCCCATTATCTTCACTCCTCTTAATAGCCAATTAGAGCAGAGCAAACTGCGTCTGATTTATACAAAATCTGCAGTGGGGTATTTGGAGATATGAAAAGATTTCTTAGCAAACAACAACTGGAATGTATTAGACAGTGCCACGTCAATATCTAAGCAGCCAATGAAAAAGAAATCGTGAAGAAACGGTTACAGAACAAATGTCAAACAGAGAAATAGAGGAAGTCAAGTAGTGGAGAATGGTTATGGCAATATTCAGAACATAGGAAGGATCTAGAGGGCTAGATTAAGATTATAAATAATAGAAGAATTCAGTAAGAAAATTTGTCTTGTACTAACCTAATCAAACCTAACATTATCTTTCAATTTACCCATCAATTTACATTTCACAGTGTAATTCTTTACTTTCAAGCTGTTGTTTACATTCCATACTGTAATCCGTAGCATTGATCAAGTAGCTAGTAATTTTAACTATAATTCGAGTTAACGCTCGCATGCTAGATTCGGTTATTTACTCGGAAAGGTGTTGTGCTGCTGTTCCTCACGATCGACTATAAGAATCCCTTTTTCATTTCACTTCATCTGTATCAAAAATTCCTTTTATAGGGAAGACAAAGGTGTGACCCATCATCAGAAAACAAAGCCCACCCTCTGAATATTGCTTAATCTTATTTATACATTGAGAGATTGGATTAATAGGAGACTGATCTCATCAGATCTCAGTCGTACACCATGTGTCTTCTTATTTTGGTGCTTGGGGTCATAGTTGTTCGTTTTGAATTGAGCTGCAATTTCAATTCTAGCATGCTTACAAACTTAAAGCCAAAAACAGAACCATACAACAGTTTTGGCACACTGTCTTTGATTAACCAGTGTAATATTGCCAATTATGAATAAAAGAAGTGCTCACATACTGGGATCGATGCCTCTACACCAACTGCACTGCTTCCAGTCGAGGACGTGCTAGTTTCAGTAGCCTCTAATGCGTTGAATTTAAATAATAGCCCAACGCTTGATACTGGTGGATCAAGGAGGAGCATCGACTTATCGGACTGTTCTTCTAGATGAGATAGTTGTCGTACTTCAAGATGTACGGCTGAGCATTCAGTTGTACAAGAATATGAAAGGGCCCAAGGAGAGACTCTGTATTTAAGTTGAAAATACTAATCAATATATGGCCAACTAGACTGAGGCCATACATCAATTGATGACTATAATGGTCGAGCCAACACCATTGGTAATGAAATACAATGCTGAGGGAAGTTCTATGGTAATGCAGCTCCACTGCCATCCATGCTGCCTCCACAACGGAATCTTCCACCAGTCCCAGTTTAAGAGACAAGGACGTTCCACTTCCTATGGAAGCTATGCAATAGGAGCGAGAGGCTAGGAACTTCATACATGAGAATCAAAATTAGATATTACCATAAGGATTCAATCCCTAACAATTCCCCAGATTTTAGGATAATTTGAACCACCAGTCTTAGAACCTCATCGGATAGATCACGACCAGATTGTGCAAATCGTCCAATAAGTTACTAGTCAAGTACTTGGTCGAAACACTATCCTGTTGTATAAGAAACCATACCTTGAAAGAATAGATCAGCAACATCCATTTCCAAGGAAACTATCAACTGGATGTTGCCTTATTTTCAGGCGAACCCGGTCAGTTGACTATCTAACATGTTGGACGATTTACAATGTAATAAGGAGAATTGAAGAGTAATGATTATCAAAAATTGCAATTCTTTGGTCATTCATTAACGACAACAACCTTCACATGGTATTCAAACTTATTGCCAGACTCAATATACACCTGATAAGAAATGGAAGAAAAGTTCCACACGCAGTTATTTTCTAAGAATAAAGAAATCACTATGGCCGATGTCACCTATTTTTGGTACTTGCTTAGAGAGACATGTGAGAGTTATATCACATGATTTAAGAGGGTAAAAAGCTATTGTAAGGTTGTCATGATCGAACCCGAATTTGTGCAACTTGCACAGGATGGGCTTGAGTATAAAGTTTTTAAGAAGTTCATAAGCATGGAGTTCATAGATTTATATGGCCTAACTAAGAAGTTCTCTAACTATGAGGAACTCCTACAAGAAGGTACCTCGTAAAAGAACTCATCATTAGGGATGTATTATAATGACCCAAATTATAAGGTCGCAATTGCTGAAGTAGTGGTTAAGAAGCCATTAGTATGGTTTGCTTTAGTCAAAGTGGAATCGGCTGCTTAAAAAGCTTAAAAGATGTATACTTTTAACATTACAAAAGTGAAGGAAATATTTGACATTCTGTTGGCTAAAAATTTTAACAAAATTCTTATGAATCATGGGATACCCTTGGCCAACAAATTAAAAAAGAGTGAATATTGCAAATGGCACGTAACTCTGTTTCATTCAACTAATAAATGCATTGTGTTCATGAATGTCATCCAAGATCACATTGACCGTAGATTGCTGAAGTTTCCTAAGAAAGGTGAAGAAGCATGCTAATTGATACAGACCCACTTCTAACCTTAAGGTCAACATGGTCACGGCCAATCTGATAAATTAGCCGCGGTTAAGGTTGATCTCAGCCCAAGTAATTAAGGAGATGTATCATGACGACTAGTACGGGGCCGGTGTTGGTCCTCTCATTTGAATAATAATCGGTCAAATGTCATTCATCGGGTTAGTCAAGGCTCGCAATTTTGTGACCGATGTGCTTGAAGAATCGTTCCTAAGATGGGAGATGCTTCAAATCAAGATGGAGAGGTCATTACATGGCTCTTACACCATTCAAGGGGAACAACCAACATCGTCTACAACATATGACTCCTGATTGCTACCAGCAAGTTGAACAACCGAGTAAGAGGATAGTCAAACCCCGAACAACTTGAGAAGAAATATGAAAGTGGGTTATGCATCTAAATTTTCCAGTGATGCCAAAGCCACTAACCTGGAATCAAAAGCATCAATGACAAAGTCATCAGGCTGTGATAAGGAGGAAATCAAAAGAAGCTGCAAGATCACCTCGGCTAGCAATGGCTCCACCTAGACCTTTCTGGAGGATCCTTGTGTCTGAAGGACAGGTGGTTGTAAATACAATAGAGGTAGTATTGTCTCTTATGTTACAAAACTGGGATTTCAATGTTCTTATCCAACCTAATCATTAGACGAGTCCTAAGGAGGAAGACAGATGTGGTAACTTATCAGGCTATCTTAATGACAAGTGTGTTTCGATAAGAAATGAAAAGTGTTTGATTTGAGGAATTATCTTAACTAATAATGACAAGGAAAGAATAAAGAGAATAATCACATTCTAAATTCGTTTACATCCTTCTTATCCTTTAATTCCAATACAAGCATTAAATAATCCTAATGTTCATTTCGGCAGCATTTTGAATCATAGCATAATCTTCTGACTGGAAATGTTATTGTGTTAGAATGATATTCGTCTTTATCAATTCTGTCCTTCTGAAATACTCTGATTTTGCAACCTAAATCAGGTCAATTTTTATTGCAAACTTATTGTCCATGCAATAGACTCATTGTGAGGAAGTGAATCTGTCGATTTGGCCTTTGCGCGGAAGTCTTTGTTGCTCGGAGATACCCATTGCGCGGGATACCTATTGTGTGCCATGCAACACACTTGGATGCCTGGATTCTTTCGAACTCTTCAAACCTCCTCTATTACTCCAAAATCTTCTAAATGATGCGAATGAAGAATATGACAGGCTATTTATAACCTCCCGCACATGTGAACCTCCCCATCCACGCAACGAACATCCATAACAAACCCTTTGTGCGCTAACTCCTATTGCATGCCAACTACAGTTTTGCACCAAACTTCCATTGCAAGCCGCACAATGTATCTGTCAACGCTTCTATTGTGCACTGCGCAACCAAAGACCAAAAACACTTATTTTTCTTCTTTTTCAATCATTTTTTTTCTATGCCTGAATAATTGCTTCATTTCTGTTTTCCTTTTTTCAAAATGAAATAGAGGATCAATTCTCAAAATTTCACCTCATTCCCTCTTTGTACACAACCAATATCCATTGTGTGCCATGCAATAGACCCAAGTCTGGACTATATAAGTGGGACTTGTCTTTATTCTGCTCATTGTACCTCCCAGAGCCACTCCTCTCCATTTTGCGCCAAAAATTTTCTTCCATGCAACAGGACTTAACGCGCAACTAGTCCTAGCATGCTACAACATCCTGTGCGCAACAAAATCTAATGCACAACAAAACCTTACGCACAACAAAACTCTGTGCATAACAAAACCTTGCACGTAATGAGACTTATTCATTTCAAAAAACTTCTAAGTGTCGAGACTTTGAGACCGCGTTCTTCCCATAGTGAACACATCGCTGAATCTTCCAATCCATCATTATTTCCTAAAGATCATCCTCTAAAGAGAGCCCGATCAGCTAGAGAGCCTTCTTCTATTATCAAAATACCTGACCCTCTGATTATTAATTTTTTCGACCGTATCTTACTTCTTGTTGACCCTATCCACATTGCCATAATGATGGGAGAACTTGAAAGACCACCAACAGAGGGCCATGAGTCAGATTGGGAAATTTGGTTGAAATCCACTGCTGAATCTTCCCCTCTGTCATCCTTTTCAAAGAGCAAGAATCAAAAGAGTAAGGACAAAATTCTCCAAGAGAAGATAAAAGATCATAACAAGAAACTATTATTATCCCGATGAATCTCCATTGTCACCTCTTCATGATTCAGAATGTTTGTGATATGGTCAAATTTCAAGAGGACGTGATCAAATTCAAGAATCCTTATAAGGATGAAACTGTTATTATCCCGATGAATCTCCATTGTCACCTCTCCATGATTCAAAGCAAACCTTCTAATCATATGACATAACATAGACTACTTTATGTTGCAAACTGGGTAATAAAAGAACCAAAGATTCTAGAGGGATACATTATGGAGAAAGGACTCGAACAGAAGACAAGATAGATATCATACATGCGATTCCTTATCCCATGCTACAATCCTCATACTTTATATCCCACTCATTATTTTGAAACTGTCCAGTAGCATTTTCGTAATAGGGATTCCTTATGGGTTAACAACAAATTCAAAACGTGTGCTCTACTTTCTTCTCATCAATATTACAGTTCATGGGTTAGGGCGATCCTTTAGAAGTTTTAGATGGTTCTTGACGAAATTAATCTTTATGTTGCCATAAAAGCCACTTCGGACTTCTTTAAAAAAGATACCATGATCTATAAAGGATTCTTGAAACATTGGTCTTCTGCAATGAATTCCTTTGATTTGTTGATTCGTGAAGTGAGCATTACTTTGTGGAACCTCAATCGCATGGCGGGCCTTCCCATTAAAGGATCCTTTCTTAATGAATTTGTTCCTACAAATGCAGAGTTTGCTTATTTTGACCCTGAAAGAGATCCTTCCATTTCTGCTTTAACCATTGAACTCTTCCGGGAAATGTCTAGATTTACTGATATTAGCAAAGTTTCTCTATTTCAATGGCTTTCCCATTTCACAAGATACTTGTGGTATACTTCTTCGACCCTCTTTTACTTTATCTTTTCCTTTCCTCAAATAGTTATTACTTATCTTCTTCTCTTTATTTTTATTTTTCTTAGGTTCTTTGGTTGTCATTCTCCGGGTTTGGAATCTGCTTGTTAGAAAATACAAGGATTAACCACTTTTAGTCTTGAGACTGAACTTGCTGCATTCCTTGCTTATTGGCTGAGCCTAGTAGTATTGCTTAGTTCAAAATGGGTAGACGTTGTTCATCTTTCTCTATTCATTGCTGCTGGAGCCATGGCAGAAGGCAAAAAATATTCTTTAGCCCCTCCTGTCCTTTGCTCTCTTTACAGGGAATTTGGAAATGTCGCGGCGCATTGCTCAAGCCCGATGATAAGATCTTCTTCTTCGTATAACCCATGTCACTACTTCTCTAGTTGGTTGGGTATATACTTCCCATGGACATATGATGACCCCGAGAAGGCTTATGTTAACCCCGAACGCCCTCCTCAATATTACTATCTGAAGCACAAAATGGTGAAAAGAACATATAAATGGGTTACAAATAAAATTGAGAGCATGAAATCTATTGATTTCTTCCCATTTTATCTATCTCATCAAGCCAAAGATAGAGAAGTCATAGACAACAATGATCTGGAGCCGGTCAAAAGAACCTTCTTGATTTGTATAAGGTCTCGTAGACTTCCTCTTCGAGAGAGCAGTGAATTCTAGTAAGAACCCTACCACCCTAGTAGGTTTGCAAGACAGTTCGGCTATGATCAAACTATGTCATGGGCAGGAGAGGATGTTACTCGCATGATGTGAAGTTATGGAGTGGGTCCATATAATTGGGCCTTGATATGTAAGAAACTCCTGGCGAGAAACTTCAATTCCCATTTTATTCTTCCAGGCTTTAATCATCAAGTGCAAAATTAATATACTTGGATGTGCTGGTGGGTGCATCAGTATTATTTGGTGAGCAATTGCTATCCTGTTGATTGTTCCATCAGGATTCCTCCTCCCAGACTGAGGAATTACCGAGCAGAGCAAGGAATTGGGTATTTTGTTGAAAGAGATCATGCAATAACTCCCGATCAACTTTCCTGAAGTATTTCTATAGAAGAGCCAATATGGGAGACAAAACTAATTAATACATTAGAAGGATGGATAAATTTTGGATCTCCTCTGGATCTTATAAATCAATCAGAAAGACAATCCACACCTGCTAGTGAACCTGAAACTCCCGCTGTTCCTTCATATTCTCTTACTCACAGATCAGAAAATCTAGCCATAGATGTTATCTCCCCTACAGAAGACCCAAATACAGTTACAACTTCTCCTACTGAAGGTTAAGCCACAACTATAGTCTCTTCTACTAGAGGATTGACTCGTCATTCTCCAATGACCTGTTTAAGAGCTAAATCTTTATCTCTAGAAGTTTTGGTTCAGCAATATCCTCCTCCTTCTCAGGGCGTTCGTCTTCTTCTTGTAAAAATTGTTTATAAGGGAAAACAAACAATTTCTAAAGAGGATTGTTCGTCGGATTACTCTGCGGAGACTTTAACTAGTGAAACATCTTCTTCTATAAGCTTAACTGATGAAGGGAATGTTTTACTGGATGACCTCCAAGAAGAAGATGCAGAAGTAGATATCTGTGAAGAGGGTGAAATCGTAGGCAACATCCCGATTACTGAAGTTTAACGGGATAATCAAGGAATTTCTTCTCCTCCTAAAGTAATTTCTCTTGAAGAGGAACAACTTGATTACGGAGGTTCGAACTGCTCTCCTAGTGTAAATGTTTTCATATCTTATGACACTCTCTACTCTCCTCTTGTGGACACTGTCAACGTTATTGAAAAAAATCCTACAGTGCTTCTGTCATTGCAGAGGTGTCTTCTTCAAGAGAGGTTAAAATTTCTTTACCAGAAATACAAGTAGATCCAGAAGCATTATTTTCACCTTAAAGTGTGAAAGTGAATCAGGATACATCACATGTTCAACCAGCTATCTATTTAATTGCTAATGTTTCCGTCCATACTGGGAAGGTTGTTTCTACACGTTCTCCTCCCATTCAGCCAATTGCTCTAAGTCTAGAGTTTCCTTCTAATCCCATTGATATAACAACTCCAAGTACTCTGGATTCAAGCACATGAATTCAAGAACTTTCCTTTAATGTTGTAATCGTTGCTGCCAATATTCTTGTATCTTCAGGAATAGGAGAATCTTTTGTAACAACTACCTCTCTTCCTATCTCCAGAGATGGTACAACTCTTTCTTTGTTCTTTATTCTCTCTCTCTCTCTCTCTCTCTCTCTCTATATATATATATATATATATATATATATACTGCTGTTTTTTTAACTTACATCATTTCTTTTCTCTTTCAACTGCAATTATTACTTCTTCAAGCGGATCAGTAGATTCTAACTCAGTGTCTACGATATCTGATAGAATTTCCTTGGATAAAGTATTGCTTATCATGCTTGTCTTTTTCAAGAATGTTATCTCCATCATTATTGATGCCTTTAAGAATCCTTTATAATGGCCTTATCTAGACAATGCAACGACTGTTCTAAATTATTCAGCAAGACTGGCTCATATCAATGTTCTCTCACTGTATAATTCTTTGTCGCAGTTATATGACTCGGTGAATAACTTGGAATCAGTTCAAAGCATAGTTATTCCCCTATAGATTTTGGAGTGTAAAAATGAGTTGACATCTTTCAAAGAGAAAATCTCTCAAACTGATGTTGTTGTATCTGGTTATGACATTGAGCATCAATCTTTGCAGGATAGATTCAAAGCTTTCGACAAGAATATGATAGTTATCAGTAATCAGATTGCTTTTTTTTTTTTTTAAAGAATGAAATAGCCTTACTTGAAGTTAAAGAGCAAGAAGAGAAGTTGAATAAAAGTAATATTAAAGAAGAGATTGAAGTTAATGTTCATTTTTTTATCTTGAAAGAGTTGAACTTTTGAAGAATAAAAAAGTCATCTTGTCTTTGGAAAATGAGTTGGACGACACTCATGATCATGCCAAATCATCCTTGAGGCTGAACTGGCAAATGCTGCAGCAAGAACTCAATTGAAAGAAGACTTGCAAAGATACATGGCAACATTAGGAATGTCAGAAATTTGTAGAATTTTATTTTTGTCAATGTATGTAATCTTTTAACTCGTAAATTTCAGGATGATATAAATGAATACATGCTTTTCACTTTTGATCATTTTTATAATAACCATTTCATCAAGAATTTTGTAAACATGCTTTGATAGCATATTGTAACACCCCATGTTTTCGGGGGCCGAGTAGGAACTCGGCTCTCGAATTCCCAAGTGCCACGTATGCCCTAATGGGTTCCATATTTCATCTCATTTGGGTTTATTTATAAGCAATGACGGGTTTAATAAGGCATGAAGCATAAATAAGTCATAAGATGGTATCAAGTGCCACTAAATGTAAAAAAGTAATCAATGCACAAATCTAAAAATATCCAAATAGGGAATTAGTCTCACCCATACATATGTCCCAAAGTGACTAGGGCCCTAGCCCATGTCCCGCAACCATCCAACCATAAAGTAGAAGAAACGAAGTCTGGGAGTGTGTCTGCTCCCCATCGTTGTCCACACTGACATCGTCCCGCGTGTCCTGCTCCAAGGTACCTACATTTTTATCGGATTCTGGTTGGTGTTTTAGAACACCGTCCCGGAGTGGGAGTGAGTAGCTAACTTATTAGTACCATTAGTAATAAACATACATTTAATGAATAACATACAACATAGAATCCTAAGCACTGTTATTAATGCAAATGCATGGTTATGATATGATGCATGCTCTTCTCAAACCAACACTCTCTCAAGCGATGACATCTTATATTCGCAATGAACCAACACTCCCTCAAAAGCGACCTCGACTGCGTAATCGCCAACACTAATAAATGCAATGCCATGGAACATGTTAGCTAGGTTGATTAGTTAAATTCATTCATTCAGTAGGTTGGAAAAACCAGAATACCCTAATGGAGTTATTGCCCTAACCCGATCGCACGGCTCAAGGGCGGTAGTCATGTGACTCTCGCGACCCTTAGCCCTGTATGGGGTTGTTAATCTTGAAAAGAAATATAATCACAGACGAAAATAATTTGGGACTTAAAAGTCCTACTCGCAGTCACTGTTGGGAGGTCATCACCCTAACATAGGCCGACAGCATGGGTACAGTGTCTCATACCATTGTTCCCAGCTCATGAGTCTAAGTAATCAATGGACACTACAGGGAGGCTCGTCACCCTAGCGTTGGCTAACAACACGGAAATAATGTAATGCCCTGGATTTCAAGGGTCAAGCAAAGCTCAACTCCCAAGATCTAACACATCACTTATGCAACATAGATAATGATGTTTAAATGTTGTCCATATTAGTGCATTAAACATGAGAAGGATTATAATAAATCAACATATCATAATCCAGAGTTAATGTAATTAAGCAAGCGGAAGACTGAGATAAATATATAAAGTATATATGTGTTTCATAACCTCCAGAGTATGAGTGTGTTACTGGGCTGAATATATACATGTTTTGTTTCAAAATATACAAAATGTCAAAATGTAAATGTTCAACTAATCCATGTATCCCTATGTACCATCGAAGCAGTACGAGGTCACCTGCCTGATAGTTGAACATAAGAGAATTCCTCCTCCTTATCTATGAAGTCCAGATCAGTAACATAGACTCCAGCATCACCTGCATCTAAACCAGAGTCTAGTTAGTGTTTTAAAACACCGTCCTAGAGTGGGAGTGAGTGATCAACTCAGTGGTAGTACAAGACATAGGTTAGCATGTTATCAATTCAATCAAGCAGGAATGATAAAGCAATACAGCAATCACTTCCTAAATACTCTAGTTAATGTAAGAATGGAGTACAGTAATGATGCATGCACTCATACAAAGCTCTCTCACAAGCGACAACATTAGTCATTCATGCATGATAAACTCCCTCATCGTGCCCTTCATCTATAAAGGCACATGCAATATGGTGCATGGTCATGTTAGCCAGGTTTTTAATTAGGCTTATTCATATAGCAGATTTGGAAAGCTAAGGTACCTCCCTTTAAATCATTTACCCAAACAAAGGATCCATCTAGGGTCGTCAATCCTAGTTAACCACATACGATAGGCAAGTTGTAGGGCATCACCCCTTAATGAAGAATAGTGGATGAGCAAGTTCAAGAGTTTATACTTGGGGTAACTACGGGGAGGCTCGTCACCTTAGCGCAGGCTGACAGCTCGAATACAGTGTCCCATACCACCGTATTCAGCCCACGAGTTTGGGTTGCTCACTGGTCACTACGGGGAGGATCGTCACCCCAGCGTAGGCCGACAGATCAACCACGGTGTCCCATACCATTATGCCTAGCTCATGAGTCTTAATGGATCATGGTACTATAGTTGAAACGGGTTTTACATTGGTAAGTGGTACCTTAGATTCAAGCAGTGATGTCCATACATGGTAAACACATAAAAGGCCAATCAATTTTGTTAGATAAGTGCAATTAGTACGAGCGAACGTTGAATTAATCGACATAGAGCGCATCCATGTGGCCTAACCACTATCGACAATTGTCGTATGACCCAGATTCACCGAACTATCAAATATGGTGAGACTAATTCTGCCACTTAATAGGAACTATTACCAATTGCCTGGGCCAGGGAAGGACTCCAATCCTACTCAAGTGTAGTAGGCAAAACACATGTGATAATCATAACAACAATTAACAAACAATTCAAATACAATTCTCATTTGAGCATTTTATCAAACACATTAAACATGTTACCCAATATTTGCATTTCATTCATAAATAATGTAATCAAAATTATGATTACATGATGGAACTATACATACAGATAAGATGGTTGAGAATCCTATCTTAATATCCTTAATAAATACAATCCATCAACAAATTGTCATTCAGACATTTTATCAAACACTTAGACTACACCTTAGTAAATACATAGACTAAATTAGCTACAACATGTACCATAGCAATTCATTACATAACGTCGATCATAAGGCATTTAACATACATGGATCTTAAATTAGAAATCATGTCAAGCACAATCAGGATTTCACGTTCATTCAAACATTTCAACAAACACATGAAATGTATCTTATATTCAACATAATTCACACATGTGTAATTTATCGAAAACATCGTAACTAAGATCATAGGAAGCAATCAAGTCAAACATAAATCATTACTGATATTGAGAGCATTGAAAACCATAACCTAAACATTTATAGTCCTCACCTTCCATTAGAATTCTCGTTTCGAACGTGGTTTGAATCCTATATTCTTGAATGCTAAACAACGGGTACGTAAACATCGAAATAGGTTAGCTATTTCATCAATTAATCTATTTGGATCCCTAAATCAAGATTAAGGTTAGGATTTTTTATCCAAATCATAGTTGAAATGAATTAGTTAGCTAGATGTAATGGCGATTCGGTGCACGGAGTAGCAGGAAGGAATCGTTGCAGCAAACTCCAAGAATCCTTCCTCCTTTCTTCCCCTTTTCTCTCCTTTTCTCTCTTCTCTCTACTAGGGTTTGGAGAAATTCGTATGGGAGAGAGAGAGAAAGGGTGGTTTAAGGGCTATATATAGGCCCAGAAGTGATGTCAATGGCCCTAGGGCCATTGTATACTTACGTTATAGCCAAAGGGTGTCTGTTTTTGACAAACAGGGCCCTTATGAAGGTCCATTTCTCACTTACATCTTAGAACAAGTTCCCTGACTATGGATCTAAGCCATGTTATGATTTTGGTACGATCGGATTAGTGGATCCATCATGAAGAACCAGTATCAGGTGAACTGTCGTTCTTACTTGATCGGGGCCACAAGTATATG
This sequence comes from Magnolia kwangsiensis, assembly GCA_037074715.1. Classification (NCBI taxonomy): domain Eukaryota; kingdom Viridiplantae; phylum Streptophyta; class Magnoliopsida; order Magnoliales; family Magnoliaceae; genus Magnolia; species Magnolia kwangsiensis. The sequence continues at coordinate 54,450,197 of CM073578.1, forward strand.
GATATGTGCAAGGAAATTTCCTTGATCCATGAGTGAAGTTCAGTCAAAATTTGATGTTCTGAAGGTTTCGATTTTTCCCACAAGAGAATGACCCAATTCACTTAAGTTTTCTTTCATTTTCTAAAGATATTCGCGTTTCTCACACACTTCGCTCAAGGCTCAAGTTGTGTATTTCTGGATATTATTTGGGCTCGATTCCTGTGATGATTGTCAAGCCCAATAAAGCGGTTATAACCCTATAGTTTTGCTGTTATCGGACTTTCGACATGTAGTCCAGGTCCGATACAGAGTTTCAATCTGCTTCCAAGAGCAACTGACCTCCTTTAGGATTCCTTTTAGTTTATCAAGTACTGTTGAGTCATTACTTTTGATAATTTTAGGTCTTGCCATTTGTATAGATAGTAGTTCAAGATAAATCCACTGATTATTTAGTTCAATACCTAATTAATTTTTATCTAATTCCTATAGATACGGTCTCTAGGGATTTCTACCTGAGGTGGTATTCAGGCCTAGGTACGGATTTTCTAAGACATTACACATAGTGTCCCATACCACCATCCCCGGCTCATGAGTCTTATGGGCCGTAAATTACAATTAATAGTGAGCGTGAAGGTCTTAAGGTACTTCGGGTTCATACAGGCATGATCAAACATTGTTAACATACAAGGATGACCAACCTAAGAGTCAATATGCCCCCACAAGTTGAACTTTAAACTGAACAGCCTGAGACAATTTACAGCTTAACTAGTCAAGCCAAATTTACCCATGGGCTGATCCAACGATGGGATTCCCATATAATTTTTGGTTATCGGCCAATCCATAAGAGGATAAGTTCACAGATGGATAACATAAATTCAGCAAATTGGGGAATAATTTCATAAATGGGAACAAAATCAACACTTTAGGTATATGGATAACAATACACTAATCTTCACCAAACTATGAGGATCATGTTCAACATATTCCAACAATTGTAACAAGATGGATAACAACATGCAAAGCTCCACCCTAATGTACAGATTATGCATATCATAATCTAGCCTATACATCATATGGGCAGTCATATACCAATACACCGAAGTTTATCTTCCATAGATCAATCATGAAGCACTCAATTCAGCCGTACATTGAATATTAAGGAAAGTAACTCAACCAGTCAGCCAATTTACAACATTTTATGCCTTCACCCAAGCATAACTAATCACAAAATAAGGAAATCAACCACCAATCAGCAATTTACAATATTTCATGCCTTCATTCCAAGCATATTTATCACCTAATCAGGAAATCATCAACCAATCAGCAATATTTTGGAAAACATTAGGTATTTATCCCCTACACGAGTATACAAATCAACAAGTCACATATTTGGGGGTATTAGGGCTAAACCCCTTCCCATAATTTTAATAATTCCTAGTTTATTATCCCATTTATGCAATCCAAATGAAATTTTAGCAATATGCACTAACATTGCACCACACACATTCATTAAACCTAAGCTAGGCGTGATAATTGGCCACCTAAAGGTAATTGTCTGCACCTATTCTTGGCCGAAAGTTGTTGGGATTGTCCTAGTGACACCGGGTCTGTAAGCTCATGGTGTCAGGGCTCTTTATTACCTGAAGCAGACAGAAAATCACATGCATGTTGCTAATAAACAAGGAAATGAGGTTTAGGACCCTATCTTACCTTAGATGGGGTAGAATTTTGCTCCAACAATGAAATGTGTCGGTGCTTTTTGGCAATGGAGAGGTGAGGACACCAGAATATCCAAATTCCAAGCACCACGCTCATATGCACACCACAATGGCCCTTTCTCTTTCCTCCCTTGCTCTCTCTCTCTCTCTCTCTCTCTCTCTCTCTCTCTCTCTCTCTCTCTCTCTCCCTCTCTCTCCCTCAGATTTTAGCTGCTGGAATCTTAGCAAATGAGAGAGGGTTGAACTTATATAGGTCCAGATTTATTTTTGTTGGCCTTGAGTTTCATGAAGTTCCTTCAATGGCCTTATGGGGCCCATTCTAGTTATTGGGGATGCCATGTTGGCCCCCTGACCCATCTAATTTATGGGATAGGTGCCCCATGGCCCAATGAAGGGCTGGGTAAAATTTGATCGCAAACGGATGTGGGGTTTTGCTGCAGCGGCCCGATTCGCAATCAACGGTCACCGTTCCATGGAATCCAATGGGTGAAATGTTCTAATTTATTATCCTAAGTGGTGGGGCCATTTGTCTTAAAATTCAGATTTTTGGCCTGTGCTAGGGTGAGTTGCACTTTACAAGTGTTGACTTGACAGCATGAATCATCTATTTTTGGGCATCATTTGAGTATTTCGTCCGTGATGGACCACAAGCCCAGTGGGACGAACATTACTTTATAATTTCAAAACTAGCGGCCCACTAACAAGTGGTCTAGAGCTTGATCGCAATCAACAGTCAAAATTTGATGTTCTGAAGGTTTCGATTTTTCCCACAAGAGAATGACCCAATTCACTTAAGTTTTCTTTCATTTTCTAAAGATATTCGCGTTTCTCACACACTTCGCTCAAGGCTCAAGTTGTGTATTTCTGGATATTATTTGGGCTCGATTCCTGTGATGATTGTCAAGCCCAATAAAGCGGTTATAACCCTATAGTTTTGCTGTTATCGGACTTTCGACATGTAGTCCAGGTCCGATACAGAGTTTCAATCTGCTTCCAAGAGCAACTGACCTCCTTTAGGATTCCTTTTAGTTTATCAAGTACTGTTGAGTCATTACTTTTGATAATTTTAGGTCTTGCCATTTGTATAGATAGTAGTTCAAGATAAATCCACTGATTATTTAGTTCAATACCTAATTAATTTTTATCTAATTCCTATAGATACGGTCTCTAGGGATTTCTACCTGAGGTGGTATTCAGGCCTAGGTACGGATTTTCTAAGACATTACACATAGTGTCCCATACCACCATCCCCGGCTCATGAGTCTTATGGGCGGTAAATTACAATTAATAGTGAGCGTGAAGGTCTTAAGGTACTTCGGGTTCATACAGGCATGATCAAACATTGTTAACATACAAGGATGACCAACCTAAGAGTCAATATGCCCCCACAAGTTGAACTTTAAACTGAACAGCCTGAGACAATTTACAGCTTAACTAGTCAAGCCAAATTTACCCATGGGCTGATCCAACGATGGGATTCCCATATAATTTTTGGTTATCGGCCAATCCATAAGAGGATAAGTTCATAGATGGATAACATAAATTCAGCAAATTGGGGAATAATTTCATAAATGGGAACAAAATCAACACTTTAGGTATATGGATAACAATACACTAATCTTCACTAAACTATGAGGATCATGTTCAACATATTCCAACAATTGTAACAAGATGGATAACAACATGCAAAGCTCCACCCTAATGTACAGATTATGCATATCATAATCTAGCCTATACATCATATGGGCAGTCATATACCAATACACCGAAGTTTATCTTCCATAGATCAATCATGAAGCACTCAATTCAGCCGTACATTGAATATTAAGGAAAGTAACTCAACCAGTCAGCCAATTTACAACATTTTATGCCTTCACCCAAGCATAACTAATCACAAAATAAGGAAATCAACCACCAATCAGCAATTTACAATATTTCATGCCTTCATTCCAAGCATATTTATCACCTAATCAGGAAATCATCAACCAATCAGCAATATTTTGGAAAACATTAGGTATTTATCCCCTACACGAGTATACAAATCAACAAGTCACATATTTGGGGGTATTAGGGCTAAACCCCTTCCCATAATTTTAATAATTCCTAGTTTATTATCCCATTTATGCAATCCAAATGAAATTTTAGCAATATGCACTAACATTGCACCACACACATTCATTAAACCTAAGCTAGGCGTGATAATTGGCCACCTAAAGGTAATTGTCTGCACCTATTCTTGGCCGAAAGTTGTTGGGATTGTCCTAGTGACACCGGGTCTGTAAGCTCATGGTGTCAGGGCTCTTTATTACCTGAAGCAGACAGAAAATCACATGCATGTTGCTAATAAACAAGGAAATGAGGTTTAGGACCCTATCTTACCTTAGATGGGGTAGAATTTTGCTCCAACAATGAAATGTGTCGGTGCTTTTTGGCAATGGAGAGGTGAGGACACCAGAATATCCAAATTCCAAGCACCACGCTCATATGCACACCACAATGGCCCTTTCTCTTTCCTCCCTTGCTCTCTCTCTCTCTCTCTCTCTCTCTCTCTCTCTCTCTCTCTCTCTCTCTCTCTCTCCCTCTCTCTCCCTCAGATTTTAGCTGCTGGAATCTTAGCAAATGAGAGAGGGTTGAACTTATATAGGTCCAGATTTATTTTTGTTGGCCTTGAGTTTCATGAAGTTCCTTCAATGGCCTTATGGGGCCCATTCTAGTTATTGGGGATGCCATGTTGGCCCCCTGACCCATCTAATTTATGGGATAGGTGCCCCATGGCCCAATGAAGGGCTGGGTAAAATTTGATCGCAAACGGATGTGGGGTTTTGCTGCAGCGGCCCGATTCGCAATCAACGGTCACCGTTCCATGGAATCCAATGGGTGAAATGTTCTAATTTATTATCCTAAGTGGTGGGGCCATTTGTCTTAAAATTCAGATTTTTGGCCTGTGCTAGGGTGAGTTGCACTTTACAAGTGTTGACTTGACAGCATGAATCATCTATTTTTGGGCATCATTTGAGTATTTCGTCCGTGATGGACCACAAGCCCAGTGGGACGAACATTACTTTATAATTTCAAAACTAGCGGCCCACTAACAAGTGGTCTAGAGCTTGATCGCAATCAACAGTCAAAATTTGATGTTCTGAAGGTTTCGATTTTTCCCACAAGAGAATGACCCAATTCACTTAAGTTTTCTTTCATTTTCTAAAGATATTCGCGTTTCTCACACACTTCGCTCAAGGCTCAAGTTGTGTATTTCTGGATATTATTTGGGCTCGATTCCTGTGATGATTGTCAAGCCCAATAAAGCGGTTATAACCCTATAGTTTTGCTGTTATCGGACTTTCGACATGTAGTCCAGGTCCGATACAGAGTTTCAATCTGCTTCCAAGAGCAACTGACCTCCTTTAGGATTCCTTTTAGTTTATCAAGTACTGTTGAGTCATTACTTTTGATAATTTTAGGTCTTGCCATTTGTATAGATAGTAGTTCAAGATAAATCCACTGATTATTTAGTTCAATACCTAATTAATTTTTATCTAATTCCTATAGATACGGTCTCTAGGGATTTCTACCTGAGGTGGTATTCAGGCCTAGGTACGGATTTTCTAAGACATTACACATAGTGTCCCATACCACCATCCCCGGCTCATGAGTCTTATGGGCGGTAAATTACAATTAATAGTGAGCGTGAAGGTCTTAAGGTACTTCGGGTTCATACAGGCATGATCAAACATTGTTAACATACAAGGATGACCAACCTAAGAGTCAATATGCCCCCACAAGTTGAACTTTAAACTGAACAGCCTGAGACAATTTACAGCTTAACTAGTCAAGCCAAATTTACCCATGGGCTGATCCAACGATGGGATTCCCATATAATTTTTGGTTATCGGCCAATCCATAAGAGGATAAGTTCATAGATGGATAACATAAATTCAGCAAATTGGGGAATAATTTCATAAATGGGAACAAAATCAACACTTTAGGTATATGGATAACAATACACTAATCTTCACTAAACTATGAGGATCATGTTCAACATATTCCAACAATTGTAACAAGATGGATAACAACATGCAAAGCTCCACCCTAATGTACAGATTATGCATATCATAATCTAGCCTATACATCATATGGGCAGTCATATACCAATACACCGAAGTTTATCTTCCATAGATCAATCATGAAGCACTCAATTCAGCCGTACATTGAATATTAAGGAAAGTAACTCAACCAGTCAGCCAATTTACAACATTTTATGCCTTCACCCAAGCATAACTAATCACAAAATAAGGAAATCAACCACCAATCAGCAATTTACAATATTTCATGCCTTCATTCCAAGCATATTTATCACCTAATCAGGAAATCATCAACCAATCAGCAATATTTTGGAAAACATTAGGTATTTATCCCCTACACGAGTATACAAATCAACAAGTCACATATTTGGGGGTATTAGGGCTAAACCCCTTCCCATAATTTTAATAATTCCTAGTTTATTATCCCATTTATGCAATCCAAATGAAATTTTAGCAATATGCACTAACATTGCACCACACACATTCATTAAACCTAAGCTAGGCGTGATAATTGGCCACCTAAAGGTAATTGTCTGCACCTATTCTTGGCCGAAAGTTGTTGGGATTGTCCTAGTGACGCCGGGTCTGTAAGCTCGTGGTGTCAGGGCTCTTTATTACCTGAAGCAGACAGAAAATCACATGGATGTTGCTAATAAACAAGGAAATGAGGTTTAGGACCCTATCTTACCTTAGATGGGGTAGAATTTTGCTCCAACAATGAAATGTGTCGGTGCTTTTTGGCAATGGAGAGGTGAGGACACCAGAATATCCAAATTCCAAGCACCACGCTCATATGCACACCACAATGGCCCTTTCTCTTTCCTCCCTTGCTCTCTCTCTCTCTCTCTCTCTCTCTCTCTCTCTCTCTCCCTCTCTCTCCCTCATATTTTAGCTGCTAGAATCTTAGCAAATGAGAGAGGGTTGAACTTATATAGGTCCAGATTTATTTTTGTTGGCCTTGAGTTTCATGAAGTTCCTTCAATGGCCTTATGGGGCCCATTCTAGTTATTGGGGATGCCATGTTGGCCCCCTGACCCATCTAATTTATGGGATAGGTGCCCCATGGCCCAATGAAGGGCTGGGTAAAATTTGATCGCAAACGGATGTGGGGTTTTGCTGCAGCGGCCCGATTCGCAATCAACGGTCACCGTTCCATGGAATCCAATGGGTGAAATGTTCTAATTTATTATCCTAAGTGGTGGGGCCATTTGTCTTAAAATTCAGATTTTTGGCCTGTGCTAGGGTGAGTTGCACTTTACAAGTGTTGACTTGACAGCATGAATCATCTATTTTTGGGCATCATTTGAGTATTTCGTCCGTGATGGACCACAAGCCCAGTGGGACGAACATTACTTTATAATTTCAAAACTAGCGGCCCACTAACAAGTGGTCTAGAGCTTGATCGGGTAACTGGGGCATTTTTAAAATAAATTGGGCAGGGAGATTTCTTGTGCACAATTATTGAGGTATGGATTAACTAAGTTCGTAGTATGAAATATTCAAAATTAGCAAAAATGGTGATTTGTCATGATCACCCCAAACTGTCGGTTTTAGGCAAAAAGAGTAACTAGGTTGATTTGGTCTATTAGTTAAGGTTCAACCTAAAGCTGGCTCGTGTTTGGGTAGATCTCTAATTAAGTTACGATTGTCTTGATTAATCAATGGTAGGTCAGTTAGATTTGGGCCCTATGTCAATAAGTCATGGGGCCGAACTCGATGCTCAAGTGATCAGTTGGATTCATTAGTTTTCTACGGTCGATTAATCGTATCTATACGGTTCTTTATCGGTACCAGCCATGTGTAAGCTCATCTTGAGTGTTAATGGTCTGTGAGTGGTGACATGGCTAGTTATTAAAAAGAAAATTTTAAGAAATTTTTGTAATTCAAAATAGCAAAAATTCAGGGTGTTACACATATGCAATTTCTAACATGCTTCGATAAAGTCATGGTGTACTCATGATTGTTAGTATGACATCCCTTATATGCTGTTCTTTTTAATGGGTAGAGCTAATTTTCAGTTCTTAGTTAGTTTCATACACAGTTTAAGCTCTTGAGTAGTGGAGCAACACAGTTTTTTAGACTCTTGAGTAGTTAGAGTCAGGTCTTACGTGAATGATCTTTGTAACTCTCTTGAGTTCACTGGACTTATCACGGCCAGGGAGTTCACAAACCGCGATCCATCAAAGGGGCCTAGTGAAGCTACCAAGGCAGTGAACTTGATAGGTTTTACGCATAGGGTTGGCCACAGTAACTCTCTAGAGTTCATGGGGCGCGCAAACTACCTTTAGGGTACCATACTCATTGTCGCCAGTCCATTAATGAGGGGGTAATTTATTTTAAAGCCCTATCCTCATGAGTTTCTACTGGAATTGAACCAGGAATTTGGGATGTCTTATGCATGGTTGGTCTATGTATGAACGAGCTAAAGAGCCCACACCGCAACCCACTTTTTTTTCGTTCGCTAGGTCAGACCCAATTCACAAGAGGGCATTTTGTAACACCCTAAAAATCGGGGGTCGAGTAAAAACCCAACTCCCGAGTTCCAAAATGTTATTTATGTAATATAGATATGTATGATTGAATGTTGTCTGTGTTAATGTATTAAACATGAGTGCGATTAAGCCAGAACAGCATATCATACTCCAGATACGTTAAATTTTCAAGTGGAAGACTGTGATAGTATGTATAACATATATAAACTGTTGTATATCTCCAGAGTGTGAACATGTTACCAGGTTATATACATACATGTATGCTCCAAAAGTAAACAAAAAGAATATACATGGTGCTCTAAAAATATAAAATGACAAGTGTCAAGGCAACAAATCAACTTCATTGTAATCCCATCAATCAGAACACGCATAAAGGGGGGGCCCTCCTCCTCATCATCAAGTTCAGCTCCGCTTCTCAAGCAGCGCCATCATCTGTAACCAAAATAGGGACTAGTGGGTGTTCAGAAACACCATCCGTAACATGGGAGTGAGTAGCTAACTCAGTGAAATAATAGAGTAAAGATTAGCATGTTCTCAAATCAATAATGCGATAATAGTAAAGAAGTAAATCAAACATTCCTAATACTGTTGTTAATGTAATATGACATGACACGATGGATGCCCTCACCGACGATCTCCCTCATATGGCACCATCTGCGTCCGCGGCATGCTTGCGTACCGCTCAATGCTCCACATCTTCCAAGCACATGCAATGTGATGGTGATATGATTACCGAGTTATTATTAGTCCATTCAAACAGCAGGATTGGAAAACTAAGGTACTTCCCTTATATCAATCCCAACACAGATCCTGTCTAGGGTCGTTACTCCTAGTAATCTCATACGATGTATATTTTGTAGGTTGCTGCAAGGGCTGTCAGGGCTGTTGCTCGCACTCGTTGCACCGCTCCCCCATCACCTTATCAATACAGGCCTACTCGTACTCTTGTCACTACGGAAGGGTCGTCGTCTCCTGTAGACTCAGAATACGCTCGAGGTCACTACAAAGGGCTGTCAGGGCTGTTGCTCACACTCGTTGCACCGCTCCCCCATCACCTTATCAATGTAGGCCGACGGCAAGAATATAGTATCCCATACCACCATAATCTGCTCACGAGTCATAGGTGCTCACTGGTCACTACGGGGAGGTTTGTGGCCCCAGCGTAGGCCGACAGCTCGACCACGGTGTCCCATACCACCATGCCCGGCTCATGAGTCTTTGTGGATCAAGGTACCATGGTTGACAGGGTTTTCAATGGTAAGTTCAGTACCCTAGGTTCAAGCAGTTATGACACATACATGGTGAACATACAATGGCCAGTCGGGTTACTTGACGGGCTCGACTAGCATGAGCTCATCTCAAGCAGAGCGACATGAAGTGCATAAAACACTTCGCGTGGCCTAACCACTGTTGCCAACTCAGAACACGACTCGCGTTCATCGATGCGTCGTTCGTGGCAAAGATAAGCCAACCACGAATTTACTCGGTTGCCGACTGCCTGGACTAGGTATAGTCCCAAACATTTATGAATACACATCAACAATCATGTAAGAGTAATGGAAATGAAATACAACAATGTGAGCATGTTAACACATGTTATAACATACAACTTAAGTGATTTTAGAAATTTAAATTTAGCTACACTAAAAGATGAATACTTGATGTTGGTGGCCGACAACTAATCGATCGGCCTGCTGGACATGGAATTGTGCTATTCATGGATGGACATTCTAGATACAATCAAATTTACATTACAAAGGATGACGTGCTAAAGATAACATTTAAATGTCTGGGTCTATTAAGAAAAAAATGTAGGAACTACATATCAGAGGTAATGAATGCTATCTTCCACAATATGATTGGCCAATTCATGGAAGTCCATGTGAATGACATAGTGTTCACAACCCCAAATGTAGGGTTGCAATATAGTAATAATCTCGGTGAGACTGAGGTCAAATTCATAGGGACTAATCTTATATATTTCTGAAAATAAATAGAAGTAGAAGAAGATGTAAATCTAAATCTGAATAATTGGAAAGAGTAATTGTGAATGATGTAACAGAAACTTGTGAATTTAAATGTGGGAACTAGGGTGCCAAGCATCTACTTGTAGCTATTGAGATGCTAGCTTACTTGATTCAAGAGATTCAACTGGAGTTAGAGTCCTATCTTATCCAATTGGAAAGAGAGATGAACAAATCTTTGAACTTCTTATTGATCCAGCCTTAATGGAAGAAGATTGTGAATTAGGAAGGGATTCCATCACCCAACCATGCCTAAGAGACAATGACAAACAACAGGATTTACCAATCTCACAATCTCAAATAAGAAAAGAAGATACTCAAAGCTATCACAGGCTCTACTGTACTTTGAGTAACAATAAACCATTAAAAACTAAAAATATTCCTTAAAATCAACTAGAAATCAATAAAAGTTCAACATAAACATGAATTAAAGAAAAGTAAACATCTCAATCATGCTACAAGCTTCACCTCTTAGCCCTAACTAAAAGATTTAGCCAACCATAAACATGACTAAACTAAGAACCCTTAAATAAAACATAAGAACAACTAAGGAAGAAGAAGAAAGACTCTTGACGGCAGCTCTTCACCCTTTTGATCCACTCCTTAAACCTTAGATGAACCCTAGGAATATCCTCAGGACTCTTATTTATAGTTATGAATCTCCACCCTATGCACCAACTTGGAATTTCTGCAATTCGATTGTGAAACCACCTCAATTTACATAGCCGCGTTACGCATTGGTTGGACCGAAGTCGAGTCTGAATTTGGAAAGGATTCTATTTCAGTAGTTGCCCGACTTCGATTAGACCGAGCTGGGTTCTGTCGGACTAATCTTTGGTCGAACTGAATTAACTCCTTTCAGTGCTGGAGCTTTTTGTGTAATTTTTATCGCACGGAATCCTCCTTTCGGTCAGGTCGATCTGGATTTCAGTCAGTTCGAATTGTCCATCGGTTGAATCGAATTAGCTTCTGAATTTCATCATTTATCGCTGGATTATTTTGTGCAAGTTTGGTCGGACCAAACATGGGTTCAGTTGGACCAAACCTGTCTATTTTCTACTTTAGATTTTGCGATCTTTCGAATCATTTATTCAGATTTTGTACTTTATTTCCTTGGATCTTTGGTACGTGAACTCTTCATTCTTGGTCTCATAAGATCCCTTCTTTACCTTTGTGACTCTTGAGTATCAAATCCATGCTTTTAGCATTCTTTTCAGTCCAAGCTCTCAAATTCACCTTGCAACACAAACGTGTATAAAATATACAATTAAGCATTATCATGTTCTTAAAAATAAGATATAAATAGGGAAGAATATGCAATATTTGACACTCAACATGTACTCGTCAAGTCGGCTAACATGGAAGATCATGTGGCCCAATTGCGCAATTCTTTTGAGCGTATGAGGCTTCGTAAATTGAAAATGAACCCCTTGAAATGTGCTTTTGGGGTCTCGATCGACAATTTTCTAGGATTCCTAGTACATCAGAGAGGGATTGAGGTTAATCAAAATAAACATTAAGAAATCATCAACACTCTTCCGCTAAGGAATAAATCAAAGCTACAAAAGTTCCTAAGGCAAGTCAATTTTATGTGAAGATTTATATCTAATTGCGAATGAAAGACTAACATTTTCTCTTCATTAATAAAGTTGAAGTAGGGGTTCGATTTTGTTTGAGATGCAGAGTACCAATTGACCTTCGATAGGATTAAGGAGTAAATGATGAGGCCACCATTTCTAGTGCCACCAATCGAAGGTCGACCACTTAAGTTATACATTGTGGCCTTTGTAATGTCAGTGGGAGCTCTCCTAGCCTAGGATGGCGACATGCGGAAGGAGTGCATAATCTATTATTTAAGTTGGACATTACTTGATTTCAAGAGATGGTACTCCATTATAGAAAAGTTAATTTTGTCATTATATTTTACGGCCATGAAATTAAGACATTATTTGTTAGCCGAGAGAGTAAATATAATAGCCGTAACCGATTTGGTGAAATACATCTTTAATCGGCCAATCTTCAATGGTCGAATTGGTAAATTGGTAAATTGGTTTTAGCCTTGTCTAAATTTGATCTTTGTTACATTCCACATAACGCAGTGAAGGAGCGGGCCATAGCTAATTTTTTAGCTGACCACCCATCCAATCTGCAAGATCAAATTCCTTAGGAAATCTTGGATCTATATTATGTAAATTAACACCATGAAAATTGATCTTCGATGGGTTAAGAACGCATAATGCATCAAGGTCTGGTGTAATCCTCATTGCTCTAAATGGAAATAGGTAGGAATTTGCAGTCCTGTGGGAGTTTGACTGAACTAAGAAAACAGGTCAAGTATGAAGCCATGATAATCGGCTTGAAATTATTGGTAGAATTGGGTGTAAAGACTGTGACAATTATAGGTGATTCACAATTAGTAATAAATCAAATGACAAGATTATTCAAATGCACTAGTGCAACCTTGTTGTCGTATTATACCTTAGCGACCCAAATGTTGGACCAATTTAAAGAAGTGGAGTTGGTACATGTGACTAGAGAACATAACATGGATACCAATGAAATGATGTAGCTGGCCATAGGGCTTGACGTCATAAGAGGGTTGATCGAGAGAATGATTGTCATCTAGAGAAGGTCCTTACTGCGTGTCTTTGAAAGAGGAGAGATTATGAAGATATGCTAGATAGAATTGGGGGAAGAAGATTAGAGGACTCCCCTCATGGGCTATCTGCAGAGCTCGCATACCAAGATCAACAAGAATATAAGGAGATTGGCTACCAATTATGTCATGATCGACAACGAATTGTAACACAAAGGTGCCGATGGAGTTTTTTTCTCTGATGCTTGTCCAAGAAAAAAAATCTCTGTTAGCAATGGGAGAAGTCCATGAAGGAATATGCGGGACTCACCAATAAGGGAGGAAAATAAGGCTCACACTTGGATGTTACGGCTATGGGAGAAGTCCATAGCCAATGGAGTTTTTTTCTCCAATGGTTGTCCAAGAAAAAATCTCTGCTAGCAATGGGAGAAGTCTATGAAGGAATATGCAGGACTCACCAATAAGGGAGGAAAATAAGGCCCACACTTGGATGTTACGGCTACTTCTGGTCGATGATGATGGCACATTATATTCAGTATGCCAATAGCTGTGAGGCTTGTCAAAGAAATGGTCTGATCTAGCATGTACCCACCACAGAAACATTCTATTATAAAGCCTTGGTCATTCTGAGGTTGGGCGATCAACTTGATAAGATAGATCCACACAGATGGATTCATTTATAATTGTTGCGATCGATTACTTCACCTAATGGGTAGAGGCAAAGCCCATGAAAGAAGTCAATCATCAAGAAATCATTGAATTCATTAAGAAAAATATTATCCATCGATTTTGAATCCCAAAATCCATTACAATGGATCGAGGTGCAACATTCTCGGCTAAGGAAGTGCAGGCAATGGCCGACAAGTATGGAATAAAAATTTTGCATTCGACACCATATTACGTTCAGGCTAAGGCTAGTAACAAGTTAATAAAAATATTTTAAGAAAAATGATCGAAGAGAATTCATGGGAGTGACATATGAAGTTATTAAAAGCACTTTGGGCTTATCAAAATTCACCACGTACAATTTCTGGCATGACTCCATTTGTGCTGACATATGGACATGATATAGTAGTAACCTTAGAGATTGTTTGCCCTTGTTTTGCACTCGTTATGCAGGCATGCCAAAATTGGAATTGCAGCTCCAATTTGAACCGAACAACAATGACCCCGAGCACCGAGGTAGGCAAACACGTAGTGTATGATCAAGATATGGAGAGATTGAGTGCCTATTTGGCCTTTCGCTCAATGTGTATATTGAACAAGTTGATATTTAGAGGGTAGAGTTCGTCCTTTGATGATAGGTTACTCATTCTCTTTCCATATGAAAGGACTTTTCAATACAGATTAAATGAAAGGAGAAAGAAATTCTTATAGTCGGTCGAAAAGGGTTGCTAAAGAATGCCTCCTCAATGGATGATTTGAGTATAATGTGCGAGCATAAACTCAAATTACTGCTATAATTATCAGCTATTTGGTTAATGTTATGGATTACACTACGGAATGCAAATCGACAAGCTTGGAAAGTAAAGATTACACTAGAAAGTAAGTAATTACACTAAGGAATGTAAATCGATAGGATAATTTAAAAGACAGATTTGGTTTGTTTTGGTTGGTGTGGGATGATCTTTCTTACTGAATTCCTCTTCTATTTATAGTTTCGATCTAGTTGTTCTTGATCCTTCCCACATTTTGATGGTTATTATAACCGCTCTCCACTTCTTAGCTTCTGGATGCTTCCCACATTCTGCTTCTCCTTTCGCCACCTATCCTGCGACCAATTGAGCTCGATCGCTTCCCTCACAACCGCTCTAGTGATGTGCGACACTGCTTAATATGTCCTGGGTCCACTTAATGAGAAATCTCCTCCGTACATATCTGCAGATCTCTGAGCGTACCATGCGCATCCATACATATTTGTAAATCTCTGAGTATACCATGCGCATCCACACGTATCACACGTAAATCTCTCTGATTAGTTGTTGCAAGGTACAATTTTAGTGGAGATGAATATGAAATTACAGTTTGCACTGCACTAGTAGAAGTATAGAATTATTCTTATAGTCTTAGAGGGGAGTGAATAGGACTTTACAAGTGATTGTACCAAATAAAAACTTCTATTGCCTAACTTAAATGATTTATAAACTAACTTAGCAAGGCAATGTAACTCTAATGGCTTGCAAGCTAGTTAGAGGGTCCAATCACATAGGCAGCTTAAGATATTTCAATAAAGTAACTAGCCTATATCATAGTGAGCTTGTGTGTGGAAAATGCTTCCTATCAATTAAATAACATTCATTCAAACATGTATAAGAATTTAAACATTCAAGCATATATAAGCATGATTAAATAGATGCGTAAATGACACTCCTAAACACAAGCATGTATAGTGGTTCGGCTATGTGCCTACTCCACACCTGACATCCACACTCAATCCCAGAGTGCACTGGATTTCACTATTGATGGTTTTAAATCAGGTTCACCAATAACCTTTACAATCTTACACTAAGGACACCAATTTAAGCTTTCCGCAAGAGCAAATGTCTTATAGCTAGAGCACATGTTTAGGCCCACCGACCAAGGTCCCTCACAAGGCACCTACAGTTTAGGCCCACTAGCCAAGGTCCCACACAAGGAACCTACCATTTAGGCCCATCGGCCAAGGTCCCACACAAGGCACGTAACGTTTAGGCCCATCGGCCAAGGTCCCACACAAGGCACGTAACGTTTAGGCCCATCGGCCAAGGTCTCACACAAGGCATCCACCTTTAGGCCCACTGGTGAAGGTCCCACACTAGGAACCGAATCGAGTTTGTTGATAGCAAAATCTTAACCTCAATCCTACACGAGGAAAGAGACTAAACTTTGAACTCTTAACTATGACACTTACTTATCGGATTGAGTTCACTTTAGTAGCTCGTCATGGGATGCTTGATCTCCGCACTTTTGTGCTTGAATGAGCTTCCCAATGCTTCCCCAATCACGTCACTTGGATTTACCTGTTGGCTCAGATTCATGATAAAAAACCTTGCATATGATATACCTCTAAAGGTGACCAAGGTTATGGGAGATGGTTGAATCTCTAATGGAGGTTATGCATGGGTTTCCTAAGAGATTCAACTGATGGATACACTAGAGTATGATTAAGATCAAGAATATACCTATAGGTTTGGTCTCAATACTCTAGTGAAGGCTTAAGATCATGTTGATAGAGTGTAGGTAGGTTAAGATAAGCTTGGTTAACACTAGGGATTCTCAATAGCCTTAATCCATACTTTTTAAAAGTTGCTACAAGCCATATTTATAGATAAAAGCTTCCAATGGATAAAAAATGCATATAAAATGGTTAGTTTATGGTGTTACCAAAGTGACATTCGGTACCACCGAACTTACTTTGGTAGTACCGAATTATCTATCGGTAGTACCGAATTAAATATCCAAGTTGCTGATTGAAAATAGTCTTTTTCGGTGGAATTGAACTTTGTTCGTCGGTGGTAGTCGATGTTACTGAAATATTCAGTCGGTGACACTGAATTATCATCGTAAGCTTGTCGGACTGTTTTGAGCCCATTTGGTAGCACTAAAGCTATCTTCGGTGGTGATACCGAAGGTGCTATTTGATGGAACCTTCATCCTACCGACGTTGGATAGATTTTTCTATTTTTGTTGTTTTATCCAATACATCTTTCATCAACTTGAGACTTTCTTAAGCCAAAACTATACGATATAAAATATGAACTAGGGATTGACTTAGAATATTTTGGATGGGGATCATCTATTTGTAAGGTTTAAGATCGTAGAAGCAGTTCTTCATCTTCAATGTATCTTTTCCTGCGTCAGCTTCAGTTGCATCACCGATCTTCACTTGTCAGGAACTCATATGACATCAAGACACAACTAGTCACGTAATTGACAAACATGAGTGTGATTAAGTGAACTAATAGAATATTGAAAAGGGCGAGCTAAGAGTCCTGGGGGGGGGGGGGGGGGGGGGGGGGTTGAATAGGATTATGCCAAATTAAAAAATTAAGTGCGGAATAATAAAGAAATAATCAAGGATAGCACTTATTAATTCAAATAGCAGAAATGACTACTAACCTCAAATGTACAAGTATTGAGAGGTTAATACAAATGTTGTTCTAAGGACAACCTTACACTAAAAAACCAATGGCTTATGGTAGGACAACCTGATTACTAGAGCGGTCTATGTATCAAAAACTGAAACAAATACAGAGGAATAGAGAATAAAATAGAAATAAATTTCTACTGCTATTACAACATTCACCATATATGCAGAAAGTAAATTACAATCATTCACCATAAATTCTGAAAAATAAATTACAACATTCAACCACTTAAGCGCATGCAACCATTCACCACAACTCCAGCAATTATAGTGGTTCGCTTATGTGTACACCAATTGTTAAAGAATAGCCACACAACTACTCCACTCCCAATATCCTCACACAGTGGATATTGGCTTTCACTATGAAATATGTTTTCTAAGGTTCGACTAAAAGCTTTACAATTGTGTTTTTAAAGGGCTACCACAATTAAAAACCACACTTACTGAGATTTTCTGGCTATCTCAGTCAAAACTAAAAATAAAAGATTTTCTGGCTATCTTGCAAACCAAATAACAAAAATAGAAATGTACTTATCTGAAGATTCTTCTTTTGATGAAGCCCAGTAGAACCGATTTGATGTAGATATTCAATTTATAATGTTACATATGAAAGGGTTCTTAGATCTAAATGATTTTTAGATTAAAATTTTCAAGGCTAGCTTAATCTGATTTTGATCTCAAAAAGGATAAAATCAATATTCCCTTTATAAAAGAATTAGAATAGAATAGAGATCACAAAATCAAATACAAAAAAAATCTATTAAAAGAATCTTAAAAATATTAACCAATTAGCTTCTCAAATGTGGGGATAAGTTCTCTTAGAGTTATGACTTGAATATCTTGAAATTGAATGAAAAACTCTGAAAATAATCCTCAATTTATAGGCAAAAATACTATTCACTTGACTGGCCCAGTGGTCAGTTTGACTGGTCGAAGGACTAACAGGAATTCAAAATTTCGGGCGCGATAAGATAAGATCACTACCGACTGGTCGAGTGGCCTACTTCGAGTGTGACCCAATTTGGTTGCTGGACTTTGAGTCAAGTCTACTTGACTAGTTGAGCACTGTTCACTTGACTGGTCGAGCAGTCTCTATGACTGGTCGAGGGTCCAACAGAAAATTCTAAAAATTAGTAACAAACCTTTAACTAGTCGAGAGAATTCTTGGACTGGTCGAGCCAGTGCTTGGACTAGTCGAACATATGCTAAGACTAGTCTATATAATGATCCAAATTAAGTATGCAATCAATATGACCTATCATATGGTCAATCTAGGATCATTCATATCTTAGCGATGAAGATTGAACATTGAAACATCATTCGCTTTGGTTAATAGATTATCACTTGAATCTTGTCATCTTGAAGTACTCTTAAGTTGAACATGTATTCTTAAGTAATACACACTGTCTTAACATAGTTGAAACTTGAAAACTTCAAGTAGTACTTGATGTTCTACTTGAATCTCTTATTCTTTTACTTGAACTTCTTAAACTTGAGCTTGAGATGCTTGATCTTGAATTTGAACATATTGAATGTAGGCAAGGATGATATAAGTTGAGCTACACAAGAAACAGATTTCAAGAGGTTTCGGCACTACAAAATTTGACAAATCTAAGATAGCATTTACAAATATTTCCTCCCACACCGTTGTACCTTTGATAGAGAAGTGATAACGATGTAAGACCCCTCATTAACATCGCATTAAATGCATACATGTGTCGCTTGGGCAATAATTACCTTCGCCCAACTCCTCGTAATGTGTCAGTGTCAGTTGTGTTTAAACAAAGAGTCAGAGGAATCTCATGTCTACACGTGTACTTTCCATCAATCCTATTAAAACTGTAATGATGGATTAATAAATGATCTCGCTCCTCGGCAAATATAAGCACCATTTCAAAACGTCTCATTCATGTGCCCTCATATCCTTTCCTAATCTCAATTTTCTTCTCCGAAAAGCTTTGTCTTCTTCCTCCTATCTATAATGGTAGCTTCCTCCTCATCTCCTCCCTCCTTTGATCAGATGGACATCATGGTTTTGATGGACATTCTTAGAAATAAATGCATCGAGAACACGATCTTTAGACCTCCTCTGGGCAATGAATATATCTACCTGGGTCCAGCATTCTCCACCAGAATAGAGGCTGAAGAAGTTCGACCATTAGATCTGTTCTTCCCTATCTGCCTTGGGGAAAACCTGCTGATTTGATTTGGAACTATTCTTGACACCGCGAATGACATGAAGGCCCCTCCAGACATGGCTGAAGCACCCTGTAAGATTGGGAATCTTGATTTCTCCGTGTGTCATCATAATATGCGAAAACCTGGAAAAGATCTAGCTTCATGAAATAAAAAGAAAAGTTGAAACAAACTAATCTAATTAGGTTTCTAGTGTTCTTAGTGTTTCCTAACTCATAATTTATAGAAGTTACCTTCCATTTGATCATGTTATCCATATTCATTACCTTCAAAGTCAATAAATCAACACAAGTAGCTGATTCCAAACCCATCTCTTTTTTCACTTATTTTTTCAGGTTTCAATTTTATGTCGACGACTTTCACACTATTTTTAGTTTTTTACTTATTTTCCACTAATTTTACGTTGAAACACACAATAGGTGGCCATTTTCCATTTCACTATTTTTAAGTTGATTATTTTCTTCTTCTTTTTATACTTAAGGTAGATAAGGATCTCCAGACTTGGATCCTAATCACTTATAAGTAATCATCATGCTAAAACTAAGATTTCAAGTACACCTCATAGAATATGAATTAAATGTGAATTGTGAACTAGACTCAATTGATGTTTAAAATTCAATTAATCAAGTTATTTAATGAACTTATTCAATAGTTTACTCATTTAACTAAACTCTAAATTTTTAAAATTTTCATTCTATATCTTTTCCTAATACCCACGACATATTCAGATACACGACATGACAATCTTAAAATCTACATTGTCCTTAATGTTAAACATATACAAAATAAGCACAACATTAACCAACGAAAATAAAAGAGGAATGAGTTAGAGAGATAGGACATGTGGAAGAAAAATCATACGGTTGGAAATCTTCAATGTTAAAAGGGATTAGGATGAAAAAAAACTAAAACAAACTAATCAAATCCTAAGAAAGCAATAAATATAATGGACCTCCATCAAATTAGAAGGTCAGTCCTAGTAGACAAGATCAATCCGAGGAATGGACATAACCTCTGAATCAATATTCTCAATGAATGGTTTAAGATGATGAATGTTCACTTTTAAGATGTTACCATTCATTGGATTCTTAATCTTGATAGCCCCATGAGGATAGACTGTTTAACTATGAAGGGACCTATCGAACAAGATCTCACTTTTTCAAGAAAAATGTGAATTGAAGAATTATACAATAGAACTTTTTGATTTGGCATGAATGATTTCCGAAGAATGTTCCACTCATGGGACACTTTCATCATGTTCTTATATATTCTCAAATTCTCATGTACATCATTCAAGATTTATTCGAATTCATTTAATTGTAATTTTCATAGTGAGCCAGCTTTGTCCAAATTGAAATTGAAATTCTTAGTCACCTAGTATGCCTTGTGCTCTAGTTCCATAGGCAACTGATAAGCCTTCCCATATACAAGTTTAAAGGGAGACATTCCAATAGGTGTCTTGTAGGCTGTACGATAAACCCATAGTGCCTCACTTCAATGAATTGACCAATCCTTACGATCAAGGTTAACCCTTTTCTCAGTTCAATGAATTGACCAACACTCACTTTGTGTGAAATGCCATATTTTTTCGTTAAAGTTTTGAATGGCCTATTACAAAAATGAGATCCTTCATCACTCATGATTACTCAAGGAGTTCCAAACCATCATAAGATGTTTTCTTTTAGAAACATAATCACCATTTAATGGTCATTATTTCGGGACGGAATAGCCATAACCCACTTGTTAATAGTCTATCGCAAGTAAAATATAGGGATTTTCGAAAGATTAGGGGAATGGACCCATGAAATTAATGCCCTAACGATCAAATGTTTCAATAATGAGAACGAGGTTTAGCGGCATCATGTTTCTACGAGACAATCCTCTAAAATTTTGACAAGGCTCACACATTTTGTAAAATTTGGGTGAATCTTTAAACATAGTAGGCTAATAAAAGATACACTATAGAATTTTAGTCATGTTCTTCTTAGCCGAGAAGTGGCCTTTACAGGCTTAAGAATGACAAAAGGAGATGGCATTATGTTGTTCATTGTCAGGAACACATTTCCTAATGATTTGACCTGAGCAATATTTAAACAAATACTGATAGTTAAAGATAAACTTGTCAACCTCGATGTAGAATTTCTTTTTATCTTGCGTAGATAAACTTTTGAACCTCGATGTAGAATTTCTTTATATCTTGCGTAGTCTAATGAATCGGTGTGATACTTATAGCAAGATAATTTACAATGTTAGCATACCAAGGTAATTGGGTAACCTTAAAGAGTTGTTCATTAGGGGACATGTCATTAATCGATGTCATCTCAATGGAATCTGATAAGACATGCCTAGAGAGATGGTCAGCCACTATGTTTTCTAATCCATTTCTCATATTTCAATGTCAAATTCCTAGAGTAGAAGGATCCATCTAATAGGTTGTAACACCCCAGATTTTGGCCAATCTGGGATTTGACGTCCTTATGCAATGGGTCAACTAAAACACCTGAAAAATCGCTCAGAACCCAATTTCATAGCCAAAGAAACCACTTAGGATTAATTCCTATGGAAATTTAGCGTAAGTTAGCTAGCGCAACGCTGGAGTAGCTGGGAAACAGTCCCTGATCACTTTAAATACGTTCTACAAGACCCAAATCGAGTAGAACATATGACTCCATAATACTCTATAACCTTGGATCAAACTCTAAGCGGGTTTGTTCTCTGGACCACTTTGAATTCTTGTATTGGATTTAGACCGCGCGTCAAAAGTCTGTTACTTCCTATCTTAGACCGTTAGAACCGCCCAGTTGGACTTGACAATCATTTCGAAAATCAAGTCAAACCGATAATCACAGACTATTTCATTGAGCCCGGACTGAAGAGAACGCGAATAGGGACAGAATTGGAATTTCAAATTCAAATCTGGCACACGACTTGACACGTCAGTATTAAGCGTTCTGACCGTCAGAATTCATCCAGATTACACCCTCGGATCAGGAAAAATTTTTATTTATTATTATGAGACTTCCAGCCCTGATCTATGTGCGGTGACCGCTGAACTGAAACTGGTCCGCCACGTGCGATCTGCGAACCCTGCCGGACTGAAAACTTAATGCGCGCTAGATCTGGTACGCATGAGCTTAAGTCCGATCGCATTCGACCAGGGGACCACCAGAATGCATCTTTTGGACTGAAACAGCCCCGATTTGGTTACCCCTCAAGTGAAACTTGTTCCCGAGTCTATTTCGGGCAAGTTTGGGCTTATAAAAGGGCTTGAAACCCTCACTCCTCTCTCCTATCCGAATTTTCAAAAACCCTAGATTGGGAGAGAGAAAAGGTGAGAGTTTGTGAGAGAAGGTGGGAGAGCTTTTCCTACTGCTGCTGCACGTGCTTAAGCGGCGTATTCCAATCGCTTTGCTGGTGATTTCTCCGCATTTGCAGGTAAGAAAATGCTCTAGAAAGTTGCTGATTTGATGCTTCTTTAGTTCCATAGTTTGTTAGTTGATAAATCTCATAAATCAGGTTCCTTAGTCGCCGTAGACGAAGCGTATACGCTCCGTTCGAATCACTTCACCTATAAGGGAAAAGGTGCGGATTTTAGACGCTTTGATTGACTGTTTCCAAAGCTTTCAATGTCGTTTAATAGTAGATTCTCGACGGCAACGCCGTTTGACATGTACAACATGCTGTCCGTTTCTTGTTTCGTAAATCAACGAAGAATATGAGATTTAGGGCATTTTAGTCATTTGTAGGAAGTACTGTTTTCATTCATAGTTTGCTGATGTGATTGACATGAATTGTTGTCGCATTAGAATGTTAGGAATGCGTGCATAATTAGTTTGGCGAAGAGATTCGCCTAAATGCGCATTTCGGGTCGACATACTATATGTAGACTCAAGTGTGTAGTGTAAGTGTTTGTATAAATGCTTGTATTAGTATGTATTAAATTAAATGGTGTTATGAATTAATTTGAGATTGAATTCTCAATTAATAGGCTAATGGAGAGGATTTTCTATATGTTGGCGATATGCATAATTTCATTATATGTGTGAAAGACATGTGTAGGATGATTTACTTAAGTTGTACGTTATAACAGGTGTTAACATGCTCACATGGTTGTATTTCATTTCTATTACTCTTACATGAATGCTGACATGATTCCATGATTGTTTGGGACTATACTTAGTCCAGGCAGTCGGTAACCGAGCGAATTCGTGGTTAGTTTATCTTCGCCACGTACGACGTGTCGATGAACGCGAGCCGTATTCTGGAGTTGGCGGCAGTGGTTAGGCCACACGAAGTGTTTTACGCACTTCATGTCGTCAACTTGAGATGCGATCGCGCTAGTCGAGCCCGTCAAGTAACCCGACTGGCCATTGTATGTTCACCCTGCATGAGTCATAACTGCTTGAACCTAGGGTACTGAACTTACCATTGTAAACCCTGTTAACCATGGTACCTTGATCCATAAAGACTCATGAGCCGGGCATGGTGGTATGGGACACCGTGAACGAGCTGTCGGCCTACGCTGGGGCCACAAACCTCCCCGTAGTGACCAGTGAGCACCTAGACTCGTGAGCAGATTATGGTGGTATGAGACACTATATTCTAGTTGTCGGCCTACACTGATCAGGCGACGAGTCCTTTATAGTGACCGCGAGCGTATTCTGAGTCTACGGGAGGCGACGACCCTTCAGTAGCAGTAGAGTACAGTAGGCCTGTATTGATAAGGTGATGGGGGAGCGGAGCAACGAGTGCGTGCAACAGCCCTGGCAGCCCTTGCAGCGACCTACAAAATATACATCGTATGAGATTACTAGGAGTGACGACCCTAGACAGGATCTGTGTTGGAATTGATACAAGGGAAGTACCTTAGTTTCCCAATCCTGCTGTTTGAATGGACTAATAATAACTTGAAAATCATATCATCATAGCATTGCATGTGCCTGGAAGATGTGGAGCACTCTAGGGAGTGTGGCATGCCGCGGTCGTAAGATGTTACCGCATGAGGGTGATCGTCGGTGAGGGCATACATCACATCACGTCATGTCATAATTGCATTAACAACAGTATTAGGATTGTTTGATTTACTGCTTTACTATTATCGCATGATTGATTTGAGAACATGTTAATCCTTGCTCTATTATTCCACTGAGTTAGCTACTCACTCCCACGTTACGGGACGGTGTTTCCAGACACCCACCAGTCCCTATTGTGATTGCAGATGATGGCGCGGCCTGTGAGGCGGAGCTGGACTTGATGATGATGAGGAGAATTCCTCCTTTATGTGTGTTCTGATCGACGGGATTACAGGGAGGTTGATTAGATGTCTTGATACTTGTCATTTTATATTTTCAGAGCACTCATGTATATACTTTCTTTATATTTTGAGGTATACATGTATATGTTTAACCTGGTAACATGTTCACACTCAAGAGACACACAACAGTTTATATATGTTATACATACTATCACAGACTTCCGCTGGTAAATTTAACTGTCTCTGGAGTATGATATGCTGTTCTGGTTTAATCTCACTCATGTTCAATACATTATCACAGAAAACATTCAATCATACATATCTATGTTGCATAAATAACATTTTGAAACTCGGGAGTTGGGTTTTTGCTTGACCCCCCGATTTTCGGAATGTTACATAGGTAAAGCTTATCATCCTTCTTCAAAGAAGGTACTTTAGCGCCACATGGTCGATATGGATGATGATCTTGGATCCTATCGAGTAGAGTAGTTTCATCATCCGTACTGACCATGTGGCACTTTCTTTGAATTGGCTCCCTCATATATCACCAATGTAATGATCACTTGGAATTCAAAGCATTTACCATTCTTGGAGACAATGGTAGATCACAAAATTTTACAAATCACACAATTGCAAAATAGGAAAGAACATATGAAAAGCTTCTCAAGCATCTATTATGATCGGAGTTAATAATAGATCACAATAAACTGAAAATATTCCTTTTTTCAAACCAAAAATCAAATAGAAGTTCAACATATACTTGAATCAAAGTAAAATAAACATCAAAATAAATTACAAGCTTCACCTCTTAGCTTTAGCTAAGAGATTAGCTAACCATCGATATGATTAAACTAAAATTGTTAATGAAAAACTAACTTAAAAAGAAAAAAAAAACTCATTGGAGTAGCAACACTCTTTGCTCTACTCTTCCAACCCTAATTCCTGCTTAGAATAACTCAAAAATCCACTTTATATAGGCTTTTCTTGGACCAACTTCAAAACCACTTCAATTTTATGTAGTTTATGCAACTTTAATGGGAGCTTTGATGGCATCAAAGTCCCATCTCCAAGTTCGATTCAAATTCAGAAACTGTCACATCCATTTGCGTAAGTTGATAAGATCACCTGACCTTCAATGGCATCAAACTGGCTTCGATGTAATTGAACGTATGCTCAATAGGATCGAAAAACATCCAAAATAGTCCAACGAGTTCACCCTAAAATTCATGATAATTTTCATGTCATCGAACTAGCTTCAACGACATCAAACATGTCTTCAATGGGATCGAAGGGGTCTTCGATGGGATCAAGAATTACACCCAATTGTCCAGCAACCAAACTTGATTTTCTCTAATTTCTCTGATGTGATCAAGCCTCCTTCGATGGTATCAAATACTTACTTCAATGACATCGAAGATGTGTTCGATGTCATAAAACTCTCAAGTTCAGCAATTTCATTTTTTTATACTTTCCAATCTTGATTTTCTTTCTTCTTCACTTGGTTTTTTTGGATCTTGGACTCTTAAATTCTTCAATCTAAACCTCCAAATATCCAATCCTCACTTTGGCAATTCTTGGGCATCAAATCCATGCTTTTAATATCCTTTTCACCTTAAGCACTCGAAATCACCCTACAATAGAAAACGTGTAGAAATAGATTAATTAAGCAACTTCATGTTCATAAAACTAATGAATAAATAAGGAAAATATGTAATATTTCACACTCAATAGGTATCCCCAAAATCCTTGGGTTTTTTGCACATGTTAAAGATGTTAAGCTCTAATGTCATGTTTTTAAAGGTTAATTTCATAATTCCATTCTTATAATTGATGATGGCATTTGATGTAGCTAAGAATGGTTAACCAAGGATGATGAGAATTTAAGTGCTCACATCAATGATGTGCTGAGTGTTTAAAATAATAAAATATATTAGATAGTAGAATTTTTTGATTTGGACTAGCACGTCCTCAATCCTTGATCATTCCTCTTGGTATACTAACCAAATGATAAGCAAGTTAAAGTGTAGTCTTGATGGATCTTAATTCATTGAGATCAAGTTATTCGTAAACTGAGTAAGGAATTAGTTTACACTTGCCCCCAAATCAAGTAGTGCATACTCAATATGGTGGTCACCAATCACACAAGAGATGGTTGGGCTATTAGGATCTTTTTACTTTTGTGGAATATCTTACTTGAAGATAACACTCACTTTCTCAGTTAAAAAGATTTTCTTTTGGATGTTTTGTGTAACGCCCGTGAAAAATCCATACTTGGGCTCGAGTACCAACTCGACCCGAAATTGCTTAGAATTCATTCCTTTGGAAAATTTGACTAGGTTAGCTAGTGCAACGTTAGAATAGCTGGGAAATGGTCCCTGATCACTTTAAATACGTTCTACAAGGCCCGAAGCGAGTGGAACTAAGGGTGCTATAATGCTCTAAAGCCTCGGATCAAACTCTAAGCCGGTTTGTTCTCTGGACCACTTTGAATCTTTGTATTGGATCTAGACCGCACGTTGAAAGTCCGATACCTCCTATCTTAGACCGTTAGGACCGTCTAGCTGGGCTTGACACTCATTCCAAAAATCAAGTCAAACCGATGATCACAGGCTATTTCATTGAGCCCGGACCGAAGAGAGTGTGAATAGGGACATAGTTGGAATTTCAAATTCAAATCTGGCACACAAATTTGACGCATCAGTATTAAGCATTCTGACCGTCAGAATACAGCCAAATTACACCCTTGGATCAGGAAAAATATCTATTATATATCACGGGACTTATAGGCCTGATCTTGATGCGGTGACCGTTAAACTGAAACTGGGCCGCCACGTGCGATCTGGGAACCCAACCGGTCTGAAAACTGGATGTATGCTAGATCTAGTATGCATGAGCTTAAGTCCGACCGCACTTGGCCTGGGGACCTCCAGAAATGCCCTTTTGGACCGAAACGGCCCCGATTTGGTTAGGCACCAAGTAAACATTGTTCCCAAGCCTATTTTGGGAATGTTTTAGGCTATAAAAGGGGTTGAAACCCTCACTCCTCTCTCCCATCCGAATTTGAGAGAAGCCCTAGCTTGGGAGAGAGAAAAAGAGTGAGAGATTGTGAGAGAGTGGGAGAGTTCTTCCCGCCACTTGTGCTACGTGTTGCACATGCTTAAGCGACACTTCTCTACCGCTTTCCCGGCGATTCCACCGCAATCCTAGGTAAGTAAAAACCCTAAATAGTTGGTGATTTGAGTTTTTCTTGTTTCCATAGCGATGTAGCTTATGGATCTTATGTATTAGGCTCCTTACTCGCCATAGACGAAGCATATACACTCCGCTTCAATTCCCGAGTCTACAAGACACCAGGTGAGGATTTTAGACGCTTGGATTGACGGTTCCCAATGCTTTCAATGTCGTTTAATAGTAGATTCTTGACGGCATCGCCGTTTGACATGTACAAAATGCTCTCCGTTTCCCGTTTCGTAAGCTAACGAAGAATATGAGATTTAGGGCATTTTAGTCATTTGTAGGAAGTACTGTTTGCATTCATATTTTGCTGATGTGATTGACATGGTTTGTTGTCGCATTAGGAAGTTAGGAATGCGTGCATATTTAGTTTGGCGAAGAGATTCGCCTAATTGCACACTTTGGGTCGACATGCTATATGTAGACCTAAGTGTGTAGTGCATGTGTTTGTATAAATGCTTGTATTAGTATGTATTGGATTAAATGATGTTATATGATAGTTTGTGATTGATTTTTCAACTATTATGCTGACCTAGATGATTTTCTACATGTTGATAAAATGCATGATTTCATTACATGCATTGAATGTATGTGCTTGAGGATTTGCTTAAGTTGAATATGCATGGGAAGTATGCCTTGAAGATTTGCTTAAGTTGAGAGTTATAACATGTGTTAACATGCTCACATGATGTATTTCAATTCCAATACCTTGTATAGTAATTCCATAGATGTGTGGGACTCGACTTAGTCCAGGCAGTCGGTAACCGAGCGAATTCGTGGCTGACTGGTCATAGCCACGAACGACGCGTCGATGAATGTGATTCGTGTTGAGAGTTGGCGGCAGTGGTTAGGCCACGCGAAGTGTTTTACGCACTTCATGTCGTTCAATTCGATATGCGATCGCGCTAGTCGAGCCCGTCAAGTAACCCGACTGGCCGATGTTTGTTCACCATGTATGTATCATAACTGCTTGAACCTAGGGTACTGAACTTACCATTGTAAACCCTATTAACCGTGGTACCTTGATCCACGAAGACTCATGAGCCGGGCATGGTGGTATGGGACACCGTGGTCGAGCTGTCGGCCTACGCTGGGGCCACAAACCTCCCCGTAGTGACCAGTGAGCACCTAGACTCGTGAGCAGATTATGGTGGTATGGGACACTATATTCTAGCTGTCGGCCTACACTGATCAGGCGACGAGCCCTTTGTAGTGACCGCGAGCGTATTCTGAGTTCACGGGAGGCGACGACCCTTCCGTGCAGTAGAGTACAGTAGGCCTGTATTGATAAGGTGATGGGGGAGCGGTGCAACGAGTGCGAGCAACAGCCCTGGCAGCCCTTGCAGTGACCTACGAACTGTACATCGTATGAGATTACTAGGAGTGACGACCCTAGACAGGATCCGTGTTGGGATTGATACAAGGGAGGTACCTTAGTTTCCCAATCTTGCTGTTTGAATGGACTAATAATAACTTGGTAATCATATCACCATAGCATTGCATGTGCCTGGAAGATGTGGAGCACTCTAGGGAGTGTGGCATGCCGCGGTCGTAAGATGTTGCCGTATGAGGGTGATCGTCGGTGAGGGCATACATCACGTCATATCATCTTGCATTAACAACAGTTTTAGGACTTGTCTGATTTACTGCTTTACTATTATCGCGTGATTGAATTGTGAACATGCTAATCTTTGCTCTATGATTCCACTGAGTTGATCACTCATTCCCACGTTACGGGATGGTGTTTGCAACACCCACCAGACCCTGTTGTAGTTGCAGGTGACGATGAGATCCAGGAGGTGGAGCTAGATGATGACGAGGACCAGGATGAGTTCTCGTATATGCAGTATCATGACGGCTTCCCGTAGGTGACCTGGATCGAGGGGACATCAGTGGGACTTTTCTTTTGAACATTATTCTTTTGTTATGTACATGTATATGAGACTCAGAGATGTAGTCATACTTTGGAGACAGTTGAGATTACTTTGTTTTTCCATACAGTGATATATATCTTGTTTAGTCTTCCGCTTGCTTTTATCACTGGATCTGAAGTATGAATTGCAGTTTTGGTATACTTTTACTCATGTGAATGCTTTAAATCAGACAACATTGAATCATAACCATTTTTGTTGCATAAGTGACGGTCTGGAACTCGGGAGTTGAGTTTATACACGACCCCCGATTTTCAGGGTGTTACAAGTTGGTATCAAAGCATGAATGAGAGTATACTGGGCCTGGGTTATGGTCTTGCGACGTACGCTGTCGCTTCATTTGACTTAGGTGGGTGCGAGAAGGGTCTAGAAACACATCTAGGATCACAGATTCGCCGATAGGCGAAGTCTATAAGGATCGATCGCAAGATCGAGTCTGTAACGCATCTCGGGTCGCGTAAAGCGACCCGAATCACTTCTAAGCTGTAGGAAGTCGGGTGGAGACGTCCTATGAGCGGTTTTAAACCGCAAAAGTGAATCTTTGGGCCGTGGAATGACCACGACTCCAGTAATCAATCGCCAGGGCTTAAAAAACCCCGTTTTGCCAAAAATTCTTAAAATTCCTTCTCTAAACACTTCAACCTTCAGTTCTTTTGTATCCATTTCATGTTAGGCATCAAACCTAATGTGAAAATAACACAAATTAGTACATTCACCAAATTTTACAGTGAATAGTAAAATTTCATAAAAAATGGCCATAAAGACATTCTAACTTCACTTTCTTTAGCAACTAAGGAGCTAGAAAGATGTACTGGATCCTTCTACCCCAAATCCATATGCTGCATCATATGGTTTGGTATTCGGGACTGCGATGTGGACCCGGAAAGCCCCAAAAACATGTTTGGGCTCATAGGGACCAAAATACTATGAACTAAGGGGTGGGACTAGACTTTTTGGGACCCTGGGACCATGGGGGACCAGACCCATGGGGTCCCGCTGGCCAACCTGGAGGTTGGCCGGCGATGCCATCGCCGGCCGGGCGATGCATCGCCGGCCGGCCACCTCGGACGGTGCTGCCCTTTGGGCGCACCCACTTAAATACACCCCCCATCACCCCTATGTACCTCCCATCCCACGAAAACCCCTAAAACACCCCTCTCCTTCACAAACAGCCCCCTTGCATGCCCTAGATTTGAGTTTCAGCGCTCCATTCCAAATCCCGGCGACCCAAACCCATCCTAATCCCTTCCTTGGCCAAAACCGACCACCACCCATTGATTATTGGGTGTTGGCAGCCCCTTTCCTTGAAGATTTTCCCATTTGGAGCTCCAAAATCCCCCAAATAGTGCTGAAATCGTGAGCAGCTCCATTCCACCTTTTTGTTCTTATTTTTCCCTGAAACTACAGCCTTGGGAAGCTTGAAGCATCCCTCTACGACGCCTAGATTTCCTTTTGTCAGATTGGGCAGCCATTTCTCCGCATTTTCGGCGTTTTCCATGGCTTTCGTGGAAGCTATTTTGGGTCTTTTGTCACTCTCATCCATCCTGTCTTTGATGGGTAAGAGGAAAACTGCAACAGACGAGGCTGGGCCGAGCCGCCCTGCTCGATTGAGAAGACCGCGGGGTGGTGCCGCAAGTTCAAGCGCCGCCGCAGGTCCAGCTGCAGTCCTGGAGTGCCGTACGAAGCGGGATTTGGATCCCCATGCACACCTTGGACGAACCATCCTATCAGAGATGCCTCATGGTGAATACACTGATCGTAGAGTGTTATTTGAGGCGGACGTAGATGGGCGATTGTTCGGCGAATATCTGTTGTTCGAACGCATTGAAGCTGCGCACTGGGGACCGATCTTTGAAGCTCGCGCTCGTGCTAATGTGAGCACTGTTCGTGCCTTCTATGCTAGCATCCAGAGTCCTACCTTGGAGCCCTTGCAGTTCAAAATCCCTTTTGGTAGAGATCGGATGGCTACGATCGACGTCCAGTTGGTTGCGCGACTTCTCAACGTGCCTCTAGGTGATGTACATCCAAGTGAGAAAAATTTGAGGACTAGACGTGAACGAGATCGCCGCACCAGGTTTCTGTGCGGTAAGTTGGTTCCATGGCAGCCTAATAATAGCCTCAAGGCGACGTACATGTCTGAGGATTTGCGTCTGCTGCATCACATCTGCACGTTCAATGTTTATCCTAGGTCGACGAACCGCATTGAATGTACACGTCTTATGGTCGATTTCTTATTTCTGGTGGCTCAGGGAGAGAACGTATGTATGGCCACTTTCATCTTACGGCAGATAGTTCTCATAGCCAGGTCGAGAAGAACATCCGAATCCCTTCCCTTTGGCCGACTCATTTGCAAGATTGCGCTTGAGTTTGCCTATAGACTTGGACCCGAATTGCCGGTATCGATTCACACCATCGATGAGTCGACAATGGTTAAGATGAAGATCGGGTCGCAATATCGTGAAAAATCAACTTGAAAGGGATAGTGGGGACGACTTTGACGAAGAGGAAGATCAAAGCGAAGGAGAACCTAGTGCAGAAGTTCAGGAAGAGACTCAGGAAGAAGCAGAAGAGGAGGCTCAGGATACTGATGAGAGTCCTCCTCCTTCTGCGCAGACTACTATTGACGATCGCATTGCTCGGATGGAGGAGAGTCAGACCGCTTTGCGAAGGGAAGTCCAAGAACTTCGAGCAGATGATGGCTATGATGCTACAGCAGCAGCAGCTATTGACTACCATAGTCGGGACTTTAGCCCAGGGTGGGGGTGCGACTGCACCTACTCCGCCTGCACCACCTGCGCATCCAGCTGAGGATGCCTATACTTACGCCCAGGATGAGGGCATAGCACTTCCTGCGCAGCCTGCTTTCCCTGCGGGGAACCCTGCCGACACACGGGGCCTTCTGGAGCGATTTCAGCGCTTGCGGCCTCCTACTTTCACGGGTTCTCACAGACCCGAGGAGGCTGAGTTTTGGCTCGACCGAGTGTCGAAGATTCTGCGCATGTTGCACTGTACTGAGGCAGAGCAGGTAGAGCTGGCTACCTTCCAGTTTGAGAGAGAGGCCAGTATGTGGTGGGATAGTGTATTGCGGACTGTTACCGCAGACTTCGTATGGACATGGGCAGCATTCGAGTTTCGCTTCCATGAGAAGTATTATCCTCAGACCTACAGACACGAGAGGGAGAATGAGTTTCTCCGTCTCAGGCAGGCAGCGATGACGGTCACCGAGTATGAGCATCGGTTCACAGAGTTGGGCAGGTACGTCCCGACGATTCTAGCTGATGAGCAGATGCGCATACGGCGCTTTTTGGAGGGCTTGCGACCGGATATTCGGTCGAAGATGTGCTGCATCAGTTTCTCCTCCTATGCGGAGTTGGTTCACATGTCCATGCGGGCAGAGCAGGACGTGGATCGACTTGCGCGATCACGAGGCCCGACTACTTCTAGGCCGCGACCGGAGTTGCCAGATAGGCCCTTCGCGGGCAAGAGGCCTCGCATTGATCCTCCTACCAGGACCACGACGCCAGTAGGACCGTTTCGACGCCCTGATCTATCATGCACATACTGTGGGAGGACGGGCCACCTAGCGCCGAGTTGCTTTGCGAGGATGCGGGACAGTGGGTTCTCGCCGCCGCAGAAGATTGATCGTGTACGTCCACAGGCGATATCAGCACCGCCTATACGGTCAGCTCCTGCGCAGTCCTCTTTCAGACCCACAGTATCACAGATTCGACAGCCCCCACGGCCCTTGACACAGCGGCCGAACCGGCCACAGCAGGCTCGAGTTCATGCACTGACCGCTGAGGCAGCTACGACGCCGACTTTCCAGCATTCAGCCTTCGAGGTCACGGGCCATATCGGAGGTACTCCCGTTCTTGTCATGGTGGACACTGGTTCCACGATTTCCTTGATATCGCGTGCCGTAGTCAGACGTCTTGGGTTGCAGACTATTACTATGGATAGCGTGCGAGTCCTTGCAGCTCATGGAGATTATTCGGATGTCACCCAGATGTGTGAGGGTTGTTTACTTGATCTGGGAGGCAGGACGATGACTCTTGATTTGGTCGTCGATCCCTCGCTCGTATATCTCGACGTCATCCTTGGCATGGACTGGTTGACTGCAGCGAGAGCCGAGATTGACTGCGAGGCTCGTGTGGTGACGGTGTACGAGCCTGAGGGCACGCCTTTCACATTTTCAGTGCGGGTAAATCTTCCTTTCCGCATTCTTAGCTACGCCACCCTGTTGCGCGACGCTGGTGCCCAGGTACTTGAGCAGACGCCAGTTGTTTCTGAGTACGGGGATCTATTCAGGAAGATCCCTGGTTTGCCGCCCAGACGTGAGATCGATTTCACTATCGATCTGATTCCTGGTTCTACACCCGTCTCACTGCCGACGTATCGCATGGCACCATGTGAGATGGAGGAGTTGAGGACGCAGATTGATGGTCTACTAGAGCTTGGCCTTATACGGCCTAGCGTATCTCCTTGGGGAGCACCGGTCTTGTTCGTGAAGAAGAAGGATGGTTCGCTGCGATTGTGTATTGATTATCGCAGGCTGAACCAACTCACAGTGAAGAACAAGTACCCTTTGCCCAGGATCGATGACTTGTTTGATCAGTTGAGAGGAGCGCAGTACTTCTCGAAGATTGATCTTCAGTCAGGATATCATCAGCTGCGCGTCAGAGATGAGGACGTGCAGAAGACAGCGTTCAGGACCAGTTTTGGTCACTACGAGTTCCTCGTGATGTCGTTCGGTCTCACGAACGCACCGGCCGTGTTCATGGATCTGATGAACCGGGTATTGCGGCCTTTCCTCTATCGATTCGTCGTTGTCTTCATCGACGACATTTTGGTGTACTCTAGGAGTCGAGAGGAGCATGAGGAGCACTTGCGTTTGGTCCTTGATACGCTCAGACAGCATCAGTTGTTCGCACAGTATAAGAAGTGCGACTTCTGGAAGCAGGAGGTGAAGTTTCTGGGACACGTGGTGTCCAAGGATGGCATGGCAGTTGACCTGTCTAAGGTAGCTGCGGTGCAGGACTGGGAGCAGCCTAGTTCTGTCACTGAGGTGAGGAGTTTCTTGGGTCTCGCTGGCTACTATCGGCGCTTCATTCAGGATTTCTCGAAGATCGCGAGACCCTTATCTCAGTTGACACGGAAGGACGTGAAGTTCGCCTGGAATGATAAGGCGGAGTCAGCTTTTCAAGAGCTGAAGGACAGACCTACGTCCGCCCCTGTGCTAGTATTGCCAGAGCAAGGGGTTAAATACACTATATACACTGACGCGTCTAGCGTTGGTTTGGGTTGTGTCCTTATGCAGAGGGACAGGGTAATTTCGTATGCCTCGAGACAATTAAGGAAGCACGAGGAGAATTACCCTACACACGACCTGGAGTTGGCAGCCGTGATATTCGCACTGAGACTCTGGAGACATTACCTCTATGGAGAGGAGTTCGAGCTCTTTTGCGACCACAAGAGCCTCAAGTACATATTCACACAGCGGGACTTGAATATGAGGCAGCGACGATGGATGGAGACGCTGAAGGACTTCAAGTTTGAAGTCTCTTACCATCCTGGGAAGGCGAACCTTGTGGCTGATGCGTTGAGCCGCAAGAAGGCGATAGAGTTTGCGGCTCCGCTGATGGTTGCCGAGTGGGATATGGTTGAGTTTTTGCGAGACTTTGAGCAGAAACTCACCGTAGAGGAGCCATTTGAGTTCATCGCACATGTTCAGGTGCGATCCCCGATCGATGACCGTGTCATCGAGGCGCAGAGGGACGACGCGCATCTTACTGAGCTTCGAGAGCAGGCCAGTGATGATGATGACGCCGACTGGCGAGTTGGCATGGATGGGGGTTTACGTTACCGTGGCCGCCTATGCGTTCCTGATGTCCCTGACTTGAGACGAGAGATTCTCGAGGCTGCGCATTCTACTAGACTCGCGATGCATCCTGGCAGCACGAAGATGTATCGTGACGTGAAGAGGACGTACTGGTGGGAAGGTATGAAGACCCACATTGCTGAGTTCGTGTCCCGTTGTCTCACTTGTCAACAGGTGAAGGCAGAGCATCGCCGACCACCTGGACTTTTGCAGCCTATGCCGATTGCAGAGTGGAAGTGGGATTTCATTTCCATGGACTTCATTTCTGGGTTGCCGAAGACGAGGAAGGGGCATGATTCTATTTGGGTGATCGTCGACCGATAGACGAAGTCGGCGCACTTCCTACCGATCAGAGTTACGAACTCTGCAGACGAGCTGGCTAGATTGTATATTAGAGAGATCGTGCGTCTGCATGGAGTTCCGTTGGAGATCGTGTCGGACAGAGACACGCGGTTCACTTCTATCTTCTGGACTCGCATTCAGGAGGCTATGGGTGTGAAGTTGAAGTTCAGTACTGCCTTCCACCCACAGACGGACGGACAGACAGAGCGAGTGAACCAGATCCTGGAGGACATGTTGCGAGCTTGCGCATTGGACTTCAAGGACAGTTGGGATGACTGTCTTGCATATGCGGAGTTTGCATACAACAATAGCTTCCAGGCGAGTATCGGCATGGCACCTTATGAGGCGCTGTACGGGCGACCTTGTCGCGCACCGCATTGCTGGTTAGAGGTCGGTGAGCGCAGCTTGATTGGCCCAGAGTTGGTGCAGGCGACGTCAGAGAAGATTGATATTATTCGACGTCGGCTTCTTACAGCGCAGAGCAGACAGAAGAGCTACGCCGATACGAGGCGGAGACCACTAGAGTTCACAGTCGGGGATCATGTGTTTTTGCGAGTTTCCCCTATGAAGGGAGTCCTTCGGTTCGGGAAGAAGGGGAAGCTGGCACCGCGATACATTGGTCCATTTCAGATCCTCGATCGTGTGGGAGCAGTGGCTTACCGATTGGCTTTACCCACGCCCCTCGCGAGCGTCCACAACGTATTTCATGTTTCTATACTGAAGAAGTACGTTGCTGATCCTTCTCATATCATCAGATGGGAGCAGGTGCAGTTAGGAGAGGATGTTACTTATATCCTGCGACCGACACGCATCTTAGACCGGAAGGAGCAGGTACTGCGTAGCAAGGTGATTCCCCTTGTGAAGGTATTATGGACGCATCATACTGAGGAGGAGGCTACTTGGGAGACAGAAGCCGAGATCAGAAAGAACTACCCACAGCTTCTCGAGGAGTACGAAAAGGTACAAAATTTCGAGGACGAAATTATTTGTTAAGGGGGGTAGATTGTAACGCCCGTGAAAAATCCATACTTGGGCTCGAGTACCAACTCGACCCGAAATTGCTTAGAATTCATTCCTTTGGAAAATTTGACTAGGTTAGCTAGTGCAACGTTAGAATAGCTGGGAAATGGTCCCTGATCACTTTAAATACGTTCTACAAGGCCCGAAGCGAGTGGAACTAAGGGTGCTATAATGCTCTAAAGCCTCGGATCAAACTCTAAGCCGGTTTGTTCTCTGGACCACTTTGAATCTTTGTATTGGATCTAGACCGCACGTTGAAAGTCTGATACCTCCTATCTTAGACCGTTAGGACCGTCTAGCTGGGCTTGACACTCATTCCAAAAATCAAGTCAAACCGATGATCACAGGCTATTTCATTGAGCCCGGACCGAAGAGAGTGTGAATAGGGACATAGTTGGAATTTCAAATTCAAATCTGGCACACAAATTTGACGCATCAGTATTAAGCATTCTGACCGTCAGAATACAGCCAAATTACACCCTTGGATCAGGAAAAATATCTATTATATATCACGGGACTTATAGGCCTGATCTTGATGCGGTGACCGTTAAACTGAAACTGGGCCGCCACGTGCGATCTGGGAACCCAACCGGTCTGAAAACTAGATGTATGCTAGATCTAGTATGCATGAGCTTAAGTCCGACCGCACTTGGCCTGGGGACCTCCAGAAATGCCCTTTTGGACCGAAACGGCCCCGATTTGGTTAGGCACCAAGTAAACATTGTTCCCAAGCCTATTTTGGGAATGTTTTAGGCTATAAAAGGGGTTGAAACCCTCACTCCTCTCTCCCATCCGAATTTGAGAGAAGCCCTAGCTTGGGAGAGAGAAAAAGAGTGAGAGATTGTGAGAGAGTGGGAGAGTTCTTCCCGCCACTTGTGCTACGTGTTGCACATGCTTAAGCGACACTTCTCTACCGCTTTCCCGGCGATTCCACCGCAATCCTAGGTAAGTAAAAATCCTAAATAGTTGGTGATTTGAGTTTTTCTTGTTTCCATAGCGATGTAGCTTATGGATCTTATGTATTAGGCTCCTTACTCGCCATAGACGAAGCATATACACTCCGCTTCAATTCCCGAGTCTACAAGACACCAGGTGAGGATTTTAGACGCTTGGATTGACGGTTCCCAATGCTTTCAATGTCGTTTAATAGTAGATTCTTGACGGCATCGCCGTTTGACATGTACAAAATGCTCTCCGTTTCCCGTTTCGTAAGCTAACGAAGAATATGAGATTTAGGGCATTTTAGTCATTTGTAGGAAGTACTGTTTGCATTCATATTTTGCTGATGTGATTGACATGGTTTGTTGTCGCATTAGGAAGTTAGGAATGCGTGCATATTTAGTTTGGCGAAGAGATTCGCCTAATTGCACACTTTGGGTCGACATGCTATATGTAGACCTAAGTGTGTAGTGCATGTGTTTGTATAAATGCTTGTATTAGTATGTATTGGATTAAATGATGTTATATGATAGTTTGTGATTGATTTTTCAACTATTATGCTGACCTAGATGATTTTCTACATGTTGATAAAATGCATGATTTCATTACATGCATTGAATGTATGTGCTTGAGGATTTGCTTAAGTTGAATATGCATGGGAAGTATGCCTTGAAGATTTGCTTAAGTTGAGAGTTATAACATGTGTTAACATGCTCACATGATGTATTTCAATTCCAATACCTTGTATAGTAATTCCATAGATGTGTGGGACTCGACTTAGTCCAGGCAGTCGGTAACCGAGCGAATTCGTGGCTGACTGGTCATAGCCACGAACGACGCGTCGATGAATGTGATTCGTGTTGAGAGTTGGCGGCAGTGGTTAGGCCACGCGAAGTGTTTTACGCACTTCATGTCGTTCAATTCGATATGCGATCGCGCTAGTCGAGCCCGTCAAGTAACCCGACTGGCCGATGTTTGTTCACCATGTATGTATCATAACTGCTTGAACCTAGGGTACTGAACTTACCATTGTAAACCCTATTAACCGTGGTACCTTGATCCACGAAGACTCATGAGCCGGGCATGGTGGTATGGGACACCGTGGTCGAGCTGTCGGCCTACGCTGGGGCCACAAACCTCCCCGTAGTGACCAGTGAGCACCTAGACTCGTGAGCAGATTATGGTGGTATGGGACACTATATTCTAGCTGTCGGCCTACACTGATCAGGCGACGAGCCCTTTGTAGTGACCGCGAGCGTATTCTGAGTTCACGGGAGGCGACGACCCTTCCGTGCAGTAGAGTACAGTAGGCCTGTATTGATAAGGTGATGGGGGAGCGGTGCAACGAGTGCGAGCAACAGCCCTGGCAGCCCTTGCAGTGACCTACGAACTGTACATCGTATGAGATTACTAGGAGTGACGACCCTAGACAGGATCCGTGTTGGGATTGATACAAGGGAGGTACCTTAGTTTCCCAATCTTGCTGTTTGAATGGACTAATAATAACTTGGTAATCATATCACCATAGCATTGCATGTGCCTGGAAGATGTGGAGCACTCTAGGGAGTGTGGCATGCCGCGGTCGTAAGATGTTGCCGTATGAGGGTGATCGTCGGTGAGGGCATACATCACGTCATATCATCTTGCATTAACAACAGTTTTAGGACTTGTCTGATTTACTGCTTTACTATTATCGCGTGATTGAATTGTGAACATGCTAATCTTTGCTCTATGATTCCACTGAGTTGATCACTCATTCCCACGTTACGGGATGGTGTTTGCAACACCCACCAGACCCTGTTGTAGTTGCAGGTGACGATGAGATCCAGGAGGTGGAGCTAGATGATGACGAGGACCAGGATGAGTTCTCGTATATGCAGTATCATGACGGCTTCCCGTAGGTGACCTGGATCGAGGGGACATCAGTGGGACTTTTCTTTTGAACATTATTCTTTTGTTATGTACATGTATATGAGACTCAGAGATGTAGTCATACTTTGGAGACAGTTGAGATTACTTTGTTTTTCCATACAGTGATATATATCTTGTTTAGTCTTCCGCTTGCTTTTATCACTGGATCTGAAGTATGAATTGCAGTTTTGGTATACTTTTACTCATGTGAATGCTTTAAATCAGACAACATTGAATCATAACCATTTTTGTTGCATAAGTGACGGTCTGGAACTCGGGAGTTGAGTTTATACACGACCCCCGATTTTCAGGGTGTTACATTTTGTCATCTTTTGGTCATGCAAATATCTTTCCTAAACTTGCCATATGACGGTATTTATTTTATGGCATCCAAAAGAGGAATATTATTTTCACTAGTTTAAGAACTTCCAAGATATCCTGAGTGTTAAGAAGAGGTTTTGGTGAAATCAACCATTGAGGGAATGGAGCAACTATCTTATATTGTGTTTCTGTTTCTTTCTCATGTGAAGCATTACTAAGCCCACCATTTCTCTTAGATTCTTTTGACTCCTTAGACTTTTTAGCTCTTGTCGGGATGTTTTTATCAATTATCTTTCCACTTCTAAGAGTGGTGATGGATTTAGCTTGTTCCACATGCTGATTCGAAAAACTTGGGTCACTTATCTCACATTGTGGTTTCAGTTTAGGTAGAGGTTAGGTTAAAAAACTCCTTAACTATATGTGACTCTAATCTTTGAATGGACTCGTTCATGTCCTAGAATGCTTTTAGTGTATTCTGATTGAATAGCTCTTAATTTTGCATATTTTTTTGAAATGGATCCTCTTGGGGTCTTCTTTGAATAAGATTTGGAGGAAGAGCCATTAAGGATTTTCTGTTTGGTCGTTCCTCCAACTGAGTTTTAGGTGTTTTCACCAAATAAAATTATACGTGTTCGAGATGGGGCGGCTAAATGGCCTTTAATAATTTTTCATGGCATTCGATTGCTCATGTAACAACTCTTAAAATGCAGGAATTATGGGACATTCTTGTGTCATGCGTATGTTAATAGCACAAATATCACAAACAACCTCAATAGCCTTCTCGGGTTTGACCGTCTCTACTTTCTTTAGTTCTATGGCCTTGATTTTCCTTGTGAGATTAGCCACTCTAACACTCATGTCATCCTCTCCCCTTAAGGCGTAAATTCCTCCCTTTTATCTTGATTGATTGGGGCTGGAGGTTGTGGGATTAGACGAAGTGTCCTAAGACTATGCATTTTCAGCGAGCATATAAAAATAATACCACACATCATCGGCTTCCTTATTCATGAATTCCCCATTACACATCATTTATATGAATTGACGCATAGGGGAAGTCAATCCATCATAGAAAAAGATAATGACCGGCCAAATTTCATAGCCATGATGTGGGAAAGAGTTCAAAAGATACTTGAATGTTTTCCAGCATTGGAAGAAGGTATCTTCTTCTTTCTGGGAGTAATTCTTGATTGCCCTCCTCAAAGTATTGGTCTCATAAACCAGGAAGAACTTTTTAAGGAACTCCTGGGTCATCTTAGTCATGTTCCTATTAATCTTGACCTCAAAGAGTAGAGCCAAGACTTCATCTTCTCTTTCAACAAAAAAGGAAACAATTTAAGTCTTAAAGTGTCATCAGATAGGTTTTGAAGTGCAGAGTTGTTATTATCTCATCAAACTCTTTAAGATGTAGATATGAACTCTTAGAATTGAGTCCATGAAACTTTAAGAGTAGTTGGATCACTCTTGCCTTAAAATCCACGTTTCCTGCATTGTGTGAAAAAACCATGTAGGAAGGTGTAATTACGCAATGTTCTAGGTAGAGGAATGTTATATACTTCATTTTCATCTTGATGTTCCTTAATAGGATGGTGCAATTGATTTGCCGCCATAACTTTTATTAACTCAAAGAACTTCAAGGTGTGTCTAATCCAACGATGGATAGGAAAACCTTCAAATAATCCTCCTTCACTTAAGATAGAGTGTTGTCACAGACCCACTTAGGCATGTAAAACTTTAATTACCTACGTCTAAACTAAAACCTACAACAGAAGGAAAAGAAAACTATAGAGTGGGAAGGATATTACATAATCGATGAGTCTATGTTAGATTCTACAAAATAGAAAAACCAGTTATTATATAAGAGAAAGTTCAGAAAAATCTAATCTCAGGTAAAACCTAATCCTATTATAATTCCAATATTAATATAATTCAGAAAATGAAACCGAAATCCCTAACAATGATGCCAAAAATTTGTTTGCTTGTCACCCCAAGTGTAGGGTTGCGATGTAGTAATAACTCGGTAAGACCGAGGTCGTACTCACAGGGACTTGCTATTTGTGAAAATTCTAAACTCTTTTAGAATTAGAATCATAAACTAATTTAAACACTGAAATGTTTGAGAGATAAATTGTGAATAGAAACTATCACGAATAAAATACTAGAGTGTTATGGATCCACTTGTAGTCTTCTTAATGCTATCTTACTTGATTTAATCAATATACTTCAACTAGTATTGAAGTCCTACACTATCCAGTTGGATGAATGATAGAGCGATTGAAACAACATTTATACATCAAAACAAATTGTGAACTTTCATAGGATTGGTTTCCTCATAAAGAATCAATGAAATGATCGCAAGGAATTCAAAGTATATACTATGCCTAAAGTCAATGATTAATAATGGATTATACAGATGAAAAAGTTACAAAATAAGTAAGAAAATATTCATAGCCTTCTTAAGCATCTAATGTGCTAGGAGTTGACAATGGATTAAAGTAAACTAAAAATACTTCTTTATTCAAACCAAAAATCATGAATTGTTCAACATATAACCCAAAGAACTTGAATCAAAGTAAAATAAGCATTAAAATAAACTACAAGCTTGTCAAACCCCAAACTCAGAAATCAGGCTCACAGCATTCCAGATCGTTGAATTTGGCATCGACAACCTGCGTAGTATCCCACTCTCGGCTCCTAACACCCATACGTTAGATTCCGATCCTGGGATCGTACGAGGAGGATTTTCAGTATGATTTTTTTTTGTAAAGAAGCATAACCAGAAGTATACCCAAATCACAAGAATAACATCATCACCACATATCCA
Source organism: Magnolia kwangsiensis (assembly GCA_037074715.1). Lineage (NCBI taxonomy): Eukaryota > Viridiplantae > Streptophyta > Magnoliopsida > Magnoliales > Magnoliaceae > Magnolia > Magnolia kwangsiensis. The sequence goes on from CM073578.1 coordinate 54,493,061, forward strand.
CTAATATAAACATTAGATTACAGTGTTGAAAGGGAAATACATAAATAACAAAATCTCTAAAATGATCTGCCACAAACTCCTGCCTCAACACTGCTGCGACTTAACATCACTTGCACGTAACGATCGTGCATAAGTTTACTAGGAAGCTTAGAGGGTGGTGCGTGTATGTACAATGCATGTGACAAGCTTATAATATCAAGGTAAGCAGAAATACTAACAAGTCCACAAATATTATCAGCCTTATCCAAGCTATGCGATGTGAGGACATATTAGGCTAAATGTCATATACTAAGGATGCAATGCAACATGCAAATCCTGATGAGTCCACGAATACCATCGACCTTATCTAAGCCATGCAATACAGAAACATAGTAAACTAAATGTCATATGTTAAGGATGCAATGTAAAAGGAATGACAAAGTTGGAGTGTGTAGTCGGGATGATAGTATGTAGTATTGCAAGCTATGGGGTTCATCACAAGGGACTTCTATCCAAACTAGGCCCATAACTAAATTTGGATAGCTAGACTCAATGTGGCAAAACTCTTGATCTCATGTTGGTCACATACCCAACCAAAATCATAGCCATTGTGAATTTACATACAATGATTTATTTGCACACCACTAGCCCGAGTAGATAGTGAATGAATGAATGAATGAGTCAAATATTGAACATGTAACTCCTACTCAGAAGTCCACATTCCAGTACAGTACATCTCTGGGATGTCTCCGAGGCCTAGTACACTCCACACTGGTTGTCGCCTCCCTAGCCACACAACCATGCAAGTGGAAGAGACCTCATTACTCGCCTGGCTAGTAGTCCGTCAATATTTACCTAGCTCGTTAATAGCGGACCCATTTGCGAGCTGGTCAAACTTAGCCTATCTTACAGTCCCCTCACTCAGGCGGATAAGGGCACACCCCCTTCTAACCAACCACAATACAGTAACAGACGTGACCTACTGGTATTCGAAACTCTGGCATTCATGTATCCACTCGGTCTAGATATTGGAACACGCCTAATACCAAGGGGTTTAGGGGCTTTCACCCACGGACATACTAAATGTCCATATGTTAGAACCAAACATTTTCGGTATCCCATCTACCCATCCACGATATGCCTATGGAGGCCACTGCCCTAATGTCACTAGGGCGCAAAATGATCATGTCACACAAAATATGAGATACATGATTCATATCATCCAGTCATAATCATGTGGGGCAACTCCGTCTTACAAGGAGTCCCATAAACATCTCAGCCCAATGGCATATGCTATGATCAATCATTCTTCACAACATGCATACATATGATGTGTATGGGTATATGCCATGATTTCATTATACTAAGCATGTCCTCAGATGTATAGCAGACAACAATAGACTACAATTGGCCTTAACTGGTATAACACATACAAAGAGTAGTAGCTAAACGACATGCCCTTTCTACATCTTTAGGAATCCATGTGGTATGTCCCACGTTACACTATCATTAGCCTCCTAGGTACTAATATATCATATATCCCAAGACGGGGTCCCTTGAAAGGAAGGTGGATCTGACCCATACATCAAGGTAGTCTCCACACAGTGGATATACCAAATCTAATATCACATATACTTCCATCTATGGCAAGAGGTGATGATGCACTCTCCTCCAGACAATGGATGGCGTAGATGACACACTAAAGTCAGGGATAGACCTCACACTTATCCCAAAAAGAGGACGGATGGTATCACACCCTAGACCCAATAGTCTCATACTACCACTATTTCTACCAGATCTGGCGCACGACAAGCCGAACTCCCAAATTGGTACCCAATGCCCACATACTAAGTCCCAAGCTCGGGGTCCGGCAAGGTAATGTAAGGGATAAATCTCACCATTCATTCTTCACAGAAAAGGAACATCAGAGACAAGATAGGTAACATCTGCATACAAGTAAACTGGGTACTACAAAATTCCAAAAGTACATCATCTGTCTTCATGATACATATATACATCATATACAATTCAAAATTCCAAAGTCAAATCAGTCCCCTCAACATGACACCTAATTCATGGTTGCTACTTGTTTTTCTTCTTTAGATCCTTTACCTGAGTGGTTAAAAGGCAAGTAAGTCTTATAACTTAACAAGTGCAAAGTCCTCATGATAAGTATGCAAGATAAATTAACATAAAAGATATAATGAAAGAACTACCAAAAGTGATCATTTATGCAAAGCGATGTTTTAATGAATGATGGAGGGTGATCATGTGTTAGATGCATAAAAATAACTGCATCCTAACTATAAAAACACCTGCCAATAGTCCTCTCACCACAGACTTGACCGCATTACTCCTGAACATCATCGTCTCGATTATGATCAATATATAGTTGGAACTTAGGATCCACCAGGGTTGATGCCCATACACCAGACACAAGCAATCGACCTCGCTAGCTACCAATGGGGTTACAACCTCCATTTTGTATACTAGTAGCAGACCTTGTTTGTGCTTCTCCTCACCGGCGGGTCAAACCGGTCCCCGTTTGCCACCTCAGCCCTAAGGTGGGTTGGACATACCCCTTCTCAATGTAGCCTCATCAGTGGGAGTCAAATCCATGACCCATGTGTCCACCTAGCCTAACAGTGAGGCTTCCCTAGGTACCATTGGGGTTTAGGGTCTCTTAACCCAAGGGGCACATCATCCCCTACTATTTTCATACTTCTAGTGTCCATGATTCAATATCATCATCTTTATTGTAATATGGTCAATCTGTGATGTTTGTAAAGAATTTGGATATTATTTCTTACCATATATCATGCCATGTAATGCATGGTGATGCTAATGACAAGCGACTCAAGGATAACTAGAACTCAAGGTATGCCGATATGCAGGGCGCAAGATAATTAAAGAGCTGCGTACCTAGATAACCAATCTCTACGTGATGTTGTCAACTTGTGGCCTCATAGCTTGGTACTTTCAACTACAAAATACTTTTTTAAATATTTTTTTCTTAATCATGACTAATCGAATCGTAGTCCTTGTAATTTCTAAACGAGGGTACTTGATTGTAATTTTCATTCTTACTCCTTTTTATAAATTAACATCCCTTTTTATGTATGAATGCCCTACTAATAGTCTAATTGCATATTGCATGATTTGATCATTGCATTGTATTGGGCGATTTAGATGCCTAGTATGACCATTTAAGATATCCATGACATTGGGCCACAAATTCCGATTATATAGGGTGGCCTTAAATCCAATACACACTGAAGTATTCATGGTTGGCTTATATGGGTTTTGATTTGGGCTTTGATGAGGAGAACACACACACACACACACACACATATATATATGTATATAGCAGTTAGATACACCATTTCATGGTGGGCTTAAGTCTTAAAATCAAGTCAATTAGTAACTTATATGGGCCACACTATGCACAATAGTTGAGAGGTTTACCCTCCATTAAAACATTTATAATAATTTGTTGGGCCACTAAGGCATGGATCACAAATCCAGCCCATCCATTGTGTGTGTCCCACTTGCTTAAGGGGTCAGGACAAGTTTCAGATGCATCCAAGTTTTAGGTGGACTGCATCAAGTGCTTTTATATGCTCGAGCTTCGAGTTGTATGAATGGTTCAAGGAGATTAAAGTTACATGGGTCCTAAAGTGATGTATTTATTATATCTAGACCGTTCATCTATTTTTAGAGATCAATTTAAAGCATTATCCAAAAATGATGAATCATATCCAAAGATTATCTGGACTGCACCACAAATTGTAGTGAAGATAATGATTTCACCTTTTAATAATTTACAGGGCCCACCATAATGTATATTTTCCATCCAATATGTTTATAAGATCACAAAGACTAAAATTAAGAGGAAAAACAAATTTCATATTAGTCCAAAACTTCTGTTACCCAAAAAGGGTTTCAATAGTAGATGTTCAATCCCCTACTGCTTTTTGTAGGGTGGACCACTTGATAGTTAGATCTATCTTATTTTTCTTCTTAAACCTTAAGACTGGCTCGCCAAATGGATGAACAATTTAGATATAAGGCATACCTCATGATTAGACCCACAGAACTTGTTGATTTATCCAATCTTCACATGTTTTAGATGGTGTGGGCCACCTGAGTTCCGTGTACAGCTGATTTTTGGAGGTGTCCCATTTTTAAAGGGGACCCATCAAATGCATGGTGTAGATGTTCAACATACATCAGGGTGGGACTAGTGGTGGGATCCACTGTCCCTCTAACGTCCAGCAGTAGGACGCTACTTACTACAGCGTCATTTGGACGTTGGCAACAACAACGTCCAGCATGTTATTTAGTTTTATTTTTTATTTCATGGTTTTTCATGGTAGGGCCCACATCAGGATGATCCACTTCATCTGTCGGGTTCTCTGGCTCGTGATGGGTCCAATGAGCCTAATATTCAATATATTTTGATGTACAGAAAACATTACAGTGGGCCCTAACAGATTTGATAGTAACTATCACTTTTTAAATGGTTTTTTGATGGTGTGGCTCACTAGAGATTTAGATTGGCTTCATTTTTCGGCTCAAGGACTAAAATGAGCTGAAAAATTGAATGAATAGTGTGAATCAAATACATACATCATGGGTAGGGCCTGTTGGGGTCCCACAATCCCCTTACCCTTCCTTGAAGCAGATGGGACGTTGCCTGCTGCAGCGTCCTCTGGATGCTGGTAGCAACGTCTCTCCCTCTTTATATTTGTTTATTTATTTATTTGTGGTGTGATGTGAACATGTGTGCAAGGGTGTGTGTGTGGCTAGCCCAATGTGCCTTACTTGGAGAGTTTGGATGGGATGTAAACATTCTGGTGGGGCCCACTATCAATGGGTCCTACATGAAATCTATAATAAATTATTATTTATTTATTTTATCTTCTCCCATGCATCCACACCATTAATCACATCATTATCATCAACATCATCTCCACCATACATAAACAAAATGAAAACAAAATAAGAATGAGCGGGGTGGGTGTACTCACCTTGATGAACTAGATGGATGGTTGAGATGGATGGAAGGGATAAAATTGATGGTTGAGATGGATGGAAGGGATGAGATTGATGGCCCACCAAGATCACTCCTCTCTCTCTCTCTCTCTTATCGTAGGCAATGGTGAAAATGTTAAGGGATGAAGGGGTATTTGTAGAGAAATTGATAAAAATGTGATTAGGTTAGATCAATGTGATTATGGTTAATTTAAGCTAGGATTATGGAAATTTATGTATGATTATGACTTAATGGTGTATTAAAGGGACATGGGGTGGTATGATATGATGACATCATGCATTTGGTGTTATATGGAGAGGGTTGACTTTGGACACACACATGAGAGAGGGATGGTATGGGTGTGTGACATCACACACATGGGAAGAGATTCTCTCACCCATGCATGGCATGGTGCATGTGTGCATGGCATGTGTTGTGCACATGTGTGGAATGCAATATATGGCACCTTATGCACATGATACACTAACAATTCTTCGTGACATATCTCACTAATGAAGTGTCGTACAGATGCACGGGTGGTACCTGCATGATCGCTGTGTTGGGGCGGTCGATATGAAATAGGTTTCAAAGTCTTGGGGTTTCGGTTAGTTGGGTATGCACTATGCATGGTTACTCCAAGTCTCGCTAAGGGTGTCGATCATTGTGCACATAGGCATAGAAAATGGTACGGAATAGACGGGGTGGTCATCATGATATCGGTTTTGGTTACTTACAGTCTCATTATGAGGGGTGTACTATAAGGGGTTGTTTTGAGCATTTGAATTGTACATGCAGGCATTATCGGGTTTTATTTCAGAAGGTGAGTCTCATCTACTAACCAATTAGTTGTACTTATAGGCTAGATTGGGTATTACAGACGGTGTGGATGATATGTACATGTCACGAGGTCCTAGCAAATGGGGTATCAAGGTATGATACATCTCTCATGGTGAGTCAACAAGGTAAGTTCACAGGGTAAGCTAACAAGGTGAACAAATGGGCTTTCTCAATCTTTTATCATGAATAAACTGGGCTTTCTTATGAGGGCTCGACATGAGCACAAGGTGAGCTTTGGCGGGGTCCATACATCTAGGGCTATGTGTCCTTCCAAATGGATTAGATAGCCCTCTCAACATCTAAGTAGACATTGGGTATAAACACTAAACTTGACAAGACAAATATATCTAGGTGGGCCACATTTCCTATGGAAGGCCTTGTATGAACACAAGGTGGGCTCCAAGGCTTGGACAATCCTACAGGGTATGGTGAAAAGCACTATTATCAAATGGGAGCCCAACGGTTTTGGGTTTGCCCAATGGGTATTACTAGTCATCAATGGGGGCCCAACGATTAGGGGTGGCCCAACCAGGTAAGGGTGGAAACGGGCTTATCAATGGGCCCTAGGGAGGTTTATAATATGGACATTTAACCACCATTGCTCCTAAGGTGTGGCCCATTTGGGATATGGAATCTAACTAACAATGGGGGCCCACTGCCCTTATTTGATCTAGAAAATGGATGGATAGTGTGTGTACGACACAGACATCATGGTGGCTTCTCAAGGCAGCCCCTCATTGGGTGCATAACATATACATCATGGTGGGCCTCTTAAGGCAACCCACGACCCTAAGGCGGGTTAATTAATGTGTACATCACACATATAAGATGGTAAGCCTCACAGGGCAGCTCATGGTGGACGCATCACGCATACTTCATAGTGGGCCTGATGAGGCAATGAGACCTATGGCCCTCGCAAAACAGATGAATAATGTGGACATAATACACACATCATGGTGTAGGGGTTCCCCACACGTTACTAATGGGTCATACACAAGGGTCAACATGGATATAAAATATTTACACTGAGGGTGGGTCGTTTGCTGGACGACTTGGGTACAATATACATGGATGGTGGGTCTGATCACATTACCGCTGGGCCCACACAGATGGCCAACATGCATGAAACACATGTACCAACCTGGCCAGCTGCTGGACGGTCAGTCCAGCAGCGACTTGGCCCAGCTGGGTGTCCAATGGCTGGACGGCCTGGATGGAACACATATAGAAGGTGGGCCTCATAAAGAAATCCCATGGTGGGCCCTAAGAACTCAGTAATGGAAGGCATCCAATCACACTGCTTCGAATAGGTGGCCCATCTAAGATTTAGATCTGCCTCTAGTTCAGACCGTGCCCATCAGGTGGACCGACTGTGCTGAGGTCACAGTGGCCCTGATCTGGCCTTAGAAGGGTCGTGTGGATGGGACACGTACATCATAGTGGGTTCTGAAACTGTCTGGGCCTCAAGATCTTGAGATGGACGGTGGAGATATACTACATACATTAAGGTGGGTCCCACCCTCCTCAGATTGAAGGGAAAATAAAATTACAGTGGGGTCCATGTGAGTGTGGATGATTGAAGTGAATAAAACACATAGAACTCACAGCAGGCCTGCGGCTGGCAGATCTCATCCGTTGGATCTGTCCATCATTTGGATCCTAGACTCAACTAATCTCCAGATGGACGGTGTAGATATAAAGCACATACATATCAAGGTGGGGTCCACATTAGTGTAGCCCAACAGCTAAGGAGCAAGTTGATATCTGTAACTTCCTCTTCATTAGTGCATGCTGCTGGACAACAGCAGTTCTGGGTGATCACGACCCATAAGGCCATGCTCTGCCCGAATAGATGATGGACGACGAGGATATAAAATGCATAAATTACAGTGGGGTCCACACGGGTGGCTACAAGGCTAGGATCCAGCTGATATTTGGGTTTTTCATACAAACAGGCCTGTGTGGCCACTGGACGCCCAACAACATGGACAACAAGGGCCTCCTTGCTACTGGACGGACTGGATCCATCACACATCATCAGGTGGGCCACAAAATATGGGCAAAAGACAGAGAGAGATAGAGAGATAAAGAGAGAAATACGTGTGATGGAGGGCTCTGCACTATGAGCCCTCCTAGGATTATAATACATACATCAAATGCGTGTCCCAAAACATGTGGGCCTCAAATTAGAAAATCAGGTGGAAAACCTTATCCCCACCACAAAGATCAGGGTCTAGATGGCCATTCCAAGATGGATAATACAAAAACATCATGGTGGGGTCCATGGAGAATGGACTCCTCATAGAATAAACATATGAATCATGGTGGGCCATTGGCCACACCTTGGGTCCAAAATGAGATCCTACCATTAACCGGTAGGCCCCACTTGTCTCATGGATCAAAATAAAGATCTACCCTATCAATCACCCACTTATGGATCTTCTTCTTGGTCCCTTGAACTTGTTAGATCCTAGGCTTATCCTTTAATGGTGGAAGATTGGATTTGGACGGTTGGATGGTGGGATTTGGGGTAGGAAAATTGGGTTTATCTTGGGTTCCTTCTCTCCTTAAAACTCCTTGGACGTTCTCTTCTTTGGTTGCTTGTGAATGGTAAGAAAATGAGAGAGAAAGAGGATGTGATGGATTGATAGAGAGATGGGTTGTGTAAGGAAATGATGGGGAGGTATGGGTTATGTAAGTGAATAGACATGATAGTTGACTTTGGGGAGGGTTGCTTGCCATAGGGGAAAAGAAAGGTATGGGTTCAAGATGGGATGTGTACTTGACTAATGATGTGAAAGATAGGTAGAGATTCTCTAGAATCTCTTAAAGTTCGCAACGTGCGGCATTTTCTTGAGATATACGGGGTGCTACAACTTTTAGCCCGTGTATCACATTGGTGTGCAAGACGAGTGTTGGAACCGCGACGACGATGCGGTTACTAGGGTACAAGTATCAGGTAAAGTCAAGTCAGATTTATGGGATGCGACTTAGGGTTGCATGCAAATGTTGTTTATAGGTCGTGGGTCGCCAAGATTCGACGGGGAGGATCGCGGGAGTCTAAAGAATGGTACAGATTAGGATACGAGCCTTATAAAGCTTCACCTCTTAGCTCTAATGGAGAGATTAGTCAATTATAGACATGATTAAACTAGAACTCTTAAAGAAAAATATAAAAACTAACTAAAACTAAAGGATTGAAGAGTGGGAAGAACTCCTTGAATGACCACGATTGCTTGCTCTACTCCTTTTACCCTAATTCATGCTTTGAAACTCCTAAAGCATCCCTATTTATCAGCAAGAGCATCCATCATTGTAAGCATATTGTTTTGTTAGAATGATGGAATGGAAGATGAGGAGGAAGTCATTGCTTGAGGGAATGTTAGAATTTAAAGTTGCTTATAAGAGAATAGGGAATGAAGTCGTGTGAATGAAAAAGAATTCCAAATGACACTTATATCGTCCGAGAGGAAAGAGCATTTATTAGGGCATCATTGTAATTGTGTGGGAAACGTTACAAGAGCATGTGTCAATATGATGTTTGACCCTTACTTCAATAAAGTCCGACCATCGCTGATGAGTTACAATGAATCCCCCAAAGATGGTTATCGGCTCATTGACACATGTAGGCAATAAATTTTGCATTAATGAGGGGTCTCATGTCGCTTTCAACTTTTTCCAAAGCTGAAGAGATGTTTGGGGGGGGGGGGGTTGAATTCTCATCCCTATTGTGATCATTCCTCTTCAGAACCAATCAGAGGAGATTAGGTGTGACTCATACAAAATTCGCATGGTGTATTTGGAGATTTGAAAATTTTCTTAGCAAACAATAGTTGGAACTTATTAGACAGTACCACGTCAATGCATGTTTAAGCGGCCAATGAAGAAACAATCGTTAAGAAATAGTTACATGACAGATGGCAAAGGAAGAAACAAAGGAAGTCAAGTATTGACGAGCGGTTATGGCAACGGTCATAACATGGGAAGGATCTAGAGGGCCAGATTAAGATTATAAATAGCAGAGGAATTCAACAAGAAAATTCATCTCATACTAATCTAGTCAAACTAAACATTATTATTCAATTATCCTTTCAAATTACCAGTCCATTTACATACCATAGTGTAATCCTTTACTTTCTTGGTTAAACAAATTACATTTCTTAGTGTAATTCTTTACTTTCATCCTGATGTTAACATTTTGTAGTATAATCCATAGCATTAATCATGTATCTTGTAATTTTAGCTATAATTTGAGTCTACGCTTGCACGATGGATTCGGTTCTTCACTCGGAAACGTGTTTTGCTGCTATTCCTCATAACTAACTGTAAGAATCACTTTTTCATTTCACTTCATATGTATCGAAAGGTCCTTCGTATAGAAGGAAAGGTGTGACCCATCATCAGAGAACAAACCCCACCCTATGAATATCACTTGATCTTGTTTATACATTGAGCGAGTGGCTGAATAGGTGACCGATCTCATCATATCTCGGTCATACACTACGTGTCCGGCTATCTTGGCAATTAGGGTCATAGTTGTTCGGTTTGATTTGAGCTGCAATTTCAATTCTGGCACATCCGCAAACATGAAGGCAAAAACAGAACCATGCAACACGGAGCATGTTTAATTTCTTAAAATGGATTTAATGTTGATGAATATTATTGATTAACAATGTGATATGTATGTGAAGAGATTTTTAAAATGATAATAGATGAAATTGGTTGTTAAAATAACATCTGGGGGTAACAAAATTGTTTAAGAATGTGAAGAGCCTGCAACTCATCATTGCCTTTTGTTGTATTCTTTAGAGAATATTGTTTTGATATGTTGCTAATTAAAAGGGCCATTTTCATAGTCTTATGGATCTTAGAGTATTTTCCAAAGCATTTCTAGTTGGTTGTTGATCATTGAGCAGACAAATGCAGCCTACACACTAACTAGGGGACTCATGGAACAAAACCAACTAAATGTGTGATTTTGATTGAATTACTTTTACACATTAAAATTTGTTAGTCATTGAGTGATTTTCATTAGCCCTACTTTGAACTTAAATACAATGTTCAAAGGAGTCTTTCAGCAGAATTTTACTTGCATGCAAAGAGCTTTTCTAATGTCTCCCTATCATTTGATTCTGGTTTAGTTACAATATTGCTTGTCCAGATTCCTGAAGAATTAGTAAATTTGGATTTGGTAGGTTCGAAAGAACTTGAGATTTAAAATTGAAGCTCAAGGAAGATACCTTGATAAGATGGCTGAGGAAGACCCAAATTTTGGCACCAGTGTCAAAGCACGGAGGCCTTATTCCCCATTATCATTGCCTCCACTTTGTGAGCCTGCAGAGTCAAATGCAAGGGAGAACGAGTTCGATTCAGAAGTCAACATAAATAAAGGAGTAAATGGTATCCATTTCCGAAGTTCAAATTCCGGCAACAAATTCTCCGAGAAGCCACGGGCAAACTTTTCCACGTATGGCTTGTGCAGAGCCAATGGGGTTGATATAAGCTTTGGAGAAAGTCATATGTTTAAGAGGCTAAGAGTCTCTGACAAGATTGTTAGTCGAAGTTTTGATGAAGATCCATCGAGTAGCATGGAAACTAACCCACAAAAGCCACTAGAAAGTATTCTTCTTCCAAACGATCACTTCCAAGGACTTAACCATGAAAGCTTGTTTCCATGGCCCGCTATGGACAGTGGAGTCTCTCCTTAAGTGTCTAGCTTCTTCCTATAATTCTAGCGACCTACAGTTCGGACTATTTATATACTGTAAAGCCAAATTCGGGTCCATCTAAAGTATTACTACAGTATTGTGTTTTTTTAAGGTTGCATTTGGATGGACTTGAATTGCATTGCAGTAATTTGTTCAATATATACCAAGTGGACAAATTAAAATTCCCATTTTGAGTATTTATGTATAGTAGTATTAATTATTAAACTAACATTTGTAACTCAAATGCAACAATGCATCCAAACATGAGACTTTCGATTACAATTCTTTCTATTTCTGCATTGATCCAACATGTAAGTAATTGGATGTGATCTTTAATTTGAAATTGTCAAATATGAGGTCTAGAGAGTCTGAACTTTGTAAAAGGTAAATGGAGATGGATTTTTGATGCAACTTCTAAAAGCATTTTCTTAGGTTGGTGCCTAAAATAAGACAATTTTTACCCATGATTCCTGGAGGCTTTAATTGGGCACGACTTTCCAATGACCCCCAACCCGCCTCACCTGCCCCCCATTCAAACCATTTATAAGCTTATTCCCAAGAGTCCACCGGGATAAACAAAAAAAAAAATATATGAGACTGATCGAAAACAAGCCTACCATAGTTGTGGATTTGCTTCCTTTTATGGCATCTCCTGACTTGAGTGGGAAAAATTGATCGATGGAGTGGATGCCACATGGACCATGGTGGGTCCCATAGAGCTTTTGCCTACATGGGTTTTGTTCAACGTTGTTTTCTACACTAGTGTGCATGCTTGCCAAAATTGGATTCGCGGCTCCAATTCGAACCAAACAACGACCTAGAGCACTAAGGTAGGTAGACATGTTGTGTATGACCGAGGTTTGAGGAGATTGGACTCCTATTCAGCCATCAGCTTGATGTGTAAATTAGATTAGACGATTTTCAGAGGGTGGGGTTCGTCTTCTGATGATGGGCTATTCCTTTGCCTTTCGTATGAAATGACTTTTCAATATAGATGAAATTAAATTAGAAAGAAATCCTTAGAATCGGTCGTAAGGAGCAGCTGCAGAATTCCTTTTCGATAGATGAAATGAATCCAACATGTGGGTGTGAACTCAAATTATAGATAAAGATTATCAACTACTTGATTACTACTATGGATTACACTACAAAATGTATACAACAGGCTGGAAAGTAAAGGATTACACTAAGAAATGTAATTTTCTTGACAAAATAAATCACTATACTATGAAATGTAAATTGACTAGTAATTGAAAGATAGATTTGGTTTGTTTGGGTTAGTATGAGACAATCTTTCTTCTTGATTTGCTTTGTTATTTATAATTTTGATTCGGCTATTATGGATCCTTCAAACAGTTCGGCGGTTGCTGTAATTGCTCTCCACTACTTGGCTTCTCGATGCTTCCCACGTTCTGCTTTCTTCACTTCTTCTTTTGCCATCTTTCATACAACCGCTCGAGCTCGACTGCCTTTTTATACGCTATCCGTTACACGATCATTCAAACTCGACCGCTCTACTTTCGACTGCTATAGTGCTACACGACATCAATGAATACGCCATAGCTCTGCTTCTCAAGATACCTCCGTAAATGCTTGCCCATATAGATCACATGTAACCTGCTCTTATTGGTCTCGGCAGGGTATGGGTAAAATGTGTGAGGAAATTGCCCCCCCATGTCATTGTACCTCTGACTGAGAGGTGACAATGATGCAAGACCCTTCATTAATGAGTGCATTAAATGTGTACATTTGTCACTTGGATGATAACTGCCTTTAATTGTTTCCTCATAATATGTTAGTATTGGTTGTCAGGCCTGTGTCCTAGTGACCATTCTATTCTTAAGGATCTCGTATTCCTTTTCGTCGCATTCCAATGACCTGTGACTAGTATATAGTATTTGCGAGTGACCCTGAGTCGCATCCTGTGAAGCCAAGTCAACTCAACCCAAGACCCATGTCATTGTGACCCTATTGTCGCCATGGTTTCAACGCCACGTCTCGTGCCCCAATTCAATGTTAAGATTGTGAGATGTGACCCACGCTCTTTTCTAGCTGTGGACCGCATGGTGCGGGACCCAACCATTTCCAAAGAGCACCATTCCCTAGGATTATCATGAGGGTGATGTCATCACCCCATGTGTCACGTCCCAAACTTGGAAACCAAGCTCCCAAAATTCCTGATTGTCGAATCTGGTGCCAACGGCCTCTGTAGAACCCCATTCTCGACTCCCAACACCCATTCGCCAGGTTCCGATCCTGGGATATTACGAGGAGGATTTTTAACATCAGTTTGATTCGTAAAAAGTATAACCAAAGGCATAATCCACAAACAATAAGCAAAAACTCTATTACATTTCCACTATGATCAAAAACTTTACAAGTACAATGAGTATAAAGGGAATACAATGATAATGGATAAAAATCTCTAAGATGATCTATTATACACTCTTGCCTCAACACTGCTGCGGTCCAACGTCACCTACACGCAACGGTAGTGCATAAGCTTATAGAAAGCTTAGAGTGTAGTGAAAGTGTGCGCGTAAGGTGGTAATATAGTTATACAGTATCAGAATAATGCGAAACATGCTGATGAATCCATGAATACCATTAGTCGTACCAAGGCTATGCGATGCAAGGCTATAAGGCCCTAAAAATTGGGGGTTGAGCAGAAGCTCGGCTCCCGAGTTCCAAAATATCACTTATGCAGCATTTTTTGATGATGGATGAATGTTATCTGTATTATGGCATAAAACATGAGGTAGATTAAGTTAAAACTGCAAACATAATTTAGGGACAGTCTGAAAACACGAGCGGAAGATGAAAATACATATATAAATCAACATAAGTCCCCAAGATATGTATGCTCTATCAGGTCCTAATTACAAGATGTATCTCCAAATAAATATATCAAAAAGTGATAAATCACTACCAACATAGCCCTGAATCCCCATCAATTAGGGCATATTCACATGAACCCGCCTGAGAACTGCATATAGGAGAAACCCTCCTCATCACCAAAAGGACCGGCTCTGCCTTGCAAGCATTGCCACCATCTGAAACTAAAATAAGGACTAGTTGGTATTGCAAACACCATCCCGAAATATGGGAGTGAGTGATCAACTCAGTGAAAACTATACATCAAAGGTTAACATGTTATATTCAATCAAGCAGTAATGATAAAACAGTACAATTAAACATGTCCTAGATACTCTTGTTAATGCAAGAATGATATGAGGGAATGATGCATGCTCTCACCACAATCTCCCTCTGCTATCTTCATCTTACGGTCACACATGTCAGTCACTTCCTCAGTGCTCTTTCACCAACACCGATAGCACATGCAGTGCGATGATATGAGCATGTTTATCAAGTTCTTATTAGTCCTTTTCATACAGCAGGATTGGGAAGCTAAGGTACCTCCCTTATATCATTACCCAAATGATGATCCATTCTCGGGTCGTCAGTCTGAGATAATCTCATATAATGTTATGGTTCTAGGTCACTGCAAGAGCTACCAAGGCTGTTACATGCAATCGTTACACCACTCCCCCATCACCAAATTAATACAGGCCTAGCTTGTACTCTTGTTACTATGGAAGGGTCGTCGCCCCCACGTAGACTCAAGTACGCTCGAGGTCATTACAAGGGCTGTCAGGGCTATTAACGCAATCGTTACACCACTCCCCCATCACCAAAAAATGTAGGCCAACAGCTCAAATATAGTGTCTCTACCACTATAATCGGCTCACGAGTCTAGGTTGCTCACTGGTCACTACGGGGAGGCTCGTGGCCCCAGCATAGGCTGACAGCTTGAATATAGTGTCCCATACCACTATAATATGCTCATGAGTCCTAGCAGATCGAGGTACCAAGGTTAGAGGGGCTTTTCATCGGTAAGTTTAGTACCTTAGGTTCAAGCAATAGCGTCTAAACTTGGTGAACATACATCGGTCAATCGGGCTAGTTGATAAGCTCAACTAGGCCAAGCGCACGTTAAGTTGAACGACATGGAATGCATAAGCACTCCGTGTGGCCTAACCACTGTCGGACATCCCAAGCACGACTCAGATTCGTTAAACTCATCCTGCGTGGCGAACAACCTCAACAACCATTTGGAGTATGATTTTCGATTACCTGGATTGTAGTACAGCCCCGATCATGTACAAGCTCAATAACAAGCATATGATTCATATCCTACATTCATATGAACAATCAGAAAATATGACTTGAACGTAAATACAATACATGGAGGAAATCATACACGTAGTTAACACGAATAATCTAGGTTACACAATTTATGGAGGAAATCATACACATCATTGATGTAGTTGAGAATCATATCTCAACCCGCATACAGGTATATCTTACTAACTACTAACTCATTCAGACACTTTTACATACACTTAGTCTACACATTACATCATACATATTATGTATTCATTAACATACGTATTAGGAAAAATCCTTTCGTCAAAGGGTTATCGTCCATACAACAATCATATATCCATGACAATTACCATGGCGAGCACGAAAGCGAATTCCATACTCATTCAGTCATTTTCACAAACACTTAGAGTACATACTTTATCATACATGTGTATGTTGATTAGACATGTATTAGGCCAAATCCTTTTACTAGGGAGTTGCCCCATATACCACTTGCATATACCCACGATGGATAATCATGGCATGCATGAATCTGGGTTCCGTATTCATTTAAACATTTTCACAAACACGTGGGCTACACACTTTAACATATATGGCGTATATTGGTGTAACACCCCAGATTTTTGCCAACCTGGGGTTAGACGTCCTTAGGCAATGGGTCAACCATAGTACCTTGGTAGTTTCTCAAAATTCGATTCCAAAGCAAAGAAATCATTTAGAACCTATTTCCTTAGAAAATTAGCGTTAGTTAGCTAGCGCAACGCTGGAGTAGCTGGAAAATTGTCCCTGAACACTTTAAATACATTCTACAAGACCCAAAACTTGAAGAACCAATGATGCTCTAATATCCTGAAACCTTGGATCAAACTCTAAACCCGTTTGCTCTCAGGAACTCTTTGAAACTTTGTATTGGATCTAGACCGCACGTCGAAAATCCGATATATACAATCTTAAACCATTGCGACCACCTTGTTGGGCTTGACAATCTTTTCAAAAATCAAGCCCAACCGATGTTCAGAGGCTATTTCATTGAGCCTGGAGTGAAGAGAGTGAGAAAAGGGTTAGATTTGGAAATTTTAATTCAAATCTGGCACGTGACTTGGCCCATTATTATTAAGCGTTCTGACCGTCAGAATTCAGCCAAATTACACCCTCGGATCAGAAAAAATTTCTCTTTCATATTAGAGACTTGTAGACCTGATCTGAGTGCGATGGCCGCTGAACTGAAATTGGACCGCCACGTGCGACTGCGAACTCTTCCGGTCTGAAAACTTGATGTGTGCTAGATCCAATATGCATGAGCTTAAGTCCGACCGCGTTCGGCCAGGGGACCTCCAGAAATGCTCTTTTGGATCGAAACAGCCCCGATTTGGTTAGACCTCAAGTAAACATTGTTCCCAAGCCTAATTTGGGAAGTTTTAAGCTTATAAAAGGGGTTTAAACCCTCACTTCTCTCACCCATCCAAATTTTCTAGAAACCCTAGCAGAGTGAGAGAAAAAGTGAGAGATTGTGAGAGAGTGTGGGAGGGATCTTCCTGCCACCTGCACCAGCTGCTACACATGCTTAAGCAACGTATCCCAATCGCTTTTCCGGTGATTCCGCCACATTTCTAGGTAAGAAAAACCCTAACCATTTGCTGATTTAGCATTCCGTAGATTCCATTAGCGATGTAGCTTATGTAGCTTGTGTATTAGGTCGCCTGTTCACTGTAGACGAAGCATATACGCTCCGTTCGAAGCGATACACATCTAGCGAAAAAGGTGCGGATCTTAGATGCTTTGATTGACTGATTTCAAAGCTTTCACTGTCGTTTAATAGTAGATTATTAGTGGCGACGCCGTTTGACATGTACAATTTGCTGTCCGTTTTCTGTTTCGTAAACGTACGGTAAATATGAGATTTAGGGTATTTTAGGCATTTATAGTAAATACTGTATACATCCGTATTTTGCTGAAATGCTTGACATGTAAATTCATCGTATTATGATATTATGTATGTGTGTATAATCTGTTTGGCGAAGAGATTCGCCCTAATGCGCACTTTGGGTTGACATACGCTATGTAGACGAAAGGGTGTAGACTAAGTGTTCGTATTAATGTTTGTATTAGTATGTATTGAGTAAATGGTATTGTAGATTAGTTTTGAGAATGAATTCTCAATCCATATGATGTTGTATATGATTTCCTACATGTTAGCTATACGTATTGATTTCACTATGTATATGAAATGCAGGTGTTGGATGATTTGCTTACGTTATATGCTATCACATGTTGTGAATATGCTTTGGTTGTTTGTATTTCAATTATGTCACACTCACATGATCATTGATGTTGTTTATAAATGCTTGGGGCTATACGTTAGTCCAGGCAGTCGGTAATGGATTGAATTCGTGGTTGGCTTCTATTTGCCAAGAAGGACGCGTCGATGAACGCGAGTCGTGTGTTGGGTTGGCGGAAGTGGTTAGGCCACACGAAGTGTTTCATGCACTTCATGTCGCTCAGCTTGAGATGCGCTCATACTAGTCGAGCCCATCAAGTAACCCGACTGGCCATTATATGTTCACCATGTATGTGTCATAACTGCTTGAACCTAAGGTACTGAACTTACCATTGGAAACCCTGTCAACCATGGTACCTTGATCCATAAAGACTCATGAGCTGGGCATGGTGGTATGGGACACTGTGGTCGATCTGTCAGCCTACGCTGGGGCCACAAACCTCCCCGTAGTGACCAGTGAGCACCCTACTCTGAGCAGATTATGGTGGTATGGGACACTATATTCTTACTGTCGGCCTACACTGATCAGGTGATGAGCCCTTTTGTAACACCCTGGATTTTGGGCAATCTGGGACTTGACGTCCTTAGACAGTGGGTCAACTAAAACACCTGAAAAATCGCTCAGAACCCAATTCCATTGCCAAAGAAACCACTTAGGATTAATTCCTATGGAAATTAAGCGTAAGTTAGCTAGCGCAACGCTAGAGTAGCTGGGAAATAGTCCCACTTTAAATACGTTCTACAAGACCCAAATCGAGTAGAACTAATGACTCTATAATACTCTATAACCTCTAAGCAGGTTTATTCTCTGGACCACTTTGAAACTTTGTATTGGATCTAGACCGCACGTCGAAAGTCCGATACCTCCTATTTTAGACCATTAGAACCGCCTAGCTGGACTTGATAATCATTTCGAAAATCAAGTCCAACCGATAATCACAGGCTATTTCATTGAGCCCGGACTGAAGAGAGTGCGAATAGGGACAGATTTGGAATTTGAAATTCAAATCTGTCACACGACTTGACGTGTTAGTATTAAGCGTTCTGACCATTAGAATTCAATCAAATTACACCCTCGGATCAAGAAAAATTTCTATTTCATATCATGAGACTTGCAGCCCTGATCTACGTACGATGATCGCTGAACTAAACTGGACCGTCACGTGCGATCTGCGAACCTTGCCGGACTGAAAACTTAATGCGTGCTAGATCCAGTATGCATGAACTTAAGTCCGATCGCGTTCGGCCAGGGGACCACCAGAAATAATCTTTTGGACCGAAACAGCCCCGAATTGGATATGCCCTAAGTGAACTTTGTTCCTGAGCCTGTTTTGGGCATTTTTAAGCTTATAAAAGGAGTTGAAACCCTCACTCCTCTCTCCCATCCGAATTTGAGAGAAACCATAGATTGGGAGAGAGAAAAGGTGAGAGTTTGTGAGAGAGAGTAGGAGAGAATTTTCCTGCCTTTGTACCGCCTATTGCACGTACTTTAGCAACATACTTCAGTCACCTAGCCGGCGATTCCTCCGCTTTTTCAGGTAAGAAATAGCCCTAGAAGTTGCTGATTTGAGGTTCGCTAGGATTCATAGCATGTTAACTGACGTATCTTGTAAATTAGGTTCTCTTATCGCCGTAGACGAAGCGTATACGCTCCGTTCGAAACGACACGTTTATAAGAGACAAGGTGCGGATTTTAGACACTTTGATTGACTGTTTCCAAAGCTTTCAATGTCATTTAATAGTAGATTATCGATGGCAATGCCGTTTGACATGTACAACATGCTGTCCGTTTCCTGTTTCATAAATCAACGAAGAATATGAGATTTAGGGCATTTCAGTCATTTGTAGGAAGTACAGATTTCATTCATATTTTGCTGATGTGATTGATATGATTTGTTGTCGCATTAGAATGTTAGGAATATGTGCATAATTAGTTTGGCGAAGAGATTCGCCTAAATGCGCACTTCGGGTCGACATACTATATGTAGACTTAAGTGTGTAGTGTAAGTGTTTGTATAAATGTTTGTATTAGTATGTACTGAATTAAATGATGTTATGAATTTGTTTGAGATGGATTTCTCAATTAATATGCAGACGTAAATGATTTCCTACATGTTGACTATATGCATAATTTCATTATTTGCATGAAATGTATGTGCTTGATGATTTACTTAAGTTGTATGTTATAACATGTGTAACATGCTCACATAGTTGTATTTCAATTCCAATACTCTCATATGATTTGCTGATGTGATTTCATAATTATTTGGGACTATGCTTAGTCCAGGTAGTCGGTAACCGAGCGAATTCGTGGTTAGCTTTTCTTAGCCACGAACGACACGTCGATGAACGCGAGCCGTGTTCTGGAGTTGGCGGCAGTGGTTTGGCCACACGAAGTGTTTTACACACTTCATGTCGTTCGACTTGAGATGCGATCGTGCTAGTCGAGCCCGTCAAGTAACCCGACTGGACGTTGTATGTTCACCCTGCATGAGTCATAACTGCTTGAACCTAGGGTACTGAACTTACCATTGTAAACCCTGTTAACCATGGTACCTTGATCCAAGAAGATTCATGAGCCGGGCATGGTGGTATGAGACACCGTGGTTGAGATGTCGGCCTACGCTGCGGTCACAAACCTCCCCGTAGTGACCAGTGAGCACCTAGTCTCGTGAGTAGATTATGGTGGTATGGGACACTATATTCTTGCTGTCGGCCTACACTGATCAGGCGACGAGTCCTTTGTAGTGACCGCGAGCGTATTCTGAGTCTACGGGAGGCGACGACCCTTCAGTAGCAGTAGAGTACAGTAGGCCTATATTGATAAGGTGATGGGGGAGCGGAGCAATAAGTGCGTGCAACAGCCCTGGTAGCCCTTACAGTGACCTACAAAAATATACCTCGTATGAGATTACTAGGAGTGACGACCCTAGACAGGATCTGTGTTGGGATTGATACAAGGGAAGTACCTTAGTTTCCCAATCCTGGTGTTTGAATGGACTAATAACAACTCGGAAATCATATCACCATAACATTGCATGTGCATGAAAGATGTGGAGCACTTGAGGGACGATTGCATGCCGCGGTCGTAAGATGGTGCCGTATGAGGGAGATCGTCGGTGAGGGCATAAATCACGTCATGTCATATTGCATTAATAACAGTATTGGGATTGTCTGATTTACTACTTTACTATTATTGCATGATTGATTTGAGAACATGTAAATCCTTGCTCTATTATTCACTGAGTTAGCTACTCATTCCCACATTACGGGACGGTGTTCCTGGACACCCAACAGACCCTTTTGTGATTGCAGATGATGGCGCAGCCTGTGAGGTGGAGCCAAATTTGATGATGATGAAGAGGATCCCTCTTTTATGCGTGTTCTGATCGACGGGATTACAGGGAGGTTAATTAGATGCCTTGACACTTGTCATTTTATGTCTTCAGAGCACTCATGTATATGCTTTCTATCTATTTTTAGGTATACATGTATATGTTTAACCTGGTAACATGTTCACACTCAAGAGACACACAACAGTTTATATATGTTATACATACTATCACAGTCTTTCGCTGGTTAATTTAACTGTCTCTGGAGTATGATATGTTGTTCTGGCATAATCTCACTCATGTTTCATACATTAACACAGACAACATTCAATCATACATATCTATGTTGCATAAATAACATTTTGGAACTCGGGAGTTGGGTTTTTACTCGACCTCCCGATTTTTGGGATGTTACAGATGGTATCAGAGCATGAATAAGATAATACCGGACTTGGGTTATGGTCACGCGACGTACGCTGTCGCTTCCTTTGACTTAGGTGCATGCGAGAAGGGTCTAGAAACACTTCTAGGAGCCCAGATTCGCCAATAGGCGAAGACTATTCGAATCGATCGCGTGATCGAGTCCGTAACGCATCTCGGGTCATGTGAAGCAACCCGAATAGCTCCTAAGTTGTAGGTGAGTGGGTTGAGATGTTCTTTGAACGATTCTAAACCCATAAATGTGAATCCTTGGGCCGCGGGACAACCACGACCCCTGTATTC
The DNA here is from genome assembly GCA_037074715.1 of Magnolia kwangsiensis. NCBI lineage: Eukaryota > Viridiplantae > Streptophyta > Magnoliopsida > Magnoliales > Magnoliaceae > Magnolia > Magnolia kwangsiensis. The sequence goes on from CM073578.1 coordinate 54,515,120, forward strand.
AATCGTCAGGGCTTAAAAACCCCGTTTCACCTAAAATCTTCAAAATTCTTCCTCTCACCACTCCAATCTTCAATTATTTCTTATCCTTTTCATGTTAGGCATCAATCCTAATGTGAAAATAACATAAAATCATACTTTCATAAAATTTTACAGTGAATAGTAAAATTTCATGAAAAATGGCCATAAGGCCATTCTAACTTTGCTTTCTTTAGCAACTAATGGGCTAGATGGATGTACTAGCTCCTTCTATCCCAAAATCATATGCTGCATGATAGGGGATTGTATTCAGGATTACAAACTGACCCCAAAAATCCATGAACACATGTTTGGGCCTATATAGGTCAATATACAATGAACTAAGGCTGGGACCATACCTTTTTGGGGTACTTGGACCATGGGGGACCAAACCCATGTGGTCCCACCGGCCACCATGCAAGACGGTCGGCGATGCCATCGCCGGTTCGGCGATGCATCGCCGTCCGGTGGGGCCCACTTGGCGTGATTTTTGGGCACATGCCCTATTTTGGGTAGTGTACACCCCCTATAAAGTGTTCGTCCATAGAAAACCCCAAAAAGAGGTACTTCCTTCACAAACAGCCCCTCCCCTAGCTTCATTTACATTTTCTAGCTGTCCTAACCCAAAACTGTGATTCTAAATCACTCCCAAATCCATTCTTGGTTGAAAACGACCACACTCCATCACTCCATTGAAGTTTTCAGCTTTCCCTCTTGCAAATCTCTTTGTTTGGAGCTCTTACAACCCCCAAAACGAGCTGAAATTGTGAGGTGCTCCATTCCCCTTTTTCATTCTCTTTTCTCTCTGAAAATACATCCTTTGGGAGCTTGAAGCATCCCTCTACAATGCCTAGATTTCATTCTGTCCATTTGGACGACCATTTCTCCGCATTTCCTCCGCTTTTCATGACTATTGTTCAGGCTGTTTCAACCTTTTTCTCCTTTTCCACCATCCTCCTTCTCATGTTCCTTTTATTTGAGCCTTTTTCCTCTTTTTGGGTCTCAAAATCGTGCTAACCTCAAATCCCATTTCTCAACTTCTTCGTTTGAGAAGTATTGAAAATACCTGGCCGATAGAGCTCTAATGGGCAACAGACTGTACTGAACTAGATAGTATTCAAGAAGGTCAGTTGGGACTATGGTAGAAGTCCTTTGGTAGAATTAGGCATCTATGCTGTTGCCCTGTAGCTTGTTTGATTACTGTTTTAAGGATTTTCATGTTTTGTTGTTGTTAGGTTTAGTGAAGTCAGAGGTAGAAAATGTGTTTGTGTTAGTGGTTTGGGCTTAGCATAGCCGAATGCATCTCTGTCATAATCCATGTGAAAATTTATTCCGTGTAGTGTGGTAAATTTTTTTGAATGGAGTGCATGCCATTCGTTTGTTGTAAGGTATTGTCCCTAGATTGGGAGTATTATAACTCCAGGGATTCAGCCTACAAATTAGTTTATCCCACCCCACTGTAACACCCTGAAAATCGGGGGTCGTGTATAAACTCAACTCCCGAGTTCCAGACCGTCACTTATGCAACAAAAATGGTTATGATTCAATGTTGTCTGATTTAAAGCATTCACATGAGTAAAAGTATACCAAAACTGCAATTCATACTTCAGATCCAGTGATAAAAGCAAGCGGAAGACTAAACAATATATATATCACTGTATGGAAAAACAAAGTAATCTCAACTGTCTCCAAAGTATGACTACATCTCTGAGTCTCATATACATGTAAATAGACAAAAGAATAAGTTCAAAATAGTCCCACTGAAGTCCCCCTCGATCCAGGTCACCTACGGGAAGCCGTCGTGATACTGCATATACGAGAACTCATCCTGGTCCTCGTCAATCTCCGGCTCCACCTCCTGGATCTCGTCGTCACCTGCAACTACAACAGGGTCTGGTGGGTGTTGCAAACACCATCCCGTAACGTGGGAATGAGTGATCAACTCAGTGGAATCATAGAGCAAAGATTAGCATGTTCACAATTCAATCACGCGATAATAGTAAAGCAGTAAATCAGACAATTCTAATACTGTTGTTAATGCAAGATGATATGACGTGATGTATGCCCTCACCGATGATCACCCTCATACGGCAACATCTTACGACCGCGGCATGCCACACTCCCTAGAGTGCTCCACATCTTCCAGGCACATGCAATGCTATGGTGATATGATTACCAAGTTGTTATTAATCCATTCAAACAGCAGGATTGGGAAACTAAGGTACTTCCCTTGTATCAATCCCAACACGGATCCTGTCTAGGGTCGTCACTCCTAGTAATCTCATACGATGTACATTTCGTAGGTCACTGCAAGGGCTGCCAGGGCTGTTGCTCGCACTCGTTGCACCGCTCCCCCATCACCTTATCAATATAGGCCTACTGTACTCTACTGCACGGAAGGGTCGTCGCCTCCCGTGAACTCAGAATACGCTCGCGATCACTACAAAGGGCTCGTCGCCTGATCAGTGTAGGCCGACAGCTAGAATATAGTGTCCCATACCACCATAATCTGCTCACGAGTCAAGGTGCTCATTAGTCACTACGGGGAGGTTTGTGGCCCCAGCGTAGGCCGACAGCTCGACCACGGTGTCCCATACCACCATGCCCGGCTCATGAGTCTTCGTGGATCAAGGTACCACGGTTAATAGGGTTTACAATGGTAAGTTCAGTACCCTAGGTTCAAGCAGTTATGATACATACAAGGTGAACAAACATCGGCCAGTCGGGTTACTTGACGGGCTCGACTAGCGCGATCGCATCTCGAATTGAACGACATGAAGTGCGTAAAACACTTCGCGTGGCCTAACCACTGCCGCCAACTCTCAACACGAATCACATTCATCGACGCGTCGTTCGTGGCTATGACCAGTCAGCCACGAATTCGCTCGGTTACCGACTGCCTGGACTAAGTCAAGTCCCACACATCTATGGAATTACATTAACACTATAAAAAGGTATTGGAATTGAAATACATCATGTGAGCATGTTAGCACATGTTATAACATTCAACTTAAGCAAATCTTCAAGGCATACTTCCCATGCATATTCAACTTAAGCAAATCCTCAAGCACATACATTCCATGCATGTAATGAAATCATGCATTTTGTCAACATGTAGAAAATCATTTAGGTCAGCATAATAATTGAAAAATCAATCACAAACTATCAAATAACATCATTTAATTCAATACATACTAATACAAGCATTTATACAAACACATACACTACACACTTAAGTCTACATATAGTATGTCGACCCAAAGTGTGCAACTAGATGAATCTCTTCGCCAAACTAATTATGCACGCATTCCTAACTTCCTAATGCGACAACAAACCATGTCAATCACATCAGCAAAATATGAATGTAAACAGTACTTCCTACAAATGACTAAAATGGCCTAAATCTCATATTCTTCGTTAGCTTACGAAACGGGAAACGGAGAGCATTTTGTACATGTCAAACGGCGATGCCGTCAAGAATCTACTATTAAACGACATTGAAAGCATTGGGAACCGTCAATCAAAGCGTCTAAAATCCTCACCTAGTGTCTTGTAGACTCGGGAATTGAAGCGGAGCGTATATGCTTCGTCTACGGCGAGTAAGGAGCCTAATACATAAGATCCATAAGCTACATCGCTATGGAAACAAGGAAAACTCAAATCAACAACTATTTAGGGTTTTTACTTACCTAGGATCGCGGTGGAATCACCGGGAAAGCGGTAGAGGAGTGTTGCTTAAGCACGTGCAACACGTAGCACAAGTGGCAGGAAGAACTCTCCCACTCTCTCACAATCTCTCACTCTTTTTCTCTCTTCCAAGCTAGGGCTTCTCTCAAATTCGGATGGGAGAGAGGAGTGAGGGTTTCAACCCCTTTTATAGCCTAAAACATTCCCAAAATAGGCTTGGGAACAATGTTTACTTGGTGCCTAACCAAATCGGGGCCGTTTCGGTCCAAAAGGGCATTTCTGAAGGTCCCCAGGCGAAATGCGGTCGGACTTAAGCTCATGCATACTGGATCTAGCACGCATCCAGTTTTCAGACCGGTTGGGTTCCCAGATCGCACGTGGCGGCCCAGTTTCAGTTTAACGGTCACCGCACCAAGATCAGGCCTATAAGTCTCGTGATATATAATAGATATTTTTCCTGATCCAAGGGTGTAATTTGGTTGTATTCTGACGGTCAGAACGCTCAATACTGATGCGTCAAATTGTGTGCCAGATTTGAATTTCAAATTCCAATTCTAACCCTATTCTCACTCTCTTCGGTCCGGGCTCAATGAAATAGCCTGTGATTATCGGTTTGACTTGATTTTTGGAATGAGTGTCAAGTCCAGCTAGACGGTTCTAACGGTCTAAGATAGGAGGTATCGGACTTTCGACGTGCGGTCTAGATCCAATACAAAGATTCAAAGTGGTCCAGAGAACAAACCGGTTTAGAGTTTGATCCGAGGCTTTAGAGCATTATAGCACCCTTGGTTCCACTCGCTTCGGGCCTTGTAGAACGTATTTAAAGTGATCAGGGACCATTTCCCAGCTATTCTAACGTTGCACTAGCTAACCTAGTCATATTTTCTAAAGGAATGAATTCTACGCAATTTCGGGTCGAGTTGGTACTCGAGCCCAAGTATGGATTTTTCACGGGCGTTACAATCTACCCCCCTTAACAAATAATTTCGTCCTCGAAATTTTGTACCTTTTCGTACTCCTCGAGAAGCTGTGGGTAGTTCTTTCTGATCTCGGCTTCTGTCTCCCAAGTAGCCTCCTCCTCAGTATGATGCGTCCATAGTACCTTCACAAGGGGAATCACCTTGCTACGCAGTACCTGCTCCTTCCGGTCTAAGATGCGTGTCGGTCGCAGGATATAAGTAACATCCTCTCCTAACTGCACCTGCTCCCATCTGATGATATGGGAAGGATCAGCAACGTACTTCTTCAGCATAGAAACATGAAATACGTTGTGGACGCTCGCGAGGGGCGTGGGTAACGCCAATCGGTAAGCCACTGCTCCCACACGATCGAGGATCTGAAATGGACCAATGAATCGCGGTGCCAGCTTCCCCTTCTTCCCGAACCGAAGGACTCGCTTCATAGGGGAAACTCGCAAAAACACATGATCCCCAACTATGAACTCTAGTGGCCTCCGCCTCGTATCGGCGTAGCTCTTCTGTCTGCTCTGCGCTATAAGGAGCCGACGTCGAATAATATCGATCTTCTCTGACGTCGCCTGCACCAACTCTGGGCCAATCAAGCTACACTCACCGACCTCTAACCAGCAATGCGGTGCGCGACAAGGTCGCCCATACAGCGCCTCATAAGGTGTCATGCCGATACTCGCCTGGAAGCTATTGTTGTACGCAAACTCAGCATATGCAAGACAGTCATCCCAACTGTCCTTGAAGTCCAATGCGCAAGCTCGCAACATGTCCTCCAGGATCTGGTTCACTCGCTCCGTCTGTCCGTCCGTCTGTGGGTGGAAGGCAGTACTGAACTTCAACTTCACACCCATAGCCTCCTGAATGCGAGTCCAGAAAATAGAAGTGAACCACTTGTCTCTGTCCGACACGATCTCCAACGAAACTCCATGCAGACGCACGATCTCTCTAATATACAATCTAGCCAGCTCGTCTGCAGAGTTCGTAACTCTGATCGGTAGGAAGTGCGCCGACTTCGTCAATCGGTCAACGATCACCCAAATGGAATCATGCCCCTTCCTCATCTTCGGCAACCCAGAAATGAAGTCCATGGAAATGAAATCCCACTTCCACTCTGCAATCGGCATAGGCTGTAAAAGTCCAGGTGGTCGGCGATGCTCTGCCTTCACCTGCTGACAAGTGAGACAATGGGACACGAACTCAGCAATGTGGGTCTTCATACCTTCCCACCAATACGTCCTCTTCACGTCACGATACATCTTCGTACTGCCTGGATGCATCGCGAGTCTAGTAGAATGTGCAGCCTCGAGAATCTCTCGTCTCAAGTCAGGGACATCAGGAACGCATAGGCGGCCACGGTAACGTAAGCCCCCATCCATACCAACTCGCCAGTCGGCGTCAGCATCATCACTGGCCTGCTCTCGAAGCTCAGTAAGATGCGCGTCGTCCCTCTACGCCTCGATGACACGGTCATCGATCTGGGATCGCACCTGTACGTGTGCGATGAACTCAAATGGCTCCTCTACGGTGAGTTTCTGCTCAAAGTCTCGCAAAAACTCCACCATATCCCACTCGGCAACCATCAGAGGAGCCGCAAACTCTATCGCCTTCTTGCGGCTCAACGCATCAGCCACAAGGTTCGCCTTCCCAGGATGGTAAGAGACTTCAAACTTGAAGTCCTTCAGCTTCTCCATCCATCGCCGCTGCCTCATATTCAAGTCCCGCTGCGTGAATATGTACTTGAGGCTCTTGTGGTCGCAAAAGAGCTCGAACTCCTCTCCGTAGAGGTAATGTCTCCAGAGTCTCAATGCGAATATCACGGCTGCCAACTCCAGGTCGTGTGTAGGGTAATTCTCCTCGTGCTTCCTTAATTGTCTCGAGGCATACGAAATTACCCTGTCCCTCTGCATAAGGACACAACCCAAACCAACGCTAGACGCATCAGTGTATATAGTGTATTTAACCCCTTGCTCTGACAATACTAGCACAGGGGCGGACGTAAGTCTGTCCTTCAGCTCCTGAAAAGCTGACTCCGCCTTATCATTCCAGGCGAACTTCACGTCCTTCCGTGTCAACTGAGATAAGGGTCTCGCGATCTTCGAGAAATCCTGAATGAAGCGCCGATAGTAGCTAGCGAGACCCAAGAAACTCCTCACCTCAGTGACAGAACTAGGCTGCTCCCAGTCCTGCACCGCAGCTACCTTAGACAAGTCAACTGCCATGCCATCCTTGGACACCACGTGTCCCAGGAACTTCACCTCCTGCTTCCAGAAGTCGCACTTCTTATACTGTGCGAACAACTGATGCTGTCTGAGCGTATCAAGGACCAAACGCAAGTGCTCCTCATGCTCCTCTCGACTCCTAGAGTATACCAAAATGTCGTCGATGAAGACAACGACGAATCGATAGAGGAAAGGCCGCAATACCCGGTTCATCAGATCCATGAACACGGCTGGTGCATTCGTGAGACCGAACGACATCACGAGGAACTCATAGTGACCAAAACTGGTCCTGAATGCTGTCTTCTGCACGTCCTCATCTCTGACGCGCAGCTGATGATATCCTGACTGAAGATCAATCTTCGAGAAGTACTGCGCTCCTCTCAACTGATCAAACAAGTCATCGATCCTGGGCAAAGGGTACTTGTTCTTCACCGTGAGCTGGTTCAGCCTGCGATAATCAATACACAATCGCAGCGAACCATCCTTCTTCTTCACGAACAAGACCGGTGCTCCCCAAGGAGACACGCTAGGCCGTATAAAGCCAAGCTCTAGCAGGCCATCAATCTGCGTCCTCAACTCCTCCATCTCACATGGTGCCATGCGATACGTCGGCAGTGAGACGGGTGTAGAACCAGGAACCAGATCGATAGTGAAATCGATCTCCCGTCGGGGCGGCAAACCAGGGATCTTCCTGAACAGATCCCCGAACTCAGAAACAACTGGCGTCTGCTCCAGTACCTGGGCACCAGCGTCGCGCAAAAGAGTGGCGTAGCTAAGAATGTGGAAATGAAGATTTACCCGCACAGAAAATGTGAAAGGCGTGCCCTCAGGCTCGTACACCGTCACCACACGAGCCTCGCAGTCAATCTCGGCTCTCGCTGCAGTCAACCAGTCCATGCCAAGAATGACGTCGAGATATACGAGCGAGGGATCGACAACCAGATCAAGAGTCATCGTCCTGCCTCCCAGATCAACTAAACAACCCTCACACATCTGGGTGACATCCGAATAATCTCCATGAGCTGCAAGGACTCGCACGCTATCCATAGTGATAGTCTGCAACCCAAGACGTCTGACTACGGCACGCGATATCAAAGAAATCGTGGAACCAGTGTCCACCATGACAAGAACGGGAGTACCTCCGATATGGCCCGTGACCTCGAAGGCTGAATGCTGGAAAGTCGGCGTCGTAGCTGCCTCAGCGGTCAGTGCATGAACTCGAGCCTGCTGTGGCCGGTTCGGCCGCTGTATCAAGGGCCGTGGGGGCTGTCGAATCTGCGATACTGTGGGTCTGAAAGAGGGATGCGCAGGAGCTCACCGTATAGGCGGTGCTGATATCGCCTGTGGACGTACACGATCAATCTTCTGCGGCGGCGAGAACCCACTGTCCCGCATCCTCGAAAAGCAACTCTGCGCTAGGTGGCCCGTCCTCCCACAGTATGTGCATGATAAATCAGGGCACCGAAACGGTCCTACTGGCGCCGTGGTCCTAGTAGGAGGATCAATGCGAGGCCTCTTGCCCACGAAGGGCCTATCTGGCAACTCCGGTCGCGGCGTGGAAGTAGTCGGGCCTTGTGATCGCGCAAGTCGATCCACGTCCTGCTCTGCCCGCATGGACATGTGAACCAACTCCGCATAGGAGGAGAAACTGATACAGCACATCTTCGACCGAATATCCGGTCGCAAGCCCTCCAAAAAGCGCCGTATGCGCATCTGCTCATCAGCCAGAATCGTCGGGACGTACCTGCCCAACTCTGTGAACCGATGCTCATACTCAGTAACCGTCATCGCTGCCTGCCTGAGACGGAGAAGCTCATTCTCCCTCTCGTGCCTGTAGGTCTGGGGATAATACTTCTCATGGAAGCGGAACTCGAATGCTGCCCATGTCCACACGAAATCTGCGGCAACAGTCCGCAATATGCTATCCCACCACATACTGGCCTCTCTCTCAAACTGGAAGGTAGCCAGCTCTACCTGCTCAGCCTCGGTACAGTGCAACATGCGTAGAATCTTCGACACTCGGTCGAGCCAGAACTCAGCCTCCTCGGGTCTGTGAGAACCCGTGAAAGTAGGAGGTCGCAAGCGCTGAAATCGCTCCAGAAGGCCCCGTGTGTCGGCAGGATTCCCCGCAGGGAAAGCAGGCTGCGCAGGGTGTGCTATGCCATCATCCTGGGCGTAAGTATAGGCATCCTCAGCTGGATGCCAGGTGGTGCAGGCGGAGTAGATGCAGTCGCACCCCCACCCTGGGCTAAAGTCCCAACTATGGTGGTCAGAAGCTGCTGCTGCTGTAGCATCATAGCCATCATCTGCTCGAATCTATCAGGAGGTGGAGCAGGCTGTGGCGGATGAGGTGCGGAAGTAGATGCGCGCTGTGGCTCTCTAACTGATGGTGTAAATGGCGGTGGTCCATCTGTAGGACCAACAACAGGCTGAGACGACCGAACCGTCTCAGGAATCGGGCCCACAGCAGGGTCCGGACGAGTGCCAGACTGAGAGGGAGCCTGATCCATCTGCTCTGACAATGAAAGCCGAACCGCGCTCCTCGTAGTCTTAGGTGGCATTCCCTATATTCAAAATAGGGTGCAACCTTGTCAGTCTCAATTGCACAAATACACCACAATCATTCACTAAAGAGTCAAAGGCATTCCATGCATTTCAATTAATCAAAATTGTCACAATACAAGGGATATATCCTTACAAGCATCATGACTAGAATGACATGGAAATTAAGACAGTTAAGCAACAGCAATATAAGCAAAGCACTAGCCCTAATAGGCTTTACACACATAAAACAGAAAATGGCTAACTACTCATAACAACATCAAAGATCGCGTCGCTAGTCGGAGTCTGGCGACGGAGGAGGAGCACCCTTATCCTGTAAGCAACACAGGATTGCCTTCAAGGTGCGAGTCACCTTGCCAAACTTCTTCTTTGTAACAGCCTTGGCATCAGCGACTTCCGCTCGAAGTTCTTGGACTTCCCTTCGCAAAGCGGTCTGACTCTCCTCCATCCGAGCAATGCGGTCGTCGATAGTAGTCTGCGCAGAAGGAGGAGGGCTCTCATCAGTATCCCGAGCCTCCTCTTCTGCTTCTTCCTGAACCTCTTCCTGAACCTCTACTCTAGGTTCTTCTTCGCTTTGATCTTCCTCTTCATCAAAGTCATCCCCACTATCCCTTTCAAGTTGATTTTCACGGTATTGCGACCCAATCTTCATCTTAACCATTGTCGACTCATCGATGGTGTGAATCGATACCGGCAATTCGGGTCCAAGTCTATAGGCAAACTCAAGCGCAATCTTGCAAATGAGTCGGCCAAAGGGAAGGGATTCGGATGTTCTCCTCGACCTGGCTATGAGAACTATCTGCCGTAAGATGAAAGTGGCCATACATACGTTCTCTCCCTGGGCCACCAGAAATAAGAAATCGACCATAAGACGTGTACATTCAATGCGGTTCGTCGACCTAGGATAAACATTGAACGTGCAGATATGATGCAGTAGACGCAAATCCTCAGACATGTACGTCGCCTTGAGGCTATTATTAGGCTGCCATGGAACCAACTTACCGCACAGAAACCTGGTGCGGCGATCTCGTTCACGTCTAGTCCTCAAACTCTTCTCATTTGGATGCACATCACCTAGAGGCACATTGAGAAGTCGCGCAATCAACCGGACGTCGATCGTAGCCATCCGATCTCTACCAAAAGGGATTTTGAACTGCAAAGGATCTAAGGTAGGATTCTGGATGCTAGCATAGAAGGCACGAACAGTGCTCACATTAGCACGAGCGCGAGCTTCAAAGATCGGTCCCCAGTGCGCAGCTTCAATGCGTTCGAACAACAGATATTCGCCGAACAATCGCCCATCTACGTCCGCCTCAAATAACACTCTACGATCAGTGTATTCACCATGAGGCATCTCTGATAGGATGGTTCGTCCAAGATGTGCATGGGGTTCCAAATCCCGCTTTGTACGGCACTCCAGGACTGCAGCTGGACCTGCGGCGGCGCTTGAACTTGCGGCACCACCCCGCGGTCTTCTCAATCGAGCAGGGCGGCTCGGCCCAGCCTCGTCTATCGCAGTTTTCCTCTTACCCATCAAAGATATGATGGATGAGAGCGACAAAAGGCCCAAAATGGCTTCTACAAAAGCCATGGAAAACGCCGAAAATGCGGAGAAATGGCTGCCCAATCTGAAAAAAGGAAATCTAGGCGTCGTAGAGGGATGCTTCAAGCTTCCCAAGGCTGTACTTTCAGGGAAAAATATGAACAAAAAGATGGGATGGAGCAGCTCACGATTTCAGCTATATTTGAGGGATTTTGGAGCTCCAAATGGGGAAATCTTCAAGGAAAGGGGCTGCCAACACCCAATAACTGATGGGTGGTGGTCGGTTTTGGCCAAGGAGGGGTTTAAGAGTGGTTTGGGTCGCCGGGGTTTGGAATGGAGTGCTGAAAATCGAATCTAGGGTATGCAAGGGGGCTGTTTGTGAAGGAGAGGTGGGTTTTAGGGGTTTTCGTGGTGTGGGAGTTACATAGGGGTGATGTGGAGGCCATTTAAGTGGGTGCGCCCGAAGGACGGCACCAACGGAGGTCGCCGGCCGGCGATGCATCGCCCGGCCGGCGATGGCATCGCCGGTCAACTCGCAAGTTGACCGGTGGGACCCCATGGGTCTGGTCCCCCATGGTCCCAGGGCCCCAAAAAGTCAGGTCCCACCCCTTGGTTCATTATATTTTGGTCTCTATGAGCCCAAACATGTGTTCGGGGCTTTTCGGGTCCACATCGCAATCCTGAATACCAAACCATATAATGCAGCATATTAATTTGGGGTAGAAAGAGCCAGTACATCTTTCTAGCTCCTTAGTTGCTAAAGAAAGTGAAGTTAGAATGGCCTTATGGCCATTTTTCATGAAATTTTACTATTCACTGTAAAATTTGGTGAATGTGCTAATTTGTGTTATTTTTACATTAGGTTTGATGCCTAATATGAAATGGATAAGAAAAAACTGAAGGTTGAAGTGTTTAGAGAAGGAATTTTGAAGATTTTTGGTGAAACGGGGTTTTTAAGCCCTGGCGATTGATTACTGGAGTCGTGGTCATCCCACGGCCTAAAGATTCACTTTTACGGTTTAAAACCGCTCATAGGACGTCTCAACCCGACTTCTTAAAGCTTAGAAGTGATTCGGGTTGCTTTACGCGACCCGAGATGCGTTACAGACTCGATCTTGCGATCGATCCTTATAGACTTCGCCTATCGGCGAATCTGTGATCCTAGAAGTGTTTCTAGACCCTTCTCTCACCCACCTATGTCAAAGGAAGCGACAGCGTACGTCGCAAGACCATAACCCAGGCCCAGTATACTCTCATTCACGCTCTGATACCAACTTGTAACACCCTGAAAATCGGGGGTCGTGTATAAACTCAACTCCCGAGTTCCAGACCGTCACTTATGCAACAAAAATGGTTATGATTCAATGTTGTCTGATTTAAAGCATTCACATGAGTAAAAGTATACCAAAACTGTAATTCATACTTCAGATCCAGTGATAAAAGCAAGCGGAAGACTAAACAATATATATATCACTGTATGGAAAAACAAAGTAATCTCAACTGTCTCCAAAGTATGACTACATCTCTGAGTCTCATATACATGTAAATAGACAAAAGAATAAGTTCAAAATAGTCCCACTGAAGTCCCCCTCGATCCAGGTCACCTACGGGAAGCCGTCGTGATACTGCATATACGAGAACTCATCCTGGTCCTCGTCAATCTCCGGCTCCACCTCCTGGATCTCGTCGTCACCTGCAACTACAACAGGGTCTGGTGGGTGTTGCAAACACCATCCCGTAACGTGGGAATGAGTGATCAACTCAGTGGAATCATAGAGCAAAGATTAGCATGTTCACAATTCAATCACGCGATAATAGTAAAGCAGTAAATCAGACAATTCTAATACTGTTGTTAATGCAAGATGATATGACGTGATGTATGCCCTCACCGATGATCACCCTCATACGGCAACATCTTACGACCGCGGCATGCCACACTCCCTAGAGTGCTCCACATCTTCCAGGCACATGCAATGCTATGGTGATATGATTACCAAGTTGTTATTAATCCATTCAAACAGCAGGATTGGGAAACTAAGGTACTTCCCTTGTATCAATCCCAACACGGATCCTGTCTAGGGTCGTCACTCCTAGTAATCTCATACGATGTACATTTCGTAGGTCACTGCAAGGGCTGCCAGGGTTGTTGCTCGCACTCGTTGCACCGTTCCCCCATCACCTTATCAATACAGGCCTACTGTACTCTACTGCACGGAAGGGTCGTCGCCTCCCGTGAACTCAGAATACGCTCGCGGTCACTACAAAGGGCTCGTCGCCTGATCAGTGTAGGCCGACAGCTAGAATATAGTGTCCCATACCACCATAATCTGCTCACGAGTCAAGGTGCTCATTGGTCACTACGGGGAGGTTTGTGGCCCCAGCGTAGGCCGACAGCTCGACCACGGTGTCCCATACCACCATGCCCGGCTCATGAGTCTTCGTGGATCAAGGTACCACGGTTAATAGGGTTTACAATGGTAAGTTCAGTACCCTAGGTTCAAGCAGTTATGATACATACAAGGTGAACAAACATCGGCCAGTCGGGTTACTTGACGGGCTCGACTAGCGCGATCGCATCTCGAATTGAACGACATGAAGTGCGTAAAACACTTCGCGTGGCCTAACCACTGCCGCCAACTCTCAACACGAATCACATTCATCGACGCGTCGTTCGTAGCTATGACCAGTCAGCCACGAATTCGCTCGGTTACCGACTGCCTGGACTAAGTCAAGTCCCACACATCTATGGAATTACATTAACACTATAAAAAGGTATTGGAATTGAAATACATCATGTGAGCATGTTAGCACATGTTATAACATTCAACTTAAGCAAATCTTCAAGGCATACTTCCCATGCATATTCAACTTAAGCAAATCCTCAAGCACATACATTCCATGCATATAATGAAATCATGCATTTTGTCAACATGTAGAAAATCATTTAGGTCAGCATAATAATTGAAAAATCAATCACAAACTATCAAATAACATCATTTAATTCAATACATACTAATACAAGCATTTATACAAACACATACACTACACACTTAAGTCTACATATAGTATGTCGACCCAAAGTGTGCAACTAGGCGAATCTCTTCGCCAAACTAATTATGCACGCATTCCTAACTTCCTAATGCGACAACAAACCATGTCAATCACATCAGCAAAATATGAATGTAAACAGTACTTCCTACAAATGACTAAAATGGCCTAAATCTCATATTCTTCGTTAGCTTACGAAACGGGAAACGGAGAGCATTTTGTACATGTCAAATGGCGATGCCGTCAAGAATCTACTATTAAACGACATTGAAAGCATTGGGAATCGTCAATCAAAGCGTCTAAAATCCTCACCTAGTGTCTTGTAGACTCGGGAATTGAAGCGGAGCGTATATGCTTCGTCTACGGCGAGTAAGGAGCCTAATACATAAGATCCATAAGCTACATCGCTATGGAAACAAGGAAAACTCAAATCAACAACTATTTAGGGTTTTTACTTACCTAGGATCGCGGTGGAATCGCCGGGAAAGCGGTAGAGGAGTGTTGCTTAAGCACGTGCAACACGTAGCACAAGTGGCAGGAAGAACTCTCCCACTCTCTCACAATCTCTCACTCTTTTTCTCTCTCCCAAGCTAGGGCTTCTCTCAAATTCGGATGGGAGAGAGGAGTGAGGGTTTCAACCCCTTTTATAGCCTAAAACATTCCCAAAATAGGCTTGGGAACAATGTTTACTTGGTGCCTAACCAAATCGGGGCCGTTTCGGTCCAAAAGGGCATTTCTGAAGGTCCCCAGGCGAAATGCGGTCGGACTTAAGCTCATGCATACTGGATCTAGCACGCATCCAGTTTTCAGACCGGTTGGGTTCCCAGATCGCACGTGGCGGCCCAGTTTCAGTTTAACGGTCACCGCACCAAGATCAGGCCTATAAGTCTCGTGATATATAATAGATATTTTTCCTGATCCAAGGGTGTAATTTGGCTGTATTCTGACGGTCAGAACGCTCAATACTGATGCGTCAAATTGTGTGCCAGATTTGAATTTCAAATTCCAATTCTAACCCTATTCTCACTCTCTTCGGTCCGGGCTCAATGAAATAGCCTGTGATTATCGGTTTGACTTGATTTTTGGAATGAGTGTCAAGTCCAGCTAGACGGTTCTAACGGTCTAAGATAGGAGGTATCGGACTTTCGACGTGCGGTCTAGATCCAATACAAAGATTCAAAGTGGTCCAGAGAACAAACCGGTTTAGAGTTTGATCCGAGGCTTTAAAGCATTATAGCACCCTTGGTTCCACTCGCTTTGGGCCTTGTAGAACGTATTTAAAGTGATCAGGGACCATTTCCCAGCTATTCTAACGTTGTATTAGCTAACCTAGTCATATTTTCTAAAGGAATGAATTCTACGCAATTTCGGGTCGAGTTGGTACTCGAGCCCAAGTATGGATTTTTCACGGGCGTTACACCCACCCTCCTACCAAGCATGCCACTCCCTATCCCAATATGGGATTAGGAATGCAGTTCCATTTGATACAACTAAACGCTCCTGGCCACATAGGCCCTTGGCGTTTTGGACCTAGAGTTAGCACTTCTAGATTTGAAGGGTCTGACGACATAAGAAATCCAATTCCATTTAGACAATTTTGACCCTAAGCAATAGAAGAATTCTCTGTAGTAGAAATGGTATGGAAAGCCATTTACCGTATAATCTTAGGCTTTGGATTATAGCTACAGAGTTACAGACTAACCTACTAGTTACTTTAAGTAGTGTAAAGCCTATATATGCTAAGGAATTGTAGGTTAGATTTGGTTGAAGTAGAACTTTATTCCTTCAATAGATCCCCTTATGACTTATAGACTCCTGTTATTTTCCATAGGAAAGAACCATTCACTCTCAGGGAACATTTATAAATCCCTCAAATTGAACTTAGAATAAACTAACACACCCCTTAGAATTGCCTTCCCCAAGGACTTATTGCATTCGGGAACGCAGAGTAAAGGAACTGCATGTAAGCGATGTATTCGCGGTTTGAGTCGACTTCTTAATCCTAGTGGTTACCAATGAATCCAATGCTCTGATCAAGCAGAAGATCGGCATCGACTCGGATTAAGAACTGATACAACGCATTTTCTATTCTGATTAGACAGAAGGTTCAACGTATCCGGCTTAGACCCACTACACAACCTTTCTTCTATGATGGCCCAACCACCTACAACCAAACGTGATCACATTGCCTTTGGAAAATGGCGAGGACTTAAAGCCAGTAGAGAATTAGACATCTTGCCACCAACTCATACCTGCCCCTGAACTTAACCACAATAGAGATTAGGCTCATCTCTATGATCATAGGTACCAATGCTATAGAATGCATCATTAACAAGGAAAACCATGTAGAGAAAGGTTATTTCCATTTTAGGTTAAGGATTGCCCCTAAGTTGCGCCTTGTTCCGATAAACGGATCGATGCAAAGATTCTTCAACCTTAAGTAAAACCAAGTTTTAAGGGGGGTAGAACGTAACGAGTCCAATCCGGTTAGGTTAGTCAAGCTGCCGGTCGATCAGAGTGGCACACCGGAAGAGTGCTTGGCCTCTTTCCCACTGGCCCAGGATCGAAACAATCGAGTTAGGAAGTATGTACGGTTAGGTCAATAAATAGGATTGACCCTTTCTTAGAATGTCAATACTAAAGTCTTACTAGATGCTCCTTACCCTTCGCCAATTTCGGAGACGAAATTGTATTTTAAGGGGGGTAGATTGTAACACCCCAAATTTTGACCAATTTGGGATTTGACATCCTTAGGCAGTGGGTCAACTAAAACACCTGGAAAATCGCTCAGAACCCAATTCCATAGCCAAAGAAACCACTTAGGATTAATTCCTATGGAAATTAAGCGTAAGTTAGCTAGCGCAACGCTAGAGTAGCTAGGAAATAGTCCCTGATCACTTTAAATACCTTCTACAAGACCCAAATCGAGTAGAACCAATGACTCTATAATACTCTATAACCTCGGATCAAACTCTAAGCAGGTTTGTTCTCTGGACCACTTTGAAACTTTGTATTGGATCTAGACCGCGCATCGAAAGTTCGATACCTCCTATTTTAAACCGTTAGAACCGCCTAGCTGGACTTGACAATCATTTCAAAAATCAAGTCCAACCGATAATCACAGGCTATTTCATTGAGCCCGGACTAAAGAGAGTGCGAATAGGGACAGATTTGGAATTTGAAATTCAAATCTGGCACACGATTTGACGTGTCAGTATTAAGCGTTCTGACCGTCAGAATTCAATCAAATTACACCCTCGGATCAGGAAAAATTTCTATTTCATATCATGAGACTTGCAGCCCTGATCTACGTGCGGTGACCGCTGAACTAAAACTGGACTGCCACGTACGATCTACGAACCCTGCCGGACTGAAAACTTAATACGTGCAAGATCCAGTATGCATGAACTTAAGTCCGATCGCGTTCGGCCAAGGGACCACCAGAAATAATCTTTTGGACCGAAACAGCCCCGAATTGGATATGCCCTAAGTGAACTTTGTTCCTGAGCCTGTTTTGGGCATTTTTAAGCTTATAAAAGGGGTTGAAACCCTCACTCCTCTCTCCCATCTGAATTTGAGAGAAACCATAGATTGGAAGAGAGAAAAGGTGAGAGTTTGTGAGAGAGAGTAGGAGAGAATTTTTCTGCCTTTGTGCCGCCTGTTGCACGTATTTTAGCAACATACTTCAGTCACCTAGCCGGCGATTCCTCCACGTTTTCAGGTAAGAAATAGCCCTAGAAGTTGCTGATTTGAGGTTCGCTAGGATTCATAGCATGTTAACTGACGTATCTTGTAAATTAGGTTCTCTTATCGCCGTAGACGAAGCGTATACGCTCCGTTCGAAACGACACGTTTATAAGAGACAAGGTGCGGATTTTAGACGCTTTGATTGACTGTTTCCAAAGCTTTCAATGTCGTTTAATAGTATATTATCGACGGTAACGCCGTTTGACATGTACAACATGCTGTCCGTTTCCTGTTTCGTAAATCAACGACGAATATGAGATTTAGGACATTTTAGTCATTTGTAGGAAGTACAGATTTCATTCATATTTTGCTGATGTGATTGACATGATTTGTTGTCGCATTAGAATGTTAGGAATGTGTGCATAATTAGTTTGGCGAAGAGATTTGCCTAAATGCGCACTTTGGGTCGACATACTATATGTAGACTTAAGTGTGTAGTGTAAGTGCTTGTATAAATGTTTGTATTAGTATTTATTGAATTAAATGATGTTATGAATTAGTTTGAGATGGATTTCTCAATTAATATGCAAACGTAAATGATTTCCTACATGTTGACAATATGCATGATTTCATTATATGCATGAAATGTATGTGCTTGATGATTTACTGAAGTTGTATGTTATAACATGTGTAACATGCTCACATAGTTTTATTTCAATTCCAATACTCTCATATGATTTGCTGATGTGATTCCATAATTGTTTAGGACTATGCTTAGTCCAGGCAGTCGGTAACCGAGCGAATTCGTGGTTAGCTTTTCTTAGCCACGAACGACGCGTCGATGAACGTGAACCGTGTTCTGGAGTTGGCGTCAGTTGTTTGGCCACACGAAGTGTTTTACGCACTTCATGTCATTCGACTTGAGATGCGATCGCGCTAGTCGAGCCCGTCAAGTAACCCGACTGGCCGTTGTATGTTCACCCTGCATGAGTCATAACTGCTTGAACCTAGGGTACTAAACTTACCATTGTAAACCCTGTTAACCATGGTACCTTGATCCACGAAGACTCATGAGCCGGGCATGGTGCTATGGGACACTGTGGTCGAACTGTCGGCCTATGCTGGGGCCACAAACCTCCCCGTAGTGACCAGTGAGCACCTAGTCTCGTGAGCAGATTATGGTGGTATGGGACACTATATTCTTGCTGTCGGCCTACACTGATCAGGCGACGAGTCCTTTGTAGTGACCACGAGCATATTCTGAGTCTACGGGAGGTGACGACCCTTCAGTAGCAGTAGAGTACAGTAGGCCTGTATTGATAAGGTGATGGGGGAGCGGAGTAACGAGTGCATGCAACAGCCCTGACAGCCCTTGCAGCGACCTACAAAAATATACCTCATATGAGATTACTAGGAGTGACGACCCTAGACAGGATCTGTGTTGGGATTGATACAAGGGAAGTACCTTAGTTTCCCAATCCTACTGTTTGAATGGACTAATAACAACTCGAAAATCATATCACCATAACATTGCATGTGCCTGGAAGATGTAGAGCACTTGAGGGACGATTGCATGCCACGGTCGTAAGATGGTGCCGTATGAGGGAGATCGTCAGTGAGGGCATACATCACGTCATGTCATATTACATTAATAACAGTATTGGGATTGTCTGATTTACTGCTTTACTATTATCGCATGATTGATTTGAGAACATGTAAATCCTTGCTCTATTATTCCACTGAGTTAGCTACTCATTCCCACGTTATGGGACGGTGTTCCTGGACACCCACCAGACCCTTTTGTGATTGCAGATGATGGCGCGGCCTGTGAGGCGGAGCCGAATTTGATGATGATGAGGAGGATCCCTCCTTTATGCGTGTTCTGATCGTCGGGATTACACGGAGGTTAATTAGATGCCTTGACACTTGTCATTTTATGTCTTTAGAGCACTCATGTATATGCTTTCTTTCTATTTTAAGGTATACATGTATATTTTTAACCTGGTAACATGTTCACACTCAAGAGACACACAACAGTTTATATATGTTATACATACTATCACAGTCTTCCGCTGGTTAATCTAACTGTCTCTGGAGTATGATATGTTGTTCTGGCGTAATCCCACTCATG
Organism: Magnolia kwangsiensis; assembly: GCA_037074715.1. NCBI lineage: Eukaryota > Viridiplantae > Streptophyta > Magnoliopsida > Magnoliales > Magnoliaceae > Magnolia > Magnolia kwangsiensis. The sequence goes on from CM073578.1 coordinate 54,534,980, forward strand.
TTTCATACATTAACACAGACAACATTCAATCATACATATCTATGTTGCATAAATAACATTTTGGAACTCGGGAGTTGGGTTTTTACTTGACCCCCCGATTTTCGAGATGTTACACCTTTGTAGTGACCTTGAGTTTATCCTGACATCGCATGGGGGCGACGAGTCTTGATGCAGTCTTAAGGATAATTAGGCCTGTATTGATAAGGTGATAGGGGAGAGGTCCAACGAGTACGAGCAATAGCCCTGACAGCCCTTGCAGCGACCTATAAAATATACATCGTATGAGATTACTAGGAGTGACAACCCTAGACAGGATCTATGTTGGGATTGATATAAGTAAGGTACCTTAGTTTTCCAATACTGCTGTATGAATGGACTAATAATAACTCGGTAGTCATATCACCATCACATTGCATGTGCCTGGAAGATGTGGAGCACTGTGGGAAGAAAGCATGCCGCGGGTGTAAGATGGTGCCGTATGAGGGAGATCGTTGATGAGGGCATCCATCATGTCATGTTATATTGCATTAACAACAGTATTTAGGAATGTTTGATTAATTGCTTTACTCTTAACGTGTGATTAATTTGATAACATGCTAATCCTTGCTCTATGATTCCACTGAGTTGATCACTCACTCCCACGTTACGGGATGGTGTTTCGAACACCCACCAGTCCCTATTTTAGTTACAGATGATGGCGCTGCTTGAGAAGCGGAGCTGGACTTGTATGATGATGAGGAGGACTTCTCCTCTGTGTTTTGATCGACGGGATTACAGGGAGGTTGAGTAGATGTCTGGACACTTGTCATTTTATATTTTTGGAGCACTCATGTATATTCTTTTCTTTCCATTTTTGGAGTATACGTGTATATGATTAGCCTGGTAACATGTTCACACTTTGGAGACTTACAATCAATTATATATTTTATGTATTTATCAGTCTTCTTCTTACTAATTTAACTGTCTTTAGAGTATGATATGCTGTTTTGGCTTAGTCTCAATCTTGTTTAATGTCATTCTATAGACAACATGCATTTATCATTATCTATGTTGCATAAGTGATGTTCTGGAACTCGGGAGTTGGGTTTCTACCCAACCCCCGATTTTTGGGGTGTTACAATTGGTCGTGGCGTTATTTAGGGCAAGTCCTTTCGCTAAGGAGTTGTCACACATGCAACAAGCATATATTCATGGCAAATAATCATGTTAAACACAAATCCAAATTCTATACATATACAGGTATTCCAACAAATACATAGAATACGCAATACTATACATTTTCCATACGTTTTCGTAAAGCAAAACAAACAATACGTTAGACATGTGAAATAACATCCACGTCAGTAATAAATCATTAACTGACATTGAAAGTCTTGAAAACCATAACCTAAACGTATATAGTCCGCACCTTAAACTAGAAAATGCGAAAATGGATATGATTTAGACTACAAGTCTTCATCAACGGCAGATAGGTAACCTACGGCATGAATATAGGTTAGCTATAACTTCATTTAATCTATTCTAGGCTTCACAATAGGTTAGGGTTAGGATTTCTTACCTAAGAATGGAATCAGAAACGCCGTAATAGCGATACGGTAGAGGTGTTGAAGCACATGGAGTGGTAGGGTAGAATCCCTAGGTGAATCTCCTACCCTCTCTCTCTCTCTCTCTCTCTCTCTCTTTCTTAGCTAGGGTTTAAAATTTGTATGGGATTTGGAAATGAGGGTTAAGGCCTTTTTATAAGCCTAAAAGTGATGGAAATAGCCCTAGGTCCAAGGTATACTTAGGTTATAACCAAATCGGGTCTGTTCCAATCCAACGGAGCACTTCTGCAGGTCCTGTTACTAAATGTGGTCAGACTTAAGCTCTCTAATATTGGATCTAGGTCAAGCTAAGTTTTTAGTCCGGTCGAGTTTCCAGATCGACCGTGGCAGACCAGTTTCAGCTCAACAGTTACGGGAACTCGATTAGAGCTACAAGTACTATGACATGTATGGGCCACCTATCCTGATCTGAGGGTGAATTTGGGTCGAAATCTAACAATCAGAACGCTTAGAAATAACACACAAGCGAAATTATCCAGATTACTTAAAATTATATTTATTTTTCTAAAAATCTTCACTTTCTCACTCTCTTCACTCTGGACTCAAGGAAACGATCTTAGGACATCGTTTGTGCTTGATTTTCGAAGTGATAGTCAAGTCCAACTAGGCAGTTATAATGGTCTAGGTTCATCGCTATCAAACTTTTGACGTGCTATCCAGGTCCGATATGAAGTTTCCAAATGATCTCGAGGGTAACTGGGCTTAGAGATTGATCCTAGATTTTAGGGTAACATAGCGGTAACAAGTCTATAAGTTTTGGGTCTTACGGATCATATTTAAAGTGGTTGGTACTAATTTAGCAGGAAATCTAGTGTAGCGCTAGTTAATTCACATTAAATTTCTGAAGAATTTCATCCTAAATAGTGTCTTGGGCTTTGGAATTGAGTTCTAAGAGGTTACCAAGGTGTTATGGTTGACCTATTGCTTAAGGACGTCTAACTACAGGTTGACAAAAATTCAGGGTGTTATAAAGGCATGAATGATGTCGGCCGTACCAAGGCCATGCGATGCGAGATGTAACTTAAGCATACGAATCCTCATCTAAGTCCACATACCAATACAGCTCAACTCTAGAATATCACCGGGGTCTAGTACACTCCAAACTAGATTGCCACCGCATTGGCACAATAAGGTGAGTGGAAGAGCCCTCACTATCCGCTTACCAATATCAAGCTTGGCTCATCGATAGCGAACCCATTCCTCAAGCTAGTCAAACTCAGCCTAGCTTTAACCCCTCCTCTTGGGCGGATAAGGCCGCATCCCCTTCCAACCTATCATGACACAGTGGAAAGTGCGGTCTTCTGGTAATCGGCACTCAACGCTCATGCGCCCACTCATTCTAGACATTGGAGCAACCTCTTGGTACCATAAGCGTTTAGAAACTTTCACTCAGGAATATTTATAGTACCCCATGTAAAATAAGAATTCTGATATCCAATCCTGCCAACCACGATACGCCTATGGTGACTACAACCCTGATGTCACTAGGGCGTATAGTAACCATGTCACACAATGCGAAATGCATGAATCACACTATCCAGTCATGTAGCAATCCTGCGTGTATCGTGTGCTGATGTAAGGCAACACCGCTTAACCGGGAGCCCCTAAACAATCTGCCTGAAGGTATATGCTATGATCAATCACTTCTCTTATCAAGCATACATATGATGCGTATGATCATGAATCATGGAACTATACTAAATATGTTGTATGGTGATGGATGTTATTCATAACGAAGATGGGCCTAGACGGTCTACAAGTATGGGCCTAACAATGGGCCCTAGGGAGAATTATAATGCGGACATTTAACCAACATTATTCTTACAATATAGACGTCAAACTAACATTGCTCCCAAGGCACGACCGTCATAAACATCATTACATAAACCATGGTAAAGTCACACCTTGAAATGGACTTGTATACATCGAATTGGGCCTCGACCCATGGGCCTTAACTACAACAAATGGGCCGCATAACATGGGCCTTATGTATATTAGGTGGGCCTCAATGGATGGGACATAACTACATCAAGATGGGCCTAATCATATGGGCCTCATATATATCAAGGTGGGGCTCAACAACGGGCCTCGTATATCACATCGGCCTAACCAACTGGGCCCCACTTACATCACATCGGGCCTAGTCAAATGGGCCGAATCAATGGGTCGATTTAAATTGACCAGTCAAATGGGCCAAATGTATATCAAATAGGGCTCACCCTTATGTATTTGAGATCCGACATATTCATAAGTTATCAAAGAGATAGATGAAATGAAAATAATTATCAACTTAATTAGAAACTACTGTGGCCCTTAGGGGTTTAAACGGTAGATGTTATGGTCACTATTTAAATAGTGGGGGCCCACTTGAACTTTAGATCTGATTTACTCATTTTTCCATGTCATAAAATGATCTCATAAATGGTTGGACAGTATGGATGCAACACATGCATCATGGTGGGCCCACCATCCAAACCGTAGATGGTATAGATAAGACACGTTCATCATGTGGGACCTGTAGGACTGGTTGACGTTAAGAGAGGGAGAGAGAGAGAGAGCAGCTTTGGTGCCTTAAAGAGGCAGAGGTGGGTCCCACGTAGGGCCCACCTTTATGTAATGTAAAATATATATATTTAATACATAAAAGAATGTCAATTGTCTGTTGTACATGCAGCTTCTCTACATTAAAAGAGAGAGGTGGGTTCCATGTAGGGCCCACCACAACACTCCAGCAATGAGAAGGATATTATATTATAATATATTATATATATTAATATAATATAATATATTGTATTATATATAACACCCCAACCACGTCTAGGCCCTAGCGGCCTGGACATGCATACATCGCACGTGGGTGGGTCCCATGTAGGGCTCACCACCTTTTATATATATAATATAATATATAAATAATATATATATATGACATATTAAATATAAAATATATATAACATATAAAATATAATATATATATATGCATATATGCTAACGTCCAGGCCCTTGGACGGCCTGGACAGTCTCATGCATCAAGGAGGGCCCCACACATGGGGTGGGTCCCACCGTCCAAGGACGATGGAGACTGCACACGCAACACAGTGTGACCCACCTGATAGAGTGGATGGCATGGGAGGGTCCCACAGACCTCCACTACTGGCACACATTACACTGTTAGTTGCACTTCACCATTAGCCACTCCCAATAGGGAGTCAATGCCAAGACCTCAACATTGAAATGAGATATCTTTCACTCCGTCTGCTAGTTGAGCTATGCATCTGGACGTGTCAGGGAGGGCCCCACACGGACGTGGGCCCCACCATCCAAAACGGTGGATGGTTTGGATAAGACCCATACACCATGGTGTGGCCTATTTGGACGGATGGAGGGAGTGGATGGGTCCCATGGACCCCACGGTTAGTCCACACCCATGAGAGTACACTCATGTTAGTACACACTCCATGTTAGCCACCACCACAGGGATTGATACCAAGACCTCCAGTGTTGAAACGAGGCATCTTTCGCTCGATCTGCCACCTGAGCTATGGAGCTGGGTGGGCCCACGTTGGATTAAACTTCACTGGCAGCCACCCCCACTGTTAGCCACCTCAAGGTGCCCCCCCTCCCCCAAATGGATGGTTGGGATGGCATATAAACATCATGGTGTGTGCCATATAGATGAGGTCCACTGGTAGATGGCATGGATGATATACACACATTAGGTGGGCCATAATCATAGAGAGAAAGAGAGAAAAGGGAAGAGAGACATTGGCGAGGATGGAGGGGCCCCGCCACTATGGGCCCCTCTTTGATACAAAGCCTACATCAAGGTGGGTCCCATATAAGTGGGCCCTTACATCACAAAAAGACAGAGAAATGGAGATCCAAGATCACCCACCGTTCCTTCTTGCTCCCTAGGCTTCCTTTGTTCCTTAGCTTTGATTCCAACGGAGGACATGGAGTTTGGATGGTTGAGAAAGGAGATGAGAGGGCAGGAACTGGGCCACGAAAAATCCTCTCATGAAGGTTGAAAGATGCTTGGACGTGTGGAGTTTTTAGGTTACTTGGAATGTGGTTTGAGAAAGAGAGAGAGAGAGATGGGAGATGGAGTGATGGATGTGTTGATGTGGTGAGTGATGGGTGAAATTGTAGTGAAGACCGCTTTAGTTGAAGTAGAAATAGGTCAGTATATCCTAGAGGAGGGTGAACAGGACTTTTTAAAGATTTATACGTTATTTTTTTTGTCCTATCCCACTAATCCTATCACAGAGTATAAATTAGGATTATTCAAGAATTAACTCTATTGGCTTCCAAGCCTAATAGAGGATCCAATCACAAACTATTTAAAAGACAAACAATGTAGATGAGATTGTGATGGATATGACTGTGTGTGCATAGAATGTGATCATATATACAGACATGCAAGGCAATCACATAACTGAAAGACAATATCAAACTCAAACACAGTCATTTTATAGTGGTTCGACGACTTGTCTACTCCACTCTCGGCTTCCACACTCAACCCTTGAGTGACCGAATTTCACTAAGGAGGTTTCTCATGGTTCACCTCAAACCTAAGTTTTTAAATCAGGTTCACCTTCAACCTTTACAAAGGTTTCTACTCGGTTCACCTCAAACCCTGGAGTTTTACTAGCGTACTCCTAACCAAATGTTTATGCCCACATAGTACAAGGGTCCACACAACGCACCTTGAGGTTTCTACTCGGTTCACCTCTAACCCTGGAGTTTTGCTGGCATACTCCTAACCAGATGTTTATGCTCTCCACAGAGTAAGGGTACACACAACGCACCCCGCATGTACACTCCCGTCGGAGGCCTCCTTCGAGGACTTCAAATGGTGAGCAACACTTAAAACCCAATCCCAAAAAGGAATGATCGCAAGTGCCCTCTGGACTCTTAGTACTTACAGATAAGTTGATGAGTCCCTTTCAGCACAGTGATAAAGACCTTCTACTTATTGATGAAGAGTCTTCAGCTCCCTTGATCCGTAATATAAAGATGTATATATGCTAGGCGTAGGTTGGGTCAAGGTTATGATGGACTACCACTCTCTAAAGGTTTTCCTATAAGGAAGATAGAGAGGTTCCCATCATCTATGCATTTAAGGCATCCCATCTTAATGATATGTCATTAAAGCAGTAGCTGAAGGATCCTTGAATGCGGAAGTTCATTCCCCAATCCACTCTATGGGATATCAATGATGAGGGTGGATTGGAGGATGAACTTCCTGAGAGAAAGGGCTTAGGTAAATGATAGGAAGGTTAAAACACTCTAAAGCACTCTCTGCTTTCTCTACCAGTAATGAAGACAACTCTCTCTATTTATAGGCAAAAGGTTCCAATGGATATAAACGGTCATATTTATGACAGAGTTCGATATCATCGATCAGTCGCCGATATGATCGAGCGTATACTCTCGATTGTATTGGCCGACCTCTCGATGATACAAACTCAATTGTCATTTCGCTTTTGAAAATCTTTCGCCGACTGGTCGATGGGATCGAGACACACATCGATGTTATTGGATTTCGAACTCCAATTCCATCGAGTGATGGTTCGATCTATCGATAGGTGAAAAATAAGAGAGAAGCCTTGAAGAATTTCAGGATCACAGATATGATCGGGGAAACAGTCGATGTCATCGGAATTTGTACATCGATCATATCGGCGACCTTTTCGATGGGATCGATAAATCGTATAGATTTACATGTAAGCTTGTTTGACGAATTATGTCCTGACTCGATCCAATCGACTTGGTCTCGATATGATCGATATATGAATATCAATTTATCGACAGGAACCCCGATCAATATTAAAAGCAACCTGAAATTCATGCTGGAGAGAACATGCGCCCCACAGTCGATATGATCGACTGACTCCCGATATGATCGATATTTGAGTTTAGATTGAATCGGACAGTCATCGATATATCGAAGAATATGTTAGTTTTCTTTAGAAAAACAGGGGCGCCGAAAAGCAGTCTGTCGATATGATCGATCCACTTCAGATATGATCAATTTTTGAATATCGATGATATCGACTCGAAGGTCAATATATCGATAAATCGTCCAGAAGATTGTTTGATTGATGGACGCTTTTTGTCCTCACTCGATTGTATTGATTGATATGCCGAGGACATCGACAGAGCTAGTCGATCATATCGAAAGGGGAATCGATATAATCGACAGTGTAAGAAAAACTTAGAAGATTTTCTTTTTAATGAAAAGTTTTCTTACACATAAACCCTAAGATGTTCTAGTTCTTTTTAAGGGTTTAATCACCTGGTGTTTTGGGACATTGGATGTGAGGCTATGATTTACCTTTTGGTGAGCTTCCACACATCCAGATGAGGTAGACGCTTGACTTGATCTTCTTGTTAGGTGCTGTCGTCCGACTGACTCAACATACAACGTAATTGACAAACCAGGGCACGTAATAGGTGCACTTTCAATGGGTGTAAATCCTTTTTTGACTTTTGTGCTAAATTGTGTAAGAAGGGTGTTATGAACAACAAATAAATGCATCTGATTCAAGAGATTTATTCAATGATAACAACGAATTCAATGAGAGAACATTCATTACATTTATTTCGAGTTCATTTACATCCTCGGATTCCCTTAATCCTGAAAATAAAAGTACAATTAATACAATGTAATGAATGAAAGAGAAGATAGTCGGATGGAAATTTTAGTAGCATTTTGACACTTGTTTCAATCATCTCTTAGTACTTAGGAGGAATGTTGATTTCATCAACCAGTCTTCTAGGAAACGGGGCTTGTGTAAGCTTGACTCCTTTGATCTAACCGTCGAGATCAATTCTGAGCATCATTCTAGTCATCTTTCCTAGAAATATAGAGCATCCTTCTGGTCATTCTTCCTTGAAATATGAAGTAGCCCGTTGAAGTGTGGCCAAGACCGAAAGGAATCAGGCCGATCATGTTAAACGGGCGTAAAAAATCTTCCAAAATGTAATATCACGGGGTTGCCACCATCCATTTGACTTGAAACTTTATGTGCAGCCTTAGAATCACAAATTACCCGTACACGTAAAATTTCAGCTCCTGAATCCTTCTAAAAATGGACAAACTGATAAATCAGCCCCTGAAATCATGATTTGGGGCCCACCTATCATCTGGATATGCTTCAGATTTAGTCCCAATGTATTAGATAAGCTGAAAAAGTATATGGACGAAGCAGATTTCCCACAAACATCATGCTAGAACCCACATGTACATCGCATGTACATGGTGTACAAGCGCACGAGACGTGCATGGAATTTCTCAAAGTCGGTCAGCACATGCTGACCGACATCTTCTTCTTCATTTTAAGAAAATGCAATAGCATCCTCCCTGTCTCTTTGTAATTTTCTTAGTGTGGCCCACTCCACATTCTAATCGTCGATCTGTACCGTCCATTGTGTACAGAAGGGAGATTTTACCCTTGGCAATGTGGCATTCTTAAACCATGCAGGCTATTGTAGAATTATGACCGTCGAACATGAAATGGACGGTGGAGTAGATAAGCTAGTGGGCCACGCTAATTTTCCTCCAAAAGTACTCTATTCCTGATGGTTTTTCACCATGGAACCAATGAATAAAGTGGATTTCTCATAAAGCTTCAATAAATGGGCTACCAAACTTCTCAGAGTCGACGTGCGTTGACTTTGTGCATAACAGAGGTTCCGTTCCTTCGTTGTGGGCCACCATCACGGAGTGATAGGTGGATCTGAACCATTCATCAGGTAGAGGGAGAAAAACCATTCAGGACTATGTTGATCTTTCTTAACCATGTACATTCTCGTGATCTCTACAACGATCGAAAGAAGACCATTTGATTGCTTTTGAGGCTTGATTATTCAGGTGGGCCACATCATCAGATGATCAAAGCTCATCATTCATGGTCAAAATTCCAAGAGGAAGACAGTGGATGGTGTTGATTTCTCAAAAGGATGCTGTACTGGGCCCCATCAGCAGCACAGTTGAAAGGAAAATGACCATCTTCCTCTGTTTACGCAAGACCGAAAGAGTTTCTCCTGAATGCTTCGTGCGGAGATTCTATTGTGCGGAGAGGTTTTGAAGATCAGCTTTGTGCGGAGATGGCTTTGTGCGGAGAGGCATTGAAGATCAGCTTTGTGCGGAGATGGCTTTGTGCGGAGAGGCATTGAAGATCAGCTTTGTGCGGAGATGGCATTATGTAGAGAGGCTTTAAAGATTAGCTTTGTGCGGAAGCTGCTTTGTGCGGAGATGCTTTGAAGAACAGCTATGTGCGGAAGCTGCTTTGTACGCCGCACACTATCCCCAGTGCACAAAGCTGTCTCTCCCTCTTGTTTCTTAGCCCACCAACTGATCCAATCTGATCCACCCTACCAAATGAGGCGAGGGAGGGGTATTTATAGGCCCCACTACTCTTACAAAGTGGTGATCACCACCACTTTTCTATTCACATAATGATCATCTTCCATCCTTAATCAACGGTGTCCACCAAGCTCTCCCTTAAATGGTGGTGTACAACCTCTTTCCATTAAAATGACACCTGTGCACCCTTTATTACCAAAATATCCTTTTCAACATTTTTTTACTAAACTACCTAAAATACCCCCGGACATGAATTTTTTTTTAAAATACCTAAAATACCCCCGGACATGAAAATTTTCCAAAATACCTAAAATACCCTTGGACATGAAATTTTCCCAAAATACCAAAAATACCCTCGGACATGAAATTTTGCCAAAATAGCTAAAATTCCCCCCTGACATGAAATTTTTTCAAAATACCAAAAATGGACATGAAATTTTACCAAAATATGGAGTGCACAACCCTGGAAAAGATCCGCACCATGAAATTCTTTGACCACTTCAATGGAATATTTTTTATGCCTCAATAGATGCCCCCTCGATCCTTCTTTAATTGATTCTTGAAATCAAATGGAGGATTGATCTTCCTCTACCTAAAGAATCTTGAATGAACTACAACTGAAGTATCACTAGATGATCAAGCTTGCATGGAAGACTGGATGGTTATACTTGCTTAGAAGATCAAATGATCGCATTTGATCGGAAGACTGGAATGCTCACGTTCTATTGGAAGACATGAACGATCGCACTCGAATGGAAGATTTAAACAATCGTGTTCGAACGGAAGATTTGAATGCCCCCTGCTAACACTGTTGAGCAGATGCTTTACTAGAGAAGATGAAATTCTCTTTTCATTGAAACTTGTCATTGTAATAGCTATGGCGACTGTCTTTAAGAAAATTGATCAGAGAACTGTCTTTCAACATTGTTGCTGCTGCAACAGTTTCTTTGATCAACTCCATTAACTTTTTCCTTCAATTATGTGTTTAGAGAGTTGTTCTTTAATGCTACTTCTGCCACAATAACTTTTTCAGTTGTTCCCTTTATTCATGATCTGCATAATTCAAGCTTTCGAATGATAGTTTTTCCTGCCAAATTAATTGAAATTAGTATCTTAATACGTTGTAATTTTTCAATTTAGCATTACGAAACATTGATAATTTTAAAATATATTGAAATCTTCTTCTCTCTTTTAGGATGATTGGGATATTCACAATATGATGATGATTTCATCATTTCATCTTTACGCTTGTCATCATGCTTCTCATTGCATTCTTTGCTCATTATATCTCACTTTTAGAGATTTCATCTTTATCTCTCAAGGTTCGATCGTTGAGTTTTTGTACTAAGTGTTCTCTAGTTTGTGCTCCTTAGTATTTCTTCATAGACTTTTCCTCGAATCTTGGCTGATTCTGAAAAATATACAAGACTTCTGCCAATTTTCATTTAATAACTTTCGATATGTCATAGAAATTACTGACGATGATTCCGTTTGTTCTTTGTCTCCATCAAATCTGATACTCGGAGACTTGCGATATCATTATTCATAATACTTAGCATATGAATTCCTTCATCGCGTATAAGAAATCATCAGAAATACCAAGGCATAGATTACTTTGAAGACATAGATCCTGCCATATTTCCCGGTCAATGTCGCATAAAGATTTTTTTTTAAATTAATACTTCCGAAGTGAAGCCTGCTGATACCCTTGAAGGATAGATAATCTTTGCTGCTCCTTTAAAAAATTCAAAGAATATATCCAGATCTTTATATTGTCTGGAAGAGAATGATAATTCTTTGCTAATTTATTCTCTGCCCACTTTTGAGAATCTTGTGCGATAATATTTTTCTATTCATTAAGAAGGTAAGGAACAAAAAGACCTTACGATGCTTTTGTTAATATATTAATTGTCCTTGAAGACTTGAACCTTTGTGTAGATATTTGTCTATATCTTGAAGATATTCGCTATCTTTATAATTTGAACCTGATTAAAAAGAAACGCATTTTTTGCATGTTGTTTAATCAATGTTTAAGACTTTATCAGGCAATTGCACATTTGAGTATATCAAGAGTAAAATAGGTATCTACAACATTTTGAATGCTATGCATAGTTTATGCTTTGCATATTTGAGCATCTCTAAAGTGAAATATGTATCTGCAGCATTTTTGAATGTTATGCATAGTTTATGCTTTTGAACAATGGAGATAATATACTCTTGATTGACCATACTTGACTGAACTGGACTGACATGAACTAAACTTGACTCGACCAGACTCGATTGAACTGGACTGACACTACTAGACTGACACTACTGAACTAACACTACTAGACAGACACCTCCACACACAGTTTAGGCTCTTGAGTAGTTGAAGCAACACACAGTTTAAGCTCTTGAGTAGTTGGAGCAACACACAGTTTAAGCTCTTGAGTAGTTGGAGCAAGCAGTTTCTTAGACACATGCAAGAGTCAAGTCTCATATGGTGGTCTCTGAAACTCTTAGGAATTCACTGGACTTCTCACTGCCGGGGATTTACGCACATGGTTGGCCACAGTAACTCTCTAGAGTTCATGGGGCTCACAAGGCTACCTTTAGGGTACCAAATCCAAGGCCGTCAGTCCGTCAATGAGTAGGTTTAAACCCTTCCTCATGAGTTAGTACTGAAATTGAGCCATAGATCTGGGGGGTCTTACGCATGGTTGGCCTATCTATGGACATGGTCCAAAGAGCTCACACTGCGGCCCACTTTTTCTTCGCCTGCAAGGTCAAGCCCATTCATGGGAGGGCATTTTTCTCCGTTCCCCGTGACACTACCTGAAAGTTATACAGATGGCATGGGGGTTCCGCATGACTAGTCGTCGAGGAATTTTTGTCCTTTTAGGCTTTTGGTCGCTTGCTTCATCCGTAGCCTACATGGGTATGCGTACAATGGCCTTCACGGGCTTTTTAAGGCCACTGGCTTCTCGCCACTCCTCGAAGGGAAATCTTGATTGGTCTTATGCGTAGTTGGCCATATAGGCTTGGCTAGGCTGCCTTGAATGATAAGCAACCATTACTGTCATCAACTTTATGTGTGGTTGGCTATAGAGTTTATTCCACTGCCAAATGATGATCAATGATTGATATTTCAGATCAATAATTGACATCTTGAATCAATAATTGATATTTCGCCGCTGCTGATAATGTTCTGAGAATATTTATATTATATTTAAAATAGTGGATCAGCTTGGCGATGTTAGCAATTTTGATAAGTGATTGATGACGACAGCGATAGTTGCTAATCTGGGCGATAATCATTGGTACATGGCGATTCTGACGAAAATCTTTTGGTGTTATTGACAATCGTCAATGCTTAACAACAATCATCAATGCTTGACAGTAATTGTTAGTGTTTGGCTGCTTGACGGTAATCATCAACACTTGGTGGATCATCAATGCTTGGTGACGATCATCAACGCTTGGTAGCGATCATCAATGCTTAGTGGCGATCATCAACGCTTAGCGTTTGACAATGACTTGATATACTTGAAAGCCTGTCTTTCATTCAAATACACAAAAGAAATACATTTTATGGTGATAAACATATTTCATAGCTTTTACTCACCTGTTTTGCCCCCTTTTGATTAGGAAGCATTGCTCTAGGAATCTTCGTAATCAAAATCACAATGTTGCAACCCGACTAAGCATCCCCTCATACTTTTTACCCAAGATTAACTTTTCCCCCAGTCTCGAACTAGTCAAGCCTGTGTATTCTTATTTCTTCTTCCTTTTTTTTCCTTTTCTTTTCTTTTCTTTTATATTGTACATCTTAACAATCTCACTTTTATCAATCTTCTTCTGTAACTTGGTCTTCAGGCCATTCACTTTTCTTTCTTCTTCAATTGTATCTCCTGAATTTCTCCTGAATTTCAAAGTCAATTGAAAATTTGTACTTTTATTCATTCGCATAAGGGAGAGTACATAACCTTGTCTTTCGCAATCCTTGCTAGCATCAATGCTTGCTAGCATTAGTGTACTTTTACCCCCAACTTTGACCTATAAAAATTGATATAGACAATTATCATCTCGAGGAATCAACGATTACCTCATTTAGGATTTTGAGACTTTGCTGGTATTCTGAGACTTTGCTTATCTTGCCCTTGAATTGGAAACATCAAAACTATAGTTTATCTTCAAGGATAACATATTTTGTATGCCTTTGTCTGTCCCCTGAATAATTACGCCGTTAATCTTCTAAGTTAAAATGCCACGAATCTTCTTGGTCAAAACGTAGCGATTCTTCTCGGTATTCAGGAATGATATATTTTGCTGAACTGGGAAATATATTGATGAAAATTTGCCCCCATTATAAATATACTTGTCTTGATTTCTTCCTGCCTATCCTTCTATAGAGTAAATATTTTCAATCGGGACCACATGTCATTACTTTCTCTTTTATTTCATATATGACAGTTTTACTATTGTTGGTCATTTCCTGCAGAATATTCTTTTCTTCTTTGCTTCATTGCCTCTAACTACTTTAACCATGGCAATTTGATTGCTTCTGCAACTAGCGATTGATTCCGCATAAGTAGTATACCGTCGTTTTTTAACTATATGTTTCCTTTAGTCCTTGAATTATCCAAACTCCTCTACTTTCTTATTTCTAAAATTGTCGATGTTCTCTTTAACGGAATTTCAACTCTTTACCTTCGGCAATACTTTTTTTTGCTTTCTTTCTTTGGAAATATCTGCTGCTACTCTTTTAAAACTTTCAAGTAGATGATTCATATGAGAGTTGAGCAACTTCACTTTGACCCCTTTCAAACGAAAATTTTAACTCGCTCTTCTACTCTGGTAAGTTGTGACGATGCCCCCAGGGTTCTCTATTGACCGCTGAATTTGTTAATTCATTAATTGGTCCGACTACTTGTTGGCGAGAAATGCCTGATTTAGTCGAATTAACTTTTCATCTGAAAGCTTTCCTTCAAAGTTGACTGTTGTTCACGGTAGTCGTTGTTGGAAAATTAGGAACTTTAGCAACACGTTCATTTGGTGAAGGCTAATTAATATCTGCTGGTGAATTTTCTATTTTCTGCACACTTTAAATGTACTGTTATCCATATTCAACAGGATGATATTCCTTGTAAAAGAAGATTGAACCTTTCAATTTTAGAAATCACTATGTTCCCCCTTTTTTAGACCTCCATATGTACAGACTCTTGATATTCATGTCATGAGCCCATCTCTCACCAAATCTCAACCGTCTCTGTCAACTTGATCTAATCACCATTGTCCTTGTACACGTAGTACCCTATAACTTTTGTGCAGGTCTCATTCTTCTTTACATATCCTTTCTTTTTAATCTTCTTTCCTCTTTCTTTCTTATCTCCAATATCCTCTCATCTCTCAAAAGCAATGTATGATGGAAACTTCATATATTTTTGTGCACCACCACACTATTATCTGTTCTTCATTGTCTTATTGCACTACCGGTGAAACAGAAATTGCTTTGGACATTACCCTGAGAAATTTCCATGTTTGACTGGCCTTTTGTTGTACAATTGAGAAATGATGTCTCTTCATGTGTGTACAATCGAGAAGCACATGCACATAATGGCCGATTGATACCTACTTCAATTTCATTCAGTTTCTTTACTGAACAGTCACTGATTGCACTTGAAGATAAACGTATGAACCTTCCTGATTTGGAAACATCCCGGGCACGACCCATGCATGCCCAGCCAGAGAAAAGTGTAACCAGTGCGGCATCAAACGCTGGAGCTGCTAATTTCATATTTTGAAGAAAAAACCTTGCTTCTTCTTCACTAAGTGATTTTACCAGCCATGGCAAGACACGTTCTACCAATTTCAATAGCATCACACACAAGCTTTCATACAGAAGCTCTCACTGTTTTATAGGACCGAAATGCTCACGAGCAAGAGGAAAAACCTCAACTTCCTTGCCGTAGAAGTTCTTCTATATGATGCCCATTATTTGGTCAACATGTAAGCACAACTTTGCATAAGAATCAGTTAAATTTGAATTAGCTCCAACACTCTGAATGCTTTCTATCAAGCATCTAAAATTGTCGAATTGGCTTTCTTCTTCAGCATGCTCCTGAGTAAATGATAATTCCCCATCTACTGCTAGGAATATAACCATATCCTCAACCATATTGTGGAAGATGCATACTTCGACAATAAATTGTTACCTCTCATTAAAAGTTGATAGATTAGAGAAATCTTCTGAAAGTTGTATCTTACTTTCCTAGTCAGCTATATCATTCAACTCTCTTTTTATAGCATTATACTAATATAATATTTCATCAATTGACTGTTTTATAATTGAATCAACTGCTGACTCCAAATGTTTCCTTTTTCCAGTCTTGGAAGATTCACAAGCGCACCACCCATTCTCTGTTCGATTTAGTAACTGACCATGTGTGGGATTCACACAGTACTGCAGTTAAGGATCATCTTCAGAACTTTTAATGACATTAGCAGTATTTTTCCTTTTCATCCAGGTGAATATGACCTTTTGAAGAAGATTTTCATCCAGGACTATCTTGCACAAGCATTTCAACATATCTTGATTCTCATCAAGTGAAATAGAGGAAGAAAGTCATGGAAGGAACTCTACCATCATATTCATAAGGATGCTGCGAAAGAACTGCCAGACCAAGGCAGCCTATTCTTCGAATGAGAACTTGTCTACAAGCAAAGAGAAGACTTACTCCTCTTCCTTAGACATGTGCTGACTAACTAACGTTTGAATCATTCTCGTACAAGAAGATAGCTCTCTCCGAAAACTGTCATCATTCTGGCATTATTTGTCTTTAATCGAAATTGACTTGATCTTCTCTGACACTTTTTTTATGGAAGTCTATTGGATGTGAAGTGGACAACTACATTAGTCAGGAAAAATATCGCTGTGATATATCTTTCATTCAAAACAGAGTGTTAGTTAGTTTATTAAATAAAATCATACTTTATTTTCAGAGATGAAGGGGATGATGTTCGCGTTGAGAGTCGCCATTTTGGCATCTATACAGATGCCAAAAAGTGATAAATGTTCTCTGAATGTTTGCTAAGTTACCATCGAATAATAAGTCCCCAGCAGAGTCGCCATTTTGTTTCGAACAAGAAACAAATGCATCTGATTCGAGGGATTTATTCAATGATAACAAAGAATTCAATGAGAGAATATTCATCACATTTATTCTGAGTTCATTTACATCCTCGGATTCCCTTTATTTTGAAAATTAAGTACAATTAACGCAATGTAATGAATGAAAGAGAAGATAATTGGATGGAAATTTCGACAGCATTCTGACGCTTGTTTCAATCATCTCCTAGTACTTAGGAGGAATGTTGATTTCATCAACCAGTCTTCCAGGTAACGGGGCTAGTGCAAGCTTGAATCTTTGATCTGACTGTCGAGATCAATTTTGAGCATCATTCCAGTCATCTTTCCTTAAAATATAGAGCATCCTTCCGGTCATTCTTCCTTAAAATATGAAGTAGCCCATTGAAGTGTAGCCAAGACCCAAAGGAATCAGGACGATCATGTTAAAAGGACCTAAAAAATCTCCCAAAATATAATATCATGGGGTTTCCACCATTCGTTTGACTAAAAACTTTATGTACAGCCTTAGAATCACAAATTAGCTGTACACATCAAATTTTAGCTCCTGATCCTTGTAAAAATGCCCAAACTGACAAATCAGCCCCTGAAATCATGATTTAGGGCCCACCTATCATCTGGATATGCTTCAGATTTAGTCTCAATGTATTAGATAAGATGAAAAAGCAGATGGACAGAGCATATTTCCCAGGAACATTATACTAGTACCCACATGTACATCGCATGTACATGGTGTACAAGTGTACGAGACGTGCATAGAATTTCTCAAAGTCGGTCAGCACATGCTGACTGACATCTTCTTCTTCATTTTAAGAAAATGCAACAGTGTCCTCCCTATCTCTTTGCAAATTTCTTAGTGTGGCCCACTCCACATTCAAATCGTCGATCTGTACCGTCCATTGTGAACAGAAGGGAGATTTAACCCTTGGCAATGTGGCATTCTGAAACCATATAGGCTATTGTAAAATTATGACCGTTGAACATGAAATGGACAACGAAGTAAATAAGCTAGTGGGCCACACTGATTTTCCTCCAAAAACACTCTATTCATGATGGTTTTTCGCCATAGAACCAATGAACGGAGTGGATTTCTCATACAGCTTCAATAAATGGGCCACCAAACTTCACAGAGTGGACATGCATTGACTCTGTGCATAACAGAGGTTCCGTTCCTTCGTTGTGGGCCACCATTAAGGAGTGACAGGTGGATCTAAACCATTCATCAAGTAGAGGGAGAAAAACCATTTGGGACCATGTTGATTTTCTTAACCATGTACATTCTCGTGATCTCTACAACGATCGAAAGAAGACCTTTCGGCTGCTTTTGAGGCTTGATTATTCAGGTGGGCCACATCATCAGATGATCAAAGCTCATCATTCATGGTCGAAATTCTAAGAGGAAGACGGTAGATGGTGTAGATTTCTCAAAAGGATGTTGTACTGGGCCTCATTAGCAGCACAGTTGAAAGGAAAACGACCTTCTTCCTCTGTTTACGCAAGATCGAAAGAGTTTCTCCAGAATGCTTCGTACGAAGATGCTGTTGTGAGGAGAGGTTTTGAAGATCAGCTTTATGCGGAGATGAATTTGTGCGAAGAGGCTTTGAAGATCAGCTTTGTATAGAGTTGCTTTATGTGGAGATGCTTTGAAGAACAGCTTTGTGTGCCGCACAGTACCCCCAATGCATAAAGTTCTCTCTCTCTCTCTCTCTCTCTCTCTCTCTCTCTATTTTCTTTTCCCTCTTGTTTCTTGGCCCACCAACTGATCCAATCCGATCCACCTCACCAAATAAGGCTGGGGAGGGATATTTTTAGGCCCCACCACTCTTACAAAGTAGTGATCACTACCACTTTTCTGTTCACATAATGATCATCTTCCCACCTTTATTAATGGTGTCCACCAAGCTTTCTCTTAAATGGTAGTGCACAACCTCTTTCCATTAAAATGACACCTGTGTACCCTTTATTACCAAAATACCCTTTTCAATATTTTTGTACTAAAATACTTAAACTATCACTGGACATGAAATTTTTCCAAAATATCTAAAATACCTCCAAACATGAAATTTTACAAAAATACCTAAAATACTCCCGGACATGAAATTTTTTCAAAATACCTAAAATATCCCTGGACATGAAATTTTACTAAAATACCCAAAATACCCCCGGGCATGAATTTTTTTTAAAATACCTAAAATATCCCCAGACATGAAATTTTACCAAAATATGGAGTACATAACCCTAGAATAGATCCGCACCATGAAATTCTCTGACCACTTCAATGGAATATTTTTTATGCCTCAACAAATGGGTATGGGCTTGTAAGAAACTTTTAACTTTAGGGGTTGCTTGGGGAAGGGTGAGAGGCGATGTGTACTTGACATGTAATTGGTATGATGGGATTGATTGATGTGATATATTGTAGAGATTCTCTTAGAATTCACAGACGCAGTGTTTTCTTCGCACCGAACGTTACCCCACATCTCCTGACCAGGGTATCAGATCGGCGAGCGAGTCACGACGATGGCGCAGTTGCATGTGTATAAGTCTCCATTTGAGTCGATTCAGGTTGACGGTGTGTGATGCAGGGTTATGCGCAAATGCTGGTTAAGGGTCGAAGGTTGCCAGAATTCTATCGGAAAGACCGCGGAAGCCTACAGAATGGTACGGACTAAGACACGGGTCTTACACTATGCTTACTAAGTAATGATTGTCTCTCTTCCCCATGAGCCATCATTACCACCTCTTACATGTAATGATGCCCTCTCTTCCCCAAATTAATCATTATCTAGAAGCCATCACCTCTCTCTCTCTCTCTCTCTCTCTCTCTCTCTCTCTCTCTCTCTCTCTCTCTCTATCTCCCTCCCTCCCTCTTTCATCTTCATTTCTCCATTCTTGCAAGAGCTTGAATGTCCCACCATTTAGAGAAAATATGACCCCTTTCGCCTTAGATCCTTTTTAATCCACCATCAAAGAGCCATCTCAACCATCAAAATAACCCTCTTAGAGCTCTAGAACCTATAGGAGGAAGAAGGAGTTGAACATTAGAGGTTGGTGATTTCTTTAGGATAGATTTGCTTATTTTGTTCATGGGACAAGTGGGACCCACCAATCAATGGTGGAGATCCCATCTTGGTCTCTAGGTGTGGCCAATGGCCCACCACGATTGCATGCATGTATTGTAACATCCCGAAAATTGGGGGGTCGAGCAAAAACCCAACTCCCGAGTTCCAAAATGTTATTTATGCAACATAGATATGTATGATTGAATGTTGTCTGTGATAATGTATTAAACATGAGTGAGATTAAGCTAAAACAGCATATCACGCTCCAGAGACGGTTAAATTTACAAGCGGAAGACTGTGATAGTATGTATAACATATATAAACTGTTATATGTCTCCAGAGTGTGAATATGTTACCAGGTTACATACATACATGTATACTCCAAAAGTAAACCAAAAGGATATACATGAGTATTCTAAAAATATAAAATGACAAGTGTCAAGGTATCTAATCAACCTCCCTGTAATCCCGTCAATCAGAACATGCATAAAGGAGGAATCCTCCTCATCATCATCAAGTCCAGCTCTGCCTCGTAGGCCGCGCCATCATCTGCAATCACAAAAAGGGACAGGTGGGTGTCCGAAAACACCATCCCGTAACGTGGGAGTGAGTGATCAACTCAGTGGGATAAGAGAGCAGAGATTAGCATGTTATCAAATCAATCATGCGCTAATAGTAATGCAGTAATTCAAATAATCCTAATACTGTTGTTATGCAATATGACATGATGTGATATATGCCCTCACCGACGATCTCCCTCATACGGCACCATCTTACGACCTCGGTATGTAATCAACCCTCAAGTGCTCCACATCTTCCAGGCACATGCAATGGTATGGTGATATGATTTTTGAGTTGTTATTAGTCCATTCAAACAGCAGGATTGGGAAACTAAGGTACCTCCCTTATATCAATCCCAACACAGATCCTGTCTAGGGTCATCACTCTTAGTAATCTCATACGATGTATATTTTTGTAGGTCGCTGCAAGGGCTGCCAGGGCTGTTGCACGCACTCGTTGCTCCGCTCCCCCATCACCTTATCAATACAGGCCTACTGTACTCTACTGCTACTGAAGGGTCGTCGCCTCCCGTAGACTCAGAATACGCTCGCGGTCATTACACAGGACTCATCGCCTGATCAGTGTAGGCCGATAGCAAGAATATAGTGTTCCATACCACCATAATCTGCTCACGAGACTAGGTGCTCACTGGTCACTACGGGGAGGTTTGTGGCCCTAGCGTAGGCCGACAGCTCGACCACGGTGTCCCATACTACCATGCCCGGCTCATGAGTCTTCATGGATCAAGGTACCATGGCTAACAGGGTTTACAATGGTAAGTTCAGTAACCTAGGTTCAAGCAGTTATGACTCATGTAGGGTGAACATACAACGGCCAATCGGGTTACTTGACGGGCTCGACTAGCACGAGCACATCGCAAGTCGAACGACATGAAGTGCGTGAAACACTTCGCGTGGCCTAACCACTGCCGCCAACTCTAAACACGACTCGCATTCATCGACGCGTCCTTCGTGGCAAATACCAGATAGCCACGAATTTTCTCTGTTATCGACTGCCTGGACTAGGCATAGTCCGAAATATATGGAATCACATCAGCGAATCATGTGAGAGTATTGGAAATGAAATACAACCATGTGAGCATGTTAACACATGTTATAACGTACAACTTAAGTAAATCATCTTACACACGTCTTTCACACATATAATGAAATTATGCATATCGCGAACATATAGGAAATCATCTCCACCAGCATATTAATTGAGAATTCAATCTCAAACTAAATCATAAGGAAATCATCAAGCACTTGTTATAACATACCACTTAAGTGAAACATCAAGCATATGCATTTCATACATATAATGAAATCATGCATATAGCTAACATGTAGGAAATCATTTACATCAGCATATTAATTGAGAAATCAATCTCAAATTAATCCATAACACCATTTAATTCAATACATACTAATACAAGCATTTATACAAACACTTAAACTACACACTTAAGTCTACATATAGTATGTCGACTCGAAGTGCGCATTTAGGCGAATCTCTTCCCCAAACTAATTATGCACGCATTCCTAGTATTCTAATGCGACAATAAACCATGTCAATCACATCAGCAAAATATGAATGAAATCAGTACTTCCTACAAATGACTAAAATGCCCTAAATCTCATATTCTTCGTTGGTTTACGAAACAGGAAACGGACAGCATGTTGTACATGTCAAACGGCGAT